>CM060418.1:90672298-91922298 GCA_030545235.1 Helianthus tuberosus | reverse complement strand
AAATGGAGCTGATCAGACATCAAATCTTACCTTCTGAAGAGGAGCTGGTGGATAAACTGTTTGATTCATTGCCAAATGATCAAGAGTGGCAATACTTCGCTCTAATGTTGAAAAATACAATCAAGCCTGAAGATTTGAAATTGGATATGCTGATTGAAAAGCTTGAAAGTCATGAGCTGGAGATAAAGAGATCTAAAGTCAACAATTCAGCTTATCAGCAGAATGTAGAGCTTTACTACAGAGTACCGCAGGCTGGGTCTCCAAGAACAGCATTTTCTGCAGAAAGTTCAAGTTCAGTGAACAATGAAAGTCTTCACAGTGGTTTTCACAGTAGATCTTCTTCAAACACTTCAAGTCAATCTACTTCAAAGAATTTGTTTCAGTGTAATATCGCAGTGGATTTGAAGAATGGTCAGAATTTCAGCGAAGAATCGGCAAAACAACAGATGGTTTTCTTGGCATCTATACTTGAATCGTATGAAAGCCTCGTTGCAGGGAAGATTGGCAATACCAATTTGACGAAAGAAGATTATGACCAATTAGACCCCGAGGAGATGGAACTAATGGACATCAGATGGTGCATGGCCAGTGCGGTTCGTCGAGCACAGCGGTTCATGGAAATAACGGGGAGAAAGTCAATTGGTGGACCATCTACCAAATTGGGATTTGATAAATCCAAGGTGACATGTTTCAAATGTAAACAAAAAGGCCACTTTAAGCGCGAGTGCAGAAATGCGTATGCTGCTGATGATTCTGAAAATCCTTTCAATGAAGATTACTACAGGAAGGCGATTTATCATCAGAACAAGTCTGAGCCACCAAGATTAAAGCAACCAGAAGAAAGATCAAGGGCTCTTGCAGTTATATATGATGATGAAGGGTATGACTGGAGTCAAGAGGTTCTACCTGAAGAAGATGCAGTTGGTTATGCATTTGTTGCAAATGATGATCATGATAGATGGTGGAGAAGAGACAGTGCAAGATGGGAGATTGGCAAATTGAATGAACCATTTAAGGAAGCACAAAGAGCCAAGAGATGGAATGAAGAATTAGAGTGTTACATGGATCCACAGGGTAATCCAGTAGTTGATCCATCAAAAGTGGATTTTGATGCTGTAACCAATGTGTTTCCAAGTGAAGGTACTTTCAACACAAGAAGGCTTTCTGATAAAAGCTATTTGCCAAATTTGATGATCAAGTTAAGAGAAGTTTTTGAAGCAAGTTTACCGAAGGTGGTAGAGATGAAGAAGAGAAAAGAAGAAGAACTGAAGAAGATGATTGAAGAAGTGAAAACTGTTGCGAAGATTGCTGCTGAAGAGGAACAGAAAGCTGAAGAAGAACAGAAGAATGCAGAAGCTCAGAAAGAAGAAAAGGAGAACGATCAGAAAGTTGAATCAGAAGAACCGGTGCTGAATGAGACTGAGGTTAGAAAATCTTCTGATCTATCTAATGTTGAAATGGTTGATGAAAAAGAAAACAAGTGCAGGAATTGCATAGAAATATGCAAAGCCTGTACTCAAAAGGATGACATTATAAAAGCAAAAGAAATTGAAGCAACCAAATTTGAAAATGTTTTCAAAATAAAATGTAAAGAAATGGTTGAAACAGAAGAAATTTTGAAATTAAAAGTTGAAAATTTGACACAGAAATGTCAAGGTCTTGAAAAGGACAATGATGTTTATAGACAACTGTGTTCTACAAAATGTGTCGATTGTGTTGATAAAGAATCGAAATTTCAAGATTTACAAAAACAGTATGATTCTTTAAAGTGGTCAAGTCACAGAGTACAAGAAGCTTATGATACTTTGAAGAGCCAAGTCAAAAGTTTTGTTCAAAGATTGTCTGAAACTTTAACAACCAAAGAAATGTATGAGAGACAGTTTAAAGAAAAGCAAATTGAATTAAACAAATGTGTTGATGAAATTGCAAATCTTAAACAAGTCTTAGCTGAAAAAGAAAAGGTTGTTACAAAACTTCAAAGTTATCATAACTCTTCGTACATTCTCGAACGCATTTTCAACATCACACCAGATGACAAAGATACTGAGAATTGCAAAAAGGGTATTGGTTCAGAATTTCATCAGGTACCACCACCATTGAGAAACAATTATACTTTTTATGATGAGGAAAAGGTGGCAAAAGGTTTGAACATAGCTGACCAGTTACCTGAAAGTATCGATGTGACTTACTCCAAATCTGATGATGCTAATGATTCAGAGGTGGTAAGTAAGGTTGTTGAAAGCGTTTTGAAAGATGAGTCTACAAAAGGTAAGTCTGAATCACAGGATGAAGATGAAGGAAATTTTTATGATGGTTATTCGAAAAACACAAAATCCGAGAAAAATTTGAATGATGATTCAAAAGGATTGGTTTATACCATGATTGGATCGGACAAACTATTCTTAGATGTTGTTTTCCCAATTCAGAATGTGATTTCCGAAAAGGTCAATCAAGTTTTCAAAATGGTTGAGATTGAGAAGTCTGAGATTCCAAAGTTTGCTGGTAAAGGTCATAGATCTTTTTATAACAAACCTGGTTTTAAGAAGAAAAACATGAAGGCTGGTTTGGGTTATAAAAAGAAACGGAATTGGAATCAAAGTAAAAAACCAAATTTGCAACAAAAGATGAATTTTGTTCAAGGGAATAGCTTGAAAGAAGAGGAAAAACTCAAATTTAGTCAACAGTCTAATGATGAGTTTGATGCTATGAAAAAGAAACAACAACAGGCCAAGGATGTTTCAAAGAAAGTGTGTTTCAAATGTGATCAAATTGGACATGTTGCACGAAAGTGTCAAAATCCAAAGCCTGTTGATGTTGAAAAACAGAAATCTGAGGATGTGAAATCTAGGTCAACCAGATTTGATTCGAAACAAACTTGGAGGTACAATACAAACAAGTTTGCTTCAAATCAAAATTGGAAATCAAACCCGAACAGGTTCGATTCAAGACAGACCTGGAATTCTCACACACCCAGATTCAGAACAACACAGAGTTGGAGAACATCTGTTGATATGACAAAACCTCAAGAGTTTTGGAAACCTAAAAATGTTATTCAAAATCAAAAGGTTCAAAAAGAGACAAATTTTTACAAAAGAGGTACTCCGGAAGGTCAAATGTGGAGTATTAAGAAACAAGTGACGTCGGTAAAAGATGAGAAAGTTGAAGTCAAAGTTGAACAAGTTTTAAATGACAAAGAGTTTCCAAAATTGAATGAACATTATTGTATTGAAATGCCTAAGGTCCAACAGACCTGGGCTAAATTGTTCAAATGATTGATAAAGTTTGAATGTGCAGGTGCTCAACGAAGCTGAAGATTGTGAGAATGGTAGTTGGAGCAACCTGGCACAGGAAGAGGTTGCAGGACCCTGGTTTGGTTAAACAGGGAGTTTATTTTGAGTGTTTTCTGTATATAAATAAACAATATTTTCAAAACCCTAAAAATTTGAAAAATTAAAATCCAAAAATATGTTTGTCTTTAATTTTGTTTGGATTGTATGTTGATTGAATATGCCGAAACCCTCACGGCTGAACAAACATGATTACTTTCATCAGATTGAAAAACGGTTTTCAAACTGTTAAGATCAATGGGTTGTAAATCATGGGGGTACGTTATATTTTCTGCAAATCAGAGCACTTGAAGCAGAAAATGGATGGCGAGACAAAGCTATCAGTATTGGTTGTCAAATTTTCTTTAAATGGTTTTGCATTTTAGGGGGAGATATTGGTGTTAGAAAATACAAAAACATTTGAAAATTTGAAAAAGCCAAAAACATGATAAAATTGAAAATTGAGTTTTTGCGTAAAAAGAGGAAATGATAGTACATCAGTAGACAGTTACAGTATGCTAAAGAATTGAAAAGTTTAAATGTTTTAAACGATCTCACCGTGGATGTGTCGGTAGATTTTTATACATTTAGTAAACTTTTTCGGGATATAAACCTAAATTCAAATACTTGCTTTTTTCGTGGGGAACACTACTTGGATATATAGGTAACCCTTGAAATCTCGTTTGAAAGGTCCCTTATTCTGAGATACTAGGTCTTTATGCTTAGTGATATCTGGGGTATTATCCCGGGACTTCTGCTGAAAGGAATTTCTGACCTAGTCCCCGGAGAATACTTTCTGCATTGCTTAAAATATAGCACCACCCTCAGCATAAAAAACGATGAAACATTGCAAAATGCTAATCGTGTGCTGTTGAAACTAAAAGATCCTCTAAAGGGGACACACCGAAAAGTCGAAGCCGTCATCTCTCTGCGTATCGAAAGATCGACCTGAGCTCTCACGGCCCTCGCAATTAACCCCTGACAGATATCATCTAGGTATACTCACCTGTAAGACTGAATATTGGGATTTGGATACGGGAGTATATTCAAGAGGTGGGACACATGAATGAGTTAAGTTCATAAAACACCTAATTCGTATCCTGAATCAGTTGAAATTTGTATGAAAATTTAAGTGGATCAATATATCGACAATCTAAGTGAATTGTTTAATTCATAATGTGATTTTAAGCTCAACGGTACTTGTGACTTGTCAAAAACTGATATGATCCTCTAACGCATACTCAAACAAAAATATTATTTGTAAATATGTTTGTACATATTTCGTTACTGCTTTATATTTTCAGAAAATACAAAAAGATTTTGATTTCTGCTTTATTTTCGACAACTAATGTCTGAGTGCTGAGTTTCAAAATCTAAGTAAGCTGATTGTGTTTCTGAAAATAAAACAAGTTCATTAATTTGAAACTTGAAATTTCTAAAATTAAAAACAGTCTGTGATATCTCCAAGGTCATTAACTTGAACTTGGATGATAAACTGTGAGGGAGTTGGATTCTTTAACACTGCCATATCAGTAAAGTATGTTGATAGGGGGAGTAGATTAAAGATTGATTGATATCATGAAAATGTTGTTACTTATAAATGGATGAGAAATTGCAGATGATAGTCCAGATTACGATCCCGAGAGCAAAGTCTAAGGGGAAGTCTGAATACAAGCTTGAAACATGAAAGAGCTTGTTGATGGAAAGCTAGGTGTCGATCCCAAAGCACGGAAGCTTAACGAAAGGGGGAGCCTGAAGCTGATAGAAGAAGAGAAAGATTATTAGATGCTTACAATGTTACAAATTAAATGAGAAGGCAGAATGATCAAGACTGAAGAAGGTGTCATAACGAAGATTAGTCACTAAAGACTGCGTCAATATCCGAGGGGGAGTCTGTTAGTGCACTACGTCTATTGACTTCGTCTTGTATCATGTAATAGGATAGAATAGGATATTCTGTGCACGAGGTTTGAGAAACTGAGAAATGTGGTTTTAGTGATGATTTCGCTTGAAGTGAACTTGTTACAAGTTCAAGCGAAATCACATACAACAGATTTCGCTTCAACCTGTTCAGGTTGTCTTCAAGCGAAATCTTCACCTATATATATAGTGCACATGTCATTTCTTTTGGTACGCGACTTCTGAAAGTGTAACGAAGTGCTGCCGATTTTCTGTCAGGTTGTAAACATTGTTATTATCAATACAAGCAACAGATTAAAGAGTACAAGCTGTTTTCGTGTCCAGTTTACTGATTCCGCCTTTAAACTGGATGTAAAACTCTTCTGAACGACTCAGTCGGGTCAAACAACGATCCAACAAAAATCTTCCCTGAGGTTTGGGTGTGTTTACCAGTTTCATCCAAAACAACTTTTTTTGTATCATATTGCCCCTCACTTTTGTGATTTTTTGTCATTTTCATCTAAACGTCTAACTTTTTTTTTGCCAAAATCGTCCATGAGATTTGGGATTTTTTTTGCTATTTTTATCCAAATATTTGACAGAAAATATAAAGCAAATTAGACATTTGCATGAAAATGGCAAAAAATCCCAAAAGTGAAGGGCAATATTGTACATAAATGTTGTTTTGGATGAAACTGGCAAACACGCACAAACCTTAAGGACGAATTTGGAAATTTAATCTAGAGTTTATGAAGTTATTAATTATAACATCAACATTATCAAAAGTTCCTCGAAATTTGTGGTTGATTTAATCGGGAGTTTACTTTTTCAGTTGCTTAAAGACAGTAGTACACAAGCTATTTCTGGTGATATAAGCAATCTGCATTCACGTCAAACGAAATTTCCAGGCTCACTCGGTGGAGTGTCTGTTGTGTGAGGAGGGGCAAGAGTCGGTAGAGCATGTTTTTACGACTTGTGTTCTAGAAACGGAGGTTTGGCCCAATTTTGTGCGTGGTGCAAGCTCCCTCCAATGTTCGCGATTTTCTTTTAGAGATATCCTGGAGATGCAGAAGACAACTAAACAAAGATGAGGCGAAGGTGATTCACGAGTTATTCATTATAACTTGTTGGGTTATATGGAAGGTGAGGAACGAGAATAGGATAGACAATAAGGATTGCAACGCGTTGGAGATTATGAGTTCGGTTAAAACTAAGGGTTTCCTTTTATTAAAATATAGATCTAGAATTGATAATGCTAGTTGGTTTGCTTGGTGTAAATTTTGTGGTACATGGGTTGTAGGTTATAGCTGCGCTTTTTGTGTCGGTGGCTACTTGGTCGTTTTGGGCTAGGTAGCGATGTGAATAAAAGTTAAATTTAAAAGAAAATAAAAAAAAGTATCTAGATGATATTCTTTATCTTTCCTAACAACGGTATTAAGTACATGATTTGTTCAACATTGTACTATTCATGATTTGCGTAAGCCTTTGTCTACTCTCAAGTCTCCTAGATGACAACTCTGACGATATTCTAGTATGCCTATGGATGTTCCTTTAATATACCAAAGCATTGTTGCTGCACTATATTATCTCCTCTTGACCTGTCCCTAGTTTATTTATCCAAACAAGGTTTCACATTTTGTTCATAAACCTATTAACCACCAATGTGTTGTTATCAAGCATATGCTTTAGTAGCTTAAGGCCACTAATATTCATAGATTAATATACATAGGTCTTCTTGTCTTACTATTTATCCTCATGTAGATGCTCACTAGGCTGGTTGTCTGAATTAAACATTAGTTATTGTGTGTTTCTTGGACCCTATCTCATCGGTTGGAGTTTCAAAAAAACAATATACAACTCTTCGTTCAAGTTCAAGTCCTGAGGTGGATTATCGTGCACATACTTATACGATGTTAATATTTTGTCTATGTCTGTACTTTTTAAAACGCCTCGCATTTTATAACTGTCTTTATATAGCAAGTCATTTGTACTTTCTTTTTTGAAACTTGTAATCCTTTGTATTCATACTTCATTTCATACTTTATGTTGGTTTTTATACAAATTCGTACGTCTCCATACTTATTTTATATATAAAACACGTCATTACACCCTTTTATACTTGCATTACACTTATACATTGCATAACTATACTTAAAATGGCCTAAAATTAGCTTAACCTCGAAGCCAACATTTTTGGCCCATATGCTGCAGCTTCCTACGAAGGGCCCAAGCCCGCTTCGTACGAAGCCCAACGCAGCCCAATTCAGCCCATTATAACCCTAAAACCATAATTCTTTCCTATATATACAACCCATCCTCCTTCATTTTCAGACTTCCACCCTCTCTACTTGCACTCTCAAGTTCCAGATTCGAGATTCCACTTCAACCATTTCTAAAGTGAGAATTTCTCCATCTTCTTCTTCCTTTCTTTATTTTTTACAAACTTTTTCTCAAATTTGGTAGTCCCACGAATCTGTTGGTATATCAGTCTCGCCTAGGCAGTTGATATGAACTCTCAACAAGATTGAGGACCAAGTTAAAGTGTAGATAATCCATCTTAAAACCTTTTCCTCAAACTTTTGAACTTAAACAGAACCGAAACCAAGTCCCACTGAGTTCACAAGCAGAGAAAGTAACTGTGGAGTCATGTTAGGACTGATTTGTGTCGATTAGGGGTTCAGTTCGAGCAAAACCGAGCTGTTTTACCTCAAGAACAGTAGCTTCGTACGAAGCCACTAGTAGCTTCGTACGAAGCCACTAGTAGCTTCGTACGAACCCACCAGTAGCTTCGTGCGAAGCCACCTGCCTTCGTACTAACCCACTGTTTCCTAAACAGGTTCTGACAATCTTTCAAACGTCAAATCTTGCCATAGTTGATACTTTTAGTCTCAGACTTTATTTATTTCTGTAATTTCCTTTCTGTAAACATGACCAACCGATCAGTTCTAGTGCTTTGTGCTTTGGTGTTATATAACGAGGTGAAATAACCTCCATGCATGACTTCTGACTCTTAATTATACGTTTAACTTTAAACAAACTAATAGAATCATCGAACGTAACTAACAGATAGTTAACATTTCTAAGACTGACAAACAGTCCCTTCGTATAAAGCCACCAGTTCCTTCGTACGAAGCCACAAGTTCCTTCGTACGAAGCCACCTGTCCCTTCGTACGAAACCACTGTTTATGAACTGTTCGAGATTCTGATTTGTATTCTGATCCAGTGTGATTCGTTGCTGTTAGTCAGAATATACTTCTGTTACCTACTATTACTTTTACATATTCTGTCCTCTAAATTCTATACCAACTTCCGGCTCTAATCATTCCTTAAACTTCAATCCTAAAACATTCAACCTCCCAACCTCATTCACTCGCCAACACTTGGATAATCGAAAGACTTAGTAATTTTGTGAGTATACTTGAACCCCCTTTTCGTTTACCACTTTCTGGGGTGTAACATGTTAAACTATGAAAACTTACACTTATACTTGTTTCCAAAACGCACAAACATTCCTTATACATGCATGCATACTTGATTACTTGATACATTAAATCTGGGGTTATATGTTTTGTGTTAGACCTATCATTAACTTCATACGAGCCTATCCTTGACATATATACCGCTATAGGATTAACGCACCGCCTGTGAACATTGGGTTATGTTAAGAGCTTATTGCGTTTCATCTTGGTTTGATTTGTTAAACACATGCCAGTTTTATTGTTTATCATGTATGACTAGCTTGCGATGTGGAATGATTTAAAACTTATCCTTTTTATGCTATGTACGAAAACCCATATACTCGCCAATGCTTTCGCATTGACACTTTACTTTAAACATGTTACAGGTTGATGACGACGGTGCTATGAAACTAAAGTAGTGATGATGCCTAGATACACATATAGACGTCTTAGGTTTTAATATGTTGTATCAATTTTGTACTTGTTTGCTGTATTGTTTTTCTTGTATTAAACATGTTGTATTTCTAAATTCCATGTATTGTAATACTTTAGTGTTATGATTGACTTACTTTGTTTGATGAATAAAGATCCCCAAAGATAACTGATCAACCTGCAGCCCTAGAAAAAATTATATTTGGTCCATTGAACTCATTTCAAACTTCTGTCGCATCACGACCTCAAATTCCTTGTAGAGCGTATCGTTCGTAGACCTGAAAATAAAGTCATCCACAAAAATCTATACAATCAGCAAATTTCCATTCGTCTCTCATGTACAGAGGCTGCAATTGACAGTTCCTCTGATAAAGTTATTGTCAAGCAGATGCTGGGACAAAGTCTCATACCAAGCACGCCGAGCTTGGTGTAGACCAGAGAGCACTTTATCAAGAAGATACACCTTATCTTTATTATATGGCTCGACAAACCCCGATGGTCGTCCTATGTATACCTCCTCTTTTACTTTCCCATATAGGAATGCAGATTTGACATCCAACTGATAATCCTTGAACCCAATCCATGCAGCGAAAGCTAAAAATATCCGAATAGCTTCGAGTCTCGCAACTGTTGCATAAACTTCTGTGAAATCAAAACCTGCTTGCTGACAAAAACCTTGTACATGTGACAACTGGCACCAAACCGGTAATTTCCGTACACTTTAATTATTATTTAATGACAGAAATTACATGCTTAAATGTCAACATTATTTAATGACTGAAATTACATGCTTAAATGATGATTTCTTCAAGATTAAAATTTATATTGAGTATGTATATTTTTGAGGAAAATATATGTATTTATTGGTCACCAAACTTTGGGCTAAGCATATATAGTATGTGTTATACGTGCTAGTGTATTAGGACTTGAAAATACACTAAATACTCTTGAGAAGTAAAAACACAAAAATACACATACAACATACAACATACAAGATACATAATTCGGGTGCAAAACACAAGATACTTATATTAATTTTTGAGAAAATAATATAAGTAAGATACTTAGTTAAAAATATAAAATATTTTTAACACAACAATACAATACAAAAGATAGTGACTTGTGCTTGTACGAAACAAGTCTAGTGACTGACGATAAGAAAACACGTATAGGTCACGACGTTAATTAAGCAAATCCGGTGAAGTTTACGACGCAAGGAACGCAAAGTTGTGAGTTCATGCTCCCCCTTTTCTTTTAACTGTTTTCAGTTTTATAACTTCGAGGGTGAAATACATGTTACAAATACTTCAATGTTTACAAAATGGTATGATGTGTACTAAAACGAGAAGCACTCTAGGCGAAAACTAGTGCCAAGAATTGATACGAGAAACCGTGTCACGAATAGGGTACCATAAGCACCATTAATCGTGTACATACTTAGACCGCAGAACAAAAGGTTAGATCTAATGGGTTACATGGCAGCCCCACTCTTGGTGACAACTAGTACCGAGTAGTGTCTTTGTGTCTCAGTCGTGAATCGACTACTAGAAAAATGCCTATGGTTTGGTGACTTCCTATGTCGTGTCACATGTTAATGGCCTTGCAACCCATTAACACTTGATACATACAAAAATACATGATTTATACAAGAATACGTGATTTATACAAGATACATACCATGTTTTTCATACAAAGTATACAAACGTACATTACAAGAACTGCATGAATTCACACCAACATTATGTTGACGTTTTTCCAAAACTCACATGTATTTCAGGTAACTAGAAGTGGATGTGCGCGCGGCCTTACTCATGCTTGTAGATGTCGCTTATGTTTATCTTTAAATAAAGTTGTAAACTTTTCAAGACAATGTTTTATGCTATCTCGCGATGTAAACGCTAACTTATGTTTTCAAATTATGAAATGTTTGGTATTTGAAGTATTTTTACGAGCATGTAGTATGTTTACCTTTCGTATGCAATGATAACCTTTCATGATCACACCTTGTGCTTCCGCCGCAGAAAGGGGTGTGACAGTACAACTAACCTAGCTTTGTTGGGAACTATAACTCCTCGATCATCCTTTTTCATTTAAACACCCATTTTGTGTTGATCTTTTATGATCATCGGGCTAATCAACCAACTTCCATACACCCAATTTCTCGAATTGTTGTAACTCTTCCTTCATCACATTTACCCAGCTCCCTTCAGTCAAAGCCTCCTTATAGTTCTTCGATTCAATTTGAGAAACATAACATTGATGAGAAAACCAATTTTGCAATTATGCCACTTGGGTATTGAAACAACTTAAACCCTGATTGATTTGACTTCTTATTTTGACTCCACTCTGTAATACACCAATAATGTTCTCTAACGGATGATAAGTCAAGTTCCTTGGCATTACTTCATTAGAAATAACTGCTTCTACCTCTAAATTCGTAACATTCTGATCAGCGTCATTTGGTAAGACATTTGAAGTCGAATCTTGACCACCAGAATTTTGTTGTAGGGTCACCGGTTCAAAATTAATTTCCTCACCTGATGTTGACCCGCCGTCATCATCGTACGTAGCTTCCGGTTCTGAAACATCAACTGACTAACCAAAATTCAGAATCACATCATTTATAACTGGTGCTTCTGAATTACTAGTTCTTGATTGATTCTAACTGCTGAATCCTGTTTCTACAACCACCTATCTAGACTGTTGTGATGTAATTACTATAGGTCCTGTAATTTGATCTTGAGAAAAGGCTTGTTGTTGTTGAAACAATACAGCAAGCTCATCTTCATTTTGTTCAGCTGGTAAGTTGAATGATTTCCAAAGACTCTCAGAGTCGAACATCCAGTCATCTCTAGGTTTTTGAGTTGGAGTGGTATATTTTTGACAGTCTACGTGCTGAGCTTGCACGATACGGTTAATGCTTCGAAGATAAAGACGTCGTAACGGACTAGCATACCCCACAAAGAAACCTTCTAATGATTTCACCCCAAATTCTCCTTCCGAATCTATTACTGTGCAAGGAGACCCAAATGCTTCTAACCATTGAAGATTGGGTTTACGCCTGTTTAAGAGCTTAAAGCATGTTTTCCATACTTTTTAACTGTTAGAACCCGATTCAATTTGTAACATGCAGATGCTACCACTTCATTCCAAAAACTGATAGGTAGCTTAGAATTGGCTAACATAGTACGTGCCGTCTCGATCAAGGTATGATTCTTCCTCTCAGCTACTCCATTTTGTTGTGGAGTGTATGCTGCGCTAAACTCATAGAGAATCCCTTTCTCGTTGCAGTACTCTAGTATCTGGTTGTTTTTTTTTTTAACTCTGTTCTATTTTCACTTCGGATTCTTCTGATGGGCAAATAGTACAGGTTCTCCAGCTTTTTAAACAAAATCATCAAGGAATCAAACATTTCGTCTTTAGATTCCAAGAACATTACCCAAGAGAAGCGTGAAAAATCATATGTCACAACCAAGCAGTATTGATCTCTAGTAACACTTTTCACGTTGACTGGCCCAAAGAGTTCCATATGCAACCTCTCAAGTGGTAATTTGATGGAATTCAACAACTTTTTTGAATGCGACTTCTTGTGTTGTTTAACTTTCTTACAACTAACACAATCATCAGTCATGTGGAAATTCTTTACATTAACCCCTTCGACTAAGTTGTTGTGAACCAGGTAATTCATCTTACGCAAATGAATTTGTCCCATCTTTCAATTCCACAAGATAGACTCCTTTTCCGTAGCTTTTGTAACGTAGCATTGTGCGGTCTGTGTAGTCATGGTTGCTATGCACATATCTAGAACATAAAGATTGTTTTCCCTCGGTGCACGCATTAAGATCCACTCCTCTAGTATTATAAATCCTGGCTTCAAGTTTATACATTCTCGGTCCGTGAAATGAACGATAAATTTCTTTTCACAGATTTGAGAAATAGATAACAAGTAGTTTTCTAACTCTAAAATATAATTCACTCGGATGAAATTGTTCCGTTTCCATGCGTCCTTCTCCAATTATTCTACCTCCCTGATTTCCTGCAAATCCAACATCCCCGCGTCGAATTGGTCGTACATCATAGAGTAAGGTGAGCATCCCGGTCATATGCCTCGAGGCTCCACTGACAATAATCCATTTAGAGAACCTAGGGAACCCCCACACATGCACAAACCAAATATTTAAACAGGGAGACCCAAGCCTTTACGGTCTTGGGTGCATTTTCAACTGTATCAGTTACAAAAAATTCTTATCATTAATTTAACATTCATTCTTTTCAACAACAAAATCATTATGTTTAATCACACATTTAACTGAATCTGTTTTCAACTTAGGAAAAACCTTTTAATCGTTCACATCAAATTTTCTTTAGTTTCAATGGGTTTCTGGTTTACCACATATTTCTTTTGACCCTCAACTGGTCGTTTCATGATTTGTTTTGGAACAAAATTTGATTTCATTTCTTTGATAATGTTTTTTCTGAACATACTTTTGAAATTTGTTCAAACATCGATACGAGATATGTCCAATCTTATGACAAGTATAACATTTACGTGTATCTATATAAGATTGCTCAAAATCTTTATTTTGTTCACGTCTCTTCTTTTTTCCAAAAACTCTTAGTTTGACTGATTTTTGAATTTTGCTTCTTTTTCAATCTCTGAACTAATTCTAGAAACAATTTCAATGTTCTTTTGAAAACGAGATTTCTTTTGAAAATGGTTATTGCTTAAACTACTCTCTCTTCTCCCATTACAATTATACCAGTTTTGTCCATTACCTTGGTAACTCGTGTACCAATTTGATTGATAATTTTGTCGATTATTAGCACTTTGGTAATGATTCTTTTGAGAAAAACTTTTGACACCATTTTTGTGAAAAACCACTCAACAAGTTTATAAGCCTTTTTCAACTAGATCTTGATTCACATTTTTAATTGGAAATTCATGGTGAAAGTATATCTTATCTGATCCATTCATTTTATATGCTGAAATAATTTCAGGATCAGACAAAACATTTTCCTTCTTTTGAAATTGTGACTTATTTTCAACTTTCCTCTCACAATCATAACTTTTAACAAATTTTCTCTCCATGGAATCATTTTTTGTCTATTTTTCAAACACCTTTTCAGTCACACTTTGACATAACTAAGTATCACATTCTAAACTATTTTTAGATTGTTCGTATGTGACTTATTTTTATATTCTTTTGGATCGGCTACAAGTGGAGTTTTCACTTCCACATTGGGAGCTTTTTCAGCACCATCAGGTGATTTTTAGAGTAGTGGCTCCACATTCGAGGTGGAACTCTATGGTACCCGATCTCATGATCATTATAACCATATATATTTTCTCTAGTTTCTTCATCCTTACCCACAGGTTTAAGAAGAATATGGTTAAGCACATACGAAGCTGCTGCATAACTGGTTAATTACTTGTCAACTCTTTCAGCTTCAATTTTTACTTTTTGAATCTCTTGTTTTAGTGCAACGTTATCATCAATGCATTTGTTCATAATGTTAGTACAGTATGTCTATCGCCTCCGTCATCTCAAGACCGTAGCAGAAATAGTTTAAGTTTAGCCTTATATTGTAATATTAGATAGAAAAGGCAAGGTGGCATTATTGTAAATAAGGGGAACTCTCCTTATAAGCCTTGGCCTATAAATAGGAGCCTTAGGGTTTCATTTAGGGACTTTTGGAACTTTTGCCATTTTAGAGAGTTTGGAGCTTGGTGCTTAGAGAGAGAAAGTAGAGAGAGAAAGCTTGTCCACGTGATTCAGGTGATTCAAGATATATAAGGTGAAAATTCAAGACAAAATTTGAAGATGTCGAGCAGCGGTGAAGAATTTTACAATATGTTCTACAATGCCTTTACTTCAGAATCATCCGAAAGAAGATCTGAAATAAGAGAGTATTCGAGAGAGATTTCAGAGAATTTGAAATATGATAATATGTATGGAAGCCAACAGAAACCACCGAAACTAATGAGGATTGAAGATTATAACTGGTGGAAAAATCGGTTTGAGGGTTGGGTAAAAGCTTTCGCTCCTGAAAGCTGGTTAAAATTGAAAAATGGATATACTGAACCAGTTAAAGAAGGAGGAGAGTTAGTAGAAGAAAAAGAGTTCACAGAAAAAGATATAAAAAATGTTGTGGCTGAGTATAAAATGATTACATTGTTAAAACAGTCAGTGAGAGAAGAAATTATTTCGCTACTTGAACAAGAGAAAACATCGAAAAGTTTATGGGAAGCTTTAGAGGTGAAATGCGTAGGTAGCACTGAAATTGTGAAAAACAAAAAGAAATTGTTACGCAAAGAGTTTGATTTATTTGATTGTATGAAAAATGAATCTGTTTGTAAAATGATTGAGAGATTTGGGCATTTGAAGATGGAGCTGGCAAGACACAAAATCACGTATACTCAAGAGGAGCTGGTTGATAAATTGTTTGACGCATTGCCGAAAGATCAAGAGTGGCAATACTTTGCCTTAATGTTGAAAAACACAATCAAGCCTGAAGTGTTAACAGTGGATTTGCTGATTGAAAGACTTGAAAGCCATAAGTTGGAGATAAAGAGATCTAAAGTCAACAATCCAGCTCATCAGCAAAATGTGGAGCTGTACTATCGAGGAAATCTACCACAAGCTGGGTCTCCAAGAACAGCTTTTTCTGCAGAAAGCTCAAATACCGTGAACAATGAAAGTCTTCACAGTGGTTTTCACAGTGAATTTTCTTCAAACACTTCAAGTCAATCTGCTTCCAAAAATTTGTTTCAGTGTAATATCGCTGTGGATCTTAAGAATGGGCAGAATTTCAGCGAAGAATCGGCAAAACAACAGATGGTTTTCTTGGCATCTGTACTTGAATCGTATGAAAGCCTCGTTGCAGGGAAGATTGGCAACACCAACTTGACGAAAGAAGATTATGATCAATTAGACCCCGAGGAGATGGAACTAATGGATATAAGATGGTGCATGGCAAGTGCGGTTCGTCGGGCACAGCGGTTCATGGAGATCATGGGGAGGAAGTCAATTGGTGGACCATCTACCAAACTGGGATTTGACAAGTCTAAGGTGACATGTTTTAAATGCAAACAGAAATGTCACTTTAAGCGCGAGTGCAGAAATGCGTATGCTGATGATTCTGAAAACCCGTTCAAAGAAGATTATTACAAGAAAGCGATTTATCATCAGAACAAATCAAAACCACCAAGATTGAAGCAACCTGAAGAAAAATCAAGGGCTCTTGCAGTTATACATGACGATGAAGGTTACGACTGGAGTCAAGTTTGCCCTGAAGAAGATGCAGTTGGATATGCATTTGTCACAAATGTTGATCATGATAGTTGGTGGAGAAGAGACAGTGCAAGATGGGAGATTGGAAAGTTAACTGAACCATTCAAGGAAGCAAAAAGAGCCAAGAGATGGAATGCTGAACTGGAATGTTATATGGACCCACAGGGTAATCCAGTAGTTGATCCGTCAAAAGTGGATTTTGATGCAGTAACCAATTTGTTTCCAAGTGAGGGCACTTTCAACACAAGAAGGCTTTCTGATAAAAGTTACTTGCCGGATTTAATGAACAAGATAAAAGAAGTTTTTGAAGCAAGTCTACCAAAGGTAGTGGAAATGAAGAAGAGAAAGGAAGAAGAGTTGAAAAAGCTGATTGAAGAAGTGAAGATTACTGCAAAGCTTGCTGCTGAGGAGGAGCAGAAGATTGAAGAAGCTCAGAAAGAAGAAAAGGAGGAAGATCAGAAAGTTGAGACAGAAGAATCGGTGCTGAAAGAAACTAAGGTAAATGAATCTTCTGACTTGTCGAATGTTGAATTGGTTGATGAAAAAGAAAACAAGTGCAGGAATTGCATAGAAATGTGCAAAGCCTGTACTGAAAAAGATGATATCATAAAAACAAAAAATAATGAAATAGATAAACTTGAAAATGTTTTCACAACAAAATGTAAAGAAATGATTGACAAAGAAGAAATTTTGAAACTAAAAGTTGAAAAATTGACACAGAAATGTCAAGGTCTTGAAAAGGATAATGATGTTTATAGACAACTGTGTTCAGCAAAATGTGTTGATTGTGTTGAAAAAGAATCTAAATGTCAAGATTTACAAAAACAGTATGATTCTTTAAAGTGGTCAAGTCAGAGAGTACAAGAGGCTTATGATACTTTGAAGAGCCAAGTCAAATGTTTTGACCAAAGATTGTCTGAAACTTTAACAACCAAAGAAATGTATGAGAGACAGTTTAGGGAAAAGCAACTTGAATTAAACAAGTGTGTTGATGAAGTTGCTAATCTCAAACAAGTCTTGGCTGAAAAAGAAAAGGTTGTTACCAAACTTCAAAGTTATCATAACTCTTCGTACATTCTCGAACGCATTTTCAACATCACACCAAATGACAAAGATACTGATAAGAACAAAAAGGGTATTGGTTCAGAATTTCATCAGGTACCACCACCATTGAGAAACAATTATACTTTTTATGATGAGGAAAAGGTGGCAAAGGGTTTGAACATAGCTGACCAGTTACCTGAAAGTATCGATGTGACTTACTCCAAATCTGATGATGCTAATGATTCAGAGGTGGTAAGTAAGGTTGTTGAAAGCGTTTTGAAAGATGAGTCTACAAAAGGTAAGTCTGAATCACAGGATGAAGATGAAGGAAATTTTCATGATGGTTATCTGAAAAACACAAAATCCGAGAAAAATTTGGATGATGATTCAAAGGGATTGGTTTATACCATGATTGGATCGGACAAACTATTCTTAGATATTGTATTTCCGATTCAGAATGTGATTTCAGAGAAGGTCGATAAAGTTTTCAAAATGGTTGAGATTGAGAAATCGGAAATTTCAAAGTTTGCTGGTAAAGGTCATAAATCTTTTTATAACAAATCTGGTTGTAAGAAGAAAAACATGAAGGCTGGTTTGGGTTATAAAAAGAAACAGAATTGGAAACAAAATAAAAAACAGGATTTGCAACAAAAATTGAATTTTGTTCAAGGAAAAAGTTTGAAAGAAGAGGAAAAACTCAAATTTGGACAGCAGTCTAATGAGGAGTTTGAGACTATGAAAAAGAAACAACAACAGGCCAAGGATGTTTCAAAGAAAATTTCTTTTAAATGTGATCAAATTGGACATCTTGCACGAAAGTGTCCAAATCCAAAGCCTGTTGATGTTGAAAAACAGAAATCTGAGGATGTGAAACCAAGGTCAACCAGATTTGATTCGAAACAAACTTGGAGGTACAACACAAATAAGTTTGCTTCGAATCAAACGTGGAAACCAAAACAGACTAGGTCTGATTCAAAACAAACTTGGAGGTACAACACAAACAAGTTTGCTTCGAATCAAACTTGGAAACCAAAACAGACTAGGTCTGATTCAAAACAAACACAGATTTCTCACATACCCAAGTTCAGAACAACACAAAGTTGGCAAACATCAGTTGATATGACAAAGCCAAATCAATTTTGGAAACCAAAAGTTGTTGTTCAAAGTCAAAATAATCAAAACGAGTCACGATTTTACAAGAGAAGTGCTTCAAAAGGACAGAACTGGGTGGTTAAGAAACAAGTGACTTCTGTAAATGTTGAAAAAGTCGAAGACAAAGATGAAAAAGTTTTTGTGAAAAATGACAAAGGTTTTCCATCATTAAATGAAACTTATTGTGTTGAAATGCCTAAGGTCCAACAGACCTGGGCTAAATTGTTCAAGTAATTGAGTTTTTGAGAATGTGCAGGTGCTCATGAAGTTTGATTATCAAGGAGGAGAATTGATGAGCAGCCTGGCACAGGAGGAGAAGGCTGCTGAACCCTGGTTTGGTTGAACGGGAGTTTGTTTGTTTTCTGTACATAAATAAACAATATTTCAAAAACCCTAAAAATTGAAAAATTTAAAACCAAAAATATGTTTTTAGTTTGTTAAAATTTGAAAAACCAAAAATTATGTTGTCTTTAATATTTTGTTTGAATATATGTTGATTGAATACACCGAAACCCTCACGGCTGAACAAACATGATTACTTTCACAAGATTAAAAAACGGTTTTCAAACTGTCGAAAATCAATGGGTTGTAAATCATGGGGGTACGTTATATTTTTCTGCAAATCAGTGCATGTGAAGCAGAAAATGGATGGCGAGACAAAGCTATCTACATCGGTTTGTCAAATTTTTTTAAAAAATGGTTTTGCATTTTAGGGGGAGTAATATTGTTAGAAAATTCAAAAACATTAGAAAATTTGAAAATGACAAAAACATGATAAAAACCTATTGGCAAAAAGTCAAAAACATGATAAAATTCAAAAATGAGTTTTGTGTAAAAAGAGGAAATGATAGTACATCAGTAGACAGTTACAGTATGCTAATGAAATGTAATGATTATATAGCGTTAAACAGTCTCACTGATGATGTGTCGGTAGATTTTTATACATTTAGTAAACTTTTTCGGGATATAAACCTAAATTCAAACTTGCTTATTTCGTGGGGAACACTACTTGGATATATAGGTAACCCCTAAAATCTCGTTTGAAAGGTCCCTCTTTCTGAGATACTAGGTCTTTATGCTTAGTGATATCTGGGGTATTATTCCGGGACTTCTGCTGAATGGAAATTCTGACCTAGTCTCCGAATAATACTTTCCGCATTGCTTGAAACATAGCGCAGCCCTCAGCTAAAAAATGATGAAACATTGAAAAATGCTATTCATGGCTGTTGTAATTCAAAATATCCTCTAAAGGGGACACACCAAAAGTCGAGCCGTCATCTCTCTGCTGAACGGAAGTTCTGACCTGAGCTCTCACGGTTTCGTACTATAATTTATTCCCCTTACAGATATCATCTAGGTATACTCACCTGTAAGACTGAATATTGGGATCTGGATACGGGAGTATATTCAAGAGGTGGGACACATGAATAGGTTTAAGTTCTTAATACACCTAATTCGTATCCTGAATCAGTTGAACTTTGTGTGAAAATTTAAGTGGATCAGTATATCGACAATCTAAGTGAATTGTTTAATTCATAATGTGTAACTAAGCTCAACGGTACTTGTGACTTGTCAGAAACTGATATGATCCTCTAACGCGAACTCAATAAAAAATATTGTCTGTAAATATGTTTGTACATATTTCTTTACTGCTTTTTATTTTCAGAAAAATACAAAAAGATTTTTGATTCTGCTTTATTTTCGACAACCGATGTCTGAGAACTGAGTTTCAAAATCTAAGTATGCTGATTGTGTTTCTGAAAATAAACAAGTTCATTAATTTGAAACTTAAGGTTTTATAATAAAAAATTAAAACAGTTTGTGATATCTCCAAGGTCATTAATTTGGACTTGGATGATTAACTGTGAGGGATTTGGATGCTTATACTGTTAAAATCTGTAAAAGAGCCAGTTTTTCGATTTTGGATACCTAAAACTGCCAAATCTTTGAAGATTGTTGATAGGGGGAGAGTATCAAGTAATTCTGGATATATTCATATTATTATATCTTAGTCCCAGGATCTTGATTTAGAAAGTTTGATGGAGCCAGGTTACGATACCTGGAAATCTAAAAATGTTTTACTTATAAACGTATGAGTGTTGCAGATATTGTACCAGACTACGATCCCGAAAGCCGAGTCTAAGGGGGAGTCTGAAGACGAGCTCAACAAAAAGGGAAGCGTGCATAGGCGCCAGGATACTTTTCCCAGAAGAGCTTGTAACCGGAAAGCCAGGTGTCGATCCCAAAGCACGAAAGCTTGACGAAAGGGGGAGCCTGAAGAATCTACCTAAAGGGGGAGCTGAAGCTGAAGACAGATCCACGGGGATTCTGTTCAAGCTAGAGAGAGAGAAAGATCAGAAGCTACGAGCCTGACTAAATGTTTGAGATTGACTGCGGCAATATCCAAGGGGGAGTCTGTTAGTACTGTATGTCTATCGCCTCCGTCATCTCAAGACCGTAGCAGAAATAGTTTAAGTTTAGCCTTATATTGTAATATTAGATAGAAAAGGCAAGGTGGCATTATTGTAAATAAGGGGAACTCTCCTTATAAGCCTTGGCCTATAAATAGGAGCCTTAGGGTTTCATTTAGGGACTTTTGGAACTTTTGCCATTTTAGAGAGTTTGGAGCTTGGTGCTTAGAGAGAGAAAGTAGAGAGAGAAAGCTTGTCCACGTGATTCAGGTTCTTGTACGTTATCAAATCTATCAAAGAATCACAGTTTATATTACTGTTCGTGTGTTCGGTCTTGCTTGTGCACGGATTCCGCACGTCGCACGAGTCGGTTCGCAATCGATACTGATCAATCCGGGACCTAACACATAACAAGTTGTTTATCAGATAAAGTTGCTTTTAACATTGAGATAGTTTGCTGATCCTTTTTAATGAGTTCTCTGAATTCTTTCTCAATCTTTTAGAGCTTGTTATAAGCTTACTGAACTCTTTTTAAATTAGTCAACAAATTCTCGGTATGTTGTTTAAGCATTCGACAATCGACATCTTTTTCTACATATTTATAACATAGAACTGAACATTTTGAAAAAATTAAGGATGTTGTTGTTTTTCTAAAGATTCAGTTTTAATTGATTCATTTTTAGAGTCGTCTGAATTCACCTCTTTTAAGTTGGCCATCATTGCCTTCTGCGCCATCTCTTCCAAAGCTTCAGCAATCATCTCTTTGCTTACATCAATCACCTCAACATATTCATTTGTTGTTTCATCATAATGCAATTCTTGAAAGACTACCTCTTCTCTGAAGAAACCTGGAAAACTGTTAAACACATCAGGAGGGAATATAAATTTAGAAACATCATTAGGAACTGAATAAATCTTCTCCTCTTTGACATTTTCGTCGGAATTACTTCAAAATCAGGTTTAACTAGAACTTCCTCATCAAATATGATCTCACTATCAGCGGCAATGAAGACATCTTCAACCTTTTTAGCAACACATTCTTCTTTCTCAATCACTTTATCATTACTTGATTCATTCTCTATCTTTTCTTTAGTAACAATTTTTTCATCCTATGAATTTTCACTAACTTCTTCAACTTCTAGAATCCTAGCATAAGAGCTAGTCTCCTTCCTTCGTGATAGCTTCATTCCAATTGAAACCTTCATCATTCTGTGCCACAACCAAAGCTTTATCTTTGGACTTCGATGTTGAACCGTCTTCGATTGGAACTGCTTTTGTGTTTGGTCGAAATGGATTGTTTTGCGAATTCTTATGATATATTGCCCTCTGTTAATAATCTCTAGCAAATAGATTAACATTGTCATCCTTTACTTCCTTATTCATGCACTCTCTCTTGAAATGGCCTCGCCCCTTGCACCTAAAACAGGTAACTTTAGATTTATCAAAACCCAATTTGGTATCTGGACCCCCCATGTAATTTCTCCCGTAATTTCCATGAACCGCTGAGCTCTTCTTATCACACTAGCCATGCACCAGCGAATGCCAATTAACTACAACTCCTCTTGATCTTCCTTGGTTATGTTGTAATTACCAATTCTCCCCGTGACCAGTCCTTCATAGGATTCTAAAATTAAGTCTAGAAACACCATGTGTCCTTTAACATTCTCAGCTGACACACCTTGAGCATTCTGGATGTTTACACCAATATTGCATTGTAAGTATTCAGACGATTTGTTTAAATTCTGATAAGTTTGATTTTAAGATGATTGAGTATTCTGCTGTGGTGTGTGCTATTCGAACTTCCACTATTGTAAGAAGACTACGGTGACTGCATGTAACCCGATCCATTCCCGCTGCTGACAAAACAATTCCCACTTCCCGTTTCTACACTTCAGGTTGTTCGAATTTTGTGATTGGTAGTAATCATAGGATCCGAGCCCTTGTAATAAAGTCCAACATCTTGAGGAATATTAGCAAATTTCATCTTGTTAATCTTCTTCAACTCTAGCTCATGTGCCTCTGATTTATCTATCAACCTTTCCAAATTCAATTTTGTATACTCTGACTGATTTGATTTCAAAATCAGCACAAAGTGTCCCCATCAGAATCTGGTAAAGCATCCAAAAGTTTTCCAATATAATCCTTTTCGTCTTTATCAATCTGCATTCTTTTCATCTCAACTATGAGAAAGCAATATCTTTCAATCAACTTTTGTAGATTATCGCCTTTGACAGAAGTAAAAACATCAAACTCTTTCTTTAACAATGTTTTCTTGGTCCTCTTCGTCTTGGTATTTCCACGATGTTTATGTCAAAGACCTTACCAAATAGAATAAGAACTTCCCGTATGTTGCAATAATTCCAAAATCTCAGCTTTTACTGCTTGTTGCAGTAAGTTCATCATTTTCTTCTTTTTTATGTATTTATCTCTGCCTGCTTCTGGAATTTGCTAGACCCTTAGAATTCCTCCAGATTCAGCTATCAGAGCATGGTAATATTCTTCCAAAGCCATCCAAGCATCGAAATGATTGGCTTGCACGTAATTCTCAAAATTAGTATCCCACCTCATGTAATTTTCCATTCTCAGTAGTTTTGGCTGCTTATTCGTGGTACCCATCTCATTGTCGAGATTTAGGTTTTGGATGAGGTTTGATGAACTCCCAGTATGTCACACCCCTACCACGTAAAACAACAAATCGTGGCGGAAACGTCGGGGAGTGTCGTAACAGAATCATTGTTTCACAACCATGGATTAAATAGTTTTGTTTTATTCAATTATTGAACTCATTGTTTTATTACAAATCAGATAAATACAAATATTGTCTTTCAAGTTTTAAAGTCGCTAAGGCACGAGTCCATCCTATGTATAACATGCATCAACAGTCATCACATAGCAGCACCTGAAACATATGTAAAAATAGGTACGTCAGCATAAAAATGCCTGTGAGATACATAGGTTTTATTAATGCAGGATTCATGACTTGTAAGTTTAAAAGAATGTTTAACAAAAGTAGTCATGAACTTAAAAATGTTTTCTTTATAACCGATTGGTAGTATGATATAGCGCTATAGCACAGATAAATAAATAACCAAGTAAAAATGAGTTTGTATAAAATATGTTGTTTGTAAAACAATGTCTTGTAAAAAGGTTTGTAGTATATATAAAAATATACCTTGGTTTTGAGAAAATCGGATAAGTAATATATATTAAAATATATTTTAGTTTCAAAACAGTTAAACAGATAGCATATCAAATATACTTTAGTTGTTAAAATAATAGTTTTCAGTAGTATATCATAAGTATACTTTGGTTTTGTAAATAACATATCAAACTATGTTTTGGTTTTGAAAACAACATATCAATTATGTTTTGGTTTTGAAAATAACATATCAATTATGTTTTGGTAAATAACAAAATATATGTTGGTTATGTACATAGTATATCAAATTATACTTTGGTAAACAATATCACATATGGGATGTAGGATCGTGTACGGACCCGAAACGAGTCGATCAGAGGCGTTCTACACAATATGAAAGGCGGAAACAGACATATTGTATGTAATTCAGCAAGATATTCACTTTAACAGTTGTTCTGATTAACTTGACAAAGTTTTACAGCGAAACAACACTTCAGCAGCACTTCGGCTCCTGAAACACACATATACGAATGACTCAAACGAAATCACACGACCCCTATATATAGGTAGGCTGATTTCTTTTGAACATGCTCAAACGAAATCACCTTTCATACGGAATTACCCTTACAAACGGAATTAGCTCACTCAAACGGAATTAACATATGTGATTTCGTTTGAACTGACATTTGTCAATTTCAAATGAAATTAACTCTTATAACCTATTTTCTCGTTTTCCGTGCCAAGACTCGATACAAGACGAAGTCGATAGACGCATGCACTAACAGACTCCCCCTCGAATGTGGACGAGTCTTAAGTGTCGAGTCTTCAACGTCTTCAGTCTTTATCAGTCTGATCGCTCTCTGAAGTATTTGATACTGTAAAGCATTCTCAATCTTCTTTCTTTTTCTTCCAGAATCAAAACCTGGTTTTATGCTCTTCTTGATCAAATCTCTTGATTCCTTAAGTTCATCAAAATCTGCAGTTCCAGAATCGTAACCTGGCCTACCTGCACAAACTCTACCCAAAAGTAAATTTCTCAAATTTTCAACTTGACAAATTTATACACTGCTTACCACTTGTATACACAAATACATCAAGAAATTATTTTACAATTTTAATCACTAATGAACCACTTGTAGAAATATTTTTCTTTCAAAATCTTTTCATCTTTCAAACTGACTCCCCTCACAAAATATCATCATGTTTAGCACTTGGAATTTTGAAAATCAGCTTTCCAACATCAGTTGTCGAAAATATTTTTGAATTTTTTTTAAAATGTATGCTAAAACACACATAAAATCTTTTTGGATTTTTAGATGTAAATGAAATGCAGTAAAGTAAATATTTACAAACAATATTTTTGTGAGTTTGTGTAAGAGGATCATATCAGTTTTTGAGACAAATCGTCAACACCGTTAAGCTTTAATCATTTTAAGTTTTAAACGATTCACTTAGATTGTCAGTATACTGATCCACTTAAATTCTCACACAAAGTTCAACGGTTTCGAGATACGAGATTAATGTTTTAGAGACTTAAACTTATTTGCGTGTCCCACCTCAGAATATACTCCCGTATCCAGATCCCAATATTCAGTCTTACAGGTGAGTATACCACAGATGATATCTGTAAAGGGTTAAAATTGCGAGGGCCGTGAGAGCTCAGGTCAGAACTTCCGTTCAGCAGAGAGATGACGGCTTCGACTTTTGGTGTGTCCCCTTTAGAGGATCTTTTGTTTCAACAGCACATGATTAGCATTTTTCAATGTTTCATCATTTTTTGTACTGAGGGTGATGCTCTATTTCAAGCAAGCAGAAAGTATTATACGGGGACTAGGCCATTGCTTCCGCAAAATCAGAAGTCCCGGAATAATACCCAAGATATCACTGTCACACCCCGACCACGTAAAACAACAAACCGTGGCGGAAACGTTGGGGAGTGTTATACCAGAATTATTGTTTCAAATGATGGATACAAAGAGTCTCATTTTATTAAATATCAAACATTGTCTTAAAGATAAACAAGCAAGTCAAACATAGTCTATCATTATTATTATTATGTCACTAAGGTCTCGTCCCGATCCTATGTGACTCAAGCATCCTAGCAGTCAACATTAAGCAACTTCACCTGAAACATATGTAAAAACAAAGTCAGCAAAGAAATGCTGGCGAGTACATAGTTTTTGTGTGAGTATCAGGTTCATGGCTCGTTTGTATTGTAAATGAATAACCAATTCAAAAGAGATTGGTCATAATTTATAAACCTCGATGCCATGAATCCTAACCCAAAACATTTATTTAATAAAGTCTCGTTAATAAAACTCGTATAGTTTATATCGTTTCGAAAACATCGTTTGTGTGTGACATCGCTTCCAATTGTTTACCCAAATCGTTAAATTCGTTAATAATCGCTTTAGTCGTTTAAATCATTCTCGTTTTAGATCGTGAAACTACTTTTGGTCGTATCGCTAATAACATTCAAACCTTTGTGACTCGTCTATTGTTCAACTAGTTTTCGCATTAACAAACCTCCAAAGGGTAAGTTAACAATCATCAGATTCAGTCGTTACCCACCTAACCCACACATAACCATGGGTGCGGCCTGATAACGGGATTTGTCAGATCCTATGGTACGATAACCTAATACTGGTCGGCTTGATCAATGCTAATGAATGTCATTCGTTATGTAACTACAACCAACAAGCTCGTTCACATTATCGAAATCGTTATTAGTTTAGTATAAACCATCGTAATCGTTTTTGAAACCATCGTTAGAATATCGAAATCGCTTTGATACATACGAATCACCCCAAAACAATCGAAAACAGTAAAAAGAGGGGATCTATGTACTCACCTTCGGGTGCGTTTTTAATTGTTAACACAATCCCTCAAATCGTTTATCCGCCCTAAATTAAATAAGAAT
Source organism: Helianthus tuberosus (assembly GCA_030545235.1). Taxonomy (NCBI): domain Eukaryota; kingdom Viridiplantae; phylum Streptophyta; class Magnoliopsida; order Asterales; family Asteraceae; genus Helianthus; species Helianthus tuberosus. The sequence continues at coordinate 91,895,224 of CM060418.1, read as the reverse complement.
GATTTTCATAATCAAAAACCCACACTTTGACATTGCAAAATACTACTTAGGTCATTTCTGTTTTAATATATATGAAACTGGATTGTTTTCGGACATTTAAATAAAATAGTTAACTTATTCCAAAAATTCCCAAATTTTTACAGAATGTCTTAAACGATACAAATATTATTGTGTAAAAATATCGGGGTCTATTTCATTACCAATATTTTATAAAAATTCATTTTCCCGACTGCAATCAGATTTGTTACTTTCTGATCGCAGTCTACGGAATAATTCACTAAAAATTAATCGTAAGTCTGTTTGACGTAATTCCAATTGGAGGATCACGGCGACAACAGTGACCATCTACAGTATAAATTTCATGATCTAACCCTACACAGAATTCAAGTTATTACTGAAAACAAGACGCATATTTTTAGCAGAAAAATTGCAGCTCTAGCTGCTGTTACGAAAAGACACTTTAAAAATAGTAAACGGAGTCCAAAAATTATGATTCCAGTGTCATTAGGACCGTATTTTATAATAACACATTATAGCCTTAATAAAATCAAGTTTTTGTTAAGTTACGATGCGGTTACAGCCAGTTAAATGGGGCTGGAAATGCAGATCAGCAAGCTGTTTTCAGTCTTTTAACATTATAAAGTGTGTTCGATTGATTCCGTTAACATGTTTAGCGATCACAATAATACTTACAGCAGATTATCACTTATATATTTCAGATTTAGCATGCATTATCATATTCCATCATCATTTTAACACTACTTTATCATGTGTTAGTTAATGTTCAAGACTTTGTTTAAGGTTCTTTAGAGTTCCTATCTTTTTGACCTTTAAACATCATTAACCACACAACAATCATGTAAAATGCAAGGATCTAAGTGCTTACCACTAGCACAAGGCTAGGGGAGTTCGAGTGTAGAAAAGTGGTGGATAAAAGAAAACGAGAGCGGTCCTTCAACTTCCGAACGCACCGAGCTTCGTTGTTCACCTTCTTGCACCTTTGTATGGATGGAAAATGGCTAGAAAGTGACTTTATGGTGGGTGTATGGTGGTGATGTGTGGCTGCCGAAAGTGGGGAAGAAGGAAGGAGAGAAGAGAGCTTGCTAAGTCTGTTGATGAGAGAAGATCATGACCCTAAATGCATTCTTATAATCCAAGTTCACCTCTTACCCATTGGACAACATGTATACTAGATATCAAACACAAGTGATTATTATAATCAAAGGAGGACAAGGGTGTGTCCCCCTTGTCTAGAACCGGTCAGGGGGGGGGGGGTTGGTTTAGTTGGATTCTAAATTGGCTAGTTACATAACTAGTTAGAAACCAAGTGTGTAGTTAGGGTATTAGTATGTGTGTAATAATATAGCGGGTGTTAGGGTGTTCGGGGACCCTAACTAGTTCAGAAAAGTAAAACCAATATGTTTGACAATATTTTTGTGTTCCGGGTAAAGTCCGGTTGTTCGGTTAAACACCGTTCCGTTAAAGTGTTTAATTATGTACCGGGTATTTTATCTAGCGTTCAAATCCCGATTTATGGCGTTCTAAATTATTTTTATTATTCTATAAAAATAAGCTCGCCAAAATATTACTGAAATAAATTTCAGTTGCCAGAACTGGCTACGTTGTAATGTGTTTCTCAGTAAAAGCATTGTGTCGCGAAGAAACACGCGGTACGCACTTAAACTTGAAAAATAACGTTTTTAAGCGTTTTAATTTATTTTTCAACACGAACCTGATTTAAATATTATCCGGGCGGTCACCAACGTTCGTTTCGCAGTTTTGTCGTAATTAGTTCTTTAGTTCAAATAAACATGTTTTTGCCATACCGAATCCTTCGAAACTTATTTCTAAGTTATGTAAGGGATATTTAGGGTATGTTCGGCTTACGTCACAGTTCCGGAGTGTACGTCGCGTTAAACTGATTGCGTTTATGCACCAGTTTGCGTATAACCTTACAGAAAGTGATTTAAAGCTTGAAATCAGAATCGAATCAAATTGTAAAACCATTAAACACAATTGCACATGAAATAACACCAAAACACATATAATAACGCCAAAGCACATTGTTTTATTGATAACTGACATTGTTTTACATTATACGATGATTACAGATCACAGTTGTCACAGTCTCCCCTACTTTAGGAAATTTCATCCCGAAATTTTATTTAGAGGAATCTTGTGAAAACAAGTGCGGATATTTCATCTGCATCTGGTCCTTACATTCCCAAGTAAACTCGGGGCCATGCTTGGATTCCCAGCGAACTTTGACCAAATGAATCTGTTTGTTCTTCAACTGTTTGTATGTACGGTCCACTATCTCCACAGGTTTCTCGACAAAGTGCATCGTTTCATCAATTTGAATCTCGTCAAGAGGAATGTGAAGATCAGCATCAGCTAAACACTTTCGCAAATTGGACACGTGAAAAGTCGGATGAACATTTCCAAGCTCTGGAGGTAGCTCTAGTCGATAGGCAACCTTTCCAATTCTTTCAACAATCTTAAATGGTCCAACATATCGTGATGCAAGTTTTCCTTTCTTTCCAAATCTCACCACTCCCTTCCAAGGTGACACCTTGAGTAGGACATGGTCTCCGATTTGAAATTCCATGGGCTTTCGTCCCAAATCCGCATAACTCTTTTGACGGCTTCTAGCTGTCACAAGATTATCGCGAATTTTCTTGATTTTGTCTGTTGCTTCCAGAATGATCTCAGGTCTAGTAAGCTGAGCTTCACCGGTCTCATTCCAACAGACAGGTGAACGACATTTTCGACCGTAAAGAGCTTCGAATGGTGCCATCTTAATGCTAGCATGATAACTATCATTGTATGAGAACTCGATCAATGGCAGATGAGAATCCCAATTACCACCAAAGTCTATCACACATGCTCTAAGCATATCCTCCAAAGTTTGAATCGTCCTCTCAGATTGACCATCTGTTTGGGGATGATAAGCAGTGCTTAGATTCAGTTGGGTTCCCAAAGCAGATTGCATGGTCTTCCAAAAATGAGATGAAAATTGAGCATCACGATCGGAAATGATATCCAAAGGAACACCATGTCGTGATACAATCTCGTCTACATAGATCTTGGCAAGCTTTTCAGCAGAGAAATCCTCACGGATTGGTAAGAAGTGAGCTGATTTTGTCAAACGATCAGCTACGACCCAAATAGCATTGTGACCTTTAGACGTATGCGGTAACTTAGTAATGAGATCCATTGCAATGTTCTCCCATTTCCAAACCGGTATCTCTGGTTGTACAAGCAAACCAGAAGGTCGTTGATGTTCCGCCTTGACTTTGAGACAAGTTAGGCATTTCGATACATACAAGGCAACATCCTTCTTCATACCCGGCCACCAATACTGAGTACGAAGATCCTTGTACATTTTATCAGCACCAGGATAGATAGAATATCGAGACTTGTGAGATTCGTCCATTACTAAGGTGCGAAGATCGTCCTGATTCGGAATCCATAAACGATTCTCAAAATAGAGTAAACCATCATCATTCCTTTCGAGTTTAAGCTCAAGTTAAAGCGGTAGTTCATACTTCAATAAGTCTTTGATCACACAAGATCGTTGAGTTTGAAGGACGCGAGATTGAATATCAAATAGAGTTTGAACAGAATGAAGCTTGACTCGTTCCTTTCGACTGAGCGCATTGGCTACGACATTCGCCTTACCAGGGTGGTAGCGGATATCGCAATCATAATCGTTTAAGAGTTCTACCCAACGTCGTTGCCTCATGTTCAGCTCCTTCTGATTGAGAATATGCTGGAGACTTTTGTGGTCTGTGAAAACCACACACTTCGTTCCATAGAGGTAGTGTCTCCAGATTTTAAGCGCAAAAACTACAGCCCCTAACTCAAGATCATGAGTCGTATAGTTCTTCTCGTGAATTTTCAATTGCCTAGACGCATAAGCTATGACTTTACCACATTGCATAAGAATTCAACCAAGTCCTAGATTCGACGCGTCACAATAGACAACAAAATCATCGTTTCCCTCAGGCAGAGATAAAACAGGGGCATCACAGAGCTTCCGTTTCAGTGTTTGGAACGCTTCTTCTTGTTTAGGTCCCCACTCAAAAGGCTTATTTTTCTGAGTCAAAGCAGTGAGTGGAACCGCGATCTTTGAAAAGTTAGAAATAAACCGTCGATAATAACCAGCAAGACCAAGAAAAGAACGAACTTCTGTAGGTGTCGTCGGTGTATTCCAATCCCTAATTGCAACAATCTTGGATGGATCTACATGAATACCCTGCTCATTGACAATATGACCCAAGAACTGAACTTCTTTAAGCCAGAATTCACACTTGGAGAATTTAGCAAAAAGTTGTTCCTTCTTTAGGAGTTCCAATGTCAAACGAAGGTGTTGTTCGTGCTCTGCTTGAGACTTTGAATAAATGAGAATATCGTCGATGAACACAATGATGAACTTATCTAAATAAGGTTTACAAACCCTATTCATTAAGTCCATGAAGATAGCTGGGGCATTCGTCAAACCAAAAGGCATGACAGTGAACTCGTAGTGCCCATATCTTGTTCGGAAAGCAGTTTTGGGAATATCTTCTTCGAAAATACAAAGTTGATGATACCCAGAATGCAGGTCGATCTTGGAAAAGCATGAAGCACCTTGCAGCTGGTCGAAGAGATCATCAATTCTAGGTAGGGGATATCGATTCTTGATGGTAAGCTTATTAAGCTCACGATAATCGATACACATTCGAAAAGATCCATCTTTCTTTTTCACAAAGAGGACAGGAGCTCCCCAAGGCGAAAAGCTCGGACGGATGAATCCTATATCAGACAACTCTTGAAGCTGTTTCGATAACTCTTGCATTTCCGACGGTGCAAGACGATAAGGTTCTTTCGTAATTGGGTTGGCATTGGGTACAAGGTCAATATGAAACTCGACTTGATGAACTGGAGGCAAACCAGGCAGTTCATCGGGAAACACCTCTGGATAATCCCGAACAATCGGAATATCCTGAATACTCTTGCTCTTGCCTTTCTCCTCGGTGACATGTGCCAGGAAAGCGACATATCCTTTTCGCAAATAACTTTGGGCCTTTGTACATGACATAAGCTTCAAACCACCTGATGGTTTCTCGCCACAAACTTCCAGAACATCGCCAGACGGAAGAGGAATACGAACAATCTTATCGAAACAAACCACCTCAGCATGATGTTTGGTTAACCAATCCATCCCCACGATAATATCGAAACTCCCGAGTTGCATCGGCGTGAGGTCGATGGGAAATAGATGGTTATCAAGGTTTAACTGACAATCACGAATAACAGAATCGAGAACAAGAGGTTTACCAGTAGCAACTTCGACAGATAAGGGTTTCCTCAGTTTAGTTCTAGGTATCGCAAGCAAAGGCTCAAAAGATAACGAAACAAAACTTCTATCGGCACCAGAATCAAAAAGAATGGATGCAGGTCGATTGTTAACAAGAAACGTACCATTAACCACTTCGTTGGCAGCTCGCACCTCGTTTGCATTCAGATTGAATACTCGTCCACGAGCAGGATTCGCATTCACATTGACATTGACATTCACGTTCGGATTTGCATTTGCATTTGCCAACCTCGGACAGTTGTTGCGGAAGTGACCATACTCTCCACAATTGAAGCATGAACCCGGTGGCAATCTAGCAGCATTCCCCTGAACTGGGGCTTGAACCTGAGCAGCTTGATTCCGAACAATCTGATTCTAACCCGAACGACAGACGTTGGCCAGATGCCCAAGCTTACCACACGTTGTGCATTGTCTACAAGCTTGTTGTGCAACATGATGACCGTTGCAACGAGCACAATGAGGTGCGGTACCAGCATACACTTTCTTCGCAGGAGGTTAAGCTGGTGGGTTCTGAGGGTTCTGAGCATTTTGTGCAGTTATTGCAAAATTCTGAGCACCCTTTCGCTTTCTCGACTTCTTCGAAGACTCACCCTTCTTACCATTACCCTTTTCCTTGTCTTTAGCAGAATCAGTTGACTTCTTCTTATCACCCTTGCAGGTAAGCTTACCCTTCCTGACTTGCGACTCAGTCAGGGTAGCAGATAACTCGATCACTTGATGAACAGTAGCAGGATTAACGCCAGTCACAATATCTTGTATGGAATCGGGTAACCCATCGATATACCTCTCTATCGCTTTCTCCAACGGGGTAACCATAGTAGGACACAAAAGACTGAGCTCCTCAAATCGATCCGTATACGCACGGTGTTCTCCCCCGTCTTGTTTTAGATCGTCAAACTCTCATTCCAAAGCTCGAATTTCATGACGGGGACAGAACTCTCTCATCATGAGAGCTCGAAGCTCTTCCCATGTTTGTGCCAATGCCACTTCGGCACCCCTATCGCGCATCACTCCATTCCACCAAGTAAGAGCACGCTTCTCGAACACACTTGATGCAAATTCAACCTTACGCCCATTCGGATATTGCACATGTCTGAATGTGTTCTCGATACTTTCGAACCATTGAAGGAGTTCAGTCGCTCCTTGTGACCCAGAAAACTTTAGCGGCTTAGCAGAGTTGAAACTCTTGAAATTACATTGTGCATTGTTATTGTTATTGTTGTTGTACAGCTCGTGGATTTGGGTCACAACGCCTGGAAGCACAGTAGCCATTTGCTGAGTGACAAGGGCTGTGAGTTCTTCAGCAGTAAAAGATTGTGCATCACGTCGAGGAGGCATTGTCTAACAAAGAAATATGAGAAACGAGTGAGGTCGACAATTAGGAAAAACAATAGAGGTATTGAAAATATCGACGAAGCATAAGGAAGGCGATCATTTGTTCGTTACCTCGAACAAACAAATGACGCGCAGTGACTAATCAAAGTTAGAATCAAAATAATGTATCACGAAGACATGCTCGCCTATAAGTGAACACTCACCCCAAGAGTTCCCAGGTAAGAGTGACTGGTCCGATTATGTGGATTTGTACGAACACTCTAGCCTTAGACAGAAAACTCAGGGTACAGGCATTCACTCTTCCAGTTTGCACGTGTTCACATTATTTAGACCCAACTTCGACGAGATTTTGAAAACTCAAAAGGCACTATGCCAAAAATGAGTCAAACTGGGAGGGTTCAAAACCTTACAACAGAGGGTTCAAAACCTAGTAATCAATCATCCTAGAACGGATGATTAATTTTCGAAGCAGATTCGTATTTTGTTTTTAAAATCTAAACGCAAATCAACTTGCGTTGGGGTCCTAGAAAGTTATAGTCTAGGTCGAAATTTTACTAATAACCTAATTCCCTATAACCATTGGCTCTGATACCAACTCTTCTGTCACACCCCGACCACGTAAAACAACAAACCGTGGCGGAAACGTCGGGGAGTGTTGTAACAGAATTATTGTTTCAAACCATGGATACAAAGAGTCTCGTTTTATTAAATATTAAACATTGTCTTAAAGATAAACAAGCAAGTCAAACATAGTCTATCATTATTATTATGTCACTAAGGTCTCGTCCAGATCCTATGTTACTCAAGCATCCTAGCAGTCAACATTAAGCAACTTCACCTGAAACATATGTAAAAACAAAGTCAGCAAAGAAATGCTGGCGAGTACATAGTTTTTGTGTGAGTATCAGGTTCATGGCTTGTTTGTATTGTAAATGAATAACCAAGTCAAAAGAGATTGGTCATAATTTATAAACCTCGATGCCAAGAATCCTAACCCAAAACATTTATTTAATAAAGTCTTATTAATAAAACTCGTATAGTTTATATCGTTTTGAAAACCTCGTTTGTGTGACATCGCTTCCAATTGTTTACCCATATCGTTAAATTCGTTAATAATCGCTTTAGTCGTTTAAATCATTCTAGTTTTAGATCGTGAAACTACTTTTGGTCGTCTCGCTAATAACATTCAAACCTTTGTGACTCGTCGATTGTTCAACTAGTTTTCGCATTAACAAACCTCCAAAGGGTAAGTTAACAATCATCAGATTCAGTCGTTACCCACCTAACCCACACATAACCATGGGTGCGGTCTGATAACGGGATTTGTCAGATCCTATGGTACCATAACCTAATACTGGTCGGCTTGATCAATGCTAATGAATGTCATTCGTTATGTAACTACAACCAACAAGCTCGTTCACATTATCGAAATCGTTATTAGTTTAGTATAAACCATCGTAATCGTTTTTGAAACCATCGTTAGAATATCGAGATCGCTTTGATACATACGAATCACCCCAAAACAATCGAAAACACTAAAAAGAGGGGATCTATGTACTCACCTTCGGGTGCGTTTTTAATTGTTAACACAATCCCTCAAATCGTTTATCCGCCCTAAATTAAATAAGAATGATTTTAATAATCAAAAACCCACACTTTGACATTGCAAAATACTACTTAGGTCATTTCTGTTTTAATATATATGAAACTGGACTGTTTTCGGACATTTAAATAAAATAGTTAACTTATTCCAAAAATTCCCAAATTTTTACAGAATGTCTTAAACGATCCAAGTATTATTGTGTAAAAATATCGGGGTCTAGTTCATTACCAATATTTTAAAAAATTCATTTTCCCGACTGCAATCAGATTTGTTACTTTCTGGTCGCAGTCTACGGAATAATTCACTAAAAATTAATCATAAGTCTGTTTGACATAATTCTAGTTGGAGGATCACGGAGACAATAGTGACCATCTACAGTATAAATTTCATGATCTAACCCTACACAGAATTCAAGTTATGACTGAAAACAAGACGCAAATTTAACAGAAAAATTGCAGCTCTAGCTGCTGTTACGAAAAGACACTTTAAAAATAGTAAACGGAGTCCAAAAATTATGATTCCGGTGTCATTAGGACCGTATTTTATAATAACACATTATAGACTTAATAAAATCAAGTTTTTGTTAAGTTACGATGCGGTTACAGCCAGTTAAAGGCGGCTGGAAATGCAGATCAGCAAGCTGTTTTCAGTCTTTTAACATTACAAAGTGTGTTCGATTGATTCCGTTAACATGTTTAGCGATCACAATAATACTTACAGCAGATTATCTCTTATATATTTCAGATTTAGCATGCATTATCATATTCCATCATCATTTTAACACTACTTTATCATGTGTTAGTTAATGTTCAAGACTTTGTTTAAGGTTCTTTAGAGTTCCTATCTTTTTGACCTTTAAACATCATTAACCACACAACAATCATGTAAAATGCAAGGATCTAAGTGCTTACCACTAGCACAAGGCTAGGGGAGTTCGAGTGTAGAAAAGTGGTGGATAAAAGAAAACGAGAGTGGTCCTTCAACTTCCGAACGCATCGAGCTTCGTTGTTCACCTTCTTGCACCTTTGTATGGATGGAAAATGGCTAGAAAGTGACTTGATGGTGGGTGTATGGTGGTGATGTGTGGCTGCCGAAAGTGGGGAAGAAGGAAGGAGAGAAGAGAGCTTGCTAAGTGTGTTGATGAGAGAAGATCATGACCCTAAATGCATTCTTATAATACAAGTTCACTCTTACCCATTGGACAACATGTATACTTGATATCAAACACAAGTGATTATTATAATCAAAGGAGGACAAGGGTGTGTCCCCCTTGTCTAGAACCGGTCATGGGGGGGGGGGTTGGTTTAGTTGGATTCTAAATTGGCTAGTTACATAACTAGTTAGAAACCAAGTGTGTAGTTAGGGTATTAGTATGTGTGTAATATTATAGCGGGTGTTAGGGTGTTCGGGGACCCTAACTAGTTCAGAAAAGTAAAAACAATATGTTTGACAATATTTTTGTGTTTCGGGTAAAGTCCGGTTGTTCGGTTAAACACCGTTCCGTTAAAGTGTTTAATTATGTACCGGGTATTTTATCTAGCGTTCAAATCCCGATTTATGGCGTTCTAAATTATTTTTATTATTCTATAAAAATAAACTCGCCAAAATATTACTGAAATAAATTTCAGTTGCCAGAACTGGCTACGTTGTATGTGTTTCGCGGTAAAAGCATTGTGTCGCGCAGAAACACGCGGTACGCGCAGAAACACGCGGTACGCGCAGAAACACGCGGTACGCGCTTAAACTTGAAAAATAACGTTTTTAAGCGTTTTAATTTATTTTTCAACACGAACCTGATTAAAATAATCATAATAGAATATTTGTGGGATTTAAATATTATCCGGGCGGTCACCAACGTTCGTTTCGCAGTTTTGTCGTAATTAGTTCTTTAGTTCAAATAAACATGTTTTCGCCATACCGAATCCTTCGAAACTTATTTCTAAGTTATGTAAGGGATATTTAGGGTATGTTCGGCTTACGTCACAGTTCTGGAGTGTACATCGCGTTAAACTGATTGCGTTTATGCACCAGTTTACGTATAACCTTCCAGAAAGTGATTTAAAGCTTGAAATCGGAATCGAATCAAATTGTAAAATCATTAAACACAATTGCACATACAATAACACCAAAACACATATAATAATGCCAAAGCACATTGTTTTATTGATAACTGACATTGTTTTACATTATACGATGATTACAGATCACAGTTGTCACATCACTGAGTATAAAGACCTAGTATCTCAGAAAGAGGGACCTTTCAAACAAGATTTCGGGGGTTACCCATATATCCGAGAGATGTTCCCCACGATATAAGTAAGTTTGAAATTTAGGTTTATATCTCGTCACAATCTACTAAATGTGCAAAAACCTACTGGCACATCATCAGTGAGACCGTTTATCACATTTTGACTTTCCATTTCTTTAGCATGCTCTGATCGTCCACTGATGTACTATCATTTCCTCTTTTCTCAACAAAACTCATTTTTGTTTTTATCATGTTTTTGACTTTTTCAAATTTTCTAATGTTTTTGGATTTTCAGAAATATTCTTACTCCCCCTAAAATTCAAAATCATTTAAAGAAAATTTGAAAACAAACTGTACAAGTAAACCGACAACTGATATCGAATCACTTCAATTCGCCATCCACTTGGCATAAACAATCAGAACTCCCCCTTACAACAAACTATTTTCCCATTATGATTTCAAAGCACTTAAGTTTGTTTTAATCAAATGGTTTTTCCGGAAAATAAGTTTGATTTTATTAAACCACTTGTAGGTTCAGGAATCAATTCATCACTTTGTTTTCTTAACCACATGTAAGAATATGACAATTTTAGATTCAACCAACAAATAACACTTGTAGAAAATCAAGTACAACTTAATGTCCCTGATTTACCACTTGTAAGTCGAAATAACCAGAGTGAATTTCTCAAGAAATATGCCGATACCTGCTTCACACTTACCAACCTGGAAGCTCCGACAAGTCATACTTATCACTTATGAAAAACAGACATCCAAGCTTCACCAAACTTGGATGTTTCCTCCTCAACTTCACCTGGGTAATAAGTTGCTTTCTTTGTTGCATAAAAATCTTTTACCCCTTTGGCCTTTCCCTCGACCATTTTTCCCAAAATCTTTTTCACATTTTCATTAAACGCTTTCTCAACATCAAATTCTTTCTTCTCAAAATAGAATTGATTCGAGATCTCAACATTTCCAATTTTTCTAAAATTTCCAGCCCTCAATGATGGAAAATTTGCATCATCTATTGGAGGCACTGAGTTTTCTTCTTTAAGCTCAACATGTGGCTCGTCTGACATTGTGGAATCAGATTCATCGCCAAGTTTCTCATAAAACTTCTTAACAACCCACATTTGGTTGTCATGTTTAGCTCTCTTTTTATAAAAACTTGTTTTTGAACACTCACCAACTTCATATGTTGAATTTTTAAAGATTTTAAATTTATCAGTTGGTGGTTCATTTTTCTCAACAACTTTTTCTTTAAGTTTTTTAGAGACTTCCTGTTTTGTTTTTGTTGCTTGAGAACAGTTCCATGCAATATGACCAACTTCATTGCATTTGTAACAGGTTCTTGTCTCCTTTCTTTGATTAGCTTCATTCTTCACATTCTCTTGCTTCTTGGCAAAAAATTCTCTGTTTGATTGTTTCCAGAATGAGCTTTTTGATTCCTCTTCACAGCTTGTCCCTGAAAAAAATTTTGTATTTGGTTTAGAAATTTTCTCATTTTTATAATTTTCTGGTGGAATAAAACCTAGACCTTTTCTTTTGAAATTACTGTTATGGTTTGGTTTCTTTCGATAACCTGAACCAGAACTGTAACCCTTTTTCTTGTTTAAACGTTGTTGAAATCTTGAGGTGTATTTTTTAGGTTTTTTCAGAAAGATTTACATCTTTTATTTCAGAAATATTGATTTCTGTTAGTTTGAAAACCTTTTTGATCTTTTCAACTTGAACACTTCTTATTGGAAATTCTTTATCAGAATATAATTTGTCAGAATCATTCAAAGTATATGCAACTTCAAATGTTTCATCATTCAAATTAGATTTTGATAGCAAAAATTCTTTACTATAAACCCTTTTAACCGACATCTTTGAACTGTTAACCGACGAGTTTGAACTGTTGACCGACGAACTTGAACTTCCAGACTCGGATTTTGACTCTGACTCCTCATCTTTATCTAACACCTGATCGACCACCTTTTTTATTAACTCAGACTCATGATCAGTGTCAGACGATGTAAACGTGACATCAATATTTTCTGGTAAATCATCGATTGTTTTGGACTTTAACTCTATATTGACTGCCTTTTTGACTTGCTCCTCATTTGGTTTTCTGGGAGAATAACTTTCCCAGATCGGAGGCGGACACTTGTTGTAACTAACACTCTGTTTCTTACCAGTATCCTTCTTCTTTGGCTTCTTATCATCTTGAAATGCTTCAAAACCTGCAACAGTTGGATAAATTCTGTTGGGATTGAACCCTACCAGAGGAACAGATAATGTAAAGCCAAAACCAGATCACAACAGTGGATTCATAATAAGCAGCAGTTTACATTAAGCTTTCCCCTTGAAAGTGATTTATAACAACTGATGGTCTCTATCCGCTGTTCATATTCAACTGCTGCTGCCCTTTCAACTGCTGATGAAAACCCTGAAGTTTCCAACACTGCTGGTCCTATCTACTGATGATAAAGCACTGCCCAGTCAAGGACTGATCAACCTTGAGAAAAGCACTGACATAAAGAGAAAGCATCTGTTTAGTGAAATATCTGTTTTATGTATAGTCAGTGGTTAGGTTAGCAGTGTTTGTGTAAGGACAGTAGATACAGGTTGTTAGGCTGTTAGACGTCGCTTTCATGGTGACGTCAGCTGAGATACCTCAGTGGTTTGGATTGCCTATAAATGTAACAGTACCCTGTACTGTTACATTTGATTGACTGAGCGAGTTCTTCTCCTCATGTCTAATCCTTTCATCTTGTGTGCAACCAACCTTGGGGCATCAGGCTGAGGGGGAGTTTAGTTTGTAAGCATAATTGTAATCTTTTGCTTTGATTTGTAATCTTTTGACTCTATGTGAAGCAATTGTTTATCAAACTATTTCCTCCTTTGATTGTGTTTACAAAGTTTGTTTTCATTTCCGCTGCACCTAACATGTTTTCATATTCATTGATCATTCATTTTAAATAAACAAACACTATCATGAGAGCCTCCGATCCTAACAATTGGTATCAGAGCTTGGACAGTCAAAATTCGATTTAACAATCAATTTGACATAACAGTTCGGCTCAAAATTCATTGATACTAAGGATGGTTGTATTTAGTTGAAAAACAGAGTATCGATTAAATCATGTTCAAAATGGTTATTCAAAAGCTCTGTAAATCAACCAAGATGTCATATGACACACAAATTTCACACAACAAGTAAATTCATGCACAAGACACTCATGGTTTCTAGATCTGAAAGCAATATCTGTTAAACCATGAGATTATTTTTATTTTTTAAATTGATTTAAATATCTGTGATGTTTTCATTAAATACTAAAGTACAAACCTCAGATTAACAAAACCTATGTTCATAAAAACATTGTTGTTTTGTTAACACAAAAAGAGGGAAATTAAAACTTTAGTTATTTAGATCTTATGTGTTGAAAACAGGTTGAGTTCCTAAAAAGGACAAAATCAACTATGTTCAAATACATTAAGAAAACAGGGGTCAACATAGTCCATATCATATGTAATGTGAGATTGGGTGAAAAACTTGTGAAAACATGACCAAGTCTCTCAAAACATTACTGCAAAATGATTTTGGACTAATATTCACAAAAACTCTGAAGTGTGTTTATCTCAAAACTTTTGATCTCAGAAGAAAAGGGAATAAACTTAAAACACTTAAGAGTCAAAGCTTGGGGTAATAATGGTCAATTAAGCAACTGTTTATGCTCATTGGTTCAAGAAAGTTCAAGTGATATTAGTGTTCCCAGTGATTGAACTTGCAAAAGGACTAGATGAATTTTCAAAATCATTACATAGAAATTAGATCTACAACAGGATCTTCAAAACTCATGTGTCCATGTGTCCTCATGTTTGCAATCAACTGACAAAGAAAATGGTACCAAACAGTGGTCAAAATGTATTCCAAAAATTTTGTACCACTGTTGTCAAACTACTGACCATTTTTCAAAAACTTGTGAATGATGTGATTATATTCTCTATTGAAACTATACCAGATCTTTTTGATACTGTTCTTAGAAAATCCTTTAACCATTTTTTTGTTGTGTTCAAAGGATTTTCTCGAATAACCAGGATATGTCATTCATTTTTTTTAAAGAATGTTTCTGGAACTTTTGCTTGTTTTTGTTGGCAATAGTTTCAGCTCCTGACAGGATGTAATACCTTATTTTTGTTGGTATTATTATCCTCATAAATGGGTCAAAAGGAAATGGTACTCATGTCAAAATCATGTCATTCTCAGGTTTGTTCCTAAATTTTTATCAAAGGTTGATTGCAAACTGTGCTTAAATTACTAAGGTACTCATGTGTTAATTGAATATTAAACGAAAATGAGTTGCCTTAGTAAAAAGTTTTCATCATCTGGGGTACTAAACCACTGTCTTTCAAAACTGACATGTGGCAAAACCTTGAATGGAAATCTTCAAAACTATTGCTGAAACACCTGTCCTTCAGAGTTGTACTATTTACCCTAACCACTGTTTTGTTTCAACATCTGATCTCTAAACACTGTCCACTGCTGAAAGTTAACCACTGATCCCTCATTTTCTTGATAAGCACTGATGCTCAAAATCAGTGTCTTATCCGCTGATATGCTATCCACTGATAGTAAAAATCATCCACTGCCCATAATTTTTACTGTTGTAACCACTGATGCTTGATACGTCAGTGGCCCTTAAAACAACTGTTCTCCATACTTCATCCACTTCATCAGTGTTTGACACGTGGTTAGTTTTTAGCCCTCAGATCTTAATAACCGCTGCCACATCAGCGATCATTTTTTAAATAAAACCCTGCCCTAAACCCCAAACAGGGTTTTACACTGTCGAATTGAATTCCAAAATTCTCTTCTCAAAAGCAGTTTCCAACCCTTCTTCTCAAAATCTCCAAAATCATCTTTCGTTCTTCTCCGCAAAAATGACAAAATCAAAATCAAAACCTAAATCATCATCACCTTCCAAAGAGGTCGCTCAAACGGCCGAAGAACCCATCGAAATACCATTCAAACAATCTCACAACTATCTGGGTTTACTCACAAAACCTACTGATAATCACACCTTTGACACCATCATTGATACATTATCTGCTTCAAAGTACAAAACTTTGTTGACAGCAAATGCTCCCATCTATCTGCAAACCCAGAGAGAGTTTTGGAAAAAGGGGTCGCTTGAAAAACAAGACGGAAAAGTCATAGCCATTAACTCCTCAGTACAGGGTAAAGCAGTTCAAATAACCCCACAGTCGATCTCCGAAGTCTTTAATCTCAACGATCAGGAAGGTAAACTCTTTTTTGAGAAAACTGAGATGAAAACTGATTTCGTAAAAAGGGGATATGCAGAAGAATCAAAGGTAGATACCTTACAAAAAGGTTATTTCCCTTCTGCACCTAGGTTTTTATTTCACACACTTCTGATGTGTGCTTCGAATAAAACAACATCTTTTAACGAAATACCATTGAAAATTCAATACCTGGGTTACGCTATTTTGAATAATAAGGGCTACAACTACTCCCAGGAGATTTTCAATGACATGGTGAAAAACGTTGAAAGTAAAGCATTTTTACTTTTTCCAAGATTTTTGAGTTACTATTTTGAACAAAAATTTGAAAAGGAAAATTTAAATTTGCTAAAACAAGGTGTTCATTGTCAAATAAAAAGCTTAACAAAAGAAACATTTTCAAGGATGATGGCACCAATAAAAACAAAAGCAGGGGTACCTGAGCAGATTTTAGCGATTACAACTGCTTCTCAGGTATCAGCTGTTGAGCCCACTGCTCCAGGTGATCAAAGCAGTACAACCACTGCTTTGAAACCCACACCTGACATAACCAAAAAGACCAAAAGAAAAACATCCAGAAAACCCACCAAACCCAAAACAAAGGCAACTCTGGAAGATGAGATCCCAGAGGAAATGCCTGTGACAACACAAAAGTCACCACAAACCACTGCTGCTACTTCCTCACAGCAGTTGGAAGAAAGATCTCAACCCATGCCTAAAACTCCTCCTGCATCCTCACAAAAGGATCAGGTTGTAAGCACAGGGACACCACAATATGAAGCTCTGAATCCACTTGGATCCATCTTCCTCAGTCCTGATCCCAAGGACATGTCTCTTTCAACCCCCATCCCCTCACCAATAATAATGCCACAATCCATGCTACCTTTGTTGCATGCAGCTGCTATAGCTCAGACACAAACCAGTTCCTCTCTATCACCTGTCACTGAGAGTATACCCCCACAGGTGACTGGGTCTGATGCTACTACTCCTGCTATCCCAGCAACAATTGAGGAGGTTACACCCCCTGAGTTACAAGTAACTCTCGGTGGTAGTTCAAGTGGAGCAGCAACTACAACTGGTGGATCAACAGGTCTCCAGTTGGCCAGTTGTTTCATAAATCAGACTCCCTTGAAGGCAATTTCTTCAATAGCACCAATGTTAACCACTAGTGAGCCTATTTTGACCACTAGTAACATCAAAGGTTTATCAAGTGCTGAAGAAAGAAGTCCCCAGTACCAAGAACAAGGGGCATCAATGGGTGATTTTTGGGACTCTGTTCCTAAGTTAAACATTGATATAACCACTGCTGGTGGGGATTCAGATGATCCTACTAAAGTAGGTGATGATTCAAAATATCAGGAATTGACGGGCAAAGTTGACAAACTTGAAGAATCAGTTGCTGAAATAAAGGAGATGGTGCAAGAGATTTTAAAAGCTCAGAAAGCACAAGCCACTGCTGTTCCTGCTCAAGCACCTGCACAACATGCATTTGCTGCAAATGAGCTTTGGAATACTTTTCAACCCATGCTTGAAGCACAGCAACTTATGGCTGACAAAAAGCATGCTATTCAAGTACAAATGCTGACCAACATGGTTGAATCAAGATTTAAAGACACTCAAGCAGATATCAAGGCTATAAAGGCTAGCATTCAAAGTGTCTCTGGCAAAGCTCCTTCTTCCATATCATTCCTTGATAACCCCCCTTCAGATAATGCCAAAAAGGGGGAGAATATCAAGCTGTTGAGAAAAATGAATACAAAGGGAATAGAGCATGGCCTCTACATTGAGCCGGAAAAAGAAAAAGAAAAAGAAAAACAGGTCTCAAAACCTGTTAGTCAAACAGCTGATACAACAGCAGTTACAAAAACTGCTGTCAATAGCCAAACAGCTGCCTTGTCATCAACACACACACTTTCAACACACACCACTCTACCACACACCACTACAACTACTGCTCCATCACCATCATCCACAATTTCACCATCACCACTGCCTCCTGTCATAAAACAGAAGACAACAGATGTTACAACATCTGTTGTAATGACAACAGTGATTGAAACACCAGTTGTTTCAAACACTGTCAGTCAATCACTGCCACAAGCCACTGCTATCCAATCTACCACCACTGATCCACCCAAAACATCATCTGCTCCTTCTTCATTAAAAAGGAGAAGGAATCTCATATCAGATGATGATTCACCACCACTATCACCACCATCAAAAACTACATCACCACTTCCATCCCCTGCTCAGAAGCAGAAGACAACTGCTGACATATCAGCAGTTGTAATGACAGCAGATGTTGAGACACCAGTTGTCTTAACAGCTGTTAGTCAGACATCCACCACTGCTCTCACCTCTCCTACTTTACAACCAAAGCTCTTCAACAGAAAAAGAAGACCAATACCTGCCGGTGAGGGTACATATGATCCTAATGCTGCTAAGTATCCACTGGAGCTTGAAGCTATCAAAAATGAGAAGAGACAATTCTATAGAGAAGAAGATCCTTCAAAAAGAAGATTCTCCTCACTCATAGGCTACATGCCACCAGATGATATGGATGACTATCTCAAACTCAAGGTAAGGCAGGCTAAAGCAAGAGCTAAATTTGAAAGTGAACGTGAAAGTCTAAGCGAAGAAGGCATTGCTAAAAGACTGGATTTCTTCCTTGAAAAGGTAAAACAGATGGAAGAATTTGCACAGGAACTAATCAAAGAAAAGGCTGAACAACGCAAAGAGCTAAGAAAGAATTATCTTGCCTACATTATGAAAGAAAAATTCTATCCTGCTGAAGAAAAACAGTTTGAAGAATGGCCAATAATCGCTCTAAAGCATGAGGCTGAGAGGATTGACAGAATTAAGAATGATCCTACAAAGAAGAAAAATGCTCCAAACTGGAACAAATTCAAAAAGCTCATTGCTGACTTCACTGCTGAGTATAAAAGAAAGAAAAAGGAGCTGGTGGATGCAAAAATGGATACTGCTAAAGCCATATCAAAATGGTCAAGACAGCAGACTGATGAAGCCTACGAAAGGCTGAAGAAAAGAAAGATAACTGTTTCAGGCACTTCTAAGAAGCAAGAACAAATGATGAAGCTTGAACAAAAGATGGGAAACCTCGACACACTGTTCCGGTCTACTTTTGTAACAAATCAAGAAGAGGGAGAATAGTTGACTGAAGAAGAGGTAATAGAAAAGGAAGCAGAGTACTTCAAAGATACCATCACGAAAATGGGTCTAAAAGAAGAAACTTCAACAAAGCTTCAAAGCCTTTTTAAGGCATTAAACAAACCTGCATCTCCAAACACTGCTAAAGACAAGACAGAAGCTGAAAGACAAGAACTTATTGAACAAGAAACTTCAGAAGATATAGCTGCAGCAGACAAAGTCATTGAAGAAGCTTTCAAAAGAATGTCTGAAAGTCTGCAGGTGTTTTCAAGGCCATCATCCCTCAACTCATCTTCAAATAAATCTCTCCCAAGAAATCCATTGGGTTCGAAAGTACTAAAGTGGATGTCTGACCAAAAGACCCATGTATTGACTATTTTCAGATCCAATGGAAATATGAAGTACATATCAAGGAAAGAAGCACTAGGCCTTAGTGTTCAAGATTTGCAGGATCTCCTTGAACTTTCATTGTGTAGGAATGAGGATGACCAGAGTGCAAAGGAATTTGAAGCTGAATTCAAAGAACAAGCTAAGGCACTCTTGATGAGTAATAAAGGTCCTGAATAATGAAGGGTTTTGGCATTATCTGTTCCAGGGGGAGATTGTTGGGATTGAACCCTACCAGAGGAACAGATAATGTAAAGCCAAAACCAGATCACAACAGTGGATTCATAATAAGCAGCAGTTTACATTAAGCTTTCCCCTTGAAAGTGATTTATAACAACTGATGGTCTCTATCCGCTGTTCATATTCAACTGCTGCTGCCCTTTCAACTGCTGATGAAAACCCTGAAGTTTCCAACACTGCTGGTCCTATCTACTGATGATAAAGCACTGCCCAGTCAAGGACTGATCAACCTTGAGAAAAGCACTGACATAAAGAGAAAGCATCTGTTTAGTGAAATATCTGTTTTATGTATAGTCAGTGGTTAGGTTAGCAGTGTTTGTGTAAGGACAGTAGATACAGGTTGTTAGGCTGTTAGACGTCGCTTTCATGGTGACGTCAGCTGAGATACCTCAGTGGTTTGGATTGCCTATAAATGTAACAGTACCCTGTACTGTTACATTTGATTGACTGAGCGAGTTCTTCTCCTCATGTCTAATCCTTTCATCTTGTGTGCAACCAACCTTGGGGCATCAGGCTGAGGGGGAGTTTAGTTTGTAAGCATAACTGTAATCTTTTGCTTTGATTTGTAATCTTTTGACTCTATGTGAAGCAATTGTTTATCAAACTATTTCCTCCTTTGATTGTGTTTACAAAGTTTGTTTTCATTTCCACTGCACCTAACATGTTTTCATATTCATTGATCATTCATTTTAAACAAACAAACACTATCATGAGAGCCTCCGATCCTAACAAATTCTATCAATCAAATAATCAGAACTAGAATAACTTTGCAACAATCTTCTAATTCTTTCATTTTCAATCTTCTTAGACTCCAACTCTTGCTTTAGCTGTGCACACTCATCAATGTAATGATTGATAGCTTTCTGCTTTGACATCAGTACCGCATTCATCATAGTTAATGCATCTTCTCTCTAAGAATTCGTCTTTTGAAGACCATTCACTGTTCTATTTAGCACATCATATGACTCTTTCACATAATTGAGATTGAACAATAATTGTTCTTTCATCTTGTCAAATTCTCCCAACTTTTCATCTTTCTCTTCACATTGCTTGCAAGATTCTAAGCATTTAAGACACGGTTTGATTACTTCAACAATCTTTTCAACTTCAATAATCTTTTCAACTTCGATCACCTGCTCAGCTTCAACCACTATCTCAGCAACTTTAACTTCTTCACTTTGTTCAGACTTCTCTTCCTGAACAACACTCTCACTTTGTACCTTTATCTGTTCTTTTGCTGCTCGTCTCTCCTTCAGCTTCTCCACTCTATCTGCAAAATAAAATTCAAAACTTTCAGAAGATAAATGAGCTTTTGCAACATTAATATGCATTTCTTCCTCATCATCACTACTGTCATCAGTTTGAGATTTATCAAAAATTATTGTCTTTTCTGAACTATCATCTGAAGAACCAGAATCAGATGGTGTTTGATCAAAAACTGTTGTTCTTTCTGAGCTTTCATCTGATGAAACAGACTCTCCTTGATTTTTCTCATCACCAGCAAACACTTTCATCCATTCTGTCAACAAATCAGGTTCTTGAACTATTTGTGCAATGAGAGCTACAACTTTTGAATCAGGTGGAATGTATTTATCCCAGCTAAAACCTTCTGCAACTTTTTCATCATCTTGATCAATGATACCATAATAAGCTCTCTTATTTGCATCTTCGATCATTTTTGCATGTGCAGTTTGTGGTTCTTTTTGTTGATGTGGTTGATGAGCAACTTGTTGATATATAGCTTTCCGATAATAATCATCTTTTCCAAACGGATTCTGTGCTCCACTTGCTTCTCGATTTTTGCATTCTCTCTTGAAATGACCTTTCTCCCTGCATCGAAAACAAATAACTTTAGATTTATCAAAACCCAAAGTAGATACATTAGCATCCATAAAATCATTTCTTCCTTTAATCATTTTGAATTTTTCAGCTCTTCTCAACACACTCGCTAAACACCATTTTATATCCATCAGCTCCATTTCTTCAGCATCGATCTGATCATAATCCTCTTTTGTCAATATAGGATTTCCAATCTTTCCAGAACCAATCCTTCATATGATTCCAACACATTAGTTAGCAAAGACATATGACTTTTGACCACTTCTTCTGAAAAATTTTGACCATTCTGAAGATGCAACGCAATGTTACAATTTAAGACATGACCGTTGTTGCTGTTTGGGTTTTGAACTTGATGATTTGAACTTGAAGCTTTTGGATTAACACTCGGATATGAAGAGAATCCACTGCTACTGCTGTTTGAGTTTTGATTGATTGATTCAGATGAATTCTCAACACTGAAAGCAGTTTGGATTTTCGGACTTGCTTTGAAATTCTGAACACTCCCTTTGTAATACATCTTAACATCTTGTTGTGCATTCGAAGTGTTCATTCTTGCAATCTTTTGCTGTTCTAGATCTTGACCTTCAATCACTGAGAGATTGTCAAACCATCATATTCACCAGTATTATTTAGAATCATCAAAAATGTACCCCACTCTTTCTGAGGTAAAGCATCAGCTAATTTATCAACCCATTCCTCTCGCTCTTTATTTATACTCAACAATGACATTGAACGAACTAGCTGACAGTACCTTTCAATCAATTTCTTTGTATCTTCTCCCGGTAAACTAGAAAATAAATCAAATTCTTTCTTTAGCAATGCTTTCTTGCTCTTAATCATCTTTTCACTACCCTCAAACTTAGTTTTGAGTGCATCCCAGATCGATCGTGAAGTATTGTCATGTTGAAGCAATATGAAGATGTCTTCTTTAATAGCTTGCTGTAGCAGACTCATCATCATGTTTTTTGCTTTATACATGTCTCGTTCTTTGTCATTTAGTTCAGAATTTGCTTTGATAACTCCCAACTCAGTACGTGGTCTAACATACTTTTTCTCGATACATTCCCAAGATCTCAAGTGAGTTGCCTGAACCCAATTCTCAAAATGATCTTTCCATCCATAATACTCTTCAATGCCCATAAGCTTCGGGGGTTTTTGTAAAGTTCCGGTCTCATTTTCCATGTTCATGTTTTGAGTAATGGCAGCTGGAGTAGTCGGGGATGTAGCAAACGCGTTATAGAATTCCTCTTCTATAATTCGGTAAACTTTTCAAAATCTGATACTTTCAAATGAAATTAACTCTTCAAACGGAATCACTTGTTGAAATGAAATAACCTTCAAACGGAATCCCTGTTTAAACGAAATTACCTATTTCAAACAGAATCACTGATTTCGTTTGAAATTTCAAGCGAAATAGCACACTGAAAGCGGAATACTCAAGCGGAATTACAATTTGAAGCGGAATCACTAATTTCGTTTCAATCTTTCAAACGGAATAACAACTTTTAAGCGGAATTAAGAAGCAATCTCAAACGGAATTATGCTGACATCATTATTTCGATCAAACTTTTCAAACGAAATTACGAATTTTATCAGTTTTTGACCGAATTAAGGTCCAATATTCTCAAGGCTTTGTTAAAACACTGTTGCGAGTAAAATATATGAAATTCAAACCATTTAAACGGTGAAATCTTGTTCAATTTAGAAAAGAAGGTGTAGAAGTAAGAAAATTCGGTGAAATCTGGCTGAAAATGACAGAACTCTTCCTCCTGAGCTCTGATACCACATGTAGGATCGTGTACGGACCCGAAACGAGTCGATCAGAGGCGTTCTACACAATATGAAAGGCGGAAACATACATATTGTATGTAATTCAGCAAGATATTCACTTTAACAGTTGTTCTGATTAACTTGACAAAGTTTTACAGCGAAACAATACTTCGGCAGCATTTCGGCTCCGGAAACACACATATACGAATGACTCAAACGAAATCACATGGCCCCTATATATAGGCAGGCTGATTTCGTTTGAACATGCTCAAACGAAATCACCTTTCATACGGAATTACCCTTACAAACGGAATTAGCTCTCTCAAACGGAATTAACATATGTGATTTCGTTTGAACTGACATTTGTCAATTTCAAACGAAATTAACTCTTATAACCTATTTTCTCGTTTTCCGTGCCAAGACTCGATACAAGACGAAGTCGACAGACGCATGCACTAACATGGGAGCACATCAAACTATACGTTGGAAGTATATCGAAATATATAAAAGAAAATGTGATTTAGAATTTATTCAAACCTTAGTGTATCAAACTACACCTTAGAGACTATAGAAATACCACAAAGGCAATTTCTATTTGGATAAAATTTGGTTTCTGACATTCCATACAACTGGAATGGGGTGTCTAGTCCTATAGCGCTATATCATACTACCAATCAGCTTGGTGAATGTATAAAATAAGTACAATCCAACAATTAATTTTATAATCTTTGAAAATTTGTGTTTAAACCATTGATAATCATTCAATTTGTCAAAAGATAATACTATCATGTAAAATCATAAAATTTAAATCATGAAAATAATAAATAGGCACATATGAATCACCCCAAAACATTTGAAAATAGTAAAAGAGGGGACTATGTACTCACTTGAGGATGCTTAGAAGTCTTGAATAACAACCAAGCAAAGCTAGAGGGATCACGGAATCAAACGGCACCTAATATAGGTAACTATGTAAGTAAACCGGACCTAAATCGGAAGACCGGGTAGGATGAGGTTTCGTAAACCAAATGAGTATTGGAACTCATATGATATGGTTTAACAAAGCCTACATACTCAATCGAAACTTAACCTAAGTGCTTACGACCCATTACGACCCGTTTAGGTAGCTTACGCTACTTTAACGCGTCGTTCGCGTAAAACGCGTTTGGAGCGCCTAACTAGTCCTATGACAAGTATTATTTGCCTAATATGTTTAAATACGTTGCATAATCAGTTAAGTGATAAAATTTTAAGTTACATATGCTTAAATGTCAATTATGCATGAAAAGGGCATTTTGGTCATTTTACCTAAGGCATATAAACAACCTATCATACAACTAATTAAACTAAGTGACCATAAGGTATAACCTCGGAAGATTATTCCCTATACATCTATGGTCACTAAACATGCTTGGTCGGATCCTAATGATCGACCAAACGGGTCTGGTTCGAAAGCCAAAGCGGTTATTTAGACCGCTTATCTTACAACCCTATATAAGCACTAAACTAAGAGTGAGTTGGAACATGTTTAACTAAGTTAGAAAACAAGTTTGATATCAAAACAAACGGTTTAGATACCCAAGAATAGTTTGGTTGCAAAATACGCTTGAATACGCATTTTGACCGAAACTATGATTCGTCACTACACCTAATCAACGTGGTAATCAGTAGGTATAGTCACAAGGGACTATGACCATCGTGATTACGCTCACGTTGAAAAGTTCAAATGAACTTTGTGTTGACCAAAGACTGGTCAAAGCAGAAAGTCAAACACTGTTTGACTTTTAAGCTAGAAAAACAATAAAAGCACGAAAGAAACTTACAAAGGGTCCAAGCTATGAAGATTTGATCTAAGAATACTCAGGTATGAGGTTTTGAACCTCAACTTAGAGCAAACTCAGATCAAAGTGTGAGAAAATAAAGAAAACAAGTGGGTTTATATAGATTTCGGAGAACCGTTAGGATCGTTTCTCGTAAATTGTGCTTTGATCAAGACCCTACAAGTGTAGCCCATTGTTTATAATACAATGGGTACCTTAAAACCATCAAATGGTATTGAAATCAGGGGTCTAAAACCATCAAAACAGCTGAAATGGACCAAATACAATGTTTATGTCTGGAAAGAGCTCACGCCCCGCGTAAGAATAGAGCTAGGCTTACGCACCCCGTGTAAGCCATCTTTGGCAGAAAGTCAGAAATGGTCCCTGCAGCCCAGAAACTTGGTTTTCGATGCATTTTTGACACGTTTAAGCCCCGTTAACCCCATTTCAAGGCTCTAAAATGAATTTAAATATAGGGAACTTAAAATATGCTCAAAAACATCTCGTATGTCGGTTCGTTTGGTCGTACGGTTGCGTTGTTCGGTTAATTACGACGAAACTCGAACGGACGCGAATAACGATCCAAATTACGTGACAAATGGAATTTTATCATGCCAATCACTAAAATAAAATATTTTAATGATTACATAAATTTTTGGATGTCCGGATACATTTGGAACGTAAGATATGCGCGAAAATGCAAACTTATGCACTTTTTGACGCTTTTAGTCCCTGTTGATCACATAAGTTTATTTTTTCGCACCAAACACCTCAAAGCCTATTTATAAGCTATGTAAAGGATATTTAGGGCATGTTTAACTTATGATGAAGTTCCGGAAGGTTCGATACCGTACCAATCAGCAGACTTTCGCAGATAGTCCCTACGATAGAATAAACTTGATTTCGACACACCAAACCCTCCAAAACTTATTTCTAAGTTTTGTAAAGGTTATTTAAGGTATGTTAAGCCCATGTCACTGTTCGGGAGTGTTTGTGGCGTTAAAATGATTACGTTTACGCATCAGTTCACGTATAACTTTCCAGAAAACGAATTTAGAGCTCGAAATCGAACAAGAATTGATATGTGCAAATGATACACATATTTATACAAATCTCAAGTATGAAACACATTATTTCATTGGTTTGGTATTTGTTCAATGGCTGTGGAGGCACAGATGTCACACAGTAGCCATGCACGCGTTAAACAACTCTAGTTCCATACTTAACCAAATTTTTCACAAAACAAACTTCCACACGTATGAATGAATATGCGGATGAGCAATTTCACACGATTGAGTTCACTTGAACGTATGATCTATCCGTGCGGATGAACAAGTGAACATTACAAAACAAAATAAACGTATGAATCTCAAATGGATGATTCAATCAGAACAGTTGAGTTAATCCAAGCGTATGACTCCTATACGAATGAGTTAAACTGAGCGAATGGACACTTCTAAGCGTATTAGACTGAACGACTGAAGCACATATGCACGTATGTGGGCTTATACGTGTAATTTCTATGCGTATGAGTACTCAACCGCACGTAAGTGCACATACGTGTAACATATAATTCGAATGTATGAACATGATTTTGGCAAGTTTTTAATGAATTCGGCTGAATTTTGACCTGACCTTTCAGAGTCTTCATTTTTTCAAACATAACACGACCCATTCCTCTGGAGACCCCGGTTCCTTCCGATTTTTCGCCGATTTTCAACGATCGATCACTCTAATCAAACTACAAGGTATGATTCTAACTTCGTAGTAGTTAGTTTAACGATTTGCATGTAGTTTAACATCAAAAATTCGGGTTTAATCTAGGGTTCTTGAACTAGACCCATGCCAATCCTGTATTTTTATTTAGATCTTGTTAGTATTAGTTAGCATTAGTGTTTTTGAAAGTCAATATCTGAACATTGTTGAGAAAATCGGATTATTCAAGCTGTTTTTGTGACACCCGGCTATTCTGAGCTGGCACTGTACTAGTATGACACATGTTATGAGTCTATGTAAGCACTAAATTATTAAATAGGACATTAAATTGAGGTATTTGAAAGTTTGACAAACTCAAACTTTGCTAAAAATTACGTTGGCAATAATAAGTTAAACGCTTATCGCGTAACAAACGAAATGCGAAACGAACGTCGGTGACTGTCCGAAGAATGTTAAAATTCAAAAAATATTTTGTTATGATTAAAACCCTATTTTTAATCATATTCATGAAGAAAAATTAGTTAGAACGCTTAGAGTTCTTGTTTTACGAATTTAAGCGTGTACTGCGTATTACAGTGTGTATACTGTGAAACGCGGACGACGCAGCCAGTCTAGGTGAACGAAATATTATTTAGTAATATTTTGATGAGATTATTTTTTTAGAATACTGAAAATAATTTTAAACGTCTAAAAACGTTGATAAAACGTGAAATGAAATACCCGATAATCAGTTAAATACATGTATTATGCATGTATATGTGTATATCTTATATGTAGGAGAGCGAATATGTGAGTGTAGGAGGGTATGTGGCGGCTACTGTCACACCCCAACCGATGGCGGAAACATCAGGGCGGGATGAACAAATCGCTCAAAGCAACATAACACTAGTTTGTGACAATATAATTAATCAAATTTTCATACGGAGTACTAAATGTCATACAACCAAAACATAATCCAAAAATTGTATCAACATGATCAAATATTGTTTATTTCTAAGATGGGTTTCTAGGATCATCCAAACTTGATTTCTTGATTTCCTTCAACCTGCAACATGTATTAAAATAATATTAACAAAATGTTGGCGAGTATACAAGTTTGGTATGTAGCATAAATAGAAAAAGTTCCATTACTCAAATCCAACATGAACAACATGATACTAGTTACTAACATGCTAAGCTAATGTAAACAATATATCAAACCCAAGTTTCCAACGCAAAGTGCCTTTCCTACATCGTCACAACGAATATGAGGTTAAAGTATCAAACTTAACAATACCCCAAGACTCAAGGGCGGTGTGTTAATCCTATAGAGCTATAATTGTCAAGGTAGGCTAGAAAAGTTAATGAGCATATAGATGCAGTGTACACGTAGCATATAGACTAACAAGCAACATAGGTTTTCATGTTTAAACGAGGATCGAGCGCGATTAAAATAAGTTTCATGTGTCACGTGTTTTTATAAAGAATACATGTTGCACCCAAAGTGCTTAAAACAAAATGGGATCGAGTATACTCACAGTGCGTGCTTAGTAACTAGACACTATCTGGGTTGCATTGAAGGGAGCGCCGGATTAGCCTGCGTACAGGAACAGAGCATAAGTCTTCTAAGTGCTGACACGGTCGAAAACAGAGTGTCGAATGGGGTAAAAGCGAGTTAAGTGTCCATCAGCATATTCAGACGGATGGATGTAGTCCATTCGGACGGATGGGCTCCATCCGGACAGATGGGCTTCATTCGGTCGGATGGGCTTTTGTCCATTCGGTCGGTTGGCCATTCTGTTGGAACGAATTGATCTGACTCAGTAATTGATGTTTTAAAACAAAGGAAAAAGTTTCAAACCGTAATAAGTCTATCCGGGCGGATGGACCGTGAGTGCTGTGAACGGAAATTGTTGAAGTTTGTTCAAAACGTTTTAGTAAAGAAGGCGGATGCGATAGCGGAGCCAAATCAATCAAGAAACACCGAGCCCAGCCTGTTCGGGCGGATGGGCATAGCCCATTCAAACGATAGCGCTGTTCTCAACGGAAATTCATGTTTGACTCATCGAATCGGACCATCTCCTTGGTGGAAACCATTTCTACAGTTGGCTCTCGACAACGGGTGGTGTCGAGAGTCTGACGGGTTCATGATTCCACCAATATTGCATAAAAACCAAAAAGGAAGTTCATAAACAAGTTGTCAAATGTGAAAAATCCATTAGATCTTGAGCCAAAATGTGAAAATCCTTTAGATCTTGAGCCAATCTCTATTGATTGATGCTCCACAACGATTTGACTAAGCAAAACGAGTGGAAACCATCTTCGAGATGCTCAGAATCAATGGTTTTTGAGAAAAGTTGAAGTGTGAGTGTGTGTGTGTATGTGATTTTGATGAAAGATGATGGAGTAGAAGTTAAATGTTGTTGGAGTTTGAAGAAATTGAAGGAGAATGCTTACAAAAGCCTTGAGTCATCGTTCGGACCTTGAGAGCGGATGAGAGGAGGTGAAGAGTCGAAATGAAGACATAAGGCCCTATTTATAGGTGATAGTGACAGGTCGATGCACTCAGATGGGTTATGTCCGGATGGCCATTTCCGGATGGGCTCCATCCGGATGGATGAGTTCCATCCCGGCAGATGGGTTCCATCCTGGCGGATGGCCCATTCGGACCGTTGAGTTGTGTTTTGTTAGATTTTCGAAATTTGATTCATTTGCGAGTGTGGTTAAGTGTTGCGTTGTGTTCTATTGTGAGTAACCGTTACATATAATATTATCACATCTAAGCACATGATTAGCACAAATGACATGAGTAAATTCGTGTTTCGAGTTAGTGTTAAATTAGTTTCTCATCCATTAAGTATCCAGTCATAACAAAGAGTCAAAAATCTAGGATAAATATATCGTTCTTATTTAAGAAGCATCACATAGAATAACAGTTTGCACATCGTCTAACACAATTTAGATTAAAATAGTGTCATTTTCTTTATGATCAGACGTCTCGAGTCACAGAAGAATCGAAGTTAGGATACACGAGAGTACACGTGTCAACATATAGGAAGTACGACGAGACTTGTTAACAATAAGAAAGTATCAAAACGCAGGGTGTTATAGTCTCCCCTGCTTTAGGAGATTTCGTCCCCGAAATCTAAGAGGAAGATTGAATGAAGAGTTGTGGATTCTTGGTCTTCATCTCACTCTCGAGCTCCCAAGGGAACTCAACACCTCGCTTTCCTTCCCATCGAACCTTAACTATGGGAATTTGGCTGCGCCTTAGTTGCTTGGTACCTCGGTCCATGATTTCTACCGGTTTTTCCACAAAATGAAGAGTCTCGTTTATTTGATAGTCTTCGATGGGAACTTGTAGTTCCTTATCTGCTAAGCACTTTCTGAGATTAGAGACATGGAACGTTGGATGTATGTTGCTAAGTTCCTGAGGTAAGTTGAGTCGGTAAGCCACCTTGCCAATCCTTTCGAGTATCTTGAAAGGACCCACATAGCGAGGGGCAAGCTTTCCCTTTTTACCAAAACGTATCACTCTTTTCCAGGGAGATACTTTGAGTAGAACGTGGTCTCCAACATTGAATTCCAAAGGCTTGTGCCTTTTGTCAGCATAGCTCTTTTGTCTGCTTCTAGCCTTGAGTAAGTTGGCACGGATTTGAAGAATCTTATCCTTCGTCTCTTGGATGAGCTCAGGGCCCGTAAGTTGCTTGTCACCAATCTCATGCCAACTGATGGGAGATTGGCACTTGCGACCGTATAACGCTTCGAAAGGAGCCATCTAAATACTAGAATGGTAGCTATTGTTGTACGAGAAATCGATCAATGGTAAATGTACATCCCAATTACCAACAAAGTCGATGACACATGAACGGAGCATATCCTCTAGGGTTTGGATAGTACGTTTAGTATGTCCATCTGTTTGAGGATGAAAGGCTGTACTATGATTCAAGTGAGAACCCATAGCGGATTGAAAAGTTTGCCAAAGGCACAAAGTGAAACGACCATCGCGGTCAGAGATGATGTCAATGGGTATACCATGACGACAGGTGATTTCATCAGTGTAAACTCAAGCAAGTTTCTCTACTTTGAAATATTCACGAATAGGAAGAAACTGGGCTGATTTGGTCAAGCGGTCGATGATCACCAATATGCTATCATGACCAGATGGTGTACGAGGAAGTTTGGTTATGAAGTCCATAGCAATACTATCCCGTTTCCAAACGGGGATCTCGGGTTGCTCGAGAAGGCCTGAAAGACGCTGATGCTTAGCTTTGACCTTTGAGCAAGTGAGACATTTCAAGACGTAAGCGGTGATGTCCTTTTTCATACCAGGCCACCAATAGGACGTACACAAGTCTTGGTACATCTTATCATTGTAAGGATGAATATAGTATCGGGATTTGTGAGCCTCGTTCATGATGAGCTAACGAAGATTGTCGCGATCTGGTACCCAGATGCGATCAAGATAGTATTAAAGTCCATCGGACTTTGTCACAAGCTGGTCTATTGAAGCACCTCGTATTTCAACGATTATACTACCTTCGCTGGCTGACGAGTATTGAGCTTCACGAATACAAGCATGAAAGTCACTAGTGATTTGAAAACAGCGGATGCTATTAATATGAGTCTTACGACTAAGAGCATCGGCCACGACATTCGCTTTGCCATGATGGTAGCGAATCTCGCAGTCGTAGTCGTTAAGCAACTTCATCCATCTTCGCTGACGCATGTTCAGTTCCTTTTGGTTAAAGATGTGCAGCTGGCTCTTATGGTCAGTGAAAACCACAC
This sequence comes from Helianthus tuberosus, assembly GCA_030545235.1. NCBI lineage: Eukaryota > Viridiplantae > Streptophyta > Magnoliopsida > Asterales > Asteraceae > Helianthus > Helianthus tuberosus. The sequence continues at coordinate 91,863,686 of CM060418.1, read as the reverse complement.
ACTTGGTACCATATAGGTAGTGTCGCCAAATCTTTAATGCAAAAACAACTGCGCCCAGCTCGAGATCGTGGGTAGTATAGTTTTTCTCATGTATTTTGAGCTGTCGAGAGGCATAAGCGATGACCTTGTCTCGCTGCATGAGAACACAACCAAGAACACGGTTCGAGGCATCACAATATACCACGAAATCGTCATTCCCATCAAGGAGAGCAAGTACAGGAGCGTTACAAAGCAAGTCCTTGAGAGTTTGAAAAGATTTCTCTTGTTTGGGACCCCAAACAAAAGGTTTCTCTTTTTGAGTTAACGAAGTGAGAGGAACAACGATCTTTGAAAAGTTCGAGATGAATCTACGGTAATAACCCGCCTATCCCAAAAAGGAACGAATCTCAGATGCAGATTTAGGCGTGATCCAATTCTTCACTACTTCGATCTTGGAAGGGTCAACATGGATTCCTTGCTTGCTAACAACGTGCCCAAGGAATTATACTTCTTTAATCCAGAATTCGCACTTAGAAAACTTTACGTATAAGCGTTCACCGCGTAAAAGTTCTAGTATCAGGCGTAAATGTCGTTCATGATCAGCTTGAGTCCTTGAATAAATGAGAATATCATCAATAAAAACGATTATAAAACGATCTAAGTAAGGTTTACAAACGCGATTCATAAGGTCCATGAACACCACGGGTGTGTTGGTCAAGCCAAAAGGCATAACCACGAACTCGTAGTGCCCATAACGAGTGCGAAAAGCGGTTTTGGGGATGTCTTCTTCGAGGACACGAAGTTAATGATAACCAGATCGAAGGTCGATTTTTGAGAAACAACTTGCGCCCTGTAGTTGGTCAAATAGAACGTCGATGTGAGGGAGAGGATAACGATTCTTGATGGTGAGTTTGTTAAGTTCACGGTAGTCGATGCACATGCGAAATGAACCATCCTTCTTCTTGACGAAAAGCACAGGAGCACCCCAAGGTGAGGTACTTGGACGTATAAAACCTTTGTCGAGGAGTTCTTACAGTTGACTCGATAACTCTTGCATCTCAGAGGGTGCAAGTCGGTAAGGAGCCTTGGCAATAGGAGTCGAGCCAGGTATGAGATCAATACGAAAATCAACAGATCAAGGTGGAGGAAGACCAGGAAGATCTTCAGGAAAGACGTCAGGGAAATCACACACTACTGGAACCTCACTTACGCTCTTTCCCTTGCCCTTTTCTTCCATAATATGGGCTAATAAGGCAAAGTACTGTTTACGCAAGCATTTATTCGCTCGAGTGCATGACATCAGTTTCAGTCCTCTAGAAGGGAGGTCTCCATAGACGTGTAAAGTATCACCAGACGGGAGAGGTAAGCGAACGTACTTCTCATGACAAGCAATTTCAACATGGTTCTTACGTAACTAATCCATGCCTACTATGATATCGAAGCTACCTAGTCGCATGGGTATAAGGTCGATAGTGAAAACGTGGTTGTTAAGAATAAGGAGACAATCGCGAATGATAGAATCGACTAAAATAGACTTACCATTGGCAATCTCGACTGAGAACGACTTAGGTAGGTTAGAGCGTACACAGTTTAACGAAGATTCAAATTGAATGGACACAAAGCTTCTGTCCACACCAGTATCAAATAGGATCAAAGCGTAAAGATTATTAATGAGAAACGTACCATTAACGACGTCATTGTCGTTCTGAGCTTGCTTGGCGTTGATGTAGAATGTGCGTCCTCGTGGGGCTTGCTGTTGTGGCTGCTCTTAATTCAACTGAGGGCATTGGGGATGGAGATGAGTGGTATCACCACAGTTGTAGTAGGCTCGCGCATTGTTTGCTGGTTTGGGGTTCTGAGGAGCTTGCTGAACTTGGTTGGTCTGGCAGCAGTAAGGGGCTGTGTGACCATAACGGTTGCATGAAGTGCAACGGCGACAAGCTGAGTTGGCAGGATGATGATAGTGACAAGTGTCGCACTTAGGATGAACCCTAGTGTATGGCTTCTTTGTGTTCTTAAGGGAAGCAGGGTTTGGATTTGCGGCAGGTACAATCACATTGCAGCCAGAGTTTTGAGAGTTTTGTTTCTCACCCTTGCTACCACTTGATTCCTGGGTGATTTGGTTGGCTGGTTTTGAGGAGGCATGTGTGGCAAACTGTTTATCACGAACACGGTTGTTGTTCAGACTTGCTGCTAGTCAGTAAACTTCTTTGATGGAGTCTAGCTGTGCTGCTTCAATGGCGTCACGCATACCAGAGGGTAACCCATGAATGTACTTCATGATCATGCATTTAGGAGTAGATACCAAATGTGGCACGATTATGCTGAGTTGTTTGAAACGGGTGGTATAGGCCAGATTGTCATCACCAACTTGTTTCAGATGCCAAAACTCATCCTCGAGCTTTTGCTGCTCATGAGGAAGATAGAATTCGAGCATCATTAGTTCCCTAACCTCGGCCCATGGTAAGGCATAAGCTTCATCATTGGAGCGGATGTTTCTCTCGTTGGTCCACCATTCCAAAGCTCTGCCCTGGAAAACACTAGTTGCACTCGTAGTCTTGAGATGCTTAGGGCACTCACTGTTGATGAAAGTAACTTCAATGCTATCGAACCATTCCAGCATTGTAGTCATTCCATCGCTGCCTGTGAAAGGCTTAGGGTTGCAGGAGACAGAGTGTTTTTAGTTGAAGCTCACAAGCTTAGGTTGGACCGCTTTCGAGTCAACAAAGGAGGGAGGAATTTTTGAACCCTGAATTTCAGTGACAATCTTGTGAACAATACATGCGATCTGATCGGCCATGAAAGACGTCATCTTCTTCTGAGAGCTAGCCTTAGACTTCTGGTGAGAGTTGGAAAGTCGGCTTGATGACATCTAAAGATGAAAAGCAAAGATCAGATGAGACTTAATCATAATGTTTTTGTTTAATTGATTTGTATCACAAAGTATATCACATAACGCATAAATGTTTCAAATTGTATTACATAGTACATAGATTTCACATAGCATAACAAGTTTTTCACATTGTATCACATAGAATAACGAAAGCATCACAAATTTAATTTGTTCTCGAGAGATTATTATTAGTGTTTTAGATTGCGAAGAAACGTGCAAAGTGTGTAATAGTTCTTGAAATAAATGAAGTAAGAAGCATAAAACCACATATAAATTGAGATAACATAAAAGAGAGGCTCATAAATCATTGGATGGTTTCGGGTAGAGAAACATCAACTATTCCAAAGTGAATCGAAGCCCTTTTTTCGAGTTAAGGAAACATGCTTTGGCCTAATAGACAAACATTCTCATTAAAAATCGACTAACGATATTTGTCCTTCCAGTTACTACACGCCCTTAATCAATTGGAGAATTTGAAACTTTGGCGAGATTGAAAATCAAGGAGTGGGACTAGTTATCAAGATGCGAGTTTCACCTCAAACTAGGTAACATCGTACCCTAACGTGGTTGGTACTTATCAGAAGATAAGACCCAGTAGAATATAAGGGAGAAATTTCCTCTTCAAGGTTTGGATATCACTCCTAACTTGAGGGTAAATTTCGTGCAAAATACAAGTATAGCGGAGTGAAAGTCATCACCAAATGCGGGAATCACCCCTATTTTGTTGAGTCATTTCGATTGTGAAATAAGAGTATCTTCAAAGCTTCCAAGTGTGTATTGTGTTAGCCTTAGGAAAGGCATGTATATTAAAAGACCGAAGGAAATAGAGAAAAGCAATTTAGAGAGAATGCAAGTAGTTTAAAGAGCACATAGCGAGAATGTTCCTAAACTATAGACTAGGTAAAAGCATCCCTACTTTTCCTAATTCCCTATAGTTATGGCTCTGATACCAATCTGTCACACCCCAACCGATGGCGAAAACATCAGGGTGGGACAAACAAATCACTCAAAGCATCATAACACTAGTTTGTGACAATATAATTAATCAAAATTTCATACGGAGTACTAAATGTTAAACAACCAAAACATAATCCAAAAATTGTATCAATATGATCAAATACTGTTTATTTCTAAGATGGGTTTCTAGGATCATCCTAACTTGATTTCTTGATTTCCTTCAACCTGCAACATGTATTAAAATAATATCAACAAAATGTTGGCGAGTATACAAGTTTGGTATGTCGCATAAATAGAAAAAGTTCCATTACTCAAATCCAACATGAACAACATGATACTAGTTACTAATATGCTAAGCTAATGTAAACTATATGTCAAACCCAAGTTTCTAACGCAAAGTGCCTTTCCTACATCGTCACAACGAATAGAAGGTTAAAGTATCAAACTTAACAATACCCCAAGACTCAAGGGCGGTGCGTTAATCCTATAACGCTATAATTGTCAAGGTAAGCTAGCAAAGTTAATGAGCATATAGATACAGCGTACACGTAGCATATAGACTAACAAGCATCACAGGTTTTCATGTTTAAACGAGGATCGAGCGTGATTAAAATAAGTTTCAAGTGTCACGTGTTTTTATAAAGAATACATGTTGCACCCAAAGTGTTTAAAATAAAATGGGATCGAATATACTCACGGTGCATGCTTAGTAACTAGACACTGTCTAGGTGGATTGAAGGGAGCGTCGGATCAGCCTGCATACGGGAACATAGCATCAGTCTTCTAAGTGCTGACACGGTAAAAAAACAGAGTGTCGAATGGGGTAAAAGCGAGTTAAGTGTCCATCAGCCTATTCAGACGGATGGATCTAGTCCATTCGGACTGATGGGCTCCATTCGGACGGGTGGGCTCCATCCGAACGGATGGGCTTTTGTCCATTCGGTCGGTTGGCAATTCTATTGGAACTAATTGATCTGACTCAGTAATGGATGTTTTAAAACAGAGGAAAAAGTTTCAAAGCATAATAAGTCTATCCGAGCGGATGGACCGTGAGTGCTGTGAATGGAAATTGTTGAAGTTTGTTCAAAACGTTTTAGTAAAGAAGGCAGATGCGATAACATATCCAAATCAATCAAGAAACACCGAGCCTAGCCTATTCGGGCAGATGGGCATAGCCCATTCGAACGATAGTGCTGTTCTCGACGGAAATTCATGTTTGATACGTAGAATCGGACCATCTCCTTGGTGGAAACCATTTCTACAGTCGGCTCTCGTCAACGGGTGGTGTCGAGAGTCTAACGGGTTCATGATTCCACCAATATTGCATAAAAACCAAAAAGGAGTTTCATAAACAAGTTGTAAAATGTGAAAAATCCCTTAGATCTTGAGCTAAAATGTGAAAATCCTTTAGATCTTGAACCTATCTCGGTTGATTGATGCTCCATAAATGTTTGCCTAAGTAAAACGAGTGGAAACCATCTTCGAGATGTCTAGAATCAATGGTTTTTGAGAAAAGTTGAAGTGTGAGTGTGTGTGTATGTGATTTTGATGAAAGAAGATGGAGTAGAAGTGAAATGTTGATGGAGTTTGAAGAAGATTGAAGGAGAATGCTTAAAAAAGCCATGAATCTCCGTTCAGACCTTGAGAGCGGATGAGTGGAGGTGAAGAGTCGAAATGAAGACACAAGGCCCTATTTATAGGTGATAGTGATAGGTCGATGTGCTCGGATGGGTTATGTCTGGATGGGCTCCATCCGGGTGGATGGGTTCCATCCGGGCGGATGGCCCATTCGGACCGTTGAGTTGTGTTTTGTTAGATTTTCCAAATTTGATTCATTTGCGAGTGCGGTTAAGTGTTGCATTATGTTCTATTGTGAGTAACCATTACATATAATATTATCACATCTAAACACATGATTAGCACAAATGCCATGAGTAAATTCGTGTTTCGAGTTTGCGTTAAATTAGTTTCTCGTCCATTAAGTATCAAGTCATAACAAAGAGTCAAGAATCTAGGATAAATATATCGTTCTTATTTAAGAAGCATCACATAGAATAACAGTTTGCACATCGTCTAACACAATTTAGATTAAAATAGTCTCATTTTCATTATGATCAGTCGTCTCGAGTCACAGAAGAATCGAAGGTAGGATACACAAGAGTACAAGTGTCAACAGATAGGAAGTACGACGAGACTTGTTAACAATAAGAAAGTATCAAAACACAGGGCGTTACAACTACGGTGGCCACCACTTCACCCATTTTTGCCATGCGTTGAAATGTGTAAGAAAGTAATCATTGAAATCTCCCAACACACTCCTTACATACACATTTCAAGATTAAGTTAACAAAACACTCCATCTTCTTCTCCAAACAAAACTCACGGCCGAACCCAATCAAGAACACACCCATTTCCATTTTCAAATCTTGTTTCATAAAAATCATGGCCATTCCAAGCTAGTTTCAAACCATTTTGAAGATCGAGAGTTGATCTCAAGGTGATTCAGTGTAACGCTCTGCTCTTTCCGTATTTCTATTTTTTAGAAAATACGTGTTCGTTTTCCTATTCTTGGAATCACGGTCGAAATCAGACTAGAAACGACCAACGACTACCAATCTTGTTTTACGTGTTTTAATACTATTTTTTTTAACTTATGACGTTACGAAGAGTTCGGGTTTTGATAACGGGTCTTGTAGGGATTACGGGCTATTAAACACATGAATTGGGCTTGTGGGCCTTGGGCCCAAGCCCAAAGCTCGCTAACGAAACCCTAACTATATAAATGAAGTGTAACTTACCCATTGCCAATAAGTTCAAAACCCTATCCATCCAAAATTCTATCAGCCGCTCCCAATTTACTGATTCCCTCCCAAATATCCTAAACTATGTCTTCTGCCATATAAAAAAAACTCTGATGAAAGAGTTCAAACAAACATAAACCACTCCATCTACCTCACCTCCACTCCCTCCCTGTAACTAACCGGCGCCGGAGCCGATTAACCGGCGGCCGGCGATGGAGGTTCCAACCGTCGACACTTCATAGCCCCCCCTGTTGAATGATGTTGAACGATCGGCCACCACCGGATGGTGGTGGCATACGGTGATGGCGGTGGTGGCATACGGGGTGGCAGCAGCGTGGGTCCTTCTCAGCGACAGAGAGGGAGATCGAGGAGAGAGAGAGAGAGAAGACGAAGAACGATGGCGACAGCGGCGGCGTGTGGTGGTTGTCCGGCGCGCATCGACGGTCCCTGTTTCTTCTCCGGCACACTTTCATTCAGGTTAGTTTGAGCCCAGGTTTTTGTTTTGTTTTGCTCAATTTAAAGATCATGTTGGTTTCGATTCAGTCGTTATTCGATTCGTACAGAATCGGTGGCAGTGGTGGTGGTTATTCACGGTTGAGGTCGGGATTAAACAGGTCAGATTATGGCTCGGGTTCTCGGTCCAAGTTTCAAGTTATGTTCGGGTCAGTATTGGTTCGGTCTCGGGTCAGCCGATTCAGTTTCTGTTTCTGTCGGGCTCGCTTCGATTCAAGATACGAGTTATAATTATTCGGTTCAGCGGCGATCCAAACTTAGTTTGGTTCATTTCGACTTATTCGGTTCTAAGTCACTTTAGACTTGGTTCAGGTTGACTGGTCAAACGTAGTCAACATGGTCAACTCAGCAGTCAACTGGTCAAACCCGGTCGACTAAAGGGTCAACGGCTCATTCGAGATTCGGTACAACTTAAATGACGCCAATTTATTACTATTTTGTTATATACATTACTTTAAACGTCGAATCGACACAATTAGTACATTCGGGAATTTAACGTGAATTCTTATATATATTGTTTGCTTTATGATTAATGATTGAGTTTTGACAAATTTATCGACAACTAGTATTGTCGGGATCGTGCAAAAACAGAGGAAACTCTGCCCATTTTTTCGTAAAATTCCGTAAAGCGAAACGCGCTAATCTTATAAAACGAAATCTATTGAAGTTCTAATATTTTTATAAAGAAAATATAAATGTTATTGTTTTGTATAAATTAATATTTTTTTTTATCGTCGAACCATTAAACGTATCGAATTCAAATAATTTTTTTAAAAATAAATGTAAATGTAAATCTATTTTGACAATACTTCTATAATATTTTCGATAAACATAATTTGGAATTATTGCTTAAACTATATAATATATATATATATATATATATATATATATATATATATATACTTATCCGTCTACTCGTTATACTCTAATTTCCACTTCAAGTCCTCCGTCATAATTCCGAATACTCATACACCTTTGTTTGCCCATATAGGGTGACCCCAGTGTTCCAACCTTCTAATCTCATACACTCGTCAACATTTGGATAATCGGAAGACTTAGCAATTTTGTGAGTATACTTGACCCATTTTACCGTTTTCACACTTCTGGGTGTAATATGTTTATTTATACAAAACACACTTATTTTGCATATTCTTATGCAAATACATAAACCAACAATCCAATACATGCTTACTATTTGTTATGCTTGATTCGTGTTTTCTGGACCATACTTATTTGAGTAACTTGTCATTAGCTTCGTACGAGCCTCCATTTAACATGTATAGAGCTATAGGAGTAACGCACCACCCGTAGACTAGTGGCCATGTTAAATTTTCATTTATACTTGCGTAAACAGAGGGTTGACTTGTAAATCGCATGCCAGTTTATACGTTAGTCTTGATAACTAGGTTTGCCATGTGGATTGTTCCTTATCGTTTTTATACTTATATACTACGCACCAAACTTGTATGCTCGCCAATACCTTTGTATTGAACTACACTTTTAAAACATGTTGCAGGTTTAACGATGATGTTGGTGATGCATGGAATCTAGTAGGATGCTTACATACACACTGTAAATTTTGTATTCTTATTGTATTGTGTTTTGTTATCCACGTTGTATTTGTTTCAAATCCTTGTAATTGACTCCTTAGAAATGGAATGAAAAATTTATTATTTAAGTACTTGTCATAAATAGTGTTATGAAGTCTCTTACAATCTATTTCGTCTCACTCCGATGTTTCCACCGTCGGTTGGGGTGTGACAGTCTCCCCTCCTTTAGGAAATTTCGTCCCGAAATTTATTCAGAAGGAAGACTTGAAAGGGTTTTGGCAAAACAGAAGGGGATTGTTTACAATTGAGGCTTTGGAGTTCGAGACAACGGAGAATAATTGAGGTATAATGGTGAACGATTGATCAAATAAACGATTATGAGTATAAGAATAGCATAAGTATCGGATAGACAAAAGTAGCGTGTTAAGAATGAATTCTCGTCATGGATAATCGGATATAATGCGTTTGTGAGTTGTTTAAAGTTTGAATTAGGTCCAAAAGTCTACAAAACACTGAATTTCCCATGGCACGTTTTATGAAAGTTTGGTAACATGGTGAAAACACTTATATATAGGAAGTACCAGCAGCGTATCCACCATGTTTTGACCATATTACGTCCGTCTCGTATTCGGTGTCATGTTACGTCCCGTGTCTTTCCATACGCAGTAGTACACTCTATGATTCTCATACGCCCATTACTATAATTCCGTGTGCACCCGTGATTATACCAATCGTTGCATGATCCGCATAGCTTGTACTAGTTGCGTATGAATCGAGGTACACATAAATTCTGAAAATAAGATTGCGTGTGGATAGATATGTAACATATAATCATGTTTGTGTTCCAAATAGTATAAGACCAATCGTAAGCGAATCCCTCGGGTTTCACTGGCGTATAGGTGCGAAAGTATAAATTTTGAGTAAAAAGCATGAGCATAGTATAAGTTTAAATATGAATACACATGTAAGCATAATCACAAAACGTATGACAAGAGTGTGAGCACAAGTATAAGCATAACGTGTATGAAAGTGAGTATAAAACATGTGTATAAACATGAATATAAGTATAAACACAAAGCGTATGAGTATGAGTACGAATATGAGTGTGAACAAAAGATGTATGAGCGTAGATATGAATATGAATATAGGTGTAAAACATGAAGGTTTAAGTATGAATCAAACATATGTGTATGAATATAAGTGTAAACAAAGTTGCATAATTATATTTGAAAATATAAGATGTATGAACATGAATATGAATGTAGAATAAACATGAATGTAAGTACAACGTAAATGTATAATTGTAAGTGTATGTATGAACGTAAAACGTATGAATTTTGAATCATGAGTATAACATAAGTGTGTAAGTGTGAACATACGTGAAGGCATAAAATGCATAAGTATGGATGTTGGAAATAATGATTTTGTTTATAGTATAAATCGAAACACACGAGTTTATACGCGTAAAAGACTAAAAGTTTTGAGTATGAAAGAAAAAGGAACGAGTGATGCGCGTGAGATTGTTGTGACTAAAATGTGTAAAATTATATGCATATATAGTTGTTTGCACAAAACATAAAGTTAAAATAGATTGAGTTGTCACGAAGTATAGACTTTAGTTTGTGAATGTAAAGAGAGTATAATACGTCTATTGGTTATGTGAAAAGTTACTTTGTAAAGGAATGGAAATGCTACTATGGTTTTAAAGGAGCTTACATAAGTTGAAAATTTGTTGGTCCTTATGAAGTTTCCTTGCCCACGTGTTTTGAATTTAATTTGACGTATCGAGCGAGATTTTGAAAAGTTCTAGGGATTAACAAGTTTGTATCGTAACTTTGTATTATGAAATTTTGAAGTTTACCGATTCTTGTGAAAAGTTGATCCTTAGAAAAAGGGATTTGGTATATGAGTTTAGTGATCATGAAAGGTGTTCTTAAATAAATATTTTGTTAATTTTGAAAAGGCTTTAGCTAAACGATCGAATAATATTTGTAGTAATTTGTATGAAAAGTTGGTTTGATTCTCAATTGAAAACTAATAATCTTTAATATAATGATGCGAGTTGAGTGTGTTTTAGTAATTACGTGGAATACGAAATTTTGTGGACAATGGATTTATTAGACCGACTAGCTTGATAAGTAGTATTTCGTGAAATTTTGACGATCAAGAAATAAGTGTTTAGGGTATAAGTTAAGAATTCCGTGTGTGTGGGCTATATGAAAATAGTTTGTAGGATGGGAAATTCGTTTATATAACAATGCATTTTGAAATAATTAGGGACTTGACTAATGATAAATGATTTAGATATAAACATGATCGTATTTACATAATATAGTCTTTTAAAGGAAAGCATTGGCAACGATCACCTAGGTAAGGGAATCACCCCTAATCCGTTAGTGAGGTCGTTGTCAGATGGGAAAAGAAGCGGAGTTAATCCTCAATATAAGGAAATCACTACTATCTTGATGGTATGTCTCCACTCGTTACAAAAGTGTAAATAAAATTACGTGAAATCATGCATGCTAATAATGTATAATCGTATAAAAAGTAAGAGTATGATGTGTGCGCAAAAATGAAATCTCGAAAAATTGTTCAAAATTGACAAAAGATCGAAAATAATAAAGCGTAAGCTCGTATAAAACTTGGATGGTTCCAAACGGAACATTGACTAACCAAAGTGGTTGAAATATCTTTTGAAATTGAGAAACATGCTTTGGCCTAATAGGTGGAATACTCTCACTGATATCTCGGTTAACGGTATTCACCCTTCCAGTTACTACATGTTCCCAATCCATCGAAAATTCGAGACTTGGCGGGATTTTTGAAAATCAAGGAGCGGAACTAGTCGACAAGGTGCGGGTTTCACCCCTAATTTGACGATTTCGTGCCCTAAGTGTGGTTGGTACTCGTCGAGTCAAAATTTAATTACTACTGTTTGACGAGGGTCCACTGGAATTTGAAATGGAAATTCTCCATCAAGGTGAGGGTTTCACTCCTAACTTGGTGGCGAATTTCGCGTAAAAAGAATAGATGGATTGAGAGTCGTTCACCAAATTGTGGGTTTCACGCCTATTTTGGTGAAGTTGTCTCGTTCGTGTATTACGAGTGGTTTCGATTTTAGTATAAACGAGTAAAAGATGTATGTTCAAAATAATAATAATAAGTATAAGCACAATAAGCATCTCAAGAAAATAACACGTAAAAGACATTTCAAGAATAGCACATAAAGAATGGGACAATACAACAAGTATTACCAAATAATAAAGCAAGTATTAACACAAAAGTGACATATATGTTTAAAAGGTCAAAGGAAAATAAATAAAGAGCAACTAATGTATTATGCAGTGGTTCAAGCAAGACATAAGAATAAGGCTCTAGAACTATAGACTAGGTAAAAAGCATGGCAATTTTTCCTAATTCCCTATAGTTATGGCTCTGATACCAATCTGTCACACCCCAACCGATGGCGGAAATATCGGAGTGAGACGAAATAGATTGCAATAGACTTCATAACACTATTTATGACAAGTACTTAAATAATAAATTTTTCATTTCATTTCTAAGGAGTCAATTACAAGGATTTGAAACAAATACAAGATGGATAACAAAACACAATACAATAAGAATACAAAATTTAAACTGTGTATCTAAGCATCCTACTAGATTCCATGCATCACCAACATCATCGTTAAACCTGCAACATGTTTTAAAAGTGTGGTTCAATACAAATGTATTGGCGAGCATACAAGTTTGGTGCGTAGTATATAAGTATAAAAACGATAAGGAACAATCCACATGGCAAACCTAGTTATCAAGACTAACGTATAAACTAGCATGCGATTTACAAGTCAACCCTTTGTTTACGCAAGTATGAATGAAAATTTAACATGGCCACTAGTCTACGGGCGGTGCGTTACTCCTATAGCACTATACATGTTAAATGGAAGCTCGTACGAAGCTAATGACAAGTTCCTCACATAAGTATGGTCCAGAAAACACGAATCAAGCATAACAAATAGTACGCATGTATTGGATTGTTGGTTTATGTATTTGCATAAGAATATGTCTAATAAGTGTGTTTTGTATAAATAAACATGTTACACCCAAAAGTGTGAAAACGGTAAAATGGGTCAAGTATACTCACAAAATTGCTAAGTCTTCCGATTATCCAAATGTTGACGAGTGTATGAGATTAGAAGGATGGAACACTGGGGTCACCCTATATGGGCAAACAAAGGTGTATGAGTATTCGGAATTATGACGGAGGACTTGAAGTGGAAATTAGAGTATAACGAGTCGACGGATAAGTATATATATATATATATATACATATATTTTATATAGTTTAAGCAATAATTCCAAATTATGTTTATCGAAAATATTATAGAAGTATTGTCAACATAGATATACATTTACATTTATTTTTATAAAAATTATTTGAATTCGATACGATTAATGGTTCGACGATAAAAAAAACATTAATTTATACAAAACAATAACATTTATATTTTCTTTATAAAAATATTAAAACTTCAATAGATTTCGTTTTATAAGATTAGCGCGTTTCGCTTTATGGAATTTTACGAGAAACGGGCAGAGTTTCCTCTGTTTTTCGATGATCCCGACAATACTAGTTGTCGATAAATTTGTCAAAACTCAATCATTAATCATAAAGCAAACAATATATATAAGAATTCACGTTAAATTCCCGAATGTACTAATTGTGTCGATTCGACGTTTAAAGTAATGTATATAACAAAATAGTAATAAATTGGCGTCGTTTAAGTTGTACCGAATCTCGAATGAGCCGTTGACCCTTTAGTCGACCGGGTTTGACTAGTTGACTGCTGAGTTGACCATGTTGACTACATTTGACCAGTCAACCTGAACCAAGTCTAAAGTGACTGAGAACCGAATAAGTCGAAATGAACCTGTTGGTGCATCCGTCTGTCGACTTCGTCTTGTATCGAGTCTTGGTTGTATATAGATAGATCAGGGCACGTTGTTCGAGAAAAATGTCAAATATAGGGTGAAAGGTCATTTCAAACGGAATTAGGAGATGTAATTTCGTTTGAAATCAACATGACAATTTCAAACGAAATTAGTAATTCCGTTTGAATGTGATTTCGTTTGAGCCGTTTCAAACGGAATTACCACGCCTATATATAGTTGTTGCCTGATTTCGTTTGAGTCATTCATGTATGTGTGTTTCCGGAGCTGAAGTGCTGCCGAAGTGTCGTCTTGCTGTAAATCTTTGTTATATCAATCAAGAAGACAGTTTAAAGTGATATTCTTGCTGAATTGAACTCGATACGTCTGTTTCCGCCTTTCGTATTGAGAAAAGCTCTTCTGATCGACTCGTTCGGGTCTGAAAACGATCCTACAACTGGTATCAGAGCTCAGGAGGAAGAGTTCTTGCCAATTCAGCTGCAAATTCTGATTTCTACACCTTCTTTTTCTAAATTAACAAATTTTCACGGTCAAAATGTCTTGAATTTCACATATGATATGCGCAATAGTGTTTTAATGAATCCTTGAGAAATTGGACCTTAATTCGATCTAAAATCAGTAATATTTGTAATATCGTTTGAAAATTAGTTTGAGATTGATGACATCAGCAGTATTCCGTTTGAAATAGCATCCTGATTCCGTTTGAAATTGGCTTATTCCGCTTGAAAAGAGTTATTCCGTTTGAGTTGTTTAATACAAAATTAGTTATTTCGTTTCAAGTTGGTATTCCGTTTGGGCAGTTCATACGAAATTAGGGATTTCGTTTGAAAGTGTTGATTTCGTTTGAAGTTGTTATTTCGTTTAAACTGGATTCCGTTTGAGATTGGTATTTCGTTTGAATGTACTGATTTTGTGAAAATTTTTACCGAATCATGGAAGAGGAATTTTACAACGCCTTTACTACTACTCCGACTACTCTGGCATCTGTTACTCAGAATTTGAACATAGAAAATGAAACGAGCACTATGCAAAAACCGCCAAAACTTATGAACATTGAGGAGTGTAAGGGATGGGAGGAACGATTTGAGAATTGGGTACAAGCAAACTACTTAGATGCTTGGGAATGTGTTGAGACGAAATATGTTAGACCGATGACTGATGATGAGGAGATTATTGCAATTAAAAATCTAAGTGCCGAAGAGAAAAAGAAATATAAAGATGAGAAAATGATGACGAGTTTATTGCATCAAGCTGTTAAGGAAGATATCTTGGTTTTATTGCAACACAATGGAACTTCTTATTCAATATGGAAAGCATTAAGATCGAAGTTTGTTGGAAGCCAAGAGATGGTCAAGAACAAAAAATCGCTTTTAAAAAAAGAGTTTGATCTATTTCGTGGTTTGAAAAATGAGAGCACAAAACAGATCATAGAAAGATATTGCAATCTGTTAGCAAACATGAAGAGATTAAGCATCACCAAAGATAATGAAGAGTTGATCGAAAAGTTGGCTGATGCATTTCCACATGAAACATGGGGTACTTATCTTATGATGCTAAGAAATAAGAAAGGGTTTAGCAGTTTAACTCTCAGCAAGTTCATTGAGAAATTAGAAGCTCAGGAGATGGAACAAAGGAAGATTTCAAGAATGAAAGATTTTGATGGTGAACAAGATATCGGTCTTTATTACAAAGCAGGTATCAATGAAAAGACTAACATGTCACCGAAGGTTGAAACTGCATTCAATGCAAAAAGTTCATCGGGGGGTTCATCTAAAGGATCAAACAGCAAAACAAGTTTTTCGTCATATCCATCATTTGATCCAAACTTTTCCACAACAAAGAATGGCAAGAGATTACAATGTAACATCGTTTTAAATCTTGAGAATGATGAAAATTTTTCAGAGGAGGTTGCAAAAAGTCACATGTCTTTGTTAGGAACTGTTTTAGAGTCATATGGGAGCTTAGTAGCAGGTTGGATCGGGAATCCAATGCTTACAAAAGAGGATTACGATCAGATTGATGCTGAAGAGATGGAGTTAATGGATATAAAATGGTGTTTGGCAAGTGTGTTGAGGAGAGCTAAAAAGTTTAAACAAATTACGGGAAGAGATGATTTCCGTGATGCATGTGTTTCTAATTTGGGTTTTGATAAATCTAAAGTTACTTGTTTTCGTTGCAGGGAAAAAGGACACTTCAAGAGGGAGTGCACTAATCACGAAGCAAGTGGAGCTCAAAATCCGTTCAACAACAATGATTACTATCGGAAGGCCATCTATCATCAAGTTGCTCAACAACTACAAGAACCACAAGTGGCACATGGTAGAAAAAAATTAGAGGAGTCTTCAAAGAGAGCATGTTTGGTGAATCAAGAAGATCAGAAATCATCGAAAGGTTTCAGTTGGGACAAATATGTTTCAGTTGATAGTAAAGCATGTCTAATAAATCAAGATGATGAAAAATTACCTGAAGGGTTTAGTTGGGCAAATTTCAGTTGGGATGATTATGATCCTAACAAAACTTCAAATCACAAAGCTTTTGTTGCTCGAGTTACTGAAGATAGTGATGATGATAATGATTATTATGCGAAAAGAATGGCAGCTCATTTGAAAATGATGGAAGAAAGTGATAGTGATGACGATAAAGCTAAAAAGAAAAAGAAGAAAGTTAAAAAACCCGTCAGCAGTGATGATGAGGAAGTTCCAGTGATAAAGAGAAAGGTAAAGGAAGTTCCAAAGTTCAAAGTTGATGAAGAAGTTGATGCAAGAAAGATTCCTATGAATTGTGAAACCTGTGAGATCATGAAAAAGAAAAACAGTGAATTGCTTAACAACATGAACAGGTTGAAGGAATCATACGATGTTCTGAACAAAGTCATGAATCAATACAATCAATCAAGTGATGAACAAGCAACAGCCATGAAAACACTTCAAGGAACTTTCATGACAAAGCAGAAAAGTGTTAATAATTATATTGAAAAGTGTGCTATTCTGGAACAAAAACTGGAAACTCAAAGAATTGAAACAGAAAGAGTAAATAGGTTGTTAAAAAGTTACTCATGTACTTCTTATGTCATTGACATGATTTATCCAACTGTTGAAGGCATGAAGGCATTTGAGGATGATGAAGTAACTGAAGAACAGAAAGTAACTGAAGAAAAGACTTCTAAAAAGAAAGAAGAAAAGAAGAAGGATACTGAAGTAAAAACATCCGGTAAGAAACAAGGTGTCAGTTACAACAAGTGTCCACCCCCGCTTGAAAATGGATATTCTCCAAGAAATCCAAATTCAGAAAGAGTAAAAAAGGCAACAAATTTACAGTGGGAGTCGGAGTCTTCAGTTAACTTGCCAGAAAATATTGATGTTATTTTTACATCGTCTGACACTGATCAACAATCTCAATTGATGAAGAAAGTGGTGGATCATGTGTTATATAACGATGAAATGGAGGAGTCAAAGTCGGAGTCTAAATCAGAGTCAAAGTCTAAATCCGACATGTCAAGTCCTTCAGACAAAAGGGAGAAACTGGTTTACAATAAAGAATTTCTTCTATCAAAATCTAATTTGAATGACGAAACATTAAAAGTTGCATATACATTGAATGATTATGACAAATTATATTCTGAAGAGGAATTTCCAATAAGAGGTGTTAAAACTGAATTGATCAAAAAGGTTTTCAAACTAACAGAAATTAATATTTCTGAAATAAAAGATGTAAATTTTTCTGAAAAACCTAAAAAATACACTTCAAGAGTTCAACAAAGAGAAAACAAGAAAAAGGGTTACAGTTCTGGTTCTGGTTATCGAAAGAAACTAAACCATAACGGTAATTTCAAAAAGAAAGGATTAGGTTTTATTCCACCAGAAAATTATAAAAATGAAAAATATGTTCGAGATTTTAAATCAAAAATGATATTTGTTTCAAGTACATCTTCTGAAGAGGAAAAAGAAAATTTGTTCAGAAAGCAGTCGAACAAAGAATTCCTTGCGATGAAGCAAGAGGAAATGAAGAGTGAAGCTATTCAGAAGAAGGAGATAAGAACCTGTTTTAAATGTGGTAGAATTGGACATCTAGCTGTGAAATGTTCACAAGCAATTCAAACCAAACAGGGAGTTTCTAAACTGAAAGAAAAAATGGTTGAGTTTGAACCACCAATTGAGATAACTAAACTTTTCAAAAATTCAAAATTTGAAATTGGTGAATGTTCAAAGAGGTTTTACAATAAAAGTGCAAATCTTGACAACCAAAAATGGGTTGTTATGAAATCTGTTGATAGTTCTAGCAATGATTCTGATTTTTCAAAATTAGAGGAGCTATTTTCAGGCAATGAATCTGATTCCACAAAGTCAGAGGAGCCACAAATTAGGGTTAAAAGTGAGTATTCAGTGCCGTCAATGGATGATGACAATTTTCCACCATTGAAGGCTGAAAATTTTAAAAAGAAAATTGGTAAAGTTGAAATTTCAAACCAATTTTATTCTGATAAAAAAGTTTTTGATGTTGAAAAGGCCTTTAACTCCAAAGTGCACCATATTTTTGGTAAAATGATTGACAGGAAAGTCAAAGGAGTTAAGGAATTTTATGAGAAGAAAATGAAGAAATCAGGTAAGAATGTGACATCTCAGGTTTGTGACTGGGATGGAACATATTATGATGAGTGATAAGTATGACTTGCCGGAGCTTCCAGGTTGGTAAGAGTGGAGCATGTATCGGCATCTTTCTTGAGAAATTCACGAAAGTGATTTTGACCTACAAGTGGTTGAAGAAGGGTTTTAACATACAAGTGGTAAATCAGGGACATTAAGTTGTACTTGATTTTCTACAAGTGGTGTTTGTTGTTTGAATTTAAACTGTTATATTTTTTTTCAAGAGGTTAAAAATGAACAAGGTGATGAACAAATCCCCTAACCTACAAATGGTTTTATGAAATCAACAAAACTAATTTTTCGGAAAAACCATTTGATTAAAACAAACTTAAGTGTTTTGAAATCACTATGGGAAAATAGTTTGTTGTGAGGGGGAGTTCTGATTGTTTATGCCAAATGGATGGCGAATTGAAGTGATTTGATATCAGTTGTCAATTTACTTGTACAGTTTGTTTTCAAATTTCTTTTAATGTGTTTGAATTTTAGGGGGAGTAAGAATTTCAGAAAATGCAAAAACATTAGAAATTTGAAAAAGCCAAAAACATGATAAATTCAAAAATGAGTTTTGTTGTGAAAATAGGAAATGATAGTACATCAGTGGATGATCACAGCATGCTAAAGAATTGGAAAGTCAAAATGTGATAAACGGTCTCACTGGTGATATGCCAGTAGGTTTTTACACATTTAGTAGATTGTGACGAGATATAAACCTAAATTTCAAACTTACTTATATCGTGGGGAACATCTCTTGGATATATGGGTAACCCCCGAAATCTTGTTTGAAAGGTCCCTTTTTCTGAGATATTAGGTCTTTATACTCAGTGATATCTGGGGTATTATCCCGGGACTTCTGATTTTGCGGAAGCAATGGCCTAGTCCCCGTATAATACTTTCTGCTTGCTTGAAATATAGCATCGCCCTCAGTACAAAAAATGATGAAACATTGAAAAATTCTAATCATGTGCTGTTGCAAGAAAAGATTCTCTAAAGGGAACACACCAAAATTCGAAGCCGTCATCTCTCTGCTAAACGGAAGTTCTGACCTGAGCTCTCACGGTCCTCGCATTTAACCCTTTACAGATATCATCTATGGTATACTCACCTGTAAGAGTGAATATTGGGATCTGGATACGGGAGTATATTCTGAGGTGGGACACGCAAATAAGTTTAAGTGCTTAAAACACTAATCTCGTATCTCGAAACAATTGAACTTTGTGTGAGAATTTAAGTGGATCAGTATACTGACAATCTAAGTGAATTGTTTAGAACTGAAAATGTTTAAAGCTTAACGGTGTTGGTGATTTATCTCAAAAACTGATATGATCCTCTTCCATAAACTCACAAAAATATTGTCTGTAAATATTTCTTTACTGCATTTCATCTTAAATTCATAAAACCAAAAAGATTTTAGTGTGTTTTAGCATAAATTTTGAAAAATTAAAAAAAAATTTCGATAACTGATGTTGAAGAGCTGATTTTCAAAATTCCAAATGCTAAACATGATGAACAAAAGGTTTGGGAGAGTCTGTGTTTAAATGAGAAAAGTTTGTATATTTTTGCCTACAAGTGGTTATCTGTAGCATTTAAATTGTTAAATCTTTCTAAAAACATTCTTGCAAGTGGTATAGTAAATTTGTCAAATGTTAAATTTGTGAAATTTATTGTGAGGTAGAGTTTGTGCAGGTAGGTCAGGCTACTATCCCAGCTTGTCGAAAGGGGGAATCTAAAGATTGAAAAGCCAAGTTCAGATCCTGAAGTTCACGCACGCTGATGATGCTGATGAACTTAAGAAATCAAGAGATTTGATGGAATTGAAGATTAGATCAACATTAAAAGGGAGGTTATCTGTTAGTGCTGATGAAAAGAGAAGACAGAGATTGAGGATACTTTACATTGTTAGATACTTCGAAGAGTTCTAGAGGACTGATAAAAATTGAAGATGCGAAGACTCGACACTGAAGACTCGTCAACATTCTAGGGGGAGTCTGTTGGTGCATGCGTCTGTCGACTTCGTCTTTTATCGAGTCTTGGTTGTATATAGATAGATCAGGGCACGTTGTTCGAGAAAAATGTCAAATATAGGGTGAAAGGTCATTTCAAACGGAATTAGGAGATGTAATTCCGTTTGAAATCAACATGACAAGTTCAAACAAAATTAGTAATTCCGTTTGAATGTGATTTCGTTTGAGCCGTTTCAAATGGAATTACCCCGCCTATATATAGTTGTTGCCTGATTTTGTTTGAGTCATTTATGTATGTGTGTTTCCGGAGCCGAAGTGCTGCCGAAGTGTCGTCTTGCTATAAATCTTTGTTATATCAATCAAGAAGACAGTTTAAAGTGATATTCTTGCTGAATTGAACTCGATACGTCTGTTTCCGCCTTTCGTATTGAGAAAAGCTCTTCTGATCGACTCGTTCGGGTCTGAAAACGATACTACAGAACCGAAAAAAGTTTGGATCACGGCTGAACTGAATAATTATAACTCGTACCTTGAATCGAAGCGAGCCCGACAGAAACAGAAACTGAATCGGCAGACCCGAGACCGAACCAATACTGACCCGAACATAACTCGAAACCTGGACCGAGAACCCGAGCCATAATCTGACCTGTTTAATCCCGAGCTCAACCGTGAATAACCACCACCACTGCCACCGATTCTGTACGAATCGAATAACGACTGAATCGAAACCAACAAGATCTTTAAATCGAGCAAAACAAAACAAAAACCAGGGCTCAAACTAACCTGAATGAAAGTGTGCCGGAGAAGAAACAGGGACCGCCACTGTCGCCATTGTTCTCCGTCTTCTCTCTCTCTCCTCGATCTCCCTCTCTATCGCAGAGAAGGACCCACGCCGCCGCCTCGCCGTATGCCACCACCGCCATCACCGTATGCCACCACCATCCGGTGGTGGCCGATCGTTCAACATCATTCAACAGGGGGGGCTGTGAAGTGTCGTCGGATGAAACCTCCATCGCCGGCCGCCGGTTAATCGGCTCCGGTGCCGGTTAGTCACAGGGAGGGAGTGGAGGTGAGGTAGATGGTGTGGTTTGTGTTTGTTTGAACTCTTTCATCAGAGTTTTTTTATATGGCAGAAGACATAGTTTAGGATATTTGGGAGGGAATCAGTAAATTGGGAGGGCTGATAGAATTTTGGATGGATAGGGCTTTGAACTTAATGGCAATGGGTAAGCTACACTTCATTTATATAGTTAGGGTTTCGTTAGCGGGCTTTGGGCTTGGGCCCATGGCCCACAAGCCCAATTCATGTGTTTAATAGCCCGTAATCCCTACAAGACCCGTTATCAAAACCCGAACTCTTCGTAACGTCATAAGTTAAAAAAATTTAGTATTAAAACATGTAAAACAAAATCGATAGTCGTTGGTTGTTTCTAGTCCGATTTCGACCGTGATTCCAAGAATAGGAAAACGAACATGTATTTTCTAAAAAATTGAAATACGGAAAGAGCGGAGCGTTACATTCAAGGAGGAACAAGCTTATCTTTCATCAAGATTTCCATCATCAATCATACTTTTGCTCTTGAAAGGTATAAATCATGTTCTTTTTTTTAAACAGTCTTGATGATGATGATGATGATGAGCATGATTCTCGGGTACTTGGATTTTCACTATTCTTGAAATCAAACCAAACAAATGATTTTTGCAAAAATAAAAATATGAGGTTATGTATATGTATAGTTGGACGAAAGTTTGTGTGTATGTATAGTGTTTGTATTTTGAATTTTATTTGCAAAGATACTTGTAAGATGGTTTCTTGAATAAACAAGGTTATCTGCTAATATGTTAGAAGTATGAAGGAGTGAATGAAACTTGATTTTTTATTTGAAGTAATGTGAGTATACTAGTATGTATATGGCCGAAAATTTCAAGATTTGTTTGTGAGTTTATAAATTGTTGCATCTTCTTGAATGGTAGTTTAAAATGCATGTGTTCGTGATTTATGTATAATGGATTAATGATTGAATAATAATGTGATATAAATGTGTCAAATGTTATAATAAGTGAAAGAATAAGATTTATTAATCTTGGTTATGATTGTGAAATAAATGTGCTTAAAATGCTTGTACATAGAGTTGTAGGATGCTAAAATGATCATCATAAGAGGGAATTGTTGTGATATGATAAACATCCACTTAAATAAGTAAATAAACATGTAGAATAAATTTATTTTATGTATTTTAAAGTTGTAAAAATTACGTCACAACTTAGTAGCTTTGCATGTTGTACTTACGGCTTGAAAATTAGTAAATCGGGTGATGTTTTGCATGATTGTTGTGCTTTTCATGAGACCTGCATATACATGAGTAAATTTTTTTTTATCAGTAGGTAACATATATTATGTTAAAATATCAAGTCATGATGATTTGGGATGGTTACGGTTAAGTTCGGTACGAAACTATGCGTTAAAAATGGTAAAAATCGGTTTTTAAGTGATTTTTATAAAACTGTTTTAAATCTGATTTTAAACTGATGTCATATGATAAATATAAGTATTTTAACTTATATTAAATAATTTTGGTGTTTGGTTGGTCATACGTGACTTTCGACGCCCAAAAACGGTACCGAAACAGTAAAATACACATATTTCAACGTACGCGAAAACGAGATGTTCAAGGGTGAACTGTCACACCCCAAAAACGTCGCAGCGGAATATAAAACGTAGTGGTGATGGAAGTTGGTGCCCATTTCTATCTTGATGTTTGATGCATTATAGTGTTGGGCAATATTACTTATTTAAAACATAGATTTTAATCTTAACGTTCCAAAACACGACAGACATAACCATGACATGATAAAGTTGTCTTTGACCCTCACGGATCTTATTACATTGTCCCAGAAAGTTTTAAAAGTCAGTCCAACATTTTAAGTAACAAAATATGCATCAACAAACACAAGATACGCCATAATTCCCGAAGCCGAACTCAAGTACCTGTAGAACACGTTAAAATCAAGTGTCAACACAAAGGAAGGTGAGTTCACATATTCACAAACAAACAATTCATTCCAAAGGAAAACTTTCTGTTTATGTGTTAATTTTAAAACATCCATATAATTTTAGAAAGTCCATTTTACTTCCTTAATAAAATTCCATGGGTCCTCCGTCGCAGTTCAAAAACCCGACAACAAAGCTCTTACCCAGGTTTTGTATATTAAATTCATAGCGTCAATTTTCAGACTCGTATGTTAGCTAGACAATACGAACTATATATTTACCATGCAGGGATAATCAATATTAGACAATAATCAGAATCAAAATTCGTCGCTTGACTTGACACGGGGCGACCGGTCACGACGGGGTTGTCAACCCGATAGATCTACCAACAATTCCTCGCGTGCAATACTTAAATGATTAAACGACATCATGGGCGCAGGGTCCACTCTAGACCAATATGATGTCTGCCTCACGTACAATATATATATCCTACTAATATGACAAATTTAATACACGAAGTTGTACGAATCCCCTGAATCCCCTCCCTTGAGACCATGCCAGCATCCGTCCTAACTTTACGGTCTGTTTCGCCTCGGAAACACCGTACCATCCCAATTTCCTCCAAACATTCGTTCATAAAAAAGGTTTATCTCGAAACGTTTGATTTATCAAACTCCATATATTTTCAACGAAAATATACATTTTATATTAAGAGGTATGTTTTAATCCAAAAACATTATTAAACCCTTTTATTGGCGTGTTCTACCCCCAAAATATATACAAAGCAGTAAAAAGAGGGGTTTAGTGACACTCACCTTTGGGTGCGTATTTTAAATAGCGCAATCCCAGAGATTGATTTCTACACGTCCTATTATATATATATATATATATATATATATATATGAACGATTTTAAATCAATATACATAACACAAAAATCCTAAGTTTCTCCGTTTTCTTATAATTATCACATAACTTTGATATTTTCTCGAAAAGTTATCATTCTTTTGATTATGTTGGCACGCTAATATATATATGAGTCCATATATATATATATATATTATGATTTTGCGACTTGAAAGATTTTATTGGTGACCATTATTGTGTAAATCCGTTAACACTCTAGTTTATACGCAATATATCTACGATTTGCGCGTCGTAATATATATATACATAAACGTTCACATAAATTATCATCGAAACACACGAAATCTTGTCAACTTATCTATTTTGTCATTTTAAAGCAATTATACATAAAATATCTCATATGTATCAAATTTCATGCTCAACAAACTAGTTACACACTTAACGCGATTTTTACCGTTTCTACCGCACAAAACGCACAAATATATATGCATAATCCAAATCTTTAAAATCATGTTAAAACTTAACGTATTTTCACATTCTCATGTTTGAATCACATAACACATTTTAACACATAAGGTTCACCCAAAATTTTACCCATACTAGTGTGCATTGAAAATTGCGTATTTTAGCGATTCGGTAACGGTTTCGGGCGTCAAAAGTCACGTATGACCAACCAAACACCAAGTAAACATAAAATTAGTTAAAATACTTATTTTAAAATTAAAAATATCAGTTTACTTACTGATCTAAATCAGTTTTATAAAAATCACTCGAAAAGCCGATTTTTGACCGTTTTAACGCATAGTTTTGCGTTAAACGTTACTATAGTCATCTCAACTCGAAACGACTTGATATTTTAATACAATACATGTTATTTACTGATTAAAATAGTGGTTATAATGAGATTAGTGCAGTTTTTGTGTAAGTCACATAAATCATTCGATTTCACGTATTTTACCACTTTTAACGCACCAAGTAGAACATGCAAAGCTTGCAAATATTATGACAAAGTTATATGTCACTAAACACTTTAAAATAACTTTGTTTTAGTGTTTATAATCTGATTAAATCTGATTTTTACTAAATCATACTCAAATCACCTTTTTATAAACATATATCATCATGTATGTCTAAGTATATGCATCTAGTATACCCATAACATACATCATCATCCAACATGATCTTAAATGCATAAAAGACCATATTTATGTCATGTTCATATAAATCAAAACATAGCCATTTCATATACAACTGCTGTTGTCCCTTCAACTGCTGATCAAGCCCTGAAGTAGTCAACACTGCTGGTCCTATCTATTGATGATAAAGCACTGCTCAATCAAGGACTGATCAACCTTGAGGAAAGCACTGATGAAGGAATAAAGCAGTAGTTTAGAGTATTACTTGATTTATGTATAATCAGTGGTTTAGAATAGCAGTCTTTGTATAGGATCAGTTGTTAAAGGTTGTTAGGTTGTTAGACGTCGCTTTCATGGTGACGTCAGCTGAGATGCATCAGTGGATTGAATTGTCTATAAATGGAACAGTACCCTGTACTGTTACATTTGATTCGGCTTGAGTGAGTTCTTCTCCTCAATTCAATCCTTTCATCTTGAGCAATCCAACCTTGACGTATCAGGCTGAGGGGGAGGTTAGTTTGTAAGCATGCTTTGTAATCTTTTGATTAACTTTGTAATCTTTCGACTAATGCAAATCATGTGTCTATCTAAACTATTTTCTTCCTTGATTGTGTTTACAAAGTTTGTTGCTCATTTCCGCTGCACTTTACATGTTTTCATATTCACTGATTATTCAATTTACACAAACAAGCACAATCATGAGAGCCTCCGATCCTAGCAATTGGTATCAGAGCTTGGACAGTCAAAATTTGATCTAACAATCAATTTGACATAACAGTTCGGCTCATAATTCATTGATACTGAGGTTGGGTGCATTTTGTTGAAAAACAGAGTACCAAGTAAATCATGTCCAAAGTGGTTATTTAAAAACTCTGTAAATCAACCAAGATGTCATATGACACACAAATCTCACACAACAAGTGATTTCATGCACAAGACACTCATGGTTTCTAGATCTGAAAACATATCTGTTAAACTGTGAGATTATTTCTTATTTTCAAAATTGATTTCAACTGTTGTTATGAAAATTGTGATGTCTCCCCATTAAATACTAAAGTATGAACCTCAGATTAACAAAACCTATGTTTATAAAAACAATGGTGTTTTGCTAACATAAAAAGAGGGAAATTAAAACTTTAGTCATTCAGATCTTATGTGTTGAAAACAGGTTGAGATCCTCAAAAGGACAAAATCAATTATGTTAAAATACGTTAAGAAAATCAGGAGTAAAAAATGTCCAGATCATAGGTAATGAGAAGGTTGGCATAAGCATGTGCAGAAATGACCAAATCTCTCAAAACCTTACCGCAAAATGATCTAGGAATAAGTATTCCTTCAATAAATGCCTCCCAGTAAGTATTTCATTACTTATGAATGGGAAGGATAAAAAGGGAAGAAGAAAACTCACAAAAACTCAGAAGTGTGTTTATCTCAAAACTTTTGAAGTCAGAAGAAAAGAGTATAAACGTAAAACACTTAAGAGTCAAAGCTTGGGGTAATAATGGTCATTAAGCAACTGCTTGTGCTCATTGGTTCAGGAAAATTCAGGTGAGAATAGTACTCTCTGTGATTGAGCTTACAAGAGGACTAGACAAATCTTAAAAATCATCACATGGTAACAAGATCTATAACAGGATCCTCAAAACTCATGTATCCATGTGTCCTCATGTTGGTAATCAACTGACAAGAAGATGGTACCAAACAGTGGTCAAAATGTATTCAAAATTTCCAACCACTGATGTCAAACCACTGACCATTCTCATAAACTTGAGAATGATATGATTACGTATTTTTATTGAAAATATACCAGATTCTTTTGATGTTGTTCTCAGAAAAGCCTTTAACCATTTTTTTTTTCTTTCAAAAGGTTTTTCTTGAATAATCAGGATATATTGTTTTTTTTTTTTTTGGAATAATATATTTTGAACCTTTGCTTGTTTTTTGTTGGCAATAGGTTCAGTTCCTGTCAGGATATAGTACCTTATTTTTGTTGGTATTATTGTCCTCATAAATGGGTCAAAAGGAAATGGTACGTATGTCGAGATCATATCATACTCAGGTTTGTTCTTAAACATTTATCAAAGGTTGTTTGCTAAACTGTGCTTAAATTACTGGGGCTCTCATGTTTTAATTGGATATTAAACGAAAATGAGTTGCCTTAGCAAAAAGTTCTCATCATCTGGGGTACTAAACCACTGTCCTTCAAAATTGACATGTGGCAAAAATCTTGAATGAAAATCCTCAAAACAGTTGCTGAAATACTTGTCCTTCAAATCTATACCATTTACCCTAATCACTGTTTAGTTCAAACATCTGATCACTAAATACTATCCACTGCTGAAAGTCAACCACTGACTCTTCATTTTGCTTGGCAAGCACTGATGTTCAAAATCAGTGTCTTATCCACTGATATACTATCCACTGATAGTAAAAATCTTCCACTGTTATCTCTTTATTACCGTTGTAACTACTGATGTTTGGTACATCAGTGGCTCTCAAAACAACTGTCCTCCATTCTTCATCCATATCATCAGAGGATTGACGCGTGGTCAGTTTTTAGCCTTCAGATCATAATAACCGCTGCCACATCAGCGATCACTTTTTCCCTAAATAAAACCCTGATCAAAACCCCCAAACAGGGTTTTACACTGTCGAATTGAATTCCAAAAGTTCTCTTCTCAAAAGCAGTTTCCAACCCTTCTTCCCAAAATCATTCTTCGTTCTTCTCCGCAAAAAATGACAAAATCAAAATCAAAACCAAAATCAACATCATCTTCAAAAGAGGTCGCTCAAACGGCCGAAGAATCCATCGAGATACCTTACAAATCTCCTCATAATTATCTGGGTTTGCTCACAAAACCTACCGATAACCACACCTTCGACTCCATCATTGATACATTATCTGCATCAAAGTACAAAACTTTGTTGACAGCAGATGCTCCCATTTACTTGCAAACCCAGAGAGAGTTCTGGAAAAAGGCGACGCTTGAAAAACAAGACGATAAAGTCATAGCCATTAACTCCTCGATACAGGGTAAAGTGATTTAAATCACTCCATAATCAATCTCAGAAGTCTTCAAACTCGATGATCAAAATGGTAAAACTTCCTTTGACAAAAACGAGTTAAAAGCTGATTTTCTGAAAAGGGGATATGCAGAACAATCAAAGGTAGATACCTTACAAAAAGGTTATTTCCCATCTGCACCCAGATTTTTATTTCACACACTTTTGAGTTGTGTTTCAAATAAAACAACAGCGTTTAATGAAATACCATTGAAGATTCAATGCCTGGGCTATGATATTCTAAACAATAAAGATTACAACTACTCCCAGGAGATCTTCAATGACTTGGTAAAGAACGTTGATAGCAAATCATTTTTACTTTTTCCAAGATTTCTGAGCTATTATTTCAAACAAAAATTTGAAAAAGAAAATGAAAATTTGCTCAAACAAGGTGTCCATTTTCAAATAAAAGGCTTAACAAAATAAACATTTTCCAGAATGATGGCACCTATAAAAATGAAAGCAGATGTGCCTGAGCAGAATTTAGCAACTACCACTGCTCCTCAGGCATCCACTGTTGAGCCCACTGCTCCAGGTGATCATAGCAGCACTACCACTGTTTTGGTACCCACACCTGCCACCACCAAAAAGACCAAAAAGAAAACATCCAGAAAACCCCCCAAACACAAAACAAAGGCAACTCTGGAAGATGAGATCCCAGAGCAAATGCCTGTGACAACACAAACTTCACCACAAACCACTGCTGCTACTTCCTCACAGCAGTTGGTAGAAAGATCTCCACCATTGCCTAAAACTCCTCCTGCATCCTCACAAAAGGATCAGGTTGTAAGCACAGGGACTCCACAATATGAAGCTCTGGATTCAATCGGATCCATCTTCCTCAGTCCAGATCCCAAGGACATGTCTCTTTCAACTCCCATACCCTCACCAATCATATTACCACAATCCATGCTACCTTTGTTGCATGCAGTTGTTATAGCTCAGACACAAACCAGTTCCTCTCTATCACCTATCACTGAGAGTATACTCCCACAAGTGACTGGGTCTGATGCTTATACCTCTGCTATCCCAGCAACAACTGAGGAGGTTACACCCCCTGAGTTACAAGTAACTCTCGGTGGTAGTTCAAGTGGAGCAGCAACTACAACTGATGGATCAACATATCTTCGGTTGGACAGTTGTTTCATTAATAAGACTCCCTTGAAGGCAATTTCTTCTATAGCACCTTCGATAACCACCAGTGAGTTTGTTTTAACCACTGGTACCATAAAAGGATTATCAAGTGCTGAAGAAAGAAGTCCCCAGTACCAAGAACAAGGGGCATCAATGGGTGATTTTTGGGACTCAGTTCCTAAGTCACACATTGATACAACCACTGCTAGTGGGGATTCAGATGATCCTACTAAAGTAGGTGATGATTCAAAATATCAGGAATTGACAGACAGAGTTGAAAAACTGGAAACCTCAGTTGCTGAAATAAAGGATATGGTGCAAGAGATTCTGAAAGCTCAAAAAGCACAATCCACTGCTGTTCCACCTCAAGCACCTGCTCCACCACAAGCATTTGCTGCAAATGAGCTCTGGAATATCTTTCAACCCTTACTTGAACACCAAAAACAGATGGCTGATCAGCAGCATGAAATACATGTGAAAATGCTGACAAATATTGTGGAGTCAAGATTTAAAGATACTCAAGCAGACATCAAAGCTATCAAGGCTCATCTCCAAAGCACTCCTGGAAAGGTTCCATCTACTATCCTTTTCATGGATAAACCCCTTGCAGATAATGCCAAAAAGGGGGAGAATGTCAAAAAGATGAAGAAAAAGGGAATTGAAGATGGTCTGTATGTTGAACCAGAACAAGGAAAACAGCCATCTAAAATCTCAAAAGATTCAACAACTGAAACTTCCATCCAAACAGCTGATACAACAGTAGTTACAAAGACTGCTGTCAGTAGCCAAACAGCTGCCATCTCATCAACACACACTAACACAACCACTGCTCTACCACCATCATCATCTACAATTATTTTACCACCATTACCTCCTGTCATAAAACAGAAGACAACAGATGTTAAAACATCTGTTGTAATGACAACAGCAGTTGGAACACCAGTTGTGTCAACTGTTGTCAGTCAATCACAAACACAAACCACTGCCATTCAATCTCAAAACACTGAGCCACCCAAGACATCATCAGCCTCTCCTACAATAAAAAGGAGAAGGATTGTCATATCTGATGATTCACCACCACCATCACCATCACCAAAAACTACCTCACCACCTCCATCCCCTGCTCAAAAGCAGAAGACATCTGCTGACATATCAGCAGTTGTAATGACAACAGTAGTTAAAACACCAGTTGTTTCAACAGTTGTTAGTCAGTCATCTTCCACTGTTTCCACCAGTCTCACATCACAACCAGCAAAACTCTACACCGGAAAAAGAAAACTTACTCAGCCAGATGAGGACCAATATGATCCCACTGCTGCAAGATATCCGTTAGAACTGGAAGCTATAAAAAATGAGATGAGGCAATTCTACACTGATGATGATCCTTCAAACAGAAGATTTTCTTCACTCGTTGGCTTCATGGTTCCAGAAGACATGGATGAATATCTTGAGCTCAAAGTAAGACAGGCTAAGATAAGAGCCAAGGTTGATTGTAAAGGTCAAGGTGATGAAGCCATTGCTGAAAGATTGGATTTTCTGCTAACAAAAGTCAAACAAATAAAAGATTTTGCACAAGAGCTGAGCAAAGAAAAGGCAGAACAACGAAAAGAGATGAGAGGAAAACTTCTTGCATACATAATGCAAGAAAAATTTTATCCTACTGAAGAAAATCAATTTGAAGAATGGCCAATAGTGGCTTTAAAGCATGAAGCTGATAGGATTGATAGAATCAAGAATGATCCTAGAAAGAAGAAAAATACTCCAAATTGGAGTAAATACAAAAAGCTCATCTCTGACCTAACAGCTGATTATAAAAGAAAGAAACAGGAGTTGGTGGATGCAAAAGTGGACACTGCAAATGCCATATCAAAATGGTCAAAGCAGCAAACTGATGAAGACTATGAAAGGCTGAAGAAAAGGAAGATAACTGTTTCAGGCACTTCAAAGAAGCATGAACAAATGATGAAGCTTGAACAGCAGATAGAAAACCTCAAAACACTGTTCCGGTCAACTAAAAATTCTACTCTTGTGACAAACCAAGAAGAAGGAGAACAGCTGACCAGTGAAGAGGTAAAGGAAAAGGAAGTTGAGTACTTCACAGAAACCATCATGAAAATGGGTCTAAAAGAAGAGAACTCGGAAAAACTTCAAAACCTTTTTAAGAAGGTGTTAATTAAACCTGCATCACCATCTACTTCAGAATTTTCAGACATTGAGTCAGATCAATAAAAGAGACAGGAGCAGATAGAAAAGGAAACTGCAGAAGACATAGCTGCAGCAAACAATGTTATTGAAATGGCCTTCAAAAGAATGTCTGAAAGTCTGCTAGTTTTCACAAGGCCAACATCTCCCAACTCATCAGCAAATAAATCTCTCCCAAGAAACCCATTGGGTTCGAAAGTACTAAAGTGGATGTCTGATCAAAAGACCCACGTATTGACCCTGGTCAGATCCAATGGCGAAGTGAAGTACATATCAAGGAAAGAAGCACTAGGCCTTAGTGTTGAAGATTTGCTGGATCTCCTTGAACTTTCACTGTGCAGGAATGAGGATGACACCAGTTCCAAAGAATTTGAAGAAGAATTTAAAAGTCTTGCAAGGGAACTACTGATGAGGAATAAAGATCCAGAATAATGAATGGTTTTGGCATTATCTGTTCCAGGGGGAGATTGATGGGATTGAACCCTACCAGAGGAACAGATAATGAAAGCCAAAACCAGGTCACAACAGTGGATTCACAATAAGCAGCAGTTTACATTAAGCTTTCCCCTTGAAAGTGATTTATAACAACTGATGGTCTCTATCCACTGTTCATATACAACTGCTGCTGTCCCTTCAACTGCTGATCAAGCCCTGAAGTAGTCAACACTGCTGGTCCTATCTACTGATGATAAAGCACTGCTCAATCAAGGACTGATCAACCTTGAGGAAAGCACTGATGAAGGAAGAAAGCAGTAGTTTAGAGTATTACTTGTTTTATGTATAATCAGTGGTTTAGAATAGCAGTGTTTGTATAGGATCAGTTGTTAAAGGTTGTTAGGTTGTTAGACGTCGCTTTCATGGTGACGTCAGCTGAGATGCATCAGTGGATTGAATTGTCTATAAATGGAACAGTACCCTGTACTGTTACATTTGATTCGTCTTGAGTGAGTTCTTCTCCTCAATTCAATCCTTTCATCTTGAGCAATCCAACCTTGAGGTATCAGGCTGAGGGGGAGCTTAGTTTGTAAGCATGCTTTGTAATCTTTTGATTAACTTTGTAATCTTTCGACTAATGCAAATCATGTGTCTATCTAAACTATTTTCTTCCTTGATTGTGTTTACAAAGTTTGTTGTTCATTTCTGCTGCACTTTACGTGTTTTCATATTCACTGATTATTCAATTTACACAAACAAGCACAATCATGAGAGCCTCCGATCCTAACACCAAATCATTTTCATATAAATGCAAACATTCCTTCATTTAAGTACATGTGACAAACTTAGTTACATGCATACATATATACATATATATATACACGGCACACATATACACATATATGAACTTCCAAAAGCTCACTTTTCATCATATTCATCTTCAATCACATGACCCCTTTTAGAACCTTCTTTTTATGACATCTTTTTAAACCATGCATGAACCCATCTTTCAAGAATCAACTCAAATCAATCAAGAATCATTCAACAAGAAATCAAAACACAACTAAATACACACACACACTTACAACTTTCGACCATACACACACATTCATTGTTTGTTACAAGTTTGTGATTCATTCCAAGTTCAAGAGAAACCATCTAACATCTCCATCATCACTAAAAATCAAGAATGCGATTTTTTTTAAAAAATAAGTTTATACATTTAAGATTTTTAAGTGGGTTTTTGAGAAAAGATGATGATATGAGGCTCGTTCTTGCTTGAATCTTGCTTGAAATCACTTCCAAACATCCATATTAGCTTGAAATCATCTTGAAAAGCCCTTGAATCTTCATGGAAAGATTTGAAATTTTTGAATGTGTATGTGTGAAGGGGTTTTCGGCCGTGAGGTTCAAGAGGGAAGAGAGAGAGTGATTTAATCTTGATTTGTGTAAAATGAAGTGTGTGTAGGATGTTTAAATCATTAGTTGCTAGTCACATGATCCACTTGTCCAAATCTCACAATTCCAAGGTGGGTGGCACCTCCCCAAGCCGCCACCTACTCTCTCTCTCTCTCTCTCCTATATACACTAAAGATTATATATATATATACATATATATGTAGATTGGTGATAAAAATAGGTATTTTACTGGATACCGGGTATTTTATCTAGCCTTTTAATCCCGTTTTAGTGCGTTTTAAATTATTTTTATCATTCTATAAAAATAATCACTCAAAATTATTACTGAAATAATTACCAGTTGCCTCGATTGGTTGCGTTGACAGTATTTTGTTTAATTCGCGCAGTATCGCGCGGTACGCGCTCAAACTCGAAAAATAGAGTTTCTTAGTGTTTTAATTTATTTTTCCTCACGAATATGATTAAAATTATTATTCTAATCATAACAGACTATTTTTAGGATTTTAACACTGATCGGGTGGTCACCGACATTCGTTTCGCATTTTAATCGTTACGCGATATGCGTTTATATTATCGTTGCCAACATAATTTTTACCAAAGTTTAAATTTACCAACTCATTAAATTCCACACATAAACCTCATAATCAGTCAAATACAACCTTTTATCTATTCACAACACGTGTTACAATTGTACGGTACGGCCTGAAAAGCCGGGTGTCATAGTCTCCCCCTGTTTAGGAAATTTCGTCCCCGAAATTTTACTCTACAGGTCTTGTTTTCTCACTAAATGGAAACAGTAAAAACAGACTTGCTAAGTGTGGTCTTGTAGTTTCTGCGAGAAACTTTGATTCTTACGAAGAATCTTTGTAGACCTATATTACACACATCCTCAATTCCTAATCTCACATCTCAACGCTCTCCACCCTTCCCAAGGTTCAACCTTCACAAGCACTTAATCAAGAAGATTAAGTCAAAATTTCACCATTACGGGTTTATCATACGTATATTTACATATACATTACCCCGTACCTGAGGTAGTTCGAGTTTACACATGATTGATCCAACTCGAGATGGGCTCTTGAAAGTATCAAATCTCATAAACTCGTTTTCTTTCCTTCTTTCATTCATTCCAGGTATCCACGGGTTACACCACTAATAAATCACATATACTACTAGAATGCTGAAATCGTCTCTCCAGTTATTAACATAACTCTTCTAGTTATACGTACAACCTCTACGGTACTTCGTTAAACTTCTGTTTATCTCCTAAAATAAATTTCTACAAAGAACAAAATCAGTGTATTATCCCTTATACACTTTCTCAAACTGGACCCAATCAATGCATCATGTACACTACTCAATCCTTATGGTAGCTTGAGCCTATAAGCGACTGATCCAACTCAAGATGGGCTCTTGAAAGGACCTAATCATTGTGGCTCAGCTTTTCTTTTCTCTGCTAAACCTAATAGCATCTCTGCAAGATAACACCTTTAACAGAACCAAATCTTAAATCTGGAATCATAATAGTTTTCCTTCAATTGTCCATGAAATTCTTTGGTTGATCAATTGGCGAATTTTAACCTTCCCTCGATCCAGGAAAATCCTGTCGCTGGTTTCCTAGATAAACTAAGGCCTGGTTAATCATCTTTTTCCACATTAACTCAGCAAAGTGGCGATCAACACTTCCATCGATGCAAGGCTTCAAATGGAGCAACCTGAATACTAGCGTGTTAACTATTATTGTAAGATAACTCTGCCAAGGGCATGTGAGTATCTTAACTTCCTTCAGAGTCCATCATACACGCTCCTAACTTTTCTTTCAAGGGTCCAAAAATCTTCCTACTATCTTGCTATCCAATCATTTTCCCTTTTTGGGTTTATTAGTGTCGAAGGCTGCACTAATTTAGAGAAATACTTAATAAATCCCCGGTAGCACCCAGCTGTCATATGAATCATCGTACTCCCAATGGGGTCTTTGGCGTTCCTCATCGTTTGATTGCTCCAATCTTAGACTGATCTTCATGCATACCTTCCTCATCCTTCACCAACTCGATAGTTATCTTCAAACGTTACTCATGATTCCCTTTGATTCGTGAATAGGCAAGTATGTCGACGATGAATATTATCACGAATTCATCCGATTAGGGTTTCCATACCCTGTTCATGAGATTTATGAATATAAATGGCGCATTAATTTTGTCAAAAGGCATGACTAATAACTCGTAATGGCCATATCACGTTTGAAAAGCAGTCCTCGGAATATCATCGTCAGCAACCTTCAACTGATGATATCCTGATCGTAGATCGATCTTCGTGTAGCAGCTGGATCCTGGTAGCTTGATTGAACAAATCGTCAATTCTCGGTAAAAGGGTACCGATTCTTGATAGTCAACTTGTTCAGCTTTCTGAAATCATCACATATCCTGAAGGATACATCCTTCTTTCTCTCAACAAAACAGATGCGCCTCAAAGCGAAAAGCTTGATCGAATGAAACCCTTGTCCAGTAGCTCTTGAAACTGAATCGACATTTCTATCATTCTCAGACGGTGCTTAATCTATAAGGAGATTGTGCAATTTGGCGCAGCACCGGGTGCCAGATCGATTCGAAGTTCGATCTATCTCGCATGGGGCAATCCAGGTAAGTCTTTTTAGGAAAACTTCTGGATAATTGCGAACAATAGGAATCTCTCCGAAATTCCTACATTTGGCCTTTATATCCGCAACGTCAACAAAGAACGCAGGATAGTCGTTTCACAATAACTTGGGCATCCTCACAACACTGACGGCTCTCAATCATCAACATTCGATTCTCAGCTCTCGACACTCAATACTCGACTTGGTCGATCTCCGCGAATAACTACCACTTCTCTACCGTCATCGGGTCGAGATATCCTAGCTATCTTCTTCAAGCAATAGTCCTCACTTTGTCCTTGGATAATCAGTCCATTCTCACATCTACTTCAAAGCTCCCCAGCTCCACTGGAAATAAACCAACACTAGAACTACGATCTCCTAACTAAATACTACAACTACGAACGACCTCGCTAGTTTCTATCAACTTTCCAATTGCTAGTTCTATCGGGCACTTTATACTCAGCTTACTTGTTGGTGAACACATTAATGGTTCAAAGTTTTTCAAACAAAACTCAAGTCAGCTTTGGTATTAAAGTATGAACATAGATTGGCTTTTGATTCGAAACATACCAGTAACAGTAGCAGGACTCTCACATGCCTTCCCAGCACTCGCCTCAACGGATTTGCCCTTAGCATCCTGTCCTTTTGGTTTCGGGCAATTTCTTTTGTTGTGTCCTTGTTCACCACATGCAAAGCATTCTTCAAGCGCATCTCCATCCAATGTACTCTTATCATAACACTTAGGAGTCACATGTCCGGTTCGGCCACATCTGGTGCACTTCTCTTGTCCATCACCGACTTTACCCTTTCCCGACTCTCTAGGGTTAGCTGCACTCACTTTCTCCAGGCTATGTTTCTTCCCATGTTCCTCTTCGGGATTCTTCTTGGAGCTCTCAGGTTTGCGCTTCTTCAAATCTCCAGTTCTAGGTTCGAAACGCTGAATCACTCGGATGACCGACTCGTTTTGACAGCCCGATATCATGTAGATCGCTGTCACATCATTGCATAGGACACCGGCAAATGATCTTGGGTTACAACCCTGGATTGTTTTGTGCATGCTCCTGAGCACTGTTCATATGGTTAATGAAAATCAGGAATACGTTCCAATGAGATCATAACAGATGAACTACCAAAACTTTCCGATCATTATTTTACCTGGAGGGTTTCCAATCTGCGTCCCACCAAGATCATGCCCGTGAGCACTGCATCCACGTTCCTGGCCATCATTCTGGTTAGCATTTACGCTGTTCCAAGGCACTATTAACATGTTGGGTTATGAGTCGTGCCAACTCTTCTGGTGTGGCAGGTAGTCCAGTACCGTGTCTTGCTTTTGGCGGCATTTTCGTCGTTTCTATTATTTACAACAATAATAATCACATGAGACGATAACCAAAAATAATTCAATCATTAAATGTTAGTGGACCAAACATTGCGCATGTATAATATCCACATATTAATGAGAAAAATTTTAAACCAAACGTAGATCATTTGATATTATCATAGAAATTAACAAACTTGTTTTTCAATGCATCCCAACTATCCTTGGCATGTCTACATCGACACCCATAACAAGTTTTCACAAAACTTTCTACCTAATATCACAAAATATATAACTGGCACGCAGGCCCCCAAATAGAAGTACCAAAAGTGTCTAACATAACAACCATAAATAAACAACCACAAACAAATAACAACTAACATCTAACGCCTCATCCCCAGAAAATCTAGCATCTTCCTGACCAACACCTCCAAATCTACTATCCTCCAATGCATCTGGTCCATCGCACTGTTATCCAAATCCTTCAACTCATCGTACCAGTGCATTTGCCCCTCGAGGTCCTTCATCTTACCCTTGGTCATTTCCAGTTCTTTGCGCAAGGCAGCAAACTGTCGGTCACAATGGCAGCATCTATCTACCCAAACCCCTTTCTGCTTCTTAGAAAAAGATGCAGTCTCAGCACGTGATGTAGAAGCAATCTCTCCAACGGGTTTAACCCTCTTCCCACGGCGATAATACACTAATAGAGGCATAGTAGATGTGCGTGACTCTAAGATAGGTAAGGATGACTCTGACAGAACAGGTGGACGGACCTCAGCGATAGAATCGATCACAGTAGCAGGTGGAGCAACAGATGGCTCTAATGGTTTAGCTGTGACAATAATGACATCCACTGCTGGTGCAATACTAAGAGATCCTTCAATAACAGGGACACCTCTGATCACGTCATCGATAACTGGTACTATGCCAGATGATTGTCCCGTCTCATGGATCGAGAGAGGAACGTCATCGTTGTCATCAATCCACCCGTTGCTTGTGAAAGCATATCGGGGGTCTACCTGGCTGGCAAAAGCAGCAAGGTCGACGAGGAATGATGAAGCAAACTCAGCCATACCAACCATCTGTGGGGTCGTGATAGGTATCTCTGGTAGAATGGATCTGGGTGAAGTCTCGAAATCTGGCTCGCTACCTAAGTCGTTGATCTCGATGACCTCGTGCTCGTGCGACATATGTGACACATATGTAGGGATGAGCATATCGGTATCCGATACCGAACCGATACCGATACCGCCTAATACCGATCCCGAATTTCACCCAAACTAGATACCGATACCGAAACATGTCGGTTAGGTATCGGTACGGTACGGTATCGGTATTATACCGTATTTTGAGGGTCGGTATCTGTATAATACCGATACCGTACCGATACCGAAAACGCCAAAAAGTGGATACCGATCGGGATACCGATCGGGATCGGGATCGGTACGGGATCGGTATGGGATCGGTATTCGGTGGCATATGCTCATCCCTACACATATGTAACCGTACAAGTAAGTGTGTGATCAATATGAATAGTAACACATAAGGCCCAAATAAACAGAAAATAACGTATGCACATAAACACATAAGGGTTTTCATACATGATAAAATTTCCACGTTTATTTAAAATTCTTGGCTTCGAGAATTTTGGACTTTACATCTCAAAATTCTTCGGTTGAAGTCTAGTGTTTTCTCCCGAAAACATCTAGTTCGCTAACAACCATTGGCTCTGATACCAACTTCTGTCACACCCCAAAAACGTCGCAGCGGAATATAAAACATAGTGGTCACGGAAGTTGGTGCCCATTTCTATCTTGATGTTTGATGCATTATAGTGTTGAAAATATTACTTATTTAAAACGTAGATTTTAATCTTAACGTTCCAAAACACGACAGACATAACCATGACATGATAAAGTTGTCTTTGACCCTCACGGATCTTATTACATTGTCCCAAAAAGTTTTAAAAGTCAGTCCAACATTTTAAGTAACAAAACCTGCATCAACAAACACAAGATACGCCATAATTCCCGAAGCCGAACTCAAGTACCTAAAGAACACGTTAAAATCAAGTGTCAACACAAAGGAAGGTGAGTTCACATATTCAAAAACAAACAATTCGTTCCAAAGGAAAACTTTCTGATTATGTTTTTATTTTAAAACATCCATATAATTTTAGAAAGTCCATTTTACTTCCTTAATAAAATTCCATGGGTCATCCGTCGCAGTTCAAAAACCCGACAATAAAGCTCTTACCCAGGTTTTGTATATTAAATTCATAGCGTCAATTTTCAGACTCGTATGTTAGCTAGACAATACGAACTATATATTTACCATGCAGGGATAATCAATGTTAGACAATAATCAGAATCAAAATTCGTCGCTTGACTTGACACGGGGCGACCGGTCACGACGGGGTTGTCAACCCGATAGATCTACCAACAATTCCTAGCATGCAATACTTAAATGATTAAACGACATCATGGGCGCAGGGTCCACTCGAGACCAATATGATGTCTGCCTCACGTACAATATATATATATATATATATATATCTTACTAATATGACAAATTTAATACACGAAGTTGTACGAATCCCCTGAATCCCCTCCCTTGAGACCAGGCCGGCATCCGTCCCAACTTTACGGTCTGTTTCACCTCGGAAACACCGTACCATCCCAATTTCCTCCAAACATTCATTCATCAAAAACGTTTATCTCGAAATGTATGATTTATCAAACTCCATATATTTTCAACGAAAATATACATTTTATATTTATGTGTTAATCCAAAAACATTATTAAACCCTTTATTGGCATGTTCTACCCCCAAAATATATACAAAGCAGTAAAAAGAGGGGTTTAGTGACATTCACCTTTGGGTGCGTATTTTAAATAGCGCAATCCCAGATATTGATTTCTACACGTCCTATTATATATATATATATATATATATATATATATATATATATATATATATATATGAACGATTTTAAATCAATATAGATAACACAAAAATCCTAAATTTCTCCATTTTCTTAGAATTATCACATAACTTTGAGATTTTCTCTAAAAGTTATCATTCTTTTGATTATGTTGGCACGTTAATATATATATGAGTCCATATACATATATATATATATATATTATGATTTTGCGACTTGAACGATTTTATTGGTGACCATTATTGTGTAAATCCGTTAACACTCCAGTTTATACTCAATATATCTACGATTTGCGCATCGTAATATATATACATAAACGTTCACATAAATTATTATCGAAACACATGAAATCTTGTCAACTTATCTATTTTGTCATTTTTAAAGCTATTATACATAAAATATCTCATATGTATCAAATTTCATGCTCAACAAACAAGTTACACACTTAACGGGATTTTTACCGTTTCTACCGCACAAAACGCACAAATATACATGCATAATCCAAATCTTTAAAATCATGTTAAAACTTAACATATTTTCACATTCTCATGTTTAAATCACATAACACATTTTAACACATAAGGTTCACCCAAAATTTTACCCATACTAGTGTGCATTGAAAATTGCGTATTTTAGCGATTCGGTAACGGTTTCGGGGCGTTGGAAGTCACGTATGACCAACCAAACACCAAGTAAACTTAAAATTAGTTAAAATACTTATTTGTAAACTAAAGATATCAGTTTACTTACTGATCTAAATCAGTTTTATAAAAATCACTCGAAAAGCCGATTTTTGACCGTTTTAACGCATAGTTTTGCGTTAAACGTTACTATAATCATCCCAACTCGAAACAACTTTATATTTTAACACAATACATTTTATTTACTGATTAAAATAGTGGTTATAATCAGATTAGTGCAGTTTTTGTGTAAGTCACATAAATCATGCGATTTCACGTATTTTACCACTTTTAACGCACCAAGTACAACATGCAAAGCTAGCAAATATTATGACAAAGTTATATGTCACTAAACACTTTAAAATAACTTTATTTTAGTGTTTATAATCTGATTAAATCTGATTTTTACTAAATCATACTCAAGTCACCTTTTTATAAACATATATCATCATGCACGTCTAAGTATATGCATCTAGTATATCCATAACATAACATCATCATCCAACATGATCTTAAATGCATCAAAGACCATATTTATGTCATGTTCATATAAATCAAAACATATCCATTTCATTATCACCAAATAATTTTCATATAAATGCAAACATTCCTTCATTTAAGTATATGTGACAAACTTACTTACATGCATACATATATACATATATATACGACACACATATACACATATACGAACTTCCAAAAGTTCACTTTTCATCATATTCATCTTCAATCACATAACCCCTTTTAGAACCTTCTTCTATGACATCTTTTTAAACCATGCATGAACCCATCTTTCAAGAATTAACTCAAATCAATCAAGAATCATTCAACAAGAAATCAAAACACAACTAAATACACACACACTTACAACTCTCGGCCATACACACACACATATACGCACTCATTTTTACTTTGATTAAAATCTCATTCATTGTTTGTTACAAGTTTGTGATTCATTCCAAGTTCAAGAGAAACCATCTAACATCTCCATCATCACTAAAAC
Source organism: Helianthus tuberosus (assembly GCA_030545235.1). NCBI lineage: Eukaryota > Viridiplantae > Streptophyta > Magnoliopsida > Asterales > Asteraceae > Helianthus > Helianthus tuberosus. The sequence goes on along the minus strand of CM060418.1, from coordinate 91,821,612 downwards.
TCAAGAATGCGATTTTTTAAAAAATAAGTTTATACCTTTAAGATTTTTAAGTGGGTTTTTGAGAAAAGATGATAATATGAGGCTTGTTCTTGCTTGAATCTTGCTTGAAATCACTTCCAAACATCCATATTAGCTTGAAATCATCTTGAAAAGCCCTTGAATCTTCATGGAAAGATTTAAAATTTTTGAATGTGTATGTGTGAAGGGTGTTTGGCCATGAGGTTCAAGAGGGAAGAGAGAGAGTGATTTAATCTTGATTTGTGTAAAATGAAGTGTGTGTAGAATGTTTAAATCATTAGTTGCTAGACACAAGATCCACTTGTCCAAATCTCACAATTCTAAGGTGGGTGGCACCTCCCCAAGCCGCCACCTACTCTCTCTCTCCTATATACACACAAGATTATATATATACATATATATATATGTAGATTGGTGATAAAAACAGGTATTTTACTGGATACTGGGTATTTTATCTAGCGTTTTAATCCTGTTTTAATGCATTTTAAATTATTTTTATCATTCTATAAAAATAATCACTCAAAATTATTACTGAAATAATTACCAGTTGCCTCGACTGGCTGCGTTGACACTATTTTGTTTAATTCGCGCAGTATCGTGCGGTACGCGCTCAAACTCGAAAAATAGAGTTTCATAGCGTTTTAATTTATTTTTCCTCACGAATATGATTAAAATTATTATTCTAATCATAACAGACTATTTTTAGGATTTTAACACTGATCGGCTGGTCACTGACATTCGTTTCGCTTTTTAATCATTACGCGATAAGCGTTTATGTTATCGTTGCCAACATAATTTTTACCAAAGTTTAAATTTACCAACTCATTAAATTTCACACATAAACCTCATAATCAGTCAAATACAGCCTTTTAACTATTCACAACACGTGTTACAATTGTACGGTATGGCCTGAAAAGCCGGGTGTTACATGAACTTTTTGTATTTTAGTTTGATATGTGAATATGAGTATGTGTAATGTGATTTACTAAGTGAATTCATGATGATATGAAATAATGATATGTTTAGACGTTTGTGTGATAGAAAACGGTAAACTTGATCAGAAATCGCATTATGTGTGAAATTTTGTGATTTACATGAGAAATATGTTTAAAATGATTTGATAAGTTATTTGATATATATATTAAGTGTTTAAACATGATATATATGTGTGAAATAACATGATATGTGAATTTCGATGAATATATATATATATATATATATACCGAATATGTCCATACTTATGCATATATGTTACGAAGCGCAACTCGTAGACATATATTGCAAATAAGTAGACATGATAAAGAGTAACCAACAAAATCGTTTGAATTGCGAAAGTCTTAATATGTCTATGTATATGGAAGTACATATATATATATAAATGCCAACATAATTAAAAACAAATACTTTTCTTAAAAACCTTAAAGATATGTGAAAATCCTAAGTAACGGAGAAACTTGATTGTTTTAGAATAATTAGTTAATAGATTATTTCTATCTAAATTAGGATATGTGGATTTGATCCGAGGGATTGCGATATTTAAAAACGCACCCAAAGGTGAGTATCACAGAACCCCACTTTTTACTGTTTTATTAACTGTTTTCGGGGTAAAAAACGTCTTTAAAAAGAATGAATATATGTTTTCATATAAAACATGATTTCAATTAAATGTATTTTAGTGACAATTTACAAAAACGTCATTTTACTACCTTATATAATGTTTTCAAAGAAAAACATGTCGTTAAAAGCTAAGTATATGTTTTCATATAAAAATATACTTTTAAATTATAAAAATGTATTTTCATCGAGAATACAATTTTTAGAGTATCATAATATGTTTATGAACTCAAAAAGATGTATAACTTAAACTGTTTTCAAGAAAAACGATTTTAAAAAGTATCAAACTTGTTTCGGGGAGAAATTGGGTAAATTGACGACATTATGGGTATAATGATCGTAAAGAATTATAGACGAATTTTTAAATCTAAGTTGGGACAAATTCACTAGTCTCGAGAGCGTAAGTAACGGAGTAGGATTACGTCACACGTGAGCGTAAGTAACGGAGTAGGCTTACGTCACATGAGAGTGTAAGTAACAGAGTAGGCTTAAACCACATGGAGACAACAGGGATTTGTACAACACCCAATATTAAATTGTTATTCAGTAGGTTATATGTATTAGTGAATTGAGGAAAGCACCCAAGATGCATCATATCTAATTTAATCATCAAGTAATGCACATGTGGAATCGTTAATAGATCTATTGGGTTGACACCCCGTCGTGATCGGTCGCTCCGATCTACATAGAGATGAATTTAAATTCTTGAACTGTCTAGTATTGATTAAAACCTCAATCTTATTATATAGCTTGTAATGTCTTGCAAACTTACGAAAACGAAGAAATAACTAAATTTAATATAAATAAAAATTATGAGTATAAGTTTTCATCAGAGACAGGCTTACGGAGCTATTTCGGATGAATTCTTCTATGACATTTTTCTATGAATTACGGTACATGCCGATTTCAATAACATTACTACGACATTATTTTGAATGTCTTATTTTAAAATATATGTAAATGTTTTTAAATATGTAAATGTTTACAGACCGTTAAGGGTCAAATAAGGAAGTTTTCCTTAAATAAAACGTTACGAAAATTATATGTGAACTCACCCTCCATTGTGTTGACACTTGATTTTTACGTGTTCTTTAGGTATATGAGTTCGGCTTCGGAGAATTTTGATTGCGTTGTCATGTGGTTGTGTGATGCTTGTGTAATGAAATAATGTTAGACACTTTTTAAAGTATGGGACCATGTATGTAATAAGACCCCTAAGGGTCAATTGACTATGACTTGTTGTGATGATGTGGTAAGCTTAAAAACTATGTTTTTAAAATAACAAAATGTCCAAATTAACTAAAGCATCGACCACTAAGACTTATATGGGTACCAACCTCCGTCACCGCCATGTTTGTATTTCCGCTGCGACGTTTTCTGGGTGTGACAGTTTTTAACCAAACCCTTGTTTTTTTTACGGAAAATCTTAAAATCGGAAGGGTAAACGAGTGTTTTATATAAAAATGATAGTTGGGGTTTGATTTTCGGAGTAAACCGCTCTTACTGAACCAAAAATTTTGACTTTTTCAAAGCCGGCTCAAAAACCTTGATTTTTGGAGAAACAAACAGTTCGACACGGGGCTGTGGCCAACCTAGACCTCAGACACGGGGCCGTGTCCAGACCACCTGATGCCGTATTTTTGCATATTTTTCAAACATATCAACTGTCTTACTGGTTCTTTCTTGCAGGATGGCACCGCACAAATTTCTCATGTTTAAGACATCTGGACTCAAGTACCAAATGCGGTATGAAACCTTGCAAGCACTACATGAGGAACCTCCAAGGCAGGTCTGTTATGAAACACTCAAAACGGTTGGGCAAAGGGAGAGATACGACGCACTTGTAACTGGTCTTCTCCGTGTATTCTTGGAGACCCGGCTCCGGTCCATACATCAATATAATATGGAGTTCTTAAGCACACTCACGTTCAAAAGGAACGAGCCGGACCTCTTCGACAACGATGCCGTTAGGTTTAGGTGTAGGGGAGAATGGTAGAGCTTGTCCGTTACCCAATTCGGTATCAACATTGGCCTATATACCAAGGATGATACAATGGAACCGGAGTTTACTGAAGCCATTAGAGAACTACCAGATAACCTCCGCCAAGCTTCATGGGCAACAATCAGGGATGGCCCATACAACCCAAGTTCGACCAAGAGCACCAAAATTTGGGACCCTATTATACGCTACATTCATCGGGTCCTTAATGGTTCCTTGTGTAAAAGAAAGGACAACGATGGGATGGTCAACCTACGAGAGCTTACTTTCCTTCACTGTCTCGTAACAGGCCAACCCATCGACGTCGCCCACATGCTGTTACGAAACATGGCTGCCAACGCCACCGCAGACACCCGAACACCGATCTTTTATGGGGGATGGATCGCCAAGCTATTCAAGAATTATATTCGACGAACTCCAACGATGTTCAACAAGGGTGTTGGTACGACAAAGGTTGATCTTGCAGTATGCCGAAGCATGAATCTTATCATCGATTTCCCCGATAGTACTATGCGCTTCAAAGATGTAAGTGGTCGTGCTTGGAACCCAAATGACCCGGATGCAGTTTTGGCAATCGAAGATATCCCAAACCGTCCTCATCCCGGACCATTACCGGGATCCTCATCTCAAGGAGGGAGCGATTTTTCTAACCTCGTTAATTTGTATTACATTTTGCAGGAAACCCTCCAAATCTCCAAGAATGCCTATAGCTTGGGTCAAAGCTCGAGCTCCTGGATTGGTAGCATGGAACACAACATCCTTACCAAGCAGAATGACATCACGTATATCCAGGACCATATGGTGATTTGTTGGTGCATTATATGTCTGTTGATTACGTCATAATCAAGTCTTGTGTCTAGATTGTTTGAAAGAACACACAACTGGGTTTAATTAGGGGTTAGACATGTTTAATGTGAAGATTTCGCTTGAAATCTGTTCAAGCGAAATCAACATAACTTGATTTCGCTTCAGGCCAGTGATTTCGCTTCAGGGATTTCGCTTCAGGCCAGTTCAAGCGAAATCTACATGTCTATATATATGATTGTTGTCATTTCATTTGGTACGCGACTTCTGAAAGTGTAACGAAGTGCTGCCGGTTTTCTGTCAGGTTGTAAACACTTTTATTATCAATCAAAGCAACAGATTAAAGAGTATAAGCTGTATTCGTGTCCGGTTTACTGATTCCGCCTTTAAACTGGATGTAAAACTCTTCGGAACGACTCAATAGGGTCTAACAACGATCCAACAAGTGGTATCAGAGCTCAGGACGAGGAGTTCATACTACTACTGTGACAACCCGCACAAAACCAGGTATCCGTACAACTTAATTAATGATTAATTATTACTTGATTACTGTGCTTGATTGAAACTAGCTGATAAACTGCTACCTGCATACTGATACATGCACTTACTTGCATCATACTTTATTTGCTGTCACTACATTATTTACGTGCTGAACCCTAGTGACAAACATGATGCACAAAAAGCACAGTAGCACCAAACGGATACACAGTAAACATGCTGATATAACCAGCATCAGGCAAATACTGCCTCAAGGCCTGTTAAGAGCCTCATATATTTTGGCTACACTGGTAGTGAGTGTAGGATATAAGGGTTGTGTTACCGCGTCTCTAGGGGATAAGATACACTGATTCGGATGTGCCAGAACGTACTTTAAGTACCAAACACAGCACTTTAAATAATTTAACCAGCTTCTAGCTGACTAGTAAAGTGCCAAAAATGAGAAAATATTACTAGACACTTTCTAAAGTGTCGGGAAAACAAATTGTGTCACTAAAGATGTAATAACGACACTTTAAAGTCTTTTGTAACACTTTAACGGATTACTATCCAACCGGACACCCGGACTTTACCCGGAACATGAAAATTTTATTATTTTCACTTTTTATATTTTTCTGAGCAAGTTAGGGTCTCTGATTACCCTAACACCCGTCATACGCAACTAACAAGGTTAATACTTAACCTAACCTAATTAACATAACTAAACTCCCTAACTAACACTTAAAATCGAACCATGGACCCCCCCCCCCCAACCGATCGGTCACCTTGGGAGTACCACCTTGTACTTAAAATCTTGTTGAATCCAATGTTGTCAAGTATCTAGTGAACATGTTATCCATTGGACAATAGCACCTTGAGTTTTCCTATAAATACACACTAACTACTAGAGATTATCACTTAACTTTCACCACAACTCACACTCTCTTTCTCTCTTGTGGCTCTCGGCCGAACCCCAACCCACACACCACCACAATTTCGGTTCTTGCTTCCATCATTCCAAGACCATTCAAACATCACAAGACACGTATAAGGAGCTTTGGTGCAAGCGGAACGCGAAGGACCACTCTCGTTGGCTTTTATCCACGCGGTTTTCGTCACAACTCTTCCCTAGCCTTGAGCTAGAGGTATAATCTTTAAAACTTGTTTTTACACTCATCTAAAGTGGTTAAAAGAACTTTCGTCGGTTAAATATCGTAAACACGCGTTTTGAATCTTTAAAGTCTAGTAAAATCACAAAAATGGTGGTTAATAGCGTATAACTTGTGTAAAAGTCGTAGGACTTGAAATTTGTGCTTATTGTGACCCGATCTATAATGTGGTAGCTCAAATCTTCGTTTAACCCGACCTTGTAAAATCACGTATCATCACATAAGCTTGTTTTGAAAGATACAAGGGTTAAAAGTGAAACACTACCACATTTTAGAGACATGAACTTGTAGAGAAATATTTTACTTGTGTAAAAGTATTTTAACCGGTAAAATGGTGTTTAAAACTAGCGGATCTACGTATCCGCAAGTGGTATTTTTGAAAGACCACACTTTAAAGAAATCATGTTTTTCTAAAGATGGATCTTGCACTAATAAATATGATTTTATAAACCACAAGTGTATAGACACTTGTAAAATAAAGAGATCCGACAAAGAAGTGTATTTGTCACTAGTTGCTAGAAGTTGTAAAGACGGTTTTCTCTAAACACGAGGTTTTTACAAGATTAAAGTTACTTTATATAGAAATCTACATATATAAGGATGATTTACATTATTAATGCGGAAAAACTGCAAGTTCATGCGATTATGCAAATTTACATACTTGTTGACTAGTTTGATGTGTCGGAAATTGTTTGATTGAATAAAGAAGTTGATTGAGTTGATTTGTTAAAAGAAAATGATACGCTTGAAAGCGTGGCCACCTCCAGTTACAGAGGAAACTCTGGCGAAATTTTCTAAAAACCTAACACTTAGACTTTTTACACAACAAGTGTTAGAACTATTTTTGGGCATACTTTTGAAACATAAATTTCGCCAGTACTATATTTTACTAAACATTCGGAGGTGGGATTTTCACAAAGATTAACGTGATAAATATATTTGTCACAACACTGTTTATGATTATTTTGTGAAATACATAAATATTATTTTAGAGTGAAAATAATATTTACAAGCGTTAATGATTCCAAAACTTTGCGAACGCTTCCATAAACATATAAGTTACACCGGTAATTACATTACCACAAGATTGATAAAACGTAACTTACGCACATGTATTGTATCCCCCATCCTTGGGAAGAAGAATAACTATCAAGCATAAACAAAATGTAACACGAAATAGTTGTCTAACTATTTCCCGCAAACATAAACTGTAAAGCTAAAGCACGGCCGTCCGTCTAATAGAATTAGCACTTGTAGGTCGTTGCACAGATTACTGCTTCAGAGACGCTTGATAGAGTTTACGCATCCACTGTGAGTTCATGTCCCCCTTTTCTCTAACTGTTTTCAGTTTTCTTAACTGCGGGGGTGAAATACATGTTACTTTGTTTACAAGTACTTTATACACGGTATGAATAACGTAAGGAGGTTTAGATCATGTGAATGGGTAGTTAGAACCCCGAGGGACTCGAGCGGTAGATCTATTTGGGTGTAGCGAGCCCAGCTCCCGGTCCAACAGAACAGGCCTCACGGAGGACTAACAGAACGGATCCGGAGTGACTTGGTACCCAACGCAAAATCGGCTAGGGTTGTATCTTACTTACTTGCATTTCACGACATGCTAATGGCCTTGCAAACCATTGGTGATCACAAGTCCTCTTACACTGCTACATACCAGGAAACTTTTATACTTACAAGTGTTTTACTTACTCACTTGCACATGAACTCGCTCAACATTATTGTTGATTTTTCAACTCACATGTATTTCAGGAAATTAACGAATTCTGGCACGGTATGAACGTTTTCCGCTGCAATCTTCATGAAGTCATCAAGGATTAGGGGTTGTGTTCTCTTACCTGGACAAGACACAATCCTTAACCCTCATTTATGTTTTGTTTCTAGATGTAATGTTACTGAACAAGGTTATGGTCGTATGTTTAAAACAATGGTATTGTACGTTGATTTCTAAACTTAATGATGACTTGCATGGTTTTTAAATTCATATAGCTTTGTTATGATTAAGCTATGGTATTAAGAAGTCACACCAAAACTAACCACGCTTCCGCAAAGCCAGGGTGTGACAGCTTGGTATCAGAGCTCTGATCATAGCGAACTAGGATTCTGTCTCGAGTCTAGACTATGATCACTAGGGCTCTCACGAAAACATTTTTCTGCATACCACTTAAGTCCAGATCCACACTTTTTACAAATAAATGTTGAGCACATTTTATTAATTATAAGTTCAGCTTGGAGGGCTGAGGATCGATCTGGAGGATCGAGATGGTTAAGGTAGTTGAGCACGTGGGTTTGTTATAGGATCGATCTGGAGGATCGAGGTGAATAAGGTAGTTGAGCACGTTGATTTGTTATAAGGTTCGATCTGGAGGATCGAGGTCTGGTTCAAGTGAAGGATAGAACAGTCTTGTAGACTAGATGGTTTTGGCTAGTAAGACTAGGAGAAATTATGTGATGCCCTACTTGGTGACTTATGTGATTATCTGATTATGTGATTGACTGTTTGTACATACTTGTGTTTATGTTACAGATACATGGATCCGGCTGATTCAGGTGGTTCAGACATCACCAACCCCAGGCGTGTTGTGTCAGATGATTTAGAGTCCTCGGAGCACGAGGTGTACACGTCAGACTTTACCAGTACAGACGATGACGATTTCCAGCCATTCGCCCTACCTGATGGCGACGATGAGCTCCCTATTGATATTCCGGCCTGGGATTTGCCACTAGCGGTGATCCCTGCTCCCATACCCCTCGCTTCTTATCCTGTTCAGGAGTTACCATTCGACGACGACGAGGACGACGTCGACTTATTTGAGGTAGAGCCTATGGAGGACGTTCAGGGCGAGGCCCTACCCGCTGTTGCCCCTCTACTGATTGCAGATGCTCCGGCTGCGGAGGCACCTGCACTTTCCCCAGCCCAGGACTCCTCTGAGTCTGTGGCTTCTGCACCGACACATACCCTTAGTGCGCAGCACTACTCTCACGAGTCAGATTCTGATCATGCATCTTCTGTCGCCCCCATCCCCAGTCCCACTTTTGACCACGAGGACGTGGAGGATTCCGACCCTATGTTTCCCCCAGGGTTCGACCCTGATCGTGACTTGGAGTTTGTTCCGATGGACCAGTTTATGGAGGATCCTGCTGATCCTATTGATCCTTTCGACCCGATTGATCCTGACTTTGACTTTGATATGGCTTTTGATGACGCCGAGCCTGCCGTTGCCCCTGAGCAGGCAGCTGCTCTTGATCCTTTACCGGAGCATGACCCTATGCATGCTGATATACCCCTTGAGCCCATTGCTGTTGATCCCCACCTAGACGTTCCCTTGATTGCAGACGATCATGCCCCTGTTGATCCCATTGATCCCCTACCCCTTGTTGCTGCACCTGTTGACCCACCATTTGACCACTTGGCACCTGTTGTAGCCCCTTTATTTGATCCCGTTCCCATAGAGCCCGGACATGCACCATTCGCAGCTTATATGGATCCACCGGACGAGTCTGCCCAGCATGGCTGGATACCAGCAGACGAGGACGTTCCCCCATTCCCTCCACAGGTTTCTGTTGCACCACACGTCGACTTTTCGTTTCAGGTTCCCATGTTTATACCTCCAGCAGGGCCTGGAGAGGGCTCTTCAGCCCACCCATCAGGGCATGTACCGATGCCCATGCCTTTCTTACCACAGATGCCTTTTGTTCCACCTATTACTGCTCCTTTTGGGATGGCACCCTTTGACCCCACACGTGAGCCACTGCTGTGGTCACCATTTTCCCCTATGCCACCCACTGATCCATACCACAGGTTCCACGTGGGACACACCATCGAGGATGTATTGATGTCATTTGTACACCAGCATGAGTCGCATGAGCAGCGACTACAGGAGTTGGAGAGAGCCCGCCTGCAGCCATGTCAGTGCCATGGCCGGGTACCCTCTCCGTTACAGCCGTTTCGACCATTACCCCCTGATTATGCTGCTCGTCTTGCTACCTTAGAGCAGCAGATTGCTTCCATTATTCGTACGCAGCAGGCGATGGAGGCGGACTGGTTACGGTTGCGCCGTTTGTTTTATACCCGTTTTCCCCCTCCTCCACCACCATCTGCTTGAGCTCATCGATGCCACATGGGTAGGCGAGTGAGAAGGCGGCGATTGCTTTTACTTGCACAGCATTTTTGAGGAGACTACGTTATGATTTGACTTTTGTTAGGTACTTGATGTTGTATTGATACTGATGTAGCTTTCGACAGGGGTGATGTAGCCCCAGTGATTCATGATTGTATGTATACACTTACGATGTGGTCTCATTATTATGGCAATCGCAGTTTTCTCACCATATTTTGGATTCGCTTGATTACTTATTTGCATTGTTATGGTATGGGTCGTGTGTGATTGATATTTGTGATATGTGATAACATGAGATGCTGTGTGATTATATTATTACTACCGTTATATACGTACGCTATATTACGAACTGATTTACGTATTATAACATCGGAGCCTTCTAGGGCCTAACCAACTTAAACCATCTTTTAGAAAGATGCCGCCAAGACGACAACAACAGCCTATGCCTACCACTCAGGAAGAGCTACAACAAGTCATTGCTGCTGCCATAGCGCAGTACGCAGCTTCTCAGCCAGGAGGGAGCGGAAGTGTTAATCAAGGCAATAACAATCCACCTCACGGTAATACCACGCCATTCGAACCTACCATGAACTAGTTGGAGATTTTAGCGATGATGCTAATGCCAACCACATGTTTTAACATACGTGCAGGATGCACCTACAAGCAGTTCTTAGACTGCAAACCAGTTAACTTCAATGGCACAGGAGGTGCAGTTGCCTTTACCCGCTGGGCTGAGAAAACCGACTCCGTCATACGCATGAGCAAGTGTGCTGAGGACCAACAAGTCACATACATTTCAGGGCTATTTCTCGACGGAGCCCTATCTTGGTGGAACTTACAAGTCCAAACCTTAGGCGAAGCTGCCGCCTACGCCCTGACTTGGGCCGAATTGAAAGAACTGATGCGCAAGAAGTACTGTTCACGCGCAGAAATTCAGAGGTTGGAGACTGAATTCTGGCACTTAAAGATGGATGGTCCGAAAGTAGCAGAGTACGTTCAGAGGTTTCATGACCTATCTCAAGTGGTTCCTTACATGGTTACGCCTGAATACAAACGAATCGAGCGTTTCATTTGGGGTTTGGCTCCCCAAATAATAAGCATGGTAACCTCCTCCAAACCAGCGACTATCACTGAAGCCATCGATTTGAGCGTGGCTCTCACCGAGGAAGGGATTCGTTTAAACAAGTTTGGTGATGTAAAGGCAAAGGAGAAAGAGACGCATGTTGAGTCGTCCGGAAGTAACAAAAGAAAGTTTTCGAACTTCAAGCTAAGTGTTAGCGGTGATGGTAAGAGAGGAGCACCAAGCACGCCAGCTCAGGGTGCAGCTGGCAGTGGAAGGAGAGGAAAGGGATATATGGGCACCCATCCCAGGTGTAATGCCTGCCAGCGTCACCATTCTGGTCAATGTGGGCTAAAAGTATGTGAAGCGTGTGGGAAACGTGGTCACTCTAAGGATACTTGTTGGGTCTCTGCCGGCCGTGGAGGCCAGGGAGGATATGGAAATAGGAATGATAACCGGGGTGGAAATGGGAATCGCCAGCAAGGAAATTTTGGAGGAAACAGAAACCGAAGCAACAATGCAAACCAGGCTGGCAATGCCAACCAGAACAACACCCCAGCTGGAAATGGGGATGGTAATGGGCAAAGGCTCGGATGCTACAATTGCGGGGAAATCGGGCATTTTAAGAAGAATTGCCCAACACTGAATCAAGCCCGTGGTAGAGTGTTCCAACTTGAAGCTAGAGAAGCACGTCAAGATCCAAATGTTGTTACCGGTACGTTCCCTATCAATCAACGCTATGCATCCGTTTTATTTGATACTGGTGCCGATTATAGCTTCGTATCGCTAGAATTTAAGAATATGCTTGGGTTAGCTGCTAATAAGTTAGGCATACCCTACTCGATCGAATTGGCTAATGGAAAGTTAGTGGAAGCCAATGATGTTATCAAAGGCTGTGTGATAGAATTGGGAGAGCGCGAGTTTACTCTGGATCTACTACCGGTCCCATTGGGAAGCTTCGACGTGGTAGTAGGAATGGATTGGTTATCCAGGAACAAGGCGGAGATAGTATGTCACGAGAAAGTTGTTCGTATCCCAACTGACGATGGTGAGACAATTGTGGTTCACGGAGAGAAGCGTGACACACCGCTAAGATTCATCAGCTGCTTGAAGGCAAGGAAGTGTTTACGGAAAGGATGTGTTGCTTTTCTGGCACACATCGTAGACAAGAAGGCTGCCGAGCCAACAATCGAAGACATCCCTGTCGTAAGGGAGTATCCAGAGGTCTTCCCGAAAGACTTGCCTGGACCGCCACCTCAGAGGCAAGTAGAGTTTCACGACGATTCAATTCCAGGCACGGCACCCGTAGTCGATGCATCATAGCAACTTACATTTTCGGAGATGCAAAGACTGACAGAGAAGTGTTAGCAATGGTTAGAGAAGGAAGATAGCAGACCAAAATTTCCTTTTAGGGTAACCCCACCTTTTACCCATCAAAAAGAAGGACGATGATTTTCAATAAACATCAACTACCGAGAACTGAATAAGCTAACGATCGAGGATAGATATCCTCTGCCAAGAATCGACGATCTGTTCGATCAACTTCAAGGTTCAAGCTGTTACTCTAAGATCGATCTTCGATCTGGATACCATCAACTAAGGATACAAGAGGAAAGTATCCCGAAAACAGCCTTCCGGACTCGTTATGGACACTACGAGTTCCTTGTTATGCCGTTCGGTTTAACAAACGCGCCTGCAGTGTTTATGGACTTAATGAATAGAGTTTGCAAGCCATACTTGGACAAGTTCGTGATTGTATTCATCGACGACATCCTGATTTACTCAAGGACGAAGGCTGAACACGAACAACATCTTAGAACCATTTTGGAGCTGCTAAAGAAGGAACAACTGTACGCCAAATTCTCCAAGTGCGAGTTTTGGCTACGCGAAGTCCAGTTTCTTGGACATGTGGTTAATGGGGATGGAATTCATGTTGATCCCACAAAGATCGAGGCAATCAAGATTTGGGAAACGCCTACAACGCCAACCGAGATTCGGCAATTCTTGGGCTTGGCTGGTCACTATCGAAGGTTCATCGAGGATTTTTCGAAAATCGCTCAACCGTTGACACTACTGACCCAGAAGGATAAGACGTTTGATTGGGGAATCAAACAGGACGAAGCATTTCAGATATTGAAAGATAAGCTCTGCAACGCGCCAATCTTAGCTCTACCGGAAGGTACCGACGATTTTGTGGTATACTGCGACGCATCGCGTCAGGGATTGGGATGTGTGTTGATGCAACGCCAAAAGGTCATTGCTTACGCATCACGCCAGCTGAAAGTGCACGAGAAGAATTATACCACACATGATTTAGAGCTTGGCGCAGTGGTTTTTGCACTAAAGATCTGGAGGCACTACCTGTATGGTACGAAGTGCACAATTTTCACAGATCACAAGAGCCTACAACATATATTTAACCAGAAGGAGTTAAATATGAGGCAAAGACGATGGGTTGAGTTACTAAACGATTACGACTGCGAGATCAAGTATCACCCGGGAAAGGCGAACGTAGTAGCCGATGCCCTAAGTCGTAAAGAAAGAATCAAGCCCATAAGGGTTAGAGCTTTGGAAATGATTGTACGAACCGACCTTCCCTCGCGCATTCGTGCTGCACAAAAGGAAGCTCTCAAGAAGGGAAACCTTGAGGAGGAATATCTCCGGGGAATGGAGAAGCTTTTGGTACCAAACGAGGAAGAGACGTTACATTTTGAGAAAAGGATTTGGGTTCCTCTGTTTGGTGGATTAAGGGAAGTTATTTTCGACGAAGCGCACAAGTCACGGTACTCTATCCACCCTGGATCGGATAAGATGTACCAGGATCTTAAAGATTACTATTGGTGGCCTAGGATGAAAGGCGACGTTGCCGTCTATGTGAGCAAATGTTTAACGTGCGCTAAGGTCAAGGCAGAATACCAGAAGCCTTCGGGACTTCTGCAACAACCTGAGATTCCCAAATGGAAATGGGAACAAATCTCAATGGATTTTGTTACAAAACTGCCAAGAACGCCAAGAGGCCATGATATGATTTGGGTGATTGTAGACCGCCTAACAAAGTCCGCACATTTTCTGCCAATCAGGGAGAAAGACAGTACTAGTAAACTTGCGGAAATTTACATGAGAGAGATCGTAGCACGACATGGAGTACCACTCTCGATCATCTCTGATAGAGACGGAAGATTTGTGTCAAGAATATGGCAATCTTTCCAAAAATCTTTTGGCTCACAATTAAATCTGAGCACTGCATTCCATCCGCAAACCGATGGCCAGAGCGAGCGAACAATACAAACGTTGGAAGACATGCTGAGGGCATGTGTTATGGATTTAGGAGGTAGCTGGGATAAACACTTACCCTTGGTCGAATTTTCGTACAACAACAGCTACCACACCAGTATTGGTGTTGCGCCTTTTGAGGCCCTATACGGACGCAAGTGCCGATCCCCACTATGTTGGTCTGACGCAGGTGATAGGCAGCTTGCTGGTCCCGAGATCGTCCAAGAGACGACAGATAAGATCGCGCAAATTCTTAAACGCATCGAAGCCGCTCGCCACAGGCAAAAGGCCTACGCGGATCCAAACCGGAAGAATGTGGACTTCCAAGTCGGAGAGATGGTATTATTGAAGGTTTCACCCTGGAAAGGGGTAGCGCGCTTTGGAAAGCGAGGAAAGTTAAATCCACGCTACATTGGTCCCTTTAGAATTCTAGAAAGAATCGGGACGGTAGCATACAAGTTGGACCTACCTGCTGAACTAAATGGTGTTCACGATACATTTCATGTATCCAATTTAAAGAAAAGTCCAACTCAAGTTGACGTTGCCATTCCTATCGACGAGATTCATATTGACGACACGCTCCACTTCGTTGAAGAACCTGTCGAGGTCACGGATTGGAAAGTTAACAAGACCCGCCGGAGCAGTGTCAAACTCGTCAAGGTACGTTGGAATGCCAGACATGGTCCTGAATTCACATGGGAGCGTGAGGACCGGATGAAGGAAAAGTACCCCCACTTATTTCCCAAGAACACTGCATCTACAAGCAGAACTTAAAATTTCGGGACGAAATTTATTTAACGGGGGGAGAATGTGACAACCCGCACAAAACCAGGTATCCGTACAACTTAATTAATGATTAATTATTACTTGATTACTGTGCTTGATTGAAACTAGCTGATAAACTGCTACCTGCATACTGATACATGCACTTACTTGCATCATACTTTATTTGCTGTCACTACATTATTTACGTGCTGAACCCTAGTGACAAACATGATGCACAAAAAGCACAGTAGCACCAAACGGATACACAGTAAACATGCTGATATAACCAGCATCAGGCAAATACTGCCTCAAGGCCTGTTAAGAGCCTCATATATTTTGGCTACACTGGTAGTGAGTGTAGGATATAAGGGTTGTGTTACCGCGTCTCTAGGGGATAAGATACACTGATTCGGATGTGCCAGAACGTACTTTAAGTACCAAACACAGCACTTTAAATAATTTAACCAGCTTCTAGCTGACTAGTAAAGTGCCAAAAATGAGAAAATATTACTAGACACTTTCTAAAGTGTCGGGAAAACAAATTGTGTCACTAAAGATGTAATAACGACACTTTAAAGTCTTTTGTAACACTTTAACGGATTACTATCCAACCGGACACCCGGACTTTACCCGGAACATGAAAATTTTATTATTTTCACTTTTTATATTTTTCTGAGCAAGTTAGGGTCTCTGATTACCCTAACACCCGTCATACGCAACTAACAAGGTTAATACTTAACCTAACCTAATTAACATAACTAAACTCCCTAACTAACACTTAAAATCGAACCATGGACCCCCCCCCCCAACCGATCGGTCACCTTGGGAGTACCACCTTGTACTTAAAATCTTGTTGAATCCAATGTTGTCAAGTATCTAGTGAACATGTTATCCATTGGACAATAGCACCTTGAGTTTTCCTATAAATACACACTAACTACTAGAGATTATCACTTAACTTTCACCACAACTCACACTCTCTTTCTCTCTTGTGGCTCTCGGCCGAACCCCAACCCACACACCACCACAATTTCGGTTCTTGCTTCCATCATTCCAAGACCATTCAAACATCACAAGACACGTATAAGGAGCTTTGGTGCAAGCGGAACGCGAAGGACCACTCTCGTTGGCTTTTATCCACGCGGTTTTCGTCACAACTCTTCCCTAGCCTTGAGCTAGAGGTATAATCTTTAAAACTTGTTTTTACACTCATCTAAAGTGGTTAAAAGAACTTTCGTCGGTTAAATATCGTAAACACGCGTTTTGAATCTTTAAAGTCTAGTAAAATCACAAAAATGGTGGTTAATAGCGTATAACTTGTGTAAAAGTCGTAGGACTTGAAATTTGTGCTTATTGTGACCCGATCTATAATGTGGTAGCTCAAATCTTCGTTTAACCCGACCTTGTAAAATCACGTATCATCACATAAGCTTGTTTTGAAAGATACAAGGGTTAAAAGTGAAACACTACCACATTTTAGAGACATGAACTTGTAGAGAAATATTTTACTTGTGTAAAAGTATTTTAACCGGTAAAATGGTGTTTAAAACTAGCGGATCTACGTATCCGCAAGTGGTATTTTTGAAAGACCACACTTTAAAGAAATCATGTTTTTCTAAAGATGGATCTTGCACTAATAAATATGATTTTATAAACCACAAGTGTATAGACACTTGTAAAATAAAGAGATCCGACAAAGAAGTGTATTTGTCACTAGTTGCTAGAAGTTGTAAAGACGGTTTTCTCTAAACACGAGGTTTTTACAAGATTAAAGTTACTTTATATAGAAATCTACATATATAAGGATGATTTACATTATTAATGCGGAAAAACTGCAAGTTCATGCGATTATGCAAATTTACATACTTGTTGACTAGTTTGATGTGTCGGAAATTGTTTGATTGAATAAAGAAGTTGATTGAGTTGATTTGTTAAAAGAAAATGATACGCTTGAAAGCGTGGCCACCTCCAGTTACAGAGGAAACTCTGGCGAAATTTTCTAAAAACCTAACACTTAGACTTTTTACACAACAAGTGTTAGAACTATTTTTGGGCATACTTTTGAAACATAAATTTCGCCAGTACTATATTTTACTAAACATTCGGAGGTGGGATTTTCACAAAGATTAACGTGATAAATATATTTGTCACAACACTGTTTATGATTATTTTGTGAAATACATAAATATTATTTTAGAGTGAAAATAATATTTACAAGCGTTAATGATTCCAAAACTTTGCGAACGCTTCCATAAACATATAAGTTACACCGGTAATTACATTACCACAAGATTGATAAAACGTAACTTACGCACATGTATTGTATCCCCCATCCTTGGGAAGAAGAATAACTATCAAGCATAAACAAAATGTAACACGAAATAGTTGTCTAACTATTTCCCGCAAACATAAACTGTAAAGCTAAAGCACGGCCGTCCGTCTAATAGAATTAGCACTTGTAGGTCGTTGCACAGATTACTGCTTCAGAGACGCTTGATAGAGTTTACGCATCCACTGTGAGTTCATGTCCCCCTTTTCTCTAACTGTTTTCAGTTTTCTTAACTGCGGGGGTGAAATACATGTTACTTTGTTTACAAGTACTTTATACACGGTATGAATAACGTAAGGAGGTTTAGATCATGTGAATGGGTAGTTAGAACCCCGAGGGACTCGAGCGGTAGATCTATTTGGGTGTAGCGAGCCCAGCTCCCGGTCCAACAGAACAGGCCTCACGGAGGACTAACAGAACGGATCCGGAGTGACTTGGTACCCAACGCAAAATCGGCTAGGGTTGTATCTTACTTACTTGCATTTCACGACATGCTAATGGCCTTGCAAACCATTGGTGATCACAAGTCCTCTTACACTGCTACATACCAGGAAACTTTTATACTTACAAGTGTTTTACTTACTCACTTGCACATGAACTCGCTCAACATTATTGTTGATTTTTCAACTCACATGTATTTCAGGAAATTAACGGATTCTGGCACGGTATGAACGTTTTCCGCTGCAATCTTCATGAAGTCATCAAGGATTAGGGGTTGTGTTCTCTTACCTGGACAAGACACAATCCTTAACCCTCATTTATGTTTTGTTTCTAGATGTAATGTTACTGAACAAGGTTATGGTCGTATGTTTAAAACAATGGTATTGTACGTTGATTTCTAAACTTAATGATGACTTGCATGGTTTTTAAATTCATATAGCTTTGTTATGATTAAGCTATGGTATTAAGAAGTCACACCAAAACTAACCACGCTTCCGCAAAGCCAGGGTGTGACAACTACAGCTTGATTCTACCGATTTCTTTCATTTCTACTCATTCTTTTTCGTATTTTTCAGATCTGAACTAGTTCCAACGGTTGAAATGGACTGATTTTCGAGTATAACGTGTAAAACGTAGTATTAACAAAGCCTACAAAGTTTCGGACTAAAATTCAGTTTAAAACGTGTTAAAATTGACCTAAAACTAGATTTCGCTTGAAAGGTGTTCGAAATTATAGGTTGATTTCGCTTCAGATCTGACTGTTTGGACTGTTTCGCTTGAACTGCTGAAGCGAAATAGATTGTGCTGGATTTCGCTTGAAGATTTCCTGAAGCGAAATAGTAGATTTCGCTTGAAGGCCTGATTTGGTTGAAGCGAAATAGTTGGTATCGCTTGAATCAGAATTGTTGTTGGGTTTCGCTTAAAGCTGAAGCGAAATAGTTTGTAGTAGATTTCGCTTGAACAGTATTATTGTATTGATTTCGCTTGAAGCTATATATACTTCAAAGATTTCGCTTGAAATTGCTGAAGTTTCAAAACTTTGAAAATTTCTAAGTGTTTGACTGATTTTTCTGTCAGGTACGTTCACGATGGATGATAATTTCATAAACCCGTTTAGCGACATGTACGCGTTCACTTCCGAATCGTCAGATAGAAGATCTGAGATGAAAGAATATTCAAAAGAGATTTCGGAAAATTTGAAATTTGAGAACATGTACGGAAGTCAACAGAAGCCACCAAAGTTAATGAAAGTTGAAGATTATAATTGGTGGAAAAACAGATTTGAGGGTTGGGTAAAAGCTTTCGCTCCTGAAAGCTGGTTAAAACTGACAAATGGATACACTGAACCAGTAAAAGAGGGAGGAGAGTTAATAGAAGCAAAAGATTTCACAGACATAGACACAAAAAATTTTGTAGCTGAATATAAAATGATCACATTAATCAAACAGTCAGTGAGAGAAGATATTATCTCGTTACTTGAACAAGAGAAAACCTCAAAGAGTTTGTGGGAAGCATTAGGGAGAAAGTGTGTAGGAAGTAATGAAATTGTCAAAAACAAAAAGAAATTCTTGCGTAAAGAGTTTGATTTATTCAGTTGTATGAAAAATGAATCTGTTTGTAGAATGATCGAAAGATTTGGGCATCTGAAAATGGAGTTAGCCAGACATGAAATTTTACCTTCTGAAGAGGAGCTGGTGGATAAATTGTTTGATTCATTACCAGATGATCAAGAGTGGAAATACTTTGCTCTAATGTTGAAAAATACAATCAAGCCTGAAGATTTGAAAGTGGATTTGCTGATTGAAAGATTTGAAAGTCATGAGTTGGAGATAAAGAGATCTAAAGTCAACAATCCAGCTTATCAGCAGAATGTAGAGCTTTACTACAGAGTACCGCAGACTGGGTCTCCAAGAACAGCATTTTCTGCAGAAAGTTCAAGTTCAGTGAAAAATGAAAGTCTTCACAGTGGTTTTCACAGTGGATCTTCTTCAACAACTTCTGATCAATCTGCTTCAAAGAATTTGTTTCAGTGTAATATCGCAGTGGATCTGAAGAATGGGCAGAATTTCAGTGAAGAGTCGGCAAAACAACAGATGGTTTTCTTGGCATCTGTACTTGAATCATATGAAAGCCTCGTTGCAGGGAAGATTGGCAATACCAATTTGACGAAAGAAGATTATGACCAATTAGACCCCGAGGAGATGGAATTAATGGACATCAGATGGTGCATGGCCAGTGCGGTTCGTCGAGCACAGCGGTTCATGGAGATAACGGGGAGAAAGTCAATTGGTGGACCGTCTACCAAATTAGGATTTGATAAATCCAAGGTGACATGTTTCAAATGCAAACAAAGAGGTCACTTTAAGTGCGAGTGCAGAAATGCGTATGCTGATGATAATTCTGCAAATCCGTTCAATGAAGATTATTATAAGAAAGCAATTTACCATCAAAACAAGTCTGAGCCACCAAGATTGAAACAGTCTGAAGAAAAATCAAGGGCTCTTGCAGTTATATATGACGATGAAGGTTACGACTGGAGTCAAGTATGCCCTGAAGAAGATGCAGTTGGGTATGCATTTGTGGCTGATGCTGATCCTGATAGATATTGGAAAACAGACTATGCAAGATGGGAAATCGAAAAATTAAATGAACCATTCAAAGAAGCCCAGAGAGCAAAAAGATGGAATGAAGAGTTAGAATGTTACATGGATCCACGGGGTAATCCAGTTGTTGACCCATCAAAAGTGGATTTCGAAGCTGTAACAAATTTGGTTCCAAGGCAGGCTACTTTCAACACACGAAGGTTATCTGATAAAGCATATCTGCCTGATTTGGAGAAGAAGATTAGAGAAGTTTGTGAAGCAAGTCTACCGAAGGTGGTAGAAATGAAGAAGAGAAAAGAAGAGGAATTGAAGAAGATGATTGAAGAAGTAAAGACTGTTGTGAAGATTGCTGCTGAAGAGGAAAAGAAAGCTGAAGAAGAACAGAAGAATGAAAAAGCTCAGAAAGAAGAAAAGAAGGAAGATCAGATAGTTGAAACAGAAGAATCGGTGCTGAATGAGACTGAGGTTAGAAAATCTTCTGATCTATCGAATGTTGAATTGGTTGATGAAAAAGAACAAAAGTGCAGGAATTGCATAGAAATGTGCAAAGCCTGTACTGAAAAAGATGACATCATAAAAACAAAAGAAAATGATTTAAACAAACTTGAAAATGGTTTCACGATAAAATGTAAAAATATGATTGAAAAAGAAGAAATTTTGAAACTAAAAGTTGAAAATTTGACACAGAAATGTCAAGGTCTTGAAAAGGATAATGATGTTTATAGACAACTGTGTTCTACAAAATGTGTCGATTGTGTTGAAAAAGAATCGAAATTTCAAGTTTTACAAAAACAGTATGATTCTTTAAAGTGGTCTAGTCAGAGAGTACAAGAAGCTTATGATACTTTGAAGAGCCAAGTCAAAAGTTTTGATCAAAGATTGTCAGAAACTTTAGTCACTAAAGAAATGTATGAAAGAAAGGTTAAAGAAAAGCAAATTGAATTAAACAAATGTGTTGATGAAATTGCTCATCTTAAACAAGTCTTGGCTGAAAAAGAAAAAATTGTTACAAAACTTCAAAGTTATCATAACTCTTCGTACATTCTCGAACGCATTTTCAACATCACACCAGATGACAAAGATACTGAAAATTGCAAAAAGGGTATTGGTTCAGAATTTCATCAGGTACCACCACCATTGAGAAACAATTATACTTTTTATGATGAGGAAAAGGTGGCAAAGGGTTTGAACATAGCTGACCAGTTACCTGAAAGTATCGATGTGACTTACTCCAAATCTGATGATGCTAATGATTCAGAGGTGGTAAGTAAGGTTGTTGAAAGTGTTTTGAAAGATGAGTCTACAAAAGGTAAGTCTGAATCACAGGATGGAGATGAAGGAAATCTTCATGATGGTTATCTGAAAAACACAAAATCCGAGGAAAGTTTGAATGATGATTCAAAAGGATTGGTTTATACCATGATTGGATCGGACAAATTATTCTTAGATGTTGTTTTCTCGATTCAGAATGTGATTTCAGAAAAGGTCGACAAAGTTTTCAAAATGGTTGAGATTGAGAAGTCTGAGATTTCAAAGTTTGTCGGTAAGAGTCATAGAGGTTCGTATACTAAACCTGGTTTCAAAAAGAAGAACATGAAGGCTGGGTTGGGTTTTAAGAAGAAACAGAATAGAAACAAAAATGAAACACAAAATTTTCAGACAAAAATGACTTTTATGCAAGGAGGCAGTTTAGAAAAGGAAAAAGAACTCAAAATGAGACAGTCTAATGATGAATTCTTTGCTAAAAAGCAAAAGCAACAACCACAGGTCAAAGATGTGTCCATGAGAACATGTTTCAAATGTGATCAAAAAGGACATCTTGCACGCAAGTGTCCTAATCTAAAACCTGTGGATGTTGACAAAAAGAAGTTTGATGTTGAGAAACAAAAATCTGAGACTGTGAGACAAAGGTCAACCAGATTTGATTCGAAACAAACTTGGAGGTTCAATACAAACAAGTTTGCTTCAAATCAAAATTGGAAATCAAACACAAACAGGTTCGATTCAAGACAGACCTGGAATTCTCACACACCCAGATTGAGAACTACACAGAGTTGGAGAACATCTGTTGATATGACAAAACCTCAAGAGTTTTGGAAACCTAAAAATGTTGTTCAAAATCAAAAGGTTCAAAAAGAGACAAATTTTTACAAAAGAGGTACTCCAGAAGGTCAAATGTGGAGTGTTAAGAAACAAATGAAGTTGGAAAAAGATGAGAAAGTTGAAGTCAAAGTTGAACAAGTTTTAAATGACAAAGAGTTTCCAAAATTGAATGAACATTATTGTATTGAAATGCCTAAGGTCCAACAGACCTGGGCTAAATTGTTCAAATGATTGATAATGTTTGAATGTGCAGGTGCTCAATGAAGCTGAAGACTGTGAGAATGGTAGTTGGAGCAACCTGGCACAGGAAGAGGTTGCAGGACCCTGGTTTGGTTGAACAGGGAGTTTAGTTTGAGTGTTTTCTGTATATATCTAAACAATATTTTCAAAACCCTAAAAATTTGAAAAATTAAAAACCAAAAATATGTTTTTAGTTTGTTAAAATTTGAAAAACCAAAAATATGTTTGTTTTTAATTTTGTGTGGATTGTATGTTGATTGAATACGCCGAAACCCTCACGGCTGAACAAACATGATTACTGTCATCAGATTGAAAAACGGTTTTCAAACTGTTAAGATCAATGGGTTGTAAATCATGGGGGTACGTTAGATTTTCTGCAAATCGGTACATTTGAAGCAGAAAATGGATGGCGAGACAAAGCTATCAGTGTTGGTTGTCAAATTTTCTTTATATGATTTTGCATTTTAGGGGGAGAAAAATTGTCAGAAAATACACAGAAAATACAAAAATATTTGAAAATTTGAAAATGACAAAAACATGATAAAATTAAAAATTTGAGTTTTTGCGTAAAAAGGGGAAATGATAGTACATCAGTAGACAGTTACAGTATGCTAAAGAATTGTAATGATTATATAGCGTTAAACAGTCTCACTGATGATATGCCGATAGGTTTTCATACATTTAGTAAACTTTTTCGGGATATAAACATAAATTCAAACTTACTTATTTTGTGGGGAACACTACTTGGATATATAGGTAACCCCTGAAATCTCGTTTGAAAGGTCCCTTATTCTGAGATACTAGGTCTTTATACTCAGTGATATCTGGGGTATTATCCCGGGACTTCTGCTGAAAGGAATTTCTGACCTAGTCCCCGGAGAATACTTTCTGCTTTGCTTGTAATATAGCACCACCCTCAGCTAAAAAATGATGAAACATTGAAAAATGCTAATCATGGCTGTTGTAAAAAAGATCCTCTAAAGGGGACACACCGAAAAGTCGAAGCCGTCATCTCTCTGCGTATCGAAAGATCGACCTGAGCTCTCACGGCCCTCGCATTTAACCCCTGACAGATATCATCTAGGTATACTCACCTGTAAGACTGAATATTGGGATCTGGATACGGGAGTATATTCAAGAGGTGGGACACATGAATGAGTTTAAGTTCTTAAAAATACCTAATTCGTATCCTGAATCAGTTGAAATTTGTGTGAGAATTTAAAGTGGATCAGTATATCGACAATCTAAGTGAATTGTTTAATGCATAATGTGGTTTTAAGCTCAACGGTACTTGTGACTTGTCATAAACTGATATGATCCTCTGACGCATACTCAAACAAAAATATTGTATGTAAATATGTTTGTACATATTTCTTTATTGCTTTATATTTTCAGAAAATACAAAAAGATTTTGATTTCTGTTTTATTTTCGACAACTGATGTCTGAATGCTGAGTTTCAAAATCTAAGTATGCTGATTGTGTTTCTGAAAATAAAACAAGTTCATTAATTTGAAACTTGAATTAAATTTAAAAATTTCAAAAACAGTTTGTGATATCTCCAAGGTCATTAGGTTGGACTTGGATGATAAACTGTGAGGAAGTTGGATTCTTTAATACTGCTATATCTATACAGTTTGTTGATAGGGGGAGTGGAGTTAAGAATTTGATTGAGAACTCAAAATGTTGTTACTCATAAATGATTGAGAAATTGCAGATGTTAGTCCAGATTACGATCCCTAGAGCAGAGTCTAAGGGGGAGTCTGAGGACAAGCTGAAAGTTAGGAGGAGCTTGTAGCTGAAAAGAGAGGTGTAGATCCCTAAAAACACGGAAGCTTGACGAAAGGGGGAGCCTGCTGATGATAAAGATTGAAGAGAGTTTTCACAAGGTTTGAAGATTGTTAAAGAGAAAGACTTGAAGCCAAAGACTTCATCAACATCCAAGGGGGAGTCTGTTGGTGCATTATATGTCTGTTGATTACGTCATAATCAAGTCTTGTGTCTAGATTGTTTGAAAGAACACACAACTGGGTTTAATTAGGGGTTAGACATGTTTAATGTGAAGATTTCGCTTGAAATCTGTTCAAGCGAAATCAACATAACTTGATTTCGCTTCAGGCCAGTGATTTCGCTTCAGGGATTTCGCTTCAGGCCAGTTCAAGCGAAATCTACATGTCTATATATATGATTGTTGTCATTTCATTTGGTACGCGACTTCTGAAAGTGTAACGAAGTGCTGCCGGTTTTCTGTCAGGTTGTAAACACTGTTATTATCAATCAAAGCAACAGATTAAAGAGTATAAGCTGTATTCGTGTCCGGTTTACTGATTCCGCCTTTAAACTGGATGTAAAACTCTTCGGAACGACTCAATAGGGTCTAACAACGATCCAACATGATTCAAGGCGAAGATGAGGAGGACGAGGGGCAAGATATGGATTCTGATTAGGCGGTGTTAGCAGTGGGCGGTGTGGTTGTCATGTAGGTTAACTCTCCCAATCTTTTGAACATTATGGTATTTCCTTGGGCTGTGTCCCGTTCAGACAATTTACTTTCCGTAAACAATTTACTTTCTGCATTTTCTTTTGCTTTGATGTGATGGTGGTTGTGAACAACTTAAACGTTCATAATTTAGGTTTTATTATGGTTTTGTCGAACTATGTTGTGTTATGGTAGTATTATAGAACACATGTACCATGGGAGGGTTGGACACACTAAACCTAGTGGTTCCTAAGCCCAAAAACCAGAAGCCAAACGTCAAAAACCTGCATTTTTACCTGAAATAGACAAACGGCATGGGGTCATATTCACCCAGCACGCCCCCGTGCCCAGTCCACTGATGTCAAAACTTTTCCTCCAGAAAGTGACATGGGCCGTGCTCACCAGGCATAACCCCATGCTCACCAGGCACGACCCCGTGCTCACTTCACTGTAAGTTTTCTGAAAAACCCAGTTACTGGCACTTTGACCACGGGCCATGTTCACCCACCACGCCCCCGTGTCTAGTGCCTAGTAACTGTAATTTTTTGTTATTTTTCCGCACTTTTTACACATTCAACCAAAATAAATCTTTTTTGGGACACATTGAGGGCAATGTGTAATTTAAGTATGGGGGGAGGTTAAAACCTTGAATCATTTGTCCTAAAAACCAAGTCTTACACAAAACTCAACTTGGAACCGCTAAACACCCTAAACTTTTTCAAAATTGTATTCTTTTTCTTTTACTTATCTTGGTTTACTTGGGTAATAAGTTCTAAAAATTATGTTTTTATTAATTTACACCTAATAACGTCATGATAAAAGGAACCAATTAAGAAAATTATAAAAATGGGCCTAACAAATCTATGTAAAATTTGACCATTTATATACAAGTTTTTATACTACAACCCTTTTCCCACAAAAATTGAGTTTTGAGCCTTTATCGAGCATAAATACACATCTATACTCTTGCTCAAATTTTCGTTTCTTGTGTGAATAGCCCGTTAGGTTCTTACAAATCTAGAACTTGCCAAAGCAATACATTTCAAGTCCTTACCGACACCAATCCAAGTAAGTAAATGACAGAGGCATTAGTACTAAACCCGTTTTAATTCAAAACCTTTATTTTTCCTTGCTTTTCCCAAAAATATTCTCCCTAGATAAACTCTGTTGAGCCTTAAAACCTTTCATTTCTTAAACTCACAAAAACATAGTTTTGCAAAAACAACCACCCATCACCCCAAAAGTCCAATCTTTTTATTTTTACACACTTTATTTTTAGTAAATGCAGCACTTTTGAAAATTATAAAAGAAGTGACTTAGTTTCTAATAAAAAAAACTATATAGATACTTGAAATAAATAAGCAGAAATATTGTTGCTTATAAATATGTAGCTTTTAACTAAGTCACAAGAAAATAATTTTTTCAAAAGAAAAGCCGACATTTTACTATTTTAGCCACTTTCAAATAAAACACACCTACCCAAGCCACAGCCTACCCTTTAAAAGTCCTCTCGATACTTACAAGGATTAAAACGTCAAAAATGAGGAGATTTGATTGCTTGTCAAGCCTAAAGTAGGACAAATTTCCAAATCTGGTACGAGCGTTTTCACTTATACATCTTCGACCGAGGGTTGAGTGATTACTTGTACGGTGTGTAAAACATGTATATATTTAAAAAGAATTTTATAAGGCATGTTATGCCCAAAAATAAATAAGTTTTTTTTTTTAAATTGTGTTGTAAATAAGTCATGACAAATAAAGACTGTAAATAAAATAAAAACAAAATAAAATTAGAACTTGGATTCCCGACACTCTAAAGATAAGTCCTAAAAACTTCTCTTCTACCCATTCCGTTTGGGTGTGTAAGCTACGATAAAGAGTTTTGCTTGAGGACAAGCAAAGATTCAAGTGTGGGGGTATTTGATGTGCTTAAAATACAACATATAAATTATATCAAGTACGACGTAAAATCAACCCCTTTTCAATACTAATGTTGGAAAAAAAGCCTGTTTCTTTGTTCCTTTTTAATTAACAGGGTCAAAAGAGCTTAAATGCACAAAATGAGCAAAATAACAGCAAAAACCAACATAAAATACAATGAAGAAGGATTGACGCAACTCGCCAAGCCCCCGTCCACATCCAACCCAAATGAATAGCAAAATCAAAAGCTGTTGCAAGGGGCCTTGCTCACCTAGCATGGGTCGTGCCCAATGGGAATTCTCTGCAGTAGAATAAGACAACAACAAAAGACAAATCCAAAGCTCTACACGGGGCCGTGCTAAGGCAACACGGGGCATGGTCAACTCTAAGATTTCCAGAATTTGAGGTAGTACAACAAGTACATTAGCCACGAGCTGTGCCGTTGACACACGGGGCCGTATTAGTACGAGGTCTGACACTGCAGTTAATGAAGAAGAGGGAGGTTGATGGCCACGGGGCCGTGCCAGGCGGGCACGGGCTGTGGTGGACGTTCTGTTTTTAGCTATAAATAGGGGTGCTTGGTTTCATTCCAATCCATCCCTTGGCAAACTACCTCTCTCTCACTTGCCACCACTCCACCACCACTACAACACCATCATCCACCACCATCATCCATCTTCCATCATTTAGAGTGTGTGTAGTAGTCTCAGGATCCAAGATTGATAGTAAGAGTCTTTGTCAAACAATGGCCATGCTTGGCTAAACTCTTACATCACTTGGTGAAGACAAATCTTTTATGTATTTCTTTTTTGATATCCAATCTTTGGCAACTTTTTAATTGGGTATGTATTAATGACTTTAATAACTAGTTTTTTATATTGAAGGCAAATTTATCTAATAATTCATCATATGTTGTTGATTCACATATTCGTGTCTTTACGGTCTATATAAAGCGCGTTAATTGCCTGGAAGGGGGTTAGAAGGGTGGTTGGGTAAATTTTATGTCTCGTTCAGTGTATAGATCCTGCGAGAACCTGGTTCAAGCTTAGTAACACTTCATGAGTCGGACGGGATCTACCCACCGACGGGAGAAGTGCAAAATTCTTGAATCCCTTATCTACAAACTACTATTAAAACTTTAAACCAACCCTGCGAGGACTGTATCCCTGCTGACTCAGACCAAAGGGTTGAGGGTGATCGCTGCCTGGAAGGGAGCCCCCCACTTTTCACATTAATAACTTACTTAATTATCTTTCAATAATCTGACCTTGCGGGACTGTATCCCTGCTGACTCAGACCAATAGGTTGAGGGTAACATTGCCTTCACAAGAGGGCCTACCACTATAACTAAGATAATCTCTTAAAATGCCCAAAGTTCGGATATAATCAAAAGGATACATGAAAGAGGAGTCGGGACCAAGTGATTCCTACACGTCTATCTATTTTTCCTTATATTTTATTCTTACTTTTTAGTTTCTCTTTTTATAGCTTTAAAATCTTTTCTTCAAAGTTTGGTTCGATTAGACGTTAACAATAAGTCGGTATTAAAAGCTCTTGTGTCCTTGGACGACCTCGGTATCTTGCCATCACTATACTACGTCCGCGATGGGTGCACTTGCCCTAACGTATGTGTAGAGTGATTGTAGAATATCGTTTTTTATAAATTTAAAACTTGAATTGGTTAGTAAAAAGAGCTAAAAATATACTAAAAAATATGTACACACCCGCACACGTCACTATCAACATTGATGGAAAGTTAGAGTCAAAAGTTAACTCCCGGCTCCCAGCATGGTGTGAGGCTTGTCAAACCTAATAACACTATCAACTAATACCCCGATTTCCACCCGACAACTGATCGATATAAAAGTAGGGACTTTCAAGATAGAGGTCATTTAGTCCACTATAGACATGAAATTAAACTAAGGTATTCAAAGTAAAAGTATTCCTCTCAGGAATATAAGTGGTCCCAAACCAGGGATACATGCGTTTAGAAAAGTAGTGAACTCATATTTTGAGAAGCTAATCCGAGTATGCAAATGCCAAAAAGTTGGTGTCTAGTTAACCACTACCTATTACACGTCATGTTTATAAATGTATGTTTATGTTGGTTCACAAAACCCAAGTAATCCAAACAAGCTCGTTGTTTTAATGCTTTAGAAAAGACTCCTAGGTTTGACCATTTAGCACAAGTTGACCCGACGACCCGTTGGTGACTAGTTAGGTGACTTCAGGTTAATTCATTTTCATGCAAAGCAAGTAAAACTATAGTATATATCACATAACATGTTGAATGACATCTATTTAGGTTTCACATTCCAAGGACACCATGCATAGCCAAATAAATACAATCTCTAATGTCAACAAAAAGTTTTAACAATTTCAGCACAACATTATTTTTTGTATTTTATTTAAAATACTAAATGACGCAGAAAAATTATAATATTTTATGAGATATGCCAAATAGTCCACATGGGTTTGTGTAATTTTCTTGAGTCCTTAATATTTATATAAAATTCATGAAAAACCCTACCTCACATAAAGGTCAAAAACGTCGTTTCCTGATGACAGATTACAATTTAATTCATAGAACAATCTACGTTGACCCATTTGAAAAAATTGCAGTTGGAGTGTTACATAAACGCTTATTGTTAGATACGATAACAATTTCCGGTCTTAACTCCAAATATTGATCAAGTTATACTCTTCATCATGAACCTTATTTTCTTATTAGAAAACTCAGCTTTACACATCAACACTAAAGAATTGCAAAAAGATAGTTAGGGTTCATAAAAAAATTATGAAACTACTTGTTGATCATACTAAAACCTAATAACTGACCCTAGACACAAGAATGATCTTATTTGGCATAAGTACTTGTAGGTTATGATCAAAACAAATTCGGGATTTTCTGCATCAACATTACTACAAGTTCATGCAATGTCAATCTTTCAAGTTTTCATCATGCAATGTACCTAAAGTTTCCACATTTGGCAAGTTATGAAAGACAAGCACAATTTAGCACCTTTCATGCATCAAACAACATTTATATCATCCATAGAGACTAATGGTGACATCCTACAACCTCATGTAAGTCTACAACTCAAGATTCATTAATCAAGTTCAACAAAGTTTCACGTTTTAGTATGTCATAAATTATCATATACTTTTGAATTTTCATCATAAAATTGATTCCTATCATCATTATATACCTCTACTACTATGAACAAATCATCAAACATATCAAAATCATCCTACGCAATCTTATACAGAAATCCAAATCATCAAAGTTTCCTCTTTGGGAAAGTTCACACAATTCTTCAAAATCCAAGATTGATTGCTTTAATACATGTATCTAGAACCCTAATGTCATAATCAATCATCAATAATCATCAAACAACTCATATTTAATCCAATTAACTCTTTTCGAAAAGCTAGGGTTTTGTGATAAATCTCAAATTGAAACTTAAAAACATGAAATTGAAGGTAGATTACTTACTAGTTGCGTTAGGAATACCGAGGATTGCACAAAGACTCCAAGACTTGAGATATTTGATCAAGGATTTGAACTAGGGTTTTGTGGGATGTGTGTGTGTGTTTACGAATTCTAGGAGAAAGGATAGAACTTGTTTAGGTCGTAGGGTTTGGGTTTGGGTATGGGTTGTGTGACAATCCGAACTTTCCCGTTTCGTTATTTGTTGTAATTACGTGGAATTTCTAAATGTGAGTTATTAAATTTATATTGATTTATATAAATGTTATGTGGAACGAATGCTTGTATATATAATACTACGATTATTATTAACCCAACCACACACACCCCTCCCCTGCCCGTACACCCCTCATCCCGCACACTCCCTAATTTTGCACGTTTATGGGCTGTAGACCTATTAAATCCTGGCCCAAGTACAACACACATGAAAACCTAACAAAGCCACCCATGTGCAACAAACCCTACGGAATGTTTTAGCAATCATTGTGACGGCAGCCATTCAAAACATTCTCTATCTCTTTCACCAACAATCCCCCTCTTTTTGGAAACCCTAGAAAGATATTCTATTCCTCTCCTTTTTGAAGATTCAAGCACACACTGATCATCATCAGCTTTTCCATCGAAATCTCTCCTTTGTTCTCGCACACTCCTTTCTTTTCATCGTTCCTGGTTAGTACGATTCCACCACTCTAGATTAATGTTACCTTCATTTGCTTTTCAAAAATATGAAATGGTGAAATCTGTGAACATGAAATGATGGTATGAATAATATGCCCTAATTGAGCTTGTAATAGGATTGTTAGAATGATAACTGTTCTTGAGGTTTAGATGTTGTTATAAGGAATCAAATCAAATCTAGGGTTTACCCGTATGATAAGAATTGAAAAGTTGAATGGGTTAATTTAAACAGTGATGTCAAAATGATAGTGCATTCGTTTATAATGTATGTTAGGATGCTCATGTGTGCTCTTGATAGTGATGGATGAAGATGAGTTAGATATGTTGATGTTGTTTGTATGGATGTGTAAGATGATGATAATGATTGATAAAATAGATAAATCAGATTTTTTTAGAAATCATGTATAACTAAAGTTGTTTAGATTTCCGGTGATTTTTGAATATGATTAGTTTTGATGGATGATGTATAAAATTGTACCTTTGTGTGCTTGATGAAATGAATATCTGGGTTCTTAACGAATTCATGGAAAAGTTGTGTTTTTGGTCATAAATGAATGCTGTTTGAATTGAATTGCACCGCACACCCTCATAGTGTACAACCAGACCTGCATACTGTACACTCCGGCATAGCAGACCGCACACTGAATGTGCCACGTGTACCGCACACTTGGGAAGGTACAACTCAGGATGCACCCCGTTCACCCAGAATATGCGAGGCCATACACTCTGCACCGCACATTCATAGAATTTACTAGTACAGATGCATAAGGTACAATGACGTGTGCGTATATATACATAATTTTGCAATGAATTTACACACGATTTGGTTTTAAATTTATAAAAGTGATTATTACTTCTACATCAAAACACACACAAAAGAGGCAAGTGTACCCCGTCATATATGTAGTAAAGTATCGGTAAGAACCAAGTATCGATCCAAGGAAATGGGCGGAGAATTAATACTAGACCTTTGTTACTAAACTACTGGTAAAAACATAAGTTTTGTTTGATTTTAATTAAACTAAAGTAAGCGTAAACAAATACATAATAAACATAGTATAAAATAGATAAATAGCCTTGCTTAATACACAACCAAAGCATGTCAACTAAGTCGGTTTTGGCACTAGAAGCATTCGGTCAATTTTCCATTTTAAGACAATTAGTATCCCTTTCGGGAATCCTAACATGACAATTATTCAGAGAGTTAAAACGATAAACACACTTTAACCACCTAAAATTGTTCTTTAACGTGCAATTGATAAATGTCTATGAAAATCTCTTAAAACTGAGTTAGTCATCCGTTAGGAGTTTTCTAACCGCACTTAATCAAGGAAAGCAACACCGATAAACACAATGCAACCACCGAGACAAGCATAAACTAGATTAAATCACAATCGAGTTCATTTTACAAATCTTGCACAATAATTCACCAAGATAGCAATTTTGGCCTAAACTACTAACTAAGCTAACAAATCATGGCAAGAATTTATAACGACACCATCTAACCCGTTAAGGTCCTTATGTGACGGCAAGCTCTCTTGATTAACAATAATTACTTTTTATTAAATCACTAACCATTTCTAGTATCATGATGCACACATTTAAACCAAGCTAAACTAGTTAACCAAGTTCAAAGTTTACTAATACAAGATTAATTAAGCTTCATTTTTCAACTATCTTAACTAACCAAATACCAATCATCCAACACAATTACTTATAATCAAGAAATCAATATCAATAACAAGGTTGCAAACTAATCATCAAAGATTAACATAGAAAATACTTCAAAATGTCATTACAAACAAAGATTAACACACTAATTGTTATAATCAAGCAAGGGATTGTTGTGTTTTTGCCCAAAGGCTACAATAAAACATAAATATTAATCTAAATGCTTGAAAGATTAACAAAATCATGGAAAGATTAGAAAACCAAACCATAAACAAGCATAAGATTAAGAATCTGGATAGTAATCGAGCTAAACGGGACAATGTGGCTTGAATCCGGGTGAAAGCTAACGCCTCCGGAGCCTGAAAATCGCCTGAATTGCTCTCCAAAATTCCAGAGTATCGAACAGAAGGTTTCTGTTCTGTTTTTATATTTTTCGCTGTCGCACGGTCGTTCTCCATATGGAACGACCGTGCACTTTAAGCAATTATTGGAGATGGGTCACCATACTGCATACGTCATCAGATCTTTGACCAGATACGATATCGCACTACCGTTCTTCGTGTGGAACGGTCGTTCAGTTCCGGGTTACTTGTTGCACGCCGAGTCGCACCGGTCGTTCATCACCGAGACTCTGTTGGTTCATCGGATACGCACGGTCGTTCCTCAAATGGAACGTCCGTTCTACACCGAGCCGCCTTGTTTTCCTAGAACGCCCAGTCGCACCTCTCGTTCATTGCCGGGTTGATCAACTTTGTCGGAGATGCACGACCGTGCATCAGGTGGAACGGTCGTTCCACACGCCCAGGTCAGTTTTCTTAACAGAATGTCCGCAGCTTCGTCGTTTTGTCCGGAAAGTCCTCGTTTTTGCTATCATCTTGTCTGGAATGCAGTTTTAGGCCTGTAAACAAAAGTGTAGATATTTAAGTATCCGAATGACGGTTTTACGGCCAAAAACGCATAAAATAGGGGTAAAACGGGGGACTAAAATATGTGTAAATTAACGAATATCAAATCTCCCCACACTTAAACCTTGCTTGTCCTCAAGCAAGCTAAACTAAAAAGCAACAAAAGACATAAACAAACAAGAACTATAATTTACACACTATTTTATTGAAAACTAATATAAACGGTTAGCCGGTTTGTCGAAAGACAATCATCAAAAGACTCGAACCCAACAAGCATATGCAATTAAAAAGCGACAACCAAAAAGCCGTGACAAAACATTTAATTGACTCACATGTTAATCTTCACACAACTCACAATGTTCACACACACTCGGTTTTATTTATGAAACATACATAAAATGTGTACGTGTAAACACTCAATGCCTAGTCAATGAAATGCGCAATAACATAAGCTTGTCATAAGATCTCGTCTCCACCAACTAACATGCGAATAAGTGTAAATCAAGAGGTCTTTACGGGTTGTAACGTTAGGCTTGGGCGAAGGGTAAGGAAGTGGACATTTAAAATGGCGAAAATGGTTAAAACTCGGTAGTAGCGTTTAACTAGCAACAAACAATACAACTATACATACAAACGCCTTAAAAAGGCGACTAAAGCGCAATCGAGCTAATCAACTAAATTTTAATATTTAAGCATTCAAAATTGCTCGATTTCTATCAACTTCACCCTATTTTAGGGTGTTTTATTTTCTGTTTTTTTTTTTTCAAACTATACAATGAAATATAAACAAAAACAAGCTAGTTAAACTATTATTTTGACCGAGTTTCAACACTAAAAAAGGTTTAAAACATAAAAAGGCTAAATTTGGTTAAGTGGGCGATAATGTGGGTAAACAAAGATGAACGGGAAGGCTTGACATGGTTAATCCTAAAGGGTAATATAAGGTGAACGGGAAGCACAACACAAAGAACAAGGTACACAACAAAGGGGTAATCTAAGTGCCTCTATCACTTTTACACAAATTCACAAGTTCATGGTCTTAACAAGCATACTAGTGACAAGTTCTAAATTGCACATAACATCCGGCTCACTCCTATATCCGAAATGAACAAATATATAACAATCTAGGCTCAAATATGCTCACGTAACGGAAGGAATGGGTAAAAGTGTGAAAACTATCATGTAAGTCTGTCTTTGTTTGTCACGCTTTCCAGTTTCCTTTTTCAAAAATATTTTGCTTGTCGAGTTTTTATCAAGTCCGATGCTTTCTAAAACACACCCAACCGGTTTATTTACAAAAATATATACAAAAAACAAGTATTTTTGAATGATTTTTCTGATTTTTTTTTTATATAAGAGGACAAACAAAGCTAAGTTAACAAAGTTAACCCCCTCCCCACACTTGAACTTCGCATTGTCCCCAATGCGAGACCCGAAATATAGAGAAAGGGATAAAAAATACTCCCCTCAAGATGATGCTGGTGCCACGAGACTTCCGAAGCTGTATCTGGTACGTGCTCCGGTCCAAGATCCGATAGATAAAACCTGCGAGTATGTCACATGTGCACCCAAAACATAACAGAAATAGAAAAATCACAAAACAACCATAATGTACATAAATACTAACATCCAAACAAAACACAAAGGAAATTGTCTGAAATACATAACCGGGGTGTTTTAAATAATAGTCAAAATAAACACCCAAATAAAAGCAAAGTACTGAAAGATAAAACACCACCAAATGCTATCACCACCGCCAACTACTCATCATCATCATCATCATCATCATCATCATGTCTCGTGCCAGATGGGCCCTGATCGCCATAGCTAGGGGGTTCCACGCTGGGAACTCCGGAGGGTGCTGAAAGTAGTCGGGGTATGCGTGATGCATCTCCCCGAAAAGATATGAGAAACCCGCACTGACCCCCTGATATAAAGTATCCTGGCTCTACCGAAGCTGGTCATGTGTGGCCCGAATCTGAGCCTGACTGGCTCGAATCTTGTCCTGGTTAGCCCGGATCTGGTCCTGGCTAGATCTAATCTCATCAAAGTAGGTACCATGCTGCTCCTGCGTCACACGCATATCCAGGAACTGCTGGTAGAATATGGGCCAGTCCTCATGCTGATGAAATGCATGGTGCTGCGGCGAGTGTGGTGGTGTCGGTGGCTATGGCTCGTGCTGCTATCCTATTTCTTCATCCTCATCTTCCCCTTCACCTGGAGGCAACGGGTCCCAGACCTCGTTGTTCAATCCCCTCAACCTATCTCCTCTATCAAGCTCAGCAATCACCCCCATGAACTTCAGAGACCGGATATCAACATGAACCCCCTCAGTAATCAAAGTGAGACCCTGAAGAACCCCCAGTGTCATATAGCGCTCATTGTACGCTATTTCGGTCACGTACTGACCTCCATGTATCACACTGTTTGAGGTTCGCCCCGAGCTCTTGACAAAGTACTCAGCCATTCATGCGGCTAGGTTGATTGGTGCTTTGTCAACCAACGCATATAGAAAAAGCAAGTCAGGAGTTGGACAGTTACCGAGACTGTCCATGCGTCCGCATATCGAATGGCTGAATACATGGTGCATCACTCGCACCAGAGGGTCTCGGAGTCGCGAGGCCTTTGACATCCTCGGGTTGTAGGGCTCCCCAATAGCGTTTCGAACCCAAAATGCATCCCGCGCTGCATCATTAGGGAAGTTGAACTGATCGTTGAAGACGTCGTGATCATCCATGTCCTCCCTCGTGTAAATCCCTAGCCTTCTTCCTAAACGACCAACCGACCATGTATGCCATCGCCTACATAACCTGAAGGTTACCCGCTCCCTGTAGCGAAAATCGGTCTGTGTATGTGCAACCGGACTTTCATAGGCATACGATGCGAAGAATTCAATTGTCAACTCCCGGTAAACGGGTCGGTTGCAAGCGATCAGATTTGCAAGCGGGCGACTCATCATGTCGTCCAGTCGATCATACTGATTGAGTTCACGCATTACTTCCCAATCTAACCATCGGGGGACCCCAAACTGCCCCCGTCTCGCCCACAATGCGTCGCGCTTCGGTATGCACAAAGCTTCTTTCTCAATGTTGGGGTCAAACTGAAGGAAGGGATGGTTCATCTGTAATGGGGAAAAATGTTAGAAAGACAGAAACAGGAGAGAAATGAATTGAAAACAGCCGAGCAGCAAGTTACGAAGAAACTGTCTAACTGTACTGGGCGAATGGCACGGTCGTTCTTCGAGACACACGGTCGTGCGTCACCGAGAACTAACAGGCCAAGCCCAGAAGATATCGTGAACAAGCCGGCGAGGCACGACCGTTCCACACGAGGAACGACCGTGCGACTTCGTGTCTGCAGATTTCGACCCCTGTACTTAGAACATCCTGATTTTTGCAAAATTTCAACAAGTATTGGGCCAACAGGGGTCTGAAAGTCAACCGGGTGTTCACGATACTTCGATTCAACAAGGGTTAGGGTTTCGATTTGTTTATGAAGAGAACCCTAAAAATTCCTTGAAAAATCGGAAGAAATCTAACCTAGAAAGCAAGAAAACAAGAAATCTACAACTAGGAACGTACCGTGCGAAGAAGGGTGTTAGATCGTGCGAAAAACCGTGCGATATGATGAAGAATCGCCCTGGAACGGTCTGCAGCGGCTAGGGTTCGCGAATGAGGGATTTTGCAGCAGATGATGGTATATATAATGTGCAAAATGACAAAATTGCCCTCAGCCTGACGCACGGTCGTGCGTCACCGACATCGTACAAACCCAGCAGCTTCTTCTCGGAAATGCACCGAAGGTGCGACTAACCGTTCCGGCTTGCTCGGAATCGCACGGTCGTGCGACTCGAGGAACGATCGTGCATCAGGTGCAGATACAGAATTTTCCGCAGAAGCTATTTCCAGCAGCTGTTTCGGCCGTTTTTCGCCATTTTTTCGACACACCAACTGTTCTAACAATATTTCAACACAGAACCTTCGCTCGGTACGTAAGGAAACTAAACAAACTAACGTAAACTACCTAACTAACCTAAATTACGCTAAAACTACAAAAATACAAAAAAGGACTATTTTACCCTTTATAGCGCCAAAGACGCTCCTGCTGCATTTTTGTCGGCGAGTCAGCAGCGTAGACTCATGCTAAATTTTTGTCGGCGAGTCGATAGCAAGACTCATGCTAAATTTTTGTCGGCGAGTCGATAGCAAGACTCATGTCCCCACACTTTACGTGTGCGGGCCATTACCACGCCCCTTCGGATTCTGCTCCGTGTTGCCTGGAAGACCACCCGGAGGTCTCTCCGACAACATTTTTGCTAACTGGCCCACTTGATTCTCGACATTCTGAATGGAAGCCTTTTGACTCCGCATTTCTCCTTCGTTGACCAAGAATCGCTCCTCATGCTGCTGATATCGCTTTTCAGCCATTTGATTAGCACTATTGGAGTTGTTCAGCAGTTGTGCCATCATTTCCTCTAGCTTTGCGTTGCTTTGAGAGGCGTGCGGCTGTGAACTGCTTCCTGAGCCTTGATTATGATATTGAGGCTGAAAGGATTGACCGTGAGATTGTTGTGGCGCGGGGGCATGTTGAGCAAAACCGGGCGCGTTTTGGTTCCCAGAACCAGATTTCCACCCAAAGTTTGGGTGATTTCTCCACCCTGGATTGTACGTGTTGCTGTAGGGGTTATTTTGGGGCCTGATTTGATTGCCCATGTAGTTCACCTCTTCGTGACCGGTAAACATAACACCCTGCTCACACGTACCTGGCACATGTGACACTCCACACTGGTCACATCCAGGACCAACTTGCGCGGCTGTTTGGGATTTATCGAATTTCGTCGCCAGAGCCGAGATTTGCGCAGTAATAGCTGTGTAATCATCCACAGCGTGAGCTCCTGGGCGAGATGATGATGATGTAGCCCGACCTCTATCGCCTTCCCGACGCGAGCTGGATTTCAAAGCAGCTTTCTCTATGATATCGTATGCTTCCGCCGGCGTCTTCGTTCCCAGATCGCCTCCTGCGTTAACATCTAATCGCTTCTGTGTGTTGTAGCTGAGCCCCTGATAGAATGTCAAAACCAGCTGTTTCTTGGAATAGCCGTGATGTGGCACATCAATCAACAAATCCTTGAATCTCTCCCAAGCTGCATGCAACGATTCGCCCTCGTCCTGGCGAAATGAAGTAATCCGGTTCCGTAGCTTGTTCGTTTTCTCAGGTGGAAAGTATTTATGCATAAACTGCTCCACCAACTGATTCCAGGTCCTGATGGACCCGGCTGGAAGCGACATAAGCCAAGCTCTGGCTTTGTCACGTAACGAAAACGGAAACAACCTTAACCGAATTGCGTCCTCCGAAACATCCCTAATCTTGAATGTGGAGCAAACATGGAGGAAAGCCGCAATGTGTCTCCCGGGATCCTCGTGCTCACGCCCGTCGAACTGTACTGAATTCTGCACCATGTTAATAATACTAGATTTTATTTCAAATGAAGGTGCATCAATAGTAGGTCTAATAATACTGGGCTCCAAGCCCTCTCGTCCGGGCTGATTCGTCTCATTCAAAGGTTGATTATCGTCTGCCATGGTCGCGTTTCCTCCTGAGCCCTCGGCTTCAGCAGGTACCACCGGCTCCGGCTCACCTGCTGCGAGTATCCGCCCAACTGCACGAGATTTCTCACGAAGACGTCTCCTCAGATCACGCTCGGGCTCGTCTGACGGCTCAATAGGATTGGGAGCGGGGGTATAGGACATTAACCTGCAAACGAAAATTTGACACCGTGAATATTTTATTAATAAAATAATGTTGTTTGTTTTTTTTTTCAGCTGAATAGAAGCAGAAAGTTATTATAAAAGGGCTGAAAATTTTATAAAAATCCGAAAATGGGCCCGAAATTTTATAAAAATTCAACATAATGAATAAATGAATCGACTAATACAAAAATGGCTTTAGGGTGCCGAAAACCCAAAGAATAAGTGAATAAATAAATCCGGATCAAATAAATAAATGGAACAAAAATAAACGCGAAAACGAATAAATCGAATAAAAACAAGAAATATTCACAAATAAATAAACAAATAAATAATCAAGAAAGTATACACAAATATTTAACAAGTATATACACCGATAACCAAATGACTCGGGTCGTTCCTAAAACTCGCCATTTCCCCGGCAACGGCGCCAAAAACTTGACGTGTGCGTATATATACATAATTTTGCAATGAATTTACACACGATTTGGTTTTAAATTTATAAAAGTGATTATTACTTCTACATCAAAACACACACGAAAGAGGCAAGTGTACCCCGTCATATATGTAGTAAAGTATCGGTAAGAACCAAGTATCGATCCAAGGAAATGGGCGGAGAATTAATACTAGACCTTTGTCACTAAACTACCGGTAAAAACATAAGTTTTGTTTGATTTTAATTAAACTAAAGTAAGCGTAAACAAATACATAATAAACATAGTATAAAATAGATAAATAGCCTTGCTTAATACACAACCAAAGCATGTCAACTAAGTCGGTTTTGGCACTAGAAGCATTCGGTCAATTTTCCATTTTAAGACAATTAGTATCCCTTTCGGGAATCCTAACATGACAATCATTCGGAAAGTTAAAACGATAAACACACTTTAACCACCTAAAATTGTTCTTTAACGTGCAATTGATAAATGTCTATGAAAATCTCTTAAAAATGAGTTAGTCATCCGTTAGGAGTTTTCTAACAGCACTTAATCAAGGAAAGCAACACCGATAAACACAATGCAACCACCGAGACAAGCATAAACTAGATTAAATTACAATCGAGTTCATTTTACAAATCTTGCACAATAATTCACCACGATAGCAATTTTGGCCTAAACTACTAACTAAGCTAACAAATCATGGCAAGAATTTATAACGACACCATCTAACCCGTTAAGGTCCTTACGTGACGGCAAGCTCTCTTGATTAACAATAATTACATTTTATTAAATCACTAACCATTTCTAGTATCATGATGCACACATTTAAACCAAGCTAAACTAGTTAACCAAGTTCAAAGTTTACTAATACAAGATTAATTAAGCTTCATTTTTCAACTATCTTAACTAACCAAATACCAATCATCCAACACAATTACTTATAATCAAGAAATCAATATCAATAACAAGGTTGCAAACTAATCATCAAAGATTAACATAGAAAATACTTCAAAATGTCATTACAAACAAAGATTAACACACTAATGGTTATAATCAAGCAAGGGATTGTTGTGTTTTTGCCCAAAGGCTACAATAAAACATAAAAATTAATCTAAATGCTTGAAAGATTAACAAAATCATGGAAAGATTAGAAAACCAAACCATAAACAAGCATAAGATTAAGAATCTGGATAGTAATCGAGCTAAACGGGACAATGTGGCTTGAATCCGGGTGAAAGCTAACGCCTCCGGAGCCTGAAAATCGCCTGAATTGCTCTCCAAAATTCCAGAGTATCGAACAGAAGGTTTCTGTTCTGTTTTTATATTTTTCGCTGTCGCACGGTCATTCTCCATATGGAACGACCGTGCACTTTAAGCAATTATTGGAGATGGGTCACCATACTGCATACGTCATCAAATCTTTGACCAGATACGATATCGCACGACCGTTCTTCGTGTGGAACGGTCGTTCAGTTCCGGGTTACTTGTTGCACGCCGAGTCACACCGGTCGTTCATCACCGAGACTCTGTTGGTTCATCGGATACGCACGGTCGTTCCTCAAATGGAACGTCCGTTCTTCACCGAGCCGCCTTGTTTTCCTAGAACGCCCAGTTGCACCTCTCGTTCATTGCCGGGTTGATCAACTTTGTCGGAGATGCACGACCGTGCATCAGGTGGAACGGTCGTTCCACACGCCCAGGTCAGTTTTCTTAACAGAATGTCCGCAGCTTCGTCGTTTTGTCCGGAAAGTCCTCGTTTTTGCTATCATCTTGTCTGGAATGCAGTTTTAGGCCTGTAAACAAAAGTGTAGATATTTAAGTATCCGAATGACGGTTTTACGGCCAAAAACGCATAAAATAGGGGTAAAACAGGGGACTAAAATATGTGTAAATTAACGAATATCATACAACCAAACGATGCCTGGCCTCACATATAGAGGTCGCACACTAACTGAGGTACAAGATCTGATGCACAATGTATGACTTAACTCTGCATGACCGCACACATATGGAGGCCGCACACTCTAATGTGCACTGCACACCCTTATGTGTGCCGCACACTCTCATATTGTGCTGCATAGTTTGGTGGGCTGCACATTTCGTAATTGGACTGCACACTTAGAATATCTGTATTGGATTGTTATGCTACTGTTCACAGAATTGGGTTTGTATCATCATGGCCTGAATGTTGTTATGAGATACGTGATGTTTATGTGCTATGTGTAAGAATACGTGATGTTATTTGAATACAAATCTGATTAAACTCGGTAACCATAATAGGACGTGGTTGACTAAACTTTAAAACAAGTAAATAACCTGCTGAGCAAAGCAAAGGCGAGTTCACACACACTTTACTAAAAGCATGTATTCCCGGTGGTTGGGAATGAAACGAAAAACACTTTCCCAGGTTTGGGATTGCCTACTAATCCTGGTTTTGGAATACCGTTAAATGCTATTTATATTTCATGAACTAGCGTACTAAACGAAACTCTATCACGAAGTCCCCAATTTCTATACCGATTAGTCGCCGAAGCTTGGCGAACGAGATATTAGTTGATAGCGCTATTTAGGTTTCACCAACCTCACACCGTGCCTGGAGAAGATCGGTCATGAAGTAATAGGCCTTGGCAAACCGTCAATGATGATAGACATTGACAAACACGGCAACAACGATACAACAGGTCGCAAGTGTTCAGTATTACAGAGTTTATTAGCTTACATGTGGGGTAGCTCCCTATGGCATGATATAAATGAGTAATTTAACAACACAAGTTTTTGTAAATAAAACTGGATAAACCGTGAACTCGCCAACTTTATGTTGACACCCTACTATATGTTTTGCAGGTACTCAGTGATAGCTCAGGAGCTTACAATAGGGAGTGTAGTGGTCGCATTAACCCTTGTTGGGCTTCTTAATAATAATAATGAACTTTTAAACTCTTGTTTGAATTGTCTAACTTATGCTTCTGCTGTTATCTATAAACGTTTCTTTGAAC
This sequence comes from Helianthus tuberosus, assembly GCA_030545235.1. Lineage (NCBI taxonomy): Eukaryota > Viridiplantae > Streptophyta > Magnoliopsida > Asterales > Asteraceae > Helianthus > Helianthus tuberosus. Next base: position 91,778,257 of record CM060418.1, on the reverse strand, counting down.
TTTAAACTTTAGACTTTAGACATTAATAGTCACTAATCATATTGGTGGTGATGAAATATGTTTTATTATACTTATTGTTCAATATGATTGGTGGCATGATCCTGGTCAGTCACACGCCTCGCGGTAGTACTCCGCATGTGGAAAATGAGGGTGTGAGAAATTGGTGTCAGAGCCATTGGTTATAGTGAACTCAGTTTAAAAAAGAAAAAAGTTTTTTTTGAGAAAAAACAGACTATAAGTTGTTCAGTACTTAGAAACTCGCAACGACACTACACTCCCAGTGCAAGACTCAAAAATCTAGACTACATAGCTCGGGCATGTCTTTACTTGTTACATACTTGGTGCATATGTGATGATCTATGTAATGATATTCTTAGTATATATAAAGCGCTAGCTATATAATACATACTTATGTGTGCAATGGTCAAACTTCCCTCTATTTTCTCACAACACTGCGACGTCTTTCTCACTCTGCGTTTTCTGGATGTAAAGACAATGAGCGGACGCAGAAGAGGCAACGTAAACATGACTCAGGACCAGCTGACGGACCTAATAAACTTCCGGGTGGCTGAGGCTTTGGCAGCCCACCCCGGAGGTAAACTTACCGTTTTAGGATGTTTGGATCCTGTTCTCGTGTCGTCTTATCACTCCTAATCTTGATCACTACTTTTTACGCGACAGGTCAACCTGCACCCACTTAACCTCGCGTTTGAACTTTAAAAATTTTTATTGATTACAAACCTCACTCCTTCAACGGCACTAAGGGAGCGGTAGGCCTTCTACACTGGATCGAGAAGGTTGAATCTGTGTTCGCTGTGTGTGAATGCCCTGCTAACAATTTGGTGAAATTTGCTACTCGTACCCCGGAGGAAAATGCGCTTTCTTGGTGGAACGCGTAGGTTCAGATGCTTGGATTGTCGGATGCCAATGCCACTCCCTTGAATAACTTTGATGATCCGATTAAAGAAGAATACTGTCATAGGGATGACATCCAAAAACTTGAGACGAAGTACTACGTGTTGAAGATGGTTGGATCTGAAATCGAGACGTACACTAAATGATCCAACGACTTTGCTGCTCTATGCCCCAACATGTCACAGCCTGCATACAGAAGAATCGAGCTTTATCTCAAGGGCTTAGTTCCTGAAACCTAGAGTTTGGTGACTTCAGCTAATCTCCCTACAATCTAGCAAGTCGCCCGTCTAGCACATCGTCTAACCAATCAAGCGGTGGAGCAGGGCAAGCTGCCCAAACGAATCAGTGCTACTGCTGATACCTCCAGAGACAACAAGCACAAATGGGATGGTAACCAGGGCAAGGACCCTAGCCCCACTTAAGCCACGGCTCAGCAAAAGAAGTTCGAGAACAACAAGGGTCCTCACCAATAAACTCCAACCAACCAAGACCAGGGTGGTTATCAAGGGAACCGACCCAAGTGCAACAAGTGCAATCGGCATCACAATGGGCCATGTGAGAAGAACCGTTGTCAGCCATGCAGCAAACTAGGGCATGAGGCTAAGGACTGTAGATGCCCGTACCCAGTAAAACAAAAGCAACCACGATAGCAACAACAGCAGCAACAACAAGGAAACAATCGAGGATGTTATCACTGCGGAGCAGAAGGGCATATCAGGAAGAATTGCCCTCAACTGAACCAAAACAAAAAACAACAATCAAGGCGCTGGAAATAACAACAAAAGGAACACCAACAATGGCGATAACGGCGCAAGAGGACGAGCGTTTGTGATTGAAGCAGGGGAGGCAAGGAATGATCCTAACGTAGTAACGAGTAAGTTCCTATTCGATGATCATTTTGTTTCTATACTGTTTGATACTGGAGCCGATGCTAGTTACGTATCATTAAGTATTAGTAAGATGCTTAAGTCTACACCAACTCCTCTAAACACTAAGCACGTCGTCGAATTGGCCAATGGTAGAAACATCGAGGCTACTCACATCATCAGCAATTGTACACTTGTGTTGTCCGATCAAACTTTTTCCATCAATCTATTTCCTATCGTTCTTGGATGCTTCGATGTTGTAATTGGGGTGGATTGGTTATCCCAACAACGAGCGGAATTACTCTATCAAGAGAAATTTATCTGCATTCCTAGTTCTGTTGGCGAACACCTCTTATTATTCAAGTCGAAAAGAGTGGTGCTGTCGCATGCATCATCTCATTCCTAAAGGCCCATAAGTGTTTTGCGAAAGGGCCATACCGCTATTCTAGCTCTCGTCATCAATGCCTAAAGGAAGGAAAAGAAGATCGAAGATATTCCCATCGTTCGTCATTTTCCTGAGGTATTTCCCAAAGAATTACCCGGTCTTCCACCTCATCGTCAAGTTGAATTTTAGATCGAGCTAACTCCTGGAGCGACACCTATAGCTCGCTCTCCTTACAGATTAGCCCCAGCAGAACTGGAAGAATTATCTACACAACTGCAGGAGCTTTTGGATAAGGGTTTTATTTATCCTAGCTCGTCACCATGGGGAGCCCCCTTATTTTCATCAAAAAGAAAGATGGTACATTTCGCATGTGCATCGACTACCGCGAACTGAACAAAGTGACTATCAAGAACCGTTACCCACTTCATTGTGTCGATTTCATCAAAAAGAAAGATGGTACATTTCGCATGTGCATCGACTACCGCGAACTGAACAAAGTGACTATCAAGAACCGTTACCCACTTCATTGTGTCGATGACTTGTTCGACCAGCTGCAAGGGTCAAGTTCTATTCCAAGATCGATATGAGATCGGGCTACCATCAGCTGAGAGTCTGAGACGAGGACATCTCAAAACGGCCTTTCGAACTCGTTACGGCCATTACGAATTACTCGTTATGCCATTTGGAATGACAAACGTACCTGCGGTTTTCATGGATCTCATGAACAGAGTATGCAAATCTTATCTCGATAAATTCGTAATCGTATTTATCAATGACATCCTTATTTACTCCAAGAGTCATGAAGAGCATGAGTAACACCTACGTCTTATTCTGGAACTCCTACAAAACGAACAACTTTACACAAAGTTCTTGAAATGTGACTTTTAGCTTCGTGAAGTCCATTTCCTCGGACACGCGGTCAACGAAGCTGGGATTCACGTTGATCCAGCTAAGATTGACTCTATCAAAGACTGGCCTACACCTAAAACCTCAACTGAAATCCGTCAATTCTTGGGTTTGGCGGGTTACTATCGAAGATTCATCGAGGGTTTCTCGAAGATCGCTCAACCCCTTACAACTCTGACCCAAAAGGGAATCACCTACAAATGGAGTAATGCTCAAGAATCCGTGTTTCAGAAGCTGAAGGAGAAACTCTGTAGTGCACCTATTCTTTCGTTACCTGAAGGCACCGATGATTTCATCGTCTACTGTGACGCGTCTATTCAAGGACTCGGTTGCGTATTGATGCAATGCGAGAAAGTTATTGCTTACGCCTCACGACAACTCAAAGTTCACAAGAAGAACTACACAACACACGACTTAGAGCTGGGAGCTGTAGTCTTCGCACTTAAGATATGGAGACATTACTTGTACGGTACCAAGTGCACGATTTACACCGATCACAAGAGTCTCCAGCACATACTTGACCAAAAGGAATTGAACAAGCAACAATGCCGGTGGGTTGAACTCTTAAATGATTACGAGTGCGTGATCAAATACCATCCGGGCAAGGTAAACGTCGGGGCTGATGCCCTCAGCCGAAAGGAAACCAAACCTAAGCGTGTTCTGTTTTACAGCTTACTATCCATTTGAATCTTCCTAACCAAATCCGAAACGCTCAGGTTGAGGCGTTAAAGGAGGAAAACCTTCTAGCTGAATCCATGCGAGGCATGGAAAACTGATTAAACTCGGTAACCATAATAGGACGTGGTTGACCAAACTTTAAAACAAGTAAATAACCTGCCGAGCAAAGCAAAGGTGAGTTCACACACACTTTACTAAAAGCATGTATTCCCGGTGGTTGGGAACGGAACGAACAACACTTTCCCAGGTTTGGGATTGCCTAGTATTCCTGGTTTTGGAATACCGTTAAATGTTGTTTATATTTCATGAACTAGCGTACTAAACAAAACTCTATCATGAAGTCCCCACTTTCTATACCGATTAGTCGCTGGAGCCTGGCGAATGGGATATTAGTTGATTGCGCTATTTAGGTTTCACCAACCTCACACCTTGCCTGGAGAAGGTCGGTCGTGAACTAGTAGGCCTTGGCAAATCGTCAATGATGATAGACATTGACAAACGGGGCAACAACGATACAATAAGTCGCAAGTGTTTGGTATTACAGAGTTTAGTAGCTTACATAATAAATGAGTAATTTAACGACACAACTTTTTGGGAATAAAAGTGGATAAAGCATGAACTCGCCAACTTTATGTTGACACCCTACTGCATGCTTTGTAAGTACTCAGTGATAGCTCCGGAGCTTACAGCGGGGAGTGTAGTGGTCACATTAACCCTTGTTGGGTTTCTTAATAATAATAATGAACTTTTAAACTCTTGTTTAAATTGTCTAACTTATGCTTCTGCTGTTATCTTTAAACGTTGCTTTGAACTTTAAAATTTGGACATTTGACATTAATAGTCACTAATCGTATTGGTGGTGATGAAATCTGTTTCATTATACTTATTGTTCAATATGATTGGTGGCATGATATTGGCCAGTCACTCGCCTCGCGGTAGTACTCCGCATGTGGAAAATGAGGGTGTGACAGGTTGGGTTATGTTTATCTTTTTTTTTCAACTAATGGGCTTCATGGGTTTTTTAGTTGGGCTATTTACTAAAATACGGGCCTTTTTATAATAAAAACACCATTATTGCAGGAATTCCCCAAAGTTACATTTTTTCTAAAAATTACCATGAGTTAGGAAACGCAATTCATGTAATTCATACACAATGCACGTAATCATCGAAAATCATATAATTTCACATAATATATCCATTCAATCCTTCCAAACTTATTATTTCACTTAATCACCAACGATCGGGGACAGGCTCGTGCACGGTTCAGTAATTCGGTTAATTCACCAAATTTTCGTTATGTGGGTGTTCGTGTACTATCTGACACACTTAATTAACCTTAATCAATTATAATGTAATAATGAATGTGTATGATAATGTTAGAGGTAACAGAGTTGTGTTAACGAAGTTAACCTGAAAAAACTCAGTTGTTACATTGTTAGCCTGTTTTGGTGACTTTGAGATTTGGTTGTTCGTAAGAGACTTGATGTCAATGAAGATGACACTTTTTTGTTCACTCGAGGCTTTTTGATTTAGTCGCTTTGTTATTCCGTTTTTACTGTTACATTTGGTTGTTCATTTGAGGCTTGGTGTCGATGAAGATGATTTTTTATTGTTCATCAAAGACTTTTTGGATTTACGCAGTTTTTGTATGCATTTAAGGAACTGTTATAAGTTGATGCATGGTACTTTGGGCTCAATGAGGATGATTTCATGGTCATCCAAGAGTGTAGCTATGATGGTTCTTTAGTTTTGCCTTGACACTTTTCGATGCAGCCAACCAAAGATGCAGAGCTTTATTTGTGTTTGGTTATGGCTGTGAGTACATTCATGTGTATATTCCCATCCAGGATTGTATGTTTATGTACTATCATTTAGCAATATGTTTGTCCATTTGTTGTTTGTGTTGGATTTGGGGCTATTTATATATTGTTAGTAAGCAACATGTTGTTGCAATGGTTGTTTGTATAGTTGGCTTATTATTTTGTTTATGTATTATGGGGTTGCAACTTGGCTTTTGTTTGTTGTACATACCTTGGTATTTAAAGTGTTTGTGTGGCTTGGTCACTTAGGTTGTTTCATTTTGGGATTTCCCGCTAGAATTACTTTGTCTTGCTATGTGTTGCTTCCATGTTTTATGATCAAGTTTTTGGCCTTTCGGAGGGCTTACTTTTGTTGCTGCCATGTTGTTGTGAGACCGAGTTTGGGGCAGGATGGCTTTGGCGTCACTATATTGCTTCTGTTTCTTTTCTATGACATTACATGTCAAATGGCATGGCAATATTTATTGCAGTCGTGTCATGTTTCTGAGCGCCAGTAGGTTCACGTGAATTTAACATGTTGCTAAATGATTGTATATAAATATGTTGGTTGTTGTGTTACGCGTAAAAAGGTTACGATAGATAATATCTTCTTTTACTAAACTATGAGGGCTTATTACAAGCAACCGGTTTAAGTAAGATTTCTAAGCCTAATTAATAAATATTGGAAAACTAAATGCGTTAATGGTTGTGTCAAACTCTTATTGTACGCTTTATTTGTTTTTGTTTTATGTATTTCCTTTATATTGGTTTAATGGTTTTTTTCAGGTGATGAGAAGTACCATCAAACAAGCTTAAAGCTAAATGTGATGTGTATGAGCCTAATTTTACCTAATAAATAAAAAGTTTACATTATTCTATTTTACCGTGTTAAAAATATTAAATTACATTCTAACTTATGCATCAATTTATAGGTAAAAAATGTCAAACTTGAATGAACAGCCTAATGTTTTTAAAAACTTAGACGCATTCTCGAACAAATAGTCGTGTCAGACCGTAGGATAAACAAAAATTTAGTTGAGCTAACTGACGGATGTTAAAAGATCCATGAGAAACAGCCTGGGCTGCAACTTAGTCTTGGTTAATGTGTTTAGGTGTTTTAGGTTTTAGTAATGGTTTATTGTAATTTTGTTATAACTCTTACAGAAATCAATGATATGATCTAGTGTTTAATATTGTGTGTTCTAAATTAGTTTGACAAACTACAACAATGGGTAACGAAGTTGAAAACATAGTATCGCTGATGACAATTGTTGCCGCATTGCGGCAACGCTAACATCTAGTTACTTTTTTTAAACACTAAAATCGTTAAAAAATTGATTAGAAGACTTATTCAATAATTTAATTCATCTAAAATAAAATTTTGAGAACTTGCTCTTCTCTTTTTTCTCTCTTTATACTACCGTTGATTCTTAAAATTTGTCTTGATCAAAGATGGCTTGACTATAAAAATATTAAAAGCTTGAACCCTCATATTTAAAGGACGTCTTAATTTTTAGAGTCTGATTTTGCTCGATTTGCATTTGCTTATTCATCTCTGATCTTAACTCCTTGATATCTCGATCATTTGAATTTCTACTCTCTAATTTTTTACCTTTTAAAAACCACATACCAAAATATGTGTTATTACATTCTCACATGTTAGGATTTTAAAAATATTTTTTATAAACAAAGGTCTAATTTGAAAATCTGTTTTAATGCAAAAAGGTTAAGCCCGCTCTATTCTCCATCTTCAAACTATCTTTTTATAGACAAATTAAACATCTCAATCATCTGTCAAATTTAAAAACTTGAAAGGATGTGAAAGGTAATACTGAATATAAATAGACATTAGACAAGACATATTGAAAGAAAATAAAGAAAACGAAACTCTTGTCAACTTCCAAGATACAAAATCATCTTGATTTCTTCTACAAGCCACCACCACCCATGTACCAAACAAATTAAAGGTCAATACTTAGACTATCTCTATACATCAATAACAAAAAGGTAGGCTTAGGTTTTATATAATTCATGTATCCCAAATTTAAACTTAGATTTAACATTAAAAAGTAACTTCATAATTGTTGTTAGATTGGATAGTCAAATTCTATATCTTGTTACACGAACTATCAAAACAAATACTAACTTATAACTACAAGGCATATCTATTATCTATCTATTATCTATTATAACTAATAAATGAAAATAATTAGGGCCACATGTCCCGTAGATGTTGCAGCTAAGGTTGTATTTTGGCGCACAAACCATCCAGTTATTCTTTTCTTATCGGATATCAATTCGGGTTATACACGACCCACAAATCATTTGGATACATTTAAAACCACCGATTTGGGTTTTCCTCTTTTTAGATCAGTTTCAAAACCCGAAAGCAATTACTTTCTTCTCCATTGTTTGGCCTAAAGTAGGGGCGGCTCTTATGGTGTGCGGGGAGGACTTTCACACATGCCCGTGATTTCAAGGGGCACGAGATTTAAAAAAAAATCGATATATATATATAGGGTCAGGATTTAGAGAGAACGGTGAAAAGTGTGAGAACGGTAAGAACGATTTTGGTGGTGACATGTGGCATTGATGTTAAATTACACTAAGGGATAATATTGTAAAAAAAAATACCCACTCATATGAACTGTGTGTTCAAATAAAACGCCATAAAAACACCCAATTTAGAAAAACGCCAAACACTCAAAAGCTATTTTTTTAAACTATAATTTACAACAGCTCAAAAAAACCATTTTTTTGAACGTCATAAAACACTCAAAAGCTATTTCTTTGAGCTATAATTTAAAACAGCTCAAAAAAAACAATTTTTTTGAGCCAGCTCCTAGTTAAAACGCCATAACAAAAAAAAAAAATATTTTCAGGGTACAAAGTGTAACTTATAGTGTGAATAAGTGTAAACAAGTGTGAACACAATTATTTAATTAGTTTCATCATACACGCAGCTTTGATTGGAAATAAAATTGGAAATAAAAGAATTCATACTAGTTAAAACGCCATAACAAAAAAAAAGCTATATTTTCAGGGTCCAAAGTGTAACTTATAGTGTGAACAAGTGTAAACAAGTGTGAACACAAGTATTTAATTAAAACGCCATAACAAAAAACCCATTTTTTTGAGCCATCCGCCTAAATTAATATTTTTTGAGATCAGAAAAATCATAATTTATACTGTAAAAACACCGTAAAACACGCAGTTCAGAAAAACGTCATCACCATAAAACACTCAGATCAGAAAAACGCCATGAAAATAACTAGTTAAAACGCCATGAAAACACCTAGTTCAGAAAAACGCCATGAAAATACCTAGTCTAAAACGCCATAAAACACCCAGTTCAGAAAAACGCCATAAAACCCAGTTAATTTTTTTTCGAAAAGTATATCAATAGTATACTCATTGGAAAGATAAAAAAACGCTGAGTTTTATGGAGTAATTTTTTTCGAAAAATAATGACGTATAAAAAAGTTATTGTCGTTTAAATATGATGGGGGGAAATGACATGTGATTAGCATGTGCACCTTTGATTGGATTTTTCTATTTTACCCCTCCGACCCCTATTATTTACAAAAATGTCACCGCATCAATCTCTGCCACAAACCACTAAGATCTTGTGGCTGAGAATCGTTCTCACCGTTCTCACACTTTGATGTGTTCTCTCCTGATCCTGTTCCTATATATATATATATATGTTATTTCAAAAAAAAATTATAAACACATACAAATCCAATATAGAGGCGCATTATCAAATACCTTTTTATACTTTATAATTTACCCAACATAACATTAGGTTTATTGGGCCCAACCCAATACTAACATTATATTAAAAAATAAAAAAATAAAAAAATAAAAACAATTTACGTTAAAGCATATGGGCACATTTTTAAAGCTCGAACAGGGTACGTGAATTCTCAGAGACGCCACTGGCCTAAAGTTCCAAAAAAACACACAGATTCACTTTGTAGGTATCACATATCTATACCTAATGTTTTATTTTAAACTTTAATCCCTTTCATCTACTTAACTTATTCTCAATTTGTTTTCTGTTTATGTGTTGAATGTTTGTTTTGCATATGATCAACGTAAATATTCATTAATCGTAATGTTACAATACCATCAGGTAAGCAACCCCTTCATGCTTTGAATTTTACCTCTTAATCTTTCAATTTTGATCTATATGTATTAGTTTTGTTGTTCTCTTTGATTTTTTTTTTTGTTTATGATCCTCCACTTATGGATGTTTTTTATAGGTTACGTAATTAACACACTTTCTAAATCTTCATATAGAAAAGAAAAACATCTTCATGAGGAATAATGTTTTTGGTACCACATAAATATTTTTTTGCACTAATTTTCCACATTGTGGTATTTCTCCAAAAAGATATTTTTATCTTGGAAAAATTACAAGTTTTGTCCTTTATCTATATAGCACTTTTCAGGCGGTGTCCTTTTCAACGAATGTTGATAGGTTTTGCCCTTTATAGGAAATTTTGTTGCACGTTTTATCCTTTGACCCTAACTCAGTTAGATTGTTTTGTTAAATATTATCACACATGGGCAATTTGGTCTTTTCCCCCAACCCTTTCATTTCTTTGTTGTTTATATAAAACTAAAACAGTAAACACACACTTTATTCTCTCCCTTAGGGCACACCAGATTTCTGGCCGCCACCAACCACCGCCCACTCCCGTCCACTCCGACGACCAAGCAACCTCCCTCCTCCACACCCACTACCATCTGGTCAACGTCTGAAAGTTGTAACTGCAACATTACAACTTGATTCTTAGTTAAAGAAGAGTTTCATTATGGATAAGAGTGGCAACACGGGAAAGCATACCACGTTTGGGTTTGTTGGCCGGTTCGTATGGCGGCGGTAATGGTGGATAACGGTGGTGGATGACGCAACAACATTGTGGGGTTTCTTGATAATATTCAGAAGGCGACAACCTACTCCGGCAGAATAATATTCAGATGCAACAACTTTGGGGGGCTTTCTAGATGACGCCGGAAACCTAACTATCCGTCGTCGGTATAATATTCAGACAGAGAAACCAACTTTGGCATATTCTTTACACAGGGTATTCAAATCAAAATTGATATTTTCTTTTCGTTCCAATAAGATAGATTGATTATAGAGTGATGGGGATTATGCAATGACGATTAGATCTAGCGTTTTCAGACTGAAAAAATGGGGATAGAGGTTGTAGTTTCAGTGGTGGGGGTTGTGCAAATCGGATGCAGTGGCATAAGTTTGTCTGGGTTCTTGTAATCTTATGTTTTGAAAATGAGGTTTTTAAAACTAGCAGATCAATTATTAATAATATAGGAACCATTTTATTCAAATTGAATACACATAAGTGGACATTATTTGAAGTACTTAAGGGTTAAGAAAAGGAGTCCCTGAGATGAAGATTGTGTCGTCGGATCTATTTGGGGTTAGGGTTCCGATGGTGGTTGCAAGGGGAAGCGGCGGTGGAGTTGGTGTTTGGAGTGGAGGAGGTGGTGGTTGGATGGTAACTTGCATGTGTAGTGAATAAATTACAAGTTTTGTCCTTTAAATAAGTAAAAAGACTAAATTACCCATGTGTTATAAGATTTAACAGAAAAAATTAACTGGGTCAGGCTCAAAGGACGTAACTTGCAACAAAATTCCCTATAAAGGGCAAAACCTTTTAACATTTGTTGAAAAGGACACCGCCTGAAAAATGGTATATAGATAAAGGACAAAACTTGTAATTTTTCCTTTTATCTTTTTGTTGTTTTGCGCTAATTTTCCACATTGATGTTTTTTATAGGTTACATAATGCTAAATTAACACACTTAGGTGCTGTTTGTTTTTTTGTTAAAAGAGCTTCAGGACCTCTTTTGTCTTCACCAAGCAGACCACGCGCAGACATAGGGACCAGAAGCTTGTTTGTTTTTCAGAAGACAATTCATTAAAAAACCTCTTCACAACCTCTTCCTCGGGCAGATCTTGTTTTACCTCTTCTCATATCCCTTCAACCTCTTCCAAACACACAAACCCTAGTTCCCATTCTCCATTCATCAGCGACCTCCCCTGCTCCTCCATTCATCAGCAACCTCCCCTACTCCTCCACCTCCAGCCGCCGCCACGCCGCCCTCCACCCCTCGTCGAGTCGTTCTCCACCGCCGTTCTCCACCGCCGAGTCGTTCTCCATCGCCGATTTGAAACCTTCCACAGCGCAGCCCCCTTATATCTCCACTCATATAGTAGATTGGTAGGTACAATTGTTGATTTTGAGGTTTTGTTCTTGGCTGAATTTATTATAACAAATGGGTAATTTGCTAGCAAATGTTTTTAGGTTTTGTTCTTGGCTGATTTTGAGGTTTTATTCTTGGCTGATTTTGAGGTTTTGTTCTTGCTGAATTTATTATAACAAATGTTTTTTCCAGATCTGTTAATTTGTTCAAACATCGATGCTATCAAACTCAGTTGATTTATTTGATAATTACTTGATTTCAGTCATGTGTATATATATAATTTTCTAGTCAGACTCTTTTTTTTTTTTATTACATCAACATAAATATGTTTTGGTACATAGATGCTTATAGATGAACTTAAATATGTTTTGGTACATAGATGCTTATAGATGTTTTGGCTGAATTTCGGTTATGCTTATAGTTAGTTCTTGGCTGAATTTCGGTTATGCTTATAGTTAGTTCTTGGCTGAATTGTTTAATTAAGGATTTTGTTTGTTTGATTATAATTTTCGCTTTCGTTTCGCTTCGCTTATGCTTATTGATGAATCGTTTAATTAAGGATTTTTGTTTGAATATAATTTTCGCTTAGCTTATGTTTTAATTGACATGATTAGTAGAAATGGGAGAGAAACAACAATGGTCAAACGACCATCTAAAATGCTTATTAGAGACTTGCATTGAAGAGATACACACGGTGGGTAGAAAAGGCTTGAGTTTGCATAAAGACTCGTGGAATAAATTAGGAAAAGTTCTTAAGGAAAAGTTTGGCTTGGATTTAACACAAAAACAAATGAAGAATGCATATGATAATCTAAAAGCCAAATACGTAGGTTGGGTGTATTTGAAAAACAAAACCGGCAACATATACAACCCTCAAACAAATACTTTTAGCTTAACGAACGAGGAATGGGAAGAATTTAAGAAGGTATGTTCATTTATATAAATTTTAAACATAATTCTAAAAAAAAAGTTTATAACAATATTTTTTTTTTACTTTGGGTTTAGGGGCATCCGAAGGCTGCATCATTGAAGACAGTTCCATTGCCTTTTCCAGAACTTTGTGTAGAATTGTTTGATGGAAATACTGCCACTGGAAATTGCAAGTGGACCTCAACCCAAACAACATCCGGGGTTGGATCTTCTTGTCATTGTGTCCAATCGCTTATGATTATGGTGCATAATAGGCAAGTGCACGTTAATGCTGGTGAAGACGAGGTTTTGGTGTCTTGAAAGCAAGATTCCCTATTTTGAAGAGGATGGCACCATTTCCATTGGTTACACAAAGGAACATTACCATTGCATGTTTCGCGCTACATAATTTTATAAGGAAAGAGGGTTTGAGCGATGAATTGTTTACAGAATACGATCAACCCAATGTTTCGGTGCATAATAGGCAAGTGCTCGTTAATGCTGGTGAAGACGAGGTTGAAGCACATGGTACTGCATCGGATCGAGAATATATGAATCAGTTACGAGATGAGATTGCTGAGCAGTTAATGCAAAACACGGATACAATGCTTTAAAAAAATGTTATTGTCTTTTTTATGAATATTATTTAAGTATTTGTATAACTATTATTTAAGTTTGAATGTTGAAAAACTCTTTTAAGTTTAATAAAGCAGTTTATTTATATTTCAGTTTATTTCAGCAGTTTGCAGAAGTAAAAAAACAAACAGTCTTCTTCTTGCAGACTGCAGACATTTGGTCCAGCACTTCTGCTACAGATGTCTGCAGATGTGGTCCGCAGAATGCAGACGTTTTACCTCAGAAAAAACAAACAGCACCTTAGCCTTCCAGATATGTATAGCTTGGATATTTTTCCATCACTCTTATTTTGTTTCACACACTTAGGCTATAGGGTGTGGTTGGAGCCCCATGGGGCTTTATCAAGTCCACGTCAGCGCCACCTAGGATCCACCTCATCTATGGAGCCCCCTTTAATTTACATGGTGTGGATGGAGCCCCCTATTAATAAAAATAAAAAAAATAAAAAGATTTCATTGGTGAATTTATGGGCCCCACCTGATAAAGCCCTTTCGAGCTCGTTACCATGGTGGCGAGCCTTCAATGGCGCCCCGCCATAGCGCCTGGGGTGTGGTTCGATAGCGCCTTGGGGCGCTATAGGTGTCCAGCTGGCGAGGGTGGCGCCCCCACACCCTCCAGCCTTACCCTTCAAGGTAGTTTTAAATCCTTATGAGAGCATCCACAATAATACATTTTTGGGTGTTGTTTTTACTCATTTTTCCACATCATTCATTTTTTCTTATTGTGGACCTTGTTTTTGTACCTCGTTTTTTAGATATGTTTGTCTGCAAAAACGATAAAAACAACAAAATAGTGGGACCCATGTACTTTTAATATATATAATATAGAGAGAGAGAATAAGTGGTGTAAATGTGTGGTTAAAAATTAAAAAGGTGGTGATGATGTGGTAATGTTTTTAAGTGTTTTTGTGTTTTCTTATTGGGTGGGTTTTTGATATTTTTGAAGGGTGAGTGTTTTTCTGATGTGTCAGCTGACTGGACATGTTTTTAGGTGTTTTTAATGGGCCTTATTGTGGATGCTCTGAAGATTTTTATTAATGACTCATAAAGATGTTGATGGATGTAAAAACTAGATGTAAAGACTGTCGGAATGTGTCAGAAGAAAAGAGTTATTATTGTTATTATTATTATTATTATTATTATTATTATTATTATTTTACAGTTTTTTTCTTTATAAAAACATATACCCTTAATTTCATGTTTTACCAGCTGCATTAAGTAGAATCTATCTATTCAGAGCATCTCTAAATACATATGTAGTTGTTAAATGGGTAAATGATTTATTGTGGGATGTTCTATTTAGTAAGGTGAATGGTGACTTTACATCCACCGGGGACAATTTTTTTTTTCCAATCTGTCTTTAGTTGAGGGAAGTGTCCTAATATTTAAACATATTGAATAATCTGCATATCATTTGACACCTTTTCCAAAAATAACTACTGATTCATTTGGGGACTCATCTAACTAAGATTCATATTAATTGAAAAGAAAGTTAACTATGTTGAATCATTCTCTCGAAGACTCAATGGAGACTTTGGTAATTTAGTATCTCTACACAATACATTTTTTAACTTATTAGATCAATAATACTACATTTATGCAGCTATTACCCGCTACTTCTGTTAAAAATACTATTGGGAACTCTTGGAACAAAGGAAGCTTTAAAGTTCATTTCAATGTGTGGGACTGTATGGAAGTTATTATCGAAAAGATGCTTCTACTTCACGCTATTGTTTCATTGATGGATATGACATCATTGCTGCTTATTTGGGGCTTGAAAAGAGGTATTATATATACATCTTTGATTAAAATTTCCACCTTACCATCTTGGAATGGAATGGTTGTGAGATAATCATAGTAAAGTTTATCCAATTGTTGATTTTAATGCCTTGTAACAATCTTAATTTTTGAATGACACCACACATGCTGAAGAAGTTATCGAGACTAAGGCAATCAATGGCACTCATAAAGTCATTGATTTTTTTAAATAGCAATGAAGAGTTGGATGACGGTTTAGATAGTAATGAAAATATGGGGGTAGTTCGGATAGTGATGAAGAATTGGATGGGAGATTAGATATTGATGAAGAGTTGGATGGCCGTTCATAGGCCGATGATGATTATCTACCAGACGAGTTTACCTTGAAATATAACAAACATTTTATTACTTATTACTCATTTCATGTATTAAAACGCTAATTTGCATAAATTATACTTTAATATCTTACGTTACAATCTTTAAGTTGAATGTTTCTTTCTTATACTTTTTTTGGTTTTATAATAGCGTCTTCCAAAGAAGTAACTAGAGATGTCTAGAGTTGTTATCTCTCTGTCGTTGTGCATCAAGAGGAGGCTAGTGTTGATACGATCATGCCTGCAGGATCCGAGAAGTCAGGACATGATTATAGGTATGCTATCAAAGGATGACCCCTTTCATGCTTCAGAATAGAATAAAATCACGTGATAAATGCACTTATATTTATCACCCAGATGAAGAAAAGTTCGTCCTCACAAAAATCTCCAAATAGTTCCTTCATTTGCAGGACGACAAACCATTTTTGAACCATTTTGACTCTCTATTTTGTCATGGTTATATGTCTAAAAATAGTGGGTACTACCAAGACTATTTGGTTTTAGTATTAATAGTTTTTAGTTTGGGGAAACAAACTTTTGGCCTTTTGGTTAACATGCTTACAATGTTTTTGGTGGTAATATTTTATTTTGTAAGTTAGCATTAAATGTTTCAATAACTAGTAATATGTCATATTTCTAGACTTATGAAATACAATATATGGTTGTTACTTTAAATACTTATCTCCATGGTCTTGCTATGTAGATTGTATTACTCGTTATTCTTATTATAATATAACAACAAATTGTTTGTTCTATCAGTTAAGCTTGTGTAATTATTATTTTGAGGCTTTTAATTTAAAACATTTCGTTACCATAACAAATATATGTATCTATAAATATGTTATATGTTTCATATTTATTAATACAAATATTTAATTGTATTTTTTATTTCAATTTATAATTATTTTCCACTTTTTGCAGTTGTTTATATTGACGAATTTTAAATGCGTGGTTTGCCTCATGCACACATACGCTTGTTCATGAATGTTGATCATAAACTTCCTATTGTCGATCATATCGATCCCTTTATGTTTGCTGAAATTCTAGATAAAAAATGACGACGCTGGATTGTATTCACTTGTGATAATTTTATTGTTTATGGACCTTGTGAGAATGCGATTTTGAATTGTCCTACCATGGTTAATAAGAGTTGTTCCAAAAACTTTCCTTTTTATCCTTATAATTGACAAAAATGGTTTCCCAGTGTATAGAAAAGGAGCGATTTTAGTCACACTTTTAAAAAAATATGGGGTTACATTGGAAAATAGAAGTGTTGTTCCCTAAACTAAAAGTCTCTTAGAAATATACCAAGCACACATTAACATTGAGTGGTGTAATCAGGTTGGTTCAGTCAAGTATTTGTTCATGTATGCTATCAAAGGATGACCCAATTTCATGCTTCAGAATAGAATAAAATCATGTGACAATTGCATATTTGTTTATACCCTAGATGAAGGTAAGTTAGTCCTCACAATAATCTCCAAATAGTTCCTTCATTTGTAGGACGACAAACCATTTTTGACCATTTTGACTCTTTATATTTTCATGGTTATATGTCTGAAAGATCATCAAGGACAAACGACATGTGCTTATGATCATCAAGGATAAACGACAAACTATCAGGACCATGACCACCATCGTTTGTTGTTAATGAATAACTTATGGAATGTTGATTAGAGGTTATTCCAGTTGATATATCAATAAAATGATCAAAACTCTGATCATTTGTCATTCCAGAAGATGATCCCTACTGACTCAGAAGTGTCTTGTTTCCAAAAACATAATTGTCAGACACTTTCCCACATTCTTGGAGCTTCTTTTTCTAAACGACCTCCCTTTCAAATGTTTGGAGCTTTTCATGAAGCTGAGTCAGGGTCATGTCCTTGAAGTCTGGGTGTCACACCCCGAAATATCAGAGAATTGGCGTGACTGGACTGGTATCTTCATTGCACAGCGGAAGCAAATATATCTAAGACTTCTAGAGAAATGAACGCCACTAAGTACTCGACTCCACATGGTTCTCCTATTCCAACCGCGCCATAGTTTGAAAAAGTAACCTGAGAAAGAACATGCAAAAAATCAACATAAAGTTGAGCGAGTTCATAGTTTGTTTTGGAAAAGATTTGAAATAAATCTTTTTGAATAACCGGTTTTTAAAATAATGTTTGAGAAAACGAAATAAAAATCATTTTCTTGGCATGTTATATGAAAACTTTGTATTTGTAAACCTTTGTGTTTGTAAAAATTTGTGTAACCATCAATGCCCACACCTGGCAATGACAACATGCAAGCATAATTCGATAAGTTGTATTTGTATAAAAACATGGTACGTTAATGGAAGTTGTAAACTGTAAAATGTCAGTTTGTGAGCTGTAAATGTAAATGTAAGGAAATCAGATCGCTAATGTTTAGCTACGACATTAACATATGTGACGACATAGGAAGCATCCAAACCTAGGCGACTTTTAACATCGTTTACCCTACGACTGTGACCCAAAGCACTCCATGGCTATGTGTTGCCAAAAGAGCGAGGCTGCCCGGACTTGTTAGATCTAACCCTTGCTCTTTCGGTCTAAACTAGATTAATGGTGCTTACGTATACCCTATTTATGACATGATCTCTGTATCATTCCTTTGTTTTAACATACCGTTTATAAATGCATTTTCACCCAAGTTTAGAAAACTCGAAAACATTTGTATGCACGTTTTGAAAAATACATTTGTTTGAAAAAACAGTATTTTAGTATAAACCGTTCGTAAACCATTTGAGTTTACTAAAAATCACAAATCATTTTTGTGAGTTAAAACCTCTTTGTATCATGGTTTAGAAATATGAATTTCTTGTTTATCGAAAACATTTAATGTTTTTGCAAAATGTGAATGTCTTTCCACCCTGAAAACATTTATAAAAATGTAAAACTATAAAAAGGTGGGGTTAAGAACTCACCTAGATTTCCATGTGCAAAGCTAGCTAAAAGTGCATTTCGTAGTGTCGTTTCCAAACGTGATTCGCAAGCGTGCATTCTATAATATCCCTAACACGGAATATCTTATAAGTTTCTAACTATACGCGGAAACTAAACTACGTGTCACCGAGCTCTATCGAATCGTTAACTGAACGATTCGACGGTAAGTTGCTAACTTAAAAAAACGGTTAAGTTATACTTGCTTAGTTTGTTTATTGTCGGTAATTAATGAGTCTTGGAAATACTTAATTCTCGAGAGATTTAAAAAAATAAATAAATATTTATATAAAAGTCGTTTGTAGTTGATCGGTTATGTTTTTATATTAAAACGTGTTTTGTTTTACAGATTTTCTCGAAAAACGGGCAGAGTTTCCTCTGTTTTTTGACGGCCCCGACAACACAAGTTGTCATTTTATTTTCAAAATTCAACAAGATTCGCCATTATTTATATAAACTCAAGTTATAAAAACAAGGTAATTTACGAAACCGTGACGGGTAGTCCGTAGGACAACCCTTAAGTGGTATAAATGATAATAAAATCCTACATTTAATCGGGTAGTTGTCTAGAATTAGATAACTACGGTTGTTTGTGTTTCAGGTACAAACGGGAGCTTAAAATGGAAGGAACACGGAGAATAAATGAAAAAAATCAATTTTTGGAATTGAAGAATTAAGAGGATAGCATGATAGAGGATGAAATTACGAGAACGTAGGCGAAAACGGTGAAGAAAACGGAGTTGAAACGAAAAAGTTATGCTGAAAACAGGTTTTCATGTTGAAGCCTGCCGTAGCTTACGGCGCCGACTGGCACTTTTTGACCACCGTAGTCCAGTATAGAGCCACCGTAGCACTTTTATTACCGCCGTAGCCTATGGCGGGTGCCGTAGGTTACGGCGCCGACTGGGTTGTTCTTGTAACTTACTCATTTATTGAGCTT
Organism: Helianthus tuberosus; assembly: GCA_030545235.1. Classification (NCBI taxonomy): domain Eukaryota; kingdom Viridiplantae; phylum Streptophyta; class Magnoliopsida; order Asterales; family Asteraceae; genus Helianthus; species Helianthus tuberosus. Next base: position 91,758,891 of record CM060418.1, on the reverse strand, counting down.
TTGATGATGTTTTTTATGGTCCTATCATGGTTTTTTCGGTTACACAACATTGGGAGGACGAATTTGCTTGTTCTTGGTGCTTGGAAACAATTTCTAAACATCTTGTTAGTGTTTTTAATTCCTATGAACATTGATATGTATGTGATAATGATTGTCCAAGTCATGAGTGGCTAAACTTATGGTGATCATCCTAGGTTGAAGGTTTGTCTAAGACATTTGTGTTTTGATTCTTATTTCTAGAATAATAGATTTGCTATGATGGTTTGTTTATTATGGTGTGTTGTTTGCTTGTTCGTAAACTGTTAATTTGTATGTTAATCTTAGTCTAAACCATACATTCTTGGTGTCGTTGACAATCGAGATATCATGGGCGGGATTAGGATTGGGTTTTGATTAATTGGTCATCGGGTAACAACCTCGCGTTCTAGGAATCCGAGTACTTAGTTCCCTTTTATCACAATAAGTAATCACACATGAACTATGTCTATGTAGTTCTTTCTAGTTGAATATTAGCATGAATGTCAAAGCAAAGCGGAAACTTAGGATGGTCATTGGTCTCTAAATTGTTTACAAAACCAATTCTCAATTCGCAATTTAATTAGTAATCTTAGTTTTAAAATCAAACAATCCGAACTCTTGAATTTAATTTTATTGCAATTAGTTTAATTTAGTTAATTTAGATAAACCTTGAAATAACACATATTCCACAAACTCCATGTGTTCGATACCCACTTGCCACTAACTATTTAGTAGTAATTGGATTAAATTTGATTGTGACCACGACATCACGTCAAATTTTGGCGCCGTTGCCGGGGAGTAGTGCGCAACGTGTGTTATTTTTTTATCTTTTTAAGTTTGTTATTTTTTGGTTTACGCTGGGTGTGTTAGTGTGTAGGTATTTACAGGTGCATGCGTACTAGGAGCTCTCACAAGCTATCACCATTGGCATTTGATCCAGAAATTGAACGAACTTTGAGAAGAAACAGAATTTTGCTACAAGAAAATAAAATTAGTGGTTCACCAACAATACCTACTACACCAGTTACACCAATCAGATACATGAATCCACCACCACCACCACCACCCACTACGGGTGAACCTACACCACCCTTTATACCATCTTCAACACAACCATCACCAAATACTGTTGATGCACGGAATGTCTGTTGACTGCGTCTACAAAAAGTATGAAGTCAAGATTAGTCAACAAGGGGTCAAAATATGTATTTTATGAGTAGGTTAGCTTTTATGTCATTGTATAAAGTCTGGTCCGCTCATAGGGTTTTATCTGGTCCGCTTATGTGTCAAGTTCTGGTCCGCTTATATGTCAAGTAGTCTGGTTCGCTTTTGTGTCATGCCGTATAAGCGAACCAGCCATGTCTATATATAGGGGGTCATTTGAGCGGATCTCAGAGGTAGGTCATTGCTTGGGAGCTGAAACTTTGTCAAAATATTATCAGAAAGCAATAAAGAAGTAGAAATTAGAAAGGATAAGCTGTTGTAACTTCATATGCATTGATTCCGCCTTTACATATGAAGATGAGCTACTCGGATTGACGTTTTCGGGTCAAGGAACGGTCCAACAAATACTACCATTCCTATAACCACACCAGAAATTAAACCAACCAACACTACCTTACCTGATAACACACAACCTGAATACTCCTTCAGTTACAACCCTACATCATCCGCTGTTCTAACTTATTCAACATTTTTCCCAACACCCGGCCAACCATCATCATCACAAATACCACCACCTAACCTATACCAAACCGGTCCATCTATTATCCATTCTACTCCATTCCAACCATGAGTGCAATTTCAACATACTTCGGGAGCAAGACAAGATGGGTTCGATGATGAGTTTGAGGATGACTTTGTGGGATATGATGAAGAAGGATACATGTATGGGGGTGATGGAGATCAAGGGGAGCATACCTATGTTCAAGGTCAAAATCAAAGAATGTCAAGTGTTGGTAGGATTTCTCAACAACAAATCATACCTCAACAATTGCCACCACAAGGTCCACCGGTGCAAAGATGAGTTCAACAACCTCATGTGGGGCCGAGATTTCAACCACCTCCACAAAAATTTGGACCTCCACGAATGCAAGTTCAAAGACCAATGGGTCCTATTCGCCCAAGAGTTCGGTTGGGGGTACCAAGAAGACATCTTCGAGAACACGTGAGAGGAATTGAAGCACATTTTAGACCGGTGATCACTCATAATCCTTCACCAGTAGTTATTCCTCACAATGATCAAGGAAGGACGTTCGAAGTTCAAACCAATTCGTTACAAAGTTTGCCAAAGTATAAGGGTCTAGCAACGGATGAGCCTTATTTTCACTTGGAGGCTTATGACTCGATTTGCAATACTCTTGGGAGTCAAGGATTTTCGGCTCATGATGTCAAATTGGTGTTATTTCAATTCTCCTTAGAAGATAAGGAAAAAAAGTGGTTTTACACCATACCTTCGGCATCTATCTATACATGGGCGGAAATGCAACAAATCTTCTTGGATGAATTTTATACCGCTCAAAAGACAAATGATGCTAGAAAGGGGTTGAGAAGTTTTTAACAACAATCGGGTGAGATGTTTCATGAAGCATTCGAACGGTTTAACATGATGATCAAGAATTGCCCTCATTATGGGATAGAGCTACGAGAGTTGATGAATACTTTTCATGAGGGGTTATGTGCTGAAGATGCTCGCGATTTAATGTCGATCACGAACGGCACTTTTGGCACAAATTATGAGCATGATGATTGGGAATTCTTGGAGCAAATGGCGGTCACATCAAAAAGAAAAGCTCAAGCATCAAGGAGAGCACGACCGGCCATTACCCGAACTCAAGTGCATGCGGTAGACGATGGTAATGTTCAAACTTCTAATCAAATTTATGATGTTTGTGCACTTTGTAATGAGATAGGGCATGCGGCTGAAAATTGCCAAGGAGTGGAAGGGCAATATGTGGAGGTGAATGCATTGCAAGGGCAAGGAGGGGGTGGTAGAAATTATAACATGAATTCCAATACTTACCACCCCGGTTTGAGAAACCACCCAAATTTTAGATATGGAAATCCCTCAAACCAAGCCAACCCGAGTTTTCAAGGAAGTCAAGGTAACTTTGCTCCACGCCAACCGTTCAATAATCAAAGTGGGTTTTCGGGTCAAAGTTCTTCTGGTGGAAATGAGGTCATGGAGATGCTCAAGGCAATGCAACTAGAGATGCAGCGAAGAAATCAAATGGATGATGTTCGCATGCAAAAAGATGAAATCCGTGACAAAGCTATCCAATCGTTGACCACTCAAATGGGTCAACTTGTAAGTGACGTGGCATTATTGAAGAAAGCAAAAGGTCAATCACCAAGTGACACAGTGATAAATCCAAAGAACACAAAAACGCATTAATATCAATGTGGTAAGCACCGTTCCTAATAATGAAATTAATGAAACATTTCTTACTTCTTCTTGTCAAGTGAGTGCAGGTATAGGAAGGGATGCTGAGGTTGAAACGGACAAGGAGCATGGAGCACCACTTGTGCCGATTCGAGTGGGAAAATTAAAAATTCCCCATGCATTATTGGATTATGGGGCGAGTATGAGTGTGCTACAAGGTGACTTATATGATATGTATGATTTTGGTCCGCTTCAGGATGCAGACACCATGGTGAGTTTGGCGGATGAAAGTTGGAGGCGTCCACGGGGAATGGTTAAGAATGTTATGATTCGGTTGGGAGAATTCAAATACCCGGTGGATTTTCTGGTTTTAGATTATGCTACTGCCATGATGGCGTCACAACAAAGGGTGATTTTGGGTCGACCGTTTCTCTATACGGCAAATGCTCAAATCGATTGTAGAGAAGGAATCATTACCATGACTGAAAAGAACCGTAAGTTGTCATTTGATGTTCAGACTAAGATGATTAGTTACGATTTTGTTGTGGCGAAGGATAGCGGGTTTAGTGAAAAGGTGTTTCAAAGAATGAGAAGAAATTACCCACCGGACCGTGAAGAAAAACATATGGGTTCAAGCAAGAGTGTATTTGATTACCCACCGAGTCGAAACGAGACGGATGCATTTTGCTCAATGGCACAAGGAAGTGATGGAGATGGCAGGAACCACTTCTTTGAGCCACCTTAAATGGGGGTGGCACGGTCTGGCTGAAGACCTGAAAACTTAGCGCTGCTCGGGAGGCAACCCGAGGTTTTTCACTGATCTTGTTATTTCTTTAGTTTTCTATGTTTCAGGGCCATGGCAACACGCAAGTGTGGGGAAGAAGTGCGGATATTTGTGTGAAGGTGGTGATAGGAAATTGGATCATTTACAATATCTGTTGTGTCAAACTTCACCAGGTCAATGTACTTTTTTCCTTAGACTTGTCATGTTCTTTAGCTTTGAAATATTGTTAGTTTATTAGTTTGCTTTTGTTTATAAAAAAAAAAAAAAAAACAAAGTAGATGTTTTTGATGTTTAAGCGATCTTCCCTTCAAAACCATACATTGGGGACAATGTATCCCAAGTGTGGGGATGAGGGGAAATTTTGAAAAATTTGTGAAAATTGTAAATTTTTAAAAATCAAATGACAATGGTCCGAATTGAACATTTGAATACAAAACCGCATGATACACCGGCATCCCATATTCCCTTGTTCTTTCTTGGTGAGAGTTGAGCCATCTCTTTGAATTTATTAGAAATATTTTTCTTTGATGAGAGTGGCAATGGATGGGGGTACATTAGAACTTGTGTTTAGATGCGGTTTGAGGCCTTAGCTTTGCATGAATGTGAAAATGATAAGGGCATTTAGGTACCCTCGTCATGGTGAGTGCGAGTGTGGGATTTGGGGGGTTGGACCTCATAAATTATATATATGAGCATGGTAGTGAGAGGGGCGGGGGTTTGGACTTTACTAGCCCATTTGAGCTTGAAGCCGATCATTTGTAACCCGTGCCTAGTTCCTCTAAATTTAACCCGTATTTGACCCGGTCTATTAGTGTTGCATCTCGTATTAGTATGTTTATCTTGTTATGTTTGAAAAGAAAAAAAAATATAGAAAAAAGAGATATGAAAGGAAAAAGAAAAAAAAAGAGAGAAAAAGTAATGAAAAATGAAAAAAAAAAAAATGAATGAGATATGTTGTACATAGTTGTTTATGTTTTGCTTAGTTAGAAATAAAAGACTGGGTTGAATTGTTAGCTACTTTGCTTATATATTTCCATTTCCTACCCATTTGCCTAGCCACGTTACAACCTCTAAGTCCCTTTGATTCACGTGCATGTTTAGCAAATTATTTAGGCGAAGGACCGATTTGAGTACAAGCATATTATTGTTCAACTGCCCGTTTGCCTTGAGTGTGATCTAGCGTATATTTGCTAGTTATTACTTGCCACAGAGAAGAGAGTTATTGTGAGGGGTGTGTTATGTGCGGATTTAAGAAAAAGTTAGTAGATGAGGACAATTGTTGCTTGGTTTGTACTTGATCGCTTGAATAAATTGTGTTTTGTTGAACGGGTAGCTAGGGACAAGCAACGGTTAAGTGTTGGGATGTGACGGGTAGTCCGTAGGATAACCCTTAAGTGGTATAAATGATAATAAAATCCTACATTTAATCAGGTAGTTGTCTAGAATTAGATAACTACGGTCGTTTGTGTTTCAGGTACAAACGGGAGCTTAAAATGGAAGGAACACGGAGAATAAATGAAAAAATCAATTTTTGGAATTGAATAATTAAGAGGATAGCATGATAGAGGACGAAATTACGAGAACGTAGACAAAAACGGTGAAGAAAACGGAGTTGAAATGAAAAAGTTATGCTGAAAACAAGTTTTCATGTTGAAGCCTGCCGTAGGCTACGGCAAGGGCCGTAGCTTACGGCGCCGACTGGCACTTTTTGACCACCATAGTCCAGTATAGAGCCACCGTAGCACTTTTATTACCGCCGTAGCCTACGGCGGGTGCCGTAGGTTACGGCGCCGACTGGGTTGTTCTTGTAACTTACGCATTTATTGAGCTTTTGATGAATTTTTTTATGGTCCTATCATGGTTTTTCGGTTACACAACACTGGGAGGATGAATTTGCTTGTTCTTGGTGCTTGGAAACAATTTCTAAACATCTTGTTTGTGTTTTTAATTCCTATGAACATTGATATGTATGTGATAATGATTGTCCAAGTCATGAGTGGCTAAACTTATGGTGATCATCCTAGGTTGAAGGTTTGTCTAAGACATTTGTGTTTTGATTCTTATTTCTTGAATAATAGATTTGCTATGATGGTTTGTTTATTATGGTGTGTTGTTTGCTTGTTCATAAACTGTTAATTTGTATGTTAATCTTAGTCTAAACCATACGTTCTTAGTGTCGTTGACAATCGATATATCATGGGCGGGATTAGGATTGGGTATTGATTAATTGGTCATCAGGTAACAACCTCGCGTTCTAGGAATCCGAGTACTTAGTTCCCTTTTATCACAACAAGTTATCACACATGAACTATGTCTATGTAGTTCTTTCTAGTTGAATATTAGCATGAATGTCAAAGCAAACCGGAAACTTAGGATGGTCATTGGTCTCTTAATTGTTTACAAAACCAATTCTCAATTCGCAATTTAATTAGTAATCTTAGTTTTAAAATCAAACAATCCGAACTCTTGAATTTAATTTTATTGCAATTAGTTTAATTTAGTTAATTTAGATAAACCTTGAAGTAACACATATTCCACAAACTCCCTGTGTTCGATACCCACTTACCACTAACTATTTAGTAGTAATTGGATTAAATTTGATTGTGACCACGACATCACGTCAAACCGCAAACTTTATAATTAACAATTTTATTAATCGTTTCGAGAGCTCGTTTGTCACGTTACTAAAACTATAGAAATTCAAACTAATTTCGCCGTTAAACTTTACCACTCTTGTGTCGACACACCGAAAAGATTGACTAAGTTGACCGAGTTGACTCGCTGAGTTGATCAGGTGTGACCGGTAGACTCGGTTTGACCGAGTCTGACCGGGTTTGACTCCTTTGACCAGTGTTGACCGTACCCACTGACTTGTTGACCGAACTTGACCAGAACTGGCTGAGCTTTGACCAAGTTTGACCAAAACCCGAACCCTTGAATCTGAACCCAAAACTTCTATCGGTTACCTGAGCCGAACCGCGCCACGAGACCCGAACCGAGACTGATCTGAGCTGACCTGAAAAAAACTCGAACCAAACACCCGAATCTTGAAACACCTTCACTTGAACCGACTAAAACCGGAAGAACATAACATCTACAGCATATTATCATCATCGGACGTGAACCCGTCGGTTACCCAAGGTCACCGCCGTCGTCCGTGTTGGGTCCCTCGTAAAGGATCTGTTCGTCAGGAACTTAGATGAATCGACTTTGATCAATGTGCGGAATCCATTGGATCAAATCACAGATGTACGACAAAGTATTCTACGCTTAAACACCGTCTGATCTTTCTATTTAACTAATATGAAAGTACACAAGTGCCAGTAGAAGTCAGACTTGACAGAGTTCTCCTAAAGTGACAAAAGTTCTAAATCACATACCCGGACGGGGTATTTATAGGCAGCTCAGGATCTCACTTAAGTGCTGTCCGATCGGATGACAGTGCTGTCCGATCGGATGGCCCAACCTATCGGGTGACACAAGTCAACAATTGTTCAACACTTTTACAAACAAGACCCATATCCTGAGCTGACTAACTACGTACATACATACATACACATAAATGTTCACAAAGGACATAAACATACAAAATATGACTAAATGCTGACGGAAGCTATAGACGTATGAACTAACAGACTCCCCCTCGGATGTAGCTGCAGTTCCTTCCAGCATAGTCTTCAATCCTTTCTGTTACGCCTTCGTTCTTTCGCTCTCTGTCATCTCTTTTCAGCATTTTCTTCTAACATTCTTCGTCTAATATGCCTACCCTCTTCGATTCACCATTTTCTATAAACCGGATCACTATCACGCTTCCGATCCCATTTGGGAATCTTGTTTTCCTCTTTCTCTATTGGCATTTGATCCGTAGGTATCGGTCTTCCCAACTTGTGCTTGCCAAGCTCAGCTTCTCTTTCAGTAATCTCTTTAAACTTCTGGTTGCGCTTGTATCTTTTCAGGAATTCATCAATCTCAAAATCTCTCCATTTCGTCTTCCAATATCTTCCTGAGTTGATGTCTTGGGCAAAACACACATCCACGATCGTTTGATACTGCAAAGCTTGTTCTTTGTCTCTCTTCTCATATACAATCTTGTTGTAGAACAAACGGTCGATATCTTTCTTCGAACAGTTAACAAGCCACATCAGATCCAGAATACTGATTCTTCGTGACTTTCCAGTGGACTTGTCGAACAGTGAGATTACTGCCTCAGCCGTTGTTTCATTGTACAGCCACCCTTCAAATAAATCATGAAAATCTTGCTCAATAGCTCTGAGAGGCATATTCTTCAAACATCTTGGAGGCTTGATATCTAACGTTATATCTTTCTCTCCGTTCTCCAACATTGTGACAATTTGCTTTGGTCGTTGAGGCTTCCAGTCAGGATATCCAACCTTGGCCTGCTGCTTTATGTAATCCCACAAATGTTGATCATGTACTTTCATTTCCAGACCATAATAGAACTGCTTAATGTTCTTTATCTTCACCAACTCATCTACATCCCACCACGGGAGGGTTTTGATGTCTGACAAAAACTCAAAATACTGTACCCCTTGTTCCTGTCTGATGGCGTAGACCTGTAAATCTTCTAGATAACCCCATGATAAAATATCACCCCATGAGATGTCTTTGTTTTGAGTGAAGTACTGAAGTGCCCTAAGAGTCTTCCTCTCTTTCGGCATCACCTTGAACCACTTTTTCCTCTCCTCAGCCAGGTTTTCTCTTGGGATTGCCTTTGGAACACCTTCACTTGAAACCTTCTCGACAATTTTTCTCCTTATCTCATCTTCGTTTCGATCCTTGAACATTTCCGCGAAAGAAGGAAATGTTTCATCAATTCCAGAGTAGTGGAAATCAGTTTCTTCATCGGATGAATCTGAAGCATCTTCAACAATAACATCATTGTAGTGATCAGCTTCCTGAGCATACCTAGGCTCAAATACATCTTCAGATGACTGAGGTATCTCATCTTCAATGTCGAACTTAAACTTCCCATCATCCAAACCCAATTCCTCAAACATTTCTGCTCTGGATCTCCGAACCTCGAGCTCCCCCTCATGTTGTGCATGTAAGTAAATAACAGTTGGATTTGTAAGGAGTACCTGGTCAACGTGCTATTTTCCAGATGTGGAGGCTTCTTGTTGATCATCATCTTCTTGTTCGTTGATTTCATCATTCAGAAAATCTTCAATTCTTTGCTCAATATTAGGATTCTCAACCAGCAATCCAGACGATTCTTGATCATCATCATTACCCTTATCATCTTTATCATCCTTATCATCTTTCTGATCAGACTTGTCATCATTGTCATCTTCTTCTTCATCTTCATCACCAAGAATTTCCAGATCAGAATCACTTTCAACAATTTCTCCACGAGCTCTCTTAGCCTCTTTTCGTCTTTCATCAATCTTAATTCTTCGAACAATCTCTTTAAGGCTATAAGGTACTGAAACCGCTTTACCAATAAGAACAAAATTTGGTGTCTCTTCCTCTACTTCTTCCTCTTCTCTCCACTTTAACAACAGCACTTCTTTCGCCCTTCTTTTCTTTTGAATAGCAAAAACTCAACGAATAACTTCATTAAAATCAAAGGACATAGTAGAAGACTCACCAACTAGCATGAATCCCTTAGGATCTGCTTCAGACATTTCTTCATCAATTTGGCTTGAAGACCCACCAGCTTCTTGAGTTTCCTCAATAACACTTTTGTTCTTTTGTGTGGCTTCTTCAGCCAGTCGCCTTTCTCTTTCAATTCTTCGCTCTTCAGCCCTTTTTACTTCGATCTCATTGAACGCCGCATGAACATCAATCTTTAGGTGACTTTCTATGACTGCATATAACATGTTTAGCTGATTGTCTTTCATCACTTTATCGGCTTTCATTGCTTCCATTTCTAACTTCATCACCTTCATTTCGTTCGATGAAGCTTCACTCATTTCACTTAGAAGCTGGTTTAGAGTTTGATTCACATCTTGCAGATTCTTTATCTTCACATTCAATGTACTAATCTCTGCTGTCAGGAGTTCGAACAGTTGAGAGTTATCATGCACATCATCCTTCATTTTCTTTATCGTTTCTTCTTGATCTATCAAAACCATCCTAGCTTCATCATGAGCTTTCATCAGCTTTTCAATCTGCCCTTTTAAAACATCACGCTCTTCTTCAGCTTTAGCTTTAGCTTTTTCAAGATCAGCAACTTTCTTTAGTAATTCTTTCACAGCTTTGTTGTTAAACATATCATAATCATCTTCTGGAATATCTTCTCTGAATACTCCAGTTGCAGGTGGAAGACCTTCAAACAGATAATCAAAAGAAGTATTCTTTGGTTGTGAGAATTCTGGTTGATCTTGTGGAGGTGGTAGAGGAGTTGTAGCAGCTTTATATCCCGTGATTTCAACGTAATCATCATCACCTCCTATTTTCTTTTGAACCTCAACCTCGGGTACTTCAACACTCTGCACCTCTGGTTCCTTTGGAATCTCAACACTCTGAGCTTTCTCTGCTTCTTGAACCTTTGACGTTTCAACATGCTTTTCTTTCTTTCCATCTTTGTCTTTTGACAATTCAGCACCAGATTTCTTTGCCCGTACTCTCCTCGGAATTACTTCGGCTTGAACAGCTTTACGCTTCGCCCTTTGTTTCTTTGGCTCATCAGGTACATAGGTAGAGTCTTCTTCATCTAAACCTTTCTGCTTCTTGGTAGGCTTTTTCTTCAGCTGTGCTTTACCTCTACCAAGTGTTGTTGGGTCGAGCTCTGACTCTGACTCAGTAGCCTCAGAATCATCTTCACTTGAATTATCCTGAACCACACCTTCAGGCTCAGTAGCTTTGGCACTTTCAACTTGAGCACTAGAACTTTGATCTTTCTGAGCAGCACCTGCAGCTTCATTGAGCTGAATGAATTGTTCCAATGTAACCTTTGTCAGATCAATTGCATCTTGTGGAATGCTTGAAGGATCTATCACTGTTTCATCCACCAATCTTTGCTGTGGCTCTGCAGAAGGCCCTGCAAAACAAGCATTGACAAAATTTATTAGAAAGATGTAACAATTTAAAATTCTAACTGCCTTATGACTCCCCCTTTCATTATACCCTTTACTACAATCTTCGGAATAGAAACTGCAGGGGACGTCTTTGGCGTTCTCTTTCTCTTTCCATCTCTTACAAACCACAATCGGGTTTTCTTTTCAACCAACAAACTCATCTTCTCATCCTCGTTATCAGAATCACTCTTTTCATGTCTCCATTTATCATCCTCTGGAGCAACATATGCTTGCCTGCTGATTTTACATATCATTCCCTTAACTCTTTCATCAGTTCCTTTGGTCAGTCTAGTGATGGTTTCAGATGTCATATTTCTCAATCCCAAAATATCACTATTATTCTTTGGAATATCCTTGAACTGATCGTCAATCATCATCATGATGAATCGAGGATACATGATATATTTCTCACTTCCAGCTTTGATATTTTCCTTCATGTATTCAAAAATTACTTGAGAAACATTGTAAGGTATATTCAAAATCAGACATGCGATTGTGTTCATGATGTAATCGGATGCTTCATCGTATGCTCCCTTCCTGTGAGATAGAGCATGTATCACACAGTGAATCATGAACCTATAAGCACTAGAGAACATCGTTTTAATCATCTTTCCATTGATACTCCCTGTGAATCCCATTCTGCACCATAAACCTTTAGCTAAACGTTCAGGAATGATGGTTGGATCATTATCACTGTCACCTAAATCTAGCACACGTCTAAGATCTTCAACATTAAACTTCATCTCCAAATCTATATCTTTTCCTTTCTCATCCTTCTTCCTTACAGCAGAATAGATTGACTTATCAGATTCTTCGTATCTTGCTGAGTTCCAGAAAGTTCTCACATGGGATTCATACACGACAGTTTTATCAGTTAACGATTTCCCAATCCAGCTCTCTCTTAAAAACTTAGCTATCTCTTCAACCACAGTTCCTTTTGTATGATCTTCATCTAATAAATAATATACATTGTGACCCTTGTCCCAGTCTTTTCCTTTTCCCTGCAAAAATATTCATTACAAATCATTTGCACAGGGTTTTAGACATAAAAGACGAGTTATGAAAATTTTGAAAAATTCAAAATTTTTCTAACTCTGGAATACTCTATGTGTTAATACTGAGGATCGGATGGTTGTCCGATCGGATTGCTGTCCGATCGGATTGCCATCTTGTGCAATGAAGAGGTCAACATAGTCAACTGGTTTTGAATCGAAAGACCACCTGATCGAAGTGTTATCCGAACGAATTGTCACTCAATTAAGCAAAAAGAAACTTTGACTAGTCAACTCTTTGAAAGAGATTGCCTTTGATCGAATGTCCACTCGATCGGAGTGCTGTCCGATCGAGTTGCCTCTTGAAATATCTTGTTTATTAGTGGCTATCCGATCGGATTACAAATGCTGTCCGATTGGATTATCACTTGCCATGTTTTGAAATGTTTTTTCTTATAGTGGCTGTCCGAACGGATGGCAAATGCTGTCTGATCGGATTGCCACTTGGCATGAGAGCACAGTATTCAAGATAGAGATGTGAATTGAATGGCTATCTGATCGGACTGTTGTTTGATCAAATTACCATTCTTTCCATGACATGTAAAGATCAGTGACAAAGTGTTTTGAAACAAACAGTTGCCCGATCGGATTGTTGTCCGATTGGGTTTCCACTTCTTGTGATGGCACACAAAACAAGGCAATGATAGTACATGATGTGGAACATAATGGCTGTCCGATCGGTTATCAAATGCTGTTCGATCGGATTGCCATTTGTCAAAACACTTGTTTATTAAATGAAGGCACTGATTTCAAAGCATCAAATAATGTAACATATAATGCACAGATTCCTAGGCAAGAACACTTAGAAAATATTATCATGAATCTTGTGTTGAAACTGGTGGTCGTCCGATTGGACTGCTATGCGATCGGTCAGCACCTCGTTCAAAGAACAATGAAGAACCAACATGATCATGAAAATTTTCTCAGTCAAAACATCAAATTGATCATAGATCTATGTAGAGAATCTAATCGCGATCAAAACCCTATGTTCATTTTGTTCTAACTTGGCCTATACAGAGACTTATTTGACATTTAAAGCACCGATTGCCGACATGTTCTAATCATTAGATCTACACATTTAAACATGTTATTTCACAAATTAAACCGGTAAATCTGTAGATCTAACCCTCGTGAACAAAACCTAGTGTTCAAATTTCATCAAAACATCATGAATCTTCCTAGATCTAGCATTTAAGGCTCCGAACAGTGACGTTATGATGAACAGTTAATAATCATCAAGTTTAATCAGATTTGAGCATGAAAAACATACCTTTGCCATTATGAATGATGAGCAAATCAACGATCTAATGTATTTGTGCAAAGAGATAATGAGAATCAAAGATCAGATGAAAAAGTGAGAAAGAGGATAGGTCGGTCGATCGAACAAGTAAAAGTTTGACTGACCCATTGACCCTCTTATTTATAGTGTGAATGAAACGGAGTGCTGTCCTATCGAACAGCTGTTCGATCGGGTTGCTGCCCGAGCCAAGTACACTTTTCATTTGTTTGACCTTTTGACCTTTTGAACTTTTTGTTGTTTTTATCAGTTTTAAGAATCCACTTAAGTATCTAGGTCCAAGCTAATGACCCTGGGTACTTAATTTGTCTACCAAGTCCAACTTAATGACCTTGGTTTACCCGAAACAAAGCACACTGATGTTTTGTTTATTTCAAATATTTTCCTGAAAATTACAAGTTTCAACTTAATGAACTTGCTTTGACTTTTTCATTTTCACAGGTTTAACATGATAAGCTCCTAACTCATCTGTTCAGCTTAGAAACTTCCTGCATCTGTCTCAAACTGCGAGTCTGAAGATCCGCTTTCCACTTTGGTTTGTCGATGAAAACAAAGCAGAAATGCAAAATCTTTTTGGGATTATAAGAAAGTTTACGACTAGAGAGTTATGAAATCTTTTTGGGTTTTGAATGTTAAACTGAAATGAAATGAAATACAGTAAATGTAAACTATTTACAAACATATTTTTGGTGAGCATGTTAGGGAATCATATCAGCTACCGACAAGCTACAAGTACCGTTACGCTTTGATTTCATACTCAGAATTAAACAATTCGCTTAAATTGCCGATATACTGATCCTTTTAAGCTTTCACACAAATTTCAATCTGTTCAAGATACGAATTTAGTGTTTTAAGATCTTAACTTATACGCGTGTACCACCTCAGAATATACTCCCGTATCCAGACTTCTATATTCAGTCTTACAGGTGAGTGCACACTAATGATATCTGTAAGGGGTAAATGCGAAGCCATGAGAGCTCAGGCTAGAACTTCCGTTCAATCAGAGAGATAATGGCTCGACTTTAGGTGTGTCCCCCTTAGGGATCTTCTTTTCAACAGCACATGATTAGCATTTTTCAATGTTTCATCATTTTTTATGCTGAGGGTGGGTTTTATGAATAAAGCAGTGCAAAGTATTATACGAGGACTAGGCTATTGCTCCCGCAAAATCAGAAGTTCTGGTATAATACCCCAATATCATCACATACAAAGACCTAGTATGTCAGAAATAGAGTCTTTCAAACAGGATTTCAGGGGTTACCTATATATCCGAGAGATGTTCCCCAAGTAATAAGCAAGTAATGATTTAGGTTTATATTTCGAACAAACTTACTAAATGTCACACCCCCAAAATCCACACGCGGAGTATCACCGCTTGGAGGCGTGACTGACCAGGATCAAGCCACCAATCATATTGAACAATGTATGTAGTAAATATAATTCAACCAAACATTATGAAAGGTGTTCAAAACCAAAGCATAGTTAAATGTTTAGCGGAAGCATAAATATAAAACCCAACATAAGTACTAATTTAAGAAATAATGTAATGTTTTAAATCATGGCACACACTACCATGTCCCACAACGACCGCGCCTCCCTGTGCAAGCTCCAAGAGTACCTAACGACCTGTAAGGCATGTAGCAACGAATCAACAACAAAGTTGAGCGAGTTCACAATTGGTTGTTTAGTTATAGCATTCGTTTCGTAAATCATATGTTCGTTTTGTAAACCATGTATCGTATTAATTCGTATCGCAGTCTCCCAGACATATTTGCGAAGATAAGTGGGGGCTTCCCATGTGTTACTAGACCACGCGTATCGACTGCTACGAAAATGTAAGAGGTGCCCTAAGTCAATTTCTATCAGCATTGACCCTTTGCCCATAGTCCATTAGTACACGCCCGTCCGACTGGCACGGTGTGAGGTTTGTTAAACCCTAATAGCACTATCTACTAATGACCCGCTCGCCATAGGCCTCGGCGATTAAGTCGATAAATGAGGGACTTAAAATGATAGAGTGATGGTCTTATGGTCGTACGTATCCTGTTGTATGGGGAATACGCAAGTTTGTAGTTACCGTTAAGTTCTTTAACCCATTCCCAACCCTTGGGAATCCCATGCCTTGGATAGAGTGTGAACTCACCTTGGTTTGCTCGGTATGCTAAATTACGTGCTCGCAAGTAATCAGTCAAGTCCTATAGTATGCACGTATACTCAATCAGTTCAAGTTCGCAATGTTTCACATGTAATCTATGTCACAAAGTTTGTTTGGCAATTAACATCGTGCACCACGTAAGCAGTTAGTAAGTTCTCATGCAATTTATATTTCACATAAATGTTCATCACAGTTTGTACTAACATGGTTATTCATTTACATACTTAATAGGGTTAACAGTATTAATGAAGTTAGCAATTTAAGAGGATTTCTATACATAACAGGAATAATAGACTAACACAGCTAATTAACTAACAGAATTACTTAACAGAGTTAACAAAGGTTACCCACTTAACAAAGTGTCATACAAGAGTCTAACAGAGTTAATAAGGTTAACTGAGTTAATAAACTTAACTCAGTTAGTTGGTTAAACATAGTTACATAGAGTTATATACGTAACTTAACAAAGTTAACAACTTAACAGGTTTAACCACTTAACACACATAACAGTTGGGCCGAAATCCCTTGTGGGCCGAAATCCCTTGTGGGCGAAAACACTTGGGCAACGAAATCCCAAAGTGTTTTCGTCGAGGTAGTGTTTTCGTCGGGGGGGGGGGGGGGTTGGTTTTCGTCGGTTACATCGTCATCATCAATGTCAGTTACAATAACACAACAACCCTACTCTCTTCTACAGTTACGTGCTCAATCATCTACGAAATCATTTAAATAAAATAACTGATACGTAAACATATAAACTGCCAAACCATGCGAGACTGAGATCACAGATCAATCAGTAGATCGTTCATTTACAGGCACACCCGGTCAATCATATCGTCCAATTTACACAACAGTTTGTAAACAATATACATATATGTATAACCATCATCAAACCTTACTTCATACAAGCAGTCACAGTTACGATGCTTAACAAATCAATCATACAGTTGGTTTAAATAAAAAAATCAGTTAAAGTTCAACACTAACCGCGACGAACGAGACGAGAACTTGATTGATCTTGAGGATCCGGGGAACACAAGCTTGACGTCAGGTTCAAAGGGTAGCGAGAGGGAATGTGAGAGGTGTCTAGGTTTTGTCAGTTATCGAATTTGTGCACATCGATTAAACAAATCCTTTATTCAATCATTACTGGGCCGAAGCCCGTGAGTTGATTTCGCCGGCCCGTAGTGGACGAAAACACACAAGTGTTTTCGCCGCATGGGTGTTTTCGGCATAGAGGTATCTTGGGTGGGGTGTTTTCGGATGTTTGGCAAAAGTTACACATTCACTCCACATTACACTTAAACATATAATAATACACAGAACATATATCAACATAATTCCATTTTGTTTTATATTAAATATACCAAACATGTTATCAACATACACACTTATAAAGCACACCATATATAACATAACAATCACAATACGATTTAACAAATTACGAACGTGTACAGTTGTGAAACAAACAAGTCGTGTTAACAAACAACTTAAACAATTAACGCGCATTTAATGCGAAGATGGAAATCTTGGAAACTCGAGTTGTCACATTATCCCCAACTTGAAAGAAATTTCATCCCGAAATTTAGCACGTGGTTACTGAGGAAGCTAGTTATGTTGAGTTGTTTCCTGGTTTTCCTGGGGTGTCACATCATCCCCCCGTTGATTTGGAATTTCATCCCGGATTCTGTAGTAGCTTCAACCTCAGTAGTGGTTGCACTGTTTCCGAACAACTGGGGATATTTGAGTTTCATTTGATCTTCTCATTCCCAGGTAAACTCTGGGCCACGACGGGAGTTCCAACGAACTCGAACAAGAGGTATTCTGGTGTGCTTGAGGACCTTAACGTCCCGGTCCGTGATTTCAACTGGTTCCTCGACGAATCGCAACTGATCGTCGATAGTGAGTTCCTTCAAAGGAACTATGAGGGTCTCATCTGACAGACATTTCTTCAGATTCGACACGTGAAAGACATTGTGAACTGCACTGAGTTCTGTGGGTAGGTTTAGTTTGTAGGCCACCTTGCCTATTTTCTCAATGATTTCGAACGGTCCGACATATCGCGGATTGAGTTTGCCCCTTTTTCCAAAGCGAACCACACCCTTCCAGGGTGAAACTTTGAGTAGCACTCGATCCCTAACTTGGAACTTGAGTGGTTTCCGGTGCTTGTTTGCGTAGGCTTTTTGACGGTCGCGAGCTGCCACCATGCGTTGTCGTATCTGAGCAATCCTTTCTGTTGCGTCTACTACCAGTTCTGGACCTGTGATCTGACTATCACCCACCTCTGCCCAACAAAGAGGTGATCGGCATTTACGCCCGTACAATGCCTCGAATGGAGCGGCTTGAATGCTGGTGTGGTAACTGTTGTTATACGAAAACTCCACTAACGGGAGATGTTTTCCCAGCCGTTGCTAAAATCGATTATATACGCACGAAGCATGTCTTCTAGAGTTTGGATGGTGCGTTCAGACTGTTGATCCGTTTGCGGATGGTAAGCTGTGCTCATGTCTAATCGAGAGCCAAAAGATTTGTGCATCGCTTGCCACAGTTCTGAAGTGAAACGTGCATCACGATTGGAAATAATGGAGGTTGGTACCCCGTGCCTTGAGACAACTTCCCTAAGGTAGACGTCTGCCAGAGTGGAGAACTTATCCGTTTCCTTGATAGCCAAGAAGTGTGCAGACTTTGTGAGTCGATCTACGATCACCCATATAGTATCATTTCCACGTTGAGATCTAGGTAGGCCAGTAACGAAGTCCATGGAAATTTGCTCCCATTTCCATTGTGGTATTTCTGGTTGTTGGAGTAGGCCTGATGGTTCCTGGTATCCAGTCTTGATTCTCGCACAAGTCAAACATTTGCTAACGTAGGTTGCTATGTGAGCTTTCATGCTAGGCCACCAATACGTAGTTCTGAGATCGTGGTACATCTTATCTGAACCAGGGTGTACCGAGTAACGAGACTTATGTGCTTCATCCATCACAAGCTCGCGTAAGTTTCCATAGTGTGGGACCCAGATGAGTCCTGTTACGTAGTAGGCGCCGTCTTCCTTTTTGTTCTAATCGTTGCCTTGAGCCACGTAGAGCTTCAGTCCTGACGTTTTCTGGTTTCAACGCTCCTACCTGAGCATCTCGTATCTGTGAAGGAAGACTAGACTAAATGGTAAGTTGTAAAGCACGTACGCGTCGAGGTGTAGTATCCTTTCGACTGAGGGCGTCGGCCAGAACGTTGGCTTTGCCCGGATGGTACTTGATGGCACATTCGTAATCGTTCAGCAGCTCGACCCATTGACGCTGTCGCATGTTCAACTCTTTCTGCTTGAAGATATGCTCGAGACTCCTGTGATCGGTGTAAATGGTGCACTTGGTACCGTACAGGTAATGTCTCCATATCTTGAGTGCGAAAATAACGGCTCCCAGCTCCATGTCGTGTGTAGTGTAATTCCTTTCATGAACTTTAAGTTGGCGCGAGGCGTACGCAATAACTTTATCCCGTTGCATCAAAACACAACCAAGACCCTGAATTGATGCGTCACAATAGACCACAAAATCGTCTGTGCCCTCGGGCAATGATAGAATAGGTGCGCTGCAGAGCCTATCCTTTAAGTGCTGGAATGCTGATTCCTGTGCATTTCCCCAACGATAAATAACGCCTTTCTGAGTTAATGAGGTGAGGGGTTGTGCAATCTTAGAGAAGTCTTTGATGAACCTTCTGTAGTAGCCAGCCAAACCCAAGAATTGGCGGATTTCTGTTGGTGTACGCGGTGCAGGCGAGTTCTTAATCGAGTCTACCTTGGATGGATCAACATGAATCCCATCCTTGTTTACCACGTGGCCTAGAAAGTGGACTTCACGAAGCCAAAAGTCGCATTTGAAAACTTGGCGTACAGCTGTTCTGCTCGAAGGAGTTCCAAAATAAGTCGTAAATGCTTCTCGTGTTCCTCACGACTCCTAGAGTAGATCAGAATGTCGTCGATGAATACAATCACAAACTTATCCATGTAAGGCTTGCACACTCTGTTCATAGGATCCATGAAGACTGCAGGCGCATTTGTTAGCCCGAATGGCATGACCAAAAACTTGTAATGGCCGTAGCGTGTTCTGAATGCTGTTTTGGAAACGTCCTCGTCCCGGACTCTCAGTTGATGGTAGCCTGACCTCAGATCAATCTTTGAATAGTAGCTCGACCCTTGCAGCTGGTCGAATAAGTCGTCAATGCGTGGGAGAGGATAGCAATTCTTCACGGTCACCTTGTTCAGTTCGCGGTAATCTATGCACATGCGGAAGGTACGGTCTTTCTTCTTCACAAATAATACTGGAGCTCCCCAGGGCGAAGAGCTAGGACGAATGAAACCCTTATCCAATAGTTCTTGCAATTGCTTGGACAGTTCTTCCAGTTCGGTTGGAGCTAAACGATAAGGTGCTCGAGCTATAGGCGCTGCTCCAGGAGCTAGCTCGATCTGAAATTCGACCTGGCGATGAGGCGGTAGACCAGGTAATTCCTCAGGAAACACTTGAGGAAAGTCGCGTACAATTGGAATATCCTCTATCTTCTTCTCTTTCGTCGATGCATCAGTAACGAGTGCTAAAATAGCAGTGTGGCCCTTTCGCAAACACTTCTGGGCCTTAAGGAAGGAGATGATGCCCACTACAGCACCACTCTTGTCGCTTTGAATTTTGAGAGGTTCTTTGCCAGAACGGGGAATACGAACAATCTTCTCTTTGCATAGGATCTCTGCTTGTTGTTGGGATAACCAATCCATCCCAATGACGATGTCGAAACTACCCAGAACTATAGGAATGAGATCGATAGAGAAAGTCTGACCAGCGAGGATAAGATTACAACCCTTAACTATGAGTGTGGCCTCTAGACTTTTACCATTCGCTAATTCTACGACATGCTTGGTGTTCAAAAGTGTTGGTGTGCGCTTGAGCATTTGACTAACTTTTAGGGACACATAACTGGTATCGACACCCGAATCAAATAAAACAGTAACATAAAAGTCGTCGAGAAGAAACTTACCCATCACTACGTTAGGATCATTCCTTGCGTCACCCTGACCAATCACGAACGCTTGACCTCGGGTGCCATTGTTTCCCCCGTTGTTACCCACACTGTTGTTTCCATTTCCCTGATTATTGTTGTTGTCGTTCTGATTCTGGTTTAACTGGGGGCAGTCCCGCTTGAAATGGCCCTCAGCACCACACTGAAATCACCCCCTGTTTCCTCGCTGTTGCTATTGGTTCTGTGAAGCTGGTGGTTATTGTTGATGGTTCTGATTCGCAGGTCGTGAGCTCCTGCAATCCTTGGCTTTATGGCCAAGATTGTTACACTTCTGACAACGACCTTTGTTACACGGCCCGCTGTGGTGCAATTTACATCGACTGCACTTAGGGTGGTTTCCCCGGTACCCACCCTGACTTCGATTACCAAAAGATTGCTGACTGGGACTCATGTACTCATCCGTCTTTCGCTGCTGGGATTGAGACTGAACCGAAGTGGGACCCTTGCCTGAATCTCCATCCCACTTACGTTTGTTGTCACTAGGAGCATCCGAAGTGGCCGTAGCAGCATTAATACGTTTTGGCAGTTTGTTCTGCTCCACCGCCTGATCAGAGAGACGGTGAGCAAGTCGAGTGACTTGCTGGATGGTGTCCAAATTAGCCGCAGTCACATGGCTCTGAATTTCCGGTACAAGACCCTTGAGATACAGCTCGATTCGTTTGATGGGAGGGTCTACCATAGTGGGACACAATATTGCCAGCTCGTTCGATCTTTTCGTATATGCCTCGATTTCTGACCCCGTCATCTTTAAGTTGAAAAATTCCACCTCTAGCTTGTGGATGTCGTCGCGGCCACAATACTCTTCCTTAATCAGTTCCTTGAAGTCATTCCATGGGGTGGCATTAGCAGCTGCCAACCCTATCATTTGGACTTGCGCCTTCCACCAAGTTGACGCAATGCCTTCCAGTGTTCCAGTAGCATACTTCACCCTACGAGCTTTAGGGCATTCATACATCTCGAAGTCAGATTCAAGTTTCTCGAACCAGTGGAGGAGGCCTTCAGCTCCCCCATTGCCGTTGAAGGTAGTAGGTCGGCCGTTCATAAAAGTTTTGAAAGCGCCCACAGGAGGTTGAACAGGTTGACCTCTTGCCTGAGCAGCTGCGAATGCTGCAGTAACTTGTTCAGTGATCAAAGTCGCCAACTGGGCTTGAGTTAGGTTAACGCGTCCACTCATGATCTTTATATCAAAGGAAACATGAGTGAGAAAGGTTCGCGAAAGTGTGATGACAGAAGGGAGTAAGCATATAAGTGTTTCCAAACAATAGTTGTTACGTTTTTCTAAGCATACCTTGAGCAAAGTTCTATGTAATCTAGCAAGTAGGCAATGTAAACATAAATTGTATCACCTAGAATGTCGAGTCTTGCACGTGGAGCGAAGCGTCGTTGTGGATCGTTGAGCACTGTACAGGTTATAGTCTGGTTTTAACAAAAACTTTTTCCCTTATTAAAACCAAGTTCAGTATAACCAATGGCTCTGATACCAATCTGTCACACCCCCAAAATCCACACGCGGAGTATCACCGCTTGGAGGCGTGACTGACCAGGATCAAGCCACCAATCATATTGAACAATGTATGTAGTAAATATAATTCAACCAAACAATATGAAAGGTGTTCAAAACCAAAGCATAGTTAAATGTTTAGCGGAAGCATAAATGTAAAACCCAACATAAGTAGTAAGTTAAGAAATAATGTAATGTTTTAAATCATGGCACACACTACCATGTCCCACAACGACCGCGCCTCCCTGTGCAAGCTCCAAGAGTACCTAACGACCTGCAAGGCATGTAGCAACGAATCAACAACAAAGTTGAGCGAGTTCTGTGACACTCTGGGTTTTTCCGAGCAACTATCTTGCATTGAAATTATGTATACATATTTTATTAAATGGAAATTTGTGAGTTACCTTGGTGTGCTATATGATCCTTGCATGTATGTAATATATATATATATATATATAGATGTATAAGTTCTAGTGAACCGAGATCACGACTCGAGACCCCCGGTCTCGAGTAATGAGTAAACAGTGGGCCGGTTGGGCCGTGGACCTCCTTTAGTCCACCCGAGAGCCCATTAGGGAGCACCATTTGATATGGAAACCCATGTCATCATCCACATTTTCCCCTACATTCACCCCCACACTCTCCTACACACACACTCTCTCTCTCTCTCTCTCTCTCTCTCACTAAAACCCTAGAACACCACTACAAACCTCCTCTCATCTCTCTCTCGGATTCAACCGGTAGCACCAAGACTCTCGGACCAAGCTCATTTCCCTCACTCGGAACTTCTTTCACCGCTCCTCCATACACTCTCCATATCTAGCCGGTTAGTACCCTATGGTTTGTTAATCCTTGATGATTTAAAATACATATTAATACCACTTTGTTGATCAAATGATTTGGTTAGTGGTTGATTGCTTGAAATGATTAAAAGATGAATGAAATGTGAACTATTATGCTTTGAATGATGAATGACTGATGATGCTTATCACCACCCGATTCATGTTGATAAATAGGACAAATATTGTGTTTAACGATGGTTTACAAGATTTTCTTGATACTTAGGATATATGTCACATGATTCTTGTTCACAAATTCGTGTTATATGTTGTAGAACTGAGGATATATGCACACACTTGGAATATAAAGATGAATGATAAAACCCTAGTGTTGAACTACATGAACATATTATGAATATTTGAATGTGTTTTGAAAATGATGAAAACCCTAAATGAAGAACAGTTTGAATATGGGATGAATATGTGTTGAACAATTGATAAATGCTTGTTTGATCCATTTGATTCAGAGTTAGACAAGAAAACATGTTGGTGAAATTGTATTGGTTAGTACTAAGGATCATGAACATGAAATTCTATTGGATAGTACAAGTGGACAGGTTCTAGAAGAATTCGGCCATCAGGTGTGCAAGTCGAGACCCCCGGTCTCGACTCGAGATCATCCAAACGACAACCCGAGACCGCAGTGATTGCGACTCGAGAACTACGAATAAACA
Organism: Helianthus tuberosus; assembly: GCA_030545235.1. Taxonomy (NCBI): domain Eukaryota; kingdom Viridiplantae; phylum Streptophyta; class Magnoliopsida; order Asterales; family Asteraceae; genus Helianthus; species Helianthus tuberosus. Next base: position 91,735,088 of record CM060418.1, on the reverse strand, counting down.
CCTCGGGACAGACTTCAAGGACTGAGACCAGCTTGGTCTCGACTCGAGATCTCATGATCTCGACTCGAGATTGGACTCGAGACCCCTGAGGTAGCGACCCATTCCTGTACCACTCGAGACCAGAAGCCCATGACTCGAGACCATCTGGTTACGACTCGAGACCGCGTGTTCTCGAGTCGAGACCAACTTGTCTCGATCGGACTGCTTACTTTAGCTATTGGGCCGTGTTGTTACTGGGCCAGTTTGGTTTGATGGACTGTTCTCGCATGAGCTAAGTGTTATTTGATAAACTGCTAGCATGTTAAGGCAGGCCCAATAACCCTAATTGACGTACATGTTACGTGCTAACTGTTACTGCTTAAACCGCTAAAATAAGCCCAACCTTATCAATAGTAGTGTAATCTGAATACTATGTGTTAGATACGTGTAAGATAAACGTGATTACTTGTACCCAACCTGACCTATACCGGTGACCATGCTAAGGCGTGGTAACCAACGTGCGTGACCAAGTAAACGAATCTGCCGAGCAACCCAAGGTGAGTTCACAACCAATAAAGCATGGGTTCCCGGTGGTTTGGGAAACGGAAACTTAAACAACGCTATCCCCTCGTCAGGGATACAAACCTACTTTCTTCCCCTTAAATGGGACTTTTAGTTAATTACTGTTTATACTGGATGCAACAAGCAACACTAAACGAAACTCTATCACTAAAGTCCTCACTTCTTAATACCGATTAGTCGCCGGGGTCGGGCGAACGGGTTATTAGTTGATAGCGCTATTTAGGTCTCACCAACCTCACACCGTGCCCGCGTATGGGATCGGGCGTGAACTAATGTACTCTGGCAAAACCGTCAATGATGATAGAACATTGACGAACGGGGCACTCTACGGAAACGTACGAATGAATAGTATTCGGTACTGTAAAAACAGTTTAGTCGCTTACTTATGGGGTAGCTCCCCATGGCATGTATAAACGGATAAATTAACTAGTGAAACAAGTTTTTGGTAATTAAAAACTGGACAACATGTGAACTCGCCAACATTTTTGTTGACACCCTACAGCATGCTTTGCAGGTACCCAGTGACTCAGGAGCTTGCAGCTTGGGAATGTGTAGTGGTCGTCTAACCCATGTGTTGGGTTTTAAATAATCTTGAACTATGAACTTTGTTTTGAAATAGTTGGTTTATGCTTCCGCTGTTTACTTAAACTGTTATTCGGACTTAAACTTTTAAGACTTCGAACTATGATGTTTACTAACTATTGTGGTTGGTGAACATTTTTACTATTAACTAATGCTCAGTATAATTGGTGGCTGGATCCTGGTCAGTCACGCCTCCAAGCGGTGGTATTCCGCATGTGGATTTTGGGGGTGTGACAAGTTCACAGTTGGTTGTTTAGTTATAGCATTCGTTTCGTAAATCATATGTTCGTTTTGTAAACCATGTATCGTATTAATTCGTATCGCGGTCTCCCAGACATATTTGCGAAGATAAGTGGGGGCTTCCCATGTGTTACTAGACCACGCGTATCGACTGCTACGAAAATGTAAGAGGTGCCCTAAGTCAATGTCTATCAGCATTGACCCTTTGCCCATAGTCCATTAGTACACGCCCGTCCGACTGGCACGGTGTGAGGTTTGTTAAACCCTAATAGCGCTATCTACTAATGACCCGTTCGCCATAGGCCTCGGCGATTAAGTCGATAAACGAGGGACTTAAAATGATAGAGTGATGGTCTTATGGTCGTACGTATCCTGTTGTATGGGGAATACGCAAGTTTGTAGTTACCGTTAAGTTCTTTAACCCATTCCCAACCCTTGGGAATCCCATGCCTTGGATAGAGTGTGAACTCACCTTGGTTTGCTCGGTATGCTAAATTACGTGCTCGCAAGTAATCAGTCAAGTCCTATAGTATGCACGTATACTCAATCAGTTCAAGTTCGCAATGTTTCACATGTAATCTATGTCACAAAGTGTGTTTGGCAATTAACATCGTGCACCACGTAAGCAGTTAGTAAGTTCTCATGCAATTTATATTTCACATAAATGTTCATCACAGTTTGTACTAACATGGTTATTCATTTACATACTTAAGAGGGTTAATAGTATTAACGAAGTTAGCAATTTAAGAGGATTTCTATACATAACAGGAATAATAGACTAACACAGCTAATTAACTAACAGAATTACTTAACAGAGTTAACAAAGGTTACCCACTTAACAAAGTGTCATACAAGAGTCTAACAGAGTTAATAAGGTTAACTGAGTTAATAAACTTAACTCAGTTAGTTGGTTAAACATAGTTACATACCTAACAGAGTTATATATGTAACTTAACAAAGTTAACAACTTAACAGGTGTGACAACTTGAGTTTCCAAGATTTCCAGTGTCGCACTATTGCACGTTAATTGTTTAGTTTGTTTGTTGACACGACTTGTCAAGTTTCACAATCGTACACGTTGTAATATGTTAAATCGTACTTAATCGTAAGTGTATTTCATATATAATTGAGGTGCTATATAAGTGTTATTGTTATGTGTATATTATACATATCTTGCTTAAATAATAAAACATTGGCCAATAACCTAACCAACATGAAAACACCCTTCTGTGATGAAAACACTTTAGTGTTTTCGTCCAGCAATGTTTGGCGAAAACAAAGATGGGCCTTAGGCCCAGTAGTGAATTATATATATTTCGTTTTATCACAATCTTCTCGGATAAGTTTTCAATCGGCAAACCCTAGAGTTTTCCCCCTGTGTGCGACGGCAGTGGAGACAAAACCCCCTAGAGGCAACATCATCTTTGCCGATCGAGTCTCTCGGTTAGTGGATCGGACATTATATTGTTTCTTGGTTTGCTCGTTTATGATTATACATGGATTTAATTAACAAATAGTATAGCATTCATAACATAGTCAAAGGGGTTTAAATGCTTTTGAAGGTGAACATGTGCAGACTGCATTAACTGATCATATCAGAAGTCATGTGATATTAATACATAATTCAATGTAACTAAATATTGGGGGTCCAATACATTTGATGTCATGTGATCTGACAAAGTGGGTATCTCTTGAACATGTGTATTTTATTACCATAAATGCTCGATTAATGATAGTCTAGAACTCAATGATTTCAAAAGCCGATGTATCTGTTAGTTATTTAGGGAGTTTGGGGATTTTAAAAACCTGCTGTTGTTGATGATGATGATGAGGAAACCAACGAAATCACTAAGGGATTTCGGCACCCTAGTGATTTCGTCCCACACATACTCAACGAAAACACCCCCACAATACAAACTGGACGAAATCACTTTAAGTGATTTCTGGCCCACATAGGGGATTTCGGCCCAATGAGGGTTTTCGTCCCTTAAGGGGATTTCGGCTCTTGTAGATTTCGACTCATAGTGTTTTCGGCCCAACTCTGTTGTTATCAACCTGTTAAGTTTTTAATTTCAGTAAACTCAGTTAGTATGTTAGTTCTGTTAATATGTTAACTGGGTTATGTTAACTGGGTTACATATGTAAAGCTTGAATTACATGAATGTGACTAACTGTTTGTGTGTTGCATCATTTTAACTGTCAAACACTTCTGTTAGTCTGTTAATGTATAACCTTGTCAAAGTGGACTGTGAAAGCCTTTATGTGAAACATGAATTGCATAAGTTGGGTTAACTGTTTACATAGTACAAGATGCAAATTCCTAGGCACACTTTGTGATATTACTGTGATGATAGTTACATGTGAAATTTTACGAACGTGAACTGATTGAATATACGTGCACTATAGGACTTGACTGATTTATTGTGAGCACTTAACTTAGCATACCGAGCAAACCAAGGTGAGTTCACACTCTTACCAAGGCATGGGATTCCCGGGGTTGGGAATGGGATTGAAGGAATGGATTTGTACTTACAATGTTACTAGACTATCTACCATCGTCCTCGGATGCGCAGGATACATACGTAAAACCTACGTATACTTGTACACATCACTGTCCTCAGGTTGCGAAGGACACTTACGTAAAACCTACGTAAACTTATACTCATTACTGCCTCGGGTTGTGTCAGGCACTTACGTAAAACCTACGTAAACCCCCGCGTACCCCTGTCCTCGGTTGTGAAGGACACTTACGTAAAACCTACGTAAACTTTGTACGTACTACTGTTCTCGGTAAGAAGAACACTTATGGTTGCAAATAGTCTAGTGTATATGCAAACATGGGAAGCCCCCACTAATAGAACATACTATCGGCCTAGTAGGGCCACACGTTACGAAACGAACTTGCTTTTACAAACTTACTTACTGTGAACTCGCTCAACTAGTTGTTGACTCTCTGTTACATGCCTTGCAGGTCGTTAGATTTTCATGGAGCTTGCACGGGAGGCACGGTCGTTGTGGACATGGATCGTGAATGTGTGGTTAAACATCATGACATTTCGTACTTAATCTTATGTTGGGTTTTACATTATTGCTTCCGCTACACACTTGTTTATGTTTGGTTTTGAAAACACCTATCGTATTGATGAATGATTTTTACTATTTACTTATATGTTCAATATGATTGGTGGCTTGATCCTGGTCAGTCACGCCTCCAAGCGGTGGTACTCCGCGTGTGGATTTTGGGGGTGTGACAGATTGGTATCAGAGCCATTGGTTATAGTGAACTAGGTTTTAATAAGGGAAAACTTTTTGTTAAAACTAGACTATAACCTGAACAGTGCTCAACGATCCACAACGACGCCTCGCTCCACGTGCAAGACTCAACATCCTAGGTAATATGGTATATGTTTTATTGCCTACTTGCTAGAATTGCATAGAACTTTGCTCAGGGTGTGCTTAGATTAACGTAACACTATTGCATGAGAACACTTGTGTGTTTACTCTCTTATGTCATCGCACTACTCGCGAACCTCTCTCACCTATGTTACATTTGCTATGAAGATCATGGCTGGACACATTAACATGACACAAGCCCAGTTGACGGCTCTTATTAACGAACGAGTTGCTGCGGCACTTGCAGCCGCACAAGAAGGAGGTCAACACGCTCAGCCACCTGTTTGCACCTTCAAAACTTTCATGGACTGTCGTCCTACTACTTTTAGTGGCACGGAAGGAGCGGTTGGACTCCTCCATTGGTTTGAAAAGCTCGAGTCCGTATTTGAAATGTGTGAATGCCCTGAGGCTCGCAGGGTGAAGTACGCCACTGGTACTCTAGAAGGCATTGCGCTGACTTGGTGGAATGCGCAAGTTCAGATGTTAGGGTTGGCTGTTGCAAACGCCACACCCTGGAATGATTTTAAGGAATTGATCAGAGAGGAATACTGTAACCGTGATGATATTCATAAGCTGGAGGTAGAGTTTTACCACTTGAAAATGACGGGGTCAGAAATTGAAGCGTACACCAGAAGATCGAATGAGTTGGCTATTCTGTGTCCTACTATGGTAGACCCTCCCATTAAGCGTATTGAACTGTATCTCAAGGGTCTGGTACCAGAAATTCAAAGTCACGTAACCTCAGCGAATCTTGGCACCATACAACAAATCGTCAAGCTAGCTCACCGCCTCACCGATCAGGCAGTGGAACAGAACAAGCTGCCTAAACGTATCAGCGCTACTACTACTGCTACTGTTTCAGCAACTACTCCTGCTACCCCTAGTGATAACAAGAGAAAATGGGAGGGGGATTCCAGCAAAGGTTCAGCTTCAGTACAGTCTCAAGTTCAGCAGCGAAAGACTGACAACTATCAGAGCCCTAGTCAGCAATCTTCGGGCAGTCACAGGCAGGGTGGTTATCGAGGGAACCTCCCAAGGTGTAACAACTGTAACAGGCATCACAGTGGCCAGTGCAACAAGGGTCGTTGTCAGAGGTGCCTCAAGATGGGCCATGAGGCCAAGGATTGTAGGAGCCCGCGGCCTGCGAATCAGAATCAGCAGCAGCAGCAAGCACCGCAGAATCAGCAACAGGGCAACAAAGGATTTTTTCATTGTGGTGCTGAAGGTCACTTCAAAAGACACTGCCCTCAGTTAAACCGAAACCAGAACAACAACAACAACCAGGGCAATGGGAACAACAACAACGGAGGAAACAACAATGATGGGAACAACGGCGCTAGGGGTCGAGCATTTGTGATTGGTCAGGCTGATGCAAGGAACGATCCTAATGTGGTTATGGGTAAGTTTCTTCTCGACGAATTTTATGTTATTGTATTATTTGATTCGGGTGCGGATACCAGTTACATGTCTCTGAAGGTTAGTAAAATGCTTAAGCGCGCACCAACACTTTTGAACACCAAACATGTCGTAGAGTTAGCTAATGGAAAAAGTCTAGAAGCCACACACATAGTTCAGGGTTGTAATCTTATCCTCGCTGGTCAGACTTTCTCTATTGATCTCATTCCTATAACTCTGAGTAGTTTTGACATCGTCATTGGTATGGATTGGTTATCCCAACAACAAGCAGAGATCCTATGCAAGGAGAAGATCATTCGTATTCCCCGTACTGGCAAAGAACCTCTTGAAGTTCAAGGCGATAAGAGTGGTGTCGTGAGTGGCATCATCTCCTTCTTGAAGGCACAGAAGTGTTTGCGAAAGGGCCACACAGCTATTTTAGCGCTCGTTACTGATACATCGACGACAAAGAAGAAGTTAGAGGATATCCCAGTTGTACGTGATTTTCCTCAAGTGTTTCCTGAAGAGTTACCTGGGCTACCGCCCCATCGCCAGGTCAAATTTCAGATCGAGCTAGCTCCTGGAGCAGCACCCATAGCTCGAGCGCCTTACCGCTTAGCTCCAACTGAACTGGAAGAACTGTCTAAGCAATTGCAAGAACTCTTGGAAAAGGGTTTCATACGTCCTAGCTCTTCGCCCTGGGGAGCTCCAGTATTATTTGTGAAGAAGAAAGACGGTACCTTCCGCATGTGTATAGACTACCGCGAACTGAACAAGGTGACTGTGAAGAATCGTTATCCTCTTCCACGCATCGACGACTTATTCAACCAGTTGCAAGGGTCGAGCTATTACTCGAAGATTGACCTGAGGTCAGGCTATCATCAATTGAGAGTCCGGGATGAGGACGTCTCCAAAACAGCATTCAGAACACGATACGGCCACTACGAGTTTTTGGTCATGCCATTCGGGTTAACGAACGCGCCTGCGGTTTTCATGGATCTTATGAACAGGGTGTGCAAACCTTATCTTGATAAGTTTGTTATTATTTTCATCGACGACATCCTGATCTACTCGAAGAGTCGGGAGGAACACGAGCAACATTTACGACTTATTTTGGAACTCCTTCGAACGGAACAGCTGTACGCCAAATTTTCGAAATGCGACTTCTGGCTTCGCGAAGTCCACTTCTTAGGCCACGTGGTAAACAAGGATGGGATTCATGTTGATCCATCCAAGGTAGATTCGATCAAGAACTGGCCTGCACCTCGCACACCAACCGAAATACGCCAATTCTTGGGTTTGGCGGGTTATTACAGACGGTTCATCAAAGACTTCTCAAAGATTGCACAGCCGCTGACATTACTGACACAGAAAGGTGTTGCTTACCGTTGGAGTAATACATAGGAAACAGCGTTTCAGCACTTAAAGGATAGACTTTGTAGCGCACCTATCCTCTCATTGCCCGAAGGCACGGATGATTTTGTAGTCTACTGCGACGCATCCATCCAAGGTCTTGGATGTGTGTTGATGCAACGGGATAAAGTTATTGCTTATGCTTCGCGCCAACTTAAGATTCACGAACGGAATTACACCACACACGATTTAGAGCTGGGAGCCGTTGTTTTTGCGCACAAGATATGGCGACATTACCTGTATGGCACTAAGTGCACCATCTACACTGATCACAGGAGTCTTGAGTATATATTCAAGCAGAAAGAATTGAACATGAGACAACGTCGATGGGTTGAACTACTGAACGATTACGAATGTGCTATAAAGTACCATCCGGGCAAAGCCAATGTTGTGGCCGACGCCCTCAGTCGAAAGGATACTACACCTAGGCGTGTACGAGCGTTACAACTCACTATTCAGTCTAGTCTTCCTGCACAGATACGAGATGCTCAGGTAGAAGCATTGAAACCAGAAAATATCAGGGCTGAAGCCCTACGCGGTTCAAGGCAACGGTTAGAACAAAAGGCAGACGGCGCCTACTATGTAACAGGACGCATTTGGGTCCCACACTATGGCAACTTACGCGAGCTTGTAATGGAAGAAGCTCATAAGTCTCGCTACTCAGTACATCCTGGTTCAGATAAGATGTACCACGACCTCAGAACTACATATTGGTGGCCTAGCATGAAAGCTCACATAGCAACTTACGTTAGCAAGTGTTTGACTTGTGCGAGAGTCAAAGCGGAATATCAAAAACCTTTAGGCCCACTCCAACAACCTGAGATACCACAATGGAAATGGGAGCAAATTTCCATGGATTTTGTTACTGGCCTGCCTAGATCTCAACGTGGGAATGATACTATTTGGGTGATAGTGGATCGACTCACTAAGTCTGCACACTTCTTGGCTATCAAGGAAACAGACAAGTTCTCTACTTTAGCAGACATTTACTTGAAGGAAGTGGTTTCGAGGCACGGGGTGCCCACCTCTATTATCTCTGATCGTGATGCACGTTTTACTTTAGAACTGTGGCAAGCAATGCACAAATCTTTTGGCTCTCGTTTAGACATGAGCACAGCTTATCATCCTCAGACCGATGGGCAGTCTGAGCGCACTATTCAAACTCTAGAAGACATGCTTCGGGCGTGTGTAATTGACTTTGGCAATGGCTGGGAAAAACATCTACCACTTGTGGAATTTTCATACAATAACAGTTACCACACCAGCATTAAAGCTGCTCCATTTGAGGCATTGTACGGGCGTAAATGCCGATCACCTCTTTGTTGGGCAGAGGTGGGTGATAGTCAGATCACAGGTCCAGAAATGGTAGTTGATACTACTGAAAAGATTGCTCAAATACGACAACGCATGGCGGCAGCTCGTGACCGTCAGAAAGCATACGCCGATAAAGACAGGAAACTACTCGAATTCCAGGTTGGGAATCGAGCACTACTCAAAGTTTCACCCTGGAAGGGTGTGGTTCGTTTTGGCAAAAGGGGCAAACTCAATCCACGATACGTTGGACCATTTGAAGTCATTGAGAAAATAGGCAAGGTGGCCTACAGACTGAACCTACCAGCTGAACTCAGTGCAGTTCACAACGTCTTTCACGTGTCGAATCTGAAGAAGTGTCTGTCGGATGAGACCTTCATAGTTCCTTTGAAGGAGCTCACTATCGACGAACGGTTGCATTTCGTCGAAGAACCAGTTGAAATCACGGACCGGGATGTTAAGGTCCTCAAGAACACCAGAATACCTCTTGTTCGAGTTCGTTGGAACTCCCGTCGTGGCCCAGAGTTTACCTTGGAACGAGAAGACCAAATGGAACTCAAATATCCCCAGTTGTTCGAAAACAATGCAACTACTACTGAGGCTGAAGCTACTACAGAATTTCGGGATGAAATTCCAAATCAACGGGGGGTTGATGTGACACCCCAGGAAAACCAGTAAACTACACAACACAACACAACTAGCTTCCTCAGTAACCGCATGCTAAATTTCGGGATGAAATTTCTTTCAAGTTGGGGATAATGTGACAACTCGAGTTTCCAAGATTTCCAGTGTCGCACTATTGCACGTTAATTGTTTAGTTTGTTTGTTGACACGACTTGTCAAGTTTCACAATCGTACACGTTGTAATATGTTAAATCGTACTTAATCGTAAGTGTATTTCATATATAATTGAGGTGCTATATAAGTGTTATTGTTATGTGTATATTATACATATCTTGCTTAAATAATAAAACATTGGCCAATAACCTAACCAACATGAAAACACCCTTCTGTGATGAAAACACTTTAGTGTTTTCGTCCAGCAATGTTTGGCGAAAACAAAGATGGGCCTTAGGCCCAGTAGTGAATTATATATATTTCTTTTTATCACAATCTTCTCGGATAAGTTTTCAATCGGCAAACCCTAGAGTTTTCCCCCTGTGTGCGACGGCAGTGGAGACAAAACCCCCTAGAGGCAACATCATCTTTGCCGATCGAGTCTCTCGGTTAGTGGATCGGACATTATATTGTTTCTTGTTTTGCTCATTTATGATTATACATGGATTTAATTAACAAATAGTATAGCATTCATAACATAGTCAAAGGGGTTTAAATGCTTTTGAAGGTGAACATGTGCAGACTGCATTAACTGATCATATCAGAAGTCATGTGATATTAATACATAATTCAATGTAACTAAATATTGGGGGTCCAATACATTTGATGTCATGTGATCTGACAAAGTGGGTATCTCTTGAACATGTGTATTTTATTACCATAAATGCTCGATTAATGATAGTCTAGAACTCAATGATTTCAAAAGCCGATGTATCTGTTAGTTATTTAGGGAGTTTGGGGATTTTAAAAACCTGCTGTTGTTGATGATGATGATGAGGAAACCAACGAAATCACTAAGGGATTTCGGCACCCTAGTGATTTCGTCCCACACATACTCAACGAAAACACCCCCACAATACAAACTGGACGAAATCACTTTAAGTGATTTCCGGCCCACATAGGGGATTTCGGCCCAATGAGGGTTTTCGTCCCTTAAGGGGATTTCGGCTCTTGTAGATTTCGACTCATAGTGTTTTTGGCCCAACTCTGTTGTTATCAACCTGTTAAGTTTTTAATTTCAGTAAACTCAGTTAGTATGTTAGTTCTGTTAATATGTTAACTGGGTTATGTTAACTGGGTTACATATGTAAAGCTTGAATTACATGAATGTGACTAACTGTTTGTGTGTTGCATCATTTTAACTGTCAAACACTTCTGTTAGTCTGTTAATGTATAACCTTGTCAAAGTGGACTGTGAAAGCCTTTATGTGAAACATGAATTGCATAAGTTGGGTTAACTGTTTACATAGTACAAGATGCAAATTGCTAGGCACACTTTGTGATATTACTGTGATGATAGTTACATGTGAAATATTACGAACGTGAACTGATTGAATATACGTTCACTATAGGACTTGACTGATTTATTGTGAGCACTTAACTTAGCATACCGAGCAAACCAAGGTGAGTTCACACTCTTACCAAGGCATGGGATTCCCGGGGTTGGGAATGGGATTGAAGGAATGGATTTGTACTTACAATGTTACTAGACTATCTACCATCGTCCTCGGATGCGCAGGATACATACGTAAAGCCTACGTATACTTGTACACATCACTGTCCTCAGGTTGCGAAGGACACTTACGTAAAACCTACGTAAACTTATACTCATTACTGCCTCGGGTTGTGTCAGGCACTTACGTAAAACCTACGTAAACCCCCGCGTACCCCTGTCCTCGGTTGTGAAGGACACTTACGTAAAACCTACGTAAACTTTGTACGTACTACTGTTCTCGGTAAGAAGAACACTTATGGTTGCAAATAGTCTAGTGTATATGCAAACATGGGAAGCCCCCACTAATAGAACATACTATCGGCCCAGTAGGGCCACACGTTACGAAACGAACTTGCTTTTACAAACTTACTTACTGTGAACTCGCTCAACTAGTTGTTGACTCTCTGTTACATGCCTTGCAGGTCGTTAGATTTTCATGGAGCTTGCACGGGAGGCACGGTCGTTGTGGACATGGATCGTGAATGTGTGGTTAAACATCATGACATTTTGTACTTAATCTTATGTTGGGTTTTACATTATTGCTTCCGCTACACACTTGTTTATGTTTGGTTTTGAAAACACCTATCGTATTGATGAATGACTTTTACTATTTACTTATATGTTCAATATGATTGGTGGCTTGATCCTGGTCAGTCACGCCTCCAAGCGGTGGTACTCCGCGTGTGGATTTTGGGGGTGTGACAACAGGTTTAACCACTTAACACACATAACAGTAGGGCCGAAATCCCTTGTGGGCGAAAACACTTGGGCAACGAAATCCCAAAGTGTTTTCGTCGAGGTAGTGTTTTCGTCGGGGGGGGGGGGGGTTTGGTTTTCGTCGGTTACATCGTCATCATCAATGTCAGTTACAATAACACAGCAACCCTACTCTCTTCTAACAGTTACGTGCTCAATCATCTACGAAATCATTTAAATCAAGTAACTGATACGTAAACATATGAACTGCCAAATCATGCGAGACTGAGATCACAAATCAATCAGTAGATCATTCATTTACAGGCACACCTGGTCAATCATATCGTCCAATTTACACAACAATTTGTAAACAATATACATATATGTATAACCATCATCAAACCTTACTTCATACAAGCAGTCACAGTTACGATGCTTAACAAATCAATCATACAGTTGGTTTAAATAAAAAAATTAGTTAAAGTTCAACACTAACCGTGACGAACGAGACGAGAACTTGATTGATCTTGAGGATCCGGGGAACACAAGCTTGCCGTCAGGTTCAAAGGGTAGCGAGAGGGAATGTGAGAGGTGTCTAGGGTTTGTCAGTTATCGAATTTGTGCGCACCGATTAAACAAATCCTTTATTCAATCATTACTGGGCCGAAGCCCGTGAGTTTATTTCGCCGGCCCGTAGTGGACGAAAACACACAAGTGTTTTCACCGCATGGGTGTTTTCGGCATAGAGGTGTCTTGGGTGGGGTGTTTTCGGATGTTTGGCAAAAGTTACACATTCACTCCACATTACACTTAAACATATAATAATACACAGAACATATATCAACATAATTCCATTTTGTTTTATATTAAATATACCAAACATGTTATCAACATACACACTTATAAGGCACACCATATATAACATAACAATCACAATACGATTTAACAAATTACGAACGTGTACAGTTGTGAAACAAACAAGTCGTGTTAACAAACAACTTAAACAATTAACGCGCATTTAATACGAAGATGGAAATCTTGGAAACTCGAGTTGTCACACTAAATGTGTTAAAACCTATCGGCATATCATCAGCGAGACTGCTTAACACTTTTAAACTTTACATTTCTTTAGCATACTGCAACTGTCTAGCTGATGTACTATCATTTTCCTTTTTACACAAACTCTTTTTCGGTTTTCTACTGTTTTTGGATTTTTGGATTTTTTATTGTTTTTGTATTTTCTAAAAGATATAACCTATCTCCCCCTAAATACCAAAACAAGTAAAAAAATGACAAACCATTGCATATTGCTTTTCAACATCATCTACAGTGGTACCTTCATCTACTCCAAGAATCCCCTCCGCAACCGATAGTAACTTCATACCATTAAGTTTCAAAAGATATTGAAAATGAGTTTTGTCAAACGCTTTGGTATGTAAGTCAGCTTTTTGTTCATCGGTGTGGATTTTTTCTATTCGTATCAACTTCTTATCGAAACAGTCTCGGATGAAGTGATGACGAATTTCAATGTGTTTGGTTTTAGCGTGATGAACAAGATTTTTTTGTTATGTTTATAGCTGCCTCATTATCAACAAAGATAGGGGAGTTAAGAAATTGCAAACCGTAGTCTCGCATCTGTTGCTGGATCCACAGGATCTGAGAGCAGCAGCTACTAGCAGATACATATTCGGCTTCACATGTGGATAAAGCGACAGAGGTCTTCTTTTTACTTTGCCAGGTGACCAATCGTGATCCGAAAAACTGGCACCCCGCTGTTGTTGACTTAGCGTTCACTTTGCAGCATCCGAAATCGGAATCAGAATATCCCGTAAGCGTGAAATCGCCTTCTTTTGGATACCACAACCCAAGTTATGGAGTTCCTTTCAGGTAGCGTAATATCCTTTTCACTATTATCATATGCGAAGCTCTGGGGCTTGACTGAAACCGTGCTGCGAGGCAGGTTGGATACATAATATCCGGTCTTGATGCCGTCAAATACATCAGCGATCCGATCATGGAGCGATACAACGTTTCATCCACTTTATCTCCGGTGAGATCAGGGTTTATCCCATGGTTCGTCTGATGTATGAACGTTCCCTCGGGTAGTTTATCAACCTGAAGCCCCAAGAAGAACTTCATCTCACCCATTGATGACATTTCAAACTTCTGCTTCATAACTTTTTCAAAATATTTGCAGAGTTGTTCATTTGTTGACCCGAAAATTATGTCATCCACGTAAATCTGGACAATCAGAAGATGTCCTTCGACTTCTTTTGTGAACAGAGTGGCGTCTACCTTTCCTCGGATGAAGTTGTTGGCTAACAGATGTTGAGACAGGGTCTCGTACCAGGCTCTCGGGGCCTGATGTAAGCCGTATAACGCCTTATCCAAGAGATAAACTTTATCTTTATGAATTGGGTCGGTGAAGCCCGGTGGCTGTCCGACATATACCTCCTCCTTCACTTTACCATAGAAAAATGTCGACTTCACATCTAGCTGAAACACTTTAAATCCTTTCCAAGATGCAAATGCTAGGAAGATTCTGATCGCTTCAAGTCGAGCAACCAGAGCATACACTTCAGTGAAATCTATACCCTCCTGCTGACTGAAACCCTGGACAATGAGTCGAGCTTTGTTGTGAATAATAACTCCTCAATCATCCCTCTTGCAGTTAAACACCCACTTGGTGTTTATCTTCCTGTGACCATCAGGCAAGTCCACCAGTTTCCATACGCCCAACTTCTCAAACTGACTTAGCTCCTCCTGCATAGCGTTAACCCAGGAATCTTCAGTTAGGGCTTCCTTGTAAGTACGCGGCCCAATCTGCGAAATGAAACAACTAAGTGAAAACTCTGTTTGTAAAGGAGCAATTGTAGAATAAAAACAAGTAAGGCCTTGGTCAATTTGTCGTCTAGTGCGGACGCCTGATTGCAACTCTCCAATGATTAGCTCTTCTGGATGGTATGAAAGAGTTCTTGGCATCACCTCGCCTGGAACATCTACCTCACTTTCCAAATTCGTAATGTTCTAGTTTACGACTTGTTCACTGACAGGAATAGTTTGATCTGGAGATTGGATTTGCTCCCCCTCAGACTCCGAATCACCACGATCGAATGTTGGCCTTTCATCAGATTCTAAATTATCATTGATTGCCGTCTGATTGCTAGGAGCTTGTTCTTGTTCTGAAGATGTCAGAGTTTGCATAACATCATCGTTTTCTCCAGCATTGCTTGGACCCGCTTCATCATTGTTCGAAGCTTGTCGTTGACGACTATAAGGTTCTGTTGGGAATCTTTCTTGTGATTCTTCATATTCTCTTAGAATATCCAACTCATCAAAGAACTCTGGTTCTTCCTCTATGTCGAATGAATCTCACAGAGTATCGTAATTGAAACGCCATGAGTCGGCAGGTTTCTGAGGTGGCATAGTATAACCTTGACACTCAACATTATGTGCTTCGATGATCCGCTTCAAGCTTGGAATAAAGACTCTTTTCAATGGGCTTGCATATCCCACAAATATTCCTTCAATGCTCTTTGGACCAAATTTACCATAAGGTTCTAGAACTGTGCAGGGAGACCCGAACGGTTCCAAATACTTCAGGTTAGGTTTGCGTTTGTTAATTAGCTCGAAACACGTCTTATTGAACTTCTTCACCGTAAGAACCCGGTTTAGCGAATAGCAAGCGGCTGACACTTCTTCTGCCCAGAAATTGACAGGTAGTTTTGAATCAGCAAGCATCGTCCTGGCCGTTTCAATCAACGTCCTATTCTTTCTTTCTGCTACTCTATTTTGCTGCGGAGTGTAAGGCGCGCTGAATTCTTGCAGTATACCTCTTTCATCACAATATTCTTCCATTTTGTTATTCTTAAACTCTGTACCGTTGTCACTTCTTATTCTTCTAATTCGAGTTCGGTACAAGTTTTCAATCTTTCTAAACATTTTCATCAAACTCTCAAATGTTTCATCTTTTGTCTTCAGAAACGTTACCCACGAAAATCTTGAAAATTCGTCTGTGGCAACTAAGCAGTAGAGATCACCAGTTATGCTTTTAACATTCACAGGACCAAAAAGATCCATGTGAAGTCTCTCTAACGGCCTCGAGACTGAGTTCATCTTCTTTCCAGGGTGAGATTTCTTTCGCTGTTTACATTTGATACAACTAATGCACTCCCCCTCAAGATGAAAACCTTTCAGATGAACACCATTTACTAAGTCATTGTGTATCAGGTAGTTCATTTTTCGCAGATGAATGTGCCCCATCTTTCGATGCCATAATTGTGACTCCTTTTCAGTGGCTCTTGACATGAAGCAGTGAGCCTGACCCGTGGTAGTAGTTGCTAGACTCATGTCCAACACGTACAGATCGTCGACTCTTGGTGCTCTCATGATGACCCACTCTTCGGGGACAACAAACCCTAGTTTCAATATCAAACATTCTTTATCTGTGAAGTGCGTCGACATACGATCACAAATTTGAGATAAGCTTAGAAGATTGTTTTCCAGCTCGGCGATGTAGTTCACTCTTTCAAACGTGACAATACCATTCGATAAAGTTCCCTCACCAACTATACGACCACCTTCATTGCCTGCAAACCCTCGAACATCATACAGTAGGGTTTTCTTCCCCGTCATGTGCCGAGAAGCTCCACTATCCATTATCCAGCATGAGATGGATCTCGGAAGCTCCTGCACATTTCAAAAACATTTAGTGAGATTTTGAAGCAACCCAAGCCTCTTTTGACTCAGGTAGCTTAACGTTGATGTGTGTTTTTGCAGTGTATAGTGGTGGAAAGTTCTTGTCATTCATCTTTAAACTTTCTTCAGATCCAACCTCAACCTCTTTGTTTAAGAAAAATTCGTC
Organism: Helianthus tuberosus; assembly: GCA_030545235.1. Taxonomy (NCBI): domain Eukaryota; kingdom Viridiplantae; phylum Streptophyta; class Magnoliopsida; order Asterales; family Asteraceae; genus Helianthus; species Helianthus tuberosus. The sequence continues at coordinate 91,718,301 of CM060418.1, read as the reverse complement.
ATTTCGAGGTTGACCAGATGGTTGGTCTTTCTTCGGAACATACTTCTTCTCTGATGAAGTAGAAGTTTGTTTCTCAAGTTTCTCATAGTAATCCAAAGGAACATTCATCTTTACCAGTGTAGTAGAAGATGATTGTTTTGCAGACTCTGAAACCTTTGGTTTTGGAGAACTTGCTTTCTTTTCAACAGACTTTGGTTTCCATGTTTGTTGAGATGACGCAACCCGTTTGTAAAATTTGTCATTTTTAGTTACCAACTTCTTTACGGGTTCAGTTTTCCTAACTGACTCTTTTGCAGATTTAGTTTTAACTTTGGCATTTTCCTTCTTTAAAATCTTTTTCTCAACAAACATTGGAGCTTTTCCTTTTACATCATCTTTTCTTTTCGGATTCTCGACAACCACAGACTTAGGCTTCGAGTTAGTGCACTTTCGTGCAATGTGTCCAACTTGATTGCATTTGAAGCATGTTCGGGTGTCAACTACCCGACTTGTGCCTTTGGTCTGGGGCTGCGAGGCTTTCTTCTCAAAGAATTCTTCATTGGTTTTCGAAAATATCTCAGATTCTTGCTCGGAGTGTGAACTCGAGCTTTTCACAAACACCTTTTTCTCAACAAATTTCTTTTTTTGAAAGTTCCTTCTTTGATTATTCTTACCACCCTGATAACCACCCGACCATTTGTTTTGGTAGTTGTTAGAAAAACGTGGCGGTACTACAGGTTTTTTGTAGTAAGACTTATCTTTTGCAAAGTTCAATTGTCTTTCGGAACGTTTCAAACCTTCGATTTCACAAACATCAATCTCAACCAGTTTAAAAACATTTTTCAATTTGTCGACATTCACATTTTCTAATGGAAACTCAAGATCCGAATACAACTTATCCAAACCCGACATCTTGTACATCACAAGAGTAGGTTTTTCACTTAAGTTGTTTTTGGATTTTGATTTCGGAATGTAATTATTCAAAAAGCATTCTTCGTCCTCAGTTGAATCACTGTCAGATTTCAAAACGTTTTCAACTACATTTTTAACAGCTTCAAACTGAACACTGTCTTCATCAGATGATGAAGTGAATGTGATGTCAATTGTTTCTGGAAGTTTAATTTCATTTGTTTCATCATTGTTAACCAACCCAGACTTTTTCTTTGAAAAATTATTCAACACTGGTGGTGGAACTTGATGATACCCAACCCCAGTTCCATCAGAGTATATATCCTCGCCAACTTTGTTCTTCCCAATGGGTTTGGGAACTATGTGTTGAAGAACAAAACTTGCGGAGTTGTAACTGTTGAGTTTCAGATTGATGCGTTCATTTTCAATCTTAGCTTCCTGAAACTGAAGCTTCAAATTAGCAATCTCATCCAACTGTTGGTTGATTTGCTTTTCTTTCGACTGAAGGACTCCTGACAATTGAAAATTTTCTTTGCTAGTTTTACTGTTTCGCTCATCTGAGTCTTTTATCATTCTTTTTAACTTCTCATGATTTTCAGAAAGTTGTCGGTTTTCAAGAATTAACTTTTCATTTTCTTTTCTTACTCGGTGTAATTCAATTTTATCATTTTCAAGTTTCTCAGTTAATTCCTTAATTCGATCATTTGAAGCTTTTACCAATTTGTCACGACTTAAGATTTGATTTTCAACTTCTCTGACTCTTTCAGTCAGTTCTTCAGTCTTTTTAGCACTGAGATATGCATGTGTACTACAAATCTTGCAGTCTTTCATGCAATTTTTGCAGTCACTATCAATCTTGGCTTTATCAGTCTTACCTGACCCATTTGTTGAATCATTAGAACTGACCTTGCTCTTTGACTCAGTTCTAGACTTAGAATCTACCTCTAATTCCTGTGCTGTGCGCACTTTATCTGCCATTTTCTTTAGGTTCTCTGCATTCATCTCTTTCGTCGTGTCAATAATCCCATCATCGACCTTTTTCAACTTTAGCTTCTCCTCCTCTTATCTTGCCCACATTCTCTGTCTCTCTTTCTCCTGTTCTGCTATTTGTTCGATAAGAGTCTCAACAAGAAGCGTTGATGGTTCAACAAGTATATTTCCCTTAGGATCCAAATAGCATTCTCTGTCAGCATCCCATCTCTTTGCACTTTTTGCCTCTTTCCATGCACGATAATGTCTGTCTTTCATGGTTTGTGCTAACACCTTTCTGTTGACATATTTTTCTTCCTCAGTACGGGTGTCTTTGAAAGGCACAATCTTTGCCATGAAGGCATATCCCACAGCATCTTCTTCAGGTAACAGATCACTCCAGTCAAAACCCTCATCATCGTGAATAACTGCTAAGGCTCTTGACTTTTCTTTTGGAGCTTCTTCTAGTTGCTTCATTCTTGGAGGTTCTGCTTTGTTTTGATGATAAATGGCCTTCTTATAATAATCATCATGGAATGGATTGGCCATTTCATCAGAAGCTGCGTTTCGACATTCTCGTTTAAAGTGCTCCTTTTGCTTGCACTTAAAACATGTAACCTTCGATTTATCAAATCCCAATTTTGTTGAAGGTCCACCAATGGAGTGTCTACCGGTTATCTCCATGAACCTCTGAGCCCTTCGAACAACACTCACCATACACCATCTAATGTCAATCAGTTCCATTTCTTCAGGATTGATTTGATCATAGTCTTCCTTGGTGAGGTTAGTGTTTCTGATTTTTCCGGCTACTAAAATTTCATAAGATTCCAAGATGGATGCCAGAAATACCATCTGCTGTTTGGCTGCTTCTTCGCTGAAGTTTTGTGCGTTGTTGAGATTTAGAGCAATGTTGCATTGGAAAATGTTTTTCGGAGCAGATTGTTGCTGTTGACTTGATGAAGACGATCCTCCATGATATCCGCTACTTGGAGCAGGACTACTGTTTTGATTTTCTTGACTTGGTATGCTTGAGTTCTCTGCTGAGAACACAGTCTTTTGTGACACAGTCTTTGGAATCATGCTTCCTCTATAGTACAGATCGACATTTTGCTGGTACTGAGTACTATTGACTTTATTTGTTTTCCTAATCTCCAGCTCGTGGCTTTCAAACCTCTCAATCAGGAAATCAACTGTCAGATTCTTCTTCTCTACAGTGTTTTTCAACAACAAAGCAAAGTACATCCAATCCTTTTCATCAGGTAGTGAATCCATCAATTTATCAACCAATTCTTCCTCGGTAAATGTAATCCCGTGTCTAGAAAGCCCGATCTTTAAGTGACAAAACCGTTCTATCATCTTTGATACCGATTCATTCTTCATATAACCGAAAAGATCAAATTCCTTTTTCAACAATTTTCTTTTGTTCTTAACAATTTCTTCTCCACCCACACACTTTTTCTCTATTTTTGCCCATAAATCTTTGGAATTTTTGTAATCGATTAAAGATATGATATCATCCCTCACTGATTGATGTAGCAATGCGATGCATTTCTATTCAGCAATGAAGTTTTCTTGTTCATTATTGATCAAATTTTCATAGTCACTTCTTCCAATGTCAAACCCATTCTTCAAACACTTCCAACTTTGGTAGGCGAAAGCCTTCAACCACTCCTCGAACCTACTCGCCCATCTATTATAATCTTCGATAGCCATGAGCTTGGGCGGTTTGTTGTATGTGCCATAAGCATTATCCACGCTTAGTGAGTCAGCAATGGCTTTCTTAGGATTCGGGTTTGGAGCAGTGTTGTCTGTGTTGCTTGACGAGGTGTCTCCCGTGTTGCTGGTGTAAGCAAATACGTCACTAAAAGGGTTTAGGAAATCGTCCCCCATTTTAGAGTACCTGAAACAGTTTACAAACACTTAGACAATTTTTTGTGATTTTTTGAAAGGTTCACACTTGTGCACTTGAATCGGATAGCTGTCCGATCGAGTGTCACAGTCAGGTATCAAGTGGTGTACTCAAATCAGAATGCAACTCGAACGAATGGTTGTCCGAACGAGTGGTTGTCCGAACGAGTAGCAGACTGTCCAATCAGATGACTGTCCGATCGAATGGTAGGATGACGTAAGCACCAAGGATAAGAAAGAATAATGCTGTCCGATCGATCTGCTGTTCGATCGGGTAGCACTGATGATGTCAGCAACAAAGTTTCTTAGAACAATCTAATCCAAGTCATTCGTACAGCTATTCGAACGAATTGATGATGTCAGCAAATCTAAGAACAGCTAAGCTAAGTCGTCCGTACAGCTGTTCGAATGGATAGATGACATCAGCATGCAAGAACAGTTCAACATGGTTTTTGATGATTTGATTCAGTTTTTGATGGAGTTTTCTTATGAAATTTTGAAGATTTGTACTATGATTGATTGCGAATCGATTGATATCAGTTTTATCAAAATTTAACCGTAGATTCACGTTCAATTTTATGTTTTTCTGGTTTTTAAGGTATAAAAGTGAAGAACAATGTAAGAAATGAGTAGAAAGTGCGAGAATTCGTCAAATTTCTGGTGAAATTTGACTCTGATCGGCAAGAATAGCTCAAATTCTGGTGAATTCGCTGTCGTAGATCTCGATTCAGCTCCCTGGATGCTCTGATACCACTTGTTGGGTCCCTCGTAAAGGATCTGTTCGTCAGGAACTTAGATGAATCGACTTTGATCAATGTGCGGAATCCATTGGATCAAATCACAGATGTACGACAAAGTATTCAACGCTTAAACACCGTCTGATCTTTCTATTCAACTGATATGAACGTACACAAGTGCCAGTAGAAGTCAGATTTGACAGAGTTCTCCTAAAGTGACAAAAGTTCTAAATGACATACCCGGACGAGGTATTTATATGCAGCTCAGGATCTCACTTAAGTGTTGTCCGATCGGATGACATGGCTGCTGTCCGATCGGATGACAGTGCTGTCCGATCGGATGGCCCAACCGATCAGGTGACACAAGTCAACAATTGTTCAACACTTTTACAAAGAAGACCCATATCCTGAGCTGACTAACTACGTACATACATACATACACATAAATGTTCACAAAGGACATAAACATACAAAATATGACTAAATGCTGACGAAAGCTACAGACATATGAACTAACAGTCCCGTAGCACCGGTGGCCGTGCCGTCGCCGGCCACCACCATCTTCATTATCATCATCATCATCATCTCGTCAACAGGAAGCAACCATCATCATCATCATCATCCGTTTTTTTTAAAAAAGAAAATTAAAAGAAAGCAGAGGGGTTTACCGTGAACCCTTCGGCCAGAGACACCGACCCACCGCCGTTCACCTCCATTGCCGCCACCGTGAACGGCGGCGCCATTCCCAATCTTCGTCGCTTTCTCTCTCTCTTTCTCTCCAGTCTCTCTCTCTCTATCTCGTCTCTTCTAATCTTGTTGCCGGAAAAATGAGAAAACGAGGGTGTCAGTCGTCCATTAAATCAGAGAGATGGAGCAGGGGTGTTAAGGTGGGGTCTCGCCGGTTAACCGGCGCCGGTGAGGAACCCGGTTGCCGGCCAGAAACGTCGAGAGGGGGGGTTGTCTGCTGGTGGATGTTGTCGGAAAGGGGAGCCGGCTCCTCCCCATTACTCACCGACAATGGGAATCGAAGGAGGAAGAGGGAGTGGAGGTGAGTTGAGAGTGGTATATGTCTTCTCTGTGTTTGTGTGTGGCTTGATAAGATGCAGGGGAAGTGAAATGGGAGGGTAGGGTTGGTAGAGGTTGTAGATTGTAAATGTGGATAAGGTTCTCAAATGAATAGATTTAGGTTTACTACAACTTATATACTTGGGTTTTAGTTAGTGGGCTTTGGGCTTGGGCCCAATCCCCGTGTTTAAGTGGCCCGTAATTTCTACGAGACCCGTTATCAAAACCCAAACTCTCCATAACGTCATAAATTATAATTTTAGATTTAAAATTGTGAAAAATGGTGTCGGTAGTCATTTTTGCCGCGTTTGATCGTCGGTAGCGCTAAATCGCGTAAAACGCATCGTTCGCCGTTTTAATCCGTTTTTTCGATTCGGTTTTTACTACGGATGTAAAAATTTAATTATAAAGCTAAAATATATCGTAAAAATTTAATATTTGTCGCCGTTGTCAGTATTTTGTTCGGTTTTAATTCGTTAACGTTTAACGTTTAGCAGATGTTCCGCAAATCACCATTCGCGCACTGTAAGGCCGGTTAGACGTTCCTAGGCACTCCAAGGTCCTAATTAAGTCAATTTGCATCTTAAACACTACTTATAATCATCCTAATGTTCGTTTTGCGCGTAATTAGGAGCCGTAAATCACCGGTTGTCACATTGTCCCCTTGTTAATAAAATTTCTTCCTCGAAATTTAGACTACGTTAACTCCGTAGAGTTATGTTATGCGTAGGTAAATACGAACATTACCAAATTGAATGAACATGAAATCGAATCAAGACTTATTCGAATTAGCTGAATTCAAGGACGTACTACAACAATAAGAACCCAACAGTTAAAAGGAATGTGTTTCAGAATTTGATGTCAAGTGAAACTAGACAAAGGAACTCCGACCAACAGAATTCCAAACGAACGTCCACAAAATGTAAATGAATGTTAGAAACAATAACATTTACTAGAAGAAGCATAGAATCAACAAGCTCAAATGAAGTAGTTTTGCATGAAACGCTCGATCATGATTAGCACAAGCTGCAAGTTATACAAACGCCACAAGGCGTCGTAGTGATCGAGAAAATTCAATAATAGCAGTGACCGAACAAGTTCACTGTGTTTGAAATCAAATGAGGATTCAACAAAGTAAATCTGAACGCTTGTTCCAAACAAACATCATAGGATTTTCGATTGAAAATGGAGCATCAAGAAATAGTGTTTTCGATCGAAGGTGTAGAAGTAATGAATATCGCAAGCATTCGATCGATGTTGAAAGAACCGCTATGAGGTACACCGAAATATAATATGAATTTGTGTACCATTATCTTAACACACTATTGTATTAAGACGGCTTTATCATGATAAATCAAAGTGGATTTAAAATAAATAAATAAATAATTAAATCCGTATATGAGGTGTGTAAATGAGGTTAGCACAAGCTTCAATATAGTGGAACACCACCACAAGGTGTCGAAATCAACAAACAATTTAATGGAGTTAAAGGCCAAACAAGTCTACTCCAACTCGGAACAAATGAGACGCTTGTCAAAAATTGATTTGAATATGACGCTCTCAATACATCATATGGTGCCTTGAATTGAATATGTATAGTGAACAAGTTCAAGCAATTGAACTTGGTTTAGGCGAATTCCGACAATAAATACATATATCGACTAGGAAATTTGGACATGGTTACAACGAATAACCATGTACGTAACTTGAAAAGTAAAGAAGTTTCAAGAAATTCGTTGACTCGATAGCAAAGAGTCAACACTTACAAGAATGAAGATCATCTAGATCACGAAGCAATAATTGGATATAGCGAAATAATAATTGAAATTTGTATGAAACGATCATTCAAAGTGAAACCACAAGAGTAACAAACGATGCATGTGTAACATATGAATTTTTCAAGAAATGAAGCAAATGACTATTCGCTATAATGAAAGAAATTGTCGTGATGCAATGACCATTCAGAGGAGTAGAGATGTGAAAATCTACTCACTAGATGCTAAAATCGGAATTTCAACAAAAGAAATTTAAGGACTTTACCTGGGGTTGCATGTGATGACCGGTCGTTAAATAACATTACCATGGAATGTCGAACATAGCGTATTCGTCATAAATGAGATGGGGGGGGGGGGAATGCGGAGACATGCTTCTTCTCCTTGGTGTGATTCGTGTCGTTGCAGGACCACGTGACAAGTTGCTGCATTCTGATTGGTAGTTCTCCTGCTGGTGGAAACTAGCATCGTCGTTGTGTTTCTAAGCGTGTCTTCTCAAATACCTTGCCTTGAAAGCCGTATGTGACGTACTTCAACCTCCATTGATGTGTGGAGTGAGTGTCGTTTAATTTGCACGCCCATACTTCGTTTTGCGTAGGTTACCTGCTAGGTTAAATAAAATAGCATAGATGACATAATAATGGCGTTTACCCGAGTTAATAGACGTGGTTCCTACGTGTTGACCTTTAATGAACTTCGACATAAGTTTTCGAAGGTCCTATATGCATGTTTCCTAACTCTCAAGGTTTTGTTTAGCATGCGTAATTGTTTTGTATAAACCACAAATTAACGTTTGTTTAAAAACAAAATTTTGACTCTTTGTTTTCGGCAACGGTTCGAGACCATATTTGAGTCTTAGGCGTTCTGTAAATATTCAAAGTCTTAATGATCTAAATCCCCAGAGGAAAGTGAGGTTAGAGCCTAGGTAATTCTATAGAAAACCCTATTCGCTGTAACCTAAAGCTCTGATACCAATCAGTCACACCCCGAAGTATCAGAGCATTGGCGTGACTGTACTGGTATCTTTAATGCACAGCGGAAGCAAATATAGCTAAGACTTATAGAGAAATGAATGCCACTAAGTACTCGACTCAACATTGTTCTCCTATTCCAACCGTGCCATAGTTTGAAAAAGTAACCTGAGAAAGAACATGCGAAAAATCAACATAAAGTTGAGCGAGTTCATAGTTTGGTTTGGAAAAGATTTGAAATAAATCTTTTTGAATAACCGGTTTTTAAAATAATGTTTGAGAAAACGAAATAAAAATCATTTTCTTGGCATGTTATATGAAAACTTTGTATTTGTAAACCTTTGTGTTTGTAAAAATTTGTGTAACCGTCAATGCCCACACCTAGCAATGACAACATGCATGCATAATTCGATAAGTTGTATTTGTATAAAAACATGGTATGTAAATATAAGTTGTAAACTGTAAAATGTACGTTTGTGAGGTGTAAATGTAAATGTAAATGTAAGGAAATCAGATCGCTAATGTTTAGCTACGATATTAACATATGTGACGACATAGGAAGCATCCAAACCTAGGCGACTTTTAACATCGTTTACCCTACGACTGTGACCCAAAGCACTCCATGGCTATGTGTTGCCAAGAGAGTGAGGCTGCCCGGACCTGTTAGATCTAACCCTTGCTCTTTCGATCTAAACTAGATTAATGGTGCTTACGTATACCCTATTTGTGACGTGATCTCTGTATCATTCCTTTGTTTTAACATACCTTTTATAAGTTTATTTTCACCCAAGTTTAGAAAACTAGAAAACGTTTGTATGCACGTTTTGAAAAATACATTTGTTTGAAAAAACGGTATTTTAGTATAAACCATTCGTAAACCATTTGAGTTTACTCAAAATCACAAATCATTTTTGTGAGTTAAAACCTTTGTGTATCATGGTTTAGAAATATGAATTTGTTGTTTATCGAAAACATTTAATGTTTTTGCAAAATGTGCATGTCTTTCCACCCTAAAAACATTTATAGAAATGTAGAACTGTAAAAAGGTGAGGTTATGAACTCACCTGGATTTCCTTGTGCAAAGCTATCTAAAAGTGCATTCTGTAGTGTCGTTTCCAAACGTGATTCGCTAGCGTGCATTCTATAATATCCCTAACATGGAATATCTTATCAGTTTCTAAATATACGTGGTAACTAAACTACGTGTCACCGAGCTCTACCGAATCGTTAACCGAACGATTCGACGGTAAGTTGCTAACTTAAAAAACGGTTAAGTTATACATGCTTAGTTTGTTTATTGTCAGTAATTAATGAGTCTTGGAAAGACTTAATTCTCGAGAGATTTAAAAAAAAATAAATATTTATATAAAATTCGTTTGTAGTCGATCGGTTATGTTTTTATATTAAAACGTGTTTCGTTTTACAAATTTTCTCGAAAAACGGGAAGAGTTTCCTCTGTTTTTGGACGGTCCCGACAACACAAGTTGTCGTTTTATTTTCAAAAGTCAACAAGATTCAACATTATTTATATAAACTCAAGTTATAAAAACAAGGTAATATACGAAACCGCAAACTTTATAATTAACGATTTTATTATTCGTTTCAGAGCTCGTTTGTCACATAACTAAAACTATAGAATATCAAACTAATTTCAGCATTAAACTTTACCACTCTCGTGTCTACGCGCCAAAAAGATTGACTGAGTTGACCGAGTCAACCGGGTTGACCGAGGTGACTCATTGAGTTGACCAGGTTTGACCGGTTGACTCCTTTGACCAGTGTTGACCGTACCCGCTGACTTGTTTACCGAACTTGACCCGAACTGGCTGACCTTTCACCAAGTTTGACCGAAACCCAACCCTTGAATCTGAACCCGAAACTTCCATCGGTTACGCGAGCCGAACCTCACCGCGAGACCCGAACTGAGACTGACCTGAGCGGACCCGAACAAAACTCGAACCAAACACCCGATTCTTGAAACACCTTCACTTGAACCAACTGAAACCGGAAGATCCGAACATCTACAACATATTATCATCATCGGACGTGAACCCGTCGGTAACCCAAGGTCAACGTCGCCGTCCCGTAGCACCGGTGGCCGTGCCGTCGCCGGCCACCACCGTCTTTATCATCATCATCTCGTCAACATGAAGCAACCATCATCATCATCATCATCCGTTTTTTCTAAAAAAAGAATATTAAAAGAAAGCAGAGGGGTTTACCGTGAACCCATCGGCCAGAGACACCGACCCACCGCCGTTTGTCTCCACTGCCGCCGCCGTGAGCGGCGGTGCCGTTCCCAATCTCCGTCGCTCTCTCTCTCCTTCTCTCCAGTCTCTCTCTCTATCTCGTTTCTTCTAATCTTGTTGCTGAAAAAATGAGCGAACGAGGGTGACGGTCGTCCATTAAATCAGAGAGATGGAGCGGGGGTGTTAAGGTAGGGGTCTCGTCGGTTAACCGGCGCCGGTGAGGAACCCGGTTGCCGGCCAGAAACGTCGAGGGGGGGGGGTTGTCTGCTGGTGGATGTTGTCGGAAAGAGGAGCCGGCTCCTCCCCATGACTCGCCGGCAAGGGGAATCGAAGGAGGAAGAGGGATTGAGAGTGCTATATGTCTTCTCTGTGTTTGTGTGTGGCTTGATAAGATGCAGGGGAAGTGAAATGGGAGGGAAGGGTTGGTAGCGGTTGTAGATTGTAAATGTGGATAAGGTTCTCAAATGAATAGATTTAGGTTTACTACAACTTATATACTAGGGTTTTAGTTAGTGGGCTTTGGGCTTGGCCCCAAGGCCCACAAGCCCAATCCCCATGTTTAAGTGGCCCGTAATTCTTACGAGACCCGTTATCAAAATCCAAACTCTCCATAACGTCATAAATTATAATTATAGATTTAAAAATGTGAAAAATGGTGTCGGTAGTCGTTTTTGCCGTGTTTGATCGTCGGTTGCGCTAAATGGCGTAAAACGCATCGGTCGCCGTTTTAATCCGTTTTTCGATTCGGTTTCGACCACGGATGTAAAAATTTAATTACGAAGCTAAAATATATCGTAAAAATTTAATATTTGTCGGCGTTGTCAGTATTTTGTTCGGCTTCAATTCGTTATCGTTTAATGTTTAGCAGATGTTCCGCAAATCACCACTCGCGCACTATAAGGCCGGTTAGACGTTCCTAGGCACTCCAAAGTCCTAATTAAGTCAATTTGCGTCTTAAACACTACTTATAATCATCCTAATGTTCGTTTTGCACGTAATTAGGAGCCGTAAATCACCGGTTGTCACACTGGTGATGTTCTCATCTCTATAGCAATAGTGTCCCACTTCTCAGGGAGGGATCTTAAAAATTGGTTACTTAAAGTTGGCTTAGCGAATTCTTTGTTAAACAACTTTAATTCATTATTAGACACGAAAAATATACAAATTGTTGTGTCAATGTATCTGCCTTAACATGAGTTAAAGTTTCGTATTGTTGGTTAAGGATTTCTCGAGTGTTCTCGATAACGTCCTTCATTCCACCAAACTGTTCTTTCAGTGCATCCCATTACTCGTTGGCACTGTTACAATGTAACAGCCCAACATAGATATCATTCGGCAGAGCCATTGCCAAATTACTAAAGACTTTATCATCTAGCTCGAATTTTTGATAATCCTGCTCTGAGTAATTTTTTGGCTCTCTTTGGCTCTTGCACATTTGGGTTTTCAGCACTAGGTACCATTGGAATATGAGGTCCAAATACGATAGACTTCCAACTCCCTGTGTTTTGCTGAGCAAGTATATGACCCACCCTACCTTGGTAGATGTTTAATTCATATCTGACAAGTATAGCAGGTTTATTACTGAAGCCGGTGTTATGGGGATCATTTTGGGCCATTTTCTTTTGTTCTTTTAGAGGAAAACAGAATATGTGATAGACATGTTTGAGTTCTACACTTTACTACTCTGAGCTACGAACAGTATTGGATCTTTTGTGAGCTGATCTTCGTATGTTAAACTGATCGTGAAATCAAGTTTAACGTGACCAAGCTCTGATACCAATTGTTAAATCTCAGTTTAAAAGGTTTGTGCCTATCAACAATTAAGATCAAAACTATTTTGTATTTTAAGTAAAGATAAACAATCACAAACGAGAAATCATCAACAACATCTGTTTTCCATTTATAATCCAATGATTACAATAATGTTTTATAGTAGATTGACTCTACAGACTGATCACTAAAACAATTTTGTTCGTACAAAAGAAAAGGTGATGTGTAGTGATGAATAGCTCTCTAACAGGTGAGATCTATTTATACTAAGTACAAAAGCTCTATTCGTGATTGGCTGACATCACCCTGATAATGACATCTAACATTCCTAACAGAAAAGATTCCATGGATGTTGCAAACATCTATGCAAATCAAACAACTGACCTAACTATACTAAACACTGTTAAAAAGCAAGTACTGTTCCATTGGGAAACATTTGTTTAGGTTATCCTCTGTTGCTTTGATCAAAACATCTGTCTGGCCAGACAGGTGTTTGGTCTTCTTCATCAGTACTTTGCTTCAACAAACTTTAGGGCTTGAACAGACCTTGTTTCTTTATGAACAACGGTTCCAAGGCTTCAAACAGATGTAGCTGGTCTTCAGCAGAGGCTTTGATTTAGGTGTTTAAGATTCACTATCTATGGGAGGAATCTGGTTCAAACTTCTATTTATTTCTTGATCACTTAAACATGTGCCTTATGCACTTAAAACATTTTTGAAATGCTTTCAAAATGAGTCGGTTATTTGTATTTACCAGTGTAAACTGACGTATTTTCAAAAGACTAAGTTACAGGTTGCAAGGATACGTAAATAGGCTAGAAGTTGCCTGGTACTGCTAGAAGTGGAATTTGCAACTCTTTTGCATAAAGCCTAGTAGTCTGTTATCTCATTTATATACATTTTCGATCCGCCTGTGGATCTTTTATTATAAGCAGTCTGTATTATTATTTTGAACAATCGGACATTTATGTTTATAATAATATTTTAAATCCAAGACTTCCATTGTGCTATCTGTGTTTGTGTATCTTGATATCAATCTAGTCACAATATTCCCCAACCGAGCCCACCGGGCGATGTTGTTGAAATATCGGGGTGTGACAGGTTGGTATCAGAGCCAACGTTTGAGAGAATTAAACACTAGCCTTTGGTGATTATTCTCCAATAGCACAATAGCATAATCCTTAGAATTTCTGAGTCTAGGCAATGACCTAGGATTAACTCTTATCTTTATTAAGTTATATATATATATATATATATATATATATATATATATATATATATATATATTGTGTTAGATTTTTGACAAGAATTAATCATGCCGCCAAGATTTCGCGGAATAGGACGTGGAAAAGGTCCAATGAGGGGAGGACCATCGGGACATATACCCTCCCATTCTCACAGCTCGGATCATTACCAAGATTCGGGAAATTCCTACTCTTCACAACCAGCGAGACATTCTATCTCACACAACTCATCTCCCACTCATTCTCGTCATTCGTACCATTCCCATCATCTCACCAATCACACCATTCACATTCCCATTCATTCATGGGTCTTTTGACCCAAATCAGTATATTAACACACCTCCAGCTGCTCAAAATCAGTTGGACCAACAGAATGAGCCGGACGAAGATTCAGATCTGGAGATGCCACCATTAGGGTCGCATATGCACCCCATTGAGATTTCTAGTGGTTCTGCTTCTTACGCAGGATCACCTTACCAAGGTCGTAACGAATGGGACCAGTATTGGAACCAATTTACATTCGAGAATACACCCTCTTACCATTCTCCTACACCGCCTCCACCGCTTCCACAAGAGGACGTGCAAATGGAACTGGTGGAGCAACCTCAGCTGCCACCAGAACCACCAAGGAGAAAACGTGGAGCACGTATGTCAGTGTGCATGGGACAACGGCCGGGTTCGCTACCACCTTTGCCCCAAACTTACCCACCTATCCCTGAGGACCCACAAATGGGTGGACCCTCAAACACCGCACCAGTGGTTGATCCGACTCATGTATCGTTTGTTCAACCACCACCACCATCGGGTTTTGATAACCCAATCCCTACGTATCTAGATACGTCTTGATACAATCCTTTTAACCCATCTACGTTGATAGATTATAACTATCAGGCGCCACCATACGACCCTTATATGCAAACGGTCGTACCTAATGCTTATTACCCGTCTCCCTTTCCGCCTTCCTACCCAGCTACTGGATATCCAAATTACGGATACAAGTATCCTACTGTGCAACAGCCACTGCCACCACCACAATTAGAGGCCATTAACCAGGCCTTGGAAAGGACGGAACAAGTTCCGCGTCAGGCTGAGAAGAATGATAGGAAGACAAGTAAGTTCTTCAAGAAACTCACTGATGTGTGTCGGTGTGAATATATTTTTAGTTATATTTTAAGCCCTTTTTAACACTTTAGTCAAGTTTTAAATTTATAAAACACGATATTTTACTAACACTAAACACACATATGGGCAAGTGCACCCATCGTGAGCGTAGTATAGCGTTGGTAAGATACCGAGGTCGTCCAAGGACATAAGAGCTTTTAGTACCGGTTTATCCTCAATGTCTAATCAAATCAAAAGTTTAGAAAAGGTTTTAAACATGAAAATTCAAAACTAAAAAAGCTGAAAAATAAAATAAAAATAAAAACAGATAGACAAGATGAATCACTTGGATCCGACTCGCCTTTAGTGTAACCTTTGATGATTTCCGCACTTTTGTACTTTTTAAGAGATTATCTTAGTTATAGTAGTAGGCACCTCTTTTGAAGGTGACGTTACCCTCAACCTAGTAGTTTGACTCAGCAAGGATACAATCCTAAAGGGTCGGAATATTGGAAGATAATTAATTAAGTTATTAATGCGTAATGTGGTAGGCCCCTCTTTTGAAGGTGACGTTACCCTCGGCTAAGTGGTTTGAGTCAGCAGGGATACAATCCCAAGTAGCCGGGTTAATGTATTAATAGTAGTTTACATATGAGGGGATCAAGCCATTCGCACCCCCGCCATCCAATACTAGTGGGTATTGAAGGAGGTCCTAGTAAGCTTGACCCAGGTCCTTGCAGGATCTATACACCGAACAAGGCAAGAACCTTACCAAACCATTCCTTTAACCCCCCGACCAGGTAGCCAACATATCTCTATATAGACCGTAGAGATATGAATGGTGTAAATCTTTTATTTTATATAGACAGTAAAATAACTCCAAGACACCACGGACAAATGATAAGGAAGTTTCACCTTCAACATAAGAAACTAGTTATTAAAGTCATTAATACAAAACCAAATAAAAAGTGCGAAAAGATTAAAAATCAAAAGTATTACACTAAATGCTTGTCTTCACCAAGTGATGTAAGAGACTTAGGCAAACATCGCCTTTGATTGTCAAGAACTCTTACTATCAATCTTGGATCCCGAGACTACTACACACACTCTATGATGGATGATGGATGATGGTGGTGGATGTGGATTATAGTGGTGGTGGAGTGTGGGTGAAGTGGGAGAGAGATGGTTTGCCAAGGGATGCCTTTGAAGTGAACCAAGCACCCATATTTATAGCCTGCACAGACGCCCGGACATGGCCCCGTGTTCATTGGACACATCTCCGTGTCCATCCTTATTCTCTTTCTTCATTAATTGCAGTTTGTCTGCATTAGCTCCACAGGCCCCGTGTCCGCTGGGCACGACCCCGTGTGCAGAAGCGTATCTGTACTATCAAGATTTGCTTGGATTATGCGAATCTTAACGTTGACCACGCCCCGTGTTGAGCTGGGCATGCACCCGTGTCGGGAATAGAAGCTTCTATAGCTTTGTCCTTTCTGCAGACATCTGGCCACGCCCCCGTGTCCACTGGGCACGGGGCCGTGGTCAGCCTTCTGTTTTCTTGTTTTTGCTTGGGAAGATGCTGTCGAGGGGTCGGGCATGCCACATTTGTTCCTTTTATTGTATTTATGTTAGATTTTGCTGCATATTTGTTCCTTTTGTTCATTTACGCTCATTTAATCATGAAAATACAAAAGGAAGACAAAAGCACACTTTTTCCAACATTAGTACTAAAAAAGGGTTATTTTTATGCTTCATTTGATGTAATTTATATGTTGCATTTACACACATCACTCACCAAGTTGGTCAGCGGAAACAAAGACAAGTGAAGGCTTTATTTAATTATCATGTATTGTTATTTATTTAAATTCCCAAAGTCCCTACGTGGACATGTCTTTTTCTTTAAGTCCTTGCGTGGACAGGTAGTGTAATTTATTTCAAAAGTCCTGTTTAAGGCAAAGTATTGCAATCATTTATCTTTTAATGAAAATTTTGGAATTATTTATATTATATGTATTCATTACATCCTTTTCAAGCGATCGTCTCGATTTTAATTCAAACTTTATCGATCTGCTCAATAATTCCAAAAGATCTTCTTAATTGTTTTTGACCAGCCAATTGGCAAAGTCCATATTATTTAGCAATTATAAATGATAGTTAAGGATGACTAGCCCTTCTATCTAGAGGTGGTGAACTATGTTCAAGCCTCATAGCCTTTATGGTCAAATGCGACCATGGCTACATATATTTATTTTAGAGTAAATTGCAATTTTACCCCCTGAGGTTAGGGGCCATTGGCACTCTTACCCCCCTTAAGGAAATAATTGCAATTTTACCCCCCACTGTTAACTCTTATGTCGCAACATTACCCCCTAAGCTCAGTCAACGGTAGTTTGACCATTATATGTAAGGGTATTTTGGTAATCTTACCCTATATTTATTTTTATTATTATTTATATTATATATAGAGTAAACTGCAAATCCATCATCATCATCTTCTACCATCTGATCTTCAAAAACCTCCATCATCATCATCATCTTCAACCATCACCGCCAAATCCATCATCATCATCTTCAACCGTCGCCAGCTGAACCACCACAACCACCACCGTCGCCATCATCCCCATCCCCGCCACAAACCTCCATCATCATCATCATCTTCAACCATCACCGTCGCCATCTGAACCGCCACAACCACCACTGCCTCCACAACCATCACCATCGCCATCATCACCACCCCCGCCCCAACCAGTCTGCACCACCACTACCACCACCATTCACGGCGGCGCTGCCGTCGCCGGTTCCGCCTCATCTCTCTCTCTCTCTTTTGAACTTGTTGCCTCAATCTCTCTCTAACCCTCTTCTCTCTCTCGCTCTCTGTCTTGTCGCAAAAACCACCGTGGTGGCCGGCCATCAACTGAAGGGGGGGTGTATTCAGGGGTGTGTGTGACCGGGACCTCGAACACCACTGTCGCCGGTCGGATTAAACTCCGGTCACCGGAGTTCAGTCGGAGAGGGAGAGGAGATCGAGAGGTATGTGTGATCTGAGTTAGTACCTTTGTATTTCTTTTGTTGATGATCTATGTTGCAGACAGAATTGAGAGCTAGGGTTTCAAAACATTCAAAAGTGTATCTTGTTTGTGTGTTGGATGTGTCTGATGTTTGCATTTGAGAGAATGAGGGATAACATTCTTGTGAGTATGTGTGTGTTGGTGAACAGGTGGGGCTTTCTTTATGGTTTTGTAGAAATTGTAGCTTGATCTGAAATTGGTTGTGGTGTTGGTGAACATGTGGTTATGGTGGGCATTTTTAGAGGATTATTTTCATCAAAACCAACCAGAAAATCACCAATTACCGATTCAAAATCTTGATTATTGCTCCTCCATGTTTGATGTAAGGTCTGTTCCATAACCCTGTAAAGAGAGCTACAGCTTTTGATCCAGAATCCAAAGGGTAAATTGTGAGAATTTTTCTAAGAAGTTCATCTGGTAGTTTACTAATGTAGTCTTCATCTATCTCTGACCTGCAAATTCTCCATTATATCACTGAAAAGCCCATTGATTTCAAGGTTTGTTCATTACCGCGTCAATTGGTTATGGTGGTTGTGCTGGCAGTCGTTGGTGAACAGTGACGATGACAATGGTGGTGGTGTGGTGGCAAATGGTGGCTGGTTGTTGCTATGGTGGGTGTGAGAGAAAGGGGTGGGTGGCTGGAGGTGGCAGTGGTGGTTGTGGTGGTGAATGGCGGTGGCAGGGGGTAAAATTACAGAGTAAACAAAACACAGGGGGTAAAATAAAAGGGTATAAAAGGGTATAATAGTCATTTCACCACAAAGTCAACAGATTAGTCAACAAAATTGAGTATAGGGGGTAATGTTGCGACATAAGAGTTAACAGTGGGGGGTAAAATTGCAATTATTTCCTTAGGGGGGGTAAGAGTGCCAATGGCCCCTAACCTCAGGGGGTAAAATTGCAATTTACTCTTTATTTTATTGTCAAACCATTAAGACAATTATTCTATGTTAACATTCAAGTAATGTTAATACTACTGGCAGTGTGACCTTAGGAATCACACTAGCTGTCTAGGTGGTGGACTACGTCCAAGCCTTATAGCCTTTATGATTGAATTAAATCATGGCTAATATCATCAATATGATGATCGTTTGCTTAACATCCTTAGTGATGATTTTCCTATGGGCTATACTTTATTGTCAATTGAGACAATGACAGTTGTAACCTTATGGTTCCATATCCAAGGTGGTGGGCTATGCCCAAGCCTCATAGTCTATATGATCAAATTATATCATGATTAATATCATCAGTGCGATGATTATCAATTTTAACATCCTATGTGATGTCAATTGATTTGACTACGGGCCATATTATATCGTCAATTTTGACAAAGACTGTTGTGGTCGTATGACTCCCTATCCAAAGGTGGTGAACTATGTTCAAACCTTTTAGCCACTTGATCAAATGAGATCGCGGCACACACACACACACACACACACACACACACATATATATATATATATAGAAACGGGATCAGGAGAAAACGCCCAAAAGTGTGAGAACGTTGAGAACGCATCATGGCCCAACACGTGGCGCGCGATATAATTAGGGCGTATGGGCTTTTTTGTCATTTTATCTTCCGCTTTTCCAATTCTGCTTTCACAATATTGATTTATTTTTGGGGTTTAAGATTTTGGGCATTAACCAAATTCAATAATTATATGGCGTTTTAATGGTTTCATTGTATTAACATTTTGGCGTTTATGGCGTTTTTTTCAAATATCTCTGAATGACGTTTTCCAAGGCGTTTTAGACAAGATGGCCCATTGTTCTATTATTTTTATATACATTTTGGCGTTTGTGGTATCTTGGCATTTTACAATTGTAAAATTATATTACAACCACAGGGAAAAAAATAGAAGCGAATAATCGGATCTCTCTTCATAATATTCACTGTCATCAGTCTCTCTCTTCTTTAATACTACAAGAGCTGTCACCAAATATATGGCGTTTTATGTAAAACTTAACAAACCCATCGGTTTGATTATTTTTGCATGCTCGTCTGTTGAAGTGGCTTTTTGTGGATGTTTGGAGACATAGGTCTATGACGTGTGGGTGGCGGGTTTTTCGCTTTTGTTCTTAAACTTGATCTTCATCTTTATAATCATTCCACTCTTCAGTGTCATTGATCTCTTCTCTTTATCGAAGCCTTCTTCAAGAACAAAGAACACAAAATGACATATGACTGACATCAGTATCTTTTTCTTGAAGATTTGTCCATCTCATGGAGTAAAATCTTACTGAGTGAAACTTCACGAAGAACAATGCTGAATATCCAAGAAAGCATATTAGCCATCTTTGATTTTTTTAATTTTTTGGCGTTTTACAGTGAGTGGTATTAGTAGTATTGGTGTTTTTTTTGGTTTGATCAAATGGAAGTTGCTGAGACGTATCATTTTATAGGATGTCTTTTTGGCGCATAGGTTAGGCGGTGCATTATTATAATAAAGTATTCGTCGTCTCAGTTACTGTTTTGTAATTATTGTTTTTGATAAGCTTTATCTCTGAAGTCTGTAACACGTCCCATCTTTCAAGTGTGGCGTTTTAGATTCTAATATAATAAATTTTCCGTCTCTTTAGTTTTACTGTTTTGTAGTTACTGTTTTCTAGTTACATTTTCAAGTTTGGTTTTTATTTTTTTATTTTATTTTTTTTTATTTTGTGGGTTTTTTATAATACTTGTCCAAAGTAATTTTATTATGGTTTGGTAGTTTTTGGGGCATTTTATGGCATGTTGGCATTTTGACAAGCATTTGATT
Source organism: Helianthus tuberosus (assembly GCA_030545235.1). Classification (NCBI taxonomy): domain Eukaryota; kingdom Viridiplantae; phylum Streptophyta; class Magnoliopsida; order Asterales; family Asteraceae; genus Helianthus; species Helianthus tuberosus. The sequence goes on along the minus strand of CM060418.1, from coordinate 91,697,800 downwards.
GTGTGGCGTTTTTATTACATCTGGCGTTGTTATTATATAGCAATCAACTGAAAAAGGAAATTAATATAGATATATATATAAACAATTGATGTTCCAAATCTTCACTGTCACCAGTCTCTTTCTTCTTTTGAAGCATCTTCACTAGCTGTTTCGACTTTCGTATGATTTATTTTGATTTTTGTTTTTTGAAGTAGTTTTTTGTCGCCGTGTGGAAGCACAAAGTGTGAAATCAGCCTCTTTTTCTTGAAGATTTGTCCATCTCATGCAGCAAAATGTTATTGAGTTTACACCCTTCAGCCAACAATCTTTTGAATTTCCAATGAACGATGTTTGATTTTTTTATTTTTTGGTGTTTTACCAAGAAAAAGAACGCCACTAAATAAAAGCACCTTAAAACTCTAAATTTGATCATGCTAAAATCAATAATGTTTTGCTGTATGGTGATGGACAACATTGTTAATCATCAGTTAAGAAAGATGTCTGACAATGTTGTCCATCCCATACAGCTAAACATTATTGACAACAAACCTCAGTAATGTTTTTGTATGTTTTGGCGTTATAAATTGGATGGAAGTTGAGGATAAAGTCAATAATATTTTACTCAATGAAATGGACAATATACTCACTTAAGGATTTTGTCCATTACATTGAGCGAAACCTTACCGAAAACTAAACTGAATTTCAAATAAACGTTTTGGTTTAGAGGATATTTGATGTTTGGGTTTTTTGGCGTTTCTAAGACGAATGGTATATATTAAATATAGCGTTTGGGTTTTTGTGTGTTTTAATGGAAGTTCTGTGATGTTGTATATATAGGATGTTTTTTGGCGGTTTTTTTAGGCGGGATTTTATTATAATTAATTTTGGCGTTTTATATCTAATGGCGTTTTTTAGAGTATGATGGTGTGTGCTATTGTAGGTTAAGGTGGTAATCTTAATGGCGTTTTATTTCATGAGATGGCGTTTTGTTTAGAGAAGTCAAAAGACGTTTTTACCCTTAATGAAGCGCGCCACAGCAATAAAAGTTATGTTATTTACGAAAACGCCACCGCGTCATTTAGTCCATAGATAGTTTTAATCTGACGATCCATAACCGTTATCTTCGTTCTTACACTTTTCACTGTTTTCTCTAAATCCTGACCCTATATATATATACATACATATATATATATATATATATATATATATATATACATATACTTTTATCCATTTAAATTGTCAATGCGACAATGACAGTTGGGATTTTATGATCCACTGTCCAAATAAGTAATGGACTATGTCCGAACTTCAATGCCCTTGATGGTCCTTCGAGACTGTGGCTAAACATACTTGGTTTATTTTGATTCGAACATTCATTTGAAATGTTAAAACTTGGCAATTGTGACGTTGTGCACACTGGTCCAAAAAGGCGAAGGACTTATATATCCAAAACTTATAGTCTATATGTTTTAATGATACCATGGCCAATGCATTTTCAAGTTATCAAATTTTATGACCAATTATTATATTGCAACTGAGCAATTACTTACTTTGGTTTTTAGACCAAGCTGATTGAAATGGCGAATTCACATTCGGATGAAGCCAATAGCGGACGCAATAATAATGATAATGCGAATATTAACTATGATGGTGAGGGAGTTTATTTCCAACACATGATAGTCGCTGAAGTCGGCAAGGCTATGAATATAGCCAACTTTAAGGGTTCGAGTTCGACTCAACCCAAGTCCCATTCGATTCCACATTCATCAGCTCATAAGGAGAGCTCACAACACTCTTCAACTTCGAAGAGTGAACCCAAGAAACAAGTGTTTCAAGATAAGTCCCGTTCTTCTAAGGACGGTTGTACATATAAGTACTTTGTCTCGTGTAAGCCCTAGGACTTTAATGGTGAGAAAGGGGCTATTGATTCTATGAGATGGCTGGACGAGATGGAGACTATTGTGGATATCAGCGGTTGTGCTGATAAGGACGTTGTGAAGTACGTCTCTCAATCCTTCAAGGGCGATGCCCTAACTTGGTGGAAGGCTATGATATAATAGATCTTTTTTTTCCTTTTTACAATTAAACTTTTTGGGGTGTATCATGGCATCATGAAGTTTCTTGATTACTTTAAATCATTTACCAAGCATACAATGTTAGTGAGTATTACATGTATTATTTGGTTGTTGTTTATTTAGTTGTTGTATTGGTTATTCAATTTAAGAAAGCAAGCATATTGTGGATCCATGACTGACCTTTCCTCATGACTATGGATGTGGCATCGCTTCACATTTTCTTTCGTGGGCAGACCTTTCCTCATGACTATGGGAAGTTGGTATCGCCATCTCATTTAGTCATGCCCTTGTGGATGTGGGACACAAGCAATTGGTTTTGATCTATTTTGTTCATGATTCATTGTCTTATTAGTTGCTATATATGTTTATACATGAAGTTGCATGTTTACTTTGTTAAATAAAATAAATCAAATAATAAAGCAAAACATTCTATGTAAATCTAGATCTATTCACCAACTTTATGTTGACCCAAAAAACCCTTTTTCCGCATGATACAGGTACACAAGTATGTGTAGATTGAAGGTTGAAGACATGTAGGACATGCTTTGGATTAATAAATTGTATTTTATTTTATGATTGATGAATTTGAATATTGTTTGATTTATTTGAGATTTCTATGGAAAGTGTGACAATTTAATTTGGTCATGTTTTAAATATTATACTTATAATAGTTATTATGAGCTATGGACAATGATCATGCCCCGTACCAATCCGTTGCGGGTAGGGTGTGACAAGCTTATCGCTTAACGAACAAAATGTGAAACGAACATCGGTGACATCCCAGTTAATGTTAAAATCCTAAAAATATTCCGTTATTATTAGAATTCTATTTTTAATCACATCGTGTGGAAAATTTAAATAAAACGCTTAAAAGACTATTATGTGGTTTTGAATGTGTATCGCGCGATACTGCGTATATCTTATAAAATTAAATGACCTTGTCAACCAAGGCAAATAAATTATTGTTCAACAATATTATGGCAAGTTAATTTTTACAGAAGAGTAAAAATAATATTAAAAGCCTTAAACATGAATAAAACGCGAGATAAAATACCCGGCTAGCAGTAAACTACATGCTTATACAAGTATTTAATCTATATGTATATGTATATGTATCATGTGTGTGTAGGGGGTAAGGTGACGACCCATGGAGTGCCCACCAACCCTTCCTTTCGACAAGTGCGGTACATGGGGAGAAGATGTAATCATTATAATCTTCCTATACATCCATAACCCCACTTTCCAACACCCATACACCTCTTACTCTCCCTCCTTTCTCATCTCGGCAGAACACTCCCCCCCACCACCTCCATTGTTATTATTCTTTTAAATCTTGAAGATTCAAGACCCTTTCAAGTTGGTTTCAAGTTTAATTTATAGATCTAACGGTGATTCTAAGGAGATTTACAAGGAGGAACAAGCTTATTTTCATAAAAAAATCTCATCAATCCCTTCTTTTTATTTTTAAAAGGTATAATCTGTAACACCCCGACCGCATATAAAACCCGCGACGGAATCTTTGGGGAGTCACGTTACAAATTGCTCACAACACATGGTAATAAAGTTTCATTATATTGATTTCATTGTTTTACAAACACAAAGGAGTACAAGTAATTGTTTTTAGATTTAAAAGCAATCTAAGGCCCGAGTGCATTCCTATGTGTAGCATGCTTGAAATGTCGATACTTGAAACATATGTGAAAATAGACGTGTCACACCCCAACCGATGGCGAAATCATCGGGGCGCGGCACTGAGCGAAACAGATTGTCCATGAGTATCCATAACAACTATTAATTACCAGATACTTAAACGTCATGTCCCATACCATAACATATCCAAATAAAACAGTTATTACAAATAATTGTCTCACAAACAAGTACTGATCCGACAACTCAGATTTCAAAATAGACAATTTATTTATTTGTTTCTAGGACTCTTTCCTAGCCTCGATTTCATCACACAGCAAACAAGGCGTCCTAGCATCTTATGCACCTGTCACATAGGTTAAAGTAAAAGTCAATACACATAGTGTAAAGGTGAGCATACAAGTTTGATAATAGTATATAGAGTTCGAAATTGTTTACGCATAACCAGCACGTACAACGTGTGATGTGAAGCACGTTAGTTATCGACATGATCCTATCGATACCAATGACTGCGGGTTGACTGCCCAAGGTAGTTCGTAACACATATTCACCACTGTGAACCATGTGATTAGTTGTCCTTAACAACCCCTGAGTGAACATGTGTTGAGTCCAAACTATAGTACTATCGTTGCTAAGGCAGGTAGACAACAATCAATGTGTAAACATAACAAACAAGCATTCATCGGGTCACGTAAAACATACAGTAGCGGTTAGCGTTAAAGTATTGCGTAGTGTGTTTGATGTGATTTAGAATAAGTAACGTACGTAACACCCAAAAGTGAGTAAAGTAAAAAGGGTTCGAGTATACTCACAGCGGTAGAGTTTGTGGATTGAAGGGAGTACTAGAGTGAGATCAGCCTGAACAGTTAACGATAGCATAAGAGAAAGTTGGCACGTACACGGTGAAGGGTAACCAATATCGGTTGGTAATCCAATCGGATGGCAATCCCATTGGATGGCCAGTCGATCGGGTGGCAATCCGTTCGGATGGTCATCCGATCGGATGGTCGTTCGATTGGATTGTCACCTCGCTGGGTGAGGATGTGTTTGTGTATGATGGTTTGACTTTCAAGTTTTCGTTGTAGCATTTTGAAAATAGAGAAGCATCTCTACCCTTCAGGTCGGTCGATCGAACGAACGGTCGTTCGATCAGACGGCGATCTGACTGGCGAGGCTTCTTAATGTGAGAACAAGTTCACAGCAGGACGGTCACTCGATCGGATGGCAATCCGATCGGGTGGCAATCTTGTGCATTGAACATGTTGAAAATTGTTTATGTGTCAAAGTCCTAACGTCACATGATCGGTCGGTCACTCGATTGGATGGTAATCCGATCGGGTGGTAATCCGTTCAACGTTCAGATCCTTGAATAGTTTGAATAAAAGTTTAAGTGTTGAACCAATGTGCAACCCGATCGGATGGCCGGTCGATCGGATGGCAATCCGATCGGACGGCAATCCATCCCGACAATCTGATCGTCTTGTTACTTGATTCTGTTTGAAGTATTGTAGTTTGAATGAGACGTTATGATAGCTTGTTTAAACAATAGGAACCTCATCTCGACCCAAGTGACCCAAATGAACAGGAATCACCCTAGTCCGACCAGTACACGGTTCAAGATGGTTGTTCATTTTCAAACCCGAAATCAACTATCTCTCGGTTAGAATTCAGATCTAGAACTGATACATCACTAAGAATGAGTAGAAGATCAGAACAAGCTCCGATTCCATCGGGTTTGAGTGCATTAAATATAAAAGAGTTGAAAGAAAGTTAGAAAACCATCTTTCAATCCTTTTCACATTGAATATGTTCAGATCTATGCAAGATCTTTGTTCATTCATGTGGAAATCGTCCAGATCTAAGTTGTTCTTGGTGGATTGAAGCCAAAACATGAAGTTCATAAGAACACCATGGTGACATCATCCTAGAACACCTCAAATCCACTGATTTCATGGTTAAAAGTTGAGATTTGAAAGAGAGAATGATGAAGAAGTGTGTGTAGATCATAGAAGTACAAGATTTAGGTTGAAAACTTACATGAATTGAGAGAAATCGGGAAAAATGAGCTTGAGTGTGGCTAAGTCGAGCAAGGGAGCTGTCACCATCAAATGAGGTGACAAATGGGGGTATTTATAGGGTTTCCAAAAAAGGAAAATGGGAAAAAGGCTGGTCGATCGGGTGGTAGTCCGATCAGGTGGCAGCCCAATCGGGTGACAACTCGATCGGATGGCAATCTGATCGGTTGGCCACTCGATCCTAGTGTTTGGCGCGATGAGTTTTGTCGTTCCAATTCGCGTGTTGTGCGTCGCGATGAGATTTGAGTGAGCGATGCGATAGTATTACTCATTAATCTCAACTACTATATCTAATACACCATTATCCTAAATAACTTGCGTTCAGCGTTTACGATTCGATTATGATAGCGTTGGGATTGTGTTTCGATTGATTACCACAAACATAATATAAATAAACATGCACAAGTAACACATCAATAGCACACACACGTAAAACAATATCCAGAACACGTAATTCGAGTTGCGATTGCTATTCGATTAAGTCGATTGCAAGGACTGACAGATCGCAATTAGCAATCTTTTTTCCTTTGTCTTCAATCTTGACTTTGACTTTGACTTTCGAAACACGGGGTGTTACAAGACGGTTAACAATAAAGTTGGTGAGTTGTAGATTTTCTTGGCCAAATATAAGGCAAAAGTTTGTTATTGCAATACATTGTTCAATTGCACGAGTTGATGTGTAAAATGGATTTTTTTTTTGTAGCCATGTATATGGCAAAAGTTTAGTATTGCAATACCTTGCTTTTGATAGTAAAAGTTTGTGTCAAAAGTGTATTGTAAAGGGCAATATGTATAAAACTAAAAATGGAAGTGCACATATATATATATATAGTGTGAGGTTCATTGGGGAACACTAAAAAAGTGGGGAACAGTGGGGAACCGACTCAAACGAACTCCGATTGGACTCATTCCAGCGGCGTTGGAACCGTATCGTCGAACCCTAACTAGGATCTCTTAACCCTAAACCCTAAGTCATAACCCCTAAACCCTAAATATATTAGGGTTTGGCTTTTAGGGTTTAGCTTTAGGGTTTAGCCTTAGGGTTTAGCTTTAGGGTTTAGCTTTAGGGTTTAGAGTTTAGTTTTAGGGTTTAGGGTTTAGTTTTAGGGTTTAGCTATAGGGTTTAGCTTAGAGTTTAGCCTTAAGGGTTTAGCTTTTAGGGTTTATAGTTTACATTTTACGGTTTAGCTTAGGTTTTAGCCTTATTTTTTAGCTTTAGGGTTTAGAGTTTAGGAGTTTGGATTTAGGGTTCAGGGTTAAGAGATCTTAGTTAGGGTTCGATGAGCCGGTTCCAACGCCGCTAGAATGAGTCCAATCGGAGTTCGTTTGAGCCGGTTCCCCGATGTTCCCCACTTTTTTAGTGTTCCCCAATGAACCTTCCCCTATATATATATATATATATATATATATATATGCGTATGTGGTCATGATTGTATATGTGGGTGTGTTAGAGTTTCTGTTTTTTTAAAGTTGAGTTTCGATTGTGATGATTCTTGAAAAGTTGTTGAATGTATGATCAATGTTGATTTACATAAAGATGATGATGATTTATTTTGAACAAGTGAAAAGTGTATGTTTGGATGTATGTGTATAACCGTATATATGTATGTATGTATGTACGTTTGTATGTAGGTATGTATGTATATATATATGTATGTATCTGTGTGTGTGTGTATGTATGTATGTATGTATGTATCTGTGTGTGTATGTATGTATGTATGCATGCATGCATGTATGTATGTATGTATGTATGTATGTATGTATGTATGTATGTATGTGTGCTAGAAAGTGGGTTTTTGTTTGATAGTTCATAAATGTAAGAAAATGTTACATGCAATGAAATCAAAATGATTAAATGATTGAGTTAAGTGAAGATGATGTCTTGGATTATTTGGATTGATAATAAATATATGTTGGGATGCATTTAAGTTGATAGATGATGAAGAAATGATGATCATACATTGAATACCTGTAAATACGTGTTAGTGATGATTAGATGATGATATGAAGATGAATTGATGATAATGTGATGTGATGTGATGCATGAATGATGAATTAAATCAGGTTTCAATCATGAAAATATGAATCAACATGATGTATTTGGATGATACAAATGTGTCATAAGTTTGATGGTCTTACATGTTGTACATGAGGCTTAAAAAGTAGTAAAATGGATGAAAATGCATGATTTATGTGGATTACATGAGATCTGCACTAATATGGTTATTAGGATCATTTTTTACAGTAAATAACACGTTCTTTGTTAAAATATGAAATCTTGATGATCTGTGATGATTATAGTAAAGTTCGGTACAAGACTATGCATTAAAAAATGTAAAAATCGACTTTGTGAACTGTTCTAGATCAGGTTATTGTTATGGGGCACTTTCTGCATATATATCCTGACTAATATTCTGGCTTTGATTGTTTCTTTATGATCAGGATACCGGATCAGGATATTGGTAACATCCTGGTACGATATCCTGGTAGTAACTGACTTAACCACGTGCAGATTAGAAAGTGCAAGTCTCCAACGTTCAAGAAGACTTCTTACCCTCAAGACTCCGGCAAATCCGTTAGCTTATAGACGTTGGACCCGGAAGACTAGGACTGCAACGTTCATATGGGGGAATATCCGCTGAATCCCGGAATAATAGGATATTTAGTTAGTTTTCTTTTACTATAAATAGATTGATCGGATCAGATTAAGTCACACACTCTTACGCACACTTTTTCTCTCTGGCAACAAACAATCACAACACACAAACACTTGTACTCGAATTACAATGTAACACCTAGTTGATCCGCAACATATCCTGCACTGTATCCTGATATTTGAAGTAATAGAAGAATAAGGAAGCTGCGATTGTCAGCTCCCGAGGTTTTGTGCCGTCGATCTTGATTGATCAAGGGCTTTCCTCGTACATCCCGTGTCACCCTTTACATTTTCGCTCATTGTTTGATTAAAGATACAGCTCTATATCCTGAGCCGTATCCTGAAACTGTTTTTACAAATAACTCAACTAGCATATTTTCGACACACATTTCAAGCACACTATCTCACTTAACTAATTTGATCACTTAATTGCTTCGGTAATTTTTGACCAAAACAATTTGGCGCCCACTGTGGGGCAAGTGGTGCTACTTCTACTAAAAGTTTTTGCAAAATCGTTACTTGGTTTTCTATTTTCAAAACTTTTTGCTACACTATTTTCAATGGCCTCGAGATCAAACATGAGCTCTTCCACCCTGTCTGCAACAACCTCTGCAACAATTGGTTCGGTGCTTCCACCACCTCCTCTGAGAATGCAAGCCTCTTCACAGGGAACTGAAAGTCATGTGGCTCGGGATGTTATCCCCGCTCGCAATATCCGGGGATCTGGTCCTGTTTTTGTAAGGACTCTCAAAAATGTCCCAAACCGACCTGTAAGTAAAAACCCGGACCCCTAAAACCCTAATCCATATGAAAAATCAAGAAAATAAAGTTTTTGAGTTTCAGGCGGGCCACGTAAGGGTTAGCTTAGCCTTACGCGGGCCGCGTCAAAGCTGGGTTGACCGGATAAGTACTCCGGGCCACGCGTCGCACACGTGGCAGGCCTATGTGTGACACGCTAGCCCTAGTCTACGTCTAGCTGGCCCTCGCGGGCCGCGTAAAGATTAAGGGTGGGCTCACGCGGGCCGCGTGAGACCCAAATTTCACCTATAAATAGATTTGGTCCGGAGCTATCATTCTGTGTCGAAATTTCAATCAAAATCACGAAGTATACTGTCCAAAAGTCGAAATTACAATTCACAGTAGTGCAACGCTGCTACGATACCGGGTATTAACTCGATCGCTGCTACGATTCAATGTCCGATCGATTGAAACTATCCGATGGATGTTTAAGTGCTGCCCACATTAGGGCCATACTTTGTCATTAGTCGTGAATTCGACGGATGTTTAAGTATAGCACTTTGTCATTCGTTGTGAAGGTTTTAGTCTCGTGAGTTATCGTAAATGCTGTATTAGTTACTAACCTAGTTCGTGTGCGTTGTTATTTAAATTAGGTTACAAGGCTAATCAGTAGGCTAAACTCTGCACGTGTAAATCTGCAATGTGAGTCATTCTCTTTTATCAAAAGTATTTTACAATACTCCATTTATTTTTAAATGTTATAATTACTGGGATTAAGTCATGGTTATCTTAATCACTGGCTAATTGGGGTATTGTGCACATTACTAATTTCTCACAGTTAGGCTAATAAATCCTAATTGTGATAATCATCACTACTTGGGGAAGGACCCAATAGTGGTATGACCATCGTCACCAGGTGACACGGCGCCAGATAAAAATAAGATAGAAGCCATTGTAATCGCTCTTATGCTGTAATTTATAACTATGTGTCATTTTATCAAATTGAGTGACTCGCCAGTATTTCCCCGCTGATAAAATATTTTTAAAACATGTTTCAGGCGACCTGCTGTAAATCAAGGAAAACGTGCTACGGAGCACTAACCAGCTTGAAGAGGTGGCTCAGTTAAAATGAATAAACATGTTTTATAAATCAGGGAATTTCCTAGTAAAATTCCTCTATTGTAAATTACGGGGTTTATCCCGAATTATGAAATAAAATAATCGGGCATTTTCACGATACAAAAGATCCTGTAAAATCTTTCGCTGTCGCATCAATTAATAAATACCACGGGTTCCTGTCCCGCGGCTCCTGACCGGGTCAAACCGGGGCTGGGGCCGTGACAGGAAAAGGTGGTATCAGAGCCATTGATTTAAGCCTATTAAGTATTTAAAATACTTAATTTTCCTGATTATCGTCTTGTAATTATGTGTATTAACTGACTACTTGTGAGTTACAGTATGGGTAAGCAAATAATGTCGGATATCTATCTTAAATTAGATAGTTCACCGAAAGATAAGGGAACTTTATCCCAATCAAATTCCTTAAGATACTCAGCAGATAATGAGGAGGGAATATTTGTTCGTAAGGCACAGTATGAGAAACCACTTACCCCTAATAAAAGAAGTTTGATTCTTAGAAAAAGTCAAGAGAAAATCAAGAAGTCATAAACAAAAGAAGGAATAATTAATAAGGAAGCCCAGAAAATAGACACTAAACCACCATGGGAAGATGAGTTAGAGGAACAATGGGCAAATCTCTATATGTTAGCCACTATAGCAGTAAATGCTAACTTATAGTTTAAATCGCCAAACCAGTACTAGCACTTATGTCACCTACAAGCCAGAAACTTTAGTATTTTAGTAGTACTAAAAATAAATATTTTGTTTCAATAAATAGTTTATTAGATATTTATAAATAATATTAAATTTTCTGATTTCCATTCTGTGATTCTGTGAAAATTAAAATTATAAACTTATAACATAGAATTTTGTGTTTCTTTATAAATAATAAACAGCATGAATGAATTATCTGAAGCTCTTGAGAATCTTAATCTCTATCCTGTTAATGTGGAAGTTTCCAAAGATTTTACCGGGTATTGTGCTGACATAGAGGAACCTATGGAATTTCAAACCCAACCTCCGGAGAAACCCAAACCCAAAAAGAGAAGAAGAATTGTGGGATGGAGGCGTATGCGCAGGAGGAAACCAACAACACGGAAAGTTACCAAGAAGGAAGATCCCAAAGGTAAAGGCAAGGAAATAGAGATTAGGGAAAGTTCCAGGCAAAACCAGGAAATGCCACCCTGGGAAGAACTAGATCATAAACTAGCACTTAATGACCTCATCGGACCTATCGGTGAAAACCTCTTTAATTACCCAGCGGAAGCACAAATTCAAGTTGACCTAGAGCCTAAAATCCCAGATCCTATTATCCACACCCAACCTTTACCAGCAGAATTAGAAGAATGGTGGACCACCGACTGGAAGTTCCAGAATCTCCTAAATAACCCTGATACCTTTTTCCCTCAGTTTGACCCAGAACCTCCACTATACCCACCTATGAGCATGGAAAATCTGGCTGAACTCCGGCATTTTGGCGAGGAGCTGGTGGATGCAGGGAACAAAATCCGAGAGGTAGGAGATAGGATATCTTGGAAGTACGACGAAAGGGAACGTCGTTTCTAAAACGCCAGCTGACAAGAATGGTGTGACTGTGGTTATATGGTTATAGGAATATATGTTTAATAATAATATCATAATAAAATATAATTATGTAAAATAACTAAAAATAAAACTTTGTAAGATAACCAGTTTGTACGGATGCCTAATATATATAAAATATCAAAAGCCAAAAGAACGACAATTTTGGCTATATTTGTTTACGTGATTATGTGCAATTATATTGTTATGTTTGGTTATTAATTATTTTATACTAATTACTTATATAAATTAATTACCAGATGGCACACACTGGTAATGAACCCAATAATGAAGTTAATCAATCTGAGCATAACAATGAGGATCAATTTCTGAATAGGCAAGATATCGAGAATATCGTTGCTCAGGGAATAGCCAATGCTATTCCAGCAATACTTGCTGCTGCTCGAAATCCAGTTGAACCTCAACAAATTATTCCTAGCAAACGCACACACGGTGACAATTTTAGTAATAGTGTAAACGGAGGCGGCAATCATATTAATAACAACAACGATGGAATGCAAGCCCCAATTCTCAAAAGAATGAAAGCTGCAACGCCTGGTTGCACTTACAAGGAGTTCCTTGCCTGTAAACCAGCTGAATTTGCAAGCAATGAAGGGGCGACTACGGCGCTGCGTTGGTTGGAGAAAACCGAAGCAGTAATTATGATAAGTAAATGTATCGAGGAAGACAACGTCATATACGCGTCGCATCTTTTTAAAGAAGGGGCGCTAGAATGGTGAAATACGGTACTTCAAGCTAAAGGAAGAAATATGGACTATGCCATGAGTTGGGAAGAATTTAAGCAGCTTGTGGAAAGAAAATTCTGTCCCGAATATGAAAAGGAACAAATGACAAATAAGTTCTAGAACCACCGAATGGTGGATGTAGACTGTCGAGGGTATACTTCGACATTCTTCGAGTATGCTAAAGTGGTACCAACCCTGGCTTCACCAGAACCGGTACTTATTTCCCGTTATATTTGGGGATTGATTGGCAAAATTCGAGATATCGTTAAAGCTGCGAGACCTCGCACAATTGACGATGCTGTGGAATTAGCTAACACCCTAACTGATGGAGTGGTACGCACAAGAGAAGAAACCCGGAAAAAGGAAGTGGCCCAAAAGATTACCCAGGGATTCCGTATGGGTAATCGTAGCAATTTCAAGAGAAAGGGAACCGGGGAATCTTCCCCTGTTTCATTTTGCAGTTCATGCAAAAGGAAGCATTTTGGAAGATGCAAAGGGTATTGCAATTTCTGCAAAATCCCGGGGCACCAAGAAGAAGATTGCAGGAAGAAGAAAGCAACAGTCTGCTACAACTGTGGAGAAGCTGGACACTTTAGGCCAGATTGCCCAAAATTGGCCAAACAAGCTGATAATAAAACCAAACCTGCAGAAGGAGCTACCAAGAGAAACGTAAGAGCCTTCCAGTTGACTACTCAGGAAGCAGAATTAATTCCTGACGTGATAGCTGGTACGTTCCTAGATCACAACGTTTATGCAAAAGTATTTTTTAACTCTGGTGCAAACCAAAGTTTTATAAATACTTCATTTTGCCAAGCTCTTAACTTACCCTTAACCAACCTTAGGCAGATTTTTACAGTAGAAACGGCAGATGGGAATTCTGTTAAAATAAATAAGGTTGTGCGAGAAGAAAAGATATAACTTTTAGGTCATAAATTTTCGGCAAAACTGTTACCTATGAATTTAGCCGGATTTGATGTTGTGTTAGGAATGGATTGGCTAGTAGCCAACCATGCTCGAATTCTTTGTAATAAGAATTCCACAGAAATTCATACACCCACAGGAGAATTAGTGGTAATTACAGGAGATAAGCCACGAAAGCCCCTAAAGTTCATTTCAGTAATGAAAGTTGCTAGTTATGAACGAAAGCAAGAAATAGTGTATATGATTTCAGTAATCATTAACACTAAAGGTAAGGAACTCAAAGAAATTCCAGTAGTATCAGAATACCCAGAGGTATTCCCAGAAGAACTACCTGGATTACCACCTGATAGGGAAGTAGAATTTAGGATTCATCTAATTCCTGGAACTACACCTATAGCCAAAGCACCTTATCGGTTAGCACCCACAGAAATGCTAGAACTGAAAAAGCAATTAGATGAATTACTGAGCAAAGGATTCATACAACCTAGTTCATCCCCGTGGGGAGCTCCAGTGTTGTTCGTGAAGAAGAAAGATGGTTCGATGCGAATGTGTATCTATTATAAGGAGTTGAATAAGGTTACAATTAAGAATCGATACCCATTGCCTAGGATTGATGATCTTTTCGATCAACTTCAAGGAGCTAGATATTTTTCTAAGATAGATTTACGCTCCGGATATCATCAATTGAAGGTACAAGAAGAAGACATACCTAAAACTGCTTTCAGAACTAGGTATGGTCATTACGAGTTTACAGTCATGCCCTTTGGGTTAACAAATGATCCTGCAGCATTTATGGACATGATTAATAGAATCTGTAAATCATACTTGGATAAATTTGTAATTGTCTTCATCGACGATATACTTATTTATTCCAAAAGTCAGGAGGAACATTGTGAGCATCTGCATGTACTCTTAACCTTGTTAAGAAAGGAAAAACTTTACGCTAAATTCTCAAAGTGTGAATTTTGGCTGCAAGAAGTGCAATTTTTAGGTCACATGGTGAATCACGAAGGTATTCACGTAGATCCTGCTAAGATAGAAGCGATCACCAAATGGAAGGTTCCGCAATCCGCAAGGGAAATTAGAAGTTTTATAGGATTAGCCGGATATTATAGACGGTTTATTAAGGATTTTTCCAAGATAGCAGTACCATTAACTAAGCTAACCTGTAAAACAGTTAAGTTTGAATGGGGACCTAAACAAGAAGAGGCCTTTAGAATTTTGAAGCAAAAGCTAACAAATGCTCCAATTCTAGCCTTACCAGAAGGATCAGAAGATTTTTAAAGTATATTGTGATGCTTCAAAGCTAGGATTAGGATGTGCGCTAATGCAACGCAAGAAGGTAATTGCGTATGCATCAAGGCAATTGAAAAAGCATGAACAAAACTATACGAGTCATGACTTAGAGTTAGGAGCCATAATTTTTGCCCTTAAGATTTGGAGACATTATCTGTACGGAAGTAAGTTTACTGTCTATACAGACCATAAGAGCTTAAGATACATATTTGGGTAAAAAGAGTTAAACATGAGGCAAAGGAGATGGATGGAAATCCTAAGTGACTACGACTGTGATATTCAATATCACGAAGGAAAAGCAAACGTAGTTGCTGATGCTTTAAGTCGTAAGTATCATGAGAAACAATGACGAGTTCGTGCTCTTAGCTTAAGTTTACAATTAGACTTAATAGAACAACTGAAAAACATTCAAGAAACAGCAATCAAGGATGATGCTGAAGGAATGAAGGGAAGAATAATGGAATTAGAACAAGGAAGTGATGAAATTTAGAGATTCCATAAGAAAAGAATTTGGGTACCTAAGCAAGGAGAGTTAAGGAATAAGATTTTAGAGGAAGCCCATAAATCTAGGTATACCATGCACCCTGGTAACAATAAGATGTACCAAGATTTAAGAAATAATTTCTGGTGGATAGGAATGAAAAAGGACATAGCTAGATATGTTTCTAAATGTCTTACTTATTCACAAGTTATGGCAGAAAACCAAAAACCCTCAGGTCTACTCCAACAATTAGAAATGCCTGTATGGAAATGGGAGCTCATAACAATGGACTTTGTTACTAAGTTACCCAAGACCAGAAGAGGTAATGACGCGATTTGGGTAATTGTGGATCGATTAACCAAATCAGCTCATTTTCTACCTATGAAAGAAACCTTTAGCATGGAAAGGTTAGCCAAGATGTACATAGACGAGGTAGTATCCTTACATGGAGTTCCACTCTCCATTGTATCGGATAGGGATAGTCGTTTCACTTCCCACTTCTGGACAAGTTTCCAAGAAGCTATGGGAACCCGACTAAATCTAAGCACTGCATATCATCCTCAGACAGACGGACAAAGTGAAAGGACGATCCAAACCCTGGAAGACATGCTTAGAGCATGTGTAATAGATTTTGGTGGAAACTGGGATGATCACCTACCTTTAATTGAATTCTCCTATAATAATAGCTATTATTCAAGCATTGAAACTGCCCCATTCGAAGCACTGTATGGACGAAAGTGCAGAACTCCAGTGTGTTGGGCAGAAATAGGAGAAAGTCAATTATCAGGTCCTGAATTTGTACAAGAAACTACCGACAAGATCACTCAAATCAACGAAAGACTAAAGACGACTCGAGATCGCCAGAAGAGTTATGCAGACAATAGGCGTAAGCCGTTAGAATTTCAAATCGGAGACAAGGTTCTCTTGAAAGTTTCTCCTTGGAAAGGAATAGTTCGGTTCGGTAAGAAAGGAAAGCTAAGTCCAAGATACGTAGGACCATTTCCAGTGATACAACGACTAGGACCAGTTGCCTATCGCTTACAACTACCAGAAGAGCTCGCTGGGGTACATGATGTATTTCATGTATCCAACCTCAAGAAATGTCTATCTGAGGAATCTCTGGTAGTACCCCTTCAAGATATAGAGGTAAATGAAAAGTTAAAATTTGTTGAGAAGCCACTGCAAATAGAAGACAGAAAGATCAAGTTTCTCAAACACAAACGACTAGTGCTAGTCAAAGTCAAATGGGATTCAAAGAGAGGACCCGAATATACTTGGGAACTGGAATCGGAGATGAAGCGAAAATATCCTCACTTATTTCAGTAAATCTCGAGGACGAGATTTAAATAAGGTGGGGAGGATGTAAGGACTCTCAAAAATGTCCCAAACCGACCTGTAAGTAAAAACTCAGAACCCTGAAACCCTAATCCATATGAAAAATCAAGAAAATAAAGTTTTTGAGTTTCAGGCGGGCCGCGTAAGGGTTAGCTTAGCCTTACGCGGGCCGCGTCAAAGCTGGGTTGACCGGATAAGTACGCCGGGCCACGCGTCGCACACATGGCAGGCCTATGTGTGACACGCTAGCCCTAGTCTACGTCTAGCTGGCCCTCGCGGTCCACGTAAAGATTAATGGTGGGCTCACGCAGGCCGCGTGAGACCCAAATTTCACCTATAAATAGATTTGGTCCCGAGCTATCATTCTGTGTCGAAATTTCAATCAAAATCACGAAGTATACTGTCCAAAAGTCGAAATTACAATTCACAGTAGTGCAACGCTGCTACGATACCGGGTATTAACTCGATCGCTGCTACGATTCAATGTCCAATCGATTGAAACTATCCGATGGATGTTTAAGTGCTGCCCACATTAGGGCCATACTTTGTCATTAGTCATGAATTCAACGGATGTTTAAGTATAACACTTTGTCATTCGTGTTAGGGGAGGATTTTCTAAATCCTAAGGATCACAGGTCTTCAAGTGCTACCAGGATCATGGATCGTCAATTCTGTTTGAATTAAGGATCCTCAGTAGGTGTTGCAGGATCAGGATTCAGGATCCTTATTGTTATCCTTATACTAACAATTGTCTACCTTGTACGTAAGCTTGTTTTGCAGGAGCAAAGGCATGTACCAAGTCTCACCGAAATTCCTGGAGCATATTCTCTAAAGATTCCGCACGTGTTTGACCATTATGGACGTTGTGGAGATCGTGGGGAGCTTGCATAATTATCAGATAGTTTGTTAACCTAGTTATTTCTAATTTAAATGGGGATAACAAGCTTGATATAAAACACTTAGCTAATTTTAGCAAACATACACACTCTCGTAACAACACTCGAACAGCTCTCGGCAATCTACTTGGCGATTTCATACATTTTTGCACATTGCACATTTGTGATCCTTGTAACAAGCTTGTTATCATCCTGAGTTGTAAACTTCTTTTGTTTAATCTTATTTGGTGATCGGTAGTTTCCATCACCCGAGGTTTTTTGTGCCGGAGATCAACTCTTGATCAAGGGCTTTTTCCTCGTATAAATCTCTGTGTCACTTGTTCATTATATTTCTGAGTGATCCTTAATATTGTTCATTGATTCAAGCATCACACCTCACAACAGAAAGTTTGGTTGCATTATCTTTTCTTGATTTTTGACCAAAACAGTTTGGCGCCCACCGTGGGGTAATTGGTGCTTCGTTCTTGAGAAATTATTGTTCTTGTGATCATTTCGGTTCATTACAACCAAGCAGATGGCTTCTTCAGCAAAGAGCACTTCCAGTTCAATGCCGGCAATGAGTTCTTCACAGGGCGTTCCTCCTTTGCCTCCACCACCTTCTGGATCCCAGAAGAATGCTGAAAATGCTGCGAAGAGACAAACCCCCATTTTCCCAAAACCACCAACTTCTTCTGTTTCCTCTAATCCTACTACTAATGATCTTTTTACTCTGATTTTGCAGATGAGAGATCGCATGCAAGAGTAGGACAAAACCAATGAAAGGATCCTCCAGGAGATTGGTGATATGAAGAAACAGAAGAAATCAGTGGAGGATCACTCTCCTCTGATACCAAGGTTATTGAATTTTGACACTCCAGTTGTAACTACCCTACAATCGGCAGTTCCAGACATCCAATTTCAAAGTGGCCCATTAGAAAGGAGTTATGGAACAGCAACTATGAGTCAAGAATTTGGCTCTCACTTCCAACCTCAAGGATCCTGTTTTCAGCCATCGGGATCCTCTTTTCAGCATCAGGGATCCTTCGTCAGCTTAGGAGGATATTTGGGAATGCACACAGTTTAAGGATCCTCCCAGGTTCAAGGATCCTCCCAGATCCAAGGATCCTCCCAGGTCCAAGGATCCTCCATGGTTCCAGGATCCTCTCAGGTTCAAGGATCCTCTCAGCATCAAGGATCCAACATCTTTCAGGATTAAGGATTCTTAAGAAATATACAGCCTCCAAGTTCGGATGTTCATCATGGAGACTTCATACCAATGCAGACCATTGCTTCCTCTGGTCCTTCAATCATACCAGAATCCCGTCAATATGGATTCACATCTGCAATTCCAAACTTGAATCCCATGGGAGGTAACACTTTTAATAATTCTTATAACACTAACCCTGGCTCTATACAGGATACAGGTATTAATCAAGCTATGGCTAGGGAGTTACAGAAGCTTAAGGATATGATATCCAGCGTACCAGGAGTGGTTAAACCCATTCCTGAGATTGCAAATGGTAGCCATAGGATATCTCGTTTTGCACCACCTCTTTGTGATGCTGAGATACCCAAAAGGTTCCAGATACCAACTATGAAGCTATATGATGGTTCAACGGATCCAGAGGAGCATGTAGCTCAGTACAGGGAGAGGATGGAGATCAATCCAATTCCTGAGAGGCTAAAGGAAGCATGTCTATGCAAGGGTTTTGGATCCACACTCACAGGATCAGCTCTTAAATGGCTGCTAAGTCTTCCCCCTTAGTCTATTACTTCATTTGCTAATCTAGTTAACCTGTTTAATAGTCAATTCTCTTGTAGTAGAAAATTTGAACGATTAACTAGTGATTTATACAGGATAACACAAGGTCAAAATGAATCACTTAGAGATTATATCACTAAGTTTAGTAAAGAATCCTTAGATATCCCTAACCTGGATATTTCTACGGCTGTAGAAGCCTTTAAAATGGGTTTGCTTAGGGATTCATTATTCTATGATGATCTTGTTATGACCCCATGCAGAAATCTTGATGAAGTAAGAACTAGGGCCCTTAGATTCATCCGATTAGAGGATGATAAAAGGATCCAGGAGAGATTGGCAGGATCCTCAAAATAGGAAAAGCAAGGATCCTACTTCAAGAATAACAAATTTAAATCCTACAACAAGTCTGACAACCAGAACGTGCATGCAGTAGAGCAGGAAGAGGATGATGAGGATTATCCTCCAATTTCTGAATACTGTTTTTCTGTTGATAACAATGAACTAATTCTTGCAATGGAGAATCTAGGTGAGAAAGCAAGATGGCCAAGAAAAAGTGGTAAACCAGCTGCTACAAAAGACAAGTCCAAGTGGTGTGCATATCATGAGGATTTTGGACATCTCACTGAAGAGTGTATTGCACTTAGAAAAGAAATTGGTTACTTATTAAGCAAGGGGCACTTGAAGGAGCTTTTGGGACGAAAGAAGTCAAGGACCCAGGATCCTGAAAGGATCCCTGAAAAGGCTCCTGCTCCTCCAGCAGATGCACAAGTTATAAACTTCATATCCGGTGGATCAGACATTTGTGGTACTTCCTTTTCAGCAGCCAAAAGACATGCCAAGGAAACCAAGATGGATAATGCAGACAGACCCATCCGGACCTCCACTGTCACACAGGATAAAATTATAACTTTTGATGAGGATGATCGTGTTGATGTCCAGGATCCTCATCATGATGGTCTTGTTATTACTCTGTTTATTTCTAACTATTTTGTTCGCAGGATCCTGATAGATGGAGGAAGCTCAGTAAACATCATTCAGCTTGATGTCCTCAAGAAGATGAACATCCCTGAATCAGACATTGTCCCAAGATCCTCAGTACTTGTGGGATTCAGCGGAGAGACCAAAAATACATTGGGGGACATCAAACTCCCCATCTATATTGAGGGACTTCATTCTTATAAAAAATTTTGTGTTATAGATTGCTTATCTTGTTGGAATGTTATCCTTGGCAGGCCATGGATACATGACATGAAGGCAGTCCCGTCTACTTAACATCAATGTGTAAAGCTTCCTAGTCCGTGGGGAGTGGTGAAAATTGAGAGTGATCAACAAGAAGCTAAGAATTGTTACACATCATCAATGAAGCCAGCCTCAAGACCAAGGGAGCAATAGCAACTAAAGTATCCTCCAAGAGATGTCTTGGAGGCAAGAGAACAGGATGTGAAAGAAATCCTTATGGATCCCCATGATCCTGAATCCATCGTCTTCATAGGATCAGGGATCCTCAGCAACATTGAACAGGATCTAGTATCCTTCCTTAAGAGGAGGAAAACCACCTTTGCCTGGAAGCATGAGGATATGACAGGTATATCTAAGGATATAATTACTCATAAGCTTGGCATTGACAGGTCATTCAAGCCTATACATCAGAAGAGGAGGAAGTTTGCACCTGAAAGGAATGCTATTATCCAGGAAGAGGTAGATAAACTACTTCGGGCAGGTATGATAAGAGAGGTCAAGTATCCAAGGTGGTTAGCCAATGTGGTTGTTGTTCAAAAGAAAAATGGAAAGTGGAGGGTATGTGTCGATTTTACTGATTTAAACAAGGCATGTCCCAAGGATCCTTTCCCATTACCCCACATTGACTCCATGGTGGATGCTACCGCGGGTCATGAGTTGTTGACTTTTATGGATGCTTCATCTGGATTTTAACAAATTCAGATGGAACCATCTGATCAAGAGGATACAGCCTTTATGACCCCAACTGGTATATATTGTTATATTGCTATGCCATTTGGACTAAGGAATGCAGGTGCTACTTATCAAAGGCTAGTCAATATGATGTTCAAGGAATAAATTGGACACACTGTGGAAGTTTATATAGATGACATGGTGGTTAAGTCCAAGAAAGCTGAGGATCACCTTAGAGACTTGGAGGAAGCATTCAATATCCTTGATAAATTTAATATGAAACTAAATCCTTCCAAGTGTCACTTTGGTGTTAAAGTAGGTAAATTCCTAGGCTATATGGTGACAAAAAGAGGCATTGAAGCAAGTCCAGAGCAAATTAAGGCTATTGTGAATATCAAATCCCCTGCCAATGCTAAGGATGTGCAAAGATTGACAGGTAGGATTGCAGCCTTGAACAGGTTCATATCCAAATACTCAGAAAAATGCAAGGAATTCTATGACATTTTGAGGAACAACAAGAAATTTGAATGGACTGAAAAGAATGAAAATGCTCTCAAAGCTCTTAAGGATTACCTATCCTCAGCCCCTGCCTTGATGAAACCAGAAAAAGGGGATATATTATCCTTGTATTTAGCGGTATCCTCTAAAGCAGTAAGTGCGGTCCTTGTTAAGGATCACGAAGGTACACAACATCTTGTCTATTATGTAAGTAAGAGTTTGCTTGATGCTGAATCCAGGTATTCACATTTAGAAAAACTTATCCTTGCATTAATTATGGCATCTACTAAATTAAGACATTATTTTGAAACTCATGCCATTATTGTTAAGACTAATTTTCCAATTAAGAATGTTCTCAGGAAACCTGAAATGTCAGGAAGGATGGCTAAGTGGGCAGTGAAACTTAGTGCTTATGATATAAGATATGAACCTAGGACTGCCATCAAATCCCAAGCCTTAGCTGACTTTGTGGCAGATTTCAGTAGTGACTTGCAAAGGGAAGCTGAATTAGAAGTCCAACAGCTAGAAGAAACTAAGGATCCTTGGATACTCTTCACTGATGGAGCCTCCAATGTCAAAGGAACAGGACTTGGAATACTACTAAAATCGCCACAGGGGGACATAATACCCCACTCCATAGCTTGTGAGTTCCAAACTACTAATAATTAGGCTGAATATGAAGCCTTGATAGCTGGTTTGCAAATCGCTAAGCATATGAGGATCAGGTATCTTGAGGTACATGTGGATTCATTGTCAATTACTAATCACTTTAATGGATCCTATGCTGTTAAGGGTGAAAAGCTAATCAAATATTTAGAGATAGTCAAAGAATTGGCACTCTCTTTTGTTTCCTTTAGTTTGACACAGGTACCAAGGGAAGAGAATGCAGAGGCTGATGCATTAGCCAATCTAGGATCATCCTTGAAGATCCCGGAGGATATCTGTAACACCTGTGTCACTCCAACCATCAAACAAATGCCAAACCAATGAAATATTGTATTTCATACTTTGGACATGTAAAAATATGTGTATCGTTTGCACATATCGACTCTTGTTCGATTTCAAGCTTTAAATCGCTTTCTGGAGGGTTATACGCACTCTGAGGTGTAGATATAACCAGTTTAATCCAACGAACACTCCGGAATAGTGAAATAGGCTTAACATACCTTAAATAACCTATACATAACTTAGATATAAGTTTTGGAAGGTTTGGTGTGGTGAAATCAAAGTTTAAATCGCTTACAGGGACTAAAGTTGACAAACTGCGAAAGTATGCCAATTTGAACTGTAACAGACATTCCGGAGCATGACCATAAGTTAAACATACCATAAATATCCTTTACATAGCTTAGAAATAGGCTTTGAGGTGTTCGGTATGCTAAAATAAACTTTTGTGTCATTCAGGGACTAAAAGCGTCAAAAAGTGCACAAGTTTGCATTTTTACGCGTAACTTATGTTCTGAATACATCTGGACATCCAAAAATTTATGAGAGCATGACTATATTATATTTTAGTGTTCGCCTTAAGAAAAATCCATTCGTTACGTCATTTGGATCGTTTTTCGCGCTTATGCGCATTCCGTCGTAATTAACCGAACATCGCGTTCGTACGGCCAAACGAACCGACATCCGAGATATTTTTGAACATGTTTCAAGTTCACTATACTTTAACTTCATTTTAGAGCTTTGAAATGGGGTTAACGGGCCTTAAACGTGTCAAAAATGACCTTATTGCATAACAGGGACCAAAAGTGTAAATCTGCCTAAATTGTGTCATACGATGCGCAGCCACTTTTCCCCTACGATGCGTAAGGGGTCTTACGATGCGCAGGGGTTTTTCCCCTACGATGCGTATGGGTTCTGCAGAACAGATCAGACTTAACAGTCAGCATGATCCAGCTGTTTTAACCTCACCCACAAGCTCCCAATCCGCACATTAAGCTCATTTGGACCCATTTTTAGTTACCACAACAATTGGACAAGTGTACGGCCTTGATCGTTTCCCCTTTTCCAAGAAACGATCCTAGCGGTAGTGCTTTTACTATAAATACCCCAACACCCCTTTGTTCAAAATCACTAGAAATTCATTTTGAGAAACTCTAAGTTGAAACATTTGTTTCATACCTGAGATTTTCGAATTGAGTTTAGCATTCGGGGACCCTTCGTAAGTATTCTTTCGTTCTTTTCCTTATTTTACTGCTTTTCGAGTCAGAAAGTCAAACTTTGTTTGACTTTCAGCGTTGACCAGTAATGGTCAATGCGAAGTTCGTTTGAACTTCGCAACGTGAGTGTAATCACGTTGGTCATAGTCCTTTGGGACTATGCCCACTGATTACCACGTTGTCTAGAGTCGTAGGGTAGGCGATCTAATAAATCGCCTATACCTTCGAACTCGACCCATTTGGTCGATCATTAGGATCCGACCAAACACATTAGGTGACCATAGTAGGTAGGGAATAACCTTCCGAGGTTATACCCTATGGTCACATCGTTTAAGTAGTTGTATGATAGGTAGTTTATATGCCTTAGTTAAATTACCAGAATACCCTTTTCATGTATAATTGGTAATTAAGCATATGTAACCTAAACCTTTGTCACATAACTGATTATGTAACAAGTTTAGGCATATAACACTTGTCATAGGGCTAGTTAGGCGGTCCGAACGCGTTTTACGCGCACGATGCGTTAAAGTAGCATAAGCTACCTAAACGGATCGTAATGGGTCGATAAGACTTAGGTTAAGTTTCATTTAGCATGTAGGCTTTGTTAAACCATATCACATGAGTTCCTACACTCATTTGGTTTACAAACCCTAATGCTACCCAGTCTTCCGATATAGGTCCGGTTTATTAACATAGTTACCTATATTAGGTGCCGTTTGATTCCGTGATCTATAGCATTACTCGGTGGTTATCTTTAGACAACTGAGCAATCTCAAGTGAGTACATAGACCCCTCTTTTACTGTTTTCCAAACTGTTTTGGGGTGGAACACATGTGCCTACTTGTTACTTTCAAGCTTTCCTGTTTTCACATCATATACATGTTATGTTCATTAGTACACTATTAGTACATTGATTTACATGACTTTTCTGCTTCGTATGTTAACTTAGCATACTTGGTACATCATTTTACATTACATTTCATGCTACGTGTGACCATTGTGTGCATTACTTAGTACAGCTGATTTCATCTCATACTTACATTTTGACATTTGTTTATACAAGTTATTACTTATCTTTTGACAAACTAAATAAATATCTATGATTTAAACATTGATTTCTCAAAGAACATAAAATAAACTGTTGAATTGTACTTATTTTATGTTCACCAGACCGATTGTTAGTATGATATAGCGCTATAGGATTTGACACCCCATTCCTGTTGGCATGGAATGTCTGAAACCAATTTGTTGCTCCATCCAAATAGGGATTGCCTTTGTGGTATCCTTATAGTCTCAAAGGTGTATTTTGATGCACCGGGTCTGAATGAATTCTTAAATCACACTATTAAAGTATATTTTGATATACTCTCATGTGTGGTATTGTACAAAACCAACAAATATTTTATTAATCATCCAAAGCATATTTTGATATGTTACTTACTAAACCAAAAACATAGTTTAATATGTTATTTATCACATCCAAAGCATATTTTGATATGTTACTTATGAAACCAAAACATAGATTAATATGTTACTTACAAATCCAAAGTATACTCTTGATATGCTACTATAAGGTTATTCGTTTAACTTTACATTACTTACCATACATAAACATTTCTACAATTTGTTAAACATAGACATTCTATATTGGTGGTTTGGTTTGATTAAGTGATTAAGTAACGATGCGTGTGTAATATGATACAAACATGGTGGATACGCCGCTGGTACTTCCTATATATAAGTGTTTGTATGGTATTACATGTCGTAGCGTTATTTGAATCATTTCAGTTTGATACATAGAACATTTTATACAAACAACATACTTTTCACAAGACATTGTTTTACAAACAACTTATCTTATACAAATCCATTTTTCATGGTTATTCATTTAACCATACATTGTACATTATTTATACATATTATCTGATCTTATCGATTTTCAAATGATTTACAAAACAAAGCAAATAACAAGGTTCATGACTAAACATTTTCTCAAACATAAGTCATGAAACCTATTTTCACAAAACCTATGTATCTCACCGGCATTTTTATGCTGACGTACCATATTTTCACATGTGTTTTTCAGGAGCTGTTGCATAAGATTGATCAAGATACACTTAGGCGGACATGGGCCTTAGTGACAATAAAAGATGCAGACTAGTTAATTATGTTGTATTTCCTTGTTTGTTAAGACATTGTAACACTTTTGGTTAATAAAACGAAACTTCAATTGCCATGGATTTGAAACATTAATTCTGTTACAACACTCCCCGACGTTTCCGCCACGTTTTGTATGTTCCACGTGGTCGGGGTGTGACAGAAAAGATGGTATCAGAGCCAATGGTTATAGGGAATTAGGTTATTAGTAATGCTTTGACCTAGTCTATAACTTTCTTAGGACCCTAACGCGAGTTTACTTGCGTTTAGTCATAAAACAATATTGTCACCTATCCTTAGGCGACTACCACAACAAGAACATAAATTTCAAAACCTCTTTGAAAACTAATCATCTGTTCTAGGATGATTGATTACTAGGTTTTGAACCTTCTATTACAAGGTTTTGAACCCCCTTTGAGTTTTCAAAATCTCGTCAAGGTTTTGGGTTTTAAATAATGTGAACACGTGCAAACTGGAAGGGTGAATGCCTGTATTCTGGGTTTTCTGTCTAGGCAAGCACTTCGTATATATCTCATCAGACGCGAGACCAGTTGTGCTTACCTGGGAATTCTTGGGATGAGTGTTCACTTATAGGCGAGCATGTCTTCGCGATACATTATTTTTGATCCATTTACTTTGATTAGTCACTGTGTGTAGTTTGGTTGCTTTGTAATGCAAACAAATAACCACTATCCTTGCTTTCATCAGATTTGTTTCATCTCATTCTTTTCGTCTAAATCTCTCACTCGTTTCCTTTCATGTTTCCTCTTTAGAATGCCTCCTCGACGCGACAATCAGATGGCAAATGACGAACTGGCGGCAATCATCGCACAGCAAATGGCTGTTGCCTTCCCAAATCTTTATGCTCAAATGATGCAAGCCATCAACAACAACAATGCTCCATGCAACTTCAAGAGTTTCAACTCGGCTAAACCACTCAAGTTTAGTGGTACTGAGGGAGCAACTGGGCTTCTTCAGTGGTTCGAGAGCATTGAGAATACCTTCCGTCATGTTCTGTGTCCTGAAAATCGTAAGGTCGAGTTTTCTTCAAGTGTGTTTCAGAAGAGGGCTCTTACATGGTGGAACGGGGTGATGAGAGACCGTGGTGCTGAGGTTGCTTTAGCACAGACTTGGGCTGAGCTTAGGGCTCTTATGATGAAGGAGTTCTGTCCTCGTCACGAACTACGAGCTTTGGAGAGAGAATTTGATGATTTGAAGCAAGACAGTGGGGAACATCGAGCCTATACTGATCGTTTTGAAGAATTGAGCCTGCTGTGTCCTGCTATGGTTACTCCTGTGGATAAGGCGATCGAGAAATATACTGATGGTCTTCCTGACCTAGTTCAGGATATCGTTACTGGCAGTAACCCTACTACTGTCAGACAAGCCATTGAACTTTCTGCCACCCTAACTGAATCCCACATCAGAAAGAAAAAGCTTTTTCGAAAAGGTGACCCAAGACCATCCGACAAGACTGCTCAAGTGGAACCAAAGGAAGATCATGCTGAGGTATCCAAGAAGAAGAAGCGCAAAGCCTCTCAGAACTGCGCTGTAACTGCTCAAGACAAACAGGTTGCACCAAACCAACCAGCACAACCTCGCAAAAGGCAAAACTATGTTGGTACTGCACCTTTGTGCAACAAGTGCAACCGTCATCATCTAGCGCAAGAACAGTGTCACAAATGTACCCACTGTGGGCGGTTGGGACATTTGATCAATGTTTGTCGTTTTGCAAATCAAGCTGCTGCAAACCCTGCTGCTGTTCAAGCACGGTTCCCTCCGGGGTCATGTTATAACTGCGGTGACCTTACCCACTACAGGAACAATTGCCCAAGGCTTGTTAACGCACCTCCAGCGCGTGGATGAGTGTTTAACATCAATGGGGCAAACATGAACAATAATGCGGCAGTGAATAACTAGTGTTTTGTTATTTCCTTGGTTGTTATCTTATGATGTTTAAAGACAAGTCAGTTGTTATATAAATAAAAATTCGTCGTTTTTATTTTTGCAAAACTGATACGATTGTGTGAACGTTGGATACAACCTTATGATGTCAACCCAAAGACAAACTACTCATATGGTTCAGTCATTTTATGATCACTTGTGATCTCCCCAAGAACCTTAAACACTTGTTTCTTTTAAGAAACAAAGCCAAACTCTTATTGAAAATCCTTCTATTTATATAGATGGATCCTTGACTGATTAAAGTGCCAAATGAAATCCATGTATGGGGTTTCTAGTGTGCTTTAATTATCTATACCTAAAGAGAACTAATTAAAGAATCAAGTTAACTAATTATGTGCTTATGTGTTTTCTTCTATGTTTTGTGGTTGTATGTGATCCATCCAAATCCTCATAGAATCTTTCGTATCTCATACGAGAGATTTATAATAGGATATCCAAAGATACTATCTTAAATCCTTAATGGACTTCAACATTGTAGTTAAGTCCTTTGGGTTTTAAAGTACTATTCTATAAATTGGACCTCTTGCATGGTCTGGTCAAACAGATTGATTTTGAAAATCTGGTTAGAAATATCCTACGATGATATAATTAAAAAGATCCCTTAAGTGGTCTATTTAAGGAGATCGTACGACAGTCTAGTTAAGAAGATCATGCGTTGATCAAATTAAAAGGCTCGTTCATTGATCAAATTAAAAGGACCCTTTGGTGGTCTAGTCAGGTCGCTTCATGTTTATTCAATTGAATTTTTCCTCTACGCATTATGAAATGAATTGTGCGGACTGGGCAAGGAATTACGTAATTATGGAGTGCTACATAATTATGGAATTCAGTGCACAGAAACCACATGAAGCTTTGTCATGTGTTAAGACCTATAGTGACAAGAATAATGATACGGGAGAAGTCTTGGACCTCGACCAATGTCATTTATTCTCAATTCTGATCTCAATCACACACCAAGTTTCCTATGATAAGTCTTCATAAGAAACGTTCTTCTGTCCGTAGTTCAAAATTCCATGTTTTATTACTGCAAGGAATTCACTTTGATGGTTATCAAATTCGCTAAAATTCCTAACATGGCCCATAGTTTTACTTAAGGGTTTAAAGGATCTATTAGAAGGCGAAATCTTCACAGCTGTCTTCACAAGTTTCCTCTAAAATTAAATTTCGGGACGAAATTTCCTAAAGTAGGGGAGACTGTAACACCTGTGTCACTCCAACCATCAAACAAATGCCAAACCAATGAAATATTGTATTTCATACTTTGGACATGTAAAAATATGTGTATCGTTTGCACATATCGACTCTTGTTCGATTTCAAGCTTTAAATCGCTTTCTGGAGGGTTATACGCACTCTGAGGTGTAGATATAACCAGTTTAATCCAACGAACACTCCGGAATAGTGAAATAGGCTTAACATACCTTAAATAACCTATACATAACTTAGATATAAGTTTTGGAAGGTTTGGTGTGGTGAAATCAAAGTTTAAATCGCTTACAGGGACTAAAGTTGACAAACTGCGAAAGTATGCCAATTTGAACTGTAACAGACATTCCGGAGCATGACCATAAGTTAAACATACCATAAATATCCTTTACATAGCTTAGAAATAGGCTTTGAGGTGTTCGGTATGCTAAAATAAACTTTTGTGTCATTCAGGGACTAAAAGCGTCAAAAAGTGCACAAGTTTGCATTTTTACGCGTAACTTATGTTCTGAATACATCTGGACATCCAAAAATTTATGAGAGCATGACTATATTATATTTTAGTGTTCGCCTTAAGAAAAATCCATTCGTTACGTCATTTGGATCGTTTTTCGCGCTTATGCGCATTCCGTCGTAATTAACCGAACATCGCGTTCGTACGGCCAAACGAACCGACATCCGAGATATTTTTGAACATGTTTTAAGTTCACTATACTTTAACTTCATTTTAGAGCTTTGAAATGGGGTTAACGGGCCTTAAACGTGTCAAAAATGACCTTATTGCATAACAGGGACCAAAAGTGTAAATCTGCCTAAATTGTGTCATACGATGCGCAGCCACTTTTCCCCTACGATGCGTAAGGGGTCTTACGATGCGCAGGGGTTTTTCCCCTACGATGCGTATGGGTTCTGCAGAACAGATCAGATTTAACAGTCAGCATGATCCAGCTGTTTTAACCTCACCCACAAGCTCCCAATCCGCACATTAAGCTCATTTGGACCCATTTTTAGTTACCACAACAATTGGACAAGTGTACGGCCTTGATCGTTTCCCCTTTTCCAAGAAACGATCCTAGCGGTAGTGCTTTTACTATAAATACCCCAACACCCCTTTGTTCAAAATCACTAGAAATTCATTTTGAGAAACTCTAAGTTGAAACATTTGTTTCATACCTGAGATTTTCGAATTGAGTTTAGCATTCGGGGACCCTTCGTAAGTATTCTTTCGTTCTTTTCCTTATTTTACTGCTTTTCGAGTCAGAAAGTCAAACTTTGTTTGACTTTCAGCGTTGACCAGTAATGGTCAATGCGAAGTTCGTTTGAACTTCGCAACGTGAGTGTAATCACGTTGGTCATAGTCCTTTGGGACTATGCCCACTGATTACCACGTTGTCTAGAGTCGTAGGGTAGGCGATCTAATAAATCGCCTATACCTTCGAACTCGACCCATTTGGTCGATCATTAGGATCCGACCAAACACATTAGGTGACCATAGTAGGTAGGGAATAACCTTCCGAGGTTATACCCTATGGTCACATCGTTTAAGTAGTTGTATGATAGGTAGTTTATATGCCTTAGTTAAATTACCAGAATACCCTTTTCATGTATAATTGGTAATTAAGCATATGTAACCTAAACCTTTGTCACATAACTGATTATGTAACAAGTTTAGGCATATAACACTTGTCATAGGGCTAGTTAGGCGGTCCGAACGCGTTTTACGCGCACGATGCGTTAAAGTAGCATAAGCTACCTAAACGGATCGTAATGGGTCGATAAGACTTAGGTTAAGTTTCATTTAGCATGTAGGCTTTGTTAAACCATATCACATGAGTTCCTACACTCATTTGGTTTACAAACCCTAATGCTACCCAGTCTTCCGATATAGGTCCGGTTTATTAACATAGTTACCTATATTAGGTGCCGTTTGATTCCGTGATCTATAGCATTACTCGGTGGTTATCTTTAGACAACTGAGCAATCTCAAGTGAGTACATAGACCCCTCTTTTACTGTTTTCCAAACTGTTTTGGGGTGGAACACATGTGCCTACTTGTTACTTTCAAGCTTTCCTGTTTTCACATCATATACATGTTATGTTCATTAGTACACTATTAGTACATTGATTTACATGACTTTTCTGCTTCGTATGTTAACTTAGCATACTTGGTACATCATTTTACATTACATTTCATGCTACGTGTGACCATTGTGTGCATTACTTAGTACAGCTGATTTCATCTCATACTTACATTTTGACATTTGTTTATACAAGTTATTACTTATATTTTGACAAACTAAATAAATATCTATGATTTAAACATTGATTTCTCAAAGAACATAAAATAAACTGTTGAATTGTACTTATTTTATGTTCACCAGACCGATTGTTAGTATGATATAGCGCTATAGGATTTGACACCCCATTCCTGTTGGCATGGAATGTCTGAAACCAATTTGTTGCTCCATCCAAATAGGGATTGCCTTTGTGGTATCCTTATAGTCTCAAAGGTGTATTTTGATGCACCAGGTCTGAATGAATTCTTAAATCACACTATTAAAGTATATTTTGATATACTCTCATGTGTGGTATTGTACAAAACCAACAAATATTTTATTAATCATCCAAAGCATATTTTGATATGTTACTTACTAAACCAAAAACATAGTTTAATATGTTATTTATCACATCCAAAGCATATTTTGATATGTTACTTATGAAACCAAAACATAGATTAATATGTTACTTACAAATCCAAAGTATACTCTTGATATGCTACTATAAGGTTATTCGTTTAACTTTACATTACTTACCATACATAAACATTTCTACAATTTGTTAAACATAGACATTCTATATTGGTGGTTTGGTTTGATTAAGTGATTAAGTAACGATGCGTGTGTAATATGATACAAACATGGTGGATACGCCGCTGGTACTTCCTATATATAAGTGTTTGTATGGTATTACATGTCGTAGCGTTATTTGAATCATTTCAGTTTGATACATAGAACATTTTATACAAACAACATACTTTTCACAAGACATTGTTTTACAAACAACTTATCTTATACAAATCCATTTTTCATGGTTATTCATTTAACCATACATTGTACATTATTTATACATATTATCTGATCTTATCGATTTTCAAATGATTTACAAAACAAAACAAATAACAAGGTTCATGACTAAACATTTTCTCAAACATAAGTCATGAAACCTATTTTCACAAAACCTATGTATCTCACCGGCATTTTTATGCTGACGTACCATATTTTCACATGTGTTTTTCAGGAGCTGTTGCATAAGATTGATCAAGATACACTTAGGCGGACATGGGCCTTAGTGACAATAAAAGATGCAGACTAGTTAATTATGTTGTATTTCCTTGTTTGTTAAGACATTGTAACACTTTTGGTTAATAAAACGAAACTTCAATTGCCATGGATTTGAAACATTAATTCTGTTACAACACTCCCCGACGTTTCCGCCACGTTTTGTATGTTCCACGTGGTCGGGGTGTGACAATATCAGGATCCCTATTATCCATATCCTAACCCCTGCTATCGAGGATCATGTAGCCATGGAGATAGAAGAGGATTCTGCAATCATCCCAAGTGATGATACTCAATCTCATTCAGGATCATGGATCCTTCCAATCATGAGATACATACAACATGGAGAAATTCCTACAGGAGAAAACCCCAGGGCTTTCAAAATTAAGGTATCTCAATTTACAATATTGAATAACATGTTATATAAACGATCTCTTGCAGGGCCATATCTAAGGTGCATTGAGGATCCTGAAATCCAAGAAGTCCTAAAGGATTTTCACGAAGGAGATTGTGGAAACCACACTGGGGGCAGGGCATTATTCTCAAGGATCCTGAGGACAGGATACTATTGGCCTACTATGAAGAAGGATGCTGTGGAATATGCCAAGAAGTGTGATCCTTGTCAGAGACATAGTAATATCCTTCACCAACCAGCAGAGCTTTTGCATCCTATATCCTCTTCTTGGCCATTTATGAGATGGGGAATGGATATAGTTGGTAAGCTTCCTAAGGCACCTGGTGGAAAAGTATTCATGCTGGCTATGACTGATTACTTCTCCAAGTGGATAGAGGCTGAAGCCTTTGCTCAAGTCAGAGAAAAGGAAGTGATATCCTTTATTAAGAGAAACATTATTACTAGATTTGGTATTCCTTCTGAAATTGTTTGTGATAATGGATCCCAATTTATTGGGAATAGAACTACTAACTTTTGTGACAGCTGGGGGATTAAGATGATAACATCAACACCAGTCCACCCACAAGCTAATGGCCAGGCAGAATCATCCAACAAGATCATCATCAACAATTTAAAGAAGAAGCTTGGATCCAAGAAAGGAAAATGGGCAGAAGAACTACCTTATGTACTTTGGGCTGATAGGACAACTCCCAAGAATGCTACTGGCCAAACTCCATTCTCTTTGGTATTTGGAGCAGAATCAGTGATCCCTACAGAGATGGTGGTTCCTACTGCAAGAACAAGCATTCGTGATCCTGAAGAAAATGCTGAAAACTTGGTTTAAGACTTGGATATGATAGAAGAACTCAGGGATTTGGCAAAGATAAGGATGGCCAGTTATCAACAAAGGATGGCTGGAGCCTACAACAAAAATGTCAGGATCAGGAAATTACAAGTTGGTGATATGGTATTAAGGAAAGCATTTTAGAATACCACCAATCCTGCTGATGGGAAGTTAGCACCAAAGTGGGAAGGCCCATATTTGATTGAAACTGAAGCAGGAAAGGGGGATATCGATTGCTAACAATGGAAGGTGATTTGCTACCAAGAGCTTGGAATGCTATCCACTTGAAGAAATACTTCATGTAATAAGGATCCATGATCCTTAGCCAGCAAGTATCCTCGAAGGATCCTTACAGGACAGAGGATCCTCATTTTGGTAATGATCTAATCTCAAACTATTCCATTCTTTAATTATCTTATATACAAGGATAAGGAACCTGGATCCTTTATCCTCCTTTCACTTGAATTTGAGTTTTGCAGAAAGTTTAGGTATCCTTAACAAAGGATTGAGTATCCACAGAAGTATCCAGTTATTTGGGCTTGACCCCAGTTATTTGGGCTAGTCCCCAGTTTTGGGCCTGTCCCCAGTTTCGCCAGCAGCGCACGATGATCCTGGTACAGTTCATGGCAATGGGACCAGTACTCGCTTTAGGGGCTGACAATTTCATTGTACTGGCTGTATTCAGGATCCTACGTATAATGGTAGACGTACCATACATCCGTTCCTAAGGTTTCTAATGTTTTCACGTTAGCTAAGGTTTTGACATTTTCATGTCACTAAGTTTGGATAGTCGCCAGTGAGGGCCATACTCCAGTTTACACAAGTTCCTTTGGGCTTGTCCCCAGTTATCCTTTGGGCTTGTCCCCAGTATATTGGGCTTGTCCCTAGAATTGTTGGGCTTGTCCCCAGTTACTAACTTTTCTCTTATATTGGCTTAGTCCCAAGTTATATTCTATTTCAGGATTTTGAAGTTAAACGACCAAGGATCCTTGATCCTTACCTTCTACTAAGGTTTGTCTTTTGGTTATCCTGATTATAAATGCTAGAGGATTAGGATCCTAACTTGGATTCTCAGGTATGATCCTTGATCACTTTTATTGTATTCTTTATATATAAGTGACCCTTATCCTTTGACGACAGAACTAATGATCCTTAAATTGCATAACTTTTCAAAGTTTGTCGACTATAGGATATTTGATCCTTGATCATATCCTAAATTTTTTAAACATGATTTATTAAACTTGATAAATTCAAACAAAGTGGATAACTACAATAGAAAAATAAAAAAATTCATAAGGATAACAACACGGGAAATAACCAAAAACTTAAAGTTTTATTTATTCATCAAAAGTTAAACCCTTAAGAGTTGTCAAAATTGCCAACCCAAATTTCTACCAGCAATACGTGGCCCGTCCATTTGGGTTGACAAAGGGTGTCCATTGTTAACGGGTCTTAAGAATGCAGGAAATAAAAGATGGCAGGATAACAAGTGGTTTCATCCCCCAAACAGAGGATCCCTCCACCACCTATTATCCTACCTATTGTCTAAGGATCCTTGATCCATAATCCTAAAAACTATTGTTCAAATTAAAACCCAACATTGTTTCAAAACACCATAACCAAAAAACCACTACCAAATCCTAAAAAATGGGCTCCGGCCATGTCTAGAAATATCCATCATCGCCCATTTCCGCAGCTCACACCTTGGCTGCATCACCACCTGCCTGATCCTTCCCGCTGCCACTCGCCTCAAGGGCCAAGACTTCAGTAGCCTCCTCCTCTTCATCCTCAAGCTCAGCCAGCTTTGCCCTGCATTCCTCCTTGTCCCAAGTGGTCCTGTCAAAGTCAGGATCCTCAGCCTCCTGAGCCATTTGCAGCTTGATTTTGTACATGGTGATGGCGGCAGAAACTTTAGCATCTTCCAGCAGGTCGTGCTTCTCGTGATCAGCATCTATCTGGGCCATGACCACCTGCTGCTTTGCCAGAGCAAGGTCCTTCTCAAGACGAGAGATAGTTTGATCCTTGGCCAGGAAGATCTTTTGGAAGTCCCTTTGCTTCTGGTCAGCTTCCTCAGTATATGCATCAAACAGCATTTCGACCTCATCAAATTTCTGCAAAAAGTCAAGGTAAAGTTTAGGATCACGTGATCCTCAAGTGGGCAGGATAATCAAGCATAGTCAGTGATCCTTACATCAGCAAAGTATTCCTGGAACTGGTGACGGATAAGAGGCAAGCCTTCAAGATGGTCAGCCTCAGAGGCTTTCCTTTTCTTTCCCTTGGAGGTGGTAGGCTTGGGGACCATGGCACTCGGGCTAGCAGCCGCCTTCTTCTTCCCAGACCTGGGAGCAACAACAATAAGATCGGTAACACTGAAGCGGGTGGCAGATCTTGAGGATTTTCCAGCACCTATCCATCCAACACAAAAGATAAGTATTCTTGTTTTATTTACGTTTTAACATTTAACTATATATAAACATGGATACTTACTTGACATTGTGACAGAGCCTGAGGATACTTCTTGAGAATCCTTGGTACTTGCTTGGAATGATCTTATAGCAGGATCAAGACTTCGGAAAGCAGCAAGCCTTTCCTTTGTTGCAGGTGATGTAATGATGTGTGAAACAGAAATAGCTGCAAAAGAAAAACAAAGGGGTTAGTGATCCTCAGCAGAGACAGGGTATCCTATGATCCTTCTATAAGGATCCTCTATCATACCATGAGTAGCCCATTTTCTGGGGAGATCCTTCCCATTAGCGATAGAATCCCTCCTGACGAAGAAAAAACGTTTCTTCCACTTGTTATCGTTCTTGGTGGTTTTCAGGATTGGATGAGGTTCACCGGGTTTATGTTTGAATATAAAGCAGTGTGAACCATGGCTCACAAGGTTGTATAATTCAGACAACTCCAACATTCCCAACTCCATATCCTCCTGCTCGATGATCCTCTCCAGGGTGAATAGAACCCTCCACATCATTGGCATAGCCTGGATATAGGATATGCTGGTAAGGGAGAAGAAAGATTGGGTGAATTCAGGAAAAGGATAGGAGTATCCTATCGAGAAAGGGGTAACTGGAAATGCAATCCATGTTTCAGAGACAAAATCACTCCGGACGGTAAAAGGGTTTGAAAACAGTGCTCGCCGGAAAGCAATGGCGAATCCTGTTGATTTCAGGATCGGTAAAACAACAACGTTCCTTCGGAGAGTCTTCGATGATCCCTTGGCTTCTTAAAGGACTATCTTTTCGATGATCCTTAGCAGGGGATGATCTTAGCTTCATTTTGATTCGGATAAAGAAGAAGAACAGATTAAGAAGATGAAGAGAAAGGGAGAAGAGAGAGATACCTGCTTGGTCTTCGAATGTGGATTTAAAGGGAGTTTCGCTCGAATTTAAATGCACATTGATCCTTATCTCTACTTGAATTTATAATGATGATTCTGCAGGGATGTCGCTTCAATGACGTATGATTGCAACGGCTAGTCAGTTTGTAACGACTATATATCCGTTAGTTTGTTACGGATAAGATCAAGAAAATATAACTCGCCAATATTACACTTCACTCCTTATATTTTGGGGGCAATTGTTAGGGGAGGATTTTCTAAATCCTAAGGATCACGGGTCTTCAAGTGCTACCAGGATCATGGTGTGACAACCCGAGTTTTCAAGGTCTCTATTTGACTTAACCTTGTATTTGTTTGCAAAGTGGGTTTTACACATATGTTTGGGGTGCATTATAAGTGAGTGTATGATAATAATGTGTTTTGTATTAATTTGTATTTTATAAATAAAGATGGAACCTTTACCGAAATCCCCCACCCACGAAAACACCTCCCCCACCCAAAAACACCTTTGTGGCGAAAACACTAAAGTGTTTTCGTCCACTACTGATCGGCGAAAACAACACATGGGCTCCGGCCCAGTAGCGATTGGATTAAGGATTAGTTATAACCTGTGCACGAAATCAATAACTGACAGAAACCCTAAACACGTCCCCTCCTCTCTCTCATTTTCTTTGTATCCGACGGCAACCTTAAGACCCTTGAAGCCTCTCACTTTGTCTGGTTCATCGCTTCTCCTGTTCGGGTTAGTTAAAAGATATGGATAGTTAATTAATGGAAATTTTTATGGATTGTTGGTGATATCATGAGTTAACTGTCATGTTAAATGTTGGTAGATGGAATAGATAGATGTATTAGGGATTCCTATAAACTGATGTAAAAATCTGCTGTGTTATGCATATGATATATGTTTGTTATTGTTGATCTAATATGGCTAGCAGATTAGGGTTTTTATGTCAAAAGATATAATGGAAACTGAATGACCATAACAACTTGCTGATGATTGATGATTGAATAATAGTCGAATGATGATCGGGATTGTATAATGATTTGGTAATTCATATGTTTACATATCAATGATTTGATTAAATGATTTCGTTGATTTGTCATGTAACTGTTAGATGAGATTAGGGTTGCTGTGTTTACGTAACTGCTGTTGTTAATGAGGATGTAACCAACGAAAACACAGGGACCGATGAAATCACAAGGACCGGATGAAAACACTTAGTGTTTTCATCAAAACCTAAGCCCGAGTGATTTCGCCATACGGGGTTTTCGCCAGAGGAGGGATTTCGCCACTAGGTGATTTCTCCCAAGAGTGTTTTCGTTGAGTGTCTGGCATATTAGTTCTGTTTAGTATGTAACTCTGTTAGTTATCAACTCCGTTAGTTGTTAATTCAGTAAACATGTTAACTCTGTTAAACTTATTAACTTTGTTAGGATATGCATGTAACTCTGTTAAACATGTAACATTGTTAGTGTGTAAATCCTGTTAAGTGTGTTAACTTTGTAAAGTATGTTAACTGCCTGTTAATCCTGTCAAGCATGAATTGCATGGCTTTGATTAATTGCTTATATAATACGTGATAATTGCTTAAACACACTTCGTGGCATAGATGGCATGTGAATCTATACGAACTTAACTGATTGAGTATACGTGTATAACTATAGGACTTGACTGATTACTTGTGAGCACATAGTTTAGCATACCGAGCAAACCAAGGTGTGTTCACACTCTTACCAAGGCATGGGATTCCCGGTGGGTTGGGAATGGGATTTGTATGACTACCCGTACTTTCATCACTACTAGACTACTTATTACCGTCCTCGGCTTGGGAAGGACGCCAGTGTTAAATCCTACGTACTATTGTCCTCGGTTTAGGAAGGACACCAGTGTTAGAACCTACGTAAAACCTACGTACTACTGTCCTCGGTTTGGGAAGGACACCAGCGCTAAACCTACGTACTCGCTACGTACTACTATCCTCGGTTAGGGAAGGGCACTTACGTAAAACCTACGTAAACTCAAACTTACCACTGTCCTCGGATTGGGAAGGACACCTATAGATACAACTAGTCTAGTACCATACAACATGGGAAGCCCCCACTTATTATTGTAAAGGTTTGGGAAAACAAAGATACTAGGTAATGCATGGTTATGAACGAACTACGATTTCTGAATGAATTCATTAACTGAACAATCAACTGTGAACTCGCTCAACTTTGTTGTTGACTCGTTGTTGCATGCCTTGCAGGACGATAGGTACTCATGGAGCTTGCACAGGGAGGCGCAGTCGTTGTAGGACAAGGATAGACTTATGCCATGTTAAAACATTTATCATACTATTGAACTTAATACTTATGTGGGGTTTTCACACTTATGCTTCCGCTATACACTTAACTATGTTTTGTTTTGAACACCATTCGTATTGATGGGTTGAACTTTATTTATTATTTACATTGTTCAATATGATTGGTGGCTTGGTCCTGGTCAGTCACGCCTCCAAGCGGTGATACTCCGCGTGTGGATTTTGGGGGTGTGACAGATTGGTATCAGAGCCATTGGTTATAGTGAACTTGGTTTTAATAAGGGGAAAAAGTTTTTGTTAAAACCAGACTATAACCTTACAGTGCTCAACGATCCACAACGACGCTTCGCTCCACGTGCAAGACTCAATATTCTAGGTGATATGATTTATGTTTACATTGCCTACTTGCTAGATTACATAGAACTTTGCTCATGGTATGCTTAGATAAACGTAACAACTATTGTTTGAAAACACATGTGTGCTTACTCTCTTCTGTCATCGCATTTTCGCGAACATCTCTCACTCATGTTTCCTTTGATATGAAGATCATGAGCGGACGCGTTAACATGACACAAGCCCAGTTGACGACTCTGATTAACCAACAGGTTGCTGCGGCACTTGCAGCCGCATGAGCAGGAGGTATATCCTGCAGTCACAACTCACTCTGGGATCTTTAGATCCTGCTCTCATAAACCAACTCTTGTGTTTAACTTTGTCATGTTCTCACATACACAACAGGTCAGAACGCTCAGCCACCTGTATGCACGTTCAAGACTTTTATGGACTGTCGTCCTAGCACTTTCAGTGGCACTGAAGGAGCCGTTGGACTCCTCCACTGGTTCGAGAAGCTCGAATCAGTCTTCGAGATGTGTGAATTCCCTGAGGCTCGTAGGGTGAAGTATGCCACTGGTACTCTCGAAGGCATTGCGCTGACTTGGTGGAATACCCAAGTTCAGATGCTGGGGTTGGCGGCTGCTAATGCCACCCCATGGAACGACTTCAAGGAACTGATCAAGCGGGAATACTGCACTCGTGATGACATCCACAAGTTGGAAGTGGAGTTCTTTAACCTGAAGATAACGGGGTCAGAAATAGAGGCGTATACGAAAAGGTCAAACGAACTGGCCATCTTGTGTCCAACTATGGTGGATCCTCCTATCAAGCATATCAGTACCAGAGATTCAAAGCC
Organism: Helianthus tuberosus; assembly: GCA_030545235.1. Classification (NCBI taxonomy): domain Eukaryota; kingdom Viridiplantae; phylum Streptophyta; class Magnoliopsida; order Asterales; family Asteraceae; genus Helianthus; species Helianthus tuberosus. The sequence goes on along the minus strand of CM060418.1, from coordinate 91,657,206 downwards.
ATGTGACCTCTGCTAACCTTGCTACCATCCAGGATGTTACTCGTCTTGCTCATCGTCTCACAGACCAGGCAGTGGAACAGAACAAGCTGCCTAAGCGTATCGGAAATGGGATTGAGCCTCCAGCAAGGGTTCGACTACAGTTCAGTCTCAGTCACAGCATAGAAAGATCGATGACTACCAGAGCCCTGGTCAGCAATCTTCTGGTAGTCAAGGGCAGGGTAGATATCGAGGAAATCACCCAAAGTGCAATAGATGCAACAGACACCACAGTGGTCAGTGCAACAAGGGTCGTTGTCAGAGGTGTCTCAAGATGGGTCATGAAGCTAAGGATTGCAGGAGCTCACGGCCTGCAAATCAGAATCGTCAGCAGCAACAACAAGCACCGCAGAACCAGCAACAGCAACAGGGCAACAATGGATGCTTTCATTGTGGCGCTGAAGGTCACTTCAAGAGACATTGCCCACAGTTGAATCAGAATCAGAATTAGAACAATAACCAAGGAAACGGAAACAACAATGGGGGTAACAAAGGGGGAAACAATGGAGACAATGGCGCCCGGGGCCGTGTGTTCGTGATTGGTCAGGGTGATGCTAGGAATGATCCCAACGTCGTGATGGGTAAGTTTCTATTGGATGACTTTTATGTTACTGTTTTATTTGATTCGGGTGCCGATACCAGTTATGTGTTTCTAAAAGTTAGCCAAATGCTCAAGCGCACACCAACACTTATGAACACCAAGCACATAGTAGAGTTAGCAAATGGTAAAAGCCTAGAGGCCATGCATATAATTAAAGGTTGTAATCTAGTTTTAGCGGGTCAGACCTTCTCCATTAATCTTATTCCTATAGTTCTGGGTAGTTTTGATATCGTCGTTGGAATGGATTGGTTATCCTAACAGCAAGCAGAGATCATATGCAAAGAAAAGATTGTTCGTATTCCCCATTCCGGTAAAGAACCTCTCGAAATTCAAGGCGACAAGAGTGGTGCTGTGGTGGGCATCATCTCATTTCTTAAAGCCCAGAAGTGTTTGCGAAAGGGCCACACCGCTATTTTAGCACTTGTTACTGACGCAACAGCGAAATAGAAGAAAATCGAGGATATTCCAGTAGTACGTGATTTTCCTCAAGTGTTCCCTGAAGATTTACCTGGGCTACCGCCTCATCGCCAGGTCGAATTCCAAATCGAGCTAGCTCCTGGAACAGCGCCCATAGCTCGAGCACCCTATCACTTAGCTCCAACCGAACTGGAAGAACTGTCCAAACAATTGCAAGAACTCTTGGATAAGGGTTTCCTTCGTCCTAGCTCTTCGCCCTGGGGAGCTCCAGTATTATTTGTGAAGAAGAAAGACGGTACCTTCAGGATGTGTATCGATTACCGTGAACTCAACAAGGTGACTGTAAGGAATCGCTACCCTCTTCCACGCATTGATGACTTATTTGATCAGCTGCAAGGGTCGAGCTACTATTCGAAGATTGATCTGAGGTCAGGTTACCATCAACTGAGTGTCCGGGATGAGGACATCTCCAAAACAGCATTCAGAACTCGCTACGGCCACTACGAGTTTCTGGTCATGCGATTCGGGTTAACAAACGCACCGGCAGTCTTCATGGATCTTATGAACAAAGTGTGCAAACCTTACCTAGATAAGTTTGTTATTGTTTTCATCGACGACATCCTGATCTATTCTAAGAGTCAGGAGGAACACGAGCATCATCTACAGCTTATCTTAGAACTCCTTCGAACAGAACAGTTGTACGCCAAGTTTTCGAAATGTGACTTTTGGCTTCGTGAAGTCCACTTTCTAGGCCACATGGTAAACAAGGATGGGATTCATGTTGATCCATCCAAGGTAGACTCAATCAAGAACTGGCCTGCACCACATACACCAACAGAAATCCGCCAATTCTTGGGTTTGGCGGGTTACTACAGAAGGTTCATCAAAGACTTCTCGAAGATTGCACAACCTCTCACTTCACTAACGCAGAAAGGCGTCACCTATCGTTGGAGTAATGCTCAGGAATCAGCATTTCAGCACTTAAAGGACAGGCTCTGCAGCACACCTATTCTCTCATTGCCAGAGGGCACAGACGATTTTGTGGTCTATTGCGACGCATCCATTCAGGGTCTTGGATGTGTGTTGATGCAACGTGACAAGGTCATAGCCTATGCATCACGCCAACTTAAAGTTCATGAAAGGAATTACACCACACACGACCTGGAGCTGGGAGCTGTTATCTTCGTGCTTAAGATATGGAGACATTATCTGTACAGTACCAAGTGCACCATCTACACCGATCACAGGAGTCTTGAGCATATCTTCAAGCAAAAGGAATTGAACATGCGACAACGTCGATGGGTCGCGCTATTGAATGATTATGAATGTGCAATCAAGTACCATCCAGGCAAAGCCAATGTCGTGGCCGACGCCCTCAGTCGAAAGGATACTACCCCTAGGCGTGTGCGAGCATTACAACTCACCATCCAGTCTAGTCTTCCTGCACAGATACGAGATGCTCAGGTAGAAGCATTGAAACTAGAAAATGTCAGGGCTGAAGCTCTACGCGGCTCAAGGCAACGATTAGAACAAAAGGAAGATGGTGCCTACTGTCACACCCCCAAAATCCACCATGCGGAGTACCACCCCTTGGAGGCGTGACGTGACCAGGATCGAGCCACCAATCATATTGAACAACGTATTTTAGTAAATAAAACCAATCACAATACAGTTGGTGACCAAAGGAAGTTAACCAAGTTCAATTTAAACAGCGGAAGCATAAGACGTTAAACCAAAACATAAGTTTGTAGTTCATAAGTTTAAAGACCCCAAACATAAGTTCCATGAGTTCATAACGTTTATTTAGTAAGTACAGGACATATTAGTTCGTATTCCACAACGACCACCTCCATGTGCAAGCTCCATAGCATCTAACGACCTGCAAGGCATGTAACAACGAGTCAACAACAAAGTTGAGTGAGTTCACAGTTGGTTGTTTAGTTATAGCATTCGTTTCGTAAATCATATGTTCGTTTTGTAAACGATGTATCGTGTTAATTTGTATCGCGGTCTCCCAGACATGTTTGCGAAGATTAGTGGGGGCTTCCCATGTGGATAGTGTTAATCCGTATCGCGATTTCCCAAATATGTTTGCGATGATTAGTGGGGGCTTCCCATGATGTAGACTAGTCGTGTGTGTACGTGCCCTTCTTGATCCAAGGACCGTAGTAAGTATGAGTGTACGTAGGTTTTACGTACGTGCCCTTCAATCCGAGGACAGTGAAAAGTAGTTTCATAGTAATGATAGTACGAGTAGTTATTCAAATCCCATTCACCAGGAATCCCATGCCTTAGAAAGTGTGTGAACTCACCTCGGTTTGCTCGGTTAGATTCTCAAATATAGCTAACGGTCAAGGTCGGTCAATCACGTCCTAGTATGATTTACCAGTTAGTCATTTAGTGGCCTTCAAATAGAACACAAAGTTCCTACACGTATCTATCACACAACATGCATCACTTTAACGGTTTATGCCCATCTAAGTTTCCCATCCATTCTCCACTCAAAATCAAACATACGATAATGCACATAACATATATAACATGTTAGATTATTCACAGATAGCATACTCGACATTTAGACACGCGAGTCACAACTTATGTCATTTCAGCACTTATATTCAAAACCGGCTGTTTTCGGACATTTTAATAAAATAGTTAAATCATTCCAAAAATTCCCAAATTTTTACAGGATGTCTTAAACGTTCCATATTTTATTGTGTAAAAATATCGGGGTCCGGTTCATTACCAATATTTTATAAAAATTCATATTTGGGACTGAACTCATATTTGTGTATTTCTGATCACAGTCCATGGAACAATTTATTAAAAATTCATCGAGTGTCCGATTAACGAAATTCCAGTGGGGTAATTACAAATGCATCGGTTGTCATCTACTGTACAAGTTTCATGGTCCGATTCATCACAAAACTCAGGTTATGACTGAAAGTATGACACCCATTTATTGCTGTCAAAATTCAGCTTAAGTTGCTGTTACAAATTAACACTTTAAAAATAGTAAACGGAGTCCAAAAATTACGATTCCGGTGCCATTAGAACCGTATCTCATAATAACATATTTTAGATTCAAAATATCGGTTTTTTGTTGAGTTTATGACCTGTTTACAGCCAACTGAAGTTGGCTGTAAAGTATGGACAGATTTCTGTTTTTAGTCTCTAGCTTACTAGTTAGTGTTCGCTTGATCCCGTTAATCATGTTTAGTGACCACAACAACATCACACATTAGTATTAATCAGCAAGACATCAGAAAATTAACCAATAATCATAATCACACAAGATCTACATGATTTACACTAATATTCATCCATTAACCACCTTGTTCATCACTTTAGTAGACTTTTAGTTGGTGATCTTATATGTTCAAAATTTTTAACCGACAAAACTCTTATTAACCACTAAAATCAAGAACAAGATAGTGATTTAGAACACTTACTACTAGCACAAGGCTAGGGAAGAAACAAGGCGTAAAAGTGGTGGTTAAAAGCAAATGAGTGAGGTCCTTCAAGTTCCGTTGCTTGCAACCTTCCTAATTAAGCTCGAGACACCTTGGAACAAGCTTGGAAATATTGTTGGATGAATGAAAATGAGAGGAGGTAGAGATGGTGGTGTGGCCGTGAGCTTTGAAGGAGAGGAGAAGAAGGTTTTGTGGTGAAAATGTGTTGATGATATTGGTGCTTATAATCCTCTAAATGCCATGAACCAATGGCTTTTGTGTTTGAAAAAGTACATACATGATCTTACAATAATCTAATGAGATCTACACAAATCTATCAACAAATTTACCAAATCCTCTAATTCAGCACATGGCCGATTTTATTAGGAGGTGGAGAGGGGTCTAAGTGTAATTTTTTAGCATAAAGTTATCTTATGGTATTTACAAGATCCAAATCAAATCCCTATGAGATCCATGGAAGATTTAAGGAGATATTGAAGATATCTTTGAGTGGGGCCCCTTATGTGAACCGTATACATGTATGGGGGGGGGTAAAGTGTAAAATCTCAAGGTAATTGGTAAATGTTAGTTAAATTCCAAGTATTTGGGTACATGTCTTAGTTAGTAGATATCTAGTAGGTGTTATGGTATACGGGGACCATAACTAGCTTAGAAACATTAAAACAATGCTTCTAGAAATATTTTTATGTTCCGGGTAATGTCCGGTTGTTCGGTTCGATACTGTTCTGTTAAACCGCTTAATTAATCCGTAAAGCGTCCTACTTATATATTTTTGCAACGTTTTTACTTTCTAACACTTAGGAAAATATAACGGACTATTTAGTGACCTTTCTGTACACTATTAGTATATTAACAAATATGTGTAAGCATAACACAGATATCAGAAAGCAGTTAAGTGATTCCACACAGTCGTCAAGCACATTAATTATTATTAATAACCTGTACGGTTACATGGGATTTTGAGGGTTGTCACATTCTCCCCCTGTTAAGAGAATTTCGTCCCGAAATTTAGCGCGTGGTTACTGAGGAAGCTAGTTAAGTTGCGTTGTTTTCCTGATTTTCCTGGGGTGTCACATCATCACCCCGTTGATTTGGAATTTCGTCCCGAAATTCTGCAGTAGCTTCAGCCTCAGTAGTGGTTGCGTTTTTCTTAAACAGTTGGGGATACTTGAGTTTCATTTGGTCTTCTCGTTCCCAGGTATACTCTGGGCCACGACGAGCATTCCAACGAACTCGGACCAGAGGTATTCTGGTATGCTTGAGGATCTTAACATCTCGATCCGTAATCTCTACTGGTTCCTCGACGAATCGCAGCTGGTCGTCGATTGTGAGCTCTTTTAAGGGAACTATGAGGGTCTCATCTGACAGACACTTCTTCAGATTCGAGCATGGAAAACATTGTGAACTCCGCTGAGTTCTTCAGGTAAATGCAACCTGTAGGCGACTTTGCCAATTTTCTTGGTGACTTCGAATGGTCCGACATATCGCGGATTGAGTTTGCCTCGTTTGCCAAAGCGGACTACGCCTTTCCAAGGTGAGACTTTGAGTAGCACTCGATCCCCAACCTGGAGCTCGAGTGGTTTTCTTCCCTTATCAGCATAGCTTTTCTGACGGTCACGAGCTGCCGCCATTCGCTGTCGTATTTGAGCAATTCTCTCGGTGGTATCTACCACAAGTTCTGGGCCAGTGATTTAGCTGTCACCAACTTCTGCCCAACAGAGAGGTGATCGGCATTTGCGTCCGTACAATGCCTCAAACGGAGTGGCTTGGATGCTGGTGTGGTAGCTGTTGTTATATGAGAACTCCACTAGCGGGAGGTGCTTTTCCCAGCCATTACCAAAATCGATTACACATGCCCTAAGCATGTCTTCAAGGGTTTGGATGGTGCGTTCAGATTGCCCATCCGTCTATGGGTGATAAGCTGTGCTCATATCTAATCGTGAGCCAAAAGACTTGTGCATTGCTTGCCACAGTTCAGAAGTAAAACGCGCGTCACGATCAGAAATGATAGAGGTTGGCACTCCGTGCCTTGATACCACTTCCTTTAGGTATATGTCTGCAAGAGTAGAAAACTTATCCGTTTCTTTGATAGCCAGAAAATGTGCAGACTTGGTCAGTCGATCTCCGATCACCCAAATGGTATCGTTTTCGCGTTGAGATCTGGGCAGACCAGTAATGAAATCCATGGAAATTTGCTCCCATTTCCATTTCGGGATCTCCGGTTGTTGAAGTAGGCCTGATGGTTTCTGATATTCAGTCTTGACTCTCGCACAAGTCAAGCACTTACTAACGTAGGTTGCTATGTGGGCTTTCATGCCAGGCCACCAATACATAGTCTTGAGGTCGTGGTACATCTTGTCCGAACCAGGGTGTACCGAATAACAAGACTTGTGCGCTTCGTCCATCACAAGTTCGCGTAAGTCTCCATACAGTGGAACCCAGATGCGTCCGTTAACATAGTAGGCGCCGTCTTCCTTTTGTTCTAGTCGCTGCCTTGATCCTCGTAGGGACTCAGCCCTGGTGTTTTCTGCTTTCAATGCTTCGACCTGAGCATCGCGGATCTGAGCGGGAAGGTTAGATTGGATGGTAAGCTGTAACGCACGTACACGCTTAGGTAGAGTATCCTTTCGACTGAGGGCGTCGGCCACAACATTGGCCTTGCCCGGAGGGTATTTGATAGCGCATTCATAATCGTTCAAGAGTTCGACCCATCGGCGTTGTCGCATGTTTAACTCCTTTTGCTTGAAGATATGCTCGAGACTCCTGTGATCGGTGTAAATGGTGCACTTGGTACCGTACAGGTAATGTCTCCATATCTTTAGTGCAAAAACAACTGCTCCCAGCTCCAGATCGTGAGTAGTGTAATTCCTTTCGTGAACTTTGAGTTGGCGTGATGCGTAGGCAATGACCTTGTCACATTGCATCAATACGCAACCAAGTCTTTGGATGGAAGCGTCGCAATAAACTACACAATCATCTGTGCCTTCAGGCAATGAGAGGATAGGCGCGCTACAAAGTCTATCCTTTAGGTGTTGAAATGCGGATTCCTGTGCATCACCCCAGCGATAGGTGACACCCTTCTGAGTCAGTGAAGTGAGGGGTTGCGCAATCTTGGAGAAATCCTTTATAAACCTTCTGTAATATCCGGCCAAACCCAAGAATTGGCGGGTTTCTGTTGGTGTGCGGGGTGCAGGCCAGTTCTTGATCGATTCAACCTTAGATGGATCCACATGAATTCCATCCTTGTTTACCACATGGCCTAGAAAGTGGACTTCGCGAAGCCAGAAGTCATATTTTGAAAACTTGGCATACCACTGCTCTTTTCGAAGAAGTTCCAGCATAGGTCGTAGATGCTGCTCGTGTTCCTCCTGACTCTTAGAATAGATCAGGATATCGTCGATGAACACAATAACGAACTTATCCAGGTAAGGTTTGCACACTCGGTTCATGAGATCCATGAAGACTGCTGGTGCATTCGTCAGCCCGAATGGCATAACCAGAAACTCGTAATGGCCGTAACGAGTTCTGAATGCTGTTTTGGAGACGTCCTCCTCTCGGACTCTCAGCTGATGGTATCCCGATCTCAAATCAATCTTAGAGTAATAGCTCGACCCTTGCAGCTGGTCGAATAAGTCGTCAATACGTGGAAGAGGATAACGATTCTTCACAGTCACCTTGTTGAGTTCGCGGTAGTCAATACATATTCTGAAAGTACCATCTTTCTTTTTCACAAACAAGACTGGAGCTCCCCAGGGCGAAGAGCTAGGACGTATAAAACCCTTTTCCAAGAGTTCTTGTAGTTGTGTGGACAGTTCTTCAAGTTCTGATGGAGCTAGACGATATGGTGCTCGAGCTATGGGCGTTGCTCCAGGAGCTAGCTCGATTCGAAACTCAACTTGGCGATGAGGCGGGAGACCAGGCAATTCTTCAGGAAATACCTCAGGAACGTCGCGCACGAGAGGAATGTCTTCTATCTTCCTTTCTTCTGAGGATGCATCAGAAACGAGAGCTAGGATAGCAGTGTGGCTCTTTCGCAAACACTTCTAGGCCTTAAGGAAAGAGATAATACCTACAACAGCACCACTCTTATCGCCATGAATCACGAGGGGTTCTTCGCCCGAACGAGGAATGCGGATGATTTTCTCCTAGCAAACAATCTCCGCTCGATGATGAGATAGCCAATCCATCCCAATAACAACGTCGAAACTACCAAGTGTGATAGGAATAAGATCGATAGGGAAAGTCTGACCAGCTAAGACGAGGTTACAACCTTTAACTACGTGTGTGGCTTCAAGACTTTTACCATTTGCTAGCTCTATCGTGTGTTTGGTGTTCAGGAGTGTTGGAGTGCGCTTAAGCATTTGGCTAACTTTTAAGGATACATAACTAGTATCGGCACCCGAATCGAATAAAACAGTAACAAAGAAGTCATCCAGAAGAAACTTACCCATCACAACGTTGGGATCGTTCCTTGCTTCTCCCTGACCAATCACGAACACACGACCCCTTGCCCCATTGTCTCCATTGTTTCCCCCGTTGTTATTCCCGTTGCCCTGATGATTGTTGTTGTTGTTATTCTGATTTTGATCTAACTGGGGGCAGTCCCACTTGAAATGGCCTTCAGCACCGCACTGAAAGCATCCCCTGTTGCCCCGCTGTTGCTGCTGCTGGTTCTGTGGAGCTTGCTGCTGCTGCTGACGATTCTGATTTGTAGGCCGTGAGCTCCTGCAATCCTTGGCTTCATGACCCATCTTGAGACACCTCTGACAACGTCCCTTGTTGCACTGACCACTGTGGTGTCTGTTGCATTTGTTGCACTTTGGGTGGTTTCCTCGATATCCACCCTGCCCTTGACTACCAGAAGAGTGCTGACCAGGGCTCCTATGGTCCTCAGTCCTTCGTTGCTGAGACTGAGACTGAACAGAGGTAGAGCCTTTACCGAAATTTCCATCCCATTTTCGCTTGTGATCATTGGGGGTATCAGTAGTAGCAGTACCAATACGCTTGGGTAATCTGTTTTGTTCCACTGCCTGGTTGGTGAGACGGTGAGCCAACTTGATGATTTGTTGAATGGTACCCAGGTTAGCCGAAGTCACGTGACTCTGAATCTCGGGTACAAGGCCCTTGAGGTAAAGCTCAATACGTTTGATGGGAGGGTCCACCATAGTAGGGCACAAGATGGCCAGTTCATTCGACCTCTTAGTATACGCCTCAATCTCAAACCCTGTCATCTTCAGATTGAAAAATTCCACCTCTAGTTTGTGGATGTCATCACGACTGCAGTACTCTTCCTTGATCAGTTCTTTGAAGTCATTCCATGGGGTGGCATTAGCAGCAACCAACCCCAGCAGCAGAACCTGAGCGTTCCACCACGTGAGCGCTACCCCTTCAAGAGTACCAGTAGCATACTTCACCCTACGATCCTCAGGGCATTCACACATTTCGAAGAACGACTCGAGCTTCTCGAACCAGTGGAGGAGTCCGACGGCCCCTTCAGTGCCACTGAAGGTACTAGGACGACAGTCCATAAAAGTCTTGAACGTGCACACAGGCGGCTGGGTAAGCTGGCCTCCTGCTTGAGCGGCTGCAAGTGCCGCAGTAAATGTGTCGTTGATCAAAGCCGTCAGCTGGGCTTGTGAGAGGTTGATTCGCCCACTCATGATCTTCGCCATACAGAGAACACAAATGAGAAGTGCGTCGTATCATTACGCAAGTGTGGAATGACAGAAGAGAGTGAACACACAAAGTTTTCAAGCAGTAGATACTATGTTATCTATGCATATCATAAGCAATGTTCTATATAACTAACAAGTAGGTAATATAAACATGAATCGTATCACCTATAGTGTCGAGTCTTGCACGTGGAGCGAAGCGTCGTTGTGGATCGTTGAGCACTGTACAGGTTATAGTCTGGTTTTAATAAAAACTTTTTCCCCTATTAAAACCAAGTTCTCTATAACCAATGGCTCTGATACCAATCTGTCACACCCCCAAAATCCACCATGTGGAGTACCACCCCTTGGAGGCGTGACGTGACCAGGATCGAGCCACCAATCATATTGAACAACGTATTTTAGTAAATAAAACCAATCACAATACAGTTGGTGACCAAAGGAAGTTAACCAAGTTCAATTTAAACAGCGGAAGCATAAGACGTTAAACCAAAACATAAGTTTGTAGTTCATAAGTTTAAAGACCCCAAACATAAGTTCCATGAGTTCATAACGTTTATTTAGTAAGTACGGGACATATTAGTTCGTATTCCACAACGACCACCTCCATGTGCAAGCTCCATAGCATCTAACGACCTGCAAGGCATGTAATAACGAGTCAACAACAAAGTTGAGTGAGTTCACAGTTGGTTGTTTAGTTATAGCATTCGCTTCGTAAATCATATGTTCGTTTTGTAAACCATGTATCGTGTTAATTCGTATCGCGGTCTCCCAGACATGTTTGCGAAGATTAGTGGGGGCTTCCCATGTGGATAGTATTAATCCGTATCGCGATTTCCCAAATATGTTTGCGATGATTAGTGGGGGCTTCCCATGATGTAGACTAGTCGTGTGTGTACGTGCCCTTCTTGATCCAAGGACCGTAGTAAGTATGAGTGTACGTAGGTTTTACGTACGTGCCCTTCAATCCGAGGACAGTGAAAAGTAGTTTCATAGTAATGATAGTACGAGTAGTTATTCAAATCCCATTCACCAGGAATCCCATGCCTTAGAAAGTGTGTGAACTCACCTCGGTTTGCTCGGTTAGATTCTCAAATATAGCTAACGGTCAAGGTCGGTCAATCACGTCCTAGTATGATTTACCAGTTAGTCATTTAGTGGCCTTCAAATAGAACACAAAGTTCCTACACGTATCTATCACACAACATGCATCACTTTAACGGTTTATGCCCATCTAAGTTTCCCATCCATTCCCCACTCAAAATCAAACATACGATAATGCACATAACATATATAACATGTTAGATTATTCACAGATAGCATACTCGACATTTAGACACGCGAGTCACAACTTATGTCATTTCAGCACTTATATTCAAAACCGGCTGTTTTCGGACATTTTAATAAAATAGTTAAATCATTCCAAAAATTCCCAAATTTTTACAGGATGTCTTAAACGTTCCATATTTTATTGTGTAAAAATATCGGGGTCCGGTTCATTACCAATATTTTATAAAAATTCATATTTTGGACTGAACTCAGATTTGTGTATTTCTGATCACAGTCCACGGAACAATTTATTAAAAATTTATCGAGTGTCCGATTAACGAAATTCCAGTGGGGTAATTACAAATGCATCGGTTGTCATCTACTGTACAAGTTTCATGGTCCGATTCATCACAAAACTCAGGTTATGACTGAAAGTATGACACCCATTTATTGCTGTCAAAATTCAGCTTAAGTTGCTGTTACAAATTAACACTTTAAAAATAGTAAACGGAGTCCAAAAATTACGATTCCGGTGCCATTAGAACCTATCTCATAATAACATATTTTAGATTTAAAATATCGGTTTTTTGTTGAGTTTATGACCTGTTTACAGCCAACTGAAGTTGGCTGTAAAGTATGGACAGATTTCTGTTTTTAGTCTCTAGCTTACTAGTTAGTGTTCGGTTGATCCCGTTAATCATGTTTAGTGACCACAACAACATCACACATTAGTATTAATCAGCAAGACATCAGAAAATTAACCAATAATCATAATCACACAAGATCTACATGATTTACACTAATATTCATCCATTAACCACCTTGTTCATCACTTTAGTAGACTTTTAGTTGGTGATCTTATATGTTCAAAATTTTTAACCGACAAAACTCTTATTAACCACTAAAATCAAGAACAAGATAGTGATTTAGAACACTTACTACTAGCACAAGGCTAGGGAAGAAACAAGGCGTAAAAGTGGTGGTTAAAAGCAAATGAGTGAGGTCCTTCAAGTTCCGTTGCTTGCAACCTTCCTAATTAAGCTCGAGACACCTTGGAACAAGCTTGGAAATATTGTTGGATGAATGAAAATGAGAGGAGGTAGAGATGGTGGTGTGGCCGTGAGCTTTGAAGGAGAGGAGAAGAAGGTTTTGTGGTGAAAATGTGTTGATGATATTGGTGCTTATAATCCTCTAAATGCCATGAACCAATGGCTTTTGTGTTTGAAAAAGTACATACATGATCTTACAATAATCTAATGAGATCTACACAAATCTATCAACAAATTTACCAAATCCTCTAATTCAGCACATGGCCGATTTTATTAGGAGGTGGAGAGGGGTCTAAGTGTAATTTTTTAGCATAAAGTTATCTTATGGTATTTACAAGATCCAAATCAAATCCCTATGAGATCCATGGAAGATTTAAGGAGATATTGAAGATATCTTTGAGTGGGGCCCCTTATGTGAACCGTATAGATGTATGGGGGGGGGGGGTAAAGTGTAAAATCTCATGGTAATTGGTAAATGTTAGTTAAATTCCAAGTATTTGGTTACATGTCTTAGTTAGTAGATATCTAGTAGGTGTTATGGTGTACGGGGACCATAACTAGCTTAGAAACATTAAAACAATGCTTCTAGAAATATTTTTATGTTCCGGGTAATGTCCGGTTGTTCGGTTCGATACTGTTCCGTTAAACCGCTTAATTAATCCATAAAGCGTCCTACTTATATATTTTTGCAACGTTTTTACTTTCTAACACTTAGGAAAATATAACGGACTATTTAGTGACCTTTCTGTACACTATTAGTATATTAACAAATACGTGTAAGCATAACACAGATATCAGAAAGCAGTTAAGTGATTCCACACAGTTGTCAAGCACATTAATTATTATTAATAAACTGTACGGTTACATGGCAACTTACGTATTGGTGGCCTAGCATGAAAGCTCACATAGCAACTTACGTTAGCAAGTGTTTGACTTGTGCGAGAGTCAAGACCGAATATCAAAAACCATCGGGCCTACTTCAACAAACAGAAATACCTCAGTGGAAATGGGAGAAAATTTCCATGGATTTCGTTACTAGCCTGCCTAGATCTCAATGTGGAAATGATACTATTTGGGTGATCGTGGAAACGGATAAGTTCTCCACTCTAGCAGATGTCTACCTTAAAGAAGTGGTTTCGAGGCACGGAGTGCCCACCTCTATTATTTCCGATCGAGATGCACGTTTTACTTCAGAACTATGGCAAGCAATGCACAAGTCCTTTGGCTCACGATTAGATATGAGCACAGCTTACCATCCGTAAACAGATGGGCAGTCTGAACGCACCATCCAAACTCTAGAAGATATGCTTCGTGCATGTGTAATCGATTTCGGCAACGGCTGGGAAAAACATCTCCCGTTAGTGGAGTTTTCGTATAACAACAGTTACCACACCAGCATTCAAGCCGCTCCATTTGAGGCATTGTACGGGCGTAAATGCCGATCACCTCTTTGTTGGGCAGAGGTGGGTGATAGTCAGATCACAGGTCCAGAACTTGTAGTAGACGCAATAGAAAGAATTGCTCAGATACGACAACGAATGGCGGTAGCTCGTGACCGTCAGAAAAGCTATGCTGATAAGCGCGGGAAACCACTCGAGTTCCAGGTTGGGGATCGAGTGCTACTCAAAGTCTCACCTTGGAAAGGTGTAGTTCATTTTGGCAAACGAGGCAAGCTTAATCCGCGATATGTCGGACCGTTCGAAATCATCGAGAAGATAGGCAAGGTGGCCTACAAACTGAACCTACCAGCAGAACTCAGTGGAGTTCACAACGTTTTTCACGTGTCAAATCTGAAGAAATGTCTGTCAGATGAGACCCTTATAGTTCCTTTGAAGGAGCTCACTATCGACGATCAGTTGCGATTCGTCGAGGAACCAGTTGAAATCACGGACCGAGACGTAAAGGTTCTCAAGCGCACCAGAATACCTCTTGTTCGAGTTCGTTGGAACTCCCGTCGTGGCCCAGAGTTTAACTGGGAATGAGAAGATCAGATGAAACTCAAATATCCCCAGTTGTTCGGAAACAGTGCAACCACTACTGAGGCTGAAGCAACTGCAGAATTTCAGGACGAAATTCCAAACCAACGGGGGGATGATGTGACACCCCAGGAAAACCACGAAACAGCACAACACAACTAGCTTCCTCAGTAACCTCGCGCTAAATTTCAGGATGAAATTTCTTTCAAGTTGGGGATAATGTGACAACCCGAGTTTTCAAGGTCTCTGTTTGACTTAACCTTGTATTTGTTTGCAAAGTGGGTTTTACACATATGTTTGGGGTGCATTATAAGTGAGTGTATGATAATAATGTGTTTTGTATTAATTTGTATTTTATAAATAAAGATGGAACCTTTACCGAAATCCCCCACCCACGAAAACACCTCCCCCACCCGAAAACACCTTTGTGGCGAAAACACTAAAGTGTTTTCGTCCACTACTGATCGGCAAAAACAACACATGGGCTCCGGCCCAGTAGCGATTGGATTAAGGATTAGTTATAACCTGTGCACGAAATCAATAACTGACAGAAACCCAAAACACGTCCCCTCCTCTCTCTCGTTTTCTTTGTACCCGACGGCAACCTTAAGACCCTTGAAGCCTCTCACTTTGTCTGGTTCATCGCTTCTCCTGTTTGGGTTAGTTAAAAGATATGGATAGTTAATTAATGGAAATTGTTATGGATTGTTGGTGATATCATGAGTTAACTGTCATGTTAAATGTTGGTAGATGGAATAGATGGATGTATTAGGGATTCCTATAAACTGATGTAAAAATCTGCTGTGTTATGCATATGATATATGTTTGTTATTGTTGATCTAATATGGCTAGCAGATTAGGGTTTTTATGTCAAAAGATATAATGGAAACTGAATGACCATAACAACTTGCTGATGATTGATGATTGAATAATAGTCGAATGATGATCGGGATTGTATAATGATTTGGTAATTCATATGTTTACATATCAATGATTTGATTAAATGATTTCGTTGATTGGTCATGTAACTGCTAGATGAGATTAGGGTTGCTGTGTTTACGTAACTGCTGTTGTTAATGAGGATGTAACCAACGAAAACACAGGGACCGACGAAATCACAAGGACCAGACGAAAACACTTAGTGTTTTCGTCAAAACCTAAGCCCGAGTGATTTTGCCATACGGGGTTTTCGCCAGAGGAGGGATTTCGCCACTAGGTGATTTCGCCCAAGAGTGTTTTCGTTGAGTGTCTGGCATATAAGTTCTGTTTAGTATGTAACTCTGTTAGTTATCAACTCCGTTAGTTGTTAATTCAGTAAACATCTTAACTCTGTTAAGCTTATTAACTTTGTTAGGATATGCATGTAACTCTGTTAAACATGTAACATTGTTAGTGTGTAAATCATGTTAAGTGTGTTAACTTTGTAAAGTATGTTAACTGCCTGTTAATCCTGTCAAGCATGAATTGCATGGCTTTGATTAATTGCTTATATGATACGTGATAATTGCTTAAATGATACGTGATAATTGCTTAAACACACTTCGTGGCATAGATGGCATGTGAATCTATACGAACTTAACTGATTGAGTATACGTGTATAACTATAGGACTTGACTGATTACTTGTGAGCACATAGTTTAGCATACCGAGCAAACCAAGGTGAGTTCACACTCTTACCAAGGCATGGGATTCCCGGTGGGTTGGGAATGGGATTTGTATGACTACCCGTACTTTCATCACTACTAGACTACTTATTACCGTCCTCGGCTTGGGAAGGACGCCAATGTTAAATCCTACTTAAAACCTACGTACTATTGTCCTCGGTTTAGGAAGGACACCAGTGTTAGAACCTACGTAAAACCTACGTACTACTGTCCTCGGTTTGGGAAGGACACCAGCGCTAAACCTACGTACTCGCTACGTACTACTTTCCTCGGTTAGGGAAGGGCACTTACGTAAAACCTACGTAAACTCAAACTTACCACTGTCCTCGGATTGGGAAGGACACCTATAGATACAACTAGTCTAGTACCATACAACATGGGAAGCCCCCACTTATTATTGTAAAGGTTTGGGAAAACAAAGATACTGGGTAATGCATGGTTATGAACGAACTACGATTTCTGAACGAATTCATTAACTGAACAATCAACTGTGAACTCGCTCAACTTTGTTGTTGACTTGTTGTTACATGCCTTGCAGGACGATAGGTACTCATGGAGCTTGCACAGGGAGGCGCAGTCGTTGTGGGACAAGGATAGACTTATGCCATGTTAAAACATTTATCATACTATTGAACTTAATACTTATGTGGGGTTTTCACAATTATGCTTCCGCTATACGCTTAACTATGTTTTGTTTTGAACACCTTTCGTATTGATGGGTTGAACTTTATTTATTATTTACATTGTTCAATATGATTGGTGGCTTGGTCCTGGTCAGTCACGCCTCCAAGCGGTGATACTCCGCGTGTGGATTTTGGGGGTGTGACACATGGATCCTCAATTCTGTTTTAATTAAGGATCCTCGGTAGGTGTTTCAGGATCAGGATTCAGGATCCTTATTGTTATCCTTATACTAACAATTATCTACCTTGTACGTAAGCTTGTTTTGCAGGTGCAAAGGCATGGACCAAGTCTCACCGAAATTCCTGGAGCATATTCTCTAAAGATTCCGCACGTGTTTGACTATTATGGACGTTGTGGAGATCGTGGGGAGCTTGCATAATTATCGGATAGTTTGTTAACCTAGTTATTTCTAATTTAAATGGGGATAAAAAGCTTGATAGAAAACACTTAGCTAATTTTAGCAAACACACACACTCTCGTAACAACACTCGTATAGCTCTCGGCAATCTACTTGGCGATTTCATACATCTTTGCACATTGCACATTAGTGATCCTTGTAACAAGCTTGTTATCATCCCGAGTTGTAAACTTCTTTTGTTTAATCTTATTTGGTGATCGGTAGTTTCCATCACCCGAGATTTTTTGTGCTGGAGATCAACTCTTGATCAAGGGCTTTTTCCTCGTATAAATCTCTGTGTCACTTGTTCATTATATTTCTGAGTGATCCTTAATATTGTTCATTGATTCAAGCATCACACCTCACAACAGAAAGTTTGGTTGCATTATCTTTGCTTGATTTTTGACCAAAACAATTCGTTGTGAAGGTTTTAGTCTCGTGAGTTATCGTAAATGCTGTATTAGTTACTAACCTAGTTCGTGTGCATTGTTATTTAAATTAGGTTACAAGGCTAATCGGTAGGCTAAACTCTGCCCGTGTAAATCTGCAATGTGAGTCATTCTCTTTAATCAAAAGTATTTTACAATACTCCATTTATTTTTAAATGTTATAATTACTGGGATTAAGTCATGGTTATCTTAATCACTGGCTAATTGGGGTATTGTGCACATTACTAATTTCTCACAGTTAGGCTAATAAATCCTAACTGTGATAATCATCACTACTTGGGGAAGGACCCAATAGTGGTATGACCATCGTCACCAGGTGACACGGCGCCTGATAAAAATAAGATAGAAGCCATTGTAATCGCTCTTATGCTGTAATTTATAACTATGTATCATTTTATCAAACTGAGTGACTCGCCAGTATTTCCCCGCTGATAAAATATTTTTAAAACATGTTTCAGGCGACCTGCTGTAAATCAAGGAAAACATGCTACGGAGCACTAACCAGCTTGAAGAGGTGGCTCAGTTAAAATGAATAAACATGTTTTATAAATCAGGGAATTTCCTAGTAAAATTCCTCTATTGTAAATTACGGGGTTTATCCCGAATTATGAAATAAAATAATCGGGCATTTTCACAATTCAAAAGATCTTGTAAAATCTTCCGCTGTCGCATCAATTAATAAATACCACGGGTTCCTGTCCCGCGGCTCCTGACCGGGTCAAACCGGGGCTGGGACCGTGACAGTTTTGGCTTCTAATGAAGAAATTCTAAATTTGTTTGGTAGTGTACAGGAACAGATGAGGCAGTAGCAGGAAACTAATCAGATGCTGATGAGAGAGATACAACTCTTGAAATCCGGCCCAAGTAGGCCTGCTAAAGATACTGTCACTCCTTTGCAACCCAGGGCTTTGAACTTCAGTTCTGCAGTTTTTACTGAGGATAACTGGGGGAATATTGTGCCTAGCCATTCCCAGAATCATACTCCTGAGATACCCTCTTCAGTGAGAGTGTCAAATGTGAGGAGCTCAGGATATGGACAGAATCCCCAAGCTGGTAATGTATCTAATAATAATAATACTCTTGCTACTAATGGTGTTGGATCTTTGCAGGATGCTGGCATGACATCAGCATTTTCCAGGGAGCTTCAAAAACTGAAGGACATGATATCCAGTGTACCTGGGGTGGTTCAGCCAATTCCTGAAGTGTCCCAGGACAGCCACAGGATATCCCGGTTTGCATATCCCATTTGTGATGCTGAAATCCCAAAAAGATTTCAAACCCCCAACATGAAACTCTATGACGGAACTGCGGATCCTGAGGAGCATATTGCCCAGTATAGGGAAAGGATGAAAATCAAGCCTATCCCTCCAGATCTCAAAGAAGCATGCTTGTGAAAGGGTTTTGGTTATACCTTAACAGGATCAGCCTTAAAATGGCTCTTAAACGTTCCTCCTCACTCAATTACTTCATTTGCTCATTTAGTTAATTTATTTAATAGTCAATTTTCTTGCAGCCGGAGTTTTGAGAAATTAACCAGTGACCTTTACAGGATAACTCAAGGACCTCAGGAATCCTTGAGGGATTATGTGAACAAGTTTAGTCGGGAATCCTTGGATATCCCACATCTTGACATTGCAACGGCCGTACAAGCCTTCAAGATGGGGTTGCAAAAGGATTCTCAATTTTATCAGGATGTTGTAATGAATCCCTGCAGGAATCTGGACGAAGCTCGTAACAGGGCTTTGAGATACATTCGCCTGGAGGACGACAAAAAGAAGCAAGAAAGGATGAATTCGTCCACAACTTATGAGTCAACCAATAGGAAATCGGAGTCCTCGTACAAACCATATCGCTCAAAGCCATATGGCAGAAATGATAGCAAAAAAGTGAAGCTGTTGAAGATAAGGATCCTGAGGAGTATCCTGAGTTGTCTGAATATTGTTTTTTTGTTAACTTAACTGAACTGATGTA
Organism: Helianthus tuberosus; assembly: GCA_030545235.1. Taxonomy (NCBI): domain Eukaryota; kingdom Viridiplantae; phylum Streptophyta; class Magnoliopsida; order Asterales; family Asteraceae; genus Helianthus; species Helianthus tuberosus. Next base: position 91,637,548 of record CM060418.1, on the reverse strand, counting down.
TGCTATGCAGGGTTTAGGAGACAAAACAAGATGGCCACGAAAGAATCAATAAAAGGCTGATTGGAAGGACAAGTCCAAATGGTGTGCTTTCCATGAGGATTTCGGACATGTTACTGAGGATTGCATCACTTTGAGAAAAGAAATAAGCTATCTCTTGAGTAAGGGATATCTGAAGGACCTCTTGGGAAGAAAGAAGAATAAGGGTCAGGATCCTGAGAAAGATCCTGGACGTGCAGCATCACCTGCTGCGGATGCAAAAATAATTAACTTTATTTCGGGAGGATCCGACATCTGTGGCACATCATATTCTGCGGCAAAAAGACACGCGAAGGAAGCCAAAGTAGATAGGGGAGATAAGACGACAAGGATGTCAACCCTCACGACCGACAAAGTCATCACGTTCGACAATGATGACAGGGATACTATCCAGGATCCCCATCATGATGCTTTAGTAATAACGCTATATGTTGCTAACAATTTTGTACGCAGAATATTAGTGGATAACGGCAGCTCAGTCAACATAATTCAGCTGGAAACATTGAAGAGGATGAATGTATCCCCGATGGATATTACCTCGAAGTCCACTGTGCTCGTTGGTTTCAGTGAAGAAGCTAGAAATACCGTAGGAGAGATAAAGTTGCCTGTGTATATTCAAGGGGTCAACTCAATGCAGCGCTTTTGTGTCATGGACTCTCTATCCTGCTATAATATTATATTAGGTAGGCCTTGGATCCATGATATGAAAGTTGTTCCGTCAACCTACCATCAATGCATCAAGAACCCTACTCCTTGGGGAGTTGTCAAGGTGGAAAGTGATCAACAGGAAGCAAAGGAGTGTTATTCTTCTTCAATTAAATCCTCAACAAAACCTAGTGCAGAATAGCAATTAAAGATGCGAGGCCAGGATATCATGGAGGCCTCAGAACAGGATGTAAAGAAAATTATCCTGGATCAGGATAATCCGGATATCTCGGTGCTCGTGGGAACCAATATCCCTCAGGATATTGAAGATCGATTGACTAATTTTTTGAAATGCAGAATGACAACATTCGCGTGGAAGCACGAGGATATGACAGGTATTTCCAAGGATATTATAACACATAAGCTCGGTATTGACAGGTCATTCAAGCCTGTCCAACAAAAGAGAAGGAAGTTTTCTCCGGAGCGAAATGTGATTATTCAGGAAGAAGTAGACAGGCTATTGAAGTCCAAAATGATCAGAGAAGTCAAGTTTCCAAGATGGCTAGCAAATGTAGTGGTGGTGCAGAAGAAGAATGGGAAATGGAGAGTTTGTGTAGGTTACACAGACTTGAACAAAGCTTGTCCCAAAGACCCATTTCCTCTTCCTCATATTAACTCAATGGTGGATGCTACTGCCGGCCATGAGATGTTAACCTTCATGGATGCATCCTCAGGATTCCAGCAGATCCAAATGGAACCTTCAGACCAGGAGGATACTGCCTTCATGACACCGACAGGTATTTATTGCTATACTGCTATGCCCTTTGGTTTGAAAAATGCAGGTGCAACATATCAAAGATTGGTGAACATGATGTTCAAAGACAAGCTGGGGGACACTATGGAGGTGTACATCGATGACATGGTAGTAAAATCTAAAAAGGCCGAGGATCACCTCCAGGATATTAAGGAAGCATTTGATATCCTGGATCACTATAACATGAAACTAAATCCTGCTAAGTGCCATTTTGGAGTGGGGGCAGGAAAGTTTCTTGGATATATGGTGACTAAAAGGGGGATAGAAGCAAGCCCAGAACAGATCAAAGCCATCTTGGATATCAAATCACCTTCTAACATGAAAGATGTTCAAAGACTGACAGGACGTGTTGCAGCATTGAATAGATTTATTTCAAGATCCTCAGAAAAATGCAAGGAATTTTATGATATCTTGAAGAAGAACAAGAAGTTTGAATGGGGAATAAAGCATGAAGCAGCCTTGCAGGATTTGAAGCGGTATCTTTCAACCGCACCTCTATTGATGAAGCCCGAGGATGGTAAACCATTATCCCTATATCTTGTAGTATCGGGGAATGCAGTAAGTGCTGTCCTTGTAAAGGATCATGAAGGTCAGCAATATCCTGTTTATTATGTTAGTAAAAGTTTATTAGATGCTGAAACTAGGTACTCTCATTTAGAGAAATTAATATTAGCCCTAGTTATGGCATCAATGAAACTTAGACACTATTTTGAAACACATAGGATTCATGTTAAAACCAACTATCCTCTAAAAAAAGTGCTTAGGAAACCAGAGATGTCAGGTAGGATGGCTAAGTGGTCAGTGAAATTAAGTGCATATGACCTAGTGTATGAACCTAGAAATGCCATAAAGTCTCAAGCTTTAGCTGACTTTGTGGCTGATTTCAATAGTGATATTCAAAGTGAAGTAGACCTAGAAGTCCAACAGCTAGGAAAAAGTTTAGAATCCTGGACGTTATATACTGATGGTGCATCTAATGTAAGAGGTGTAGGTTTGGGTATACTACTAAAATCGCCACATGGGGACATATTACCCCAGGCTATTAGGTGTGAGTTTCCTGCCACTAATAATGAAGCAGAATATGAAGCTTTAATTGCAGGATTAGAATTGGCTAAGAGCATGAATATCAAGAGTTTACAAGTATTTGTTGATTCCTTGTTAATCACTAACAATTTTAATGGAACCTATGCAGTTCAAGGGGAAAAGTTAATCGAGTATCTCGAAATTCTCAAAAAAATAGCAGGATATTTCGATATTTTTACACTTGAACAGGTACCAAGAGAGGATAATGCTGAATCTGATGCCTTGGAAAATCTAGGATCATCAGTCAGGATACCGGAAGGAACCCGAATACCGATATTGCATATCCTATATCCTGTGATGGATCCTCAGGATAAGGAAGTACTAAGTGTTCGGGATCCTGGTGATGAATATCCTGAGAAGGATCATATGTCTTGGATGGCTCCAATCATAAGATATCTCAAGGAAGGACACATCCCAAAGGATGAGAATCCTAAGGCCTTTAGAATGAAGGTATCACGATTCACTGTTATAAATAATGTTTTGTATAAGAAATCTCTTGCAGGACCATATCTGGGGTGCTTGGAGGATCTCGAAACCAAAGAAGTGCTTCAGGATATACATGAAGGGGATTGTGGTAACCATACTGGGGGCAGGTCGTTATTCTCAAAAGTATTAAGAACAGGATACTGTTGGCTAACAATGAGAAAAGATGTTGCAGAATATGCTCGAAGATGTGATGCTTGTCAAAGACACAGTAATATATTACATCAGTTGGCTGAGCCACTTTATCCTATAGCTTCCCCTTGGCCATTCATGAAGTGGGGAATGGATATAGTAGGAAAATTGCCAAAGGCTCCAGGAGGAAAGGTCTTCATGTTGGCAATGACTGATTATTTCTCTAAGTGGGTCGAAGCTGAAGCATTTGTTCAAGTCAGAGATCAAGAAGTGGTATCCTTCATAAAAAGGAATATCCTGACTAGGTTTGGAGTACCAGCTGAGATAATTTGTAACAATGGATCTCAGTTTATAAGTAAGAGGACTACTGACTTCTGCAAAAGTTGGGGAATCAAAATGATCACATCCACACCGGTACATCCTCAAGTAAATGGACAAGCAGAATCCTCAAACAAGATAATTGTCAACAATTTGAAGAAAAAGCTTGGAGCAAAGAAGGGAAGATGGGCAGAAGAATTACCCTTTGTTTTATGGGCTGATAGAACAACGGTGAAAAGTGCAACTGGCCAAACCCCGTTTTCCTTGGTATTTGGAGCAGAAGCGGTGATCCCGACAGAAATGGTGATACCTACAGCAAGATCCAATCTCCAGGATCCTAAGAAGAATCCTGAGGTCCTATGCCAGGAATTGGATACTATTGATGAGATAAGAGACGCGGCAAGGCTAAGGATGGCAGCATATCAACAGAGGATATCTAAAGCATATAACAAGAATATAAGGACTAGAAGGTTCCAGGTCGGAGATTGGGTATTGAGAAAGGCTTTCCAGAATACTACTAATCCTGCTGATGGAAAGTTGGCTCCAAAATGGGAAGGACCCTATGAGATTGAATCAGAATCAGGAAAAGGAGCATACCGACTCAAGAATATGGAGGAGGATATGCTACCAAGATCCTGGAATGCTATACATCTAAAGCTCTATTTCAAGTGAGTTTGGAATTTAAATTCTAACTCTGAATGGTATGTATTCTATCTCTTTTAGTATATTTTAATATTATTTATTGTTTTGAACCCATTACTGACTTAAGCATCGGATGGGTGTTAGCCAGGCTAACACCCACCTTAGCTTACAATTGTTTTGCAGTATATGCTTCGGGATATAGCTCCAGGATACACAATCAGGATACTTCGAAAGATTAGATGATTGGCCCCCTATCTCACGTTTAAGGGATCCTGATCCCTTCACAGGTTTAAAGGTATTCACCTTTCCCTCGAATTGGGTTTAAACACCCAGCCTGGGGCGCAAGTTATCCAGGAATAGTTAAAGATAGCGGGACCAGTCCATGTAAAAGTGGCTGACAATTTCGTTATTGTTGGCTATATCCTGGATCCTAAAGGTATATGAGGATTGATCACCCTCTCTCACGAAAGGGTATTTTCATACTCTCTAAGGTTTAAAGGTTATCACCTTTCTAAGTCTTGGAGTTCATACACTCCCGCCTGTAGCGCATGAAAATATGGGTTTATCCCCAGGATACTTATGGGATTTTCCCCAGGAAGCTATGGATTTATCTCCAGTATATTTTTGGGTTTTACCCCTGTAACACAAGAATTGCCCAAACGGTTGGAACTGAAATTCAAAAAATTTTCTAAGTATTCAAAGACTTTATGCACAGGGGACATTCCTCCTAAGGCGATTGTGTAAGGCTCAAAGAATCAAATTCGAACCTAGTGTACTAAGTATCTCGGACTGGGTACATCTTAGTGGAAGAAGTTGCAAAAGGATTGGAGTTCGATACTAGGGTTACACTCCATTCCTGGTATGATCTTTCCTTTGTGAACCTTATTTAAATTGTTTGAACTTTTGAAACTATGTTTGAGGCTTAAATATCCTGATGAGGATATATCCTTACGGTATATTCTCAAAATATGTTTTCGGGATATGTTTCAGGATATTTGATTGGAATATTTAGGAAATAATACTTGGGTTGAAAACTAATACTCTGGTCAAACAAGTATTGTCAAAACGAATTTTGAAAAATAAACTATCCTTTTTTCTTTAAAGACTTTACTTAAATTGTTTGAATTTTGAAAAACCCAATTTGACAAAAGTCTTTGTAGGATATCGCCGAGTATGTTGATCGGGATATTTTCAAGAAATAATTGCACTAATTTTGCAAAGTTGAAATCTAAACTAAGCGATGAGTAACAAAAGATTGAAAAAGAACAGCAAATAAGTTAAAGGAATGTGGTATTGTCTAAAATAAGCAATACTAGTTGATAATCAAAGGCTTTATCCTAAAACCTAGGACCCATCCACCTTTGGTTATCAAATTGTTTTAATGCAGGAAAAGAAATTGTTCAAGGACAGGAAATAAAATTGTTCAAACAAACATAATCATCAAATTTAAAAGAAATAAGTTTTAGGGGGCAACGCCTTCTTCAACCATCGCATCTTCACCAGCATCTGCCTCAGGATTAGCTTGAACCTCCTTCTCAGCCTCGTCGCCAGCACCCATTAATTTTCCCATCGCTTTTGAAGACCCTGCAGCCGCAGACTTGACGGGATGCTTCACGGGATTACCTCCGAGAGTTTTTAGCTTGGTCTCCCAGGCCTCGACGTTCCAAGAAGGGCATTCGAAGCCCAGGGCTTTGGCCTCGTGAACCATTTTTAGCCGGGCCTGCAAGAGGGAGATGACAACGGAGCCTTTGAGGCCTTCCCGGTAAGTGACCATATCCTGCTCGTGTTCGGCGTGTACAGCGTCCAGATGGGCTTGGGCTTCATGAGTGGCTTGTTTTAGAGCGGCCTGATGCTCCTGAGTCATGGTCTTGAACTTATCTTCGTAGTGTTGAGTTTTGGTGGCAGCTATCATACCTTGGTCGGAAATGGTAACCTCAGCTTTCTTCAACTTGGACTCGAGCATCTTGTTGAGCCCACAGGATTCTTGATATAAGTGAACCAAGCGTTCAAGGCCCTACACCCAGGAACACAGGTATTATGATAACCATGATATTGGTTTGACATATATGTGCAGGATGTGGAATAGGAATTTATACCTGGTTAAGAAAGGAAGTCATGAACCCGCTTGCCTCAATGAACCCATGATTCTCATAGGGGAACGTATCAGAGATGGTAGGTGAATCAGTCTCTTTCCTTTTGCGAGAACTAGAACTCCGGGGCTTCGTGGCTGGTGAAGGCTTATGTATGATGATGGCTTTGGAACTGCTTGGCTTGGATGAGGCCGTAGCCTAGGGACTGGGCTCCTTCTTGACCTGGACGTGGTCGGAGTAACTATCCAGCTCCTCAAGGTCGAAAACTTCTGGGATCTTGGCTGGCGCTGCAAAAGGGGGAAATTCTAAATCCTTATTACTCTTTCATTATATTGCATTAATCAATTATTTACGAAATGATTCTTACCAGACATTTCATATGATGAATATTGACTGGAACTTGGGATGTGAGTGGAAAAACTCCTGTCACTTTCCGGTAACTGATAAATTGCTTCAATTCTTTTTTCGGATTCTGCAGTAGGAAGGGCTACTTCCTTAAAGTTCACTGCATAAAGGCCAAAGAAGAAAGTATTAGCACAGGATAAGGGCCTGGAAAAATCTGGGGATATTCTTAAAACCTTGAACCCTACCGGTGGTTAACCACTCCACCGGAAGGCTAGCACCCTCATGAATGGAGTCTCGCTTGACAAAGAAGAATTTACATTTCCATCCATCCTCGTTCTTGGTGGCTTTAAGTATAAGGGGTTTGCTGGAAGTTGAAAAAAGCAAGAACCGACTAGAACCGTGTGATCGGAGGCGGTAAGCAATCGGGATATCCTCGATGCAGAGGTCAAGACAATGAAGATTTTTGATTTGGTTGAGCACAATCAGTACTCTCCAAACCATGGGCATGGTTTGGGCAAAGGAAATACCAGTGGTTCTGAAGAATTGCATCATGAATTCAGGAAATGGATACCAAAGACCTAGCGAGAAAGGGTATGCCGGAAAACAGACCCAATCGGTAGAAGAAACATCTGATCGAATTGATCGATCAAATGGTCTAAAAACCGTGCCATCGGGGAAAGCGTCGGGGGCTCTCAACGCTGCAATGTCTGCGTTATCAAAAGCACAGATCTCCTTCTCGGGATTTTTGAGAAGGTTTTGCTGGACGAAGGTCTCCGACGATTCACCGGTTTGAGAGAGGGTTCTAGTGGCCATTGGAAGTAGAGTAAAGAGGTTAACAGGAAATGAGGAAGGGATGAGCAATTACCTGGAGACTCTGTTGATGATATTTGATTTTCACACAAAAAGAGAGAAGATATAGGGGCATAATGGATATCCATCGAGTGAAAACCGCGTGGGGAGTTGCATAGTGCTATCTTGACCATCGTTCCAATTTAATAACCTCGATTCGAGAGATAAAGTTTTAAAATATATCCGTTGGATTGGTATACCAACAGATATATTTGGGGACAATTGTTATGGGGCATTTTCTGCATATATATCCTGACTAATATTCTGGCTTTGATTGTTTCTTTATGATTAGGATACCGGATCAGGATATTGGTAACATCCTGGTACGATATCCTGGTAGTAACTGATTTAACCACGTGCAGATTAGAAAGTGCAAGTCTCCAACGTTTAGGAAGACTTCTTCCCCTCAAGACTCGGGCAAATCCGTTAGCTTATAGACGTAGGACCCAGAAGACTAGGACTGCAACGTTCATATGGGGGAATATCCGCTGAATCCCGGAATAATAGGATATTTAGTTAGTTTTCTTTTACTATAAATAGATTGATCGGATCAGATTAAGTCACACACTCTTACGGACACATTTTCTCTCTGGCAACAAACAATCACAACACACAAACACTTGTACTCGAATTACATAGTAACACCTAGTTGATCCGCATCATATCCTGCATTGTATCCTGATATTTGAAGTAATAGAAGAACAAGGCAGCTATGATTATCAGCTCCCGAGGTTTTGTGCCGGTGATCTAGATTGATCAAGGGCTTTCCTCGTACATCCTGTGTCACCCTTTACATTTTCGCTCATTGTTTGATCAAAGATACAACTCTATATCCTGAGCCGTATCCTGAAACTGTTTTTGCAAATAACTCAACTAGCATATTTTCGACACACATTTCAAGCACACTACCTCACTTAACTAATTTGATCACTTAATTGCTTCGGTAATTTTTGACCAAAAAAGTTATAAAATAATATTTTCTTAATAAATATGGTTATTTAAACTTATATTAAGTATCCATGGTGTTTGCTTAGTCATATGTGACTTTCGACGCCTAAAAACGTTTATGAAACGTTAAAAATATGCATATTTTGATGTACACGGAAATGGCTTATTTAAGTGTGATATTCCATGATGAGGTTTGTTATATGTATATTGGTATGTGATATGTGGAATGATAAGTGCTAACACGATAGTAGGATATAAGACTATGCATTTGTACTAGTATATGGTTAAACAATGGTTTCATTAAAAAGACTCGTTAAAATGTAACTTATTTGTCGAGCATGAAATTATAAATAGGTTAACTCAAGAAGTCATTGCATGTATAAAAACTTTTAAAATAATGAAATATATAAGTTAGAAAAGTATGTGCAATTTGGTGTTGTACGTTATGTTATTTGTGAAGTGTTTTTGTAAATAGGTTACAAAGCGTAAATTGTAGATATATTGTACACAAATGGATGTGATAATAGATATAACATAACGAGGGTCACCAATAAAATCGTTCAAGTTCACAAAATCTTAAAAACGTATATATATGAATATATATATATACACACACACATCCCAACATAACCAAAAATAGACATTTGAGAAACAATGAGATTGTGTGAAAAATCATAAGTTTTGGAGAAACTTAGGGAGTGTAGAATATTTGGTCAATAAATCGTTCTTACTTGAAAATAGGATGTGTGGATCAATTTGAAACGCACCCAAAGGTGAGTTTCACTACTAGAAAATATGGTATTTACTACCGCATTTTTGGTCGCAAAACGGTAGCAATTGCTCTTTTGCACCATCTGGCCACCAAAAACTCGGTGGCAAAAACACACATAGCAAATTCCCTATTGCCACCTATTTGCTACCGTTTTATTTTTTGTTACCGATTTTGCTACCGCTATTTTGCCACCGTTTTGCTACCGCTATTTTGCCACCTATTTGCTACCGTTTTATTTTTTGCCACCGTTTTGCTACCTATTTTGCCACCGTTTTGGTACCGCATTTTGTCACCCACCACATTTTGTTTTGTCGCGGTTTTGCTACCACTATTTTGCCACCTTTTTGCTACCACTTTGTCACCTTTTACCACGGTTTTGCTACCATTTATGGTATTTCATTTTCATTCCATAAATTGGCTATTCCATTTCCATTTCATTAAAAAAACAATATATAACCTCTTGTCATTCCATTAAAAAGGTAACAATTTATACATCCAATGTTCCTCACAATAAACATCCAAATCAAAACATCAAATAAATCAAATTAAACCATCCAAATCCGAACATCCAAACTACTTGGAAAACCTCGCCATCATCAAATTCAAGGGTCAAACCTCCCTCCAACGGGGTCACAATGGTAAGCTATCAGGGTGGTATGGTGACTGACCTATCAAATTCATGAAAAAAAATCTTATAATTTAACAAATTACAATTTGCACTTGTAACAACCACTCAATAAATTGTAACAATATGGTAATGGAGTAGCTATATTACAACTCCTATTTATAGCTATTCAATACACTTGTAGCTTCATCAACTTATTTAACCACTAAACAACTATTAACAACAATAATTCCTTTCATAACTAATTACCTACTAAACTAACATGTATCCTTAATCTCAGAACATGAGATATCATTAAAAAGCATGAGGTACATTAAGGTATACAAAACCATTGCCAAATATAATGTAACATGCAGCACCCGTTTATAAAGTACAAGTAACCAATGCAAGTGAATACCAAACTAGAATATTGCTAACCTTGTTACAACCAGGGACCAGCTCTTGAAGGAGTGTCATTCTAGCAATTATAATAAAGTGTATATATTTGCAATAGTTTATGTTGACAGTCATGAGCGTAAACTTTATCACAAAAATGAAGGGAATTACCTTATTTGCTGAAATGGTTCCTGGGTTCATAATGCAAATAATCTGAGTAAAGAATAATGAACATGAAAATCAGTAAATCAGTTCCATGCAACATAACATATGAGCGTATATGTAAGGGAGAAATAGTCTACCTGAGATTTATATCAGCCATATTGATATCAAAGGCAGGCTGTAGAACCAGAACTATAAACATAATATTAGTGACAAATTTTTAAGTGATAGAATAATGAAATGCCAATTACCCAACCTCTAGTGCCACACAAAACAGTGGTGGTGGTGGTTACCATCGATTTGGAATAGTTACCAGGAATAATGAAATGCCAATTACCCAACCTCTAGTGCCACCCAACCTCTTTCGAGTCTGACTTTTATCCAGCTCTTTCTTGAGCTCAAGCACAACTAACAAACAGACATATCAAGCTTGGGCTTACTGTGCTTATTGTAATTTTTTTACTATTTGTGCCATGTTGAGATGAGTTGGTTACTGAATATACAATTATGTGTTTTCAAGCTAATTCAGCTGAGACTGAGCCAATCTAGAACCTTCCATGAGCCGAGATTGAGCATCAGCAATTCAGCATGCATCATCAAGGCTAGGTACGCTACGCCAAGCCAAGCTCAAACCCACCGTATTGTAATATTATAACAAATTAATTAAAAAAACTTCTTATGTCATATACAGCAACATAAATGGAGAAAAAATAACTAACCGCCTCTTTCTTGCTATTTTTCTTTTCCTCCAAATCCTGGTGAGTCGAATCCAAACGTTTCATGTGGTCAAAATTACACATGATTAAATTGAGAGGCAATTTCATATGTACCCATAAAAACTTGCAACAATATCAATGAACATTATATTTACCCCTAAACACTTTCAACTTTATATTTACCCGATTTCTTTAGAAGAAATTTGTAAAATGAACATTATACCCGTAGACTTCAAACTCTCACAGCTTAAACCCTTACATAAGAAAAGGGTATTCATGTTAAGAATATGAAAATGGGTATGTTTTGATTATCTGTAACTACAATATTGTTCTATTATTTAGGAATCCAAAATAGCTTTTAAATGTATCTATCAATACAAATGGAAAAAAAATAATTCAGAAAAAGCTCAACAATCCTTATCTTTGACGTTTTAACACAATCTAACTTACAATTCAGATGAAATATAATCAATTCTCTTCTTAACATTTGCATTTGTTTTTGCAAGATCCTGCTTTACAAGCACTGGTCCTATTAATTTGTAGACATTTGCATCCTCATTCAACAGATCCAACTCCTTTACGACCACAATAAAAAAATGTAACACCCCAATCGCGTAATACAACAACACGCGGCGGAAATATCAGGGAGTCACGTTACAAATTGCTCACAACTACTGGTACTAAATTGTTTCAATATCATTAACATCGTTTTACAAACAAAGAATACAAGTAATTGTTCTTTTTAGAAGTCTAAGGCCCGAATGCAGTCCTATGCGTTGCATGCTTGAATAGTTGAAAACTTGAAACATATGTGAAAAACAGTCAGCATAAAAATGCCGGCGAATACATAGGTTTTATTAGCCAAGTAAATGGCAAAACATTTGGTATTGCAATACTTTAACAGCTACGAGAGCTGTCAATCAAAAATAAATCTTGAAGCCAAAGAATGGCAAAAAATTAGTATTGCAATACATAATCTTAATTGTGAAAACCCGTGACAAATAGGTTTGTATATGGCAATATGATTATTACTAAGTCATTTTATGCCTTACATCATAACCTCGTTTAAACCATTGTAAAAACTCGTTAATATGTTATTAGAAATCCAATGAAGGATTAATAATAACTGTTTTGAAATAAATCAAAACTTATGTAAGTATTATATAAATCAAATCAATGAGTCATGATAATAATTCAGATATCTTTCTAAGAATCTAACATATAAAAATATGGGAGATTCTATGAAGATTTCGATAATCAAACATTGAAACAATCATACACAAAATCCTAAAGTGATCCAGATAACGCTACAAGAATAATAAAATAAGAACACTTATATATAGGAAGTAACAGCGGCGTATCCACCATGTTCTTATTTTATTATACCCGTTTCGTTATCTAAATCACAACTACCACATAAACACATAATCATCAACTTGTTCCATTTCGTAAACACGTATTAAAGTACACAATGAATCCAAACAGGGGCTCCAATATTAGTACTCTAAACATCCCATATATGACTAACTATGAAGATAGATAGATATTACAGGGGTCAGGTTCTGGTCACATCGTCTAATCTAACATGCATTAAAGTACACAATGAATCCAAACAGGGACTTCAATATTAGTACTCTAAACATCCTACAAATAAGTCTAGATATGAAGATGGATAGATACTTTAGGAATCAGGTTCTCGCCACATCGAATCATTGTATCACAACATCCTAAATCCTAATGGTGATTCAGGATAATGCCACGAAAGGTAATACAATAAGCGCACTTATATATAGGAAGTACCAGCGGCGTATCCACCATGTGCTTATTGTATTATCTAGTTTCGTTATCTAAATCACCAACAATCTAAACACAACCAACCATCGAGTCGTAAAGTACTTCTTAAAAGTCTTACTATGAAGATAAGAAGATCTAAGACTGTACTTCAAGCATCCTATAAGAATCTAACTATGAAGATAGGTATATCTTCTAAGGATACATCATATTTGCATAATCGGAATAATACACATAAAAGCACTTAGTGAACACATATATGCCATACATTTTGAAAACAGATCGATTACACAAATGAATCACCCCAAAACATTTGAAAACGGTAAAAGAGGGGAACTATGTACTCACCTGGGATTGCGTATAGTTCCGGTTCAAAGGGTATAACAAAGCTCAAAAGACCAAGTGTTCAAGTGTTGAAGCGGTTCCTAGTGTAACGGATACTATGTTAGTGAATCGACACCTACATCGGAAGATCGGGTAGAATGAGGTCTTGTAAACCAAATGAGTATTGTAACTCATGTGATATGGTTTAACAAAGCCTACATTCTAAATCGGAACCTATCCTAAGTGCTTACGACCCATTACGACCCATTAAGGTAGCTTACGCCACTTTAACGCGTCGTTCGTGCGAAAGCGCATTCCGAGACGCCTAGCTGGTCCTATGACAAGTACTATATACCTTAACATATCTAACTATGTTATATAATCAGTTTAGATGTCAAAACATATGTTACATAGGCTTAAAATGAAATTATGCGCAAAAAGGGCATTTTGGTCATTTTACTAAGGCATATAAACTACCTATCATATGACTAACTAAACGAAGTGACCATAAGGCATAACCTCGGAAGGTTATTCCCTATACAACTATAGTCACAATACATGTTTGGTCGGATCCTAATGATCGACCAAACGGGTTGGGTTCGAAAGTCTAAGCGGTTGTTTAGACCGCTTATCTTTCGAGCCTATACAAGCACTAAACTAAAAGTGATGAGTTAACATGTTAAAACATGTTTAACAAAGTTAGAAAACAAGTTTGATATCAAAACAAACGGTTTTGATACCCAAGAATAGTTTGGTTGCAAAATACGCATAGGCACGTATTTTGACCGAAACTATGACTCGTCACTACACCTAATCAACGTGGTAATCAGTAGGTATAGTCGCAAGGGACTATAACCATCGTGATTACGCTCACGTTGCGAAGTTCAAACGAACTTCGTGTTGACCAATTCGAGGTCAAAGCAGAAAGTCAAACACTGTTTGACTTTTACGCTTAAAAACGCATACAATCACGAAAGAAACTTACAAAGGGTCCACGCTAGGAAGATCTTGATCCAAAATACTCAGGTATGAAGTTTTGAACTTCAACTTAGAGCAATTAAGATCAAGTGTGAGCAGAAATGAATGAAAGGCTTGGGTATATATAGATTTTGAAGAACCGTTAAGATCGTTTCTCGATAATTGAGCTTCAATCTAGGCCTTACATTTGGGCACATGGTTTTAATATACAATGGGAGCAATAAAACCATCAAAATCCATCAAATGGTATTGAAAAACCATGAACAAACCCATCAAAAACAGCTGGAAAGACAAGGTTCAATGTTTCTGTGCTGAAGGTCTATCGCGGGCCATGTAGAAATAGGACTGGGCTTACGCGCACCGCCTAGTAACTTTGGCAGATTTAAAAGTTTAGTCCCCGCAGGCCTAAAACTTGGTTTTTGATGCATTTTTGACACGTTTAAGCCCCGTAAACCCCATTTCAAGGCTCTAAAATGAAGCTAAAGTATAGGGAACTTAAAATATGCTCAAAAACATCTCGGATGTTGGTTCGTTTGGTCGTACGATTGCGTTGTTCGGTTAATTATGACGGAAGTCGTAACGAACGCGAAATCGACCCAAATTACGCGACGAGTGAAATTCTAACATTCCCAACACTAAAATAAAATATTTTAATGATTACAAAAATTTTTGGATGTCCGGATATATTCAGAACGTAAGTTATACGCGTAAGTGCAAATTTACGCAGTTTTTGACGCTTTTAGTCCCTATTGATCAAATAAGCATATTTTCGCATAACGAACCCCTCAAAGCCTATTACTATGCTATGTAAAGGATATTTAGGGTATGTTTAGCTTATGATCAAGTTCTGGAATGTTCGTTACTATACGAATCAGCAGACTTTTGCAGTTTGACGCAAATAGTCCCTGAGAGTGAATAAACTTGTTTTTGACACACCAAAGATTTCAAAACCTATTTCTAAGTTATATAAAAGTTATTTAAGGTATGATAAGCCTATGTCACTGTTTCGGAGTGTTTGCTGCATTAAACTGATTACGTTTACGCATCTGTTCGCGTATAACTTTCCAGAAAGCGATTTAAAGCTTGAAAATGAACTAGAATCAAGACGTGAAATTGACAAACACAAATAAACAAAATTTGAGACCAAAATACATTGTTTCTTTGATAAAAGATAGTGTCCTACATCGTGTGTGTTTACGGAGCACAAGTGTTACAGTCTCCCCTACTTTAGGAAATTTCGTCCTGAAATTTATTCGAAGGAGACCGTAGAGTGAAATTGAAACAACTGATGGATAAGCAGATTGCTGGATCCCAAAGATGCGGAGCATCGTTTGGTGTTGGAAATTTTTAGGGGATTCAAAATGTGATTTGGGATATTCAAAGTATCTCAAGGTATTCAAACCTTTGAAAATTGTGAATTTAAAGAAGAAGTCAACCAGTGTTCAAAATTGTTTAATTATGGCACTATGTTATACTAAGCTCCTAGTGTAATTCCTAGAAAACAAAGGGGTGTACATTCAAGCCCTTCACGTACACGGTTTCTAACGTCCCACGAGGTACCTCCAATGTACCATGAGTATCCCATGCATAGGAGACGGGTCAACATACCTATGGCATTAAGATCGTCACCTTTAACACGATATTATACTCCCGGTCGGCTCGATTTGAGTTAATGAATGTACTCGTTGTTGTCCATCGGAAATAACCACACAAATAACAATTAAGCACATAATCACCTAATGGTCCAAGATAACATAAAATCACCAAGTGATCTTAGCAACGTTCTGAAGAATAACACAATAAGAACATTTATATATAGGAAGTACCATCGGCGTATCCACCGTGTTCTTATCGCATCATATTTCTCCCGTTACCTTAATCACTCTAGATTTTATGCCACCATACTTAACAAGGCTTACTATGATTCTCATGCGTCGAATCTCATAATTAAGTGTGCACCCATAATTACTCGTTTCGTCGCATGGTCCACATAGCTTCTCTTGTTAAGCGAGGGTAAACAAATAATAAGGTCGAACTATCGTCTAAATCAACTAAACATCGTCACAACATAATATCTGCCAAATCGAATCGTATTTCATACTAGCAATGATAACACTACTTATTTTGCATACAACAAATTTAATAGTAGGTGTTCTATTCTAGTACGAATGTTTATATATGTGTTTCATATTAACCAAACAGGTAGAATGCAACATATACTAATCATACATTATCATCATAATGTAAGCATATCAAGGAAATGTTCTCGAATCATGTGCTAGGTACGCTAAGTTAACATACTAAAAAAAATGTATTAAGTACGTTATATCAACATACGAAGCAAATTGTGTTTACAATCATGTACTATACATATTAGATAAATAAATCATGTATGTAATGCTATGATCATAAAATAGTATTAACTTGTTCATAGTATTCATATCGATCGTGTTACCAAGTTTGTACGAATGTACTAGAGTGCAATCATATTATGCTAAATTATAAGATTTAGTTCCTAAAGAACGGAATCCTCAAAATCAGCACGAAATTTGAAATCACACATAGTGTAATCATATTAGAGTTTGAAATTGAAAAATTGAATAACAAAGATAAAGATAAACTTCTTGAATTTTTTATTGTCATTACAAACATAGTTAAAATATATACATTGTTCTTGAAAATAAACAGGAAATCTAGAGGTTCAAATGATCATAACTGCTTGATCATTAGCTTGAGCCTCGTTAACGTTGAATACTCATCCATTAGCATTGGCAAGCTTGGGGCAGTTTCGCTTGAAATGATTTAAATCACCACAATTGAAACATGCTCTCGGGTGAGTCTGAGTAGGGGCTGCTCGGTTCTGGATATGACAGGTCACAGCTAGATGTCCAAATAAACCACAAATTATACACTGGCGACAAGGGGAATTTCATGCATGATGATAGTTGCAATGATTGCACCGAGGCTGCTTTCCACGATAAAATCCCTTGAAGGGTACTGAGTTTAGTGGGACAGGTGCAGGAATTGCAAAATTCTTTGAAGCCTTGCGCTTCCTAGAACTTTTAGAAGATTCGGCCTTTGTTCCTTTCGAATTCTCGTTAACAGATTCAGTGTTTTGTTTCTTGTCTCCTTTTCGAAATAATTTACCTTTTTTAACCTGGGAGTTGGTTAAGATAGTGGCTAATTCCTTAGCCTCCCTAAGCGTTGTAGGTTGGCTGCCAGTGACAATGTCTTAGACAGGGTCAGGTAAACCATCGATGTATTTCTCAATGGCCCGATCCAAAGGTGTGACCATAGTGGGGCAAAGTAGGCTTAACTGTTCAAATCGGTCAGTGTAGGCACGGTTTTCCCCACTATCCTGTTTTAGATGATAGAACTCACTTTCAAGTGCCCTTATTTCACTTTGTGGGCAGAATTCCTTCTTCATAAGATCCTTAAATTCTTCCCACGTCAGTTCCAATGCTACATCGGCACCTCGGTCTCACATAATACCATTCCACCAAGTGAGTGCTCTCCTTTGAAAGACAATCGAGGCAAAATCCACCTTGCGCTCATTAGGACACTGAACATGGCGGAATGTGCTTTCTATACTTTCAAACCATTGTAGGAGCGCAGTTGCTCCTTCAGACCCAAAAAATTTCGATGGCTTAGCTGAATTGAACATTTTGAAGTTACACTGAGCATTGTTATTATTGTTATTGTTATATGCCTGGTTTATCTGAGTAATGAGGTTCGGAAGCACAGCAGTCATCTGTTGAACGATTGTAGCTGCGAGGGCAGCATTTTCAGTTTGATCGCGTCTAGGAGGCATCTTGAAAGTTTAGCTATAGAGAAAACCAAATAAGTTAGATTTATCCAATTGTTATGAGTTTGTAACATTATTGTATTGTAAAAATTTCGATCTAGTAAAATCTTGTTCATTGGTCTAGTTCTTGTACTTAGAATATATGGTGTTGTGGATATTGTTTTTGAGACAGGAGATGTTTGAAAATAAACATTTGTAATATTTTTGGATGAGAGGATACAAACCAAGTTAATGGTTTGCGTCATAAATCCTTTAATAATTTAAAAATTTATTGCTTTTAAGATAAAATGTTTTAAATTAAATTTTCAAAAGAAAGAAACTTTGTGTTGAAATTTTGAAAATTCTCATCCAAATGGTAAAAATTTGAAATTTTGAAAAACAGAGGTAGTATTTCGAAAATAAAATAGGATCTCATAGTGTCGTGAAATGAAATGAGATTCATCACAACTGTATCGAATCAAACATATCACCGAAGGTAATATGATGAAATAATATTGGGAAAGGAAAGTTGTTTCGATTGTCGTGAAGAGCAAACATATTACCAAGGGTAATATGAATGAGTAGTGTTACAAAGGTCGTTTAGAAATCATTCGGCAGGGTCAAGATGCATAGGTTTTTATAATGCTTCACGAAGACATGCTTTAGCCTATAAGTGGACACTCACCCTAAGAGTTCCCAGGTAAGAGTGACTGGTCCGAATATGTGGATTTGTACGAACACTCTAGCCTTAGACAGAAAACTCGGGGTACAGGCATCCACCCTTCCAGATTGCATGTGTTCACATTATTAAAAACCCAAGATTTCGATGAAAAACGTTTGAAGAAAACATTTAAGAAATCTTTTGATACAAATCGTTTGAGATAAAACATGTTGTGAAATATTTTGACAAAAACATTTAAGAAAACATTTTGAAAAATATTTCAATGAAAATGTTTTGAGAAAACATTTTGAGGAATACCTTAAGGCATAAAGCCTAAGGGTTTTAGGATGAATCATCTAAGGCTAGATGATTTGTAAATCATAAAATAGTTGTGGCACGAATAAGGATGAGGATTTAGGAAAGAGTTCCTAAGTCTACTCATGTTTGGGTCCTAGGAAGGTTATAGACTAGGTTTAAGGCATGCTAATAACATAATTCCCTATAACCAGTGCTCTGATAACAATCTGTAACACCCTAATCGCGTAATTCAACAACACGCGGCGGAAATATCGGGGAGTCACGTTACAAATTGCTCACAACTACTGGTACTAAATTGTTTCAATATCATTAACATCGTTTTACAAACAAAGAATACATGTAATTGTTCTTTTTAGAAGTCTAAGGCCCGAATGCAGTCCTATGCGTTGCATGCTTGAATAGTTGAAAACTTGAAACATATGTGAAAAACAGTCAGCATAAAAATGCCGGCGAATACATAGGTTTTATTAGCCAAGTAAATGGCAAAACATTTGGTATTGCAATACTTTAACAGCTACGAGAGCTGTCAATCAAAAATAAATCTTGAAGCCAAAGAATGGCAAAAAATTAGTATTGCAATACATAATCTTAATTGTGAAAACCCGTGACAAATAGGTTTGTATATGGCAATATGATTATTACTAAGTCATTTTATGCCTTACATCATAACCTCGTTTAAACCATTGTAAAAACTCGTTAATATGTTATTAGAAATCCAATGAAGGATTAATAATAACTGTTTTGAAATAAATCAAAACTTATGTAAGTATTATATAAATCAAATCAATGAGTCATGATAATAATTCAGATATCTTTCTAAGAATCTAACATATAAAAATATGGGAGATTCTATGAAGATTTCGATAATCAAACATTGAAACAATCATACACAAAATCCTAAAGTGATCCAGATAACGCTACAAGAATAATAAAATAAGAACACTTATATATAGGAAGTAACAGCGGCGTATCCACCATGTTCTTATTTTATTATACCCGTTTCGTTATCTAAATCACAACTACCACATAAACACATAATCATCAACTTGTTCCATTTCGTAAACACGTATTAAAGTACACAATGAATCCAAACAGGGGCCCCAATATTAGTACTCAAAACATCCCATATATGTCTAACTATGAAGATAGATAGATATTACAGGGGTCAGGTTCTGGTCACATCGTCTAATCTAACATACATTAAAGTACACAATGAATCCAAACAAGGACTTCAATATTAGTACTCTAAACATCCTACAAGTAAGTCTAGCTATGAAGATAGATAGATAGATACTTTAGGAATCAGGTTCTCGCCACATCGAATCATTGTATCACAACATCCTAAATCCTAATGGTGATTCGGGATAACGCCACGAAAGGTAATACAATAAGCACACTTATATATAGGAAGTACCAGCGGCGTATCCACCATGTGCTTATTGAATTATCTAGTTTCGTTATCTAAATCACAAAAAATCTACACACAACCAACCATCGAGTCGTAAAGTACTTCTTAAAAGTCTTACTATGAAGATAGGAAGATCTAAGACTGTACTTCAAGCATCCTATAAGAATCTAACTATGAAGATAGGTAGATCTTCTAAGGAAACATCATATTTGCATAATCAGAATAATACACATAAAAGCACTTAGTGAACACATATATGCCATACATTTTGAAAACAGATCGATTACACATATGAATCACCCCAAAACATTTGAAAACGGTAAAAGAGGGGAACTATGTACTCGCCTGGGATTGCGTATAGTTCCGGTTCAAAGGGTATAACAAAGCTCAAAAGACCAAGTGTTCAAGTGTTGAAGCGGTTCCTAGTGTAACGGATACTATGTTAGTGAATCGACACCAAAATCGAAAGATCGGGTAGAATGTGGTCTTGTAAACCAAATTAGTATTGGAACTCATGTGATATGGTTTAACAAAGCCTACATTCTAAATCGGAACCTATCCTAAGTGCTTACGACCCATTAAGGTAGCTTACGCCACTTTAACGCGTCGTTCACGCGAAAGCGCGTTCCAAGATGCCTAGCTGGTCCTATGACAAGTATTATATGCCTTAACATATCTAATTATGTTATATAATCAGTTTAGATGTCAAAACATATGTTACATAGGCTTAAAATGAAATTATGTGCAAAAGGGCATTTTGGTCATTTTCCTAAGGCATATAAACTACCTATCATATGACTAACTAAACGAAGTAACCATAAGGCATAACCTCGAAAGGTTATTCCCTATACAACTATGGTCACAATACATGTTTGGTCGGATCCTAATGATCGACCAAACAGGTTGGGTTCGAAAGTCTGAACGGGTGTTTAGACCGCTTATCTTACGAGCCTATACAAGCACTAAACTAAAATTGACGAGTTAAACATGTTAAAACATGTTTAACGAAGTTAGAAAACCAGTTTGATATCAAAACAAATGGTTTTGATACCCAAGAATAGTTTGGTTGCAAAATACGCATTGGCACGTATTTTGACCGAAACTATGACTCATCACTACACCTAATCAACGTGGTAATCAGTAGGTATAGTCGCAAGGGACTATAACCATCGTGATTACGCTCACGTTGCGAAGTTCAAACGAACTTCATGTTGACCAATTCAAGGTCAAAGCAGAAAGTCAAACACTGTTTGACTTTTACGCTTAAAAACGCATAAAAGCACGAAAGAAACTTACAAAGGGTCCAAGCTAGGAAGATCTTGATCCAAAATACTCAGGTATGAAGTTTTGAACTTCAACTTAGAGCAATTAAGATCAAGTGTGAGTAGAAATGAATGAAAGGCTTAGGTATATATAGATTTCGAAGAACCGTTAAGATCGTTTCTCGATAATTGAGCTTCAATCTAGGCCTTACATTTGGGCACATGGTTTTAATATACAATGGGAGCAATAAAACCATCAAAATCCATCAAATGGTATTGAAAAACCAAGAACAAAACCATTAAAAACAACTGGAAAGACCAGGTTCAATGTTTCTGTGCTGAAGGTCTGTCACGGGCCGCGTAGAAATAGGATTGGGCTTACGCGCCCTGCCTAGTAACTTTGGCAGATATATAAGTTTAGTCCCTGCAGGCCTAAAACTTGGTTTTCGATGCATTTTTGACACGTTTAAGCCCCGTTAACCCCATTTCAAGGCTCTAATTGAAGTTAAAATATAGGGAACTTAAAATATGCTCAAAAACATCTCGGATGTCAGTTCGTTTGGTCGTACGATCGCGTTGTTCGGTTAATTACGACGGAAGTCGTAACGAACGCGAAATCGATCCAAATTACGCGGCGAGTGAAATTTTAACATTCCCAACACTAAAATAAAATATTTTAATGATTACAAAAATTTTTGGATGTCCGGATATATTCAGAACGTAAGTTATGCGCGTAAATGCAAACTTATGCAGTTTTTGACGTTTTTAGTCCCTGTTGATCAAAAAAGCATATTTTCGCATAACGAACCCCTCAAAGCCTATTACTAAGCTATGTAAGGGATATTTAGGGTACGTTTAGCTTATGATCAGTAGACTTTTGCAGTTTGACGCTAATAGTCACTGAGAGTGAATAAACTTGTTTTTGACACACCAAAGCTTTCAAAACCTATTTCTAAGTTATATAAAAGTTATTTAAGGTATGATAAGCCTATGTCACTGTTCCAGAGTGTTTGCCGCATTAAACTGAATATGTTTACGCATCAGTGCGCGTATAACTTTCCAGAAAGCGATTTAAAGCTTGAAAATGAACTAGAATCAAAACGTGAAATTGACAAACACAAATAAACAAAATTTGAGACCAAAATACATTGTTTCTTTGATAAAAGATAGTGTCCTACATCGTGTGTGTTTACGGAGCACAAGTGTCACCAAAAAAGAGAGCAATTACCCCATAAATGATGTAATCAATACCTTGACTATACTAATTATGAAGAAGAGCAATTAAATGATCAGCAAGTGAAGGGTTAAAACTGATAGATACTCCCAACTTTCTTCAAAAGGGTTGTGTAATGTGAAGGTATTAGAGATAATATGTTAATCTGATCTACTTTAACTTAATGTGAATTGTGACGACTGTTCCAATCTCAGAGAAACTATCATGAGTTAAAAAAGTAATGGACTTTCATACATGGTAAACACAACAATAAGCAAGTAAAAACAATAGTTAGATCTAATTACAATTATTATTGTTTCTATATCAACGCTCGATTTTTTTAACTCCTAAAGAACTAGTATTGACGCTGTAGCGTGCTTCTATCTTTGTAAGCAAATGCATTATCTGAGTTCTTTACATCATCATAATCCACTTTGTTAAGCCATTTA
Source organism: Helianthus tuberosus (assembly GCA_030545235.1). Lineage (NCBI taxonomy): Eukaryota > Viridiplantae > Streptophyta > Magnoliopsida > Asterales > Asteraceae > Helianthus > Helianthus tuberosus. Next base: position 91,614,325 of record CM060418.1, on the reverse strand, counting down.
ACTGCATGTCGGTAGGTTGAAGTGATGGCTAGCTATATATATTACCCATTGACTGGTCAATGGTCTCTTACTGATGATATTGGTGTCAGTTTTATTTCATTCGGCGTAAAAAACAGCCAAATTTAACAGTTAACCTATGTTCCTATTTCCTTATGGCAAGGTGGAATATATTGCAATATGACTTAACTGCTATCTCTAAGGAATTAACTCAAACAACAAGTAAATCAACTTAAATCCAAGTTCTATGAGTAGCTAGGGCACCAAACTATCATATCTTATGAACAAAAAAATCATCATTAACATTACACTCGAGTATAACCTAATTTAACCTAATATTCACCAGATCCACAAAACAAACACAAAATCAAACTACAACTAAATTAAAGCATAACATTATCACCAAAAGCTCGTAGAACATAAAAATCAACAAAATCTGAACCTAAATCTGAACAAAAATAGTGAACGGACTACATAAAGCTCTGTTGTTTACAAACTGATCCATTTAAACAGTGAGATACGTACGGTATTGAGTTTAATTGATGTATGGCAAACATAGTGAAAGATGAATCGTACTGTACGAGCGATTGATCTTCGATAGATCTGTAGGGATCGATTGATACCATACGAGCGATTGATCTGTAGCAAAGCGACTGTTCTTCGATTGATCTGTAGATTCACATTCAGTTAAAGTAGATGTCTAGATCTGTAGCGGAGCGATTGATCTTAGATTGAGTTCTTCGAATGAAGTAGCAAGGGATTGAGTTCATCAATCGATAGATGTGAAACCCTAATAGGAATGAAAGGCGGTCTAAATAAAATAAATGTGCCGCTCAAAAAGAAAAATTAAATTGATATTGCTACCGATTTTGCCACTAATTTGTTACCAAATCATAGAAAAGTATGGTTATTGTGTTTTGGTTAGAAATCAGTAGTAAAATTTGCTACCATCTTTTTGGTATCTAATTTTGGTGGCTATTGCCTACTTTTCTAGTAGTGTTTTACAACCCCTCTTTTTATTGTTTTATATAATGTTTTGGGGGAAGAACACGCTTTAAAAAGGATTTGATATGCTTTTATACATAAAACATGACCTAATTGGGATATTAAGATATTTTTGTGGAAAATATGGATTGAAAATGAATATGTTGTGTTTTCAAGGAGAACATGGTTTTGGAAATGGATGATACATAATTGTTTTCTAGTAAAACATGGTTTTGGAAATAGATGATATATAATTGTTTTTGAGGAAAACGGGATTGGATTGGATACTAAATAGTTTTGAGGAGAAACATGAATGGATTACAGCGTTGGGGTAAAAACGGTTGTATAGATTTTAAAATGTTTAAATCTAAGTTGGGACGATTTTGCCTGGTCTCAAGAGGAATTAGGTATCGAAATAAGCCTATGACTTCGGTGGGGGCTTCAGGAATTCGTACAACATTAATATTAATTTTTTTGATATAGTATATATATATATACACATATATATATATTGTTCATGAGGCAAGCACCATAACTGACCCAAAAGAGGCACTTTGCGCGAATTAGCCGCTTAATCATTAACACCGGTGTCCGTTGAATTGTTGATAAATCTAACGGGATAACAACCTCGTCGTGACCAGTCACCCCAAATCAAGTCAAATCGACCAATTGATATTTATGATTGTCTAGCGTTGATTATACCCTTATTATTAATATATAGCTCATAAGCTTTGCATCCCTGTGAATCTGAAATGTTGATATTATAAATTTAAATATATGTAGACCGGGGGGAAGATGATTTGAGCCGAAGATTTTTTGGAAGACGCTTGCGACAGGAGAACTGACCCATGGATTTTTAAAAAGTAAATTTGATTACAAAATTTTCCTGAGTAAAATGGTTAAAATTGAAAAGAGATTCTCAAATGAGAAGGCTTTTCCTAAAAGAAATTGTGAAGAAAATTTGCGTTTAGTTTTACTTACGTGAACTCACCAGCCTTTGTGTTGACACTTGATTTACGTGTTCTTCAGGTACATGCGTTTGGCTTCGGGATTTTTGCATGTATTGTGTTTAGTGAATGCTATTAAATAAATAAGTTTGGACAACTTTTAAAAACTATTTGGGACCATGTGTATTAAGATCCATAAGGGATCAAACGACTAACTCGTGGTTGTGGTTTTATTATTAAAACTTAAATGGTTATGTTTTTAATTAAGTTAAATGTCCAACAAAATCAATGCACCATCCACTAAGATACTTATGGGTACCAACCTCCATCACTGTCACGTTTGTATCTACGCTGCAAGGTTTAGGGGTGTGACATTTCATATGTTGTAATATTGCCTGGTGTCGGAATAAAGGTTCCATACCTGCATACATATCAACGACAAGGATTACGCTCTTGTATTGTGACACCTGTGTCACTGAGACCATCAAACAAATGCCCAACCAATGAAATATTGTATTTCATACTTGGGATTTGTAAAAATATGTGTATCGTTTACACATATCAATTCTTGTTCGATTTCAAACTCTATATCGCTTTCTGGAAGGTTATACGCGCACTGATGTGTAAATATAACCAGTTTAATGCAACAAACACTCCGGAATAGTGACATATACTCAACATACCTTAAATAACCTTTACATAACTTAGAAATAAGTTTTGAAGGCTTTGGTATGGCAAAAAACAAGTTAAATCGCTTACAGGGACTAAAGTTGACAAACTGCGAAAGTATGCCAATTTGAACTGTAACAGACATTCCGGAACATGACCATAAGTTAAACATACCATAAATATCCTTTACATAGCTTATAAATAGGCTTTGAGGTGTTCGGTATGCTAAAATAAACTTTTGGGTCATTCAGGGACTAAAAGCGTTAAAAAGTGCACAAGTTTGCATTTTCGCGCATAACTTACGTTCTGAATACATCCGGGCATCCAAAAATTTATGTGAGCATGACTATATTATATTTTAGTGTTCGCCATAAGAAAAATCCATTCGTCGCGTCATTTGGATCGTTTTTCGCGCTTATGCGCATTCCGTCGTAATTAACCGAACATCGCAACCGTACGGCTAAACGAACCGACATCTGAGATATTTTTGAGCATATTTTAAGTTCCCTATACTTTAACTTCATTTTAGATCTTTGAAATGAGGTTAACGGGCCTTAAACGTGTCGAAAATGAGCTTTTTACACTACAGGGACCAAATCTGCCATTCTGCCAAACTTACTAGCTTACGGACCGTAAGCTATACCTTACGGTCCGTAAGGAACCTGCAGAACAGATAAGATCGAACAGTCAGCGGATTACACCTGTTTTAACCACAACCACACCTTTCCCACTTGCCTAATCAGCTGATAAACATCATTTTTAGCCACCATGAGTTTCCGACACTTGTACGGCTTGGATTAAGGCACGATATTCAACAAACGATCTTAACGGTTACCCAAAAACTATAAATACCCCACCCCCCATTGCTTAAAAACCACTAGAATCTGATCTAAGTGACTCTAAGTTGGAACCATTGTTTCATACCTGAGTTATTAAGATCTAGATTAGCATTCGGGGACCCTTCGTAAGTATTCTTTCGTTCTTTTCCTTATTTTACTGCTTTTCGAGTCAGAAAGTCAAACTTTGTTTGACTTTCAGCGTTGACCAGTAATGGTCAATGCGAAGTTCGTTTGAACTTCGCAACGTGAGTGTAATCACGTTGGTTATAGTCCCTTGGGACTATGCCTACTGATTACCACGTTGTCTAGGGTCGTAGGGTAAGCGATCTGATAAATCGCTTATACTTCGAGCCCGACCCAGTTTGGTCGATCATTAGGATCCGACCAAATACATTAGGTGACCATAGTGTAGGGAATAACCTTCCGAGGTTATACCTTATGGTCACATCGTTTAAGTAGTTGTATGATAGGTAGTTTATATGCCTTAGGTAAATTACCAGAATACCCTTTTCATGTATAATTGGTAATTAAGCATATGTAACCTAAACTTTTGTCACATAACTGATTATGTAACATGTTTAGGCATATAACACTTGTCGTAGGACTAGTTAGGCGGTCCGAACGCGTTTCACGCGCACGACACGTTAAAGTAGCATAAGCTTCCTAAACGGGTCGTAATGGGTCGTAAACAATTATGTTAGGTTTCATTTAGTATGTAGGCTTTGTTAAACCAAATGACACGAGTCTCTACACTCGTTTGGTTTACGAAACCTCATTCTATCCAATCATCCGATTAAGGTCCGGTTATTAACATAGTTACCTATATTAGGTGCCGTTTGATTCCGAGATCTCTAGCATTACTTGGTGATTTTCTTTATACATCTGAGCAATCTCAAGTGAGTACATAGACCCCTCTTTTACTGTTTTCCAAACTGTTTTGGGGTGAAACACATGTGCCTACTTGTTACTTTCATGCTTTCCTGTTTTCACATCATATACCTGCTATGTTCGTTAGTACATTATAGTACATGATTTCATTACATTTTATGCTATGTATGTCCATTGTGTGCATACTTAGTACATTGTTTTACATTGCTTTTCTGTTGCATATGCTTATCCAGCATATGAACACATTATACTACATATTGAACCGTTGTAAACATTTGACTATGTGAACCGTTGTAATCATTTGACTATGTGATCCGTTGATATCTGTGAACCGTTTGTATCTGTGAACCGTTTGTATCTGTGAACCGTTTGTATCTATGAACCGTTTGTATCTGTGAACCGTTTGTATCTATGAACCGGGTGAACCGTCTTTGACCATACATAAACATTTCTACAACTGTTAAACATTACTTTGGTGTTTTGGTTTGATTAAGTGATTAAGTAACGATGCGTGTGTAATATGATACAAGCATGGTGGATACGCCGCTGGTACTTCCTATATATAAGTGTTTGTATGGTATTACATATTGTAGCGTTATTTGAATCATTTCAGTTTGATACATATAACATTTTATACAAATAACATACTTTTCACAAGACATTGTTTTACAAACAACTTATCTTATACAAACTCAGTTACATGGTTATTCATTTAACCATACATTATTCTTTTATCTATACATATCATCTGAACTTATTGATTTTCAAACGATTTACAAGACAAAGCAAATTACAAGGTTCATGACTAAACATTTTCTCAAACATAAGTCATGAATCTTATTTTCACAAAACCTATGTATCTCACAGGCATTTTTATGCTGACGTACCTATTTTCACATGTGTTTTTCAGGAGCTGTTGCATAAGATGATCAAGATACACATAGGCAGACTTGGGCTTTAGTGACAATAAAAGATACAAGACTAGTTAATTATGTTGTTTTTCCTTGTTTGTTAAGACATTGTAACACTTTTAGTCAATAAAACGAAACTTCAATTGCCATGGATTTGAAACGATTAATTCTGTTACAACACTCCCCGATGTTTCCGCCACGTTTTGTATGTTCTACGTGGTCGGGGTGTGACAGAAAAGATGGTATCAGAGCCAATGGTTATAGGGAATTAGGTTATTAGTAATGCTTTGACCTAGTCTATAACTTTCTTAGGACCCTAACGCGAGTTTACTTGCGTTTAGTCATAAAACAATACCGTCACCTATCCTTAGGCGACTACCCCAACAAGAACATAATTTTCGAAACCGCTTTGAAAACTAATCATCTGTTCTAGGATGATTGATTACAAGGTTTTGAACCCTCTGTTATATGGTTTTGAACCCCTTTGAGTTTTCAAAAATCTCGTCAAGGTTTTGGGTTTTAAATAATGTGAACACGTGCAAACTGGAAGGGTGAATGCCTGTATTCTGAGTTTTCTGTCTAGGCAAGCACTTCGTATACATCTCAACCAGACGCGAGACCAGTTGTGCTTACCTGGGAATTCTTGGGATGAGTGTTCACTTATAGGCGAGCATGTCTTCGCGATACATTATTTTTGACCTATCTACCTTGATTGATCACCGAGGTCGTTTGTTGCTTTGTAGTAACAAACAAATGACCATTATCCTTGCTTTCATCAGATTTGTTTCATCTCATTCTTTTCGTCTAATTCTCTCACTCATTTCCTTTCATGTTTCCTCTTTTAGAATGCCTCCTCGACGCGAGAACCAGATAGCGACTGCCGAGCTGGCAGAAATCATTGCGCAGCAAATGGCTGCTCAATTCCCAAACCTCTTTGCTCTATGGAATCAAGCCAACAACAACAACAATGGTGTATGCAATTTCAAGAGTTTTAACTCGGCGAAACCACTCAAGTTTAGTGGTTCTGAGGGAGCGACTGGGCTTCTTCAATGGTTCGAGAGCATTGAGAATACTTTCCGCCACGTGCAGTGTCCTGACAATCGCAAGGTCGAGTTTGCTTCGAGTGTGTTCCAGAAGAGAGCCCTTACGTGGTGGAACGGGGTTATGAGAGATCGTGGTGCAGAAGTTGCTCTAGCACAGACATGGGCTGAACTTAGAGCCCTTATGATGAAGGAATTCTGTCCTCGACATGAGATCAGGGCTTTGGAAAGGGAATTCCACAATCTTGAGCAAGACAGCGGTGAGCATCGAGCCTACACGGACCGTTATGAGGAGTTGAGTCTGTTATGCCCAAACATGGTCACGCCTTTGGATAAGGCAATCGAAAAGTACATTGATGGCCTCCCTGATTCAATACAAGACATATTGACTGGTAGCAACCCTACTACAGTTAGACAGGCCATTGAGCTATCTGCAACCTTGACTGAATCAAAGATCAGGAAAGGTAAACTTTTCCGAAAAGGTGACAAGAAGCCGGTCGAAGAATCGAAACCAATCGAGGAATCAAAGATCATGGATGAACAGACTGGATCCCCTATGAGGTCAAAGAAGCGAAAGGCTTCTCAGAACTACGCTGTGGTCGCTCACAATGATCAAGCCGTCCTCAACCAACCAGCTCAACCCCCTGCCAGGAAACCCTACAACGGAACTGCACCCTTGTGCAACCAATGTGGCCTACATCATCATGCTGGGGTGAAGTGCCGCACATGCCAAGTTTGCGGACTTATAGGGCATACAGCTAGGGTTTGCCCAACCGCAGCTGCACCAAATCAAGCTGGCAACAATCCTGCTCAAGCTCGTTTTCCACAGGGATCTTGCTACAACTGTGGCGAGATGGGCCATTTTCGTAGGAATTGCCCAAGGCTTGCTAATGCAAATCCAGCGCAGGGATGAGCATATGATCAACCAGAAGACAACATCGTTTAGAAATAATCATGTCTTATGTATTATTTTCTTTTGTTGTTAAGATCCAAGAAACAGTTGTTATCGTTGTTTATAAATAAATCTTTTATTTACATTGCAATGTATTTATGTGATTGTATGTATAAACAACATATCCCCTACAATACCGACAATCAAGGAACCGCATTCCTTGAAGAACAGACTACTTCCAAATTTCTTCCGTTGTATGATCTCTTGCGTTTTCCACGAAAATCCTAAGTACCCGTTTCTTCCGAGAGAAACGAAGTACGAGGTGCCAAGTTAATAGCAATCAATAACAAGATAATGACAATTAAACAACTATGTGATTATGTGCTTATGAACATTTCAAGACAAACTGTGCGGACTATGCAAGGAATTACGTAATTATGGATGCATACATAATTATGAAATTTTATGCACAGAAACCACAGCGAGCTTTGTCATGTACCTAGAAGTTAACCCTATTCATTTCCAATTCTGATGAAGTATCCGTTGAGGAAAAATGAACTAGCTATTCATTTTTCACTTCTGAAGAATATCCGTTAAGGAAATGAATATCCGTTTATCCTTCATTTCCAATTCTGAAGAATACCCGTTGAGGAAAATGACTCCGTTTGTGCATTTTCGTTCTGAAGATTATCCGTCGAGGGAAATGAATATCCGTTTATTTAATCCTTCATTTCCGAACCTGAGGAAACAACCGTTGAAAATGACTCCGTTTGTGCATTTTCGTTCTGAAGAGTATCCGTCGAGGGAAATGAATATCCGTTGCTAAATCTTTCATTTCCGAACCTGAGGAAACAACCGTTGAAAATGACTCTGTTAGTTCATTTTCGTTTCTGAAGATTATCCGTTGAGGAAATGAATATCCGTTTGACTATTCATTTTCATTTCCGTTTCTGAGGAAACAACCGTTGAAAATGACTCCGTTAGTTCATTTTCGTTTCTGAAGATTATCCGTTGAGAAAATGAATATCCGTTTGACTATTCATTTTCATTTCCGTTTCTGAAGAAGCAACCGTTGAAAATGACTCTGTTTGTTCATTTTCGTTTCTGAAGATTTGTCCGTTGAGGAAATGAATATCCGTTTGTCTATCATTTTCATTTCCATTTCTGAGGAAGCAACCGTTGAAAATGACTCTGTTTGTTCATTTTCGTTTCTGAAGATTTGTCCGTTGAGGAAATGAATATCCGTTTGTCTATCATTTTCATTTCCGTTTCTGAGGAAGCAACCGTTGAAAATGACTCTGTTTGTTCATTTTCGTTTCTGAAGATTTGTCCGTTGAGGAAATGAATATCCGTTTGTCTATCATTTTCATTTCCATTTCTGAGGAAGCATCTGTTGAAAATGACTCCGTTTGTTCATTTTCGTTTCTGAAGATTGTCCGTTAAGGAAATGAATCCCCGTTTGTTTATTCCTTCATTTCCACTTCTGAAGAATACTCGTTGAGGAAAATGACTCCGTCTGTTCATTTTCGTTCTGAAGAATGTCCGTTAAGGAAATGACAGGATTATGCTTTACATATCTCTGGTGGTTATCTGACACAAAGTCACAAATAGACTCCTACGAATTAATTTCGGGACGAAATTTCCTAAAGTAGGGGAGACTGTGACACCTGTGTCACTGAGACCATCAAACAAATGCCCAACCAATGAAATATTGTATTTCATACTTGGGATTTGTAAAAATATGTGTATCGTTTACACATATCAATTCTTGTTCGATTTCAAACTCTATATCGCTTTCTGGAAGGTTATACGCGCACTGATGTGTAAATATAACCAGTTTAATGCAACAAACACTCCGGAATAGTGACATATACTCAACATACCTTAAATAACCTTTACATAACTTAGAAATAAGTTTTGAAGGCTTTGGTATGGCAAAAAACAAGTTAAATCGCTTACAGGGACTAAAGTTGACAAACTGCGAAAGTATGCCAATTTGAACTGTAACAGACATTCCGGAACATGACCATAAGTTAAACATACCATAAATATCCTTTACATAGCTTATAAATAGGCTTTGAGGTGTTCGGTATGCTAAAATAAACTTTTGGGTCATTCAGGGACTAAAAGCGTTAAAAAGTGCACAAGTTTGCATTTTCGCGCATAACTTACGTTCTGAATACATCCGGGCATCCAAAAATTTATGTGAGCATGACTATATTATATTTTAGTGTTCGCCATAAGAAAAATCCATTCGTCGCGTCATTTGGATCGTTTTTCGCGCTTATGCGCATTCCGTCGTAATTAACCGAACATCGCAACCGTACGGCTAAACGAACCGACATCTGAGATATTTTTGAGCATATTTTAAGTTCCCTATACTTTAACTTCATTTTAGATCTTTGAAATGAGGTTAACGGGCCTTAAACGTGTCGAAAATGAGCTTTTTACACTACAGGGACCAAATCTGCCATTCTGCCAAACTTACTAGCTTACGGACCGTAAGCTATACCTTACGGTCCGTAAGGAACCTGCAGAACAGATAAGATCGAACAGTCAGCGGATTACACCTGTTTTAACCACAACCACACCTTTCCCACTTGCCTAATCAGCTGATAAACATCATTTTTAGCCACCATGAGTTTCCGACACTTGTACGGCTTGGATTAAGGCACGATATTCAACAAACGATCTTAACGGTTACCCAAAAACTATAAATACCCCACCCCCCATTGCTTAAAAACCACTAGAATCTGATCTAAGTGACTCTAAGTTGGAACCATTGTTTCATACCTGAGTTATTAAGATCTAGATTAGCATTCGGGGACCCTTCGTAAGTATTCTTTCGTTCTTTTCCTTATTTTACTGCTTTTCGAGTCAGAAAGTCAAACTTTGTTTGACTTTCAGCGTTGACCAGTAATGGTCAATGCGAAGTTCGTTTGAACTTCGCAACGTGAGTGTAATCACGTTGGTTATAGTCCCTTGGGACTATGCCTACTGATTACCACGTTGTCTAGGGTCGTAGGGTAAGCGATCTGATAAATCGCTTATACTTCGAGCCCGACCCAGTTTGGTCGATCATTAGGATCCGACCAAATACATTAGGTGACCATAGTGTAGGGAATAACCTTCCGAGGTTATACCTTATGGTCACATCGTTTAAGTAGTTGTATGATAGGTAGTTTATATGCCTTAGGTAAATTACCAGAATACCCTTTTCATGTATAATTGGTAATTAAGCATATGTAACCTAAAATTTTGTCACATAACTGATTATGTAACATGTTTAGGCATATAACACTTGTCGTAGGACTAGTTAGGCGGTCCGAACGCGTTTCACGCGCACGACACGTTAAAGTAGCATAAGCTTCCTAAACGGGTCGTAATGGGTCGTAAACAATTATGTTAGGTTTCATTTAGTATGTAGGCTTTGTTAAACCAAATGACACGAGTCTCTACACTCGTTTGGTTTACGAAACCTCATTCTATCCAATCATCCGATTAAGGTCCGGTTATTAACATAGTTACCTATATTAGGTGCCGTTTGATTCCGAGATCTCTAGCATTACTTGGTGATTTTCTTTATACATCTGAGCAATCTCAAGTGAGTACATAGACCCCTCTTTTACTGTTTTCCAAACTGTTTTGGGGTGAAACACATGTGCCTACTTGTTACTTTCATGCTTTCCTGTTTTCACATCATATACCTGCTATGTTCGTTAGTACATTATAGTACATGATTTCATTACATTTTATGCTATGTATGTCCATTGTGTGCATACTTAGTACATTGTTTTACATTGCTTTTCTGTTGCATATGCTTATCCAGCATATGAACACATTATACTACATATTGAACCGTTGTAAACATTTGACTATGTGAACCGTTGTAATCATTTGACTATGTGATCTGTTGATATCTGTGAACCGTTTGTATCTGTGAACCGTTTGTATCTGTGAACCGTTTGTATCTATGAACCGTTTGTATCTGTGAACCGTTTGTATCTATGAACCGGGTGAACCGTCTTTGACCATACATAAACATTTCTACAACTGTTAAACATTACTTTGGTGTTTTGGTTTGATTAAGTGATTAAGTAACGATGCGTGTGTAATATGATACAAGCATGGTGGATACGCCGCTGGTACTTCCTATATATAAGTGTTTGTATGGTATTACATATTGTAGCGTTATTTGAATCATTTCAGTTTGATACATATAACATTTTATACAAATAACATACTTTTCACAAGACATTGTTTTACAAACAACTTATCTTATACAAACTCAGTTACATGGTTATTCATTTAACCATACATTATTCTTTTATCTATACATATCATCTGAACTTATTGATTTTCAAACGATTTACAAGACAAAGCAAATTACAAGGTTCATGACTAAACATTTTCTCAAACATAAGTCATGAATCTTATTTTCACAAAACCTATGTATCTCACAGGCATTTTTATGCTGACGTACCTATTTTCACATGTGTTTTTCAGGAGCTGTTGCATAAGATGATCAAGATACACATAGGCAGACTTGGGCTTTAGTGACAATAAAAGATACAAGACTAGTTAATTATGTTGTTTTTCCTTGTTTGTTAAGACATTGTAACACTTTTAGTCAATAAAACGAAACTTCAATTGCCATGGATTTGAAACGATTAATTCTGTTACAACACTCCCTGATGTTTCCGCCACGTTTTGTATGTTCTACGTGGTCGGGGTGTGACATGTATCCCTCTAACATTGGTAAACATATGATGGATTCCATCGATGCTCCTTTAAATGGACATTGGTGTTGATCAGTTCTTTTAAAACATAATGGAAAACATGTATGTAAACCTGTTACAGCAGACAGGCTAGCAGATAGTCCAAATACAGATGCAGCCATTGAGTTCGACATGCTAGTCAACGTGATCTGGTTCCCGTTTAGAGTGTATGTTCTTGATGGTAATACCAAATTCTAAGGTTAGGAATTCGTGAACGGAGAGAGAGAGAGGAGAGGACAAATTTGATGTTAATGTTATGAGAGTCTAATACTAAACCCTCTCTAGTAATTTCCTTAAATACACCCAAGGGGAAACCTAATTAGTTAATAAGGGAAAATCAATCCATCAACAATTAACAACTAATATATTATAAGGTTTTAATATATTTTGATCTATAGTATACAAACGATGATGATTGCTACTAGATTAAATACATATAAATACATATTTAATCTTACATTCTCCCACTTAGCCGAATAATCATTTATCATGAGCATTAGATAATTATGATTAGGTGTTAACACTCATTTTAGCTTTAAACCAAGAACCTTTACAGAGAATACAACCGTTGAGTCATTATGCAACTCAGGACCCCCATTAATCATACTACAACCTCAATTTTAAACCTAACAATTATATTCAAAATTTTCAAGTATGCCCTTTAAATGTTTTATTTGTACCTATATTTGTATATATTACATTAAACCGGCAGAACATATGTTAGAGACATATAAAATCAAAACTGAGATAATTTCATAAATTAAAAAATGTGTAAGTACAATATGCAATTAAATAAGGTCTTTAGTAAATCCCATATTCGAAACATGTCATTCGAAAACTTTAGTTGGGAGACCTTTGGTCATCAGATCCGCAAGCATATTTTTAGTACTTATATACTCAGTACAAAGATTATTTTCCTCTACTCGTTCACATATGAGAAAATACTTTGTATCAAGATATAAACTAGCTCCAGTCGAACTGTTACTGTTCGAGAAACTAATGACAGCTGAGTTATCACAGTAAAGCTTCAATGGTCTAGAAATGGAATTAACGATTTTGAGTCCAGTGATTAGATTCTCAAGCAATATTCCATGACAGGTTGCATTATAAACATCAATGTATTCTGCCATCATTGTGGAAGTTGTGGTTAACTATTGTTTATGAATCCTCCATAAAATGGGTCCACCTGCTAACATAAATATATAGCCCGAAGTGGATTTCTTGTTATCTTTGCAATTGGCAAAGTCAGAATCAGAATAGCCTACCACTTCTAAATAATCACTTCTTCTATAAGTCGGTTTATAGTCTTTCTTCCCTTTTAGATATCGAAGTACTTTCAAAGTTGCTTTCTAGTGATCTAGGCCAGGATTAGTTTGATAACGACCTAGCATTCTAGAAATATAAGCGATATCTGGGCGACTACAGACTTGAGCACACATCAGGCTCCCGACTACTGACGCATAAGGTATCTGGCTTATTTGCTCCTTTTCAACCTCTATTGTTGGACATTGGAATGAACCAAAAACATCTACCTTAACTACTGGAGCGACTAAGGGTTTGCACTATTGCATTTTGTAGCATGTAAGGGCACGATCTATGTAGGCCCTTTGAGATAATCCTAAGATCCATTTGTATTTATCTTAGTGAATTTCGATGCCAGTGACGTAAGAAGCATCTCCAAGATCCTTCATGTCGAAGTTATGCGAGAGTAACCGCTTCGACTCATGCAACATGTCAAAACTATTACTTTCCAATAGAATATCATCTATGTAAAGGACAAGTATAGTAAAACTGCTCTCATTCATCTTGAGGTAGGTGCATTGATCCCCTTGATTCTTTGCAAAACCTTGTTTCTTCATGACTTCATCAAACTAGAGATACCATTGATGTGGTGCTTGTTTTAACTCGTATATGGATTTCTTTAACTTACTGACTAGATATTCTTAGCCTTCAGGTTTAAAGCCTTCAGGTTGTTTCTTGTACAATCCTCGTCTAAGTCTTCGTTAAGGAAAATGGTTTTAACATCCATCTGATGTAGCTCTAAATTAAAATGAGCTACTAGGGCCATAACGATCCTTAATGAATCTTTATGAGAGACAGGTGAAAACGTCTCTTGATAATCAATTCCCTCTTCCTGAGTGTAGCCCTTTGCAGCCAATCTCGCTTTGTAGCGTTCAACGTTCCCATTTGGATCCAGTTTTGTTTTGAATACCCATTTACATCCTATGGGTTTGACACCGTTGGGTAACTCTACAAAATCCCAAACGTCATTTTTCTTCATGGATCCAAGCTCATTGCTCATTGCTTTATTCCATTCGAAAGACTAATCACTATTAATGGCTTCATTATAAGAGATATGATCATTGAGCTTTCCGATATCCATTTCAGCTTCAGTCAAGTAGGTAACATAATCATCCCAATTAGTAGGCCTTCTAGGCCAAGATAACCTCCTGAGTTGATTATCGGGTTCAGCATTGTCTTGGTTTTGAGCGTTTGATGTGCCTTCGTTATGAGGTATAAAGGGTTCTGATTGTGGAGGTTAATTTCGAGTTGGTGCGGTAACTTCAGGATCAGTTGTTGCATTGGGTACAAGAGAAGTAAATGAAGTTATGGTAAGCGATGAGTCCCCCCCCCCTCGCGTCTTGTAATTCTTGCAATTCTTCGTAATGGTTGATACTGCTCCCACTAACCTTAAAATCTTCCAGGAACGCGACACGCTTGGTTTCTACAATACGAGTGATGTGGAAGGAAAATAGAAACGATAACCCTTTGAGTGATCAGGATACCCGATAGAGAAACATGTAATTGTTTTAGGGTCAAGTTTCCTTAGGAAAGGATTGTAAAGTTTTGCTTCAGTAATGCAGCCCCATACTTTCATATATTTAAAACTCGGTTTCCTTCCTGTCCAAAGTTCATAAGGAGTTTTAGGGACAAACTTAGAATGAACCCTATTGAGTATATGAACAACTGCTTTTAATGCTTCAATCCAGAGGAATAATGGTAAATTAATGTTGGCTAACATACTGTGCACCATGTTCATTAGGGTACGGTTTCTGCATTCAGTGACACCCTTCTGCTGAGGTGCACCTGACATGGTGTATTGCTTCACAATCCCCTAGCCCTTACAAAACTTATAAAATGGACCAAGAGCTTGACCCACATCAGTATGTCGTCCATAATATTCACCGCCTCTATCTGATCTCACAACTTTAATTTGATAATCTGGTTGTTTTTAAACTTTAGCTTCATAATCTTTGAAAGTTGTAAGTGTTCAGATTTTTCCTTAATGAGATACAAGTACATATAACGAGAATAATTGTCAATGAAAGTGATAAATGAAGTATGTCCAATTATGCGAGCAATGGGGTAAGGACCACTAATGTTAGTATTAATGAGTTCTAATAATTTAGAGCTCCTAGTGGCATCTTTCTTATTCGCTGATATCATTTTACCTTTAAGGCATTTGACACATGTTCCAAAGTCAATGAAATTGAGAGGTGGTAAGACTTCATCCTTTACGAGTCAAGTTAATTGTTCTCGTGTGATGTGGCTTAAACATTGATGCCACAACATGGATGAAGTCTCTAAGTCTCGTTTCTACTTCATCTTTGTGATTGATTCATTAGTATTATATAACAACAGAGATTTGGAAAAGTCATCATCTAGGTCTAATCTATAGAGACCACCATCCAGAATGCCAGTACCATAAACCACATAATCATAAAAAATAGAGAGTTTGCGACGACCATGAGAAACATCAAAACCGTATATGTCTAACTTTGATCCTAATATAAGGTTCCGAGTAACCACTGGAACATATAAGGTATCATAAAGTGTAATGTATAAACCTGTTTTCATAAATAATTGTAATGTTCCCACAACCTTCACTTCTAGTTCCTTATCATTCCCCATTTTTAGTATTCTTTAGTTTCTTCCCAGCCTCTAGATTGTAAGGAGCCCCTGAGTAGAATTTTTCACATGAACCATAGCACCAGAATCAAACCACCAAGAATTAGCAGTAACATTTAAATTATAGGAATCAAGTATCATGAAAAGCTTATTACCTTTCTTAGCCTGCCACTCCTTAAAGTCAAGGCACTCCTTAAAGTCAAGGCATTACCTTTCTTAGAGCTGGAAGGTGCACTTGGATTAGGCTTTTGGACTTTAAAAGCTTCCTTCCTTGATTGATTATAACAACCCTTCAAAATTATTTTTTGACACCCTTAATATATCTAAAAATGTCCCTATACGTCTTAAATTACACCCCTTATATGAAAACCGAGCCTAAAATACCTTATATATAATTAAAAATAAAATAAAAAGAAGATCCAGTCCTCGCTCGCGGGCCGCGAACGTGTTGGCTGTGATCTACGCGGGCCACGACAGATGGTCACCAGGGCGAGCCCCCAGGCTACCACGTGTCACCATCCGTGTCAAGCCTATATCGACGAATCAGAAACCCTAGAGTCTACACCCCTAGGTCGCGGGCTGCGTAAGACGATCCTTGAGTCTTCGCTGGCCGCGAGAGACTGCGAAATTAGCACTATAAATAGATGGCATCGGCTGTTCATTCTAAATCGTTCACACACAAATTTTCTCTCTACTTTCTATATAGTATAAGCTATACTCGGGCATAATACCCCCCTAAAATAACGAAGTTCTGCCTCGTTGTAAGTATTTTAACCCCCGGTTACGTATTAGATACGCTGTCCGATTGATCTAAGATTCCGTAACGGCTGTCGGGGTGCCTGACGTAGTCGTTGGAATTTTGTCTCGGGGAGGTATTACTAATGTAAATATTGGGTTATTATACTAACATGTGTGCATTGTGTAATTAATAGATAATCACCAGGAAATCCTAAAGGAAAACCCTAAGACAGCAATGTGAGTAATTCCTCTTTTTGTAAACTGTTTTTACAAAACCTCAATTGTTTTAAATTATAATTAAGCAGTGATTGAGTATTTGTATTCTACAATTATCGTCGGTATGTTGGGGTTTTGTATACAAAATTTGAAACTACATTGTGAGTAGTAACATGATATTAGTGCATATGTCTGTAGCTTCCGTCTGCATTGTATCTTATGTATTTTGTGCTGTGTATGTACTTTTGTATATGTATGTATATGTATGTTTGTGTAAAGACAATTCAGGGAATGGTGCGTAAATGTAAAAGTGAAATCCGTCACACGAAGAATGTCATCCGATCGGATGGCCATCCGATCGGACCACCATCCGATCGGGTGACACTTAACCCTCCCTGGTTGCATATAAATAGCATGCTAGTGTTAGTTCATTAAGACTTTTGGCTGATTCTTGTAAGAAAGCTCTGCTGGTCTGACTTTCTACCGGAACCTCGGTATTTTCATCTTCATTCAATAGAAATCAGACGCGTTAAACGTTGAACTTGTCGTTGTTGATTCTTTGACATTATCAAGGGATACCGCACCTTGATTCTGATCGATCCAGCCACGTTCTACTCGAACAGATCCTGCGAACACGGCCTAACAAGTGGTATCAGAGCCACAGGAGGTTGAATCGGAGACGACAACTGCAAATTCACCGGATTTTCAGTGAATTTCTGCCGATTTGTGTCAAATTTCACCGAAAATTTTGACAAATTTCTCATCTTCTACCTCATTTCTAGCATTTTTTACATTTTCACACCTTAAAACGAGAAAAACTCAAAATTAAACAAGATTTCACGGACGAAATTCAGTAAAATTGATATCATTCGAATAGGAAGTGAACATAGATCAATCCTACAATGTTTCATTGAAAAATTCGGACTAAAACTGAATCAAATCAAGCAAAAACCATGTTGAGTTCTTCGTTCTTGCTGACGTCATCCACCCGATCGGATCACCATCCGATCGAATTGGCATAGATTTTGTTCTTATATTTTGCTGACGTCATCATCTCACTCGATCGGATCATCATCCGATCAGTGTAGCGTTTGCTGACGTCATCCACCCGATCGGATCACCATCTGATCAGATTGGCATAGATTTTGTTCTTATATTTTGCTTACGTCATCATCTCACTTGATCAGATCATCATCAGATCAGTGTAGCATTGTGGTTAAAAGTTTTCAAGGATCTTGTGTCACTCGATCGAACGACCATCCGATCGGATCACCATCCGATCGGATAGCCACTCCATACTTGATCTCATCCGACACTTGTGAACTTGCTTGGTTGATCATTTGTGTCATCCGATCGAATCACCACTCGATCGGATCACCATTTGATCCAAGTGCAGTTGTTTGAGATTTTTGAAAATTGTGAAAATTTTTCTAAGTGTTTGACTGTTTCAGGTGCTTTCAAGATAGGAGACGATTTCTTAAACCCATTAAGCGACATCTTCGCATACAACACCAGAGATGAATCATCAAATACAAACACCAACACCAATTCAAATCCGAAAAAGGCGATCGTAGATTCTCTCAGCGTTGACAACGCCTACGGTACATATAACAAGCCGCCGAAGCTCATGGCGATTAAAGACTACAACCGATGGGTAGGCAGAGTTGAGGATTGGTTGAAAGCATTTGCTTATCAGAGTTGGAGGTGTATGAGAAACGGTTATGATATTGGAATAAAAGATTATGAAAATTTGAACAAAAGTGAACAAGAGACATTTGTTGTTGAACAAAAATGTGTAGCTTTGTTGCATCAATCTGTTAGAGATGATATTATTTCTTTGATTAGCTACGAAAATTCGAAAGAGTTGTGGGCTAAGTCAGAAAAGAAGTGTATTGGAGGAGCAGAGATAGTGAAGAGCAAGAAACGTCTGCTGAAGAAAGAGTTTGATTTGTTTGCATGCATGAAGAATGAAAATGTGTTAAAGATGATTGAACGGTTCTGCCATTTAAAGAAAGAACTTGCTAGACATGGTATCACAGTGACTGAAGAAGAGATGGTTGAGAAACTGTTTGAATCTTTACCTGAAGAAAAATATTGGCAGTATTATGGCCTGGTTCTGAGAAATACCAAGGCATTGTCTGAAATGACTGTTGAGTGGCTGATCGAAAGATTTGAGAGTCATGAGCTAGAAATTAAGAAGATGAACAAAGTCAACAACACCCTATATCAACAAAATGTCGATCTTTACTACAGAGGTAGTATGATTCCGAAAACCTCTTCAACGAGAACTGCATTCTCTGCTGAAAGTTCAAACACGATGAGTCAAGAAAAGCAAAGCAGCAGTTCATCACCCAGCAGTGGTTTTCATGGAGGTTCTTCTTCATCCGTTTCAGGGAATCAGCAATAGCAAAATGTTCCCAAAAACATCTTTCAATGCATTATAGCTGTGAACCTAAACAATGCTCAAAACTTTAATGAAGAAATAGCGAAACAACAAATGGTGTTTCTCGCTTCAATCTTAGAATCATATGAAAGTCCGGTTGCCATGAAAATCGGAAACATGAATCTGACAAAAGAAGATTATGACCAGATTGATCCCGAAGAGATGGAATTAATTGACATAAGTTGGTGCATGGCCAGTGTAATCAGGAGAGTACAACGTTTTATGGAGATAACGGGAAGAAATTCCATCAGGGGGCCTTCGACAAAGTTGGGATTCGATAAATCCAAAGTTACCTGCTTCAAATGTAAACAAAAAGGGCACTTCAAGCGGGAATGCAGAAACTCAGCAGCGGATGAAACAACTAATCCGTTTCATGACGACTACTATAAGAAAGCTGTTTATCACCGAAATCGTGAAGAGCCACCCAGAATGAAGCAAATCGAAGAAACTCCGAAGGAAAAGTCGAGAGCCTTAGCTGTGATTCAAGATGATGAAGGTTTCGACTGGAGTGAGTTCTTACCAAAAGATGATGTTGTTGGTTTTGTGTTCATGGCACATGTTCAACCATATAAAGATACACGAACTGAAGAGCAAAAATACACCTATCGAAAGATGGTAGCACAAAATGAGAAAGATAGAAACTATCGAGCGTGGAAAGAAGCCAAAAAGGCAAACAGATGAGATCTGGATCGTGAATGCTATTTGGATCCAAGAGGCAACATAATTGCAGAACCATCATCACTCAATCTTGAAACTATTATAGAATCTCTAAAGCAACAAGATGAACAAAGAGAGAGAGAGAGATCTTGCAAAGAAAGCCGAAGAAGAAGAGCTAAAGTCAAAGAAGGTAGATGAGGATATAATCGACACCACGAAGGAAATGACAGCAGAAAACCTAAAGAAAATGGCTGACAAAGTGCTTATGGCAAAGGAACTAGAGGTAGATTACAAATCTGCGTCTGAGTCAATGAGCAAGGTCAGTAGTAGTGGTTCAACAAATGAATTAGGTAAGACTGATTGCGCTAAAACAGAGAGTGACTGCAAAAATTGCATGAAACAATGCAAATTTTGCAGCACACATGCGTATCTCACAATGAAAAAGACCCAAGAACTGGTTGAGAAAGTCGAAACAACTGAAAAAGGCTTTTTAAATCGAGATCAACTTCTTAGAGCCTCAAATAAAAAAATTGATGAATTAACAGAAAAGATTGAAAAAGATAAAACTGATGTTGAGCGATTTAAGAAAGAAAATGAGAAGTTAATTCATGAAAACAGACAAATTTCTGAAAACTATGAGAAGTTGAAAAGAACAGTGAAAGATTCTGATGAGCGAAATGGTAAAACTTATAAAGAAAATCTTCAATTGTCTGGAGTTCTTCAGGCAAAAGAGAGACAAATCAACTAGCAATTGGACGAGATCGCAAGTCTTAAGCTTCAATTCCAGGAAGCTAAGATAGAAAATGAAAGAATTAATCTGAAATTGAACAGTTACAATTCCGCGAGCTTTGTTCTTCAACACATAGTTCCCAAACCAATTGGGAAGAACAAAACTGGTGAAGATATCTACTCGGATGGAAAGGGGGTGGGTTATCATCAAGTTCCACCGCCTGTGTTAAACAATTTTTCAAAGAAACAATCCGGGTTGGATAAGATTTCTGAGACAAATGAGAAATCAGATGTTGAAAAACTTCCAGAAACAATCGATGTCACATTCACTTCATCATCTGATGAAGATAGTGTTCAGTCTGAAGTCGTAAAAAATGTGGTTGAAAACATCTTAAAGTCAGATACTGATTCGACTGAAGATGAAGAGTGTTTTCCCAATAACTACATTCCAAAATCAAAATCCCAAAACAACTCAAATGACGAACCTACTCTTGTCATGTACAAGATGTCGGGATCTGATAAGTTGTATTCGGATATTGAATTTCCTCTTGAGAAAGTGAATGTTGACAAATTGAAGTAAGTCTTCAAATTGGTTGAAATCGATGTTTCTGAAATTGAGGGTTTAAAGAGTTCCAAAAGGATTTTGAACTTTGAAAAGGTTAAATCTTACTATAAGAAACCTGCTGTACCGCCACGTTTTAATAACAACAACCAAAACAGATGGTCGGGTGGTTATCAGGGTGGTAAGAACTATCAAAAGAGAAATTTTCAAAACAAAAGGTTTGTCGAAAAGAAAGTGTTTGTTAAGAGCTCAAGCTCACTTTCCGAGCAAGAATCGGAAATCTTTTCAAAAAAAAATGAAGAGTTTTTTGAAAAGAAGGCCTCACAGCCTCAGACTGAAGGTAAAAGTCGGGTTGTTGATACCCGTACGTGCTTCAAATGCAACGAAGTTGGACACATTGCACGAAAGTGCACCAACTCAAAGGTTTAAAGAAGTACAAGCAAAGTCAAAGGTTTAAAGAGATTGCTGTCAAAGCTGCAAGGCTGGGAAGGTACAAGCTGATGAGACCTCCTCCAACCGACCAGACACCAATAGAAAAAGAAGAAAACAAAATCCCACGATGGGATAGGAAACGTGATGGTGATCCTGTGTATAGAAAATACTGGAATGAAGTTGGAAGGCCTCTTAGGCGAAAGATGCTTGAAGAAAGAGAGGAAAAGAGACGTCAGAAATCGAAGGAGCGAAGACGCAGCAGGAAGACTGAATGAAGACTATGCAGGAAGGAACTACAGCTAAATCCAAGGGGGAGTCTGTTAGTGCATATATCTGTAGCTATCATCTGGATTGTGTCTTGTGTATTTTGTGCTGTGTATGTATGTTTGTGTAAAGATAATTCAAGGAATGGTGCGTAAATGTAAAAGTGAAATCCGTCGGACGACGAATGTCATCCGATCGTACCACCATCCGATCGGGTGACACTTGACCCTCCCTGGTTGCCTATAAATAGCTTGCTAGTGTTAGTTCATTAGGACTTTTGGCTGATTCTTGTAAGGAAGCTCTGCTGGTCTGTCTTTCTACCGGAATCTTAAACGTGGCACAAACCTCTAGAAATCCCGCAATGTGAACACTAGGATCCTCGTGATCCTTGCCATAAAACTGCACCGCATTCTGCAACATCGATATGGTGCCAGCCTTGATCTTGAAGTTATTATTTTCGATTGTTGGTGCATTGATGCTCGCAGGTAAACCATCAAGTGACGGTTTTCCTATTTCATTCAAGATCCTCGTCTCCTCTTCGTCTGCCATATCTACTTGAACCTCGTAGAATGTGTCGTCTCCTCCCGCGTCTACCTCAATCGCCTCGGCTACCACGTGAAACCGCTCCCGTAGTCTCCGGTTGTCACACCCCGACCGCGTAAAACAACAACTCGCGGCGGAAACATCGGGGCGTGTTGCAACAGAATTAATGTTTCACAACCATGGAAATTAAAGTTTCGTTTTATTGATTTAAAAGTGTTACAATGTCTAAATAAACAAATAAATACAACATAATTAACTAGTCTTGCATCTTTTATTGTCACTAAAGCCCAAGTCTGTCTATGTGTATCTTGACCATCTTAAGCAACAGTTCCTGAAAAACACATGTGAAAATAGGTACGTCAGCATAAAAATGCCTGTGAGATACATAGGTTTTGTGAAAATAAGATTCATGACTTATGTTTGAGAAAATGTTTAGTCATGAACCTTGTTATTTGCTTTGTCTTTTAAATCATTTGAAAAACGATAAGATCAGATGATAAGTATAAATAAATGTAAGGTTAAATGAATAACCAAGTGAAATGCGTTTGCATAAGATAAGTTGTTTATAAATCAATGTCTTGTGAAAAGTATGTTATTTGTATGAAATGTTCTATGTCTCAACCTGAAATGATTCAAATAACGTTACGACATGTAATACCATACAAACACTTATATATAGGAAGTACCAGCGGCGTATCCACCATGCTTGTATCATATTACACACGCATCGTTACTTAATCACTTAATCAAACCAAACCAAACAATGTAAAATGTTCATGTCAAGATGTAAATCATGTCAAAATGTCTATGTCAAATATCCATGTCAAATGTCTATGTCAAATATCCATGTCAAATGTCTATGTCAAAATGTCATGTATGGCAAGTGAAAGGTCTCAACTAAACCATATGCACAAAAACAAAGTATTGAAGTAAAACTTGGTTTAAATCAAAGCTATGTTTTGTGTGAATGCATGCAAATATTTAATATGAACATCTATGCGGTATTGTGAATATGCATACATCCAAGCCTGGCGACTGTGGTGATAAACCCTTTAAACAAATTAAAGGTCTATCTGTCTTATATCAACGAATTCGGTCATTCCTTTCATCCCCTTTCCCTGGGACGTCCGGAACGGGAGTTGTCAATTCCTATGGTACCACTACCTACTAACGAACGGCATGATCGGTGTTAATGAATGTATTGTCCCATGTAAACAAACCAAATGTCATACCAAAATGTAAGCATGTGATGAAAACGATGTACTAAGTATGCACGCAATGGACATACATAGCATAAAATGTCAATGTAAAACGATGTACTATAATGTACTAACGAACATAGCAGGTATATGATGTGAAAACAGGAAAGCATGAAAGTAACAAGTAGGCACATGTGTTCCACCCCAAAACGTTTGGAAAACAGTAAAAGAGGGGTCTATGTACTCACTTGAGATTGCTCAGTTGTCTAAAGATAACCACCAAACAGTGCTAGAGATCTCGAAATCAAACGGCACCTAATATAGGTAACTATGTTAAATAACCGGACCTAAATCGGAAGACTGGGTAGCATTAGGGTTTGTAAACCAAACGAGTGTGGAGACTCGTGTGATATGGTTTAACAAAGCCTACATACTAAACGAAACCTAACATAACTGTCTACGACCCATTACGACCCGTTTAGGTAGCTTATGCTACTTTAACGCGTCGTGCGCGTGAAACGCGTTCGGACCGTCTAACTAGTCCTATGACAAGTGTTATATGCCTAAACATGTTACATAATCAGTTATGTGACAAAAGTTTAGGTTACATATGCTTAATTACCAATTATACATGAAAAGGGTATTCTGGTAATTTACCTAAGGCATATAAACTACCTATCATACAACTACTTAAACGATGTGACCATAGGGTATAACCTCGGAAGGTTATGCCCTATACTAGGGTCACCTAATGTATTTGGTCGGATCCTAATGATCGACCAAACTGGGTCGGGTTCGAGGTATAAGCGATTTATTAGATCGCTTACCCTACGACCCTAGACAACGTGGTAATCAGTAGGCATAGTCCCAAGGGACTATGACCATCGTGATTACAATCACGTTGCGAAGTTCAAACGAACTTCGCATTGACCATTACTGGTCAACGCTGAAAGTCAAACAAAGTTTGACTTTCTGACTCGAAAAGCAGTAAAATAAGGAAAAGAACGAAAGAATACTTACGAAGGGTCCCCGAATGCTAATCCCGATCCAAGAACTCAGGTATGAAACAATGGTTTCAACTTAGAGCTCTCAAAATCAGAATTCTAGTGGGTTTTGATGTTGTGTGGGTTGGGTATTTATAGGAATACCCGAACCGTTAGGATCGTTTGTCGAAAATCGTGCCTTAATCATGTCCGTACAAGTGTCGGAATGTTATGGTGCTTAAATTGCCACTATCCATAGGGAATCAACACTTGGCAAGGGATTTGGGAGTGGATAACAACTGTAAACAGCTGTCGATACATCGAATCCGGTCTCGAAAATGCGAAAAATGAGTTTTCTGCATGTTTCTGCCCCAGACTAGGCAGTCGCGTAGCGCGACGGTGAGGGCCTAGGCAGTCGCGCTACGCCACTGACCCCCCAGTTTCAGAAAAGTTTCAAAAGTGGCAGGAATGGTCCCTGCACGTGTTTAAGGCCTTTTTCGATGCGTTTGAACCCCGTTAACCTCATTTCAAGGCTCAAACATGAAGTTAAAGTATAGGGAACTCAAAACATACTCAAAAGTATGCCGGATGATGGTTCGTTTGGTCGTACGAACGCGATGTTCGCTTAATTACGACGGAATGCGCATAAGCGCGAAAAACGATCCAAATGACGTGTCGAATGGATTTTTTCTTATGGCGAACACTAAAATAAAATATAGTCATGCTTACATAAATTTTGGATGTCCAGATGTATTCAGAACGTAAGTTATGCGCGAAAATGCAAACTTGTGCACTTTTTGACACTTTTAGTCCCTGAATGACACAAAAGTTTATTTTAGCACACCGAACCCCTCAAAGCCTATTTCTAAGCTATGTAAAGGATATTTATGGTATGTTTAACTTATGGTCATGTTCCGGAATGTCTGTTACAGTTCAAATTGGCATACTTTCGCAGTTTGTCATATTTAGTCCCTGTAAGCGATATAACTTTGATTTTACCACACCAAACCTTCCAAAACTTATATCTAAGTTATGTATAGGTTATTTAAGGTATGTTAATCCTATTTCACTATTCCGGAGTGTTCGTTGCATTAAACTGGTTATATTTACGCATTAGTGCGCGTATAACCTTCCAGAAAGCGATTTAGAGCTTGAAATCGAACATGAGTCGATATGTGCAAAAGATACACATATTTATACAAGTCCAAAGTATGAAATACATTATTTCATTGGTTTGGCATTTGTTTGATGGCCGTGGAGGCACAGGTGTTACACCGGTGAAGATCACGCTCCGGCTCCGCTGACGGCTCAACGATATCAGCAGCGAGGGTTGAGGACATGCACGACCTGTAGGAAAATAAGGAAGAGCACAATGCACTATATATATACAAAAACAACTAGCAAATAATCATTTTTTTTCTAATAACCAAGTAAAGGCAAATAAAACAAGTAGACAAAAACTTTGTACACTTTTCACAATGGCTAAATAAGTAACTCGAACCGTTCTCAAGAAGACCGCATCCCCGGCAACGGCGCCAAAAACTTGATGTGCGTGAATTAAATATATTTTTAATTGAGTTTTTCTTCACACAAATTTAGTTTTAAAAAAAATGGTTTTTCACCTAGGAACTAACTACACACACAAAGGGCAAGTGTACCCGTCGGGTGGTAATATAGCTAATCGGCAAGAACCGGATATTAATCCGTGGATGCGGTGCCTCGATACTAAACTTTTGCTACTTTAAAGCCTTTTCAATTGATGGGTTGATTTTTCTAAACTAGCATGCAAATAAATAAACTACTAAAAAGTCTAACAAAGAACAATATCTAAGAAGGGTTGCCTAAACTAAGTCTCCACTAATAAACATATGACAACAAAGAGGAAGGGTTTGTAATGATGCAAGCTCTCATTTTAGCTAAGTCCCCAATCAAGGCTTCCTAGACATATAATCTTTAGGAAAACTTAAAATGAATTAACATTCTAATCACCTAAAAATTATTCTTTTAAGCTCACTTGCTAAGTTGATGTTAATCTTTAATCATGAGTTATTTGTTTGTCAAAACTCCTAACTCTACAAATTAGGGAAAACTAATATGAACAACACACTAATCACCCTAACTTGGTTTCAAGTAGTTGGCACTATGATCATGTTCTTGATATGAACCACAAGCATGGTCATGCTAGCTAACAATTTTGGCCTAAATCATCAAACTAACAAGAACACAAACTATAGAATCCATATAAACATACTTTTGATCTTTCCAAATCTAGATGCAAGAATTCATACACATGCTCAAATCATCATTCAATCACATTAGCAATCACTATTCCTAGTTTCATGCTATGAATCATACTAACAAGTTAACAGGATTCAATAATCATAATTTTACATGGGCTTTCCAACACAACATGTAAATACTTATGAGCAAACATTCAAGAACAAGAACTTTAAACATGCACAAGAACTCCAAGAACAAGATTAAATGCCAACATGAAGATTAACAAGAACAAGCATCACATATACTTCCATGTTATCACATATTCATTAGCTTCAACAAAGTTTAGACAACTCAAATGTTTAGCCCATAAGGCTCATGACTACCAAATCAAGTGCAAATAAACATAAATTGTTCATAATGTAGTAAGCTAACCATGTTAAAGACAAGATTAAAATGATGTTTGAGTAGATTTTCAAGTGATTAAGTCCTCTTCAAGGCTCCCTCTTGGCTCCAACAAGCTTCCAAGACCAGATTCTTGAGAGAAAAGTTCACCAAAATGTTCCAACTCCCTTGCAAATGAGCTAGAAACTCGTATTTAAACTCTGGGCATTTGGCACTACCATGCCACCTTTTGGCACGGTCGTGCTTGGCAACTGTCAGAGCCACTTTCTCGAATGTTGACCAAGTGTGCTACCATTTTGGGAAAAATCGCGCTCAAAAGTTCCCGAGGTCGCACGACCGTGCCGGGTCACGGCGTGGTCGTGCGTGCCGATAGTGCTCGATAACAACTGAATCGATCTCGGAAACGAGCTGATCTGGGGCTGAATTTGACCTTGCACGGTCGTGCCAGTGGTTGGTACGGTCGTGAGTCCCCTGATTTCGATGGTGGTGGTGCTGGATGCTAGTGCTGGCTGAGAGTGCCGATGTCGGAAGGCCTCGCACGATCGTGCGAGTGTATGGCACGGTAGTGCCATATCTGGCAGTTTGCTGGAATGCATCATTTTCGCTCCATTTTGCTCCAAAAGCCTCCGTTTCAATACCTGGCCGAAGCCCGGACCTGTATTTTCACAAACAACTCAAATGAGTACCAAAATTAATGAAAATACAAAGAGTTTTCGCATAAACGGGGCGTATTTGACGTTTAAAAGATGTATAAATTCTTATACATCAAACATCCCCACACTTGAACTTTGCTTGTCCTCAAGCAAACTAAAATCAACGAAACTCTCTTAATGGCAATCATCTCAACTAGCATTTCATAAGCACAAATAAATAACTCGGGTTATAACAATCAAGGAGTGCTCAATATAATGAAAGAACCGAAAAGAAGGATATGCAAAATATGTTTATGAGCAATTGTCCATCTTAGAAATCCCTACAAGTTCACCGTGCATCCTCACAATGTTCACACACACTCGGCTAAATATAGGTGCACATACAATTTGTGGAGTATGTTTAGAACACTCGATGCCAAGACGATAACTATGTGATATCATAAGCTTGTGGAAGGATCAAATCTAATCACTCGGCAAAAATATAACATAAATCATGAGGTCTTGTTTGGGTTGTAACTTGGCTTGGGTTAAGGGTGTGGAAGTGGATTTTTTTTAAAAATGGCTAAAACGGTTGTAACCCGACGGCTCGACTAACTTGAAATATAAGAAAATAGAACTATACAACTAAACAATAACTAACCGATAGCTAACCGACAAGTATTGCTTTTCATTCCCAAAATTGCTCTAACAAAGCCGATTGATAAGGATTTTTCATCTATATTTCTTTGGATTTTTTTTTTTAATAATAATAACCCATGCTTTGGAGAGAACTAAGTACGTCTACTTAGATAAAAACTCTTGATCATGAGGGTACATAACAACGAAGAAGAAACTATAAAAAAACTACAAGTTAATCATCAACCGAACCGGGTTTCCAACTAAAAATGGGTTAAAATATAAAAGGCTAATTTGGCTAAGTGGCTAATATTTTGTGGTTTAAAAGAAACGAACGGGAAAGGCTCAAATTGGTTTAACTAGGGGAATGGTTTGGGTAGGGAGGTGAATAAAAATGGCTAAAATAAAAAGGTTTCCTAATGCCTCAATCACTTCTATGCTTGTATTCTTGCTTTATGGCCTCAAAATGTATTCCTAACACAAGTTCTAAATAGCAAAAGTCATCCGGCTCACTCAATCTTTGCCCGCAAAAACATGAGCAAAAATAATCCTAAAGCTATAAGGCTAAAAAAATAACTCACAGAAACGGGCGTATTGGGTAAATATGTAAGGCAAACAAGTAGGTCAATCGCTTGATTTCTCATGCTTAAATTTATACAAAAAACATGTTACTTGATGGTTTTCCTTACACGAGCGAACCCCCTTTTTGCGTTTACCCTTATTTATTTATCAAAAAATTTTGGTGCTTATTTCGATACTTATGTTGATTTGATTAATACGCCACAAAAATTGTTAAAAGAGAGCTTTGCATTATTATTTTATTTTAATTTTTTTTTACAACAAAGCTCAAGCGATAGACCACCTCCCCACACTTGAATTGTACATCGCCCTCGATGTACAACAAAAAATTGAAAAAGCAATGTAAATGCGAATTCAATACAAATAAAGGAAGGAAGGAACACGAAAACTCCCCTGAAATATAAAGATTAGAATCGGAGCAATATGAAGTAAAAAGGAGCATCCACAACGAACTACCAAGCCAAGCACCAAGCCAACATCTCATTGTTCATGCAAAAGAATTTGAACCAACACTGCACATTTAGCAAACAAGATCAAATTCACAAGAATTTTACCCAACCTATTTTTCCCTTGCCTTTGTTTATTCATTTAACCCACTAATAAAGCAATAAAAACTAACACCTATGACGGAGGGGTGTACGTACAAAGGAAAATGGCACACCCCTCAGACACGAAATGATAATAAAAATACGAGATGGGTAGCGGGACTAAAACCACTCACCAGATATCAAAGGACCTACGTCGTCCCGGCGATCAACTCTAGATCTGCATGAAAAGCGCGGTGGCGGCTGCGTGTACGGGTTGTTGATTGAGTTCGCGATGTGCTGCTGCGAACCAAACAACCAGTCCATCCTGCGTCGGGTCTGCTCATACATGTCTTCCATGAAGTTCCCCTGCCTATGTTGTTCTGCGCGTATCAAACCCACATCTCGCCTCACCTCCCCCTGGTCTAATGCCAGCCCGTCCATACGCCTCCAAAGATCCATCGATGACGGCTCGTAAGGACCGTAAGCGCCATAAGCGCCTTGCTCATAACCTCCACTACTATATCCACCATACACGCTCTCCCAGTTCGGGCTATCAAACCCGTGACCTACTTCCCCAATTTGCATGTGGGGGCCTGCTCCCCCAGCGGCCCCCTCCTGTCCCTGAATTGGAATGTCGTGCATGTGTACGTCATGATCGCCACCATCACCACCATCACCACCCTCATCATCATCAGCCTCATCATCAACAGGTAATGGGTCCTAAATTCTTCCCAATTTGTCCACAAGCTTCGGGATCCCGTTTACTTTGCGAGTCAGATGCATAGAGTTTAGCTGTTGCAGATCGAGAAGGCCATAGTCACAAGCTTCGGTCAAATTGTTTAACGAAACCCGATAGTATTTGGCGAGTTTGGTAGCAAATGCCCCTCCGCAGATGCGCGACGTGGGCGTCGAACCAACACCCCAAAAAATCGACTCTGCAACGCTGACGGCTAAGTTGCAATTCGAGCCGGAGATGATGCAGTAAAGGTGAAAAAGGCCGCTAGTGGTGATATTTCCCGTGCTGTCACCCTGACCTCCAATGACGTGGAAGATAGCGCGCTCAATGACTCGGTGAAGCGGGTCAAGGATCCATGTTGCCTTGGCAGTCCGAGGGTCCAATACCCGACCTGGTACAGTGATTTGATTCCAGAAGGCTGCCCTGTCTGCGTCTGGCTCCCAATCCTGTAAACTACCATGAAACAACTCTGAGTCTATCTCATCCTCCGTGTACAACCCTAACACTACAGCGAATCGGCTGATGGATTGATGATACCATTTCCTTCCCAATCAAAATTTCACACCAACATTCTTTTCATACACATCTTGGCACGGAAAGGTGAATTGGAACGATGCAAAGAACTCGATCACCAACTCTACATACTGAGGCTCTGCTATCTCGAAAAGGCGGGACCAAGGAGGAGTCATGAGATCATCCAACCGATCGGTTTGTCCAAGCAGGTCCAAGTCAACCATTTGTAGTCTCCTCATAGGCTCAATTAAGTGTCTTCTAGCCCATAACCTCTCCACCTTAGGAATGCAATACCCTTTCCTGGCATTGTTGCTGAACCGCAAGGACGGGTGATCCATCTGCAAGATTGAGACAAGATTAATCAGCAGCCAAAACAAACAGACAAAAAAATGCGGAACTGGACAATATGGCACGGTCGTGCCACCTGACGGCACTACCGTGCTAGACCTAGAATCAGTGAGTTTATGAATATTTTCTGGGGAAATTATGAAGTTCTGGGTTTTTATTCCCCAGTCGCACGGTCATGCCACCCCACGGCACCCTCGTGCGAGGCCGTAAATGGCTCAGATCTGAACCATTTAACAACGAGCACGATCGTGCCGCCCATCGGCACCCTCGTGCCCTACCGATTTCCGGGAGCAATTTTTAGCGATTTGAGTGATTATGCGAGAAGCACGATCGTGCCGTATATCGGCACCCTCGTGCGACGTTGAAGATCTGGGCTGAGTATGAAGATCTGCATGAATTTTTGAAGATCATGATCGTGCCTGAGTACGGCACCCTCGAGCGTGACAAAGCCTAGATCCCGAAAACGCTCAAATCGCCCCCGAAACCCCAATTTTTTCACATATTTGCTTAGGGGTTTTGTAGATTGATCCATTATGGTTCAAACCAACACAAAAAACACAAAAAACGGGCTTGAAACGGGTGATTTAGGCCAAGCCCTAAAAACTTAAAGAAGCTAAATATGAAGAACATGACATCAAAACACATGAAACTAACAAGAAGAAGGAAGAATTCGTACCTGGAATGATTGTTGGGATGAAAGAAATTCTTGGAGGAAGCTAGGAGATGCAAGAATCCGTGAGTGCTTTGAGTGGATTCAAGTGCGAAGATGAGTTTATGAAGAAGACGAAGAGTGGGTGGTTAGTTTTATTAAAGGTTCTATTATTGACCTGCAAAAGGGGCTGACACCTTCAAAGTCTGGTGGTGCCAGATTTTACTGTAGGTAGTGCTAATTTTGGGGTTTTTTTTTGATTATAAAGACAACTCCTTGAACCCGGGGCACTCATGAAGCATCTCCTACCAAGAAAAAGAACCGAACTAACATACCTGAGAGCCGGCAACAAGCTCTAAAATACCTCGCGACCAGAACGAACAGCAACCTGAAAAGAAATAGACAACCACACACAAAAATAATAACAAAAATAAAAAAAACAAACATACATGCTACGTTTATTTACGAGTCTTCAGCTAGACTCACCACCCCGAATTCATTTGTTCCTGGGGTGGAGGGTAACAACCTCCTCACTCTGGTCAACGGGCCCTCCAACATAAGCCTTTAACCTATACCCGTTGACTTTAAACAACCGGCCATCCTTATGGCCTATCTCCACGGTCCCGTAAGGAAACACTGACCGTACTGTGTAGGGACCCGACCACCGAGATTTGAGCTTGCCAAGAAACAACTTGAGACGTGAGTTGTATAACAACACACGATCACCCACTCGAAATTCCTTTTTATACTTCAAGCGGGCAACATGAAGCATCTTAGTATGTTCCTTGTACAGCTTCGAGCTTTCATACGCATCGTGCCGAAGCTCCTCAATCTCATGAATATGCACAAACCTTTTCTCACCCGCAGCAGCCATGTCAAGATTAACTGTCTTTAAAGCCCAGTATGCTTTATACTCGAGTTCAACATGCAAATGACAAGACTTCCCATAGACCAATTTAAACAGCGTGGTGCCTATAGGAGTCTTGTAGGCTGTTCGGAAAGCCCACAGTGTGTCATCCAATTTCTCGGACCAATCCTTATGGCTAGAATTAACCGTTTTCTCCAGAATCCGCTTGATACCCCGATTAGTGACCTCAACCTGTCCGCTCATCTGTGGATGATATGGTGTAGAGAATTGATGTTACACACCATATCAGGACAGTGCTTTCTCAAGCTGTGCATTGCAAAAATGCGTCCCACGGTCACTAATCAACTCCTTCGGGGCACCAAAGCGAGCAAACAACTTTTTCAAAAAACCTCACCACCACCCTAGCATCATTAGTGGGTAAAGCCTGTGCTTCAGCCCACTTTGAAACGTAATCAACAGCGACTAGGATGTAGTGGTTACCAAAAGAGGTCGGAAAAGGGCCCATGAAGTCTAGCCCCCATACTTCAAAATCCTCACAAACTTGGATGCCGTTTTGTGGCATCTCGTGGCGTGCAGAAATGTTGCTTGCTCTCTGGCAAGCATCACAGGACCTCACCCACTCGTGGGCATCACGGAAAATAGTCGGCCAAAAGAATCCGGCGTCGAACACTTTCCTCGCCGTGTTGTTTGCTCCATGGTGGCCTCCCGTGGGTCCTTCGTGACAGTGGCGTAAAACATCCCTCGCCTCGTCACCATGCACGCATCGCCGGATCATCCGATCCACTCATACCCTAAACAAGTAAGGGTTATCCCAAAAGTAGTGCTTGACAT
Source organism: Helianthus tuberosus (assembly GCA_030545235.1). NCBI lineage: Eukaryota > Viridiplantae > Streptophyta > Magnoliopsida > Asterales > Asteraceae > Helianthus > Helianthus tuberosus. Next base: position 91,580,764 of record CM060418.1, on the reverse strand, counting down.
CCGCAAAGAACTTTCGCTTCTGCTGATAGGTCATCCCCTTGATCAGGATGCCACTAGCTAGGTAGTTTGCAAAGTCAGCAAACCATGGGGAATCATCACTAGTCTCGATCCTCATGAGAAACTCATGGGGGAAATTGTCATTGATGTTAGGCCCACGAGTTTCCTTTCCCTCGGAATGCTCCAGTCGAGACAAATGATCGGCTGCCAAATTCTCAACCCCTTTTTATCATGGATTTCAGTATCAAACTCTTGCAGCAACAAAATCCAACGTATCAGTCTTGGTTTAGCATCCTGCTTGCTGAAAAGATACCGAAGGGCTGCATGATCCGTGTACACAATGGTCTTGGAAAGGACAAGATATGACCAAAACTTATCGAAGCCAAAGACCACAGCTAGGTGCTCTTTCTCTGTCATGGTGTAGTGCTCCTGAGCGTCATTCAAGGTCTTGCTCGCATAGTAAATCGGGTGAAAGTGTTTATCTTTCCTTTGACCCAAGACAGCCCCAACTGCGAAGTCGCTCGCATCACACATCAACTCAAATGGTAGCTCCCAGTCGGGAGCGACCATGATTGGGGCATTCACCAATTTCTCCTTCAACAACTCAAATGCCCTAAGGCATTCATTGGAGAAAACAAACTGAGCATCCTTCTCGGGGAGTTGAGTCATGGGATGGGTGATTTTGGAAAAGTCCTTTATGAATCGCCGGTAAAAACCTGCATGACCTAGAAAACTCCTAATAGATTACACTGATGTGGGAGGCGGGAGCTTTGAAATAGTATCAACTTTGGCTCGGTCAACCTCGAGCCCCGCCTGTGAAATCTTGTGCCCAAGCACAATGCCCTTATTCACCATGAAGTGGCATTTCTCCCAATTCAACACAAGGTTGGCTTCTTCACACCTAGCCAACATCCTTTTCAGATTCCCGAGACACTGATCAAAAGAACTTCCAAACACAAAAAAACCATCCATGAAAACCTCCATGGAGTCCTCGATCATGTCATGAAAAATGGCCACCATACACCTATGAAATGTGGCCGGGGCATTGCATAGTCCAAAGGGCATCCGTCGGTAGGCGAATGTGCCATAGGGACATGTGAATGTCGTCTTCTCCTGATCCTCAGGAGAGATGGGAATCTGAAAATAACCTGAAAAACAATCAAGGAAGAAGTAGTACATCCTGCCTGACAACCTCTCCAACATCTGATCAATGAAAGGAAGTGGGAAGTGATCCTTCCTCGTTGCATCATTGAGTTTGTGGTAGTCAATGCAAACTCTCTATCCGGTGACAGTACGAGTAGGAATCAACTCGTTTTTCTCATTAGTCACCACTTTCATGCCTCCTTTCTTCGGGACTACCTGTACAGGGCTAACCCACGGTGAATCAGAGATCGGATATATCAAACCTGCATCAAGTAGTTTGATGACCTCTTTCTTCACAACCTCCTGCATGTTGGGATTCAAACGCCTCTGATGCTGCACCACAGGTTTAAAGTCCTCCCCCATTAAGATCTTATGGGTACAAAAGGATGGATTAATCCCTTTTATATCCATAATCTTCCAAGCAATCGCCTTCTTGTGCTGCTTCAGGACTTCGAGCAATCGATCCTTTTCCTCTCTCGACAATCCAGCAGAAATGATAACGGGCAGATGAGTCTCACCCTCCAAGAAAGCATACTCCAAATGATCTGGGAGCTCCTTAAGCTCAACCGAAGGTGGATCCTCAACAGAAGGGCATGCTTTAGGCTCAGCAACGCGATCCACAACCTCACAAACCTCGGGACAAGGGGGCGATGCGTGACCTATCAGACAGGTCACCTCCTCGACTAATCGGTCCACCCTAGGTGAACTAAAGTCCTCCCCTCCTAGCAGCTGTGTGTCCACAACATCCTCCTCAAATGTATCACGAAGATGATCACTCACATATGTGTCGATAGTCTCAATGAAGTAGAGTGTATCATCCTGACTTTGTGAGTGTTGCATGGATTTCCCAATGTCAAAGGTAACCTCCTCCTTATCAACCCTAAGAGTAAGTCTACCAGTGCAGACATCAATTAAGGCTCTCGCAGTGGCTAGGAATGGGCGACCTAAGATAAGTGGAACATTTTTGTCCTCATCCATGTCTAGAATCACAAAATCGACAGGAAAGACGAACTTGTCGATTTTCACCAGCATATTCTTAACTATGCCTCGAGGGTACTTCACTGAACGGTCGACTAGCTGAATGCTCATACGAGTTGGCTTGGGCTTTCCTAAGTCTAGCTTAGCAAAAACTGCATATGTCATGAGGTTTATGCTAGCTCTAAGATCAGCTAATGCATTGCTGACCGACAAACTACCAATCAAACACGGGATAGTGAATCTCCCAGGATTATTCATCTTCTTCGGTAGTTTGTTCTGAAGAACCGCTGAACACTCCTCATTCAAGGTAACCTGCGAAAGCTCTTCAAGTTTCTTTTTGTTGGATAGGATATCCTTCAGAAACTTGGCATACTTAGGCATTTGAGCAAGTGCCTCGACAAATGGTAAATTTATATGAAGTTGCTTAAAATGCTTGAGGAATTTACCATAGTGTTCTTCCATTTTCTGCTTCTTCAACCTCCCCGGGTATGGAATGGGAGGGACATACTCTCTCACTGGCTCCTTGGGTCATGCGGTACTTGCTGGAACTCGCCTCTGTTGCACCTCACCTGGAGACTCAGCCTCAATCTCCTCGTCAACCTCATCATCATCAACCGGCTTTGCTGGATCAGCTGGAGGGATGGGTTGAGCGGTCTTGCCGCTTCTCAATGTGATGGCCTTCGCAGTAGCATTTGGATTAGGCTCTGTGTTACTCGGTAGGCCCCCCTGTTGTCTCTCAGACAACATCTTGGCAATCTGGCCAACTTGGCTTCTCAACTCACTCTCATGCCTCGTAAAACGACCATCATACTCTCTAAACCGATTCTCATTCTTGGCCTTTTGAGTGTTTTGACCGGCTAAGATTTGACTAAGCATATCATGCACACTAGGCTCGCTAGAGGGAGCCCCCTGCTGAGGTCGAGGTGGACCATATGCTCCAAGAGCTGGAGCTGTGGGACGTGGAGCAAATCTGGGCGGATGCAGATTAGAAGCATCGGGCTTCCAACTGAAATTTGGGTGATTCTTCCACCCCGGATTATAAGTATTGCTATAGGGATTATTCTGAGGACGGTATTGGTTTCCCATAAAATCAACATGCTCGTGTGACATCTTTCCCGTCTGAAAATCGCCTACAGGATATGCTCCCCCACTTGAAGAACCTCTCGAGTGTATTTCCATCACTCGATCAAATTTCAAAGATTAGGCATCCATACGTGCTGTCATGGCCGTGTAGTCGTCCACATGATGAACTCCCTGCCGAGAACTCTTACCTCTTGGTGGCTGTTGCGTCTAATTTTTCACGGCACATTTCTATAAAATCTCAAATGCCTCGGTGGCATTTTTCATGCCGATGTCTCCACCCGAGTATGTATCAACCATCATCTGTCCCTGACTGTCCAAACCATGGTAGAAGATCTGACATTGTTGCCACTTGGGCAACCCATGATGTGGGACCTTTCTCATAAGCTCTTTAAAACGCTCCCATGCCTCGTAAAGGGACTCGTCCTCTTCCTGACGAAAGTTCAAAATCTTGGTTCTCAACCGAACAGTTTTCTCTGGATGGAAATATTTCTGAAGGAACTTCTCAACTAATTGATTCCATGTAGTGATAGATCCAGCTAGAAGCGAAAGAAGCCACTCCTTGGCTCCATCTCGTAGAGAAAACAGAAAGAACCGAAGGCGGATAGCATTCGGTGATGTATCACGAATCTTAAACGGGGCACAAACCTCTAGAAACCCTGTAATGTGAACACTAGGATCCTCGTGATCCTTGCCATAAAACTGCACCGCATTCTGAAACATCGATATGGTACCAGCCTTGATCTCGAAGTTATTATATTCGATTGTTGGTGCGTTGATGCTCGCAGGTAAACCATCAAGTGACGGTTTTCCTATTTCATTCAAGATCATCGTCTCCTCTTCGTCCGCAATATCTACTTCAACCTCATAGAATGTGTCGTCTCCTCTCGCGTCTACCTCGATCGCCTCGGCTACCACGCAAAACCGCTCCCGCAGTCTCCGGTGAAGATCACGCTCTGGCTTCGCTGATGGCTCAACGATATCAGCAGCGGGGGTTGAGGACATGCACGACCTGTAGGGAATAAGTAAGAGCACAATGCACTATATATATACAAAAACAAAAACAACTAGCAAATAATCATTTTTTTTTTCAAATAATCAAGTAAAGGCAAATAAAACAAGTAGGCAAAAACTTTGTACACTTTTCACAATGGCTAAATAAGTAACTCGAACCGTTCTAAAGAAGACCACATCCCCGGCAACGGCGCCAAAAACTTGATGTGCGTGAATTAAATATATTTTTAATTGAGTTTTTCTTCACACAAATTTAGTTTTAAAAAAATGGTTTTTCACCTAGGAACTAACTACACACACAAAGGGCAAGTGTACCCGTCGGGTGGTAATATAGCTAATCGGCAAGAACCAGATATCAATCTGTGGGTGCGGTGTCTCGATACTAAACTTTTGCTACTTTAAAGCCTTTTCAATTGATGGGTTGATTTTTCTAAACTAGAATGCAAATAAATAAACTACTAAAAAGTCTAACAAAGAACAATATCTAAGAAGGGTTGCCTAAACTAAGTCTCCACTAATAAACATATGACAACAAAGAGGAAGGGTTTGTGATGATGCAAGCTCTCATTTTAGCTAAGTCCCCAATCAAGGCTTCGTAGACATATAATCTTTAGGAAAACTTAAAATGAATTAACATTCTAATCACCTAAAAATTATTCTTTTAAGCTCACTTGCTAAGTTGATGTTAATCTTTAATCATGAGTTATTTGTTTGTCAAAACTCCTAACTCTACAAATTAGGGAAAACTAATCTGAACAACACACTAATCACCCTAACTTAGTTTCAAGTAGTTGGCACTATGATCATGTTCTTGATATGAACCACAAGCATGGTCATGTTAGCTAACAATTTTGACCTAAATCATCAAACTAACAAGAACACAAACTATAGAATCCATATAAACATACTTTTGATCTTTCCAAATCTAGATGCAAGAATTCATACACATGCTCAAATCATCATTCAATCACATTAGCAATCACCATTCCTAGTTTCATGCTATGAATCATACTAACAAGTTAACAGGATTCAATAATCATAATTTTACATGGGCTTTCCAACACAACATGTAAATACTTATGAGCAAACATTCAAGAACAAGAACTTTAAGCATGCACAAGAACTCCAAGAAAAGATTAAATGCCAACATGAAGATTAACAAGAAAAATCATCACATCTACTTCCATGTTATCATATATTCATTAGCTTCAACAAAGTTTAGACAACTCAAATGTTTAGCCCATAAGGCTAATGACAACCAAATCAAGTGCAAAGAAACATAAATTGTTCATAATGTAGTAAGCTAACCAAGTTAAAGACAAGATTAAAATGATGTTTGAGTAGATCTACAAGTGATTAAGTCCTCTTCAAGGCTCCCTCTTGGCTCCAACAAGCTTCCAAGACCAGATTCTTGAGATAAAAGTTCACCAAAATGTTTCAACTCCCTTGCAAATGAGCTAGAAACTTGTATTTAAACTCTAGGCGTTTGGCACTACCATGACACCTTTTGGCACGGTCGTGCTTGGCAAGTGTCAGAGCCACTTTCTCGAATGTTGACCAAGTGTGCTACCATTTTGGGAAAAATTGCGCTCAAAAGTTCCTGAGGTCGCATGACCGTGCCGGGTCACGACGTGGTCGTGCGTGCCGATAGTGCTCGATAACAACTGAACCGATCTCGGAAACGAGCTGATCTGGGGCTGAATTTGACCTGGCACAGTCGTGCCAGTGGTTGGCACGGTCGTGCGTCCCCTGATTTCGATGGTGGTGGTGCTGGATGCTGGTGCTGGCTGAGAGTGCCGATGTCGGAAGGCCTCGCACGGTCGTGCGAGTGTATGGCACGGTAGTGCCATATCTGGCAGTTTGCTGGAATGCATCATTTTCGCTCCATTTTGCTCCAAAAGCCTCTGTTTCAATACCGGGCCAAAGCCCGGACCTGTATTTTCACAAACAACTCAAATGAGTACCAAAATCAATGAAAATACAAAGAGTTTTCGCATAAACGGGGCGTATTTGACGTTTAAAAGATGTATAAATTCTTATACATCAGATTTTCAGGGTTGGATGTACAACCAAAGCACAGCGGAAGCGGTAATTTCTTTATTTGATAAGAAGACAGGTTAATCGAGGAGAATTTGTGTGCTAGACACGATGTGGCTAGTAAATTGCTCCAAGAAGGATATCGAATGTCTATTCTACAACAAGATAGTTTATGAGAAGCCAGAAAAAGTCCAAGCTATGCAGTATCAGAAATTAGTGGACTTGTGCTACGCGAAAAACATCAACTCTGGCAGATACTGGAAGTCAAAATGGAGAGATTTAGAGATTGTTGAATTCTTGAAGAAGTACAAGCAAAGTCAATGGTTTAAAGAGATTGCTGTCAAAGCTGCAAGGCTGGGAAGGTACAAGCTGATGAGACCTCCTCCAACCGACCAGACACCAATAGAAAAAGAAGAAAACAAAAGACGCAGCAGGAAGACTGGATGAAGACTATGCAGGAAGGAACTACAGCTACATCCAAGGGGGAGTCTGTTAGTGCATATGTCTGTAGCTTCCGTCTGCATTGTGTCTTGTGTATTTTGTGCTGTGTATGTACTTTTGTATATGTATGTGTATGTATGTTTGTGTAAAGACAATTCAGGGAATGGTGCGTAAATGTAAAAGTGAAATCCATCGGACGACGAATGTCATCCGATCGGATGGCCATCCGATCGGACCACCATCTGATCGGGTGACACTTAACCCTCCCTGGATGCCTATAAATAGCATGCTAGTGTTAGTTCATTAAGACTTTTGGCTGATTCTTGTAAGGAAGCTTTGCTGGTCCTACTTTCTACTGGAACCTCTGTATTTTCATCATCATTCAATAGAAATTAGACGCGTTAAACGTTGAACTTGTCGTTGTTGATTCTTTGACATTATCAAGGGATTCCGCACCTTGATTCTGATCGATCCAGCCACGTTCTACTCGAACAAATCCTGCGAACACGGCCTAACACATGACCACAAGTCGGGGTGACAGTACCGTGGGTGGTAATTAAGGTAGATGGAAACAAATGTAATTGCGCGACAGCCCTCAATACTGTAAAACAGTTTTACCTATCTTGATTAAACAGGGATTCACTCACCAGTATTTCCCACTGACAAAATATTTTTAAACGCGTTTCAGGTAACAAAATGTGAAAGCCAAGTAGAAGCCAGCTGGACAGCACTGAAGGCTTGGAAAAGTGGCTATAAAAGTTACCTAACTAAAGAGATGTTTTATTTAAATAAAAAAGGGTTTATCCCTATGAAAATGTGTGTATTTGAAACTTTGGATTTTCCCATTTGTTTAATATTATAAAAGCGTGGTATTTTACTCTGATAAAATATTTCCTAACTACGGTCCTGATGTAAATTCCGCAGCCAAACTGATAAACACTGATACCACCGAAACTGGCCACGGCCGCCCGTTCCCAGGTAATTAGGGGACGGGGGTTGCGATAGAAGGTGGTATCAGAGCTAAGCCACTAATTCAGCTACAGAAGTGTTCTGTTGACACCAGAATTTATTCAATATGTTAGGAAATCATTACGAAACTACGTGCATATCTGTATATTATTGTTATGTGTTATTTGACAATTTGTTAGTTTACAGTATGAGCGACCAAGGACCTTCAGACGCTTACCGTCAGTTGTCCAGCTCACCTAGGGACGAAGGCACCTCTTCACAGCCTACCCTCTCAGGGTATTCAGCTGACAACGAAGCTGGGATATTCGTGTTCAAGGCCTAATCTGAAGAGCCATTCCCTCCCAAGAAGAGAGGATGGTTCAGCAGAGGAGCGCATGAACAAAGAAAAAGGATGAAAAAGTTGCAACAGCAGCGTGCCTTAGTAGCCATTAAGAGAGAAACAGATGCCCACACTTAGGATATGCTCAATAGGAGTCTAGCAAATTTTCATATCCTAGCAACTACAGCTGCAGACCCTAATCTAGAGCAACTTGTAGCACCCCAGCCATTACCACTGTTTCCCACACAGCCAATGGATATTGAAGCCGACCTAAAACACCAAATCCCAATGCCTGACTTTAACCCATCTGAGATACCTAGAATACCAGCACCCCATCCTTCAGACTCAGACTATGACCCATGGTTTGATGACCATAGGGATTACCAGCAACACTACCCAATACCAGAAGACGAACCCATGCCAAACCTAGCAGCTTACCCAGACCTGGACCCTCTAGATCCCCACTATGATAATGACCAATACATCAGGGAAATTCTAGAAAACCCTTATCCTTACCAAGAACCATACCCCAGTTCCCAAACCCAGTACCAGCCCTTGCACCACCCATGAGAGCTGAAAATGTGCAAGAGCTCCGAACCTTTGGTGAGGAGATTTTAGAACTAAGTGAGAGAATGAGGCAGATAGGAGAACGACTCGTCTGGAAATATGACGAGCGTAATATGGAGTTCTGGATGAACCCATACCCGTAATAGTAATAATAATAATAAAATAATATACATATATATATATATATATATATATATATATAATATGTGTGTATGTTTGAAAAAAATCTCTTATACCTAATAGTAATAATATATTGTAGTATAGACCATCTTGTGGTTAATGATGCATACTAGTATTGTATTTTAGTTCCAGTTTGTATTAGACGCATAATATAAAAAAAGAGTAAGTCGCAATGTTCGACGATTTTGATCAATATGCGTGTTCTGTGATCGTTTGTATTAAATATTATTTTGTGATATTAATACATGGTAAATGTTTAAAATTCAGATGGACGACGAAGTAAATCAGGAAAACCAGAATAACGATAATCAGAATAATGATAACCTGAATAACAATAAAAATGGAAACCAAGTGGATAACAGTGTCATCCAACACATAGTGGCACAAGGAATTATAGATGCGATGCCATATATTATCCAAACGGTTAGGGAAGCTGATAATAAAAGTAATCATGGCAGTAAATGACCTACTGAACCAGAACACAGCGTGAAAAATGGACCCATACTTCAAGTACCCATTCCCAAAAGAAGAAGAACCATGTCTTATGGTTGTTCTTATAAAGAATTCTGGTCTTGTAAACCAATGGAATTCTCGGGCAATGAAGGGGCCGTTGCAGCTCTACGCTGGATAGAAAAGACTGAGGCAGTCTTAAAAATAAGCAAGTGCGCAGAAGAGGATAAGATAATGTTTGCCTCCAATCTATTTAAGAACTCGGCTTTAGAATGGTGGAACACTATTCTCCAATCTAGGGGAAGTGACAGGATTTATAATATGGAATGGGAGGAATTTAAAAAATGGTGGAAAGGAAATTATGTCGTCCCAATGAAAAGGAACAGATAGCAAATAAGTTCCTAAACCTTAGAATACTGGAGTGGATAGTAAAAGTTACACTACACTATTCTTCGAATATGCTAGGATAGTGCCGACCCTCGCATCACCAGAACCAGTATTAATCTCCCGTTACATATGGGGATTAATCAGCGAGATTAGGCATGTAGTCAAGGCTGCTAGACCCCAAACTATAGAAGAAGCTGTAGAACTAGCAAACACCTTGACTGATGAGTTAGTACGTACACGAGAAGAGGACCAGAAAAGGAACCTAGCTCAAAGGCTTACCCAGGAATTTCGCTACGGTAATTCCAACCGTGGGAAAAATATAGGTTCTACCTCTACACCTTACTGCAAAGCCTGTAAGAAGAAGCATTCAGGAAGATGCTTCACTTACTGCGACTTTTGCAAGATACCGGGACACAAGGAAGAAAACTGCCAGAAGAAACCCAGTAATGGAGTTTGCTTCAATTGTGGATAAAAAGGACATATCAGGACGAACTGCCCCAAAACTAGCTCCAGCTACAAACAACAAGACTACTAAAAATGCTAGAGCATTTGTTCTGACTGCAGAAGAAGCCAAGATAATTCCAGACGTGATAGCCAGTACGTTTTTAGTTAATGATGTCTTTGCTAAAGTATTATTTGACTCTGGTGAGAACCAAAGTTTTATTAATACTTCATTTTGCAAACTTCTCAATCAACCATTAACTAAACTCCCACAAGAATGTCTAGTAGAGATAGCAAATGGAGAGACCATTAAGATTACCGAAATATTGCAGGGAGCAAGAATAAAATTTTTAAATCAAAAGTTTATTGCAAATCTTTACCCAATAAATCTGGCAGGATTTGATGTTGTATTAGGAATGGATTGGTTGATAGCCAATAAAGCCAGTATTTTATGTGATCAAAAGTTAATACAAGTAAATTCACCAAAAGGTGAAAAGATCACAATTAAAGGAGACAAGCCAACTAGATCCACAAAATTCATCTATGTGATGAAAACAGCAAGTTATGCTAGGAAAGGATCAATAGTGTATATCATTTCCATAATCATTAACATTAAAGGAAAAGAATTAAAAGATATCCCTACAGTATCTCAATTTTCAGATGTGTTCCCAGAAGAATTGCCAGGGCTACCACCAGACAAGGAAGTTGAATTCAGAATTCTTCTGCTACCAGGAACAGCACCAATTGCCAAAGCACCCTACCGCTTGGCACCAGCAGAAATGCAAGAGTTAAAGAAACAGTTAGACGAACTGCTAGAAAAAGGATTCATACAGCCAAGTTCATCACCATGGGGAGCGCCGATCTTATTCGTCAAAAAGAAAGACGGATCGATGCGTATGTGCATTGATTACCGTGAATTAAATAAAGTCACGATTAAGAATGGATATCCATTACCAAGAATCGATGATTTATTTGATCAATTGCAAGGAGCTCGATTTTTCTCTAAGATCGATTTAAGCTCAGGATATCCTCAATTAAAGGTACAGGAAGAGGACGTTCCTAAGACCGCATTCAGAACGAGGTATGGCCATTATGAATTTACTGTCATGCCATTTGGTTTAACCAATGCCCCAGCTGCATTTATGGACATGATGAACCGAATATGTAAGCCATGTTTGGATAAATTCATAATTGTCTTTATAGATGATATTCTCATTTACTCTAAGAATAAAGAGGAACATGCAGCACATCTGCATGCACTTCTAAGTTTATTGAGAAAAGAAAAGCTTTATGCAAAGTTTTCGAAGTGCGAGTTTTGGCTAGAACAAGTACAATTTCTTGGTCATTTAGTCAATAATGAAGGGATTCATGTGGATTCCATAAAGATTGAGGCAATTACTAAATGGAAAACCCCTGAGTCACCAACCGAGGTTAGAAGTTTCCTAGGATTGGCCGGTTATTATAGAAGGTTTATTCAAGATTTTTATAGAATAGTCATTCCTTTAACTAAGTTAACCTGTAAATCTGTTGAGTTTGATTGGGGAGCAAAACAAGAAGAGGCCTTTAAAATTCTTAAACAAAGATTAACCAACGCACCCATATTAGCGTTACCAGAAGGAACAGAAGACTTTGTAGTCTATTGTGACGCTTCCAAATTAGGGTATGGATGTGTGTTGATGCAACACCAAAAGATTATAGCTTACGCCTCTAGAAAACTTAAGAATCATGAAGAGAATTATTCAACCCATGATTTAGAATTAGGAGCTATAATTTTTGCCCTGAAAATTTGGAGACATTACCTTTACGGTAGTAAGTTTACCATTTTCACAGATCATAAGAGTTTAAGGTATGTTTTCGGATAAAAGGAGTTGAATATGAGACAAAGACGCTGGATGGAATTTCTTAGTGATTATGATTGTAATATCCAGTATCATGCAGGAAAGGCAAATGTAGTAGCTGATGCTTTAAGTCGAAAGTATCAAGAAAAGCTAAAAAGAGTACGTTCTCTTAAATTAAATCTACAGGTAGATTTAAATGAACAGATTAGAAAAGCACAAGAATCAGTAATCAAGGACGATACTGAGAAACTGAAAGGAATGATTAAGGAATTAGAAGAAGGAACAGATAGAATTTGGAGATTCCATAAGAAAAGAATGTGGATACCTAAAATAGGAAACCTACGTCACCGTATATTAGAAAAAGCCCATAAGTCTAAGTATACGATGCATCTTGGTAATGATAAAATGTATCAAGATTTAAGAAAGAATTTTTGGTGGATAGGAATGAAAAAGGATATAGCGACTTATGTTGACAAATGTCTAACCTGTTCATAGGTTAAAGCTGGACATCAGGAACCCTCAGGTTTGTTGCAACAGTTAGAAATGCCAGTATGGAAATGGAATTGATAACAATGGATTTTGTTACCAAATTACCTAAAACAAGAAAAGGTAATAATACAATCTGGGTGATTGTAGACAGGCTAACTAAGTCAGCTCATTTCCTATCCATGAAAGAGAATTTCAGTATGGAACAATTAGCTAAGTTATATGTAAATGAAATAGTTTCATTACATGGGATTCCTTTATCAATTATTTATGATAGAGATAGTCGTTTTACCTCTCATTTTTGGACAAGTTTCCAAAAAGCCATGGGAACCAAGCTAAATCTAAGCACCGCTTATCATCCTCAAACGGACGGACAAAGCGAAAAGACAATTCAAACAATGGAAGATATGCTTAGAGCTTGTGTAATTGACTTCGGAGGTAATTGGGATGACCGCTTACCATTAATCGAATTTTCTTACAATAACAGTTATCATATATAACAACCCTCCTGAATTTTTTTCTGACGCCCTAATATATTTTAAATTACCCTATATGTCTTAAAATACACCCCGTATGTGAAAACCGAGCCCAAAATATGAAATATCATTAAAAATAATTAAAAAATAAAGAAAATGAGGCTTACACGGGGCGCGTAAGCCACCTCTTAAGCTTACGCGGGCAGCGACAGCTATAGGATCAGATCGCACCCGGTGTTGACATGTGTCAAACGCGTGTTGAACCTATACGTATGACCCGGATCACCTACGCCTAGACCCCCTACTATGCGGGCCGCGTAGATGTTACTCTAACCTTACGCGGGCCGCGAGAGACTTGAAAATCAGCCCTATAAATAGAGGGCATCGGGCCTTCAGTCTACTCGTTCAAAAAATTTTCTTTCTTACGAATTTATGAAGTAATAGGCATAATCTCCGAGTATAATACCCCCCTAATTAACGAAGTTCTGCCCCATTGTAAGTATTATAACCCCTGTTACATATTAGATACGCTGCCCGATTGATCCAGGATTCCGTAACGACTGTCGTGGTTCTGCCCGACGTAGTTGTTGGAATGCCGTCTCGGGGAGGGTATCATTAATATAAATAAAGGGTTATTATACTAACATATGTACATTTGTATAAATTATAGATAAATCACCAGGAAACCCTAAAAGAAGTCTAAGACAGCAATGTGAGTTTATCCTCTTTTTGTAAACTTTTTGTAAATTGTTTTACAAAACCTTAAATGCTTTACAATATGATTAAGCAGTGACTGAGTCTTTGTAGTTCTTCAATTACTGCCGGTATGTTGGGGTTTTGTATAAAAGATGTGGAACACATTACCATTGGACAACGAGTTAGCAAATGGGTAATATGACCCACAAGTCAGGATTGACAGTACTGAATGAGTAATTGTGTAGAAATAAACAATGTGATAGCTCTCAATACTGTGTTAATTGATTAAACTCTTCTTGATTAAACTGGGATTCACTCACTAGTATTTCCCACTGACAAATGTTTTTAAAACGCGTTTCAGGTAACAAAATATGACAGCCAAATTAGAAGAAAGCCAGCTTGAGAGCACTGACGACTTGGAAAAATGTGGCTATAAAAGTTACCTAAAAGACGATGTTTTAAATTCAATAAAAATAGGGTTTATCCCTATGCTGTAATAAGAAACTTGGGTTTTACCCATGTGGTTATTAATATAAAATATGGTGGTTTTACTCTGATAAATATTTCGTAACTACGGTCCTGATGAAATTTCCGCTACCAAATTAATAAATAAAAATGATACCACCGACACTGGTGTTCGCGGCCGCCCGTTCCCGGGACAGATAAGGGGGCGAGGGTTGCGACAGAAGGTGGTATCAGAGCGTAGCCACTGATTCAGCCACAGAAGTGTTCTTCTAACATCAATATATTATTCAAATTGTTAGGAAATAAATTATGAAAATATGAGCATAACTGTATTTTATTGTTATGTGTTATTTGACTATTTGTTAGTTTACAGTATGAGTGATCAAGGACCCTCGGACGTGTATCGTCAGTTTTCTGATTCACCTAGGAGTGAAGGAACTTCTTCCCAGCCTACCCTCTCTGGGTATTCTGCTGATCAGGAAGAAGAGATGTTTGTCTTTAAGGCTCAGTCTGAAGAGCCATTCCCTCAGAAAAAGAGAGGATGGTTCAGTAAGGGAGCATTCGAGCGTAGGAAAAGAATGCGAAAGTTGCAACAGCAAAGAATCCTAGCAGCCGCTAAGCGAGAGTCAGATGCCCATACACAGGATATGCTTAATAGGAGCTTAGCCAATTTTCATATCCTAGCAACAACTGCTGTCGACCCAAATCTGGAACAACTAGTAGCCCCACAACCCTTACCTTTGTTCCCTACTCAGCCGATGGAGATAGAAATGCATGATTTCAACCCTGATGAGATACCTAGGATACCAGCCCCTAATCCCTTAGATCCAAATTATGATGCATGGTTCGATGATCATTGGGATTATGTGCCACGCTATCACCTAAACGACGAAACCATGCCGAATTTAGCAGCCTATCCAGGTCTGGGCCCTCTAGATCCCTACTACGATAACGATGAATACATTAGGGAGATCTTAGAGAATCCGTACCCTAAGGAGAATCCCATGCCCCAGTACCCAGACCCAGTACCAGCACCTGCACCCCCAATGAGTGCAGAAAATGTGCATGAGCTCCGAACTTTTGGAGAAGAAATCTTAGAGAGTAGTGAGAGAATGAGGCAGGTCGGAGAGCGACTCGTCTGGAAGTACGACGAGCGCAATATGGATTACTGGATGAATCCAAACCAGTAAGGAGATGGTGAAGTTGGTAATAATAATAATATATAATATGTTTGTATGAAAAAAAAATTATAATAATAATAATATGTGTAATAATAATATATGTTGTAGTATAGACCACTTTGTGGTTAGCGATGCATAGTAGTATTGTATTGTAATTTTTAATTTCTAGTATTGGTTTGTATTAGAAGCATACTATAATAGAAAAGAGTAAAGTCACAATGCTCGACGCTTTTGGTTAATATGTGTGTTGTGTGGTTGTTACTCAAATTGTTAATTATTTTGTGATATTAATAATTGGTAAATGTTTAAATTCAGATGGCCGACGAAGTGAATCAGGAAAACCTGAATAACGATAACCAGAGTAACAATAACCCGGGTAATGAAAACCCAAACAACAACAATGGAAACCAAGTGGATAACACTGCCATCCAACACGTAGTGGCCCAAGGAATAATAGATGCAATGCCATATATTATCAAAATAGTTAGGGAAGCCGAAAATAAAAGTAAACATTATAGCAAGCGACCCCTTGAACCTGTAAACAGCGTAAACAATGGACCCGTACTTCAAATGCCCATTCCCAAAAGAAGAAGAACCGTGTCTTACGTTTGTTCTTACAAAGAATTCTGGTCTTGTAAACCAATGGAATTCTCGGGCAATGAAGCGGCCGTTGCAGTTCTACGCTGGATAGAAAAGACTGAGGCAGTCTTAAGAATAAGTAAATGTGCGGAAGAGGATAAGATAATGTTTGCTTCCAATTTGTTTAAGAATTCAGCACTAGAATGGTGGAATACTATTCTCCAGACTAAAGGAAGTGATAGAACTTACAATATGGAATAGGAGGAGTTTAAAAACATGGTAGAAAGGAAATTCTGCCCTCCTAATGAAAAAGAACAGATAGCAAACAAGTTCTTAAACCTTAGAATGACTGGTGTGGATAGTAAGGGGTACACTAAATTATTCTTTGAATATGCTAGAATAGTGCCAACCCTTGCTTCACCTGAACCAGTATTAATTTCCCGTTACATCTGGGGATTAATTGGAGATATAAGGCATGTAGTCAAGACAGCTAGATCCCAAACTATGGAAGAAGCTGTAGAATTAGCCAACACCTTGACAGATGAATTGGTCCGTACACGAGAAGAGGATCAAAGGAGGAACCAACCCAGAAGCTTACACAAGAATTTCGTTCTGGAAATTCTAACCGTGGGAGAAATGTAGGTTCTACCTCTGCACCCTACTGTAAGAATTGAAAAAGGAAGCATTCTGAAAGATATTCCATATACTGTAACTTCTGCAAAATATCGGGACACAAGGAGGAAGATTGCAGGAAAAAGATTAGCAACAGGATATGCTACAATTGTGGAGAACAAGGCCACATCAAGCCTAATTGTCCAAGCTAGCTCCAGCTATAAACACCAAGAATACTAAAAATGCTAGAGCCTTTGTTCTAACTGCAGAAGAAGCAAAGATGATCCCAGATGTGATCACCGGTACGTTTTTTGTTTATGATGTTTTTGCTAAAGTATTATTTGACTCAGGTGCAAACCAAAGTTTTATTAATACTTCATTTTGAAAACTTCTCAATCAATCATTAACTAAACTTCCACAAGAATGTCTGGTAGAGACAGCAAATGGGGAAACTATTAAGATTTCTGAAATCTTGCAGGGAGCAAGAATAGAAATTTTAAATCAGAAATTTATTGCAAACCTTTACCCCATGAATCTGGCTGGATTTGATATTGTGTTAGGAATGGATTGGTTAATAGCCAAAAAATCCAGTATTTTATGTGATCAAAAGTCAATTCAAGTAAATTCACCAAGGGGTGAAAATATCACAATTAAAGGAAATAAAACCCTTAAATCCACAAAGTTCATCTCTGTGATGAAAACAGCAAGTTATATAAGGAAAGGGTCATTAGTGTATTTGATTTCTATAATCACTAACACAAAAGGAAAAGAATTAAAGGATATTCCAGTAGTATCCCAGTTTTCAGATGTATTTCCAGAAGAGTTACCAGGGCAACCTCCAGACAGGGAAGTTGAATTCAGAATCCATTTGATACCAGGAACAACACCAAATGCCAAAGCACCTTACCGTTTGGCACCCGCAGAAATGCAGGAATTAAAGAAACAATTAGATGAATTGTTAGATAAATGATTCATACAACCAAGTTCATCACCCTGGGGAGCGCCGATCTTATTCCTTAAAAAGAAGGACGGAATAATGCGTATGTGCATTGACTACCATGAATTGAACAAGGTCACAATTAAGAATGGGTATCCATTACCAAGAATTGATGATCTGTTTGATCAGTTGCAAGGAGCACGATTTTTCTCTAAAATCGATTTAAGATCAGGATATCATCAATTAAAGGTACAGGAAGAGGACATTCCTAAGACCGCTTTCAGAACAAGGTATGGCCATTATGAATTTACTGTCATGCCATTTGGTTTAACCAATGCCCCAGCTGCATTCATGGACATGATGAACCGAATATGTAAGCCATATTTGGATAAATTCATAATTGTCTTTATAGATGATATTCTCATTTACTCTAAGAGCAAAGAGGAACATACAAAACATTTGCACGCACTTCTAAGTTTATTGAGAAAAAAGAAGCTTTATGCTAAGTTTTCGAAGTGTGAGTTTTGGTTAGAACAGGTACAATTTCTTGGACACCTAGTTGATCATGAAGGAATTCAAGTAGATCTCACCAAAATCGAAGCGATAACCAAGTGGAAAACCCCTGAATCACCAACTGAGGTTAGAAATTTCTTAGGATTAGCCGGTTATTATAGAAGATTTATTCGAGATTTTTCTAGAATAGTTATTCCCTTAACTAAGCTGACCTGTAATTCCGTTAAGTTTGAATGGGGACCAAAACAAGAAGAAGCCTTTAGAATCCTTAAGCAAAGATTAACCCATGCACCCATACTAGCGTTATCAGAAGGAACTGAAGATTTTGTAATCTATTGTGACGCTTCTAAGTTAGGTTATGGATGTGTATTGATGCAACGTCAAAAGGTTATGGCTTACGCTTCTAGACAACTTAAGAATCATGAAGAGAATTATTCAACCCATGATCTAGAATTAGGAGCTATAATTTTCGCCCTTAAGATTTGGAGACATTACCTATATGGTAGTAAGTTTACCATTTTCACAGACCATAAGAGTTTAAGGTATGTCTCCGGGAAAAAGGAGTTGAATATGAGACAAAGACGCTGGATGGAATTACTTAGTGATTATGATTGTGATATCCAGTATCATGCAGGAAAAGAAAATGTAGTTGCTGATGCTTTAAGCCGAAAGTATCATGAAAATCCAAAAAGAGTACGTTCACTTAAATTAAATCTGCAAGTAGATTTAAATGAACAGATTAGAATGGCACAAGAATCAGTAATCAAGGATGATTGATGTGCATAAAATGCAACATATAAATTACATCAAATGTGGCATAAAACTAACCCTTTTTTAGTACTAATGTTGGAAAAAGTGTGTTTTTATCTTCCTTTTGTATTTTCAGGATTAAAAGAGCATAAAAGAACAAAAGAAGCAAAAATGCAGCTAAATCTAACAATAATACAAGAAAAGGGAAGAAACGTGGCATGCCCGACCCCTCCACAGCGTCTCCCAAAGCAACAAACAAGAAGAACGCATGGGGTTGTGCCCAGCTGAGCATGGGGTTGTGCCCAGCTCAACACGGGGCGTGCCCAGCAGACACGGACCCGTGCCCAGCGGACACGGCCCCGTGCCCAGCGGACACGGGGGCGTGTTCAGGTGTCTGCAAAAAAGACAAAGTTGTAGAAGATTCTATTCCTGACACGGGGGCGTGCCCAGCTAAACACGGGGCCATGGTCAACCCTAAGATTCGCATAATCCAAGCAAATCTTGATAGTACATATACGCTTCTGCACACGGGGCGGTGCCCAGCGGACATGGGGGCGTGGTCAACTAATGCAGACAAACTGCAATTAATGAAGAAAGAGAAGAAGGGTGAACACGAGGCCACGTCCAGCGGACACGGGGCCGTGTCCAGGCTTCTGTGCAGGCTATAAATAGGGGTGCTTGGTTCACTTCAAAGGCATCCCTTGGCACACCACCTCTCTCACACTTCACCCACCACCCACCACCATCACAACACCATCATCCACCACCATCATCCATTATCCATCATAGAGTGTGTGAGTCATCTCGGGATCGAAGATTGATCGTAAGAGTTCTTGAAAATCAAAGGCCATGTTTGACTAAGTCTCTTACATCACTTGGTGAAGACAAGTGTCTAGTGTAATACTTTTTATTTTTAATCTTTTCGCACTTTTTACTTGGTTATGTATTAATGACTTTAATAACTAGTTTCTTATGTTGAAGGTGATTCTTCCTTATCGTTTATCCGTGGTGTCTTGGCATTATTTTACTGTCCATATAAAATAAAAGATTTTCACCATTCATATCTCCATGGTCTATATGGAGGTATGTTGGCTACCTGGTCGGGGGCTAAGGGAACGGTTTGGTAAGAGTCTTGCCTTGTTCAGTGTATAGATCCTGCAAGGACCTGGGTCAAATTTAGTAGGACCTCCTTCAATACCTTTCCGGTATTGGATGGCGGAGGTCCAAACTCTTTGATCCCCTCATATGTAAGCTACTATTAATACTTTAACCCGGCTACTTAGGACTGTATCCCTGCTGACTCAGACTACTTAGCTAGGGTAACTTCACCTTCAAAAGAGGGGCCTACCATAATATGCATTAATAACTTAATTAATTATCTTTCAATAATCAGACCCTTTAGGATTGTATCCTTGCTGACTCAAACTACTGGGTTGAGGGTAACGTCACCTTCAAAAGAGGGGCCTACTACAATAACTAAGATAATCTCTTAAATAGTGCAAACGTGCGGAAATAATCAAAGGATACACTAAACACGAGTCGGAGCCAAGTGATTCATCTTGTCTATCTTTTTTTATTTTTATTTTATTTTTCATCATTTTAGTTAGTTTTATTTTTCTTATTTAAAAACCTTTTTCTAACTTTTGATTTGATTAGACGTTGAGGATAAACCGGTACTAAAAGCTCTTGTGTCCTTGGACGACCTCGGTATCTTGCCAACACTATACTACGCTCACGATTGGTGCACTTGCCCATATGTGTGTTTGGTGTTAGTAAAATAACGTGTTTTATAAATTTAAAACTTGGCTAACGTGTAAAAAGGGCTTAAAATATACTTAAATATATATCACACCACACGAGCATCAAGTTTTTTTGGCGCCGCTGCCGGGGACACAAGGATTTTAAGAAAGCTTAAAATCGGCGGCCTAATCAGTTTTCAACAACTTTTCAAAACGCGCGCACATTTTTCAACATTTTAGTTTAGTTTTGCATTAACAGTAGGTTGAACACGGGCCGTGCTCACTGAACACGGGCCGTGCTGCATATTTTTCATAAAAACACCCAGATACAAAGCCTGAACACGGGGCCGTGCTCACTAAACACGCCCCGTGCTCAACGAAACCAGTTACTTTAATTCAAACGCCCAGATACAGATCCTGAACACGGGGCCGTGTCCACTGAACACGGGGCCGTGTCCAGCCTCTGTTTCCGTCTTTATTTTTGTTTTCTGTTCTCGAGACTCTGTTGTGGTCTGCTGAGTGATTCTTATGGATCAATACTCAAGAGGCTACAGCTACACCTGTCACACCCCCAAAATGCCACATACGGAAACCCCCGCGAGGCGTGTGACGTACCAGGATCTAGCCACCAATCACATTGAACTGATAGGTATATTTAAATAAAACTTTCATTTATTAACATTAAGTGTTACATGTTACAAATAATTCACAGTATACAGCGGAAGCATAATTCATTCGTTAAGAGTTCATAAACCACATGTAAAAAAAACCATTAGTCTTGTGTTGTGATTCCATGTATCTCGACCCATGACCACTCCAGCCTCCCAGACAGCAAGTTCCAACGATATGCACCTAAAGGCCTGCAAGGCATGTAACAACGAATCAACAACAAAGTTGAGCGAGTTCACAGTTGGTTGTCCATTTAAAGTTGTTCCAAAAACTATAAGTTCTTTCGAAAACCATGTGTTAACCAATTCCATGTTTCCCAAACCATAACCAGTAGGGGCTACCCCATGTGAACCACTAGTCCCGTTACCATATCGACCACTGACTGAAGTAAGTTGGTGCGCTAGCATCAATGTCTATCATCATTGACGTGCCCAGATCCATTAGTTCACGCCCGTCCTCTGCGGCACGGTGTGAGGCTTGTCAAACCTAAATAGCGCTATCTAACTAATGACCCGCTCGCCATTGGCCCGGCGATTAAGTCGATATAAAATGAGGGACTTCATGATAGAGATTTTTGGTCTAGTATCCGTGTTGTCACCCTTCAATAAAGAGGGTGTGTACGAAATCCCAAACTAGGAGATTACGCAGGTTCCAATCAAATCCTTATCACATGTTGTCACCCTTCAATAAAGAGGGTGTGTACGTGTTCCAAACCAGGAGATCACGCAGTTTCAGTTTAAATCCTTTACCCATTCCCAACCCTTGGGAATCCCATGCCTTGTGGAAAGTGTGAACTCACCTTTGCTTTGCTCGGTAGATAATTTACTTATGTTACATTGGTCAACCCATATCCTATAATGGTTATCACTTATTAGGACGGTAAATAAGTAATCACGTACAAGCTACACGTATCTAACACGTATTCATTTTATCAGATTGTCATCAACCTTTTGTTATCATTTAACTTTAAATGGTAGACATCATACTCTCTTTCCAATTCCCTATTCATAATATTTTATGTTCAGCATTTAAAGATGACGCCATAGTGACCAAGATGATCTGATTCATTACGGCTTATAACAAAACTACAAATCTAACAAGTCAATCAAGTATATATATTCAAATTCAAATAGTTTTTGGGATACTAACAATCTCCATCATAAAACGCAGCCATATTAACTCAAACTTTAATCCTAACCACAGCCGATACTGCCCCCATACGATCATACTTGAATATTTACATACACCACAATACATAACTTCATATCGTTGCAAGTTTACAATAAACACACATGTTCGTATACGAGTTCGCGTCCTTGACCTGGAGTCGAACCGGGACTCTTGTACACTAAGCCTAACACACGTATTTCATCATGCAAATCATGTACCAACTACCACATATTACAAAAATCATACATCATGGACTTAATTCCTATGACTGGACCTATGGTTTACCCGGTTCGTGTCTACACAACCTCATGTAGTCAACAGGTACATATACATACATATTCAGATTAGCAAGTTTTCGGTATTCATAACGATACACATTCAAACGATTACGTTCATACATGGCACCACAGACATAGTTTCATAACTTTCAAGTCAATTGTTGTTTATATACGTACACATACATATAACATCACACAAATAAACAGTTGAACATGGCATTACATCAGCATGAACTACGATTTGAACCGAAACCGCGACAAAGAAACTGCGAAAAAAGTGTTGATTTAACGAGTTACGGACAGGGAAGAGAGTCTTACCGGTGATCGGAGGCTGCGTCTTGGCTGGTAAAGAGAGTGGTGATGATGGCTGCCGCCAGTTTGAAGTGAGGAGGTTAGGGTTTGATTTTTTTTTCTTTGAAGTTGCAATCTACTCCACATGCACAATACGTATAAAAGAGGGGTGTGGCAATTTAAAGGGGTGGGCCAAATGGGGTTGTTGGTCTGGGTTTTGGGTTGGTTTAGTTGGGGCCATAAGAATTTGAGAGGGTGGCTGCATTCCACAAAAACAAAAGGAGTGGGAAAACGTAGGAATGGCAGCTTATTGTTGCAAACATGAACTTAATATATATTAATTTTAATTTTTTTAACAACTAATTATAATAATATAATTAAGCGTCAACTCAATTAATTTAATATATGCTAATTAAGTTACGGTTCAGGTCTCATAAGCATCAGGTTACGTGAGTCAGTCGAATCGACAAGCGAGTTATGCTTTGGTTCGAAGGTACAACGGTTTGGGTGAGTTATAATAACACGTTATAACAAACCACATCTATGCACATATTATAAAATATACAAGAAATCGACTCAGCAACTTTTTTTTTTCCGGGATGTCACATCATCCCCAACTTGAAAGAAATTTCGTCCCGAAATTTAGCACGTAGTTACTGAGGAAGCTAGTTAGGTTGCGTAGTTTTCCTGATTTTCCTGGGGTGTCCTGATTTTCCTGGGGTGTCACATCATCCCCCCGTTGGTTTGGAATTTCGTCCTGAAATTCCGCAGTAGCTTCAGCCTCAGTAGTGGTTTCATTGTTCTCGAACAACTGGGGATATTTGTGTTTCATTTGGTCTTCTCGTTCCCAGGTAAACTCTGGGCCACGACGGGAGTTCCAACGAACTCGAACTATAGGTATCCTGGTGCGTTTGAGAATCTTGACCTCCCGGTCCAAGATTTCCACTGGTTCTTCGACAAATCGCAACTGATCGTTGATGGTGAGCTCCTTGAAAGGAACTATGAGGGTTTCATCTAACAAACACTTCTTTAGATTCGACACATCGAATACGTTGTGAACTCCACTGGGTTCTTCGGGTAGATTCAACCTGTAGGCCACCTTGCCAATTCTCAGTGATCTCGAAAGATCCAACATATCGCGGGTTGAGTTTGCCTCGTTTACCAAAATGAACTACACCTTTCCAAGGTAAGACTTTAAGTAACACTCGATCTCCAACCTGGAACTCGAGTGGTCTCCTGCGCTTATCAGCGTAGCTTTTCTGACGGTTACGAGCTGCTGCCATTTGTTGTCGTATCTGAGCAATCTTCTCTGTTGTGTCTACGACGAGCTCTGGGCTAGTGATTTGGCTGTTTCCAACTTCTGCCCAACAAAGAGGTGATCGGCACTTCCGTCTACACAATGCCCCGAACGGAGCAGCCTGGATGTTGGTGGGGTAACTGTTGATATACGAAAACTCCACTAAAGGTAGATGCCACTCCCAGCCGTTACCAAAGTCGATTACTCATGCTCGAAGCATGTCTTCAAGAGTTTGGATGGTGCGTTCAATCTGCCCATCCGTCTGTGGATGATATGCTGTGCTCATGTCTAGACTTGAGCCAAAGGATTTGTGCATCGCTTGCCATAAATCAGATGCAAATCGTGGGTCGCAATCAGAGATAATGGAGGTTGGCACCCCGTGCCTAGCAACCGCTTCTTTCAGGTAGATGACTGTAAAAGTGTAGAAAACTTTCCTTGATGGCTAGAAAGTGTGCTGGTTACGTGAGACCATCAACGATCATCCAGTGAAATTGTTTCCGTTTCGAGTTGTAAGTAGACTAGCGACCAAATCCATGGCAGTCTGTTTTCGCTTTCTATATAGGTGTTTCTGGTTGCTAACACTTCACCTTGACTTTCCTACAAGTCAAACATCATTCCCATACCTAGCTAGGTGGGCCTTCATGCCCGATTACCAGTACAAGGTTTATAAATCCTAATGCCTCTCATCAAAACCCAGACGACTAGAATATCGAAGCCGGTGTGCTTTGCTCAACACGAGTTCCCTACAGTAGCCGTATAATGAGACCCACATTCGTTCCATGAGGTAACGGTATTGCCCGACCAGTCACAGGTTGCTTCTCCATGCCCCGCATGGGTTCAACTTGAACATCCTCTTCCTTTAGCTCTCCAGTTTGAACAGAGCGAGTCTGATCAGGTAAGTTAGAGTTGATAACGAGCTGCAGAGCTCGTATATATTTAGACTTCACAGTCGTACTCATTCAGAAGTTCCATCCAGTGATGTCATTGCATGTTTTAGCTCTTTCGAACATCGATACACGGGAGGCCCTTGTGATCGGTCTAGGTAACGCATTCGGTACCGTCCAAGTAATGCCTCCAAGTAAATACAAAGAACACTGTTTCCACCGCCAGTTGTGTAGTGCAGTTCCTCTCGTAACTCCATTACGTAAGTCATCACTCTCTTGTGTTGCGTCGACATGTAACTGGGACTCTGATTCGAACCATAAGGATATACCACTAAATCAACCGCACCCTCGGGTAAAGACGATGCTCAGTGCATTGCAGAGTTGGGATTCGAAAGCTGAAAAGACGTCCTCCTGTTCTGTCTTTCAAGAACACAGCACCCTGCTACGCTAGAGAGATTTAAGCTGCGCGACCTTCGAAAATCCTGTGATTTATCTGCGATAGTATCAAGTGAGACCAAGAAATTGCTGTGTCCTCGAAGGACTCTTTGGTGTCGATCGGTTTCCAACCAAGACGGATCTTAGCGAGATCCACGTGCCTTCCCACGTTGCTGATTATATGTCCAAAAGGTACCTCTCGAACCCAGAAATTACATTTAACAAGACTTTACGCGGAGTGGCTCCTCCCTCAGGAGTTCTAAAATAAGATACAAATGCCACCCATGGCGTTCCATTCTCCTGGTCAGGATTCAGAACGTTGTCAACAAATGCTGTCGATTCATGTGATCCCTGAAGCTGCTGGTGTATTGGTTAACTCAATGATCATGGTGTACAACGTTGAAATGGCTGCATTACGTTCGACATGCTGTTCTAAGAGCATTCTCCCCTTGGACTTCCATCTGACGATAGTTTGTTCACTAGCCAATCCTCGAATGGAAGCTTGTTCCTCGCAACTGGTCGACGGGGTGTCAATATGTGGTCGAGGCAAATGGTTCTTGACTGTCAACTTGTTGAGTTCTCGATAGTCAGTACACATACGAAAAGGCTTCTTTTCATGGGTATAGCGAGGGCTCCTTAAAGAGAAAACTCCTGTCCGACAGTTCCTGTAGTTGGTTAAATAGCTCCTGCAACCTTCCTGGTGCAAGACGGTAAAGAGTACGAGTAGTTAGAACTGCCTCCGGCGCGAGGTCAAACTGAGTTCCTACCTAACAGTTGTAGAGATGATCCTGGAAGTTCCTCGGGTAGCACATGGAGGGTAATCACGAACAACTGGTGGATCCTCGATCCTCTTTTTCCTAACCTTACGTCTATAACAGTTGCCAACATAGCGGGGTAATCCCTCCGTAGACACTCCTGGCTTTCATTGCTGAAATGACGCTAACCGCTGCGCCACTCTGACACGTTAGAATAGATAACAATCCTCCACGAAGGAGAGGGATACATAGAATCGTCTCTTCACAGGGTACATCTATCAAGAACAACAAAAGAAAGGTCGATGTTGAACACTTGTCCCACAAGGTCGAGTTTGCATCCCAACGATCATATGAGGTTTCCATTGTCTTGCCATCAGCCGATTCCACAACAGGTTGGGTTTCAAGAAGCACCAGGGTTATAGAGAACAGAGACGAAGTGATTCGTTACCAAGAACGCATATGCCACCTTGTTATTACAATCCTGGCGTCGCCCACGCTAATCCTAAATGCCCCTCCATGAGCATCATTTCCCGTGTGGTTGTACTCGTTGCGAGGATTTCCAGTACGGCCGTCGTTTCCTTGGTTGTCGTTTTGATTTAGCAACAGCCACTCCATGTTGTAGGCACCTTCATTTCTACACTGTTGGTTGCCATTTCAAGTACCTTGATGTTGCCGTGACTGTTGCCTCCGATGCTGTTGTTGAAACGGAGCTCTACGATCTTTCATCAACAGGGTCCATCTTTTCATATTTCGTGCCACGTTCTAAGGCACTACTCGCTGTGCTGGCAGTTACCCACTCCACGTTTAGTCGATTGTCATTGCTTATGTACCGATTGATTCGTAAAAGTTGACTCCCATGAGTCGCTGACAAGGGCAAGGATTCGATTGAAGCCAATTCGCTGGTGCTCGTTACCGGTAATCAGGGTCATCAAAGCACTGAGGTCGGTAAAGTACTACGCTCATCCTCTAGTCCATCGATATTGCAAGTTGTTTGAGTAATACATGGTATATTTCGAGAGTGTTGCAGAAGTGATCGCACTTCGGGATCCAAGGCGTCAATACATTAAGTTCTAGCAGACGAAGAAAGGTGAGAAAGATATAGACCAATCATTGTCGTTGCGACATCCAACTCGGGGATGTTCGTACAAGCACCTAACATTCTACACAGTTCGCTAGCCGTTTAGATGGGTGTTCAGGTAATACTCGATAGCGTCGAGATTTGAAAGGATACAGAGAGGAATGGAAAGTTCACGTTCGAGTAGGGGACAATCACTGCTATGACCCCTATAGGTTTGTTATGTTTCACATCGATCAAATAACGGAACGGAACCCCTTTTTCACTTGTTAAGCCTCACTGGGACTCGCATGCACCCCACATTATTATTATGTGTGCACCCACAATAATATTGTGATTTGCATGCTCATCTCAGCTCCTCTTAACTCATGTCAAACGGTTACTCAAACTCAGGTAGCAAACAAAGAGCATCATGGAGCGTAAGTCATGAAGGTTTAGGGAAATACCACCCTATCAGTCACATAACACATGCAAGTAATACATGAATTCATACTGTTGTGCTAAACGTGCAATCACATGCAATATCATATGTAAGTGTTCAATAGTTATGCAGTACAATGAGTATAAGAGAGACGAACCTTACAATCTGGAGCTGAGTGTCATGGTCGTATTCACGTTTTCAGAACTGTTCGGTTATAGTCTGGTTTTACAAAAAAACGTTTTTCCCCTTTTTAAAACCAAGTTCACTATAACCAATGGCTCTGATACCAATCTGTCACACCCCCAAAATGCCACATGCGGAAACCCCCGCGAGGCGTGTGACGTACTAGGATCTAGCCACCAATCACATTGAACTCATAGGAATATTTAAATAAAACTTTCATTTATTAACATTAAGTGTTACACGTTACAAATAATTCACAGTATACAGCGGAAGCATAATTCATTCGTTAAGAGTTCATAAACCACATGTAAAAAAACCATTAGTCTTGTGTTGCGATTCCATGTATCTCGACCCATGACCACTCCAGCCTCCCAGACAGCAAGTTCCAACGATATGCACCAAAAGGCCTGCAAGGCATGTAACAACGAATCAACAACAAAGTTGAGCGAGTTCACAGTTGGTTGTCCATTTAAAGTTGTTCCAAAAACTATAAGTTCTTTCGAAAACCATGTGTTAACCAATTCCATGTTTTCCAAACCATAACCAATGGGGGCTACCCCATGTGAACCACTAGACCCGTTACCATATCGACCACTGACTGAAGTAAGTTTGTGCCCTAGCGTCAATGTCTATCATCATTGACGTGCCCAGATCCATTAGTTCACGCCCGTCCTCTGCGACACGGTGTGAGGCTTGTCAAACCTAAATAGCGCTATCTAACTAATGACCCGCTCGCCATTGGCCCGGCGATTAAGTCGATATAAATGAGGGACTTCATGATAGAGATTTTTGGTCTAGTATCCGTGTTGTCACCCATCAATAAAGAGGGTGTGTACGAAATCCCCAAACTAGGAGATTACGCAGGTTCCAATCAAATCATTATCGCATGTTGTCCCCCTTCAATAAAGAGGGTGTGTACGTGTTCCAAACCAGGAGATCACGCAGTTTCAGTTTAAATCCTTTACCCATTCCCAACCCTTGGGAATCCCATGCCTTGTGGAAAGTATGAACTCACCTTTGCTTTGCTCGGTAGATAATTTACTTGTGTTACATTGGTCAACCCATATCCTATTATGATTATCACTTATTAGGACGGTAAACAAGTAATCACGTACAAGCTACACGTATCTAACACGTATTCATTTTATCAGATTGTCATCAACCTTTTGTTATCATTTAACTTTAAATGGTAGACATCATACTCTCTTTCCAATTCCCTATTCATAATATTTTATGTTAAACATTTAAAGATGACGCCATAGTGACCAAGATGATCTGATTCATTACGGCTTATAACAAAACTACAAATCTAACAAGTCAATCGAGTATATATATTCAGATTCAAATAGTTTTTGGGATACTAATAATCTCCATCATAAAACGCAGCCATATTAACTCAAACTTTAATCCTAACCACAGCCGATACTGCCCCCATACGATCCTACTTGAATATTTACATACACCACAATACATAACTTCATATCGTTGCAAGTTTACAATAAACACACGTGTTCGTATACAAGTTCGCGTCCTTGACCCGGAGTCGAACCGGAACTCTTGTACACTAAGCCTAACACACGTATTTCATCATGCAAATCATGTACCAACTACCACATATTACAAAAATCGTACTTCATGAACTTAATTCCTACGACTGGACCTATGGTTTACCAGGTTCGTGTCTACACAACCTCATGTAGTCAACAGGTACATATACATACATATTCAGATTAGCAAGTTTCCGGTATTCATAACGATACACATTCAAACGGTTACGTTCATACATGGCACCACGGACATAGTTTCATAACTTTCAAGTCCATTGTTGTTTATATACGTACACATACATATAACATCACACAAATAAATAGTTGAACATGGCATTACATCAGCATGAACTACGATTTGAACCGAAACCGCGACGAAGAAACTGCGACAAAAGTGTTGATTTAACGAGTTACGGACGGGGAAGAGAGTCTTACCGGCGATCGGAGGCTGCGTCTTGGCTGGTAAAGAGAGTGGTGATGATGGCTGCCGCCAGTTTGAAGTGAGGAGGTTAGGGTTTGATTTTTTTTTCTTTGAAGTTGCAATCTACTCCACATGCACAATACGTATAAAAGAGGGGTGTGGCAATTTGAAGGGGTGGGCCGAATGGGGTTGTTGGTCTGGGTTTTGGGTTGGTTTAGTTGGGGCCCTAAGAATTTGAGAGGGTGGCTGCATTCCACAAAAACAAAAGGAGTGGGAAAACGTAGGAATGGCAGCTTATTGTTGCAAACATGAACTAATATATATATTAATTTTAATTTTTTTAACAACTAATTATAATAATATAATTAAGCGTCAACTCAATTAATTTAATATATGCTAATTAAGTTACGGTTCAGGTCTCATAAGCATCAGGTTACGTGAGTCGGTCGAATCGACAAGCGAGTTATGCTTTGGTTCGAAGGTACAACGGTTTGGGTGAGTTATTATAACACGTTATAACAAACCACATCTATGCACATATTATAAAATATACAAGAAATCAACTCAGGAAATTATTATTTTTTTCCGGGATGTCACAACACCTATGAGGAGGATGATAATAGGGAAGACTATTGCACCAATTGCGGTAACACTCACTCGGTACAATATTGTGACTTATTTCAACCATCCACTTCATACACCTACTATGAGGAGTCCAGGTACGAGCCACCAACTTCATACACATCCTATGAAGACCAAAGGTATGGACCTTCTCCCTCATACTCATATTTTGATGAACCAAGGTACGAGCCTTCATACTCATACTTTGAAGAACCAAGATATGAGCCACCACTTTCGTGTACTTATTATGAGGAACCATGGCGTGAACAACCCACCTCATATGAGTATTATGAGGAACAAAATTACGACCCTTATCCATCATATACTTACAATGAAGGACAATGGTGTGAACCATCTACTTCATATGGGTCTTATGAGGAACAAAGGATCGAACATCCGGATTCAAGCTTTGAAAATCCTGATCCTTACTCTATCGCCGAAGTAACCGAAGAGGAGTCTCATGCAAGAGAGGAATTAAATAAAAAAAGAGATAGTTGAAAGTGTAAAAATGGAAGAACAAATAAGTGAAAAACCGACACATGAGTTAAACAACGAAAAAGGTGAGTCCGACAACGTTAATATTCAAGAAGAGTCTAATTTTGAAGAAATTAATCTCTTGTCACCTTCCTTTGAAAATCATTGTTTAATACCCACTCATGCTAAGTTTTTAAAAGAGTTAAACACTAACACTAAAATTGACGAAACGGTAAGCATTAAGTTAACTAATGATCAAACCTCGCTAATAAAAGAAGACCCATTTGAAATCAACATTACACCGGTTCCATGTTGTCACACCCCCAAAATCCACCCTGCGGATTATCACCGCTTGGAGGCGTGACATGACCAGGATCGAGCCACCAATCATCTTGAACAACGTAATTAAGTAAATAAGACCAACCACAATACGATTGGTGACCAAAGCTAGTTAACCATGTTCAGTTTAAACAGCGGAAGCATAAAACGTGAAACCAAAACATAAGTCCATAGTTCTTAAGTTTAAAGTCCAAAACGTAGGTTTAATAAGTTCATAAGGATTAAATATTTAGCACGGGACATATTCCACAACAACCTTCTCCTCGTGCAAGCTCCAAAAGCATCTAGCGACCTGTAAGGCATGTAACAACGAGTCAACAACAAAGTTGAGTGAGTTCACGGTTGGTTGATTAGTTTTAAGTTGTTTCTAAAAACGTGGTTTGACTTTCGTTGGCTTAATTGCCGTGGGGGTTACCCCTTAGTTGAAAGTATGTTTAACCAGATTCTTTTTATTACCCAAATCATACCCATAATTAGTGGGGGTTTTCCCCAAGTAAACCACTAGACTCTCCTGATATCGACAACTGACGAATACGTGCCCTACATCAATGTTCTATCTTCATTGACAGTTTGCCATAGTCCATTAGTACACGCCCGTTCGGACGACACGGTGTGAGGTTTGTTAAACCTAATAGCGCTATTAACTAATGACCCGCTCGCCATCGGCCTCGGCGATTAAGTCGATATAAATTTGAGGGCTTAGGTGATAGAGTTTTGTCTAGTAAGTTTTAAGGTTGTTGTCCTACCCAAGGAGGACGAACGTACGTATTCTGCACAAGGAGAATTCATAGGATTAATAATGGCATCCAACCTATGGAGGATGGCCGTACATATCATATGTAGATTTTATTTTAGTTTCTTAACCCATTCCCAAACCACCGGGAATCCCATGCCTTGTAGAAAGTGTGAACTCACCTCGGTTTGCTCGGTTAGATTCTCAAATATAGCTAACAGCCAAGGTTGGTCAATCACGTCCTAATATGATTACCAGTTAGTCATTTAGTGGTTTTCAAATAGAGCACAAAGTTCTTACACGTATCTAACACATAACATGCATTACTTTAACGGTTTATGCCCATATAAACTTCCCATCTATTCCCGTTCATAAGCAAACATACGACATCGCACATAACACTTTTATTGACACATAATCATGTTAGATCATTCACAGATAGCATACTCGACATTTAGACACGCAAATTACAACTTATGTCGTTTCAGCATAAATATTCAAAACCGGGCTGTTTTCGGACATTTTAATAAAATAGTTAACTTATTCCAAAAATTCCCAAATTTTTACAGAATGTCTTAAACGATCCAAATATTATTGTGTAAAAATATCGGGGTCCAGTTCATTACCAATATTTATAAAAATTCATTTTCCGGACTGAAATCAGATTTATCTTTTTCTGACTGCAGTCCACGGAATAATTTATTTAAAATTCATCGAGAGTCTGATTTACGAAATTCCAGTGAGAGAATTACAAATACATCGGTGGTCATCTACCGTACAAATTCATGATCTAACCCTACACAGAACTCAAGTTATGATAGAAAACAGAACGCATATTTTCAGCAGCAAAAATGCAGCTCTAGCTGCTGTTACGAAATGACACTTTAAAAATAGTAAACGAAGTCCAAAAATTATGATTCCAGTGCCATTAGAACCGTATTTCATAATACATAAACCTAGACTTCAGAAAATACATTTTTCGTTAAGTTACGGTCCTGTTACAGCCAACTGAAGTTGGCTATAATCACTAAACAGCTTTCTGTTTTCAGTCTTTAACCTTCTAAAGCACGTTCGATTGATTCCGTTAACATGTTTAGTGATCACAACAACATCAAACATCAATATTAACCAGCAAATCATCAGGAAATCAATCAAGAATCATAACAATCACAAGATCTACATGATTTACACACATAACTTCTCTTTATCCATCTTTTATTCCTTATGTTCAAGACTTTAAGTTATGTTCATTAGTGTTCTTTAACATTTCACCATTTAATCATCTATTAACCACTAAAATCAAGAACAAGATGGTGATTAGAAGCACTTACTACTAGCACAAGGCTAGGGAAGAAACAAGGTGTAAATGTGGTGGGTAAAAGAAATCTAGAGCGGTTCTTGAACTTCCGAGAGCACCAAGCTTGTTTATAGGACTCCTTGCTTCTATGTATGTATGAGAAATGGTTGTATGGAAGTTGGATGATGGTGAGATGGTGGTGTGTGGGTGCGACCGTGAGGGTGTAGGAGGGAAGAGGAGAGCAAGTTGTTGTTGTGGGTTTGATGAAAGAGATGGGTTAACTCTTGAACATATTTATAAACCAACTTTACTATTATCCTCCATGCAATGTGTTCTCTAGATAACCAACATTAGTGATTAAAATAATCAAGGAAAGACAAGGGGTGGGTCACCCCTTGTGACCGTCAACATGGGGGGGGGGGGGGGTTGGGTGGTGATGAAACTTGGTTACTAGTTAGTTGAATTGTAATGGGTTTGGTTTGGTTAGGTTATTAGTGTGTTTATTAATATAAAGGGTGTTAGGGTGTTCGGGGACCCTAACTAGCATAGAAAAGTAAAAACAATGTTCTTGGCAATATTTTTATGTTCCGGGTAAAGTCCGGTTGTTCGGTTGACACTGTTCCGTTAAAGTGCTTAATTAATCCGTAAAGTGTCTTTTATATATATTTTTGTAACACTTTTAATTTCTAACACTTAGGAAAACACCAAGGACTATTTAATGACTTTTCAGTACACTATTAGTATGTTAACAAGTACATGTAAGTATAACACAGTAATTCAGAGAGCAGTTAAGTAATTTCACACAGTCGTCAAGCACTTTAATTATCATTAATAAATTGTACGGAATACATGGAATTTTGAGGGTTGTCACATTCTCCCCTTATTAAGAAAATTTCGTCCCGAAATTTAGCACCTGGTTACTGAGGAAGCTAGTTAAGTTGCGTTGGTTTCTTGGTTTTCCTGGGGTGTCACATCATCCCCCTGTTGGTTTGGAATTTCGTCCTGAAATTCTGTAGTAGCTTCAGTCTCAGTAGTGGTTGCACTTTTCTTAAACAGCTGGGGGTACTTGAGTTTCATTTGGTCTTCTCGTTCCCAGGTATACTCTGGGCCACGACGGGAATCCCAACGAACTCGAACGAGAGGTATCCTGGTGCGCTTGAGAATTTAAACATCTCGATCCGTAATTTCTACTGGTTCTTCGACGAATCGCAGCTGGTCGTCGATTGTGAGTTCCTTGAGAGGAACTATGAGGGTCTCATCTGACAGACACTTCTTCAGATTTGACACGTGGAATACGTTGTGAACTCCGCTGAGTTCTTCAGGTAGATTCAACTTGTAGGCGACCTTGCCAATTTTCTCAATGATTTCGAACGGTCCGACATAACGCGGATTGAGCTTGCCTCGTTTGCCAAAACGGACTACACCTTTCCAAGGTGAGACTTTGAGTAGCACTCGATCCCCAACCTGGAACTCGAGTGGTTTTCTTCCCTTATCAGCATAGCTTTTCTGACGGTCACGAGCTGCCGTCATTCGCTGTCGTATCTGAGCAATTCTGTCGGTTGTATCTACTACGAGTTCTGGGCCAGTGATTTTACTGTCACCAACTTCTGCCCAACAGAGAGGTGATCGGCATTTACGTCCGTACAATGCCTCAAACGAAGCGGCCTAGATGCTGGTGTGGTAGCTGTTGTTATACGAAAACTCCACTAACGGGAGGTGCTTTTCCCAGCCATTACCAAAATCGATTACACACGCCCTAAACATGTCTTCAAGGGTCTGGATGGTGCGTTCGGATTGTCCATCCGTCTGTGGGTGATAAGCGGTGCTCATATCTAAACGTGAGCCAAAGGACTTGTGCATAGCTTGCCACAGTTCAGAAGTAAAACGCGCGTCACGATCAGAAATGATGGAGGTTGGCACTCCGTGCCTTGATACTACTTCCTTTAGGTAAATGTCTGCAAGAGTAGAAAACTTATCCGTTTCTTTGATAGCCAGAAAATGTGCAGACTTGGTCAGTCGATCTACGATGACCCAAATGGTATCATTTCCATGTTGGGATCTAGGCAGGCCAGTAACAAAATCCATGGAAATTTGCTCCCATTTCCATTTAGGTATCTCTGGTTGTTGGAGTAGGCCTGATGGTTTCTGATATTCAGTTTTAACTCTCGCACAATTCAAATATTTGCTAACGTAGGTTGCTATGTGGGCTTTCATGCCAGGCCACCAGTATGTAGTCTTGAGGTCGTGGTACATCTTATCCGAACCAGGATGTACTGAATAACGAGACTTATGCGCTTCATCCATCACAAGCTCGCGTAAGTTTCCATAAAGTGGAACCCAGATGCATTCGTTAACATAGTAGGCATCGTCTTCCTTTGGTTCTAGCCACTGCCTCGATCCTCGTAAGGATTCAGCCCTGATGTTCTCTGCTTTCAACGCTTCAACCTGAGCATCGCGAATCTGAGCGGGAAGGCTAGAGTGAATGGTAAGCTGTAACGCACGTACACGCTTAGGTATAGTATCCTTTCGACTGAGGGCGTCGGCCACAACATTGGCCTTGCTCGGATGGTACTTGATCGCACATTCGTAATCATTTAAGAGCTCGACCCATCGATGTTGTCGCATGTTTAACTCCTTTTGGTTGAAGATATGCTCGAGACTCCTGTGATCGGTCTAAATGGTGCACTTGGTACCGTACAGGTAATGTCTCCATATCTTAAGTGCGAAAACAACTGCTCCCAGCTCCAGATCGTGGGTAGTGTAATTTCTTTCGTGAACTTTGAGTTGGCGTGATGCATAGGCAATGACCTTGTCACGTTGCATCAACACGCAACCAAGTCCTTGGACGGAAGCATCGCAGTAAACCACAAAATCATCTGTGCCTTCAGTCAATGAGAGGATAGGCGCGCTACAAAGTCTATCCTTCAAGTGATGAAATGCGGACTCCTGTGCATCACCCCAACGATAGGTGACACCTTTCTGAGTCAGTGAAGTGAGAGGTTGCGCAATCTTGGAGAAATCTTTGATAAACCTTCTGTAGTATCCTGCCAAACCCAAGAATTGGCGGATTTCTGTTGGTGTGCGGGGTGCAGGCCAGTTCTTGATCGAGTCAACCTTGGATGGATCTACATGAATCCCATCCTTGTTTACCACGTGGCCTAGAAAGTGGACTTCGCGAAGCCAAAAGTCACATTTTGAAAACTTGGCATATAACTGCTCTTTTCGAAGAAGTTCCAGAATAAGCCTCAGATGTCGCTCGTGTTCCTCCTGACTCTTAGAATAGATCAGGATGTCGTCGATGAAGACTATGATAAATTTATCCAGGTAAGGTTTGCACACTCGGTTCATGAGATCCATGAAGACCGCAGGTGCATTCGTTAATCCGAAAGGCATAACCAGAAACTCGTAATGGCCGTAACGAGTTCTGAACGCTGTTTTGGAGACGTCCTCCTCTCGGACTCTTAGCTGATGGTAGCCCGATCTTAAATCAATCTTAGAGTAATAGCTCGACCCTTTCAACTGGTCGAACAAGTCGTCAATACGTGGAAGAGGATAACGATTCTTCACGGTCACCTTGTTAAGTTCGCGATAGTCAATACACATTCTAAAGGTACCGTCTTTCTTCTTCACAAACAAGACTGGAGCTCCCCAGGGCGAAGAGCTAGGACGTATGAAACCCTTTTCCAAGAGTTCTTGTAATTGCGTGGATAGTTCTTCAAGTTCTGATGGAGCTAGACGATAAGGTGCTCGAGCTATGGGCGCTGCTCCAGGAGCTAGCTCGATTTGAAACTCAACTTGGCGATGAGGCGGAAGACCAGGTAATTCCTCAGGGAATACCTCGGGAAAGTCACGTACAATAGGAATGTCTTCAATTTTCTTCTCTTCCTTTGATGTGTCAGTAACGAGTGCTAGAATGGCAGTGTGGCCCTTTCGCAAACACTTCTGGGCCTTAAGGAAAGAGATAATGCCTACAACAGTACCACTCTTGTCGCCATGAATCACGAGGGGTTCTTCACCAGAACGAGGAATGCGGACGATTTTCTCCTTGCAAACAATCTCCGCTTGATGATGAGATAGCCAATCCATCCCAATAACGACGTCGAAACTACCCAGTGTGATAGGAATAAGATCGACAGAGAAAGTCTGATCAGCTAAGACGAGGTTACAACCTTTAACTACGTGTGTGGCTTCAAGACTTTTACCGTTTGCTAGTTCTACCATGTGTTTGGTGTTCAGAAGTGTTGGAGTGCGCTTAAGCATTTGGCTAACTTTTAAGGACACATAACTAGTATCGGCACCCGAATCAAATAAAATAGTAACAAAGAAGTCATCCAGAAGAAACTTACCCATCATCACGTTGGGATCGTTCCTTGCGTCACCCTGACCTAGCACGAAAACACGACCCCTTGCCCCATTACCATTGTTGTTTCCCCCATTACCGCCTCCATTGTTGTTCCCATTGTGGTTCCCGTTTCCTTGATTGTTATTGTTCTGATTCTGGTTCAGTTGGGGGCAGTTCCTCTTAAATTGGCCTTCAGCGCCACACTGAAAGCATCCTTTATTGCCCTGCTGTTGCTGCTGCTGGTGGTTCTGTGGAGCTTGTTGTTGTTGTTGGCGATTCTGATTCGCTGGTCATGCGCTCCTGCAATCCTTTGCTTCATGACCCAACTTGTTACACCTCAGACAACGACCTTTGTTGCACTGCCCGCTGTGATGCTTGTTGCACCGGTTGCACTTGGGGTGGTTCCCTTGGTATCCACCGTGTCCTTGGTTACCGGAAGATTGCTGACCAGGACTCTGGTAGTCATCAGTCTTTCGCTGCTGAGACTGAACTGAAGTAGAACCCTTTCCGGAGTTCCCATCCCATTTTCTCTTGTTGTCGCTAGGAGCATCGGGAGTAGCTGTGGCACTGATACGTTTGGGTAGCCTGTTTTGCTCCACCGCCTGGTCGGTGAGACGATGAGCCAACTTGATGATTTGCTGAATGGTACCCAGGTTAGCAGAAGTCACGTGACTTTGAATCTCTGGTACAAGGCCTTTGAGATACAGCTCAATACGTTTGATGGGAGGGTCCACCATAGTTGGACACAAGATGGGGACAGCTCGTTTGACCTCTTAGTATACGCCTCAATCTCAGACCCCGTCATCTTCAGATTGAAAAATTCCACCTCTAGCTTGTGGATGTCATCCCGACTACAGTACTCCTCTTTGATCAGCTCTTTGAAACCATTCCAGGGGGTGGCATTAGCAACTACCAGTCCTAGTAGTTGAACCTGTGCCTTCCACCAGGTTAACGCAGCACCTTCAAGCGTTCCGGTAGCATATTTTACCCTACGGTCTTCAGGGCACTCACACATCTCAAAGACAGATTCAAGCTTTTCAAACCAGTGAAGAAGGCCTACCGCTCCTTCTGTGCCACTGAAAGTAGTAGGTCGGCAGTCCATGAACGTTTTGAACATGCACACAGGGGGTTGAGCATGTTGACCTGTTGCGCGAGAATAAAAGACAAGGTTAAGCACGAGGGGTGGTTTGCGAAGGTAGGATCTAAACGTCCTAAGATAGGTTGATATGGCAGGTTATACCTCCTGCAGGGATAGCTGCGAGTGCCTCAGCAACTCGTTCATTGATCAAAGCTGTCAACTGGGCTTGGGTGAGGTTGATACGTCCTCCGCGTCCGCTCATGATCTTCACAACGAAGCAACGCAAGTGAGAAAAGTGTCGCGAAAGTGCGTAAGTGTGGGACGATAGTAGAGAGTAAGCACACAAGGTTCGAATAGCAGTTATCACGTTAACTAATGCACAGTGTGAGCTATCTAACCGACAATATAACATAAATCATACCACCTATTGTGTCGAGTCTTGCACGTGGAGCGAAGTGTCGTTGTGGATCGTTGAGCACTGTACAGGTTATAGTCTGGTTTTATCAAAAAGCTTTTCCCCTTTTTAAAACCAAGTTCACTATAACCAATGGCTCTGATACCAATCTGTCACACCCCCAAAATCCACCCTGCGGATTATCACCGCTTGGAGGCGTGACATGAACAGGATCGAGCCACCAATCATATTGAACAACGTAATTAAGTAAATAAGACCAACCACAATACGATTGGTGACCAAAGCTAGTTAACCGTGTTTAATTTAAATAGCGGAAGCATAAAACGTGAAACCAAAACATAAGTCCATAGTTCATAAGTTTAAAGTCCAAAACGTAGGTTTAATAAGTTCCTAAGGATTAAATATTTAGCACGGGACATATTCCACAACAACCTTCTCCTCGTGCAAGCTCCAAAAGCATCTAGCGACCTGTAAGGCATGTAACAACGAGTCAACAACAAAGTTGAGTGAGTTCACGGTTGGTTGATTAGTTTTAAGTTGTTTTTGAAAACATGGTTTGACTTTCGTTGGCTTAATTGCCGTGGGGGTTACCCCTTAGTTGAAAGTATGTTTAACCAGATTCTTTTTATTACCGAAATCATACCCATAATTAGTGGGGGTTTTCCCCAAGTAAACCACTAGACTCTCCTGATATCGACAACTGACGAATACGTGCCCTACATCAAT
Organism: Helianthus tuberosus; assembly: GCA_030545235.1. NCBI lineage: Eukaryota > Viridiplantae > Streptophyta > Magnoliopsida > Asterales > Asteraceae > Helianthus > Helianthus tuberosus. The sequence continues at coordinate 91,541,038 of CM060418.1, read as the reverse complement.
GTTCTATCATCATTGACAGTTTGCCATAGTCCATTAGTACACGCCTGTTTAGACGACACGGTGTGAGGTTTGTTAAACCTAATAGCGCTATTAACTAGTGACCCGCTCGCCATCAGCCTCGGCGATTAAGTCGATATAAATTTGAGGGCTTAGGTGATAGAGTTTTGTCTAGTAAGTTTTAAGGTTGTTGTCCTACCCAAGGAGGATGAACGTACGTATTCTGCACAAGGAAAATTCGTAGGATTAATAATGGCATCCTACCTATGGAGGATGGCCGTACATAGCCTACCCAAGGAGGATATGTAGATTTCATTTTAGTTTCTTAACCCATTCCCAAACCACCGAGAATCCCATGCCTTGAAGAAAGTGTGAACTCACCTCGGTTTGCTCGGTTAGATTCTCAAATATAGCTAACAGTCAAGGTTGGTTAATCACATCCTAATATGATTACCAGTTAGTCATTTAGTGGTTTTCAAATAGAGCACAAAGTTCCTACACGTATCTAACACATAACATGCATTACTTTAACGGTTTATGCCCATATAAACTTCCCATCTATTCCCGTTCTTAAGCAAACATACAACATCGCACATAACACTTTTATTGATACATAATCATGTTAGATCATTCACAGATAGCATACTCGACATTTAGACACGCAAATTACAACTTATGTCGTTTCAGCATAAATATTCAAAACCGGGCTGTTTTCGGACATTTTAATAAAATAGTTAACTTATTCCAAAAATTCCCAAATTTTTACAGAATGTCTTAAACGATCTAAATATTATTGTGTAAAAATATCGTGGTCCAGTTAATTACCAATATTTTATAAAAATTAATTTTCCGGACTGAAATCAGATTTATCTTTTTCTGACTGCAGTCCACGGAATAATTTATTTAAAATTCATCGAGAGTCCGATTTACGAAATTCTAGTTAGTGAATTACAAATACATTGGTGGTCATCTACCGTACAAATTTGATGATCTAACCCTACACAGAACTCAAGTTATGATAGAAAACAAAATGCATATTTTCAGCAGCAAAAATGCAGCTCTAGCTGCTGTTACGAAATGACACTTTAAAAATAGTAAACGAAGTCCAAAAATTATGATTCCAGTGCCATTAGAACCGTATTTCATAATACATAAACCTAGACTTCAGAAAATACATTTTTCGTTAAGTTACGGTCCTATTACAGCCCACTGAAGTTGGTTGTAATCACTAAACAGCTTTCTGTTTTCAGTCTTTAACCTTCTAAAGCGCGTTCGATTGATTCCGTTAGCATGTTTAGTGATCACAACAACATCAAACATCAATATTAACCAGCAAATCATCAGGAAATCAATTAAGAATCATAACAATCACAAGATCTACATGATTTACACTCATAACTTCTCTTTATCCATCTTTTATTCCTTATGTTCAAGACTTTAAGTTATGTTCATTGGTGTTCTTTAACATTTCACCATTTAATCATCTATTAACCACTAAAATCAAGAACAAGATGGTGATTAGAAGCACTTACTACTAGCACAAGGCTAGGGAAGAAACAAGGTGTAAATGTGGTGGGTAAAAGAAATCTAGAGCGGTTCTTGAACTTCCGAGAGCACCGAGCTTGTTTATAGGACTCCTTGCTTCTATGTATGTATGAGAAATGGTTGTATGGAAGTTGGATGATGGTGAGATGGTGGTGTGTGGGTGCGGCCGTGAGGGTGTAGGAGGGAAGAGGAGAGCAAGTTGTTGTGGGTTTGATGAAAGAGATGGGTTAACTCTTGAACATATTTATAAACCAACTTTACTATTATCCTCCATGCAATGTGTTCTCTAGATAACCAACATTAGTGATTAAAATAATCAAGGAAAGACAAGGGGTGGGTCACCCCTTGTGACTGTCAACATGGGGGGGGGGGGTTGGGTGGTGATGAAACTTGGTTACTAGTTAGTTGAATTGTAATAGGTTTGGTTAGGTTATTAGTGTGTTTATTAATATAAAGGGTGTTAGGGTGTTCGGGGACCCTAACTAGCATAGAAAAGTAAAAACAATGTTCTTGGCAATATTTTTATGTTCCGGGTAAAGTCCGGTTATTCGGTTGACACTGTTCCGTTAAAGTGCTTAATTAATCCGTAAAGTGTCTTTTATATATATTTTTGTAACACTTTTAATTTCTAACACTTAGGAAAACACCAAGGACTATTTAATGACTTTTCTGTACACTATTAGTATGTTAACAAGTACATGTAAGTATAACACAGTAATTCAGAGAGCAGTTAAGTAATTTCACACAGTCGTCAAGCACTTTAATTATCATTAATAAATTGTACGGAATACATGGAATTTTGAGGGTTGTCACACATGTGTTTTTTCAAAATTCATTTATTAGTAATGTCACAATTGATAAAGATCTTTGCGTTAACATAATGCCCAACTACATTTTCGAAAAATTAAGTATTAGTGATTTTTCTCCACTTCAAATACCCATTTTTCTATCCAATCGGAAAGTAATAAAATCAAAAGGGATAGTTGAGGATGTCTTGGTCCAAACCAACCAAATGGTAATCCCAACCGACTTTGTCATCCTTGATGACGCTCCACTAGTGTTGGGACGACCATTTGTAAAGACCCACGAAGCTTTGAAAAATCGGAAGTATAACAATCTACCCATTCAATTAGGGGCATTCAAAAGATGTGTCGATCTTGAACGATCAATGAAATATCCAATCGGCAATGACGACCCCCTAATTGAAGATGAGCCAAAACCACCCGATAAGGTGGGTCTAGCCAAGGACCCTTATAAACGTGGCGCACCACGGAGGCATTCCGCGGAACTATCCTTAGTTTTAGATTAGTTTAACTTTTATGTTTTCTAGTTTAGTTTTAATTTTCAGGAATAAAGCACACTCGAAATGGTGGAGGTTACTAAGGGAAACTTGAACCAACACCCCATGCACAAAAACAGGGCCACCCAATAAATTTTTTTTCATTACAGCAAGTTCAGCATGGGGCCGTGCTCGCCCAACACGGCCCGTGCCCAACTATCTGCAGAAATTGCCCAGTTCAGGTAACTGGAAACGGGGCATGCTCACTGAACACGCCCCCGTGCCCAGGCTTCTATTTCTTTTTGACAATTTCTATTACTGGCGATCTGAACACGGGGCCGTGCCCGGACACCACCGGGTCGTGTCCAGACGCCCAGTAACATGAATTTTTGCTTTTTTCACACCTTTTTACACATTCAATCAACCTAAAAAACTTATTTTTGGGACGCATTGAGGACAATGTGTAATTTAAGTGTGGGGGGGGGGGATGCTAAAACTTTGAATCTTGCAAGTCCTAAATACAAGTCTTACACAAAACTCTATTGGAACCGCTAATCACTCCAAATTTTTTTTCAAAATTTTTTTTCATTTTTTACTTGTCTAGGTTTAATTCGGGAATTTCAAATTCAAAAAAAGGTTATATTTTTACAAATTTACAACCGATAGCGTCGTGATAAAAAGAACCAACATAAGAAAATTATGAAACGGCATGACAAGTTTGATTCAAATTTGATTATATATACTTGATCACATAAAAACCCATTCCCACAAAAAGTGAGTTTTGAGCCTTTATTGAGCATGCAAATACATATCTTTAAACTAATTGCTCATTTTTCGTTTCTTGTGTGAATAGCCGCTTGGTTCTTACGACTCTAGAACTTGCCACGACAATACATTCCCGGTCCTTACCAACTTAAACCCGAGTAAGTAAATGATGGAGGCATTAGGACTAACCCTTTTTATTTCTACACCATTATTTTTTTTTACCACCTACCCAAAATCCCCCTAGTTAACCCCTTTGAGCCTAAACCTTTTCATTTCTTAACCCAAAAACAAACACCCTTTTACCCAGCAAAACCTTTTTATTTTTAACCCTTTTGTTTTAGTAACAAGCTCGGTTTTTCTTATGACTTTCAAAAAAAAAATGAAGATGATGATGATGATGAAGCAAAAGAGAAATAAACAAACAAGTTTATCAAAAATAACTTTGTTTGAATAATGGCTTCATCAAAATAAAAATTTCAAAAATAAAAAGTCTTACGAAAACCGACGCTTTTTACGCCTTTCGCCCTTTTACTAACCACTAACCCAACCACCTACCTTTAATCCAAGCCTTACCCTTCACCCCGAAAGTCCTCTTGATATTTACAAAGGTGTATAGTTAAAAGGAGGAGGATCGATTGCTGGGCAAGCTTATGGTAGGAGTAAGTTCCATGCCGCTCTCGAGTGTTTCACAAAAATACATCTTCGGCCGAGTGTTGAGTGATCCCCGTGAGGTATGTGAAGTTGTATATAAATGGAATTTTAGAAAGGCATGTTATGCCCTAATAAGTAATTTATTTTATGTAACGTTCTATATAAATTATGACGAATACGATTGTAAATAAATAAAAATAAAACCTAATAAAGAATCTTGGAAATCCCGACACTCTATGACAAGCCCTAAAACCTTCTCTTCTACCCATTCCATTTGGGAGTGTAAGCCACATTATAAAGAGTTTTGCTTGAGGACAAGCAAAGATTCAAGTGTGGGGGTATTTGATGTGCGCAAAATGCAACATATAAATTACATCAAATGTGGCATAAAACTAACCCTTTTTTTAGTACTAATGTTGGAAAAAGTGTGTTTTTGTCTTCCTTTTGTATTTTCAGGAATAAAAGAGCTTAAATGAACAAAAGAAGCAAAAATGCAGCTAAATCTAACAATAATACAAGAAAAGGGAAGAAACGTGGCATGCCCGACCCCTCGACAACATCTCCCAAAGCAAAAAACAAGAAGAAAGCTGAGCATGGGGCTGTGCCCAGCTCAACACGGGGCTTGCCCAGCGGACAGGGGGGCGTATTCAGGTGTCTGCAGAAAAGACAAAGTTGTAGAAGCTTCTATTCCCGACACGGGGGCGTGCCCAGCTCAACACGGTGGTGTGGTTAACGCTAAGATTCGCAGAATCCACGCAAATCTTGATAGTACAGATACGCTTCTGCACACGGGGCCATGCCCAGCGGACACGGGGGCGTGGTCAACTAATGCAGACAAACTGCAATTAATGAAGAAAGAGAAGAAGGGTGGACACGGGGCCGTGTCCAGGCTTCTGTGCAGGCTATAAATAGGGGTGCTTGGTTCACTTCAAAGGCATCCCTTGGCACACCACCTCTCTCACACTTCACCCACCACCCACCACCATCACAACACCATCATCCACCACCATCATCCATCATCCATCATAAAGTGTGTGAGTCGTCTCGGGATCCAAGATTGATCGTAAGAGTTCTTGACAATCAAAGGCCATGTTTGCCTAAGTCTCTTACATCACTTGGTGAAGACAAGTGTCTAGTGTAATACTTTTTATTTTTAATCTTTTCACACTTTTTACTTGGTTATGTATTAATGACTTTAATAACTAGTTTCTTATATTGAAGGTGATTCTTCCTTATCGTTTGTCCGTGGTGTCTTGGCATTATTTTACTGTCTATATAAAATAAAAGATTTTCACCATTCATATCTCCACGGTCTATATGGAGGTATGTTGGCTACCTGGTCGAGGGTTAAGGGAACAGTTTGGTAAGAGTCTTGCCTTGTTCAGTGTATAGATCCTGCAAGGACCTGGGTCAAATTTAGTAGGACCTCCTTCAATACCCACGGTATTGGATGGCGGGGGTCCAAACTCTTTGATCCCCTCATATGTAAGCTACTATTAATACTTTATCCCGGCTACTTAGGACTGTATCCCTGCAGACTCAGACTACTTAGCCGAGGGTAACGTCACCTTCAAAAGAGGGGCCTACCATAATATGCATTAATAACTTAATTAATTATCTTTCAATAATCCGACCCTTTAGGATTGTATCCTTGCTGACTCAAACTACTGGGTTGAGGGTAACGTCACCTTCAAAAGAGGGGCCTACTACAATAACTAAGATAATCTCTTAAAAAGTGCAAAAGTGCGGAAATAATCAAAGGTTACACTACACACGAGTCGGAGCCAAGTGATTCATCTTGTCTATCTGTTTTTATTTTTATTTTATTTTTTAGCATTTTAGTTAGTTTTATTTTTCTTATTTAAAAACCTTTTTCTAACTTTTGATTTGATTAGACGTTGAGGATAAACCGGTACTAAAAGCTCTTGTGTCCTTGGACGACCTCGGTATCTTGCCAACACTATACTACGCTCACGATGGGTGCATTGCCCATATGTGTGTTTGGTGTTAGTAAAATATCGTGTTTTATAAATTTAAAACTTGGCTAACGTGTAAAAAGGGCTTAAAATATACTTAAATATATATCACACCACACGCGCATCAATGATACTGAGAAGTTAAAAGGAATGATTAAGGAATTAGAACAAGGAACAGATGGAATTTGGAGATTCCATAAGAAAAGGATGTTGATACCTAAATTAGGAAACCTACGTCACCGTATATTAGAAGAAGCCTATAAGTCTAAGTATACGATGCATCCTGGAAGTGATAAGATGTATCAGGACTTAAGAAAGAATTTCTGGTGGATAGGAATGAAAAAGGATATAGCAGCATATGTTGCAAAATGTTTAACCTGTTCACAAGTCAAAGCTGAACATCAGAAACCTTCAGGTTTATTGCAACAGTTAGAAATGCCTGTTTGGAAATGGGAATTAATAACAATGGATTTTGTTACTAAATTGCCCAAAACAAGAAAAGGTAATGATACAATCTGGGTGATTGTAGACAGGCTAACCAAGACAGCTCATTTCCTACCAATGAAGGAAACTTTCAGTATGGAACAATTAGCTAAATTATATGTAAATGAAGTAGTTTCTTTACATGGAATTCCTCAATCAATTGTTTCTGACAGAGATAGTCGTTTTACCTCTCATTTTTGGATAAGTTTCCAAAAAGCAATGGGAACCAAGTTAAATCTAAACACCGCTTATCATCCTCAAACGGACGGACAAAGAGAAAGTACAATTCAGACCATGGAAGACATGCTTAGAGCTTGTGTAATTGATTTCGGAGGTAATTGGGACGATCACTTACCATTGATAAAATTTTCTTATAATAATAGTTATCATACAAGTATCAATGCTGCACCATTCGAAGCACTTTATGGACGAAAGTGCCGAACGCCGGTCTGTTGAGCAGAAATTGGAGAAAAGCAACTATCTGGACCAGAGATAGTATAAGAAACAAAAGACAAAATCATTCAAGTCAATGAACGACTGAAAGCAGCACGTGATCGACAAAAGAGTTATGCTGATAACAGACGAAATCCGTTGGAATTTCAAGTAGGAGATAAAGTATTATTAAAAGTCTCTCCTTGGAAAGGAGTGGTAAGATTCATCAAGAGGGGAAAGCTAAGCCCCAGGTATGTTGGACCTTTTGAGATTATTAGAAAAATAGGACCTATAGCTTATCAGCTACAATTGCCAGAGGAAATGGCATGAATACATGATGTATTTCATGTATCTAATCTCAAGATATACTTAGCTAATGAATCATTGATAGTACCTCTTAAGGATATAGAGGTAAATGAACAGTTAAAATTTGTAGAAAGACCTCTACAAATTGAAGACAGGAAAGTCAAGAATCTCAAACACAAGAGATTAGTTATGGTCAAAGTGAAGTGGGACTCCAAAAGAGGACCAGAATACACATGGGAGCTTGAATCAGAAATGCAAAGGAAATATCCACACTTGTTCCAGTAGACCTCGAGGACGAGCTCTAAAACAAGGTGGGGAGGATATAACAACCCTCCTGAAATTTTTTCTGACGCCCTAATATATTTTAAATTACCCTGTATGTCTTAAAATACACCCCGTATATGAAAACTGAGCCCAAAATATGAAATATCATTAAAAATAATAAAAAAAAATAAAGAAAATGAGGCTTACGCGGGGCGCGTAAGCCACCTCTTAAGCTTACGCAGGCCGCGACAGCTATAGGATCAGATCGCACCCGGTGTTGACACATGTCAAATGCGTGTTGAACCTATACGTATGACCCGGATCACCTACGCCTAGACCCCCTACTACGCGGGCCACGTAGACCTTACTCTAACCTTACGCGGGCCGCGAGAGACTTGAAAATTAGCCCTATAAATAGAGGGCATCGGGCCTTCAGTCTGCTCGTTCAAAATCTTTTCTTTCTTACGAATTTCTGAAGTAATAGGCATAATCTCCGAGTATAATACCCCCTAATTAACGAAGTTTTGCCCCATTGTAAGTATTATAACCCCGGTTACATATTAGATACACTGCCCAATTGATCCAGGATTCCGTAACGACTGTCGTGGTTCTGCCCGACGTAGTTGTTGGAATGCCGTCTCGGGGAGGGTATCGTTAATATAAATAAAGGGTTATTATATTAACATATGTACATTTGTATAAATTATAGATAAATCACCAGGAAACCCTAAAAGAAGTCTAAGACAGCAATGTGAGTTTATCCTCTTTTTGTAAACTTTTTGTAAATTGTTTTACAAAACCTTAAATGCTTTACAATATGATTAAGCAGTGATTGAGTCTTTGTAGTTCTTCAATTACTTCCGGTATGTTGGGGTTTTGTATACAAAATGTGGAACACGTTACCATTAGACAACGAGTTAGCCAATGGGTAATATGACCCAACAGTCAGGATTGACAGTACTGAATGAGTAATTGTGTAGAAATAAACAATGTGATAGCTCTCAATACTGTGTTAATTGATAAAACTCTTCTTGATTAAACTGGGATTCACTCACAAGTATTTCCCACTGACAAATGTTTTTAAAAGGCGTTTCAGGTAACATAATGTGACAGCCAAATTAGAAGAAAGCCAGCTTGAGAGCACGAGCACTGACGACTTCGAAAAATGTGGCTATAAAAGTTACCTAAAAGACGATGTTTTAAATTCAATAAAAATAGGGTTTATCCCTATGTTGTAATAAGAAACTTGGGTTTTACCCATGTGGTTATTAATATAAAATATGGTGGTTTTACTCTGATAAATATTTCCTAACTACGGTCTTGATGAAATTTCCGCTGCCAAATTAATAAACAAAAATGATACCACCGACAATGGTGTTCGTGGCCGCCCGTTCCCGGGACAGATAAGGGGGCGGGGGTTGCGACATCATACCAGTATCAATGCTGCACCATTCGAAGCACTTTATGGACGAAAGTGCCAAACTCCAGTCTGTTGGGCAGAAATTGGAGAAAACCAATTATCTGGACCAGAGATAGTGCAAGAAACAACCGACAAGATTGTTCAAGTCAAAGAACGACTGAAAGTAGCACGCGATCGACAAAAGAGTTATGCTGATAACTGGCGAAAGCCATTGGAATTTCAGGTAGGAGACAAGGTGTTGTTAAAAGTCTCACCTTGGAAGGGAGTTGTCAGATTTATCAAAAGAGGAAAGCTAAGCCCCATGTATATTGGACCTTTTGAGATTATTAGAAGAATAGGTCATGTAGCCTATCAGCTACAAATGCTAGAGGAAATGGCCGGAATACATGATGTATTTCATGTATGTAATCTCAAGAAATGCCTAGCCAATGAATCTCTAGTAGTGCCTCTTAAGGATATAGAGGTAAATGAAAAGCTAAAGTTTGTAGAGAGGCCTCTACAAATCGAAGACAGGAAAGTCAAGAATCTCAAACACAAGAGATTGGTTTTAGTCAAAGTTAAATGGGACTCTAAGAGAGGACCAGAGTACACGTGGGAGCTTGAATCAGAGATGCAAAGGAAATATCCACACTTATTCCAGTAGACCTCGAGGACGAGTTCTAAAATAAGGTGGGGAGGATATAACAACCCTTCAAAATTATTTTTCGACACCCTTAATATATCTAAAAATGTCCCTATACGTTTTAAATTACACCCCTTATATGAAAACCGAGCCTAAAATACCTTATATATAATTAAAAATAAAATAAAAACAAGATCCAGTCCTAGCTCGCGGGCCGCGAACGTGTTGGCTGTGATCTACGCGGGCCCCGACAGATGGTCACCAGGGCGAGCCCCCAGGCTGCCACGTGTCACCATTCGTGTCAAGCCTATATCGACGAATCAGCAACGCTAGAGTCTACACCCCTAGGTCACGGGCCGCGTAAGACGATCCTTGAGTCTTCGCGGGCCGCGAGAGACTGCGAAATCAGCACTATAAATAGATGGCATCGGCCGTTCATTCTAAATCGTTCACACACAAATTTTCTCTCTACTTTCTATATAGTATAAGCAATACTCGGGCATAATACCCCCCTAAAATAACGAAGTTCTGCCTCGTTGTAAGTATTTTAACCCCCGGTTACGTATTAGATACGCTGCCCAATTGATCTAAGATTCCGTAACGGCTGTCGGGGTTCTGCCTGACGTAGTCGTTGGAATTTTGTCTCGGGGAGGGTATTACTAATGTAAATATTGGGTTATTATACTAACACGTGTGCATTGTGTAATTAATAGATAATCACCAGGAAATCCTAAAGGAAAACCCTAAGACACGAGTAATTCCTCTTTTTGTAAACTCTTTTTACAAAACCTCAAATGTTTTAAATTATAATTAAGCGGTGATTAAGTATTTGTATTCTACAATTATCGTCGGTATGTTGGGGTTTTGTATACAAAATTTGTTACTACATTGTGAGTAGTAACATGACCACAAGTCAGGGTGACAGTATCGTGGGTGGTAATTAAGGTAGATGGAAACAAATGTAATTGCGCGACCGCCCTCAATACCGTAAAACAATTTTACCTATCTTGATTAAACGGGGATTCACTCACCAGTATTTCCCACTGACAAAATGTTTTTAAACGCGCTTCAGGTAACAAAATGTGAAAGCCAAGTAGAAGCCAGCTAGACAGCACTGAAGGCTTGAAAAAGTGGCTATAAAATTACCTAAATAGAGAGATGTTTTATTTAAATAAAATAGGGTTTATCCCTATGAAAATGTGTGTATTTGAAACTTTGGATTTTCCCATTTGTTTAATATTATAAAAGCATGGTATTTTACTCTGATAAAATATTTCCTAACTACGGTCCTGATGTAAATTCCGCTGCCAAATTGATAAACACCAATACCACTGAAACTGGCCGCGGTCGCCCGTTCCCGGGTAATTTGGGGACGGGGGTTGCGACATTGATTGTTCTTCCTCTTATTGGAATTTGCATCAGAAAGATAAGCAACGTTAGCAGTTCTGTCCATCTTCATACACTCTTCCTCCAGCACGCACATGGCGATCAGCTCACTCATCGTCCACTTGTCCTTCTGAGTGTTGTAATTGATCTTGAATGCTTCATAGGACAAAGGAAGCGAGGTCATAATGAAGTGTATGAGAAAACTATCACTAATCTCCATGTCTAATCCCTTCAGTTTATGGGACATGTCATTCATCATCATGATGTGCTCACAAATGCCGCTCCTCCCATCATACTTAGTAGTAACCAGCTTGAGAATTAAATTGCTAGCATGCACCTTAGAAGTCCCTTTGAATTGCTACTCCCCAGAAGCCAAGTAGGTTTTTAGCATCATTAGAATCTGGAATGGCTCCTCGAATTGCAGTGTTGATGGATTGCTTCATGAACATGAGAGACATGCAATTGCACCTACTCCACTTTCGAAAGTTATTGGTGTAGCAGGGGTACTTTCAGGAGTAAGATCTGTAGGCTTAGTCAAAATCCAACAAAGCAAGAGTTAGCATGAGAGAGGCTTTCCAGGAAGCAAAGTTATCACTAGTCAGTGGAAATTAGATGAGAGAGTTAAGACACTAATCTAGAAGTCTTAATGTGATCTAAGGGCATGTTATACTAAGGAAGACATAGGTAATGACCATTTTAATTATGAAGTTGTGATATGTCTATTACTAACATCAAAATAATAGACTAAGTAATTTTGAAAATTCTACTTCAATGAAAACAAATTACCTTTAGGGAGAAGTGTAATTGTTTAAGCATGTGTGCAAAGTAATTGTGACAGATCACCTTTGAGAAGAAGTGTGACAATTACCTTAGCTATGCACGGTTAAATATGTAATAAATTAAATCACCTTTGGGCAGAAGTGAGACATTCACGTTTGTAAAGCATAAGTAACAAATCTTATTATACTTGAACAATAAGATAGATGTATCAAATAACCTTTGGGCATAATTGATACATCAAAATCTCATTCAAGTTAAACTATTTAGTAACCCACCTTTTAGTTCACAATAATAGTTTGTGAGATAATGAGTTTTTGAGAATCAGTAAGTTTTCGAGTTCTTTATGAAAATCTCAAATTCTGATGGGTTCTCGAAATCTTATGAGATTTCTAGTTTTAGTGGGAATTCGAGTTTTCTAATGATTTCAAGATCACCCTAGATTTCGAGTTGCCTGTTGTTCTCGAATTTTAATGAGATTTCAAGTACCTTAATGATTTCGAACTCTGGTAAGATTTTGAGTTCTAAGTGGGGTTTCGAGATCCCGAATGATTTCGAGTAGGCTGATGTTATTTCGGAAATAATAAGATTTAGAGTTAGTTTGAGATTTGAGTTCAATGTAATCTCGAAATCTCTAATGGATCTCGAAAACTTATTCTCAAAGACCTAAAATCTACTGATTAATAGTTTTGTTAAGGCTATAGGGTGTGGTCATGACCCTAATGACCACCATGATCCTCCATGTCAGTGCCATGTAACCCATCTCTAATCCACCATCTAAAACCACTACCCTAAGTGTGTGGTCATGACCCAAACCACTAGCCCCTTATTTATTTTAATTTGTTTTTGTCTAAATAAAAAGGAAATGATTTGTTGAAAAATGGAAAGGAGTACCATGGTTGCCATGGTTTAATCCATGCAAACCATGGTGGATCAAGCAAGGGGGTGGTGTAACCTTCCATTCATGTTCCTAGGTGGCCAATCATGTCCCAATCATGACCCCCACACCCTGTGTAACACTCATATCACATTTTAACCTTATAGATGCAGCGGGAAGTAGAGACTTAAAATTTCTTTAATAATTGCTCATATGACTCACTTGATGGTTCGATTATAAAATAACAAACTCTTTCTTCAAAAGATTTACAATGTTCATTCTTAATTATCGCATCAAATGTGATATAAAATCACCAGTTATGTGACTACCCTTCCCGTACAATCCTCGCTCTTTGACTTGATCTTCAATTAATGATGTTAAGTCCATGTAACCTTCAATCACCATACATGCGAATCGTTAAAATTTTGTGACGTCGTTCATAAACTAAACATACGTAATTAAATAACCACTCTGTATTCTTTCATCTCATGCCAATCTTTTCAGATCCTCTTTCCGTAGACAATCTTGCATTCCAATTCCTTAAATCTTCATAGTATACATGTATTCTAATTTAATTCTCAATACACCAGTTTAGTAACTTAACACTCAAACGTATTGAAGCTATGTAAACACATACACAAGCCCCATTCATTCGTGTACAATAAATTCTACTTCGTGCATAGGTACATACATACATATATTCATAGACACATACTTCCACACATGATTAGATATACACATACAAACGTACAAGCTCTTAAATACCATTTACATCATTCCAAATGATTTGCTAATGTATCCTAATTACAAACTTCACCTATGTGCATACTCACTTTTGTTCATGATTTTTACGTATAAGTCCCGGCTATTGGAATGCAATTCATTCTATACATATATGCCTAGATACTTAATTTATTCCTCCATATATTCGCTTACGTATTCCATTCTTACTCGCACTTCATAAACGCTTTTTAAATGACTTTCGGGTACATTGTGGGATTTTAAAATGAGTTCTTTATTCATCCGTAACTCACCAAGCCATTTAATAGGGTTGAGGTACATTATAGAAGTTTAACGGGACCTGGAATGAGTTCTCGGGGTTCAAATTCAAAGAAAATGAAGAAACACAAACTTTACATCCGTACCTGGCCTCCACCATAAGCTACGGTGACTACCGTAGCTTACGGTGGCCACAAAATCAGTACGGTAATAACCTACTGTCTTATGGTGGACATTTGGCCATTGCACCCTACTATAGCTTACGATGGCTACCGTAAGCTACGGTAGCGCCCAGTTCCAGCTTCATTTTTTTTACTAAAAACTTCCGTAACTTGTTAAATTCTCATCCGTTTCACTTAAAACTTGTTTCTAATTGTCCGTAAAACATTTCCCTACATAGTTGACTAAAATCCTTACCCCTTTTTCCTCACCTTTATGAATTACATTACCGTTACACGATTCATGCGCATTAATTCGACCCATTTAATCTTTATCATGTACTTCCCGACTTAACCACATTCGACTCATTTCAAGAAAACTTACCTTAGTATTACCATTTATTCATACATATTCTTACATGACTTTCAATAATTACCATACAACAATATATATTAAAAACTAAAGGGTAAGTCCGGAATTCACTTACTTCGTGCGTCCGAGTTCGTGCATAGTTTCCGTGTTTACCTATGATCCGTTGCCCTTCCATGCTTGTGTCCATGTTGACATGACTCCTATCCGTACATGTCGTCAAATTCATAACACAGTTAGCATACATACACTCATTCATTCGGCTTCCAGATCATGCAAATGTTTGACTTTCGTTAGTCAATTAGCACATAGATAGGACATGTATCATCATACTTCATTACCATCATACACAACACATAAATTAGCTAGTACATAACACATAAGTTCTTTCCTAATTCATGGCATTCATACATAGTTGACTTTTAAAGTCAACTGTCCAGCCTATATAAATACACTCAAATTAAGGACATGAATCCGTCTTAATATGGTAGACCATAGTATTAACATCATATGCATTACACACTCATATTGTACGACATGTAGACCAACAAGATCATCCAATTATATACGCATACACATTCCATTCCATTCCATTCCATTCATACTAGCATCTACATGTCTTCATCACTAATAACAATCACCATTCCAAATTTACCCTTTTCTAGGATTTGCATATGCCTCACCTCTACCTTCTTAAGTCACCATTAGGAGAAAGCAAACAATCCAAATGGTGTGCATTACACCCTCTAATCATATAGTACAATCTACTAATGCAAGATTCCACTAAATCATTAAAGCAACAAGATTACTCATGTGGGTTCAATTAATCACACCTTCTTCATGTATCTTTATTAACAACTTTATCATTATCACATTCTATACCCATTTACTATGCTCTTGCATACAATTTTATCTTCTAACTTCACTTATACATTTCATCATACACTTGGTGTGCATACTACTTTCTAAGCACATAGTACAAGTAGTTTAAGCATGTTCTTCCCAAATTCATCTCCTGAACCATTTTATTCAAGAAGATCACATTGTCATCAATTCTACATCATGTTTACTATCAAAACCTACCACATAACATCTTGTGCATCAACATAATCATAATATCAGCATTTACATGTTCATCATAATCATTCTCATACTCATACACATGGGTTTCATTCTAAATCATCAAATGATAACTAAAACTTGCATAATCCGTGTTCCATATGGTGATTCTAACATATTTTCATGCTTAATTTCATACAATTTCACGGATCAGTCATACACCCTCTTCATAGAAAATCACCAAATCAAGAATTATAACTTACCACATGTTTGTTAGGCTTGGATGATAAGAAATTTCATCCCATGCAATGGATTTAGCTCAATTCTTTCTTTGATTTGGGCAAAAATGGTTGATTTTGAGGTTCTTCCTCCTTGTTCTTCTTGTGGGTGTCGATACCCACCTCCAACACAAACACATATACTGATTTTTCCTAGTTATATTAAACTTAAACTCAATTTCCCATCTTTAGCCATTCTTGTTTATTCTCTTGTCATCAATGGCCCTAAATTCCATTCTTTATTTACTTGACTAACTATTTAACTTAGTTAAATAGCTCGGTTATTTTATTTTATGACATTACATAAAGAAACATACTAGTTAATTAATATTCGAGTTTTGGGGTGTTACAAGTCTACCCCGTTAAAGAAGGTTTCATCCCGAAACCTGCTTCATCAATATCTGTTTATTTATTAGCAATGTCTTAGTTTTAAGAACATCATTTCTAGAAATTCTTTTCCATTCTTACAACAATTCAGTGTACCTAAATTTGTACATATCATTTCTTTCAAATCAAACATATAGTCCATTCAATCCGTTCATAGTGGGTCAAAGTTTTGACCATTATCATAGCCCATTACGCGTTGTCTTATTCGACCCGTCCATAACGGGTCAATATATACCATTTCATCATCATCGCGATCTCATCCATTACGATCCGTTACATCGAGTCATTACTTATACACTTTCCTCATTAGGCTTTCTACATCACATTGACCCGTTCATAACAGGTCAACCACACATACTTTACGTTTCTGTTCTTTAACAAATTCTTCTAAAATTTTCAACTCATAGCAGTATCGTACTTAAACTAGAGTATGTGCAAGCTTGTAACAGACTAAAGAGTCTAATGTCGTGATTTACGTCATAGCAAAACGAAGTTCATACGAACTTACTAATACATTTCACCGTTAGTATTAGATCTAATAATCTTATTTCAACCTGGAATTTTATTCCTACCTTCTTACTCATACCCGCTCTGCTTACTACATAAGCCTAATTTAGAACTTATTCCTTAGTCAACTTCTAAGATTCAAACTTCATTATCATATCGCATTTTGCGCTATCATTAGTTTGTATAGAAGTACTTATTCAGCCCTTCACTTTATCATTTACATTCAGATGCTAAACGATTCACTAACCTTACTATTTTGGCGCAATACTACGACATGCAAATGTGAACCGGCCCACTTCATTACTGTGACAACTGTGCTCTGTAATCGATGAACAATGCAAAACGATGTTAATTATTAATAAAATGATGTGTTTTGGTGTTACTATATGTGTATTTGTGTTTGAGGATTTTACGATTCGATTCCGATTTCAAGCTTTAAATCGCTTTTTTGAAAGTTATACGCAACCTGGTGCGTAAACACATTCAGTTTAATGCGACAAACACTCCGGAATAGTGACATAGGCTTAACATACCTCAAATAACCTTTACATAACTTAGAAATAAGTTTTTGATGGTTTGGTGTGTTGAAAACAAGTCTATTCGATCGCAGGGACTATTTGTGTCAAACTGCCAAACTATACCAATTCATATGGTATCAAAGAGTCTAGAACTTGATCATAAGCTAAACACACCATAAATAACCTAAACATAGCTTAGAAGTAAGCTTTGAGGGGTTCGGTGTGCGAAAACATGCTTATTTGATCTTATAGGGACTAAAAGTGTCAAAAACGACGTAAGTTTGCATTTTCGCGCATATCTTACGTTCTGACCACATCTGGACACCCAAAATTTTTGTAGACACTAAAATATTTTATTTTAGTGATCGGCATACAAAAATACCGTTCCTCGCTCAATTTGGATCGTTTTCGCGTCCGTTTGAGTTTCGTCGTAATTTAACGAATAACGCGACCGTACGACCAAACGAGCCGACATCCGAGAGTTTTCCGAGCACATTTTGAGTCCTCTAAACCTTATTGACCTTGTAGAGCCTTGAAAATGGCTTAACGGGGGGTCAAAAGGGCCTGAAATGAGCTCAAACCAAGTGCAGGGACCTGAACAGTCAATTTTCAAACTTTTGCTGATCTGGGGAGGCCAGGCGGGGCGCGTAAGCCTGCCCCTGTCTCTTACATTGGCCGTATGAATCTGCCAGTGACCAGAAATTGATTTTCACCAACTGTTTGATACTTCAGGGGCTATTATGGCAATTCTTTTGTGTGATGTGCAAGTTTAAGTGATCACCAAGGTTACTAATCAGCTCCTAACAATTGTATGGCTATGATTTAATCCTTGATGGCCACACAAACACATGGAATGATCTTGTTCATCATGCTCTAGTATAAATAGCCAAGCACTTTCATTCATCCATTGCTCATTCTTGTCTTCTCTTCTCTACATCTGATTTGGGAGCTCTCTCTCTAGTGTTTGGAAACTTATTCTTTGTAGAAAAGATAGCAAGGACCCTTAGTGAGCATTCTTTCATTCTTTTTATTTATGTTAGTGTAGAAAGTTAAACAGTTTGGCCAACAGTTTGACTTTCGGTTTTGACCATCAATTGGTCAAGTCAAAGTTCAATTGAACTTTGTAACGTGATTGTAATCACGATGGTTATAATCCTTAGTGATTATGCCTACTGATTACCACGTTAACTAGGCATAGTGACGAGTCAAAGTTTCGGTCAAAATGCGTTTTAGCACGCATTTTGCAACGGAACTATTTTCGGGTATCAAAACCCATTGTTTTGATACCAAATCAGTTTTCTAAGTAGGTTAAACATGTTTTGACATGTTTAACTCGTCACTATTAGTTAGTGCTTGTTTAAGGTCGTAAGTTAAGCGGTCTAAACAACCACTTAGACTTTCGAACCCGACCCGTTTGGTCGATCATTAGGATCCGACTAAGCTTGATTAGTGATCATAGTTGCATAGGGAATAACCACTGAGGTTATACCTTATGATCACATAGGATTGGTTAGTTATTTGTTAAGTAGCTTGTATGCCCGTAGGAAATGACCAAAATGCCCTTTTGAAGCATAAATCCATATTGTGCATTTGTGAACATATTTTTGACATATAATCTGATTTAGTAACATATTAGGGTATTATTGGGCATGTAAGACCTGACATAGCTCATAACTAACCATTCGAACACAGTTTTGCGTGAACGACGCGTTAAAGTAGCATAAGCTACCTTAATGGGTCGTAACGGGTCGAAAGCACTTAGGCTAGGTTCCGATTTAGAATGTAGGCTTTGTTAAACCATATCACATGAGTGCCACACTCATTGGTTTACAAGACCTCATTTCATCCGATCCTCCGATTTAGGTGTCAATTTTATTTACTCGTGATCCGATTACTAGGTACTACTTGAATTTCCTTGGTTTGTCTGAGCTTCGCTAAGTTCTTTAGATCAAGGATACCCTTCCATTCAATGTGAGTACATAGTTCCCCTATTTTACTGTTTTCAATTGTTTTGGGGTGATTCGTATGTGCTAAATGTTTTTCGAGGTTTTAACGATGGTTTTCAAAACGATTTTCGATATTATAACAATGTTTTCAAAAATGATTAAAATGGTTTATATTAAATTAATAACGATTTCGATATAGTAAACAAACTTGTTGGTTGTATTTACATAACGAATAATATCCATTAGTTTTGGCCGAACCGACCAATATTAGGTTATGGTACCATAGGATCTGACAAATCCCGTTATCAGACTGCACCCATGGTTATGTGTGGGTTAGGTGGGTAACGACTGAATCTGTGATTGTTAATTTACCCTTTGGTGGTTTATTAATGCGAGAAGCGATAGGCGAGTTGCGAAGGTTTGGATGTTATTAGCGAGATGACCAAAAGTAGTTTCACAATTAAAACGAATACGATTTTGGAATGAATTAAACGATTTGGAAGGACCTAAACGAAATAAACTATTTGAACGAACGATTTGTTTTGGGTAGTGATTAGATAATGAGACGGGTGTAGCATGATAGAATCATGGTAGATACGCCGTTGGTACATCTTATATATAAGTGCTTCTATCATATTACATTGTGTGTCATTATTTAGTTCACTTGGGAAACGATTTGAAACGATGTCACACAACGAGGTTTTCGAAATGATATAAACCATACGAGTTTTATTAACGAGTTTTTAACGAGATGTTTTACGAATTGGTTTACTAAAGCAAATGTTTTGGGGTTAAGAATCATGGCTGCGAGATTTTATAAACCATAACCATCTTGATTTGAGTTGGTTAATTATGTTGCAATACACTTTTCAAAACAAGGTTTGTACTTTTGACTCTTGTAGTCTAATGAGGTACTGCAACATACAAACGAGCCATGAATCCGATACTCTCACAAAACCTATGTGCTCGCCAGCATTTCTTTGCTGACTTTGTTTTTACATATGTTTCAGGTGATGTTGCGTGATGATTGCTAGGAAGCATGTTCACTTAGGACCTGGACGTGGCCTTAGTGACATAAAAACGATAGTAGACGATGTTTAATTTGTTTGTTTGGTTTTAAGACAATGTACATTACTTGAAAAATCAATAAAACGAAACTTTTAATCACCATGGTTGTTGAAACGATGATTCTGTTACAACACTCCCCGACGTTTCCGCCACAGTTTTAACGTGGTTGGGGTGTGACAGAAGAGTTGTGTCACACTCCGACCACGTAAAACAACAAACCGTGGCGGAAACGTCGGGGAGTGTGGTAACAGAATTATTGTTTCAAACCATGGATACAAAGAGTTTCGTTTTATTGAATATTAAACATTGTCTTAAAGTTAAACAAGCGAGTCAAACATAGTTCATCATCGTTATTAAATCACTAAGGCCTCGTCCAGTCCTAAGTGAGCATGTATCCTATTCGCAATCAACACTAAGCAACTTCACCTGAAACATATGTAAAAAAAAAGTCAGCAAAGAAATGCTGGCGAGCACATAGTTTTTGTGTGAGTGTCAGATTCATGGCTCGTTTACATGTTGAAATAACTCGTACAACTTCGTTGTTCGATAGTAGAAAACATTGTTTTGTAAAATGTTAGTATTGTAAAATGAATAACCAAGTCAAAATAGATTGGTTACAATTTATAAACCTTGTTGCCATGAATCTTAACCCAAAACATTTGTTTTCGTAAACCAAATCGTAAATCGTTCTCGTAATAAAACTCGTATGGTTTATATCGTTTAGTAAACGTCGTTGTGTAACATCGTTTAACTCGTTCTCGTTATAGATCATCGTTCACTTGTTTAAATCGTTCATAATCGTTCAAGCGTTCAAAATCGTTCAATTCATTCACTCGTTCAAATCGTTCTCGTTTTAATTGTGAAAACTACTTTTGGTCGTCTCGCTAATAACATTCAAACCTTTGTGACTCGTTCATCGTTCAACTCGTTCTCGCATTAACGAACCTCCAAAGGGTAAGTTAACAATCATCAGATTCAGTCGTTACCCACCTAACCCACACATAACCATGGGTCCGGTCTGATAACGGGATTTGTCGGATCCTATGTGTAGGATCGTTGTTGAACCCAAACGAGTCGTTCAGAAGAGCTTTATATCCGATTCAAAGGCGGAATCAGTGAAACGGACATGGAAACAGCGTGATACTATTAAATCTGTCACTTTGATTGATTATAACACTAATTACAACCTGAACAGATTTCGCAAGCACTTCGTTACAAATTCTGAAGTGTTCCCAAATGAATCAACAAGTACCCTATTTATAGGTGAGTGGGTTTAGCTTGAAATGGGCATGACAAGTTCAAGCTAACCCTGATTGATCTGGTTTAGCTTGAACATGTCACATGTCACTTTTAAGCTAAACCTCATGTAAACCTACTAAACTTTGTTTCTTGCACCTTGGACACCGAAAATCCTATCCTATACTCTTACATGATACAAGACGAAGTCAATAGACGTAGTGCACTAACAGACTCCCCCTCGGATATTGACGAAGTCTTCAGTGACTATTCTTCATCATGACCTATCTTCAGTCTTGATCATTCTGCCTTCTCATCCAAGTTGTAACATTATAAGCATCCAATAATCATTCTCTTCTTCCATCAGCTTCAGGCTCCCCCTTTCGTCAAGCTTCCGTGCTTTGGGATCGACACCTAGCTTTCCATCTACAAGCTCTTCCATGCTTCAAGCTTGTCTTCAGACTCCCCCTTAGACTCTGCTCTCGGGATCGTAATCTGGTACATAACCAGCAATACTCATACATTTATAAGTAACAACATTTTAAACTACCAGGAATCGTAACCTGGCAATTCAATCTTTTCTAAAACACTCCCTCTATCAACAAACTATACAGATATGACAATGTCCAATATCCAAAATCCTCACAGTAAATCATCCAAGTCCAAACTAATGACCTTGGAGATATCACAAACTGTTTTTGAAATTTTTAATTTTTAATTTAAGATTCAAATTAATGAACTTGATTATTTTCAGAAACACAATCAACATACTTAGATTTTGAAACTCAGCATCTCAGACATCGGTTGTCGAAAATAAAGCAGAATCAAGAATCTTTTTGTATTTTTCTGAAAATATAAAGCAGTAAAGAAATATGTACAAACATATTTACTGACAATATTTTTGTTTGAGTATGCGTCAGAGGATCATATCAGTTTTTGACAAGTCACAAGTATCGTTGAGCTTAATTACACTTTAAGAATTAAACAATTCACTTAGATTGTCGATATACTTATCCACTTAAATTTTCGGAAAAATTACAAGTTTTGTCCTTTATCTTTATAGTACTTTACAGGCGGTGTCCTTTTTTTCAAATGTTGACAGGCGGTGTCCTTTATAGGGAATTTTGTTGCAAGTTTTGTCCTTTGAGCCTAACCCAGTTAGATTTTTTTGTTAAATCTGATTACTCAAGGGTATTTTAGTCTTTTTACTTATTTAAAGGACAAAACTTGTAATTTATTCTTTAATTTATAAATATTAGAGTATCTCTCTCTACAAAAACACACAGTTCTCTCTCTCTTTCTCTCTCACCTTTATCTACCACCACCATCTCCCACCTCCCACCATCCGCCACCCTTCTCAACCGTCATCCACCACCACCTCCCACCACAGTCATCTGCCGCCGCCCCTGTGTACCACAGACCTCCATCGCCTCCCCACCCCCAATTAAACACCCATTCAAATGTTCTCCACCTCCATCGCCGCCCCAACCCCAACCAAATCTGTTCGCTGATAACCAAATCTGTTCAACCGGCTGGATTTATTGCTGTTCAACCGCCGCCATCACCGTCTTCACCCTCTTTGAACCCGCTCCATCATCACCATATCAGCAAATTTGCAATGAAATTCCTAAAATCCTTTAAAATACCAGACAAATGAGGTTATCAACTATTATAAGTAAAACTAGTTAATGAAATTCCTAAAATCCTTTAAAATACTAGAGAAATGAGGTTATCATCAATATAATTATTGGTAAAACTAGTTAACACACATCATATGATCCCAAATATGTTAGTATCACACTCAAATCAACCGATTCACAATGAAACTCCTACAATTCTAAAAACCTAAATCTCGTTAAACTACCGGAATAACAATAACAGATAATAATTTATACAATGCTTAAATAGAACTCACTCACCTCTTTATCATTCGGAACATGTAATCCATCAAAGAGCCCCATAGCTCAAACAACTAGACACACAAATCGAAATCAAAACAGGTCACGTCACGGCAACAATTCAAAATTTCTGCAAGTAAACAACAAATCAATTATACACGAATTGCAATCGCGTTTGAGGGAAAAAAACCGTTGACGAATGGAGAAGAAGATGTATTGGCGATTGTTTACCGGAAAATTGTACGGAGGTAGCTGTGATCGGAAGATCTGAACGGAGAAGATAGAGGCACTGGCCTGATGATTAGGAACTAGATGTGTTTAAGTTTAACCATGGTTGAGTTTTTGAATAGATGAGATGAGTCGTATGACCCACCGGACGGACATCAGGACTTTGTAACTTTCTACCGTAAGCGCGTCTATGGTTATGGTGGTGGCGGCGGCATATGGTGGTGTTGATGAAGACGGTGGTGGTGGTGGCAACATATGGTGGTGGTGGTAGGTGAACTGGTGGAGGGAGAGAGAGGGGGAGGGGGGATAAATATCTGTGTTCATTGTTATACACACATATATATGTATATAATTTTTTTTTTGAAATATTTTTTAAAGAATAAATTACAAGTTTTGTCCTTTAAATAAGTAAAAAGACTAAAATACCCTTGGGTAATCAGATTTAACAAAAAAATCTAACTGGGTTAGGTTCAAAGGACAAAACTTGCAACAAAATTCCCTATAAAGGACACCGCCTGTCAACATTTGAAAAAAAGGACACCGACTGTAAAGTACTATAAAGATAAAGGACAAAACTTGTAATTTTTCCTAAATTTTCACACAAACTTCAACTGATTCAGGATACGAATTAGATGTATTAAGAACTTAAACTCATTCATGTGTCCCACCTCTTGAATATACTCCCGTATCTAGATCCCAATATTCAGTCTTACAGGTGAGTATACCTAGATGATATCTGTAAGGGGAATAAATTATAGTACGAAACCGTGAGAGCTCAGGTCAGAACTTCCGTTCAGCAGAGAGATGACGGCTTGACTTTTGGTGTGTCCCCTTTAGAGGATCTTTTGAATTACAACAGCAATGAGTATCAATTTTATTGTTTCATCAATTTGCTGAGGGTGGCGCTATGTTTCAAGCAAATGCGGAAAGTATTATTCGAGGACTAGGTCAGAACTTCCATTCAGCAGAAGTCCCGGAATAATACCCCAGATATCACTAAGCATAAAGACCTAGTATCTCAGAAAGAGGGACCTTTCAAACAAGATTTCAGGGGTTACCTATATATCCAAGTAGTGTTCCCCACGAAATAAGTAAGTTTGAATTTAGATTTATATCCCGAAAAAGTTTACTAAATGTATAAAAATCTATCGACACATCCACGGTGAGATCGTTTAACACATTTAAACTTTCCAATTCTTTAGCGTACTGTAACTGTCTACTGATGTACTATCATTTCCTCTTTTTACACAAAAACTCAATTTTCATTTTATCATGTTTTTGACTTTTTCAAATTTTCAAATGTTTTTTGTATTTTCTAACAATATTACTCCCCCTAAAATGCAAAATCATTTAAAGAAAATTTGACAACCAACACTGATAGCTTTGTCTCGCCATCCATTTTCTACTAAAAGTGCTCTGATTTGCAGAAAATATACACATGAGAAGCAGAAATTATAACATACCCCCATGATTTACAACCCATTGATTTTCGACAGTTTAAAAACCGTTTTTCAATCTTGTGAAAGTAATCATGTTTGTTCAGCCGTGAGGGTTTCGGCGTATTCATTCAGAACTCCCCCTAACAACAAACTATATTCCCATAATGATTTCAAAACACTTAAGTTTGTTTTAATCAGAATGGTTTTTCCGGAAAAAATTAGTTTGTTTACCCATCACTTGTGGGTTTGGGGTCATCTCATCACCTTGTTCTCTTTTAAACATTTTGTAAAATTTTAATAATATAAGATCAAACATCACAATCACTTGTAGAAAATCAAGTACAACTTAATGTCCTTGATTAACCACTTGTAAGACGAAATATCACAGTTACCATCCTGTGTATTTCTCAAGAATGATGCCGATACCTGCTTCACACTTACCAACCTGGAAGCTCCGACAAGTCAGATTTTTCTATTTGAAAAGTTTCACCCAAGCCTGACTGTCCTTGGGTGTATTTTGAGCTTTTCTCTTTTCTTCATAAAATTCTTTTACTCCTTTTTCCTTACCATCAGCCATCTTACTAAAAATATGTTTAACATTGCTATTAAACATTTTTTCAGCATCAACACCTTTTGATTTTAGGTTTGCAGCTCGTAATGGTGGAAATTTCTCATCATTCATTAAAGGAATTGTTTCTTCCTTTTTTACCTCAACTTGTGGCTCATCTGATTTTGTGGAATCAGATTCATTGCCCGAACTTGGCTTGTCTGACTTGGATGAGCCAGATTCATTGCCAATAACTTTCTTTTTCTTCTTGTTTGTCCTCAGATTTGCATCTGAAGAATTCGATTTGCTTGACTTTGCAGTCGAGTGAATCGATTCATCAGAACTTTTATTCGAACCAACCGATGAACCTGAAGATAAAATCTTCTCCAAATACTCTCTTGCCTTCTTCCTCTTTTTCCTCAGTCTGTCTTTTTGCCCCTGCGAAAGCTTTACTTTCGGTTCGTGAACTTTCTGTTCTTTGGGCTTGACATTGACTGGTTTCTTCACCGTTCTCTGAGATTCAACCCTTGATCTTCCCATCGATCTCCTTGGGCAATCTCTGGCAATATGTCCTCTGATATGGCAATTATAGCATCTTCGTATTTCAAAATTCCAATTCTGGCAGCTAACAGCAATATGTCCTCTAACACCACAGGTGTAGCACACTCTGTTATCATACCATCCACGTCAATCAGTCCAAACCTTCAAATCATAACATTGTTTGGCTTGATGATAGTTATTTCTCCTCTTGTATCCTTGATTTGGCATTTGAGCACTGTGGTCAAACCTGCACCACTTATTACCATCATTTTGTGAGTTTTCATTTACAAATTTTTGTGATTTTTTATAATGATTGGATGACTGAACTGATGAGCTTTTATTTTCATTTTTAAAATTTTTCGAATTTTTAACTTTTTGTTTCTGTTCTACACTCTTCTTAACAGGTTTTTGCTTAGAACATTCAACTGTTTCAATAGATTGCAAAACAGTATTTTTAAATTTTTCTTGTAAATCTAAAAATATTTTTCTTTTCTTTTCTTTTTCTTTTTCATCATCAGCTTTGTCATCACAATCTTCAATTTTGACTTTGTCAAAATTTGTGACTTTGTCACTTATTGGAACAGAATTGATCGGTTTTGGACAAACATACGATGCAGAAGTCACAAAACTTTTCAACTTATTCTCTAACTCAGCAATTTTCTTTCTATTATCTTCGGCTTCATGTTCAAGACGAATGATTTTATCAAGATGAGAATTTATCGCACATTGTTTTTCGAGATTATTTTTACCAAAAATATCTCTCTCATCTTCTAAAATCTTTATCTGACTTTTGAAATCATTTTCTAATTTTTTAAAATTTTTATATTCTGATGACTAACTCTCAACATTCTTCAAAAGTTTGTCATTTTCATATCTCAATTTTTCGCAGTTCAAGTGCAACTCCAGAATCTGTTCATCATCAGTTTTCTTCCCATCTTTCAAAGCTTTGTTTTCCAATGTCAAATTCTCCGCATCACTCAAGAGTTTGGCATTGTCTGCTCCAAATTTATCACAATTTGTGCATTTTTCATTCATCTTTTCAGCATCATCTTCTTTCTTTGTTTCCATCCTGAAAGTTCCTGCACAAAAAATTTTAACAAAATCAAGAGGGTTTGCATATTCATCAATAAAACAACCTCTCTTAATATCATATTTCATGACATTTTTTGCAGCAAGACATACAGAGAATCTTTTTCTCATTTCAATGATCACATCCAAATTTATCTTTTCTAAGTCCCTTTTCATTTCATTCATCAACTCTTCTTTTCTTTTTCTTTATCAAGCATATGTGATCTAAGCTTATTGATGAATTCTCCAAAATGAGGCTTTGAGAAACTTGCATCCCTTTTTAATTCACTCAAAAATTCATCCCATTCTAAAGGTAATGCATCAGCAAATTTTGAAATTTTTTCAGCATTTGAAACCCTTATCTCATATTTATCTAACTTATCAATCAACTCATCAAACCGTCTATCCAACTGTTCCAAAGATTCATGTTTCATGCACAAAAAATTTTCGAATCTTTTAATCCAAACGTCCTTCTTATTTCTCTTATCAATCCAAGATTCAGAAGTCCAAACATTTAAATTTTCAAGATTCTTGTTTTCCTGTTCATCAAACATTTTAGCCATGATGTAAACCTGAACAGATACAATCAAACAAACACAATCAGTACAATCAATATCAAATCTTCCAAAAACAGGCGGTGACACTCGGTTGGCGTGAAATGATCTCGACTCGGAATTTTCACTTTCAAGCGAACTGAGATTTTAAGCAAAAACACTCCAAGCCTGATTCAAGCTAAAGCACTGATTCAAGCTAAACCTGATTCAAGCTAAACCTGATTCAAACTAAACCTGATTCAAGCTAAACCTGATTAACTTTCAAGCGAAACCTGATTCAAGCTAAAGCAGATGATCTTTCAAGCTAAAGCCAATTTGAAGAGAAACCAACAAGATTTTTCAAGCTAAAGCCGATTTGAAGCTAAACCAACAACTATTTTCAAGCTAGACCCAAAGTGTTCGTTCAAGCTAAACCTAGTTTTTGGTCCAATTTTGTCATTTTTACTTCGAATTTTGCAATGAAACTTTCCAGGGTTTGTCTATGTCCAATTCCGAGTGCACTGTGAAAATTTGAACCAATTTGGACCGTGAAATCTCGTTCAATTGAAGAAAGAAAGTGTAGAAATCAGAAAAAGTGACGAAAACAAGCTGTTTTGGCAAGATCTCTTCCTCCTGAGCTCTGATACCACTTGTAGGATCATTGTTGAACCCAAACGAATACTGGTCGGCTTGATCAATGCTAATGAATGTCATTCGTTATGTAACTACCACCAACAAGTTCGTTCACATTATCGAAATCGTTATTAGTTTTGTATAAACCATCTCAATCGTTTTGAAACCATCGTTAGAATATTGAAATCATTTTGATACATATGAATCACCCCAAAACAATCGAAAACAGTAAAAAGAGGGGATCTATGTACTCACCTTTGGGTGCGTTTTTTTATACACAATCCCTCAAATTGTTTATTCGTCCTAAATTAAATAAGAATGATTTAATAATCAAAAACCCACAAAAATACCGAAGTTTCTCCGATACTTAGAATTTTCACATAACCTTGAGATTTCTCGAAAAGTTATTATTTTTTATTATTTTGGTGTATTTTTATATATGTACTCGAGCGTAACACACATAATCTTGTCAACACTAACACATGATCATACACATATTGCAAAACACATAGCACATTATAACACATAAAATAACCCATGAACAACCCATTCTAGTGTAGGTGGAAAAACACTTATTTTAGCGTTTCGGTAACATTTTTGGGCGTCGGAAGTCACGTATGACTAACCAAACACCAAGTAAACTTAATATAAGTTAAATTACTTATTTTTATAGCAAAAATATCAGTTTGGTTACGGATCTAAAACAGTTTTGTAAAAGTCCCCCGAAAAGGCGATTTTTGACCGTTTTACCGCATAGTTTTGCATCAAACGTTACCCGAACCATCCCAAATCGAAACGACTTGAAATTTTAACACAACCCATGTTATTTACTGAATAAAATAATGGTTATACTCATGATAGTGCAGGTCTTAAACAAAGCATATAAATCATGCAAATTTCACATAATTTACCACTTTTTAAGCTATATGTACAACATGCAAAGCTATCAAACCTATGTCAAAGTTTCATGCCACTATAATACATCAAATAATATTATTTTTAATGTTTATAACCAGATCTAAAACAGTTTTTGTCATTTAACCATTTTTCATCACTTCTTGAGTTTTAAATCAACATATTTTCCCATGTACAAGTGCCTAAAGCATACCATCATAGCAACATCATTTTTTATGAGTTTAAAAGCATCAAATATGAGATTTATTCAGATCTATTTGCTGAAGTAATTTACATTTAAAATAGCATACATAAATCACCAAATACTTGCATTTTTACCACCATTCAAGAACATGTAACAACATAGACAAGTATTTAACAAGAAATCAAACTTCAAGACTCACACACACACATATATATGTACGGTTTATACATACATATATACATCACCATTATTTATTTTTTTCAAGACCCACTTCATTTTAGATTTCAAGTTTAGTGAAAATCCCAAGATTCAAGAGAAACTTCAAATCATCAAGAACAACCAAGAATCTAAAGTATGATTTAAACATAAGTGTTATACCTTCAAGATTCAAGTAGGTTGTAGTGACGAGATTTGATGATAGGAAGCTTGTAATCACTTGACAACACCTTGGGAACACCTTAGTATCTTCACACCACTTGAAGGTTGCTAGAAGGGACTTGAAATATGAAGAACAAGACTTGAAGTTATGAAGAAGATGAAGATGGAGGAGAGAGAGGGTTGGGGACGGTTGTAGGAGGGAGGAGAGAGGAGGATTTTGAGTGATGATGATTTTTGGAATTGGAAGATTATGTAGAGATTTAGAAGGTAAGAGAATGAAGGCATGTGTAACACTTGTCCATAAAAGTCTAATGTGATACTTGCAATATTTCTCAAATATTTGGTGGGGTCCCTACAAGATATGACCGAAAATATCAAGGGGGGAAGGGGCCAAGGTGTAAATTTTTATAATAATATGCTATATGTAGGCTAAAACGGGTGTTAAACTGGAAACCGGGTATTTTATCTAGCGTTTAAACCCCGGTTTATAGCGTTCTAAATTATTTTTATTATACTATAAAAATAATCTTGCCAAAATATTACTGAAATAAATTTCAGTTGCCAAGACTGGCTGCGTTATCTGCGTTTTGCTGTAGAAGCACTGTGTTGCGCAGAAACACACGGTACGCGCTTAAACTTTGAAAAATAACGTTTTTAGGCGTTTTAATTTATTTTTCAACACGGACCTGATTAAAATAAAATTTTAATCATAACAGAATATTTTTTGGATTTAAATATTATCCGGGCGGTCACCAACGTTCGTTTCGCAGTGTTGTCGTAATTAGTTCTTTTAGTTCAACTAAACGTGTTTTTGCCATACCGAATCCTTCGAAACTTATTTCTAAGTTATGTAGAGGATATTTAGGGTATGTTTAGCTTACGTCACAGTTCCAGAGTGTACGTCGCGTTAAACTGACTGCGTTTATGCACCAGTTTGCGTATAACCTTCCAGAAAGTGATTTAAAGCTTGAAATCGGAATCGAATCAAATTGTAAAATCATTAAACACAATTGCACATATAATAACACCAAAACACATATAATAACACCAAAGCACATTGTTTTATTGATAACCAACATTGTTTTACATTATACAATGATTACAGAACACAGTTGTCACAGTCTCCTATACTTTAGGAAATTCCGTCCCGAAATTTTATTTAGAGGATTCTTGTGA
This sequence comes from Helianthus tuberosus, assembly GCA_030545235.1. Taxonomy (NCBI): domain Eukaryota; kingdom Viridiplantae; phylum Streptophyta; class Magnoliopsida; order Asterales; family Asteraceae; genus Helianthus; species Helianthus tuberosus. Next base: position 91,510,193 of record CM060418.1, on the reverse strand, counting down.
AAACAAATGCGGATTTTTCGCCTTCATCTGGTCCTTACGTTCCCAAGTAAACTCGGGGCCACGTTTGGATTCCCAGCAAACTTTGACTAAATGAATCCGTTTGTTCTTCAACTGTTTGTATGTACGTTCCACTATCTCCACAGGTTTCTCGACAAAGTGCATCGTTTCGTCAATTTGAAGCTCGTCGAGAGGAATGTGAAGATCAGCATCAGCTAAACACTTTTGCAGATTGGACACGTGAAAATTCGGATGAATGTTTCCAAGCTCTGGAGGTAGTTCTAGTCGATAGGCAACCTTTCCAATTCTTTCAACAATCTTAAATGGTCCAACATATCGTGGTGCAAGTTTTCCTTTCTTTCCAAATCTCACCACTCCCTTCCAAGGTGACACCTTGAGTAGGACACGGTCTCCGATTTGAAATTCTAAGGGCTTGCGTCCCAAATCCGCATAACTCTTTTGACGGCTTCTAGTTGTCACAAGATTATCGTGAATTTTCTTGATTTTGTCTGTTGTTTCCAGAATGAGCTCAGGTCCAGTAAGCTGAGCTTCACCGATCTCATTCCAACACACAGGTGAACGACATTTTCGACCATAGAGAGCTTCGAATGGTGCCATATTAATACTAGCATGATAACTGTTATTGTAAGAGAACTCGATCAGCGGCAAATGAGAATCCCAATTACCACCAAAGTCTATCACGCATGCTCTAAGCATATCCTCCAAAGTTTGAATCGTCCTCTCAGATTGACCATCTGTTTGGGAATGATAAGCAGTGCTTAGATTTAGTTGAGTTCCCAAAGCAGATTGCATGGTCTTCCAAAAATGAGATGAAAACCGAGCATCACGATCGGAAATGATATCTAACGGAACACCATGTCGTGATACAATCTCGTCTACATAGATCTTGGCAAGCCTTTCGGCCGAGAAATCCTCACGGATTGGTAAGAAGTGAGCAGACTTTGTCAAACGATCAACTACAACCCAAATAACATCGTGACCTTTAGACGTACGTGGTAACTTAGTAATGAGATCCATGGCAATGTTTTCCCACTTCCAAACCGGTATCTCTGGTTGTACAAGCAAACCAGAAGGTCGTTGATGTGCAGCCTTGACTTTGAGATAAGTTAGGAATTTTGATACATACAAGGCAACATCTTTCTTCATACCAGGCCACCAAAACTGTGTACGAAGATCCTTGTACATTTTATCAGCACCAGGATGGATAGAATATTGAGACTTGTGAGATTCGTCCATTACCAAGGTGCGAAGATTGTCCTGATTCGGAATCCACAAACGATCCTTGAAATAGAGTAAACCATCATCTTTCGTTTCGAGTTTAAGCTCAAGTTGAAGCGGTAGCTCATTTTTCAATAAGCCTTCGATCACACAAGATCGTTGAGTTTGAAGAACACGAGATTGAATATCAGATAGAGTTCGAACAGAATGAAGCTTGACTCGTTCCTTTCGGCTAAGCGCATCGGCCACGACATTCGCCTTACCAGGATGGTAGCGGATCTCGCAATCATAATCGTTTAAGAGTTCAACCCAACGTCGTTGCCTCATGTTCAGTTCCTTCTGATTGAGAATATGCTGGAGACTTTTGTGGTCTGTGAAAACCACACACTTCGTTCCATAGAGGTAGTGTCTCCAGATTTTAAGCGCAAAAACCACAGCTCCCAACTCAAGATCATGAGTTGTGTAGTTCTTCTCGTGAACTTTCAGCTGTCTTGACGCATAAGCTATCACTTTACCTCGTTGCATAAGAACGCAACCAAGTCCTAGATTCGACGCGTCACAATAGACAACAAAATCATCGTTTCCCTCAGGTAGAGATAGAACAGGAGCATCACAGAGCTTCCGTTTCAGTGTTTGGAATGCTTCTTCTTTCTTAGGTCCCCACTCAAAAGGCTTATTTTTCTGAGTCAAAGCAGTGAGTGGAATCGCGATCTTTGAAAAGTTAGAAATAAACCGTCGATAATAACCAGCAAGACCAAGAAAAGAACGAACTTCTGTAGGTGTCGTCGGTGTATTCCAATCCTTAATTGCAACAATCTTGGATGGATCTACATGAATACCCTGCTCATTGACAATATGACCCAAGAACTGAACTTCTTTAAGCCAGAATTCACACTTGGAGAATTTAGCAAAAAGTTGTTCCTTCTTTAGGAGTTCCAATGTCAAACGAAGGTGTTGCTCGTGCTCTGCTTGAGACTTTGAATAAATGAGAATATCATCGATGAACACAATGATGAACTTATCTAAATAAGGTTTACAAACCCTATTCATTAAGTCCATGAAGATAGCTGGGGCATTCGTCAAACCAAAAGGCATGACAGCTCGTAATGCCCATATCTTGTACAGAAAGCAGTTTTGGGAATATCTTCTTCGAGAACACGAAGTTGATGATACCCAGAACGCAGATCGATCTTGGAAAAGCATGAAGCACCTTGCAGCTGGTCGAAGAGATCATCAATTCTAGGTAGGGGATATCGATTCTTGATGGTAAGCTTATTAAGCTCACGATAATCGATACACATTCGAAAAGATCCATCTTTCTTTTTCACAAAGAGAACAGGAGCTCCCCAAGGCGAATAGCTCGGATGGATGAATCCTTTATCAGACAACTCTTGAAGCTGTTTCGATAACTCTTTCATCTCGGATGGTGCAAGACGATAAGGTGCTTTCGCAATCGGGTTGGCATTGGGTACAAGGTCAATATGAAACTCGACTTGACGAACTGGAGGCAAACCAGGCAGTTCATCGGGAAACACCTCCGGATAATCCCGAACAATCGGAATATCCTGAATACTCTTGCTCTTGCCTTTCTCCTCGGTGACATGTGCCAGGAAAGCAACATATCCTTTTCGCAAATATCTTTGGGCTTTTGTACATGACATAAGCTTCAATCCGCCAGATGGTTTTTCGCCACGAACTTCCAGAATATCGCCAGACGGAAGAGGAATACGAACAATCTTATCGAAATAAACCACCTCAGCATGATGTTTGGTTAACCAATCCATCCCCACGATAATATCGAAACTCCCAAGTTGCATCAGTGTGATGTCAATGGGAAAAAGATGGTTATCAAGGTTTAACTGACAATCACGAATAACAGAATCGAGAACAAGAGGTTTACCAGTAGCAACTTCGACAGATAAGGGTTTCCTCAGTTTAGTTCTAGGTATCGCAAGCAAAGATTCGAAAGATAATGAAACAAAACTTCTATCGGCACCAGAATCAAAAAGAATAGATGCAGGTCGATTGTTAACAAGAAACGTACCATTAACCACCTCGTTGTCAGCCCTCGCTTCGTTAGCATTCACATTGTACGCTCATCCACGAGCGGGATTCACATTTGCGTTTACATTCACATTCGGGTTCGCATTAGCATTTGTGTTTGCATTCACTAGCCTTGGACAATTGTTGCGGAAGTGACCAAACTCTCCGCAATTGAAACATGTACCCGGTGGGAATCTAGCAGCATTCCCCAGGACTGGAGCTTGATTCTGAACAATCTGATTCTGACCCGAACGACAGACGTTGGCCAGATGTCCAAGCTTACCACACGTTGTGCATTGTCTACAAGCTTGTTGTGCAACATGATGACCATTGCTGCGAGCACAATGAGGTGCGGTACCAGCGTATGCTTTCTTCGCAGGCTGTTGAGCTGGTGGGTTCTGAAGGTTCTGAGCAGTAACAGCAAAGTTCTGAGCACCCTTTCGCTTTCTTGACTTCTTCGAAGACTTACCTTCTTTACCCTTACCCTTTTTCTTGTCCTTCCCTGAATCAGTCGCCTTCTTTTTATCACCCTTGCGGGTGAGTTTACCCTTCCTGACTTGAGACTCAGTCAGGGTAGCAGACAACTCGATTGCTTAGCAAAGGGTGGTAGGATTAACACCGGTCACTATATCCAGAATAGAATCGGGTAGACCATCGATGTACCTCTCTATCGCTTTCTCCAATGGGGTAACCATAGTAGGACACAAAAGACTGAGCTCCTCAAATCGATCCGTATACGCACGGTGTTCTCCCCCGTCTTGTTTCAGATCGTCAAACTCTCGTTCCAAAGCTCGAATTTCATGACGGGGACAGAACTCTCTCATCATGAGAGCTCGAAGCTCTTCCCATGTTTGTGCCAACGCCATTTCGGCACCCCTGTCACGCATCACTCCGTTCCACCATGTAAGAGCACGCTTCTCAAACACACTTGATGCAAAATTCAACCTTACGCCCATTCGGACATTGCACATGTCTGAATGTGTTCTCGATACTCTCGAACCATTGAAGTAGTGCAGTTGCTCCTTGTGACCTAGAAAACTTTAGCGGCTTAGCAGAATTGAAATTCTTGAAATTACATTGTGCGTTGTTATTGTTGTTATTATTGTTGTTGTACAGCTCGTGGATTTGGGTCACAACGCCTGGAAGCACAGCAGCCATTTGCTGAGAGACAAGGGCTGCGATTTCTTCAGCAGTAAAAGTTTGTGCATCACGTCGAGGAGACATTGTCTAACAAGGAAATATGAGAAACGAGTGAGGTCGACACTTAGGAAAAACAAAAGAGGTATCGAAAATATCGACGAAACATAAGGAAGGCGATCATTTGTTTGTTACCTCGAACAAACAAATGACACGTAGTGACTAATCAAAGTAATGAATCAAAATAATGTATCGCGAAGACATGCTCGCCTATAAGTGAACACTCACCACAAGAGTTCCCAGGTAAGAGTGACTGGTCCGATTATGTGGATTTGTACGGACACTCTAGCCTTAGACAGAAAACTCAGGGTACAGGCGTTCACTCTTCCAGTTTGCACGTGTTCACATTATTTAGACCCAAACTTCGACGAGATTTTGAAAACTCAAAAGGCACTAAGCCAAAAATGAGTCAAACTGGTAGGGTTCAAAACCTTATAATAGAGGGTTCAAAACCTAGTAATCAATCATCCTAGAATGGATGATTAATATTCGAAGCAGATTCGGATTTTGTTTTTAAAATTCTAAACGCAAATCAACTTGCGTTGGGGCCCTAGAAAGTTATAGTCTAGGTCAAAATATTACTAATAACCTAATTCTCTATAACCATCGGCTCTGATACCAACTTCTTCTGTCACACCCCGACCACATAAAACAACAAACCGTGGCGGAAACGTCGGGGAGTGTTGTAACAGAATTATTGTTTCAACCCATGGATACAAAGAGTTTCGTTTTATTGAATATTAAACATTTTCTTAAAGTTAAACAAGCGAGTCAAACATAGTTCATCATCGTTATTAAATCACTAAGGCCTCGTCCAGTCCTAAGTGAGCATGCATCCTATTCGCAATCAACACTAAGCAACTTCACCTGAAACATATGTAAAAACAAAGTCAGCAAAGAAATGCTGGCGAGCACATAGTTTTTGTGTGAGTGTCAGATTCATGGCTCGTTTACATGTTGAAATAACTCGTACAACTTCGTTGTTCGATAGTAGAAAACCTTGTTTTGTAAAATGTTAGTATTGTAAAAAGAATAACCAAGTCAAAATAGATTGGTTAAAACTTATAAACCTTGTTGCCATGAATCTTAACCCAAAACATTTTTTTTCGTAAACCAAATCGTAAATCGTTCTCATAATAAAACTCGTATGGTTTATATCGTTTAGTAAACCTCGTTGTGTAACATCGTTTAACTCGTTCTTGTTATAGATCATCGTTCACTTGTTTAAATCGTTCATAATCATTCAATCGTTCAAAATCGTTCACTTCATTCACTCGTTCAAATCGTTCTCGTTTTAATTGTGAAAACTACTTTTGGTCGTCTCGCTAATAGCATTCAAACCTTTGTGACTCGTTCATCGTTCAACTCGTTCTCGCATTAACAAACCTCCAAAGGGTAAGTTAACAATCATCAGATTCAGTCATTACCCACCTAACCCACACATAACCATGGGTCCGGTCTGATAACGGGATTTGTCGGATCCTATGGTACCATAACCTAATACTGGTCAGCTTGATCAATGCTAATGAATGTCATTCGTTATGTAACTACCACCAACAAGTTCGTTCACATTATCGAAATCGTTATTAGTTTTGTATAAACCATCTCAATCATTTTGAAACCATCGTTAGAATATTGAAATCGTTTTGATACATATGAATTACCCCAAAACAATCGAAAACAGTAAAAAGAGGGGATCTATGTACTCACCTTTGGGTGCGTTTTTTTATACACAATCCCTCAAATTGTTTATTCGTCCTAAATTAAATAAGAATGATTTAACAATCAAAAACCCACAAAAATACCGAAGTTTCTCCGATACTTAGAATTTTCACATAACCTTGAGATTTCTCGAAAAGTTATTATTTTTTATTATTTTGGTGTATTTGTATATATGTACTCGAGCGTAACACACATAATCTTGTCAACACTAACACATGATCATACACATATTGCAAAACACATAGCACATTAAAACACATAAAATAACCCATGAACAACCCATTCTAGTGTAGGTGGAAAAACACTTATTTTAGTGTTTCGGTAACATTTTTGGGCGTCGGAAGTCACGTATGACTAACCAAACACCAAGTAAACTTAATATAAGTTAAATTACTTATTTTAATAGCAAAAATATCAGTTTGGTTACTGATCTAAAACAGTTTTGTAAAAGTCCTCCAAAAAGGCGATTTTTGACCGTTTTACCGCATAGTTTTGCATCAAACGTTACCCGAACCATCCCAAATCGAAATGACTTGAAATTTTAACACAACCCATGTTATTTACTGAATAAAATAATGGTTATACTCATGATAGTGCAGGTCTTAAACAAAGCATATAAATCATGCAAATTTCACATAATTTACCACTTTTTAAGCTATATGTACAACATGCAAAGCTATCAAACCTATGTCAAAGTTTCATGCCACTATAATACATCAAATAATATTATTTTTATTGTTTATAACCAGATCTAAAACAGTTTTTGTCATTTAACCATTTTTCATCACTTCTTGAGTTTTAAATCAACATATTTTCACATGTACAAGTGCCTAAAGCATACCATCATAGCAACATCATTTTTTTATGAGTTTAAAAGCATCAAATATGATATTTATTCAGAACTATTTGCTGAAGTAATTTACATTTAACACAGCATATATAAATCACCAAATACTTGCATTTTTACCACCATTCAAGAACATGTAACAACATAGACAAGTATTTAACAAGAAATCGAACTTCAAGACTCACACACACACATATATATGTACGGTTTATACATACATATATACATCACCATTATTTATTTGTTTCAAGACCCACTTCATTTTAGATTTCAAGTTTAGTGAAAATCCCAAGATTCAAGAGAAACTTCAAATCATGAAGAACAACCAAGAATCTAAAGTATGATTTAAACATAAGTGTTATACCTTCAAGATTCAAGTAGGTTGTAGTGACGAGATTTGATGATTGGAAGCTTGTAATCACTTGACAACACCTTGGGAACACCTTAGTATCTTCACACCACTTGAAGGTTGCTAGTAGGGACTTGAAATATGAAGAACAAGACTTGAAGTTATGAAGAAGATGAAGATGGAGGAGGGAGAGGGTTGGGGATGGTTGTAGGAGGGAGGAGAGAGGAGGATTTTGAGTGATGATGATTCTTGGAATTGGAAGATTATGTAGAGATTTAGAAGGTAAGAGAATGAAGGCATGTGTAACACTTGTCCATAAAAGTCTAATGTGATACTTGCAATATTTCTCAAATATTTGGTGGGGTCCCTACAAGATATGACCGAAAATATCAAGGGGGGAAGGGGCCAAGGTGTAAATTTTTATAATAATATGCTATATGTAGGCTAAAACGGGTGTTAAACTGGATACCGGGTATTTTATCTAGCATTTAAACCCCGGTTTATAGCGTTCTAAATTATTTTTATTATACTATAAAAATAATCTTGCCAAAATATTACTGAAATAAATTTCAGTTGCCAAGACTAGCTGCGTTATCTGCGTTTTGCTGTAGAAGCACTGTGTTGCGCAGAAACACACGGTACGCACTTAAACTTTGAAAAATAACGTTTTTAGGCGTTTTAATTTATTTTTCAACACGGACCTGATTAAAATAAAATTTTAATCATAACAGAATATTTTTGGGATTTAAATATTATCCGGGCGGTCACCAACGTTCGTTTCGCAGTGTTGTCGTAATTAGTTCTTTTAGTTCAACTAAACGTGTTTTTGCCATACCGAATCCTTCGAAACTTATTTCTAAGTTATGTAGAGGATATTTAGGGTATGTTTAGCTTACGTCACGTTTCCGGAGTGTACGTCACGTTAAACTGACTGCGTTTATGCACCAGTTTGCGTATAACCTTCCATAAAGTGATTTAAAGCTTGAAATCGGAATCGAATCAAATTGTAAAATCATTAAACACAATTGCACATATAATAACACCAAAACACATATAATAACACCAAAGCACATTGTTTTATTGATAACCAACATTGTTTTACATTATACAATGATTACAGAACACAGTTGTCACAAGTTGGTATCAGAGCCAATGGTTATAGGGAATTAGGTTATTAGCAATGCTTTGACCTAGACTATAACTTTCTAGGACCCTAACATGAGCTATCTTGCATTTAGATTTTAAAATAATACCGTCACCTATCCTTAGGTGATAACCACAACGAGAACACAATAACAAATTCGCCTCGACAATTAATCATCTATCCTTGGATGATTGATTACAAGGTTTTGATCCCTCTTGTTTTCGAAATCTCGTCAAAGTTTGGGTCCAAATAATGTGAACACGTGCAAACTGGAAGAGTGAATGCCTGTACCCTGAGTTTTCTGTCTAAGGCTAGAGTGTTCGTACAAATCCGCAGTATCGGACCAGTCACTCTTACCTGGGAACTCTTGGGGTGAGTGTTCACTTATAGGTGAGCATGTCTTCAGTGATACATTATTATGACCCATTTACTTTGATTTGTCACTGCGTGTCGTTTGTTTGTTCGAGGTAACAAACGAATGATCGCCTTCCTTGTGTTTTGTCGATGTTTTCAATACCTTTTTTGTTTCTCCAATTATCGACCTCACTCGTTTCTCATGTTTCCTTGTTAGACAATGCCTCCTCGCCGCGATGCTCAAACTTTTACTGCTGAAGAAGTCGCAGCCCTTGTCTCTCAGCAAATGGCTGCTGTACTTCCAGGCGTTGTGACCCAAATCCACGAGTTATACAACAACAATAATAACAACAATAACGCACAAAGTAATTTCAAGAATTTCAATTCCACGAAGCCGCTTAAGTTTTCTGGGTCACAAGGAGCAACTGCGCTCCTGCAGTGGTTTGAGAGTATCGAGAGCACATTCAGACATGTGCAGTGTCCGAATGCGCGTAAAGTTGAATTTGCTTCAATCGTGTTTGAGAAGCGAGCTCTTACATGGTGGAATGGAGTGATGCGTGATAGGGGTGCCGAAGTGGCGTTAGCACAAACTTGGGAAGAGCTCCGAGCTCTCATGATGAGAGAGTTTTGTCCCCGTCATGAGATTCGAGCTTTGGAACGAGAATTCGATGATTTGAAACAAGACGGGGGAGAACACCGTGCTTATACGGATCGATTTGAGGAGCTCAGTTTGTTGTGTCTCACTATGGTTACCCCACTGGAGAAGGCAATTGAGAGGTATATCGATGGTTTACCCGATTCCATTCAGGATATTGTGACTGGCGTTAATCCTACTACCGTCCGTCATGCGATCGAGTTATCGGCTACCCTTACTGTGTCCCAAGTTAGGAAGGGTAAACTCACCCGCAGGGTGATAAAAAGAAGTCGACCGATTCTGACAAGGAAAAGGGTAAGGGAAAGAAGCAGGGTGAGTCTTCGAAAAAGTCAAGGAAGCGCAAGGCTTCCTAGAACTTTGCTGTCACCAACCAGACTGCTCAGAACCCACCGACTCAACCTCCTGCAAAGAAAGCATATGCTGGTACCGCACCTCACTGTGCTCGATGTAATGGTCACCATGTTGCCCAACAGGCCTGTAAACAGTGTGCTACGTGTGGTAGACTTGGGCATTTGGCCAACATTTGTCGTTTTGGTCAAAATCAAGCTGCTCAGGTTCCAGCACAAGCTCAAGGGAATGCTGCGAGATTCCCACCTGGTTCTTGTTTTAATTGCGGTGAAATGGGTCATTTCCGCAACAACTGCCCGAGGTTGGGAAATGCAAATGCGAACCTGAACGCGATAGCGAATGTGAATCCTGCTCGTGGATGAGCATTCAATCTAAACGCGAACGAGGCAAGGGCAGACAACGAGGTTGTTACCGGTATGTTCCTTGTTAACAATCAACTTGCATCTGTTCTTTTCGATTCTGGTGCCGATAGGAGTTTTGTTTCGTTTTCCTTTGAACCTTTACTTGCGATACCTAGAACTAAACTGAGGAAACCCTTATCTGTCGAAGTTGCTACTGGTAAACCTCTCGTACTTGATTCTATTCTTTATGGTTGTCAATTTAACCTCGATAACCATATTTTTCCTATCGACCTCACGCCGATGCAACTTGGGAGTTTCGACATTGTCGTGGGAAAGGATTGGTTAACCAAACACCATGCTAAGGTGGTTTGTTTCGATAAGATCATTCGTATTCCTCTTTCATCTGGCGATGTTCTGGAAGTTCGTGGCAAAAAACCATCTGGTGGATTGAAACTCATGTCGTGTACGAAGGCCCAGAGTTATTTACGAAAGGGATATGTTGCTTTTCTGGCACATATCACCGAGGAGAAGGACAAGAACAAGAGTATTCAGGATATTCCGATTGTTCGGGATTATCCAGAGGTGTTTCCTGATGAACTGCCTGGTTTGCCTCCAGTTCATCAAGTCGAGTTTCATATTGACCTTGTACCTAATGCTAACCCGATTGCGAAAGCACCTTATCGTCTTGCACCGTCTGAAATGCAAGAATTATCGAAACAGCTTCAAGAGTTATCTGATAAAGGATTCATCCGACCGAGTTATTAACCTTGGGGAGCTCCTGTCCTCTTTGTGAAAAAGAAAGATGGATCTTTTCGAATGTGTATCGATTATCGTGAGCTTAATAAGCTTACCATCAAGAATCGATATCCCCTACCCCGAATTGATGACCTCTTTGATCAGCTGCAAGGTGCTACATGTTTCTCCAAGATCGATCTGCGTTCTGGGTATCATCAGCTTCGGGTATTCGAAGAAGATATTCCCAAAACTGCTTTCCGCACGAGATATGGGCATTACGAGTTTACTGTCATGCCTTTTGGTTTGACGAATGCTCCAGCTATCTTCATGGACTTAATGAATAGGGTCTGTACACCTTATTTAGACAAGTTCATCATTGTGTTCATCGATGATATTCTCGTTTATTCGAGGTCTCGAGCCAATCACGAGCAACACCTTCGTTTGACTTTGGAACTCCTGAAGAAGGAACAACTTTTTGCTAAATTCTCCAAGTGTGAATTTTGGCTTAAAGAAGTTCAGTTTTTGGGACATATTGTCAACGAGCAAGGTATTCATGTGGATCCATCCAAGATTGCAGCAATCAAGGATTGGAATACACCAACGACACCTACAGAAATTCGTTCTTTCCTTGGTCTCGCTGGTTATTATCGTCGCTTCATTTCTAATTTCTCGAAGATTGCGGTTCCACTCACTGCTTTGACTCAAAAGAATAAGCCTTTTGAGTGGGGACCCAAGCAAGAAGAAGCGTTCCAAACGCTGAAACAGAAGCTATGCAATGCTCCTGTTTTATCTTTGCCCGAGGGAAATGATGATTTCGTTGTCTACTGTAATGCGTCCAACTTAGGCCTTGGTTGTGTTCTTATGAAACGAGGTAAAGTCATAGCATATGCATCTAGACAATTGAAAGTTCATGAGAAGAACTACACGACTCACGATCTTGAGTTGGGAGCTGTGGTTTTCGCTCTAAAAATCTGGAGACACTATCTTTATGGCACGAAGTGTGTGGTTTTCACAGACCATAAAAGTCTCCAGCATATTCTTAATCAGAAGGAGTTGAACATGAGGCAACGACGTTGGGTTGAACTCCTAAATGACTACGATTGCGAGATTCGCTACCATCCTGGTAAGGCGAATGTCGTAGCCAATGCGCTTAGTCGAAAGGAGCGAGTCAAGCTTCATTCTGTTCGAACTCTATCTGATCTTCAAACTCGTGTTCTTCAAGCTCAGCAATCTTGTGTTTCACAAGATTTGATAGGTAAGGAATTACCACATGAGCTTGAGCTTAAACTCGAAGCAAAGGATGATGGTTTACTCTATTTCAAGGATCGTTTGTGGATTCCGAAACAAGACGATCTTCGCACTTTAGTGATGGACGAATCTCATAAGTCTCGATATTCTATCCATCCTGGTGCTGATAAAATGTACAAGGATCTTCGTACTAAGTTTTGGTGGCCTGGTATGAAGAAGGATGTTGCCTTGTATGTATCGAAATGCCTAACTTATCTCAAAGTCAAGGCAGAACATCAACGACCTTCTGGTTTGCTTGTACAACCAGAGATACCGGTTTGGAAGTGGGAGAACATTGCGATGGATCTCATTACTAAATTACCACGTACATCTAAAGGTCATGATGCTATTTGGGTTGTTATCGATCGATTAACGAAGTCAACTCATTTTTTCCGATTCGCGAGGATCTATCTGCTGATAAACTTGCAAAGATTTATGTTGATGAGATTGTATCACGACATGGTATTCCTTTGGATATCATTTCCGATCGTGATGCTCGATTTTCATCTCATTTCTGGAAGACCATGCAATCTGCTATGGGAACCCAACTAAATCTAAGCACTGCTTATCATCCCCAAACAGATGGACAATCTGAAAGAACGATTCAAACTTTGGAGGATATGCTTAGAGCATGCGTGATTAACTTTGGTGGTAATTGGGATTCTCATCTTCCATTGATCGAGTTCTCTTACAACAATAGTTATCATGCTAGCATTAATATGGCACCATTCGAAGCTCTCTACGGTCGAAAATGTCGTTCACCTGTCTGTTGGAACGAGACCGGTGAAGCTCAGCTTACTGGACCTGAGCTTGTTCTGGAAACAACAGACAAAATCAAGAAAATTCGCGATAATCTTGTGACAGCTAGATACCGTCAAAAGAGTTATGCGGATTTACGACGCAAGCCCTTAGAATTTCAAGTCGGAGACCATGTCCTACTCAAGGTGTCACCTTGGAAGGGAGTGGTGAGATTTGGAAAGAAAGGAAAACTTGCACCACGATATGTTGGACCATTTAAGATTGTGGAAAGAATTGGGAAGGTTGCCTATCGACTAGAGCTACCTCCAGAGCTTGGAAATATTCATCCGACTTTTCACGTGTCCAATCTGCGAAAGTGTTTAGCTGACGCTGATCTTCACATTCCACTCGACGAAATCCAAATCGATGAAACGATGCAGTTTGTCGAGAAACCTGTGGAGATAGTGGACCATACATACAAACAGTTGAAGAACAAACGAATTCATTTGGTCAAGGTTCTCTAGGAATCTAAACATGGCCCAGAGTTTACTTGGGAACGTAAGGACCAAATGAAGGCGAAATATCCGCAATTGTTCCCACAAGTTTCCTCTAGTTAAAATTTCGGGACGAAATTTCCTAAAGTAGGGGAGACTGTGACAACTGTGCTCTGTAATCGATGAACAATGCAAAACGATGTTAATTATTAATAAAATGATGTGTTTTGGTGTTACTATATGTGTATTTGTGTTTGAGGATTTTACGATTCGATTCGATTCCGATTTCAAGCTTTAAATCGCTTTCTGGAAAGTTATACGCAAACTGGTGCGTAAACACAGTCAGTTTAACGTGAAAAACACTCCGGAATAGTGACATAGGCTTAACATACCTAAAATAACCTTTACAAAACTTAGAAATAAGTTTTGGATGGTTTGGTGTGTTGAAAACAAGTCTATTCGATCGCAGGGACTATTTGTGTCAAACTGCGAAACTATACCAATTCATATGGTATCAAAGAGTCCAGAACTTGATCATAAGCTAAACACACCATAAATAACCTAAACATAGCTTAGAAGTAAGCTTTGAGGGGTTCGGTGTGCGAAAACATGCTTATTTGATCTTACAGGGACTAAAAGTGTCAAAAACGACGTAAGTTTGCATTTTCGCGCATATCTTACGTTCTGACCATATCTGGACACCCAAAATTTTTGTAGACACTAAAATATTTTTATTTTAGTGATCGGCATACAAAAATACCGTTCGTCGCTCAATTTGGATCGTTTTCGCGTCCGTTTGAGTTTTGTCGTAATTTAACAAATAACGCGAACGTATGACCAAACGAGCCGACATCCGAGAGTTTTCCGAGCACATTTTGAGTCCTCTAAACCTTATTGACCTTGTAGAGCCTTGAAAATGGCTTAACGGGGGGCCAAAGGGCCTGAAATAAGCTCAAAGCAAGTGCAGGGACCTGAACTGTCAATTTTCAAACTTTTGCTGATCTGGGGAGGCCAGGCGGGGCGCGTAAGCCTGCCCCTGTCTCTTACGCAGGCCGTATGAATGTGCCAGTGACCAAAAATTGATTTTCAGCAGAGGTTTGATACTTCAGGGGCTGTTATGGCAATTCTTTTGTGTGATGGGCAAGTTTAAGTGATCACCAAGGTTACTAATCAGCTCCTAACAATTGTATGGCCATGATTTAATCCTTGATGGCCACACAAACACATGGAATGATCTTGTTCATCATGCTCTAGTATAAATAGCCAAGCACTTTCATTCATCCATTGCTCATTCTTGTCTTCTCTTCTCTACATCTGATTTGGGAGCTCTCTCTCAAGTGTTTGGAAACTTATTCTTTGTAGAAAAGATAGCAAGGACCCTTAGTGAGCATTCTTTCATTCTTTTTATTTATGTTAGTGCAGAAAGTCAAACAGTTTGGCCAATAGTTTGACTTTCGGTTTTGACCATCAATTGGGCAAGTCAAAGTTCAATTGAACTTTGTAACGTGATTGTAATCACGATGGTTATAATCCTTAGTGATTATGCCTACTGATTACCACGTTAACTAGGCATAGTGATGAGTCAAAGTTTCGGTCAAAATGCGTTTTAGCACGCATTTTGCAACGGAACTATTTTCGGGTATCAAAACCCATTGTTTTGATATCAAATCAGTTTTCTAAGTAGGTTAAACATGTTTTGACATGTTTAACTCGTCACTATTAGTTAGTGCTTGTTTAAGGTCGTAAGTTAAGCGGTCTAAACAACTGCTTAGACTTTCAAACCCGACCCGTTTGGTCGATCATTAGGATCCGACTAAGCTTGATTAGTGATCATAGTTTCATAGGGAATAACCACTGAGGTTATACCTTATGATCACATAGGATTGGTTAGTTATCTGTTAAGTAGCTTGTATGCCCATAGGAAATGACCAAAATGCCCTTTTGAAGCATAAATCCATATTGTGCATATGTGAACATATTTTTGACATTTAATCTGATTTAGAAACATATTACGGTATTATTGGGCATGTAAGACCTGATATAGCTCATAACTAACCATTCGAACACAGTTTTACGCGAACGACGCGTTAAAGTAGCATAAGCTACCTTAATGGGTCGTAACGGGTCGAAAGCACTTAGGCTAGGTTCCGATTTAGAATGTAGGCTTTGTTAAACCATATCATATGAGTGCCACACTCATTGGTTTACAAGACCTCATTTCATCCGATCCTCCGATTTAGGTGTCAATTTTATTTACAAGTGATCCGATTACTAGGTACTACTTGAATTTCCTTGGTTTGTCTGAGCTTCGCTAAGTTCTTTAGATCAAGGATACCCTTCCATTCAATGTGAGTACATAGTTCCTCTATTTTACTGTTTTCAATTGTTTTGGGGTGATTCATATGTGCTAAATGTTTTTCGAGGTTTTAACGATGGTTTTCAAAACGATTTTCGATCTTATAACAATGTTTTCAAAAACGATTAAAATTGTTTATATTAAATTAATAACGATTTTGATATAGTAAACAAACTTGTTGGTTGTATTTACATAACGAATAATATCCATTAGTTTTGGCCGAACCGACCAGTATTAGGTTATGTACCATAGGATCTGACAAATCCCGTTATCAGACTGCACCCATGGTTATGTGTGGGTTAGGTGGGTAACGACTGAATTTGTGATTGTTAATTTACCCTTTGGTGGTTTATTAATGCGAGAAGCGATAGGCGAGTTGCGAAGGTTTGGATGTTATTAGCGAGACGACCAAAAGTAGTTTCACAATTAAAACGAATACGATTTTGGGACGAATTAAACGATTTGGAACGACCTAAACGAAATAAACGATTTGAACGAACGATTGGTTTTGGGTAGTGATTAGATAATGAGACGGGTGTAGCATGATAGAATCATGGTAGATACGCCGTTGGTACATCTTATATATAAGTGCTTCTATCATATTACATTACGTGTCATTATTTAGTTCACTTGGGAAACGATTTGAAACGATGTCACACAACGAGGTTTTCGAAATGATATAAACCATACGAGTTTTATTAACGAGTTTTTAACGAGATGTTTTACGAATTGGTTTACTAAAGCAAATGTTTTGGGGTTAAGAATCATGGCTGTGAGATTTTATAAACCATAACCATCTTGATTTGAGTTGGTTAATTATGTTGCAATACACTTTTCAAAACAAGGTTTGTACTTTTGACTCTTGTAGTCTAATGAGGTACTGCAACATACAAACGAGCCATGAATCCGATACTCTCACAAAACCTATCTGCTCGCCAGCATTTCTTTGCTGACTTTGTTTTTACATATGTTTCAGGTGATGTTGCGTGATGATTGCTAGGAAGCATGTTCACTTAGGACCTGGACGTGGCCTTAGTGACATAAAAACGATAGTAGACGATGTTTAATTTGTTTGTTTGGTTTTAAGACAATGTACATTACTTGAAAAATCAATAAAACGAAACTTTTAATCACCATGGTTGTTGAAACGATGATTCTGTTACAACACTCCCCGACGTTTCCGCCACGGTTTGTTGTTTTAACGTGGTCGGGGTGTGACAATTACAATTCCATTCCATCTCTGGATTGATCTCATTCATCCATGTGATGAGCTTTCGCTCATGAGCATTACTTCACCGACCTTAAAAGAATTATCACATTAAGATTTATGCCAATTTCATTTATAAGATTAGGGATTAGCATTTTTCATTCTTATTCCTTCAAGCATGGTGTTTTTTACATCACCTTGTTTACATATTAACCCTTTCTATACACTTCTTAAAAACATTAGTGCGTTTGACCCGTTCATAACGGGTCAATACATAACCATTTCTTAACATATTATTTTCGTTGTTTGATCCGTTCATGACGGGTCATTACATAACCATTATTTCGCAAGTCTTTAGCTCATTTGGTGTACTACATTACACCATTCCTCTCTTCTTTGGTACTCTCACGGTTTGAAATTAAATTATTTGTCAACTTCTTTAGTTTGACTTTTCAAGGTCAAACTGTCACTTATTTCTTATTATATATCTATATGTACTGAAGCACACGTTTGTACTTCTTTTCAATTCACACATGCTTACAATTTCATTGCTTCATTGTTTCGGTGTTTTCTTGCAAACACTTGCCCTTCCCGTTCATACTTAAACCTTTCGTCCGGGTCGTAATCCGTCATTCGTTTTGACTCTCGAGAGTCGATTACTATCATACTTCACACATGTAACTCATCCAAGGTTTATTTCTTACAACTAAAGATTCCTGCCACATCAACCGTTTTCAATGGTTATACTTACTTACTTAATGGACCAAACTTCTCTTTCAATTTATTTTATTTTTATTACTTACTTTTGTTAGTGCATTTATGTCTATCACCTCCGTCAATACAGACCGTAGCGAGAACTGATCTAACCATGCCTTATAGTGTTATATTTAGAGAAATGGCAAGGTGGCATTTATGTAATTAATGAGATCTTTCATTAAGCCCCTTGGCCTATAAATAGGAATCTAATGTGTTAGATTTAGAACTTTTGCACATTTGAAGACTTTAGAGCTTTGGAGCTAGAGAGAGAGTCTAGAGAGAGAAAGTGCAAGAGGTGATTCACGGTTCTTTGTACGTTTCAGATCTATCAATAGAATCACGTTTATAGTACGTTCTCGTGTTCAGTCACTCACGTGTACGGATTCCGCACGTCACACGTGTCGATACGAAATCGTTCGGAGTCAAAAACTGATCCTACAAGTGGTATCAGAGCAGGAGCTCAGTTGCGAAGATCAAACACACTGATTCGTTGGAAAAACATCAGATTCAGATCAAAAATTGCATCAGATTTGTTCAATTTCTTCATCTTTTTCATTTCGTCACGTATTCAACTGAAAATTGCAAAATTAAACGGGTTTTTACGGATAAAATCGGCTAATTTTTGGATATTATGTGCGAAAACACTTGATCTACAATCCGAGTCAAAGACATCCCACCCGAGTGAGTAACTTGGTCAACATATTAACTTTGTCAGTCAACAGTTCTCGGCCTCATTTATTACATACCACAGTCATCACGTGAAATCTTGAATCTATTCATTACATCAGACTTTATTGTAGAGACCAAAGGATTGCATGTGACTTTTCATATTGCTTGAGCTTTTATTGAATAACATGTCTCTTCGTGGTGTCTCTCGGTCGAACAGCAACTCGACCGGATTGCCACCCTAGTCAAAGGACAAAAGTTTATTTGTTTGTATATCAATTGGTGTCACTCGGTCGGACAACAACTCGACCGGATTGCCACCCGAGTCAAAGAAAGATTTATTTGTAGTGTCACTCGGTCGTACAGCCACTCGGTCGTACAGCAATCCGAGCGAGTTGCCACCCTGTTCACTGAACTTTTGACTTTTGTTGACCTATCCGACCGGATTACCACTCGGTCGGATGGCAATCCGAGTCGTTGCAACTAATCTGTTTTTGTTGAATTCAGGTGTGTTTTGATGAAGAATCATTGGTCAACGAACACTCAATTGGTCAACAAAGAATCAATTTCGACGAACCTTTAGTGATTGACGAAACCTTAAATACACGTGTTCAACTAAGGTGTTGTCAGTTGCATGTGAATTAGAAAGTTCGGTCCAATCACATTTATACATCACGTGATAATTTTTTTGTTTGTTATCAAGTCCAAAATTGCGGCCCAATGAGATTTTAGTATCAATTTGTGTGATAGCCTAGTCCATGTGATGATTTGTTGTTGGTCCAATGAGAATTAGGTTCATATAGATATCATATAGGTGTAAGTTCAAAGCATCGAGTGGTGATTTTTGTTATCACCCGATTGTTATTATTGTTGACTTTTGTTAACTCACTCGATCGGATACTCGTTTGATCAAGTTGTTTGATAAGTGTTTGAACTGATCGTTTTTGTTTGTTCGTTTCAGGTGATTCGAGTTGATAAACAAGACGAAAGATTCAAGGAACGAAAAATTCAAGAAGCATTTCAAAGATGTCAGAAATTGGCGAAGAGTTTTATAACACGTTTTATAACGCGTTTACATCAGAAGAAACTCCAGTGACACCAAAGAATGCTACAATCGTGATATCTGAAAGTTTGAATCATGATAACGTGTACGGAAATCATCTGAGACCACCAAAGCTCATGAATATCGAAGATTATCACTGGTGGTATGAAATATTTGAAAACTGGGTACAAGCCGATGCGTATGATAGTTGGATCACGTTGACCATAGGATATGAAAAACCAAGAAATGAAAAACACGAATTAATCACACTTAAAGATTTCACAGCTGATGATAAAAAGGAACATTCAAGTGAATTAAGAATGAAAACTCTACTTCAACAATCTATCAGAGAGGATATTTTCTCACTACTTCAGCATGGTGAAACGTCTAAGTCAATTTGGGAAGCGTTAAAGTTAAAAGCTGAAGGTGGAAAGGATATCAAGAAAAACAAGATATCACTGTTGAAGAAAGAGTTTGACTTGTTTAGTTGCATGAAGAATGAAACAGTTCGTCAAATGATAGAACGATTTTGTCATCTGAAGATTGAAATGGAAAGATTTGGAATCCAAAACGATAGAGAAGAGATGGTGGATAAACTCGTCGAGGCATTACCACATGAGGAAGATTGGAAAACCTATGTGATTGTGTTGAAAAATGATGATAAATTCGACGAGATGACGTTAGAAAGCTTGATTGAAAAGATAGAGGGACATGATCTGTTGTTACAAAAACAAAACAAGGTGTCCAGCTCAAGTTATCAACAGAATGTCGATTTGTACTATCGCAGAGGAATGCTACAAAACAATGAATCTCCAAAGATCAAAACTGGTTATAGTGTAGAAAAGACTGGTGACTCATCAAAGAACAAATCTTCGAGCTATGATCCAGGATATCATTCTTCATCTGCACCTGCATCGTGAAAATCTAATCCAAACCAGGATTGGAAAAATTCTCCACTTTTGAACAATGAGTTTGCTCAACAGCACATGAGCTTCTTAGCCTCTATTCTGGTATCTTACAAAAGTTTAATTGCAGGTAAGATCGGAAATCCAAACATGACGAAGGAGGATTACGATCAAGTCGATCCAGAAGAGATGGAACTCATGGACATTCGCTGGTGCATGGCAAGCGTCATCCGAAGAGCTCAAAGATTCATGGAGACAACTGGCAAAAAGTGCTTGGAAGGCCCAGAAATGAAGATAGGTTTCGATAAGAACAAAGTCACTTGTTTCAAGTGTAAACAAAAAGGGCACTTCAAGAGAGAATGCACGAACAACAAAGCTGATGATAGCGTGAATCCTTTTTATGAGGATTACTACAAAAAGGCAATTTATCATCAGAACAACGAGCAGCCAACTAGAAAGCAGATTGAAGAAGGATCTTCTAAAGAAAAGAGACAAGTTGTATTGTCACTTCGTGATCGCAGTGAATCCAGTATACAAAATATTGATTGGGATAAATACTTCGATGAGCAAGAAGGACCTAGAATTGTAATTCATGATGATGAAGGGTATGATTGGAGTCAACATGACAAATTAGCTAGAAAAGCCAAAGCAATGGTTGCTGAGATCAAACAAAGTCGAGAAGAAAGGCATGCTCGCATTAGACTGGATGAAGTGTATGATGCCTACAAAGAAGCAACACTAGCAGGCAGGTGGAGTAAAGAAAAGGAATGCTTTGTTGATCCTCAAGGAAACCCGACAGTTGATCCTAAGAAGGTTGACTTTGAAGCATTAGTTGCTGCTATACCTACTGTAAGTGTTTGGTGCAGAGGCCTTGAGGAGATTCCAAGGTACAAACAGAAGGTTGAAGAAGGCATTAGGAAGGTGATATATGCCAGTTTGGAGAAGAAGAAGAAGACGGTTGAGGAGATTGTGAATGAGAGTGAGAAGCTGGTAAATGAGGTGAAGAAAGCTGAGGAAGGTGTTGGAGAGAAACAACAGGTGTTTGAAGAAGATTAGACTCAACAAGCAAAAGAAGCAACAATGCCAATCACTGAGGTAACAACTCAAAATGATTCTTCTGATCAAAAGGCTGAACAACAGTGCAAGAAATGCATGGAAACGTGCAGTGCTTGTACTGAAAAAGATGAAAAGTTTAAAATAAGAGACATAGAATTCACTAAAATAGAAAAGATTTTCAAAGATAAATATCACGAAATGATTGAAAATGAAAAGTTTTTGAAACAAGAAAATGAAAAGCTGAAACAAAAATGTGATGATCTTGAAAAAGAAAATAAAATATTAAAAGAAAAATGTTCAGCTGTTTGCAACGAATGTGTTCCAAAAGATAATACAATTCAAGAGTTGCAAAAGGAATATGATGGAATGAAATTGTCATATCATACTGTAAAAGAAGCGTATGAAACTTTGAAATGTAAATTCAAAAGTTTAGATGATAGATTGTGTGCTTGTCAAAAAAACACTAAATTTCTTGAAGCCAGATTTGAAGGAAAACAAATGGTTTTAAATCAATATATTGATGATGTCGCTAAGCTCAAACAAGAATTGGCAGATAAAGAAAAGTTGGTCAATAAATTGCAAAGTTACCATGCGTCTTCATACATTCTGGTACGTATTTTCAACATCACACCCGATGGGAAAGAGTCAGAAAAGAACAAAAAGGGAATTGGGTCTGAATACCATCAGGTTCCACCACTGTTGGAGAGTAATTATACATTCTATGATGGCGAAAAGGTGGAAAAAGCAATAAACACAGTTGACCAGTTACCCGACAACATCGATGTGACTTACACCAAATCTGATGATATCAGTGATTCAGAGGTGGTAGGTAAGGTTGTTGAAAGTGTTTTAGAAGAGGAGTCTACCAAAACAGATCAGTCTGAATCACAAGATGAAAATGAGGGAACTTTTCATGATAGTTATCTTAAACACTCAAAATCTGAAAAAGTTGTGAATGATGATTCAAAAGGATTGGTTTATACCATGATTGGATCGGACAAACTATTTTCGGATAATGAATTCCCAATTCAAAATGTGATTTCAGATAAAATCAACAAAGTTTTCAAACTGGTAGAGATTCAAAAGTCAGAAATTTCAAAGTTTGCTGGAAAAGGCAAGAAAGCTTTTTATAACAAACCTAGTTACAAAAAGAAAAAACATGAAGGCTGGGTTGGGTTATAAAAAGAAACAGAATTGGAAAAGAAATGTAACACCAAATTATCAGGAAAAGATGAACTTTGTTCACGGAACAAGTTCTGAAGAAGAGAAAGAACTCCAATTTAGACGACAGTCTAATGAAGAGTTCTATGCTCAAAAGAAAAAGCAACAACAACTGGCTAAAGATGTGTCCAAGAGAACATGCTTTAAATGTAATCAAACTGGACATCTTGCACGCAAGTGTCCAAATCCGAAGACTGTTGATGTTGAGAAAAAGAAGTCTGATGTTGTGAATCAGAAGTCAACCAAGTTTGATTCAAAGCAAACTTGGAAGCCGAAAATGTCAAAGGCTGACTCACAACAAACATGGAAATCGGTGACACCCAAACTTAGAACAACACAAAGTTGGAAAACAACGGTAGATGCAACAAAACCAAATCAGTTTTGGAAACCAAAAGTTGTTGTTCAAAATCAAAATGTTAAAAATGATTCTCACTTTGACAAGAGTAGTGCTCCAAAAGGACAAAGCTGGGTGGTTAAGACACAATCTGTTTCTGAACAGAAAAAGAATGAAGTAAAAGATGAAAAGTTGTTTGTACCAAACGATGATAATTTTCCAAGATTGAATGAAAATTATTGTGTCGAAATGCCTAAGGTCAAACAGGCCTGGGCTAACTTATTCAAGTAATTGAATAGTTTGAATGTGCAGGTGCTCAAAAATTTTGAAAATTATCAACATGGAACAAAGAGCAGCCTGGCACGAGGAGAGGAGGCTGCTAGTCCTTGCAACTGAAACAGGGAGTTTGTTTTTCTGTACATAAATAAACCATATTTCAAAATCCTAAAAATTGAAAAATTTAAAAAAAAAACTAAAAATATGTTTCTATTTTGTTAAAAATTTTGAAAAATAAAAAATATGTTTGTTTTTTTTTTTTTTTAATTTTGTCAAAAACTCAAAAAATTTACAAAAATATGTTACTTGAATACGCCGAAACCCTCACGGCTGAACAAACATGATTAATTTCACGAGATTGAAAAACGGTTTTCAAACTGTAAAAATTCAATGTGTTGTAAATCATGGGGGTACATTATATTTTCTGCAAAACAGAGCATGTGAAGCAGAAAATGGATGGCGAGACAAAGCTATCTACATTGGTTGTCAAATTTTCTATAAATGTTTTTGAATTTTAGGGGGAGTAAGAAATTTTCAGAAAATCCAAAAACATTTGAAAATTTGAAAAAGCCAAAAACATGATAAAATTCAAAATGAGTTGTGTGTAAAAAGAGGAAATGATAGTACATCAGTAGACAATCACAGTACGCTAAAGAAATGGAAAGTTAAATGCGATAAACGGTCTCACTGATGATATGCCAGTAGGTTTTTACACGCTTAGTAGATTGAATTCGAGATATAAACCTAAATATCATATACTTACTTAACTCGTGGGGAACATCTCTCGGATATATGGGTAACCCCCGAAATCTTGTTTGAAAGGCTTTCTATTTCTGACATACTAGGTCTTTGTACGTGATGATATCTGGGGTATTATACCGGGACTTCTGATTTTGCGGGAGCAATAGCCTAGTCCTCGTATAATACTTTGCACTGCTTTAATCATAAAGCTCACACTCTGCATAAAAAATTGATAAAATATCGAAAGATACGAATCAATTGCAGTTGAAGAAAAGATTCTCTAAAGGGAACACACCTAAAGTCGAGCCATCATCTCTCTGATTTTGCGGAAGCAATAGCCTGAGCTCTCATGGCCTCGCATTCACCCCTTACAGATATCATTAGTGTACATTCACCTGTAAGACTGAATATAGGAGTCTGGATACGGGAGTATATTCTGAGGTGGGACACGCAAATAAGTTAAGTCCTTAAAACACTAATCCGTATCTCGAAACAGTTGAACTTTGTGTGAAAATTTAAGTGGATCAGTATACTGACAATCTAAGTGAATCGTTTAGAACCTAAAGTGTTTAAAGCTCAACGGTACTAGTGATTTGTCAAAAACTGATATGATCCTCTGACGCGAACTCAAACAAAAATATTGTCTGTAAATATGTTTGTAAATATTTCTTTACTGCTTTATATTTTAGAAAAATACAAAAAGATTTTGATTTCACTTTATTTTCGACAACCGATGTCCGAGAGCTGAGTTTCAAAATCTAAGTATGTTGATCGTGTTTCTGAAAATAAACAAGTTCATTAATTTGAAACTTGAAGTTTAAACCTAAAAATAAAAAAAATAGTTTGTGATATCTCCAAGGTCATTAAATTGGACTTGGACGATTAACCGTGAAGGATTTGGATTCTTATATTGTTAAAATCTGTAAAAGAGCCTGTTTCCGATTTTGTACGCTAAAAACTGCCAAATCCATGAAGATTGTTGATAGGGGGAGTGGAATCAAGTAATCCTGGATATATTCATATTATTATATCTTAGTGCCAGGATCTTGATTTAGAAAGTTTTATAGAGCCAGGTTACGATTCCTGGATAACTAAAAATGCTTTCACTGTTGAAATGTTTTAGCATATGCTGAAAGCCAGGGTTTTTAATCCTGGATATTCAAAATATTTTTACTTATAAATGTTTAAGGATTGCAAATGTTGTACCAGATTACGATCCCGATAGCCGAGTCTAAGGGGGAGTCTGAAGACGAGTTCAACGCAAAGGGGGAGCGTGCTTTCAAAGAGCCAGATAACTACCCTGAAGGAGCTTGTATCCGGAAAACTAGGTGTCGATCCCAAAAGCACGGAAGCTTGACGAAAGGGGGAGCCTGAAGTGAAGAGTCTACTGAAAGGGAGAGCTGAAGCTCAAGACAGATCCACCGGGATTCTGTTCGAGCAAGAGGGAGTCTATGTTACTAAAGATGTAATAAAGCTCCAAGAAGACTCAGAGAGAGAGAAAGACAAGACGCTACGAGATTGACTGCGGCAATATCCAAGGAGGAGTCTGTTAGTGCATTTATGTCCATCGCCTCCATCAATACAAACCGTAGCGAGAAATGATCTAACCATGCCTTATAGTGTTATATTTAGAGAAATGGCAAGGTGGCATTTATGTAATTAATGAGATCTTTCATTAAGCCCCTTGGCCTATAAATAGGAATCTAATGTGTTAGATTTAGAACTTTTGCACATTTGAAGACTTTAGAGCTTTGGAGCTAGAGAGAGAGTCTAGAGAGAGAAAGTGCAAGAGGTGATTCACGGTTCTTTGTACGTTTCAGATCTATCAATAGAATCACGTTTATAGTACGTTCTTGTGTTCAGTCACGCACGTGTACGGATTCCGCACGTCACACGTGTCGATACGCAATCGTTCGGAGTCGAAAACCGATCCTACAACTTTATTATTAACAATTCATCTTCATTTGACTTTTCAGAAAGTCAAACTGTAATTACTTTCTTACATGCGTTCTTATCTTTTAGTTACAATCTATCCCTAACATCTTCGCATATGCACTACATATGCATTACTTTAGTTTCGCACCATACCTAACCGGGTAAGGTTACCGTCACTACTATTTACAAGGTTTATACTTACCTTACTTTGGAAGGAAATCACACTTCCTCCTCCACCCTTGCGTGATCCTTACATGTTTATAGGTCCGGTTCTTCATTTCCACGAGTTTATACTTACTTAAGGTTTTAAAGCCTTTCAACCATACACATTTGAATCCGTATTCACCTACGGATTTAACCTTTCCATTATTACTCGTTTGAGTTTCGTTCTTACTTTTCATTCTTACTTGTTTAATCCGCCTTTACTTATGGATTCAAACCTTTAATTCATTACCTTCCATTCTTACTGGTTTGATCTGTGTTTACTTACGGATCCAACCTTTCATTCCTTACCTTTCATTATTACTGGTTTGATCTGTGTTTACGTACGGATCCAACCTTTCATTCCTTACCTTTCTTTCTTACTGGTTTGATCCGTGTTTACTTACGGATCCAACCTTTCATTCCTTACCTTTCTTGCTTTCATCCTATCATTTAGCATCTCATTTCTTATGATACGTTTTCATATCAATCTTCTACATTCAACTTCAAGTGTTGTGTCCCAACACTACATTACATATTCTATTTCATGTATCGTGTCTCGACGCGACATTCTACATTCTATTTCTAGTGGTGTTTCCACCCTTCTTTCTTAAGTGTGATTTACATTCAATCGTAAGCTTAAACTTTTCATTCTTATCTTTCTTTCTTACATTTAATCCGATCCTTTAAGAATCGTTGGACCCCTTTCCATCCCCGCGCGACCCCTATTTACTAGTTTGACCGGACATACGTGAGATGATTCTCATGTTTTCTCGAGCTTCCTATGCTTCCTACGCACTGGCCAGGCGCGCAATCCACAAACTAGTCTTGAGTCATCACGGGAATCATCATCTTATATCCGGGGAAACCGTTTTCAGTTCGTGCCCCATTCATTTAAATCTTTCTAGGGTTTCACTCTCGACCTTAAATGTATACTAAATACCGGTACTTACAAATTTTCTTAAAATTTGTGTACCTGAGGTCCATTGCTTGCCTTCACCTCCATGCTAGTCCGTGACTGCGTAACATCCTCATTGTCCATGCAGGCTCACCTTAAAACCTCCATCATTATTTGTATCATCACACATATACTTACTTGTATTAAGTTTTACCTTTCGGTCTTGATCGAGTCTCGGATTGTACAGGTCACAAATCACAAGAGCACACGGGTTTAAGTTCAAGTACTTACCTCCGTGTACCTGATTTCACTCAAACCATGGCTCTGATACCAACTTGTAACACACATATCACATTTTAACCTTACTGACGCAGCGGAAAGTAGAGACTTAAAATTTCTTTCATAATTGCTCAAATGACTTACTTGATGGTTCGATTATAAAATAATAAACTCTTTCTTTAAAAGATTTACAACGTTCATTCTTAATTATCGCATCAAATGTGATATAAAATCACCAGTTATGTGACTACCCTTCCCGTACAATCCTCGCTCTTTGACTCGATCTTCAATTCTCATTAACTTCATAATGATGTTAAGTCCGTGAAACCTGCAATCACCATACATGCGCATCGTTATAATTTGGTGACGTTGTTCATAAACTAAACATACGTAATTAAATAACCACTCTATATTCCTTCATCTCATGCTAATCTTTTCAGATCCTCTTTCCGTGTACAATCTTGCATTCCAATTCCTTAAATCTTCATAAGGATATTATAGTATACCTGCATTCTCATTTCATTCTCAAGACACCGGTTTAGTAACTTAACACTCAAACGTATTGAAGCTATGTAAACACATACACAAGCCCCATTCATTCGTGTACAGTAAATTCCACTTCGTGCATAGGTACATACATACATACATATATTCATAGACACATACTTTCACACATGATTACATACACACATACAAACGTACAAGCTCTTGCATACCATTTACATCATTCCGAATGATTTGCTAATGTATCCTAATTACAAACTTCCATATAAATAGGTCATGTATATACAAACCTATGTGCATACTCACTTCTGTTTATGATTACTTATAAGTCCCGGCTATCGGAATACAATTAATTCTATACATATATGCCCACATACTTAATTCATTCCTCCACATACTCGCTTACATATTCCATTCGTACTCCCACTTCATAAACGCTTTTTAAATGACTTTCGGGTACATTGCGGGATCTTAAAATGAGTTATTTATTCATTCATAACTCACCAAGCCATTTAATAGGGTTGAGGTACATTATAGAAGTTTAAAGGGACTTGGAATGGGTTCTCGGGGTCCAAATTCAAAGAAAATGAAGAAACACAAACTTTACATCCGTACCTGGCCTCCACCGTAAGCTACGGTGACTACCGTAGCTTACGGTGGCCACAAAATCAGAACGGTAATAACCTACTGTCTTACAGTGGATATTTAGCCATTGCATCCTATCATAGCTTACAGTGGCTACCGTAAGCTACGGTAGCGCCCAGTTCCAGCTTCATTTTTTTTACTAAAAACTTTCGTAACTTGTTAAATTCTCATCCGTTTCACTTAAAACTTGTTTCTAATTGTCCGCAAAACATTTCCCTACATAACTGACTAAAATACTTACCCCTATTTCCTCACCTTTACGATTTACATTACCATTTCACGATTCATGCGCATTAATTCGACCCGTTTGATCTTTATCATGTACTTCCCGACTTACTTAACCACTTTCGACTCATTTCTAGAAAACTTACCTTAGTATTACCATTTATTCATACATATTCTTACATGACTTTCAATAATTACCATACAACAATACATATATTGAAAACTAAAGGGTAAGTCCGGAATTCACTTACTTGGTGCGTCCGAGTTTGTGCATAGCTTCCGTGTTTACCTTTGACCCATAGCCCTTCCATGCTTGTGTCCATGTTGACATGACTCCTATCCGTACATGTCGTCACATTCATAACACAATTAGCATACATACACTCATTCATTCGGCTTTCAGATAATGCAAATGTTTGACTTTCTTTAGTCAATTAGCGCATATATAGGACATGTATAATCATACTTCATTACCATCATACACAACACATAAGTTAGCTAGTACAAAACACATAAGTTCTTTCCTCATTCAATTGTGTTCTAAAGCTTATTCATGGCATTCATACATAGTTGACTTTCAAAAGTCAACTGTCCAGCTTATATAAATACACTCAAATTAAGGACATGAATCCGTCTTAATATGACAGACCATAGTATTTACATCATATGCATTACACACTCATATTGTACGACATGTAGACCTACAAGATCATCCAATTATATATAAATACACATTCCATTCCATTCCATTCATACTAGCATCTACATGTCCTCGTTACTAATAACAATCATCATTCCAAATTTACCCTTTTCGAGGATTTGCATATGCCTCACGTCTACCTTCTTAAGTCACCATTAGGACAAAGTAAACAATCCACATGGTGTGCATTACACCCTCTAATCATATAGTACAATCTACTAATGCAAGATTCTACTAAATCATTAAAGCAACAAGATTACTCATATGGGTTCAATTAATCACACCTTCTTCATGTAGCTTTATTAACAACTTTATCATTATCACATTCTACACCCATTTACTAAGCTCTTGCATATAGTTTTATCTTCTAACTTCACTAAGACATTTCATCATACACTTGGTGTGCATACTACTTTCTAAGCACATAGTACAAGTAGTTTAAGCATGTTCTTCCCAAATTCATCTCATGAACCATTTTATTCAAACAATATGACATTGTCATCAATTCTACATCATGTTTACTATCAAAACCTACCACATAACATCTTGTGCATCAACATAATCATAATATCAACATTTACATGTTCATCATAAACATTCTCATACTCATACACATGGGTTTCATTCTAAATCATCAAATGTCATATAAAACTTGCATAATTCGAGTTCCATATGGTGATTCTAACATATTTTCATGCTTAATTTCATAGAATTTCACGGATTAATCATACACCCTCTTCATAGAAAATCACCAAATCAAGAATTATAACTTACCACATGTTTGTTAGGCTTGGATGATAAGAAATTTCATCCCATGCAATGGATTTAGCTCAATTCTTTCTTTGATTTGGGCAAAAATGGTTAATTTTGAGGTTCTTCCTCCTTGGTCTTCTTGTGGGTGTCGATACCCACCTCCGACACAAACACATATACTGATTTTTCCTAGTTATATTAAACTTAAACTCAATTTCTGATCTTTAGCCCTTCTTGTTTATTCTCTTGTCATCAATGGCCTTAAATTCCATTCTCTAATTACTTAACTAGCTATTTAACTTAGTTAAATAGTTCGGTTATTTTATTTTATGACATTACATAAAGAAACATACTAGTCAATTAAAATTCGAGTTTTGGGGCGTTACAAGTCTACCCCCCTTAAAGAAGGTTTAGTCCCGAAACCTACTTCATCAATATCTGTTTATTCATTAGCAATGTCTTAGTTTTAAGAACATCATTTCTAGAAATTCTTTTCCATTCTTACAACAATTCAGCGTACCTAAATTTGTACATATTATTTCTTTCAAATCAAACATATAGTCCATTCAATCTGTTCATAGTGGGTCAAAGTTTTGACCATTATCATAGCCCATTACGCGTTGTCTTATTCTACCCGTCCATAAGGGTCAATATATACCATTTCATCATCATCACGATCTCATCCATTGCGATCCGTTACATCGAGTCATTACTTATACACTTTCCTCATTATGCTTTCTACATCACATTGACCCGTTCGTAAACAGGTCAACCACACATACTTTACGTTTCTGTTCTTTAATAAATTCTTCTAAAATTTTCAACTCATAGCAGTATCGTACTTAAACTAGAGTATTTGCAAGCTTGTAACAGACTAAAGATTCTAATGCCGTGATTTATGTCATAGCAAAACGAAGTTCATATGAACTTACTAATACATTTCACCGTTAGTATTAGATCTAATAATCTTATTTCAACCAGGAGTTTTATTCCTACCTTCTTACTTATACCCGCTCTGCTTACTACATAAGCATGATTTAGAACTTATTCCTTAGTCAACCTCTAAGATTCAAACTTTCATTATCATATCACATTTTGCGCTATCATTAGTTCGTACAGAAGTACTTATTCAGCCCTTCACTTTATCATTTACATTCAGATGCTAAACGATTCACTAACCTTACTATTTTGGCGCAATACTACGACATGCAAAAGCGAACCGACCCACTTCATTACAATTCCATTCCATCTCTGGATTGATCTCATTCATCCGTGTGATGAGCTTCTGCTCATGAGCATTACTTCACCGACCTTAAAAGAATTATCATATTAAGATTTATGTCAATTTCATTTATAAGATTAGGGTTTAGCATTTTTCATTCGTATTCCTTCAAGCATGGCGTTTATTACATCAACTTGTTTACATATTAACCCTTTCTAGACTCTTCTTAAAAACATTAGTGCGTTTGACCCATTCATAACGGGTCAATACATGACCATTTCTTAACATATTATTTTCGTTGTTTGACCCGTTCATTACAGGTACTGTACAATTAATTAATTTTAATTATGTGCTTAATGACTGTGCTTGATTACAACTGACAATTTAAACTGCTTTATGATTTTGTATCATACATACATATGCATCACATTTCATACGGTCACTCCATTTATTACATACAAACATTAGTGACATACTTGATGCACAAAGCACAGTTAGCACACCGAACGGACAATTCAGAAACATGCTGACAATGCCAGCACATAGACAGACAATGTTATTGAGGCCAGTATGAGCCAGGGACAGGGTACTACACTAGTATGGAGTGTAGGGAAGTGAGGACCATAAAACTGCGTCACTAGGTGATTGTTATAGTGCCGGGAAGTGCCTAAAACACACTTTAAATGCAGAATTCTGCATTTATTTACAAAATTCAGCATTGTAATGTGCTAGTAGAGTACAAAAATATGGCAGAATGGTCCTGTATGCTTTCCTAAGTGCCGGGAATAAATTGCGTTACAAAAATATACATAAAAGACCCTTTATGGTATAATTAAACACTTTAACGGAACGGTACCTAACCGGATAACCGGACATTACCCGGGACACTAAATTATTGCCAAGTACATTGTCTTATTATTTTTGACTAGTCGTGGTCCCCGTTTACCATAACACCCACTAAAAATCAACAAACTAATACATATGATCTTGTTACTTGAAATCTAACTTATGTTTACCACTTAGTCACAAATGTTACATCCAACCCCCCCCCCCTAAAACCGAATTCGGTCCCAAGATGGACCCACCAAATCACCAACTTATTTTCCACACCATGCTTCTTTGATTTAATCTCATTTTATAATAGATAAGTTACTTGTGAGGATGACCAAAATATGTGAAATGATCTATTTAAGCATGGCACCTTCTTACACATATCATTCCATATCTTACACTCCCTTACCCTCACTCTCTCTCCCTCTCTTGGTCACTCTACCACCGCCAACATCACCACCATTCCACCACCATCTCTTCCATTTTTAAGCTTCATCTAAGTGCTTGAAGGTGAATCAAAGGTGCTTGAACTTCTGGAACTTCAAAGGAGCCCTGTTCTTGCTTTTTCATCAACTTTTCTCATCATCATCTTCACTAGATTCTACCCTAGCCTTGTGCTAGTAGTAAGTCTCGGTTTACTCTTATTTATGTCTACTTTGTGTAGTTAAAAAGTGTATTATGTTGAGATTCATAAGAACACTAAAAGAGTTAGAACAAGAAACATAAAAGTTTACATAAATGCTTACATAAAGTTTACTTATGGATGAAACTTGAAGATGAAATGATGTTGTTATAATATTGTAGTAAACATGTTGTTATTTTTATGATGATTCTTGGATGTGTGATGTTAATCACCATATGAATCTTGTTAAATAATATTTAGTAATGTGATTTAACAAGATTAGAAAGTGGTTATGTGTCACACTAAATAACCACCTTCTAGTTTAGTCATGAACTTGAAAAAGAATGATTTTCTAAAATATAAGTGAACTAGTAGATTGGTGATCATGTTGATTCAAGTTTTACTAGAAGCTTTTCTAAGTAAACCAAGTTAGAGAATCGGGTTTTGTAAAAGCCATGACTTTACATACACTTACATTATTTTTATAAACAAAATAAGTGTAAGAACATTTATTTACAAGAAGAGTTCAAGAAGTTAATTTTTGCAAATATTGTTTACAAGTTGTAAACTCGTAACTCGTTTAAGAAAGTGATTTTTAAAGGAATAACCACACTTTGGAAGATAACTAAGTTTACTAAAAGCTTCACTAAGTTACTACGCATTTTCGAAATATATTAAGTTCATGATTAGGGTGTAAAACATATATCTTTGCTCTTGGTAATATAAAGATTGATTGTTGATGATTGTTGATTGATTTCGAAAAGAAAACGATATGCTTATTAGCATGGACACTCCCGTTTTAGGGGAAACTCTGGCGAAATTTTCTAAAAATCCCAAGACTTAGAAAATTATTTTCTAACAAGTATTTACAAACTGTGTTAACTTGTTTTTCGGAAGTAAACTTCGCCATGAGTATTATTACAAACTTCAAAGTATCGGAGGTGGGTTTTCGGAAATAAAAACGGATAAATATATATGTAGAATATATATTTCATACTAAAACGCTTGTGTGATTATTTGTTTATTTTGGGAACTAGTTACATTATTTAGGACAAAATAATGTAACTTAGTAAAATACCATCACACTTATAAATCCGGAAAATACGTTTACGAATATATTTTGGGGTAAACCTTATTTGGATACAAAGCATGAAAATATATTATTTTTGGGAAAAATATATATTTTGGGACAAAATGAATTATTATATATTTTCTAGAGTGGGACTTAAAAATATATAATGTCAAGGCGTTAAACTACCAAAATACATGTATAAATACCCCCATCCTTGGGAAGGAAATACGCACATAAATATACTTGAGAAGTATGAATACGGAATAGTTGCCTAACTTTTATTTCAAGACCTAAAAATATAATGTAAGTTAAAATAATTATTATTTTAACAATAAGTTATAACTTGGAATAATATCAAAGCTTCATAACTCAAACTTAAATACAAAGGCAAGGCACGGCCTGATCGTCTAATAGACATTAGTATGTTGTAGGTCGCCGGGTAGCTGATCCAGTTTGAGTTGACGATACGATTCAGGACGCACTATTGTGAGTTCATGTCCCCCTTTTCTCTTAACTGTTTTCAGTTTTATAACTTCGGGGGTGAAATACATGTTACAATTATTAAGGACATTTTTATACATGGTATGGTTAGCTTAAGGAGGGTTTGGACGCTCAGATCATGTGAGTGGTGGGTACAACACTTAAAGCCATTAATCCTCGTCGTAGGACCGAGGGACATGAGTGATAGATCTATTTGGGTGTAGCGATCCCACACCCGTGAGGTCAGGGTGACCCATAGAGGTGACTGTGTCTTACAGCCGAGGCCCGGCACAAATTTGCTAGGTTTGAGTTTTCCTGCATCACTTCACACATACCAGTGGCTTTGCAACCCATTGGTGATCTCTTTTTCCTTAATTGCTACACACCAGGGACATTTATACATTGGGACGTACTTTATACATTGGGACGTACTTAAACGGTTTATACTCACAGACATACACATGAACTCGCTCAAATTTTGTTGATTTTTCAACTACATGTATTTTAGGGAATTGATTGGATCTGGCGGGCGATGCACGTTAAGCTGCGTATTTAAATAAAAGATGTCATCAAAGGGTGTAGGGTTCGGGAGGTGTAACCCTTGCCTGGACGGGTCACATGTCTCCAAACCTCGTTTTACTTATGGTCTTTTGTTGAGTCCGTTGGGAACTCATTTTTAAACAAGTCATGTTGTAACTTATTTTGGGTTGATGATTCAAGACAATTATGTGATGACATTTTCTAAACAATATTAATGGATGAACATCTTGTGTTTTTATCATATAGCATTGTTATGATTGTTGCTATGGTATTAAGAAGTCACACCAAATAAACCCACGCTTCCGCAAAAGCCAGGGTGTGAGAGACTAGGGAGTTCAGTCTGAGAGACTGGGGAGTTCAGTCTGAGAGACTGGGGTGGGATAGTCTGGGGAAGACTAGGATGATTACTTGCATACATTGATTATGACTTATATGCTTACTTGACTATTATTGATGTATGTGCACACTTTGTTGTTGTGTTATTACAGACGCTATGTCTTCGTCGAGCGGAGTTTCTGACCCAGTGCCGGTAGATTCTGACGACCCGATGCACTCAGACCCGGAGGTCTACACATCTGATACGGACAGTACGGATGATGACGATTTTCAGCCCTTCGCGCTGCCAGATTTCGGTGACGACGTACAGCTAGCTGATGGCATTCCAGTTGGGGATCTACCTCTTGCGGAGATCCCTGCTCCCATTCCACTTGCTGCATTTCCTGTAGAGGATTTGCCACACGATGTTGTGTCCGATGACGACATCGATCTTTTCGAGGGTCCCCCTGAGGACGACCATTAGGGCGGGGCCTGGATTGCGGATGATGTCGCTCTTCCGTTGGTTGAGATTCCTGATATGGAGGTTCATTCTGATTCGTCGGTCCCCGAGTCTTTTGAGTCGGTAGCTTCCTCTACTCTTCACGCGCTGGGGTTACAGCGATACCCCACTGACACCGACACCGATACGGACATGTCCGAGGCACCTGTCCCACCGCTGGGATTCGGTTTCATCCCTGGTATTGACGATGATGAGGATATAGAGTTGGAGGACGATTTTGACCCCATTTTCCCATTCGATCACGATCTAGACCAGGAGGACGAGCTGATCCTCGAGGAGCAGCCTGCTGAGGCTCATGTTCTCCCTGATGATCAGATTCTTGACATGCCTGCTGATCATCAGCCTGCTCCTATCAATCCAGAGCCCGATATAGTACCAGAGCCTGTCCTTGCTATTGACCCTATTCACGCTGATGCTCCCGTTATTGTCCCACCAGTCGTTGAGGTTCCAGTCGTGGCACCTCTGCCTGACCCTGCCTTTGCTGAGTTACCAGACATCGCACCATTATTTCCTGATTCGGCCCCTGTGCATGCTGACCATGCACCTTTTGCTACTCACATCGACCCTCGTTATGCTCACACCCGTAATGGGTGGATCGAGGATGATGATAACTACCCTCCGTATGTGTTACCAGTCACTCCCCCTACCGCACCTGTTACTGCACCACTTGATATTCCATTTTTCCACCCACACACATCTGATACCCATCGCACTGACCTTCCCATCACATTCCTCCAGGACATTCCTCCACCACGTCCTGGGGAGGGTTCATCGAGTCGACCTTTTGGTCACGTACCTTTTATGTCAGGAAACGGCCAGTTCATGCCGCAGATTCCTCATCCTGGTTTTGTTCCACCCATGTCGTCTGCTATACCAATCACGTCTCAGTTGCCTCACACTACACCATCCTTTGCACCTTCGGGCGAGCCGTTTCTGTGGGCTTCGCCCAATGTTATGCTGTTATCCGACCCTTATCATCCATTTCACGTCAGATACTCCACAGAGGATATACTCATCTCTCTACAGCTACAGCAGGACGCACTGAGTCGTCGCATTCAGGAGTTAGAGAGGACTCCACGTCCCCCGTGCCATTGTCAGTATCCTTTTACCGTACCACACACTCCTCTTTCACTACCTCCTGATTCGGATGTTCGTTTCCTTACACCTGAGCAGCAGATTGCGTATCTGCTGCGAGTTGTTCACGCCTTGGAGGAGGACTGGGTGCTTATGCGCCGTATGCTTTTCTCTTTTCCTCCACCTCCCCCTCCGCCATCAGCATAGCTACTTTTGGTCTGTTGCAGGTAGTGATTACTTTTGATGAGAAGACAGCGATTGAGCCAGACTATACAGCATTTTGAAGACCGCATTTTGACATCATGACTTTAGATATTTGATTTTTGGTTGTTGTATTCGGCTAGACAGTTCAGACAAGGGCATTGTGACCCTTAGTCTCTTTTGGGGATGTACGATACATTTGGAAAACTTGTAAACATTGTATTGTGGTCTTGATTATATAATAGCTCAATCGCAGTATTCTCATTACATGCATTGTTGATTTATTGTTTATTATAACATGGGATGTTACGTGTTATTGTGTTGATGGATGTTATTACATACGCGTATTATTTACGTACTATACTTACTATGACCTGATCAATATGATCTTCTTCTAGAAGATGCCTCCACGAAGAGCTGTACGTTTACCCACCACAGAGGCGGAATTACAGGAACAAATCTCAAAGGCCATAGCTGATTATGAGGCCTCGCGTCCTGAAACAAGCAGGAATAACTCAAACAACAACAACAACAACAACAACAACCCGCCACATGGTAATGTTTAAGTCATTAAGACACATTACCTTACATTTGGACATTCCAGGTGCAATTGCTAATGCTTCTGTGAATTAAGTTGCTTGGACAGGCTGCACCTACAAACAATTCATCGACTGTAAGCCCTTAAACTTTGACGGCACTGGAGGTGCTGTTGCATTTGTCAGATGGGCAGAAAAGACAGATTCTATTTTAAGGATGAGCAAGTGTGCTCCCGATCAATAAGTTACATACATCTCAGGGCTTTTTCTTGATGGTGCCCTATCATGGTGGAACCTGCAAGTGCAAACATTGGGAGAGGCGGCGGCATATGCATTAACATGGGCTGAGCTGAAAGAGCTCATGAGGAAGAAATACTGTTCGCGG
The DNA here is from genome assembly GCA_030545235.1 of Helianthus tuberosus. Taxonomy (NCBI): domain Eukaryota; kingdom Viridiplantae; phylum Streptophyta; class Magnoliopsida; order Asterales; family Asteraceae; genus Helianthus; species Helianthus tuberosus. Next base: position 91,472,205 of record CM060418.1, on the reverse strand, counting down.
GCTGAAGTACAAAAGCTAGAAACGGAGTTCTGGAACCTAAAAATGGAAGGCCCAAAAGTCGCCGAATATGTTCAAAGGTTTCATGATTTGTCCCACGTAGTACCTTATATGGTCACGCCCGAATTTAAACGCGTGGAGCGTTTTATCTGGGGATTAGCACCTCAGATTATGAGTATGGTTACATCATCAAAGCCGTCAACCATTACTGAAGCCATTGATTTGAGCATATCTCTGACTGAGGACGCCATCAGGCTAAACAAGTTTTCCAACACTGATCAGAAAAAGAAGGAAACCCATGTGGAGCCCTCTGGAGAAAACAAGCGAAAGTTCTCCATCTTTAAGCAGGGTACCAGCAGTTTGAACAAGAAGGGTGACACTAGCACACCGGCCAGAGCAAAAGGAAAAGGATACATGGGCACTCTGCCCAAGTGTGAATTATGCCAGTATCATCATGCTGGCCAGTGCAGAAATAGAAAATGTGAAACTTGTGGGAAAATTGGTCACTTGAAAGATACTTGCTGGGTTGGTGCTGGCCGGGGTGGCCAAGGAGGTTTTGGTAATAGGAACAACAATCGAGGAGGTAACGGAAATGGAAACCGCAATGGCAGGAATGGTAACAGGGATAATTCTGGGAATCGTGGTATTCAAGGTGGGAACCGCAACAACAATCAAGGAAATGGGAATGGTGACGGCCAAGGGCCGGGATGCTTTAACTGCGGAGACATCGGGCATTTCAAACGAGATTTCCCAAAACTCAATCAAGCTCATGGAAGGGTATTCAATATTGGAGCAAGGGAAGCACGCCAGGACCCGAATGTTGTCACTGGTACATTCCCTATTAATCAACACTTTGCATCTGTGCTTTTCGATACTGGTGCCGATTATAGTTTCATATCACTAGAATTTAAGAAAATACTTGGATTAACTGCTAGTAAGTTAGATATCCCTTACTCTATTGAACTGGCTAACGGAAAGCTAGTAGAAACAAACGAAGTCATCAAAGGATGCGTAATAGAACTGGGTGAGCACGAATTTACACTGGATCTACTACCAGTCGAGTTGGGAAGCTTCGACGTGGTAGTAGGGATGGATTGGTTGTCAAGCAACAGAGCCGAAATTATATGCCACGAGAAGACCATTCATATCCCAATGGCGGATGGAGAAACGATCATAGTACACGGAGAGAAGCGTGATACGCCTTTAAGGATCATTAGCTGTTTAAAGGCCCGGAAATGTTTGAGGAAGGGATGTGTTGCCTTCCTGGCACACATCGTGGATAAGGAAGCCGCTGAGCCGAAACTTGAAGACATTCCAATCGTTAAGGAGTATCCTGAAGTCTTTCCAGAAGACTAGCCAGGATTGCTGCCTCCAAGACAAGTCGAGTTTCATATTGACTTAGTTCCAGGAGCCGCGCCTGTGGCTAAGGCACCCTATCGACTTGCGCCTTCGGAAATGCAGGAGTTGTCGACGCAACTTCAGGAATTGTTAGACAAGGGATTTATCCGACCAAGCTTCTCGCCTTGGGGAGCTCCAGTTTTGTTTGTTAAGAAGAAAGATGGTAGTTTTCGCATGTGTATTGACTACCGAGAGCTGAACAAGTTGACAATTAAGAACAGATATCCTTTGCCAAGGATCGATGACCTATTCGATCAGTTACAAGGTTCAAGTTTTTATTCGAAGATCGACCTTCGATCAGGATATCATCAGTTAAGGATACAAGAGGAGAGTATCCCAAAGACGGCCTTTAGGACTCGCTATGGGCATTACGAGTTCCTGGTTTTGCCGTTCGGGTTAACGAACGCACCAGCGGTATTCATGGATTTGATGAACAGAGTCTGCAAGCCCTATCTTGATAAGTTTGTGATCGTGTTCATAGACGACATACTAATCTACTCAAAAACAAAAGAAGAACATGAGCATCATCTAAGGGCTATTTTAGAACTGCTTAAGAAGGAGAAATTGTATGCGAAATTCTCGAAGTGCGAATTCTGGCTACGTGAAGTCCAGTTTCTTGGTCATGTGGTTAATGGAAACGGGATTCATGTAGATCCCACAAAGATCAAGGCAATCAAGAACTGGGAAACTCCAAAGACACCGACCGAGATTCGACAGTTTCTAGGGTTGGCTGGGTATTACCGCAGATTTATTGAGGATTTCTCAAAAATCGCTCAACCTCTGACTGCTCTCACGCAAAAGGATAAAAAGTTTGATTGGGGAAACAAACAGGAAGAAGCATTTCAGTTATTGAAGAATAAACTTTGTGACGCACCGATCTTATCACTACCCGAAGGCACAGACGACTTTGTGGTATATTGCGACGCCTCGCGTCAAGGTTTAGGCTGCGTGCTGATGCAGCAACAAAAAGTCATAGCATATGCGTCTCGCCAGTTGAAGGTCCACGAGAAAAACTACACCACTCATGATTTAGAATTGGGCGCAGTGGTGTTTGCTTTGAAAATCTGGCGACATTACTTATACGACACACAAAGTACAATCTTCACTGATCACAAGAGTCTGCAACATATCTTCGATCAAAAAGAGCTTAACATGAGACAAAGACACTGGGTTGAATTGTTGAACGACTACGATTGTGAGATCAAGTATCACCCAGGGAAGGCGAATGTGGTCACCGATGCTCTAAGTCGGAAGGAAAGGATCAAGCCCATAAGGGTTAGGGCATTAGAAATGATTGTTCAAACGGACCTCTCATTGCGCATTCCTGCCACGCAGAGAGAAGCACTCAAGGAAAGGAATATTGAAAATGAATATCTCCGTGGGATGGAGAAGCAGTTGGTGCCAAACGGGGAAGGAACGTTGTGTTTCATGAAACGAATTTGGGTTCCTTTGTTTGGAGGGTTGAGAAATGTTATTTTTGACGAAGCTCACAAGTCACGGTACTCAATTCATCCAGGAGCGGATAAGATATACCAAGATCTTAAGGATTTTTATTGGTGGCCAAGGATGAAAGGCGACGTTGCAATATATGTTGGCAAATGTTTAACTTCTGCCAAGGTAAAAGCTGAATACCAGAAGCCTTCAGGTCTTCTGCAACAACCTGAAATACCCCAATGGAAGTGGGAACAGATTTCAATGGACTTCATAACAAAATTGCCAAGGACGCCCAAAGGACATGATACGATTTGGGTGATAGTAGACCGTTTAACGAAATCTGCTCACTTTTTACCAATCAGGGAGAAGGACAATACGAGCAAACTTGTTGAGATATACCTGAGAGAGATTGTCGCACGTCATGGAGTGCCTCTCTCAATTATCTCTGATAGAGATGGACGCTTCGTGTCAAGAATTTGGCAATCCTTTCAAGAAGCTTTCGGTTCTCAGTTGAATCTGAGTACTGCATTTCACCCGCAAACAGACGGACAGAGCGAACGAACGATTCAGACGTTGGAAGACATGCTGCGAGCTTGCGTAATGGATTTAGGTGGAAGTTGGGACACTCACCTACCATTGGTTGAATTTTCATACAATAACAGTTATCAAGCAAGCATTCAAGCCGCACCGTTCGAAGCTCTCTATGGGCGTAAGTGCCGATCACCAGTTTGTTGGGCTGACGCGGGTGATAGACAGTTAGTTGGTCCAGAATTGGTTCAGGAAACAACAGACAAGATTTTACAGATCCAAGAACGCATTAAAGCGGCTCGTGATCGACAAAAGTATTATGCGAACATCAGAAGAAAACCTCTGGAATTCGAGGTGGGAAATATGGTACTATTAAAGGTTTCACCCTGGAAGGGTGTGGCACGCTTCGGGAAGCGTGGGAAGTTGAACCCCAGATACATTGGTCCATTCAGAATCCTGGAACGAATTGGTCTCGTAGCATACAAGTTGGATTTACCTGCTGAACTTAATGGTGTTCACGATACATTTCATGTATCCAATTTGAAAAAGAGTCCAACTCAACACACAGTTGTCATTCCTACAGACGAGGTTCATGTTGACGACACACTCCACTTTGTTGAAGAACCAGTTGAGGTTACGGATTGGAAGGTTAACAAAACACGCCGGAGTAGTGTCAAGCTCGTCAAGGTTCGAAGGAATGCACGACATGGCCCAGAATTCACATGGGAACGTAAGGATCGTATGAAGGCCAACTACCCACATTTATTCCCCAAGACCCCTGAAACTAGAAGCAGAACCTAAAATTTCGGGACGAAATTTTCTTAAAGGGGGGAGAATGTGACAACCCTCACAATTACAGGTACTGTACAATTAATTAATTTTAATTATGTGCTTAATGACTGTGCTTGATTACAACTGACAATTTAAACTGCTTTATGATTTTGTATCATACATACATATGCATCACATTTCATATTGTCACTCCATTTATTACATACAAACATTAGTGACATACTTGATGCACAAAGCACAGTTAGCACACCGAACGGACAATTCAGAAACATGCTAACAATGCCAGCACATAGACAGACAATGTTATTAAGGCCAGTATGAGCCAGGGACAGGGTACTACACTAGTATGGAGTGTAGGGAAGTGAGGACCATAAAACTGCGTCACTAGGTGATAGTTATAGTGCCGGGAAGTGCCTAAAACACACTTTAAATGCAGAATTCTGCATTTATTTACAAAATTCAGCATTGTAATGTGCTAGTACAGTACAAAAATATGGCAGAATGGTCCTGTATGCTTTCCTAAGTGCCGGGAATAAATTGCGTTACAAAAATATACATAAAAGACCCTTTATGGTATAACTAAACACTTTAACGGAACGGTACCTAACCGGATAACTGGACATTACCCGGGACACTAAATTATTGCCAAGTACATTGTCTTATTATTTTTTACTAGTCGTGGTCCCCGTTTACCATAACACCCACTAAAAATCAACAAACTAATACATATGATCTTGTTACTTGAAATCTAACTTATGTTTACCACTTAGTCACAAATGTTACATCCAACCCCCCCCCCCTAAAACCGAATTCGGTCCCAAGATGGACCCACCAAATCACCAACTTATTTTCCACACCATGCTTCTTTGATTTAATCTCATTTTATAATAGATAAGTTACTTGTGAGGATGAGCAAAATATGTGAAATGATCTATTTAAGCATGGCACCTTCTTACACATATCATTCCATATTTTACACTCCCTTACCCTCACTCTCTCTCCCTCTCTCGGTCACTCTACCACCGCCAACATCACCACCATTCCACCACCATCTCTTCCATTTTTAAGCTTCATCTAAGTGCTTGAAGGTGAATCAAAGGTGCTTGAACTTCTGGAACTTCAAAGGAGCCTTGTTCTTGCTTTTTCATCAACTTTTCTCATCATCATCTTCACTAGATTCTACCCTAGCCTTGTGCTAGTAGTAAGTCTCGGTTTACTCTTATTTATGTCTACTTTGTGTAGTTAAAAAGTGTATTATGTTGAGATTCATAAGAACACTAAAAGAGTTAGAACAAGAAACATAAAAGTTTACATGAAGCTTACATAAAGTTTACTTATGGATGAAACTTGAAGATGAAATGATGTTGTTATAATATTGTAGTAAACATGTTGTTATTTTTATGATGATTCTTGGATGTGTGATGTTAATCACCATATGAATCTTGTTAAATAATATTTAGTAATGTGATTTAACAAGATTAGAAAGTGGTTATATGTTACACTAAATAACCACCTTCTAGTTTAGTCATGAACTTGAAAAAGAATGATTTTCTAAAATATAAGTGAACTAGTAGATTGGTGATCATGTTGATTCAAGTTTTACTAGAAGCTTTTCTAAGTAAACTAAGTTAGAGAATCGGGTTTTGGAAAAACCATGACTTTACATACACTTACATTATATTTATAAATAAAATACGTGTAAGAACATTTATTTACAAGAAGAGTTCAAGAAGTTAATTTTTGCAAATATTGTTTACAAGTTGTAAACTCGTAACTCGTTTAAGAAAGTGATTTTTAAAGGAATAACCACACTTCGGAAGATAACTAAGTTTACTAAAAGCTTCACTAAGTTACTACGCGTTTTCGAAATATATTAAGTTCATGATTAGGGTGTAAAACATATATCTTTGCTCTTGGTAATGTAAAGATTGATTGTTGATGATTGTTGATTGATTTCGAAAAGAAAACGATATGCTTATTAACATGGACACTCCCGTTTTAGGGGAAACTCTGGCGAAATTTTCTAAAAATCCCAAGACTTAGAAAATTATTTTCTAACAAGTATTTACAAACTGTGTTAACTTGTTTTTCGGAAGTAAACTTCGCCATGAGTATTATTACAAACTTCAAAGTGTCGGAGGTGGGTTTTCAGAAATAAAAACGGATAAATATATATATAGAATATATATTTCATACTAAAACGCTTGTGTGATTATTTGTTTATTTTGGGAACTAGTTACATTATTTAGGACAAAATAATGTAACTTAGTAAAATACCATCACACTTATAAATCCGGAAAATACGTTTACGAATATATTTTGGGGCAAACCTTATTTGGATACAAAGCATGAAAATATATTATTTTTGGGAAAAATATATATTTTGGGACATATTATTTTTGATAAATGAATTATTATATATTTTCTAGAGTGGGACTTAAAAATATATAATGTCAAGGCGTTAAACTACCAAAATACATGTATAAATACCCCCATCCTTGGGAAGGAAATACGCACATAAATATACTTGAGAAGTATGAATACGGAATAGTTGCCTAACTATTATTTCAAGACCTAAAAATATAATGTAAGTTAAAATAATTATTATTTTAACAATAAGTTATAACTTGGAATAATATCAAAGCTTCGTAACTCAAACTTAAATAAAAAGGCAAGGCACGGCCCGATTGTCTAATAGACATTAGTACGTTGTATGTCGTCGGGTAGCTGATCCAGTTTGAGTTGACGATACGATTCAGGACGCACTACTGTGAGTTCATGTCCCCCTTTTCTCTTAACTGTTTTCAGTTTTATAACTTCGGGGGTGAAATACATGTTACACTTATTAAGGACATTTTTATACATGGTATGGTTAGCTTAAGGAGGGTTTGGACGCTCAGATCATGTGAGTGGTGGGTACAACACTTAAAGCCATTAATCCTCATCGTAGAACCGAGGGACATGAGTGATAGATCTATTTGGGTGTAGTGATCCCACACCCGTGAGGTCAGGGTGACCCATAGAGGTGACTGTGTCTTACAGCCGAGGCCCGGTACAAATTTGCTAGGTTTGAGTTTTCCTGCATCACTTCACACATACCAGTGGCTTTGCAACCCATTGGTGATCTCTTTTTCCTTAATTGCTACATACCAGGGACATTTATACATTGGGACGTACTTTATACATTGGGACGTACTTAAACGGTTTATACTCACAGACATACACATGAACTCGCTCAACTTTTGTTGATTTTTCAACTACATGTATTTCAGGGAATTGATTGGATCTGGCGGGCGATGCACGTTAAGCCGCGTATTTAAATAAAAGATGTCATCCAAGGGTGTAGGGTTCGGGAGGTGTAACCCTTGCCTGGACGGGTCACATGTCTCCAAACCTCGTTTTACTTATTGTTGGTGCACTACATCTGTCGACTTCGTCTTGGATCGAGTCTTATGCTATTTTGTATAGATTAGGGCATGTTTTACGAGAAAATGAGAGTATGTTTGTGTCTTAGGTCATGATTTCGCTCATAAGGACATAGACATGAGGTTTCGCTTATTTGGACCTTTGGTTTCGCTTTTATGAACACATGAGGTTTCGCTCATGTGTCATGTCTCTTGGAGCGAAACCACTAACTCTATAAATAGGTGGTCATTTGAGCGAAACCTGATAGTTGTGAAGGTCTTGTATTCCATACCGAAGCTCTGCCGGTGTGAAGAACTACGTGTAATCGAGTGTTAATCAATACAATCAGTGTTAAAAGTAAAGAATCAGTTGTTTCTAGCTTTGTTTCTTGTTTTCCGCACCTGAAACGAAGTAAAACTCCTCTGAACGACTCGTTCGGGTCAAATCACGATCCTACAAGTGGTATCAGAGCTCAGGAGGAGGAGTTCTGCAGAGATTAGCTGGAATTTATCTTTTTTTCTTGCTTCTACACTTCTTTCATCAATTCAGAAAATTTTACCGGTTGGAATTCGTTCAAAATTTCACAGACTGTGCGCAATTGAACATAGACAAACCCTTGAAAGTTTCGGACCAAATTACGGACTAAAAATGGTTGAAATTACCTTCGGACTTGGTTCCGCTTATCCGGACATTGTGTGATTTCTCTTATATGTCACACTGATTTCGCTTTTGTGATCACCAAGAACCCTAGTTTCGCTCATAAGTTCATTGAGGTTTCGCTTTTGTGTTCAAAAAGACATCAGTAGTTTCGCTCTTGTGGATACATTGGAGTTTCGCTTATTTGGACACCTTATTTCGCTTCTGAGACACATTGGTTGGGTTTCGCTTATAAGGTCATCCAATATCCTATTTCTCTTTTTTGGTCAGACAGATTTCGCTTATAAGAACATCAGGGTTTTCGCTCATTTGAACATAAGTAATTTCGCTTTTCTGAACATCATAGTTTCGCTTTTATGGACTTCTGAGATTTCGCTCATTGTGACAACATCATATTTCGCTCCAAAGGTCATCTGATTTCGTTTTTGTGGTCATCTGGGATTTCGGTCTTAGAGAACAGATACCTGATTTCGCTTATTAATCACTGAATTTGAAAAACGCGTTAAGTCATCATGGATACCGAGTTCTATAATGCATTTGCAACACCATCTGGTCCAGGCACTATTGCTCAAGCTATGAGTTTAGAAAATGAGACGGGAACCACCCAAAAGCCCCCGAAATTGATGAGTATCGAAGAATACTACGGGTGGAAAGATAGATTCGAGAACTGGGTTCAGGCTAACCATCTAAGATCATGGGAGTGTATTTTGAAGAAATATGTTTTGCCACAGACTGATTTGAAAGTTGACAAAAAATTATCTGAATTTAGTAATGAAGAATGTGATATGTATAGAGCTGAAAAGATGATGATTAGTCTACTTCAGCAAGCTATCAAAGAAGACATTTTCATACTGCTTCAGCATGACAAAACTTCAAAGTCAATCTGGGATGCTTTACGTGTTAAGTTTGAGGGTAGTGAGAAAATGATTAAGAGCAAAAAGGCGTTGCTCAAGAAAGAGTTTGATCTGTTCAGTAGTTTACCGGGAGAAGATACGAAGAAGCTGATTGAACGTTATTGCCACTTGGTGCGATCTATGTCAATGCTTAGTATAAAAAAGGATTCTGAAGAGTGGATAGACAAATTAGCTGATGCGTTACCACAAAAAGAGTGGGGAACTTATTTGATGATCCTGAAAAACACAGGGGTTTATGATGGGTTAACAATTGGTCAGTTTATCGGAAAGATTGAGGGTCAAGATTTGGAACAACAGAAGATCGCGAGGATGAACAGTCCTAGTGGTTAACAGGATGTAAAGATGTATTACAAGGGTAGTATTCCGGTTCCAGAAGCTGAGAGAAGTCCGAAAATCCAGACTGCGTTTAGTGCTGGGGATTCTACAGAAAAGATTGATCAAAGTTCAAACAAAAGCAGCAGTGGTTTCTCATTATATCCGAGTGTCAATCCAAAGAGTTCATCAGAAAGCTTTCAGTCTCAAAGCACCAAGACAGGAAATCGTTATGTGATTCAGTGCAATATCGCTCTAAATCTTCTAGAAGGTCAAAGTTTTTCAGAAGACACTGCTAAAGACCACATGGCTCTACTTGGTTCCGTATTGTTATCTTATGAGGGTCTAGTGGCTGGTCGGATCGGAAATCCCATGCTCACCAAAGAGGATTACGATCAAATAGACGCAGAAGAGATGGAACTGATGGATATCAAATGGTGTCTTGCGAGTGTTCTTAGACGTGCTGAAAAGTTCAAAACGATTACCGAGAGAAATGACTTTCTTGATGCTCATGTATCTACTTTAGGTTTTGATAAATCTAAAGTTACTTGTTTTCGATGCAGGGAGAAAGGCCATTTCAAACGGGAAAGCAAGAACAGGGAAGCTAGTGGAGCTCAGAATCCGTTCGGAAAAGACGACTATTACCGGAAAGCCATTTAAAAAGAGCGTGTGTGGTGGATTTTGACTGGAACAATTATATCTCTCCTGATAGCAAAGCATGTATAGTCGATCAAGATGATGAGAGGCTACCTGAAGGCTTCAGCTGGAATATGTTTGCAGATGAGAATGGGAATTTTAAAGCTTTCATTGCTAAGATTGTCAGAGAACCAGATATGTTTACCACATGGATGAAGTCTATTGGAGTGACTGTAAAGAGTGTGGATGAAGAGTCTGTTATTTCTGTTGAAAGTTCAGAAAGTGCTGATGAAAGTCTACAAAGTTCTGATGAGAGTGTACAAAATGTTGTTATTTCAGAAAAGGAAGTTGTATTTGATCAAACACCGTCATATTCTGGTTTATCAGATGCTGATTCTGAAAAATCTGTACAGTTTGATCAGTCACCAGTTGATAGTAGCAGTGATGATGAGGAAGAGAAACATATAAATGTTGCAAAATCTCATCTTTCTCCTGAAAGTTTTCATTTCTATTTTGCAGATCGCATGGAGAAACTGAAGGAGAAACGAGCTGCTAAAGAACAACAACAAATGAAATCTGAAGATGTTGTTCAGAAAGAGAATGTTGAAGGTGTTGTTGAGAAGATGATTGAAACTGAGAAGGTGAAAGAAGAAGAAAAAGTGATTGAAGTGATAAAGACAATCGAGATTGAGAAGATTGTTGAAGTTGTAAAGCCTTGCATAAAGTGTTTGGAAGCTTGCAAGGAATGTGTTGCAAAAGACGACATCATTGCTGAATATGAGAAGAAGAAAGAGCAGTTACTGTTCAACCTCAATTATGTGAAAGAATCTTATGATGTCTTGAACAAAACAGTAACTGGTCTTCAAAAGACAAATTCAGAAAGAGAACAAGCACTAACGATGATGAATGCTGTGATGATGACAAAGCAGAAAGCCATCAATTTTTACATCGAAGAGAGTGCTAAATGGAAGCAAGAGTTGGAGACAGAAAAGATCGAGAATGAGAGAATTAGACGTTTGTTGCAAAGTTATTCTAGTTCTGATTATCTCATTGATCGTATTTACCCAACTGTTGCAGGTATGGAAGCTTTTCAAGACAAGAAGCCGAAGAAAAAGAAAGATAGTGGTAAGAAACCGACTGTTAGATATAACAAGTGTCCGCCTCCAATTTGGGAAGGGTATTCTTGATGTGTGTAAAATGCAACATATAAATTACATCAAATGAGGCATAAAACTAACCCTTTTTAAAGTACTAATGTTGGAAAAAGAGTGTTTTTGTCTTCCTTTTGTATTTTCAGGATTAAATGAGCTCAAATTCACAAAAGAAGCAAAAAGACAGCTAAATCCAACATAAATACAAGAAAAGGAACATAAGTGGACTGCCCGACCCCTCAACGGCATCTTCCCAAGCAAAATAGAGAAGGCAGAAGACTGAACACGCCCCGTGCTCAGCCAGCACGGGGCCGTGCCCAAGAAGCAGCAGAAAAGACAAACCTATAGAAGCTTTCTATTGCCCACCACGGGGCCGTGTCCATTGAACACGGGGGCGTGGAGAAAGTACAGCAGGCGCATTAATTGTAATTGCGAATTACAATTAATGAAGAGAGAGAGTGTCAGACAGGCACGGGGGCGTGTCCAGCAGACACGGGGCCGTGCCCAGCCTTCTGTTCAGCCTATAAATAGGAGTGCTTGGTTTCATTTCAACTCATCCCTTGGCACACCACCTCTCTCACACTTCATCCACCACCCACCACCATCACAACACCATCATCCACCACCATCATCCATTGTCCATCGTAGAGTGTGTGAGTCGTCTCGGGATCCAAGATTGATCGTAAGAGTTCTTGACAATCAAGGCCATGTTTGCCTAAGTCTCTTACATCACTTGGTGAAGACAAAGTGTCTAGTATAATACTTTTTATTTCTAATCTTTTGCACTTTTTATTTGGTTTTGTATTAATGACTTTAATAACTAGTTACTTATGTTGAAGGTGATCTTTCCTTATCGTTTGTCCGTGGTGTCTTGGCATTATTTTACTGTCTATATAAAATAAAAGATTTTCACCATTCATATCTCCACGGTCTATATGGAGGTATGTTGGCTACCTGGTCGGGGGTTAAGGGAACGGTTTGGTAAAGGTCTTGCCATTGTTCAGCGTTTAGAGGTCCTGCAGTGGACCTGGGTCAAATTTAGTAGGACCTCCTTCAATGCTTCACGGTATTGGATGGCGGGGGTCCAAACTCTTTGATCCCCTCATAAGTTAACTACTATTAATACTATAACCCGGCTATTTAGGACTGTATCCCTGCTGACTCAGACTACTTAGTCGAGGGTAACGTCACCTTCAAAAGAGGGGCCTACTACAATAACTAAGATAATCTCTTAAATATGTTCAAAAGTGTGGAAATAATCAAAGGTTATACTAGATACGAGTCGGAACCAAGTGATTCATCTTGTCTATCTGTTTTTTCTTTTTATTTTATTTTTCAGCATTTAGTTAGTTTTTATTTTTCTTAGTTAAAAACATTTTTCTAAACTTTTTATTTTGATTAGACGTTGAGGATAAACCGGTACTAAAAGCTCTTGTGTCCTTGGACGACCTCGGTATCTTACCAACGCTATACTACGCTCACGATGGGTGCACTTGCCCATATGTGTGTTTAGTGTTAGTAAAATATCGTGTTTTATAAATTTAAAACTTGGCTAAAAAAGTGTTAAAAAGGGCTTAAAATATACACCTAATATATATAACACTTCACACGCATCAAGTTTTTGGCGCCGTTGCCGGGGACACAAAGATTTTAAGAAAGTTAGGAATCAACGACCTAATCATATTTTTATTTTTCTTTTTAATTTTTTAGGATTTTTTAGTTTTTCAGCTTCTGCAGAGCTCAGCACGGGTCGTGCCCGCTGAACACGCCCCCGTGCTAAATCATTGGAACTGGCAATCCTGTTTTAAGTCAGACAGTAAGCTGAACACGGGGCCGTGCTCACTCAACACGCCCCCGTGCCCAAGATTCACTTACTGAAAACAGAACCGTTAGATCCCGGCGGTTGGTAATTTCTGACATAAACATGAGTGATAGTAATTGTTTTTACTTTCGGCACTCTTATGGTACGTGGTGTCAATTATGTGGAGGCAAACATAGAGAATTAGAATGTTACTTTCTAAATTATAGGCCCCACTACATGGACCCACCGATTTCTTATAACCTTAAGAGGGGCGAAAGTAAAAATAAGCCCTATCTCTCCCTCGAATGCGCCCAGCCAGATATTCTAGGGGAAATGCTCCTTGACGAGTTATTTCAACTAGAAAAGCTAATTCTAAATTGGTCAAAAGAGCTTAGGAAGGACTTTATTGATCCACCCCAAGACGATGACCATGACGAAATGTTGGAACCGCATTCCGACAACCTCGTTGCTCCCAAAAATACCTTCATACCTAGCAAAGACTTGGACGATAGTCGTCCCTGTGCCGATTGTGCCGTGAAGGACTCTCCATCGACTTCGTTCGGTGCATACATAGACCTGAGCGATTCGGCATACACCTTCTTTAACGAGAGCCCGGGAAAGGGTTGGACTTGTCCACCTAGAATGAAAATAGGAATTACCCTCACCGACAACCTCTTGCGTTCTCGCCTTAGTTTAGGACAATTAAGGTATCTTAGGCACTTTGGGGTTGTTCCAACCAGTAAGGAACCACCCGATATCGACGAGATCCTTAGAAGTAACAAAACTCCATAAGACAGCCTCCAGACACGGGGCCGTGTCCAGGTCAACACGCCCCCGTGCTCACCTAAAAGATTCTCTGCTGATTTTGTCAGAATACGGACAAAATGTGTCAGGATTTCCTCTGCACACGGGGCCGTGTCCAGCCAACACGGGGCCGTGTCCAGTGCGCTGTCGTTTTCTTTAAATGCAGCCTGATTCCTGCTCATTTTTTACCACTTCAATAGACAGAGATTCCTGGGATCTTCCCTCATACCATCCTAGGTAAGTGCTAAAAGAAGGTTCCCAAGGACCATCTTGTCCCTTCCACTTTTATTCATTTCCTCTTCTTTCAAAATTTTTTCAACATTTCCTCCATGGAAGCTTGGAAATCCCATGATTCCAACCCTCTATGTGAAGTTTGTAAGATTATTTGCTAAGGATTCTTGTTTAAAGTTAGTTGTATAACTTTATTTTAAATTATCTAAGCTTAAAACCCAGCTAAAAATCATGAAAATAATTTAAAACTCCAAGACTCCTTAGCCTAAAATCCTGCAGACAAATAGACACGGGGCCGTGCTCAGCGAGCACGTGGCCGTGTCCGAGGCACTGTTTTGTAAAAATTTAGCTTTCTTCGGTTTCTTTCACAGAAAATGGCAAGCAGAACAAGCGGATCATCTTCAAGAAGTAACCGACAAGGGAGGAGATCATCGACAGCAGAAGACTCTCTTGTAAACTATGTTTACGCCCTAAGGGAGGCTATTGACGAAATGACAGGAGTGGAGGAAGCATTGGTCGACTGTATCAACCATCTAACAGTGGGGCTGGAGGGCTGTCTCCGAGAGGTAAACCTCTTGCACCAGAGGTTAAACCTTCTCGCCTCCCCGCCTTTGGTACCTATAATAACCCAAAGGGCGTGGAACGTGGTGCCCGAAGTCATCATTCCGGCCGAATGGTACGCCAAGCACCAAGAGCCTCCGCAAAGGGTGGTGCAAGGAGTCCCGGTGAATGTTCCCCCTCAGCCACCAGTTGCTGAGGAAAATGAAGCCGCATTCTTCCTTCCTAGGGAGATCGAAGAATGGCTTTAAACAACGTTTAGGGAAGGAATCCTTCGGCTAAAAGTCCTACTATATCGGGAAACTATTCTTGAAATTTTCTTAAAATAGTAGAACTCTTTATGATAACCTCGTGTACCTCCTGACCTATTTAGTTAAGTTTTTGTTTTATCTTATTTTAGGAATATTATGTAAGGTCTCTCTATGAGTGCAATGAAATGATGGTTTTTAAAGTTTGGATGGTTCATAATAAATAAAACACACTCATGGTGGTAAGGGATGAAAAGGGGAACGAGAAAAATGACCCCATGCACAAGAACAAGGCAACCCGGCATCAATCTCTCCATTACAGTAAGCTCGGCACGGGCCGTGTCCAACCAACACGGCCCCGTGCTGAACCCCCTGCAGAAAAATGCCCAGTTCAGGTAACTGGACACGGGCTGTGTTCACCAGACACGCCCCCGTGTCCAGGCTTCTGTTTCTTTTCTTTAATTTCTGTCACTGGCACCTGAACACGGGGCCGTGTCCGGTCCCCACCGGGCCGTGTCCAGACTACCAGTAACATAAATCTTTGCTTTTAACACCATTTTACACATCTAATCAACCTAAAAATTTATTTTTGGGACACATTGAGGACAATGTGTAATTTTAGTGTGGGGGGGATGCTAAAACCTTGAATCTTGCAAGTCCTAAATACAAGCCTTACACAAAACTCTATTGGAACCGCTAATCACCCCAATTTTTTTCAAAAATTTCATTTTTTTACTTGTCTAGGTTTAACTCGGGAAATTCAAGTTCTCAAAAAAGGTTATATTTTTACGAATTTACAACCGATAGCGTAGTGATAAAAAGAACCAACATAAGAAAATTATGAAAAGGCATGGCAAACTTAGTTAAAATTTGATTATATATACTTGATCACATAAAAACCCATTCCCACAAAAGTGAGTTTTGAGCCTTTATTGAGCATACAATTACATATCATTAAACTAAATGCTCATTTTTCGTTTCTTGTGTGAATAGCCGTTTGGTTCTTACGACTCTAGAACTTGCCATGACGATACATTCCCGGTCCTTATCAACTTAAACCCGAGTAAGTAAATGATGGAGGCATTAGGACTAACCCTTTTTATTTCTACACCATTATTTTTCTTTTTCTTTTACCACCTACCCAAAAAATCCCCCTAGTTAGCCCCTTTGAGCCTAAACCTTTTCATTTCATAACCCAAACCAAACACCATTTTACCCACCAAAACCTTTTTCATTTTTAACCCTTTGTTTTAGTAACAAGTCCGGTTTTTCGTATGATCGTTCAAAAAAAAAATGTTGATGATGAAGCAAAAGATAAACAAACAAGTTCATCAAAAATAACTTTGTTTGAATAATAGCTTCATCAAAATAAAAGTTACAAAAATAGAAAGTCCAACGAAAACCGACACTTGTTACGCTTTTCACCGTTTTTTTTCTACTAACCACTATCCCAACCACCTACCTTTAACCCAAGCCTAACCCTTCACCCACAAAGTCCTCTTGATATTTACAAAAGGTATAAAAGTTAAAAAGGAGGAGGATTGATTGCTTGGCAAGCCTATGGTAGGAGTAAGTTCCATGCCGCTCTCGAGTGATTCACTAAAAATACACCTTCGGCCGAGTGTGAGTGATTTCTCCCGTGAGGTATGTGAACTTGTATATAATTGGAATTTTAAAAAGGAATGTTATGCCCAAATAAGTAATTTCTCCTATGAAACGTTCTAAACAAATCATAACGAATAGGATTGTAAATAGATAAAAATAAAACTCAAAAAGATCTTGGATTCCCAACACTCTATGACAAGCCAAAACTTTCTCTTCTACCCATTCCATTTGGGAGTGTAAGCCACATATTAAAGAGTTTTGCTTGAGGACAAGCAAAAGTTCAAGTGTGGGGGTATTTGATGTGTGTAAAATGCAACATATAAATTACATCAAATGAGGCATAAAACTAACCCTTTTTAAAGTACTAATGTTGCAAAAAGAGTGTTTTTGTCTTCCTTTTGTATTTTCAGGATTAAATGAGCTCAAATTCACAAAAGAAGCAAAAAGACAGCTAAATCCAACATAAATACAAGAAAAGGAACATAAGTGGACTGTCCGACCCCTCAACGGCATCTTCCCAAGCAAAATAGAGAAGGCAGAAGACTGAACACGCCCCGTGCTCAGCCAGCACGGGGCCGTGCCCAGCCAGCACGGGGCCGTGCCCAAGAAGCAGCAGAAAAGACAAACCTATAGAAGCTTTCTATTGCCCACCACGGGGCCGTGTCCAGTGAACACGGGGGCGTGGCGAAAGTACAGCAGGCGCATTAATTGTAATTGCGAATTACAATTAATGAAGAGAGAGAGTGTCAGACAGGCACGGGGGCGTGTCCAGCGGACACGGGGCCGTGCCCAGCCTTCTGTTCAGCCTATAAATAGGAGTGCTTGGTTTCATTTCAACTCATCCCTTGGCACACCACCTCTCTCACACTTCATCCACCACCCACCACCATCACAACACCATCATCCACCACCATCATCCATTGTCCATCGTAGAGTGTGTGAGTCGTCTCGGGATCCAAGATTGATCGTAAGAGTTCTCTACAATCAAGGCCATGTTTGCCTAAGTCTCTTACATCACTTGGTGAAGACAAAGTGTCGAGTATAATACTTTTTATTTCTAATCTTTTGCACTTTTTATTTGGTTTTGTATTAATGACTTTAATAACTAGTTACTTATGTTGAAGGTGATATTTCCTTATCGTTTGTCTGTGGTGTCTTGGCATTATTTTACTGTCTATATAAAATAAAAGATTTTCACCATTCATATCTCCACGGTCTATATGGAGGTATGTTGGCTACCTGGTCGGGGGTTAAGGGAACGGTTTGGTAAAGGTCTTGCCATTGTTCAGCGTTTAGAGGTCCTGCAATGGACCTGGGTCAAATTTAGTAGGACCTCCTTCAATGCTTCACGGTATTGGATGGCGGGGGTCCAAACTCTTTGATCCCCTGCTGACTCAGACTACTTAGTCGAGGGTAACGTCACCTCCAAAAGAGGGGCCTACTACAATAACTAAGATAATCTCTTAAATATGTTCAAAAGTGCGGAAATAATCAAAGGTTATACTAGATACGAGTCGGAACCAAGTGATTCATCTTGTCTATCTGTTTTTTCTTTTTATTTTATTTTTCAGCATTTAGTTAGTTTTTATTTTTCTTAGTTAAAAACATTTTTCTAAACTTTTTATTTTGATTAGACGTTGAGGATAAACCGGTACTAAAAGCTCTTGTGTCCTTGGACGACCTCGGTATCTTACCAACGCTATACTACGCTCACGATGGGTGCACTTGCCCATATGTGTGTTTAGTGTTAGTAAAATATCGTGTTTTATAAATTTAAAACTTGGCTAAAAAAGTGTTAAAAAGGGCTTAAAATATACACCTAATATATATAACACTTCACACGCATCAAGTTTTTGGCGCCGTTGCCGGGGACACAAAGATTTTAAGAACCGAAGTAAAAGGTGAACAAATTTAGTTTAGAGGGTCATGAAACATACTGGTGTGATGCTAATACCTTCTATTGGATAGTTAAGAGTTGAATAAGTCATGTGTATGGTAAATGGGTCATAAAGTTGTTATATTGAAATCATTGTCAAATTTTACATTATATATATTATATATATTGTTAACGATTATATATATTATATATTATATTATATATATTGTTAACGTATAGCCATGAATAGTAACTTTATTTTTATAATAATATATAGCTTTTTATTATTATTTTTTTAATATTATTATATTATATTTACTTTTACTAACATATTTTTTTTTTCTTTTTTTTAAACCATGTATTTCCTTTACCAATTTTTTTAATAATTCTTATTTTAGAACATATATTAATTTATCAATTAATTTGATACTTCTTTAATTAATTATGTTTTTAACTTTTTTTTCTAAAAACTTAAGTACATGACTGTGCTTGATTTTTTCTCTTGATATTCCGTTAAAAATTTTGTTAAAAATGAAGTTGTACTCAAAATAAAATACGATGATAAACTAAACAGTTCTAATGGTTTGGCTCTCTAAACAACATGTTTTATATTCAAAACACGTACGTGTTACATTATTATTTGCTCGGTTTTACCGCAACGCGTGACGTAAAAAAAACTAGTATTTATTGAAATCGTAATGATCCTTGCATATTAAAGCATTTTTTAAGGATTGACTAATTGGGAAACTTTGTCAATAGGAGTACATATATAGGGTTTTCCTACACAAGTATACATTATAATTTCCAAAGTTAAGTACTTGTGTGATTTAAATATTCAAATTTGTTAGTTTGTACGCAAATCGTTGATTTGGTAGATTAATGGTGTGAATAAGCTTATATGCTTAGTTTGACGTGTTACAAACTAACATGATATTTTTATAATAGTAATTTGTGCTACTATGTTTTTTCATGTATTGCAAGTAGTGCTATTGTTTTTACTCGAAACTCGACTCTAATCCAAAGTCATCCAAACTCGAATCAGAGAATACCCGAAAAACCTAAACCCAATCAATCCGAATCTTATATGGGTCATCGGGTCACTTTTTCTCAGCCATAAACCCGAACAAAAACATTATTGTCTTTTTAATAGATGTGTTTTGGTTTGTCGTCTCTGACATTTGGAACATTAAGTTTTTGGAATTTTTATGATATTTTTTAGTAGTAATATTAACTTTGTTGATATTTTGTAAAAAATTAAAAACCTTTTTTTTCTTTCCATTTATCATTTAAGCCAAAAAAAACTAAACAACTCAACCCCAAAAACACCATATTTGCAGGAAGAGTTTGAATTGAAAGCATAAGATTCTCATCATTTGAGTTACACAAAGGTACAATTGGAAGTATGCGATTCTTATGGTTTGATGGCTTGCTTTTATAAAAAGTCGGAATAGGGAACATTTGATTATCGTGGATAGAGGACTTGCTTCCATAAGTGAGATCATGATCAGCACCCACCAACCATGACACCGTGCAGGGGGTGAAGTATAGAAGGGGCCGGGGACACCCAATAGTGTTCTATGTGTAGTTTTCGTATAGAAAGTTTTTGGGTATATACGTTTTCAACCCCTCAGTTCTATAGAAATTTTTGGGTTTGCCCCCCCCCCCCCCCGGTTGATTATCGTGGATAGAGGACTTGCTTCCATAAGTGAGATCATGATCAGCACCCACCAACCATGACACCGTGCAGGGGTGAAGTATAGAAGGGGCCGGGGACGCCCAATAGTGTTCTATGTGTAGTTTTCGTATAGAAAGTTTTTGGGTATATACGTTTTCGACCCCTCAGTTCTATAGAAATTTTTGGGTTTGCCGCCCCCCCCCCACCCCCCGTCATTCAGGTCAAGATTCGCCATGACACCGTGTACACAAGAATTAGCTAACTGTAATAAACATTTTAAGGACAAATCAAGATCGACTGTGTATCAATCGTGGGAATTTTATGTACACATTTTCGTTGAAAATTTTTATCAAAAGTTTCAGTGATTATAAGCAAAAAAAACTTTATGTAAGCATACATATTTGATAATATGTGTGATGTATACTTTAGATTAAGCAACGAGAAAAAAAAAGTAACAGTGTCGGAGCTTCGAGATGGACTAATTTAAAGATTAATCTCTCACTCTATATTGTTTTGAATAGCGCTCAAAGATAGAGAGATTAATGCCTAAATACCTTACATTAGTAGTGGTTAATGTTTAGTTTCATTTGATTCACATACATATTATAAAATTCAATTGTTTGATTAGAGTTGTTTGAACAATTTGAAAATTTAAACATAATTTGGTGAATGAAACAAAAGTAAGCATCCGGGTTGGCAATTTAATAGTAATCTAAATTGATTTTACATTCATCATTACATAGACATAGCTTAGTTTAACATGATCACAAGTTAGATAATTATTAGACTCTTCAATCACACAACAATTCTTTTACCGATTCAAGACCGAATAATGTATGTTATATGATGATACTATAATTAATTATCAATAAACTAGCCAACGCTGGTAATACAACATTTCTCTAATGATGAAAACCAAATAGAAGAAGCAATGTCATGTCATAACATGATCAAACTAGTACAATGTTCACTTGTTCAGCATGGAAAGAGATAAACACATGAAATCACTAAAACAAGTAAAGTACTTAACAAATTCTAGCAAATCCACAATGGATGCATGAATAATCCAGATTACATGCCAAATAAATCCAAACCCTAAGTCTTGATCAGACACAAATGATTAGCTACTCATGGTTTTGTGAAATGATGAAGAAATACACTCACATTCGAAGGCTAGGAACGAGATTAGAAGATAAAACTCAAAGGACAAGACCATTTTATCATCATAATCATGTTTGGTACTTCCGATTTTATATTAAACTATGTTATAATAACAAGTTACACCCCACTTTTAGATATACAAAATCATGATTTTGACTATCAGCTAACTAATTGTTACAAGACAAGTACTTAAAGCCTTCAATACATTACATTTCTAGACTAACGGGCTGTTTGACAACTTCTAAATGGTTAAGTGTTGAACCAGTAAGAGGGTCTGAACCATTAAGGGCTGAACCAGTAAGAGGTCTAAACCATTAAGAGCCAGTATAATGCTTAACCCTTCAGAGGCAAATGTCTGACCAATTCAGACTAGAGGTCTTAACCATTCAGACTCTGTATAATACTTAACCATTCAGAGGCAAATGTCTGAACCATTCAGACATATGCTTACGAAACAAACAGTCTGAACAATTAAGTATTGAATCAGTAAGAGGTCTGAACCATTAAGATCCTTATTAAAAGGTAAACAAATAGCCCCTAAGAGTATTCACAATGCTTCCCTTGTATATTTGTAAGTGTGTTACTTATATTATAAGTAATGGTTGTAAGTGGTTGTGAGTGGATATGAGAGAAAATGTTACTGTTCATCGTAAATATATAGAAAACATTGTTCACCCATATAATTTTTTTAATATTTTTGAAAGTGGTTGTGAGTAGAGTAGAGAAAAAATGTAATGATAAAAGTCTAAAAAATATTATTTAATTGAAAAAGAAAGAGAGAAAAAGTAGTAATTTTTAGTGTAATTATAAAAATCAGGATAATGAATTCAATGTGAATGCTTTTAAGACGTCATTTTTAAGAAATTAGTACAGACACCATTTTTAAGAAACTTTTATAATTAGCATTAACATAATACTAATTTGTAACATGGTTTTGCACTAGGTTGTTGTACCTTTTGCTTTGATAGCGTGTTAGGTACATAACACTAATTTGTAACATGGTTTTGCACTAGGTTGTTGTACCTTATGCTTTGATAGTGTGTTAGGTACATATAATAATGCTAATTTGTATCATGGTTTTGCACTAGGTTGTTATAAAAACCCTCCTAAATTATTACCGACACTTCTAAAATATTTAGAACACCCTTATACGTCCTAAAATACACCCCGTATACGAGATTTAATCCTATATACCTTTAATTCTATAAAAATAAAATAAAAACAAAACTCAGAGGGCGCTCGCGGGGCGCGAAGCCCATGGCTACTTCAGTCGCGGGCCGCGACCAGGTGGACATCAGACGCAGCCCTAGGCCACCACGTGTCCTGCCATCTGTCAAAGCTATAGTGGTGACTAACCCAAGCTAGGCCCTACACCCCTACGTCGCGGGCCGCGAAGACCCTTTGTGGTCTCCTTCGCGGGGCGTGAGGAACCCGAATTCCAGCCCTATAAAAGGAGGCCATCGACCTTCAGTTTTCGTCGCTCAAATTTCGTTTTCTCTCTTTAATTTATGAATAGTAAACATTATAATCGGGTATTATACCCCCTAATTAGCGAAGCTCAGCCTCGTTGTAAGTATTTTAACCCCCGGTTACGTAATAGATACGCTGTTCGATTGATCTAGTGCTCCGTAACGGCTGTCGTGGTTCTGCCCGACGTAGTCGTTGGAGTTCTGTCTCGGGGAGGGTATAACTAATGTAAATTGGGTTTTTATACTAACGCGTGTGCATTGTTTAAATTTATAGATTATAACCAGGGAAATCACAGGAAAAATACCTAAAGTAGCAATGTGAGTAATCTCCTTTTTGTGTAAACCTTTTTCTAAACTGTTTTTACAAAACCTCAAATGTTTTACATTATGATTAACAGTGATTAAGTATTTGTAAATTCTACAATTATCGTCGGCATGTTGGGGTTTTGTATACAAAATTTGTTACTACACTATGAGTAGTAATATGACCACAAGTTGGGTTGACAGTACCGTGGGTGGTAATTAAAGTAAGAATTGGAAATAAATATAATTGCGAGATCGCTCTCATTACTGTACAATGATAAAAACCTGTTTTGATTAAACTGGGATTCACTCACCAGTATTTCCCACTGACAAATGTTTTTAAAACGCGTTTCAGGTAACAAAATGTAAAAACCAAATAGAAGGCAGCTGGACAGCACTAAAGGCTTGGAAAATGTGGCTATAAAAGTTACCTAAATAAAGAAGATGTTTTATTTAAATAAAATATGGTTTATCCCTATAAACATGTTGTAATAGAAACTTGGGTTTTAACCATGTGTTTATTATGATAAAAATGTGGTATTTACTCTGATAAAATATTTCCTAACTACGATCCTGATGTAAATTCGGCTGCCAAAATGACAAAACTACTGATACCACTAAATCTGAGTTCGCGGCCGCCCGTTCCCGGGAGACAGGGACCGGGGGTTGCGACAGAAGGTGGTATCAGAGCCTAGCCACTGATTTCAGCCACAGAAGTGTTCTGCTGACAATAAAATTGTTAATTCTGTTTGGAAATAATTTATGTGAGCACATGCATACTTGTATATTATTGTTTTGTTATTTGACAATTTGTTAGTTTACAGTATGAGTGATCAAGGACCGTCAGACGCTTACCGTCAACTGTCTAGTTCTCCCATAGACGAAGGAACTTCTTCCCAGCCTACCCCCTCGGGGTATTCAGCTGATACCGAAGAAGGGATTTTTGTATTCAAGGCGCAATCCGAGGAGCCATTCCCTACCAAAAAGAGAGGATGGTTCAGTCGGGGAGCTCACAAGCGTAGAAAAAGAATGAAAAAACTACAACAACAGCGAGCTTTAGCAGCCGCGAATAGGGAGATGAACACCCAAACTCAAGACATACTCAATAGGAGACTAGCCAACTTTCATATCTTAGCTACCACAGCCGCAGACCCGAACCTAGAACAACTCATAGCACCACAGCCACTGCTGTTGTTCCCGACACAATCCATGGAAGTAGAAATTAACCCAGCTGACCAAATCCCACTACCTGCCTTTGACCCAGCCGAAATCCCTAGAGTCCCAGCACCTCATCCCCCAGACTATAACCCATGGTTTGATGACCATAGGGATTACCAACAACGTTACCCACTAGATGAGCCCGTACAAAACCCAGTAGCACCCTACCCAAACCTTGACCCTCTAGACCCATATTTTGATAATGATCAATACATACGGGAAATCCTAGAGAACCCAAATCCACATGAGGAACCGATGCCACAATACCCTAACCCGATACCAGCACCCGCACCACCCATGAGCACTGAGAATTTGCAAGAACTTCGCACCTTTGGTGAGGAGTTGTTAGATGAGAGTGAAAGAATATGGCAAATAGGGGAGAGACTCGTCTGGAAATATGACGAGCGTAACATACAATATTGGATGAACCCCTATCAGTAGTAGTGGTAATAATAATAATTATAATAATAATAATAGTAATAATAATAATAATAATAATATATCTATATATATGTGTGACTTGAAAAAAACAAAAAAAAATATAAATATAATACATATATCTAATAACTACTGATGCATACTAGTATTGTACTTTAATTTCCAGTTGTGGTTTGTATTAGACGCATATATATAAAATAGAGTAAAAGTCACAATGTACGACGATTCTGACCAATCTGTTTGTGTTGTTAAATTGGTTGCATTTAATATTGGTTTGCAATATTAATACTTGGTAATTGTTTACAATTCAGATGGCCAACGATGCAAATCGGGAAAACCAGAATAATGATAATCAGATAAATAACAGAGCCATTCGACACATAGTAACCCAAGGAATTAGAGATGCTATGCCAGCTATCATCCAAAATGTTAGGGAAGCAGAAAATAATAATAAAAGTGATAATGGAAGTAAACGATCACATACTGAACCCAGTCACAGCGTAAACAATGGACCACTATTTCAATTGCCTATTCCAAAAAGAAGAAGAACCATGTCTTTTGGTTGTTCTTACAAAGAATTCTGGTCTTGTAAACCAATAGAATTCTCGGGCAATGAAGGAGCCATTGCAGCTCTACGCTGGACAGAAAAGACTGAAGCAGCCCTAAAAATAAGCAAGTGTGCAAAGGAAGACAAAATCATGTTTGCTTCCAATCTGTTTAAGAATGGTGCTTTAGAATGGTGGAACACTATTCTCCAGTCTAGAGGAAGTGACAGAGTCTATAATATGGAATGGACTGAGTTTAAGAACATGGTTGAAAGAAAATTATGTCCTCCTAATGAAAAGGAACAGATAGCAAATAAATTCTTAAACCTTAGAATGACTGGAGTGGACTGCAAGGGTTAAACTATTGTATTCTTCGAATATGCTAGAATTGTGCCAACCCTAGCTTCACCAGAACCAGTATTAATCTCCCGATACATCAGGGGATTAATCAGTGAGATTAGACATGTAGTCAAGGCAGCTAGATCACCAACCATAGAAGAAGCTGTAGAACTAGCAAATACCTTGACTGATGAACTGGTACGTACACAAAAAGAAAACCAGAGAAGGAACCTAGTCCAGAAACTTACCCAGGAATTTCGCTACGGAAATTCCAACCGTGGGAAGAATATAGGTTCTACTTCTGCACCTTATTGTAAGGCTTGCAAGAAGAAGCATTCAGGAAGATGCTCTACCTACTGCAACTTATACAAGATACCAGGACATAAGGAAGAAGAATGTAGGAAGAAACCCAGTAATGCAGTATGCTTCAACTGTGGAGAAAAAGGACATATCAGGCCGAACTGTCCGAAACTAGCTCTAGCCATGACCAACAAAACTACTAAAAATGCTAAGGCATTTGTTCTGACAGCCGAAGAAGCGAAGATGATTCCGAATGTGATTGCCGGTACGTTTTTAGTTAATGATGTTTTTGCTAAAGTATTATTTGACTCTGTTGCGAACCAAAGTTTTATTAACACTTCATTTTGCAAAATTCTCAACAAACCATTAACTAAACTCCAACAAGAATGTTTAGTGTGACACCTGTGTTTGTAATCATTGTAAACAGTTCAGTTATCAATAAAATAATGTTATTTGATCCCAATGTTTGTTTGTTTATGTTTGACATTTTTCATGTTTTGGTTTTTATCCAATTTCAAACTCTATATCGTGTTCTGGATAGTTATACGCAAACTTGTGCGTAAACGTAATCAGTTTAACGCGACAAACACTCTGGAACATCAATTTATGCTTAACAGTCTGCTGGAATGAGATCGGTGAGGCTCAGCTTACTGGACCTGACCTCATTCTAGAGACAACAGATAAGGTTAAGAAAGTTCGCGATAACCTTCAGATAGCTAGAAGCCGTCAAAAGAGTTACGCGGACCGACGACGCAAGCCCTTGGAATTTCAAGTCGGTGATCATGTATTACTTAAGGTCTCACGTTGGAAAGGTGTGATCAGATTTGGAAAGACAGGAAAACTTGCACCTAGATATGTTTGACCATTCAAGATCGTCGAAAGAATCGGTAAGGTAGCCTACAGACTTAAGTTACCTCCTGAACTTGGAAATGTTCATCCAACCTTTCACGTGTCCAATCTCAAGAAGTGTTTAGCTGATGAGAACCTCCACATACCACTTGATGAGATTCGTGTGGATAACACGATGTATTTTGTTGAGAAACCAGTGGAAATCATGGAACGTGAAGTCAAGTGGCTCAAACGCAAGCGCATTCCATTGGTCAAAGTTTGTTGGGAATCTAAACGTGGACCAGAGTTTACTTGGGAATGTGAAGATCAAATGAAGGTGAAATATCCGCATCTATTCTCACAAGTTTGCTCTAAATAAATTTCGGGACGAAATTTCCACAAGTAGGGGAGACTGTGACACCTGTGTTTGTAATCATTGTAAACAGTTCAGTTATCAATAAAATAATGTTATTTGATCCCAATGTTTGTTTGTTTATGTTTGAAATTTTTCATGTTTTGGTTTTTATCCAATTTCAAACTCCATATCGTTTTCTTGAGAGTTATACGCAAACTGGTGCGTAAACGTAATCAGTTTAATGTGACAAACACTCTGGAACATCAATTTATGCTTAACATACCTTAAATAACCTTTACATAACTTAGAAATCAGTTTTGAAGGCTTTGGTATGGCAAAATCAAGTTTATTCGCTTACAGGGACTAAATTCGACAAACTGTGAAAGTATGCCGATTCGTACTGTAACGGATATTCCGGAACTTGATCATAAGTTAAGCACACCCTAAATATCCTTTACATAGCTTAGAAATAGGCTTTGAGGGGTTCGGTGTGCTAAAATAAACTTTTTGGTCATTCAGGGACTAAAAGCGTCAAAAAGTGCGTAAGTTTGCATTTTCGCGTATATCTTACGTTCTGAATACATCTGGACATCCAAAAATTTATGTAATCATTAAAATATTTTGTTTTAATGATTGGCATGATTAAATTCCATTCGTCGCGTAATTTGGATCGTTTTTCACGTCCATTCGTGTTTCGTCGTAATTAACCGAATAACATGATCGTACGGCCAAATGAACCGACATCTGACATATTTTTGAGCATGTTTCATGTCCCCTATACTTTAACTTCATTTTAGAGCTTTGAAATGGGGTTAACGGGCTTTAGATGTGTCGAAAATGAGCTCAAACAACTGCAGGGACTAAAACTGTAAAGCTGAAAGATGTTTGCTGATCTGCAAGGACCAGGCGGCCCGCGTAAGCCTGTACTGGCTCTTACGCGGGGCGTGTAAGATGCCCAGATCAGTAGAATGTGTATTACAGCCTGTTCCAGCTGTTTCCAAGTGTTGCAAATGGTTTATCAACATTCTATGGGCCATTTTGAGGTGCCCATGGTATTACAAAACCATGGGTGCATGTGTACGGTGGAGATCGAAGCATGTTTCTCGATAAACGATCTTAATGGTCACCCGAAATCTATAAATACCCCCACCCAATTCACTTCAAACTCACACTTGATCAGCTCATATTCTCTAAGTTGAAGTTTAAACACTTCATACCTGAGAATTTGCTGATCAAACCTCCATTCTTGGACCTTTTGTAAGTATTCTTTCGTTCTTTTACGCATTTTAAGCGTGAAAGTCAAACGGTGTTTGACTTTCAGCTTTGACCATTTTATGGTCAACACGTAGTTAGTTTGAACTTCGTAACGTGAGCGTAATCACGATGGTTATAGTCCCTTTTGACTATACCTACTGATTACCTCGTTATTTAGGCATAGTGACGAGTTATAGTTTCGGTCAAAATGCGTATTCTTACGTATTTTGTAACCAAACTATTCTTGGGTATCAAAACCATTTGTTTTGATATCAAACCTATTTTCAAACCTCGTTAAACATGTTTTAACATGTTTAGCTCGTCACTTTAGGTTTAGTGCTTACTTAGGGTCGTAAGGTAAGCGGTCTAAACAACCGCTTAGACTTTCGAACCGGACCCGTTTGGTCGATCTTTAGGATCCGACCAAACACATTAGGTGACCATAGTTATATAGGGAATAACCTTCCGAGTTTATACCTTATGGTCACTACGTTTAGTTAGTTGTATGATAGGTAGTTTATATGCCTTAGGAAAATTACCAACATGCCCTTTTTGCGCATAAATTCATTTTAAGCATATGTAACCTAAATTTTGACATCTAAACTGATTAGGCAACAATATTAGACATGTTAAGACATATTTTACTTATCATAGGACTAGTTAGGCGGTCCGAACGCGTTTTACGTGAACGACGCGTTAAAGTAGCGTAAGCTACCTAAACGAGTCGTGATGGGTCACAAGCACTTAGATTAAGTTTCGTTTTAGAATGTAGGCTTTGTTAAACCATATCACATGAGTTCCTATACTCATTTGGTTTACGAAACCTCATTTTATCCGTTCCTCCGACTTAGGTCCGGTTTATTAACATAGTTACTTATATTAGGTGCCGTTTGATTCCGTGATCTTTCTAGCATTGCTTGGTGGTTATCCAAAGACTATTGAGCAATCTCAAGTGAGTACATAGTCCCCTCTTTTACTGTTTTTCAAACATTTTGGGGTGAAACACATGTGCCTACTTGTTACTTTCGTGATTTCCATGTTTTCATATCATATGCTTGTTATGTTCATTAGTACACTTATAGTACATGATTTCATTACATTTTATGCTATGTATATCCATTTAGTGCATACTTAGTACATTGTTTTACATCACATGCTATGTATGTCCAATTGTTGCATACTTAGTACATTGTTTTACATCACATGCTATGTATGTCCAATTGTTGCATACTTAGTACATTGTTTTACATCACATGCTATGTATGTCCATTTGTTGCATACTTAGTACATTTGTTTTACATCACATGCTATGTATGTCCATTGTTGCATACTTAGTACATTTGTTTTACATCACATGCTTACATTTTGGTATGACATTTGGTTTGTTTAAACGGGACAAAAATACATTCATTAACATTGATCACGCCGTTCGTTAGTAGGTAGTGGTACCATAGGAATTGACAACTTCCGTTCCTGAAATCCTAGGTTTGTTTGGATGGAAGGAATGACCGAATTCGATACACATAACTCAGATAAACCTTTAAATTTGTTTAAGGGTTTATCACCACTGTCTCAAGGCTTGAATGTATGCATTTTTACAATACCGCATAGATGTTTGTATCAGTAAAGCATGCATTTATTCCACAAAGCATAACTTTGATTTAAACTATGTTTTACTTCAATACCTTGTTTTTGTGCATTTTACCTATGGTTTAGTTGATATATTTCACTTACCATACATGACATTTGTTTACACATTACATGATTTACATTTGACATAAACATTTTGACATTGATATACACATTACATAATTTACATTTGACATAAACATTTAACATTGGTTTACACGTTACATGATTTTCAGTTTGACAATAGACAATTATTTACTCATAAACATTTAACATTTGTTTAAACAAGACATTTGGTTGGTTTGTTTGGGTAAGTGATTTAAGTAACGAGGCGTGTGTAATATGATAAAAGCATGGTGGATACGCCGCTGGTACTTTCTATAAATAAGTGCTTTTATGATATTACATATTGTATCGTTATTTAAATCATTTCAATTTAGACATATTACATTTTACATAAATAACACATTTTCACAAGACATTGTTTTACAAAACATTTTATTTTATACAACTCATTTTACTTGGTTATTAAATTAACCATACACCTTTCTTTTATATAATCTGATTTCTTATCAAGTTTTCATATGATTTATAAAAGAAAACACTTAACAAGATTCATGACTAATTTTTATTAAACATTTCTTTAAACCTAAGTCATAAATCCTATTTTAACAAAACCTATGTATCTCACAGGCATTTTTATGATGACGTGCCTATTTTCACATGTGTTTTAGGAGCTATTGCATAGGATGATCGAGATACACTTAGGCGGACCTGTGCCTTAGTGACATAAAACGATGCTAGAACTAGTTTAATCATGTTATGTACTCTTTGTTTCAGTTGTGTTAAAACAATGTAATCCCTCTTTGTTAATAAATAAAACTGAACTTTAATTACCATGGTTATGAAACAATAATTCTGTTGCAACACTCCCCGACGTTTCCGCCGCGGTTTATGTTTTACGCGGTCGGGGTGTGCCAGAAGAGTTGATATCAGAGCCAATGGTTATAGGGAATTAGGTTATTAGTAATGTTTTGACCTAGACTATAACTTTTCTAGGACCCCAACACAAATTATCTTATGTTTAGATCTTAAAACATGCAATTCACCTATCCTTAGGTGATTACCCAAAACAAGAACACAATTTTCCAAAACGATTTTTGAAAATCAATCATCTTTTTATGATTTGTTATAAGGTTTTGAACCCTTCGATTTTTTAGAATGATTTTGAAAATTTAATCATCCGTTTTTGAATGATTCTTTTTGGCCTTGTGCCTTCCAAGTTTTCAAAATCTAGTCAAAGTTTTGGGTCTAAGTAGTGTGAACACGTGCAAACTGGAAGGGTGAATGCCTGTACCTCGAATTTTCTGTCTAAGGCTAGAGTGTTCGTACAAATCCACATAATCAGACCAGTCACTCTTACCTGGGAACTCTTGGGGTGAGTGTTCACTTATAGGCGAGCATGTCTTCGCGATACATAATTTTTGACCCATTTACTTTGAGTAGTCACTGTGTGTCATTTGTTTGCTTTGTCGTACAAACGAATGACCACCATCTTTGTTTTTGTCGATTTTTGCATCATCTCATTCTTTTCATCTAATCATCTAACTCGTTTTCTCTCATGTTTCCTCTTTTAGAATGCCTCCTCGATGCAAAAATCCGCTACCTAATGCCGAAATGGCAGCTATCATGGCGCAGCATATGGCTGCTGTACTCCCAGACATTATTGCTCAAGTGAACCAAGCCCACAATAATCAAAATGCTCCATGCAATTTCAAGAGTTTCAATTCGGCTAAACCACTCAAGTTTAGTGGTTCTGAAGGAGCAACTGGGCTCCTACAGTGGTTCGAGAGCATTGAGAGTACGTTTCGTCATGTCCAGTGTCCTGATAATCGCAAAGTCGAGTTTGCTTCCAGCATTTTCCAAAAGAGGGCTCTTACTTGGTGGAATGGAGTTATGAGAGACCGTGGTGCTGAGGTTGCTTTAGCACAAACTTGGGCCAAGCTTAGGGCACTTATGATGAGGGAATTCTGTCCTCGTCATGAATTGAGGGCTTTAGAAAGGGAGTTTGATGACTTGAAGCAGGATAGTGGTGAGCACCGGGCTTACACTGATAGGTATGAAGAGTTGAGTTTGTTATGCCCTACCATGGTTACCCCACTCGAGAAGGCTATCGAGAGGTATATTGATGGCTTACCTGACTCCGTACAAGACATCGTCACTGGTAGTAACCCTACCACAGTTCGTCAGGCAATCGAGTTAGCTGCGACTTTGATTGAGTCGCAGGTCCGAAAGGGTAAGCTAAACAGGAAGGGCGACAACGGTAAGAAACAATCATCTGATAAGGGTGAAAGCAAGAAGGGTAAGAGCAAGAAGGGTTCTTCGAAAGGGTCTAGGAAGCGCAAGGCTTCCCAGAATTTTGCTGTCACTGCCCAAGTCGACCAGGCAGCTCCCAATCAGCCTGCACAACCGCTAGCAAAGAAACGGTATGCGGGAAATGCACCGTTGTGCAACAGATGCAATAGTCACCATCAACCGCAAGTTTCGTGTCGTTTCTGTACTAATTGTGGGAAGTCGGGTCATCTTGCTGATATCTGTCGCTTTGCTCCCAATCAAGCTGCACGTAACCCAGCTCAGCAGGCTGCTCAACCGCCTGCTCAACAGCAAGCACAAGCTGTACGACCTCACTTTCCTCCTGGTTCGTGCTACAATTGCGGGGACCTGACTCATTATCGAAACCAGTGTCCAAGGTTAGCAAATGCGAATCTAGCTCAGGCTCAGGCTCATGGACGAGTCTTCAACATGAATGCTAATGAGGCACGAGCAGACAACGAGGTGGTGAACGGTACATTCTTTGTTAACAATCAGTCTGCTTCTGTCCTTTTTTATTCGGGTGCCGATAAGAGTTTTGTGTCATTGTCTTTTGAGCCCTTGCTCCGCATGTCTAGAACGAAGCTAGGAAAGCCCTTGACAGTAGAAGTTGCTAGTGGTGATCCCGTTATTCTTGATTCTGTTCTTCGTAACTGCCAGTTGAACCTTAACAACCATCTTTTTCCTATCGACCTCACGCCAATGCAACTTGGGAGTTTCGACGTTATAGTGGGTATGGATTGGTTAGCCAAGCATCACGCAGAGGTAATTTGTTTCGAGAAGATTGTTCGTGTTCCGCTCTCGACAGGTGAGATCCTACAGGTTCATGGTGAGAAACCTGCTAGTAGTCTCAAGCTCATGTCTTGTACTCAGGCTCGGAAGTATCTGCGAAAGAATTATGTGGCCTTCTTGGCACATGTCATAGTAGATAAAGGCAAACGTAAGTTTATTCAAGATATCCCTGTTGTTCAGGATTATCCTGAATTGTTTCCTGAAGAGTTACATGGTTTACCCCCAGCACGCCAAGTCGAGTTCCGTATTGATCTTGTACCTGGTGCAAATCCTATTGCCAGATCTCCATATCGTCTTGCTCCGTCTGAGATGCAAGAGTTGTCTAAGCAGCTTCAAGAGCTTTCTGACAAAGGTTTTATTCGTCCTAGCTTTTCACCTTGGGGTGCTCCCGTTCTTTTTGTCAAGAAGAAGGATGGATCTTTCAGGATGTGTATCGATTACCATAAGCTTAACAAGCTTACCATCAAAAATCGATATCCCCTACCTCGCAATGATGATCTCTTTGATCAGTTACAGGGTGCTTCTTATTTCTCAAAGATTGATCTGCTTTCTGGGTATCATCAACTTCATGTTCATGAAGAAGATATTCCCAAGACTGTTTTCCGCACTCGATATGGGCATTATGAGTTCACAGTTATGCCATTCGGTTTGACTAATGCTCCTGCTGTTTTCATGGACTTGATGAATAGGGTCTGCAAGCCTTATTTGGACAAGTTCATCATCGTTTTCATTGATGACATCTTGATTTATTCTAAGACGCAAGTTGATCACGAGCAACATCTTCGTCTTACTCTGGAACTCCAGAAGAAAGAGCAACTTTTCGCCAAGTTCACCAAGTGTGAATTTTGGCTTAAAGAGGTTCAATTTTTGGGGCACATTGTCAACGAACAAGGTATTCATGTAGATCCCTCCAAGATTAGTGCGATTAAGGATTGGGATACGCCTACTACTCCTACTGAGGTTCGTTCTTTTCTTGGTCTCGCGGGTTATTACCGCCGCTTCATCAAGAACTTCTCAAAGATTGCAGTTCTCCTAACTGCTCTAACTCAGAAGAACAAACCCTTCAAATAGGGAACCAAACAAGAAGATGCGTTTCAGACTTTGAAGTAGAAGCTTTGTGATGCGCCTATTCTATCTTTTCCTGAGGGCAATGATGATTTTGTCGTGTATTGCGATGCATCAAACTTGGGTCTTGGCTGTGTTCTCATGCAAAGGAACAAAGTCATAGCATATGCATCGAGGCAGTTGAAGCTACATGAGAAGAACTACACCACTCATGATCTTGAGTTAGGTGCAGTTGTGTTCGCTCTCAAAATCTGGAGACACTATTTGTATGGTACAAAATGCATGGTTTTCACTGACCACAAGAGTCTTCAGCACATCTTCTATCAGAAAGAACTCAACATGAGGCAACGACGTTGGGTTGAACTTCTAAACGACTATGATTGCGAAATTCGCTACCATCCTGGTAAGGCGAATGTCGTGGCTGACGCATTGAGTCGTAAGGAACGAGTCAAGCTTCACTGTGTCAAAGTTTGATCTGATTTTCAATCTCGCATTTCTCAGGCTCAACACACTTGTGTCTCGCAAGACTTGATGGGTAAGGAATTACCCTATCATATTAAGCCTGATCTCGAGCTTAAAGACAATGGATTGTATTATTTTATGGACCGCTTATGGGTCCCAAGTCAAGACAATCTTCGCACCTTGCTTATGGATGAAGCTCATAAATCTCGTTATTCTATTCATCCTGGTGCAGACAAAATGTATAAGGATCTTCGTACTCAGTATTGGTGGCCTGGTATGAAGAAAGACATTGCCTTGTACGTATCAAAATGCCTTACTTGTCTTAAGGTTAAGGCTGAACATCAACATCCTTCTGGTTTATTGGAGCAACCAGAAATTCCGGTTTGGAAATGGGAAAATATTGCAATGGATCTTATTACCAAACTTCCGCGCACAAAGAGAGGTCATGATGCCATCTGGGTAGTTGTTGATCGTCTTACAAAGTCAGCACATTTCTTGCCGATCCGTGAGGATCTATCTGCTGACAAGCTTGCTAAAATTTATGTGGATGAAATTGTATCTCGACATAGTGTTCCTTTGAACATTATTTCTGATAGAGATGCTCGATTCTCGTCTCATTTTTGGAGAACCATGCAATCTGCTATGGGGACCCAACTTAATTTGAGCACAGCTTATCATCCACAATCAGATGGATAAACTGAAAGAACAATCCATACTTTGGAGGATATGCTTAGAGCTTGTGTGATCGATTTTGGTGGTAGTTGGGATTCGTATCTTCCATTGATTGAATTCTCCTACAACAACAGTTATCACTCCAGCATCTACATGGCTCCGTTCGAGGCTCTCTATGGTCGAAAATGTCGTTCACCAGTCTGCTGGAATGAGATCGGTGAGGCTCAGCTTACTGGACCTGACCTCATTCTAGAGACAACAGATAAGGTTAAGAAAGTTTGCGATAACCTTCAGATAGCTAGAAGCCGTCAAAAGAGTTACGCGAACCGACGACGCAAGCCCTTGGAATTTCAAGTCGGTGATCGTGTATTACTTAAGGTCTCACCTTGGAAAGGTGTGATCAGATTTGGAAATACAGGAAAACTTGCACCTAGATATGTTGGACCATTCAAGATCGTCGAAAGAATCGGTAAGGTAGCCTACTGACTTGAGTTACCTCCTGAACTTGGAAATGTTCATCCAACCTTTCACGTGTCCAATCTCAAGAAGTGTTTAGCTGATGAGAACCTCCACATACCACTTGATGAGATTCGTGTGGATAACACGATGCATTTTGTTGAGAAACTAGTGGAAATCATGGAATGTGAAGTCAAGTGGCTCAAACGCAAAAGCATTCCATTGGTCAAAGTAGGTTGGGAATCTAAACATGGACCAGAGTTTACTTGGGAACGTGAAGATCAAATGAAGGCGAAATATCCGCATCTATTCTCACAAGTTTCCTCTAAATAAATTTTGGGATGAAATTTCCAGAAGTAGGGGAGACTGTGACACCTGTGTTTGTAATCATTGTAAACGGTTCAATTATCAATAAAATAATGTTATTTGATCCCAATTTTTGTTTGTTTATGTTTGACATTTTCATGTTTTGGTTTTTATCCAATTTCAAACTCTATATCGTTTTCTTGAGAGTTATACGCAAAATGGTGTGTAAACGTAATCAGTTTAACGCGACAAACACTCTGGAACATCAATTTATGCTTAACATACCTTAAATAACCTTTACATAACTTAGAAATAAGTTTTGAAGGCTTTGGTATGGCAAAATCAAGTTTATTCGCTTACATTGACTAAATTCGACAAACTGTGAAAGTATGCCGATTCGTACTGTAACGGACATTCCGGAACTTGATCATAAGTTAAACACATCCTAAATATCCATTACATAGCTTAGAAATAGGCTTTGAGGGGTTCGGTGTGCTAAAATAAACTTTTTGGTCATTCAGGGACTAAAAGCGTCAAAAAGTGCATAAGTTTGCATTTCCGCGCATATCTTACGTTCTGAATACATCCGGACATCCAAAAATTTATGTAATCATTAAAATATTTTGTTTTAATGATTTGCATGATAAAATTCCATTCGTCGCATAATTTGGATCGTTTTTCACGTCCATTCGTGTTTCGTCGTAATTAACCGAATAACGTGATCGTACGGCCAAACGAACCGACATCTGACATATTTTTGAGCATGTTTCATGTCCCCTATACTTTAACTTCATTTTAGAGCTTTTAAATGGGGATAATGGGCTTTAGATGTGTCGAAAATGAGCTCAAACAACTGCAGGGACTAAAACTGTAAAGCTGAAAGATGTTTGCTGATCTGCAGGGACCAGGCGGCCCGCGTAAACCTGTACTGGCTCTTACGCGGGGCGTGTAAGATGCCCAGATCAACAGAATGTGTATTACAGCCTGTTCCAGCAGTTTCCAAGTGTTGCAAATGGTTTATCAACATTCTATGGGCCATTTTGAGGTGCCCATGGTATTACAAAACCATGGGTGCATGTGTACGGTGGAGATCGAAACACGTTTCTCGATAAACGATCTTAACGGTCACCCGAAATCTATAAATACCCCCACCCATTTCACTTCAAACTCACACTAGATCAGCTCATATTCTCTATGTTGAAGTTTAAATACTTCGTACCTGAGAATTTGCTGATCAAACCTCCATTCTTGGACCTTTTGTAAGTATTCTTTCGTTCTTTTACGCGTTTTAAGCGTGAAAGTCAAACGGTGTTTGACTTTCAGCTTTGACCAGTTTATGGTCAACACAAAGTTTGATTGAACTTCGTAACGTGAGCGTAATCACGATGGTTAGAGTCCCTTGTGACTATACCTACTGATTACCACGTTATTTAGGCATAGTGACGAGTTATAGTTTCGGTCAAAATACGTATTCTTACGTATTTTGTAACCAAACTATTCTTGGGTATCAAAACCATTTGTTTTGATACCAAACCTGTTTTCAAACCTCGTTAAACATGTTTTAACATGTTTAGCTCGTCACTTTAGGTTTAGTGCTTACTTAGGGTCGTAAGGTAAGCGGTCTAAACAACCGCTTAGACTTTCGAACTCGAACCGTTTGGTCGATCTTTAGGATCCGACCAAACACATTAGGTGACCATAGTTATATAGGGAATAACGTTCCGAGGTTATACCTTATGGTCACTACGTTTAGTTAGTTGTATGATTGGTAGTTTATATGCCTTAGGAAAATTACCAAAATGCCCTTTTTGCGCAAAAATTCATTTTAAGCATATGTAACCTAAATTTTGACATCTAAACTAATTAGGCAACAATATTAGACATGTTAAGGCATATTTTTACTTATCATAGGACTAGTTAGGCAGTCCGAACGCGTTTTACGTGAACGACGCGTTAAAGTAGCGTAAGCTACCTAAACGAGTCGTGATGGGTCACAAGCACTTAGATTAAGTTTTGTTTTAAAATGTAGGCTTTGTTAAACCATATCACATGAGTTCCTATACTCATTTGGTTTACGAAACCTCATTTTATCCGATCCTCTGACTTAGGTCCGGTTTATTAACATAGTTACCTATATTAGGTGCCGTTTGATTCCGTGATCTTTCTAGCATTGCTTGGTGGTTATCCAAAGACTATTGGGCAATCTCAAGTGAGTACATAGTCCCCTATTTTACTATTTTTCAAACATTTTGGGGTGAAACACATGTGCCTACTTGTTACTTTTGTGCTTTCCATGTTTTCATATCATATGCTTGTTATCTTCATTAGTACACTTATAGTACATGATTTCATTACATTTTATGCTATATATGTCCGTTTAGTGCATACTTAGTACATTGTTTTACATTACATTTTATGCTATGTTTGTCCAGTTAGTGCATACTTAGTACATCGTTTTACATTACATTTTATGCTTTGTATGTCCATTTAGTGCATACTTAGTACATTGTTTTACATCACATGCTATGTATATCCAATTGTTGCATACTTAGTACATTGTTTTACATCACATGCTATGTATGTCCAATTGTTGCATACCTAGTACATTGTTTTACATCACATGCTATGTATGTCCATTGTTGCATACTTAGTACATTTGTTTTACATCACATGCTATATATGTCCATTGTTGCATACTTAGTACATTTGTTTTACATCACATGCTTACATTTTGGTATGACATTTGGTTTGTTTAAATGGGACAAAAATACATTCATTAACATTGATCACGCCGTTCGTTAGTAGGTAGTGGTACCATAGGAATTGACAACTCCCGTTCCTGAAATCCTAGGTTTGTTTGGATGGAAGGAATGACCGAATTCGATACACATAACTCAGATAAACCTTTAAATTTGTTTAAGGGTTTATCGCCACAGTCTCAAGGCTTGAATGTATGCATTTTTACAATACCGCATAGATGTTTGTATCAGTATAGCATGCATTTATTCCACAAAAGATAACTTTGATTTAAACTATGTTTTACTTCAATACCTTGTTGTTGAGCATTTTACCTATGGTTTAGTTTATATATTTCACTTACCATACATGACATTTGTTTACACATTACATGATTTACGTTTGACATAAACATTTTGACATTGATATACACATTACATAATTTACATTTGAAATAAACATTTAACATTGGTTTACACGTTACATGATTTACAGTTTGACAATAGACAATTATTTACTCATAAACGTTTAACATTTGTTTAAACAAGACATTTGGTTGGTTTGTTTGGGTAAGTGATTTAAGTAACGAGGCGTGTGTAATATGATAAAAGCATGGTGGATACGCCGCTGGTACTTCCTATAAATAAGTGCTTTTATGATATTACATATCGTAGCGTTATTTAAATCATTTCAATTTAGACATATTACATTTTACATAAATAACACATTTTCACAAGACATTGTTTTACAAAACAGTTTATTTTATACAACTCATTTTACTTGGTTATTCAATTAACCATACACCTTTCTTTTATATAATCTGATTTCTTATCAAGTTTTCATATGATTTATAAAAGAAAACAGTTAACAAGATTCATGACTAATTTTTATTAAACATTTCTTTAAACCTAAGTCATGAATCCTATTTTAACAAAACCTATGTATCTCATAGGCATTTTTATGCTGACGTACCTATTTTCACATGTGTTTCAAGAGCTGTTGCATAGGATGATCGAGATACACTTAGGCAGACCTGTTCCTTAGTGACATAAAACGATGCTAGAACTTGTTTAATCATGTTATGTACTCTTTGTTTCAGTTGTGTTAAAACAATGTAATTCCTCTTTGTTAATAAATAAAACTGAACTTTAATTACCATGGTTATGAAACAATAATTCTGTTGCAACACTCCCCGACGTTTCCGCCGCGGTTTGATGTTTTACGCGATCTGGGTGTGACATTTAGTAGAGACAGCAAATGGAGAAACCATTAAGATTTCTGAAATCTTGTAGGGAGCAAGAATAGAAATTTTAAACCATAAGTTTATTGCTAATCTTTACCGAATGAATCTGGCTGGATTTGATATTGTATTAGGAATGGATTGGTTAGTAGCCAATAAAGCCAGTATTCTGTGCGATCAAAAGTCAATCTAAATAAGTTCACCAAAGGGTGAAAAGATCACAATCAAAGGAAATAAACCATCTCGATCCGCAAAATTCATCACTGTGATGAAAACTGCAAGTTGTGCAAGAAAAGGATCCATAGTGTATATGATTTCCATAATCATTAATGCTAAAGGAAAAGAATTGAAAGATATTCCCATAGTATCTCAATTCTCAGATGTATTTCCAGAAGAATTATCAGGACTACCGCCGGACAGGGAAGTTGAATTCAGAATTCATCTGCTACCAGGAACTGCACCAATTGCCAAAGCACCTTACCGTTTGGTGCCAGCAGAAATGCAAGAGCTGAAGAAACAGCTAGACGAACTTTTGGAAAAAGGATTCGTACAG
Source organism: Helianthus tuberosus (assembly GCA_030545235.1). Classification (NCBI taxonomy): domain Eukaryota; kingdom Viridiplantae; phylum Streptophyta; class Magnoliopsida; order Asterales; family Asteraceae; genus Helianthus; species Helianthus tuberosus. Next base: position 91,431,692 of record CM060418.1, on the reverse strand, counting down.
CCAAGTTCATCACCATCGGGAGCACCAATTCCGTTTGTTAAGAAAAAGGACGGGTCAATGCGTATGTGTATTGATTACCGAGAGTTGAATAAGGTCACGATTAAAAATCGGTATCCATTACCGAGAATCGATGATCTGTTTGATCAATTGCAAGGAGCTCGTTTTTTCTCAAAGATCGATTTACGCTCAGCATATCATCAATTAAAGGTACAGGAAGAGGACATTCCTAAGACTGCCTTCAGAACAAGGTAAGGCCATTATGAATTTACTGTCATGCCATTTGGTCTAACCAATGCCCCAGTCGCATTTATGGACATGATGAACCGAATATGTAAGGCATATTTCGGTAAATTCATAATTGTCTTTATAGATGATATTCTAATTTACTCTAAGAGTAAAGAGGAACATGCAGCGCATCTGCATACACTTTTAAATTTGCTGAGAAAAGAAAAGCTTTACGCTAAATTTTTGAAATGTGAATTTTGGTTAGAAGAAGTGCAATTTCTTAGACATTTAGTTAATCATGAAGGAATTCATGTGGATTCCACAAAGATTGAGGCAATTACTAAATGGAAAGTCCCTGAATCACCAACGGAGGTTAGAAGTTTTCTAGGATTAGCCGGTTATTATAGAAGGTTTATTCGAGATTTTTCTAGAATAGCCATTCCCTTAACCAAGTTAACCTGTAAGTCCGTTAAGTTTGAATAGGGACCAAAACAAGAAGAAGCCTTTAAGATTCTTAAACAAAGATTAACCAACGCACCCATACTAGCGTTACCAGAAGGAACTGAAGACTTTGAAGTCTATTATGATGCTTCTAAGTTAGGTTATAGATGTGTATTGATGCAACGTCAAAAGGTGATAGCCTATGCGTCTAGACAACTTAAGAATCATGAAGAAAACTATTCAACCCATGATTTAGAGTTAAGAGCCATAACTTTTGCCCTTAAGATTTGGAGACACTATTTATATGGAAATAAATTTGTTGTCTTCACTGATCATAAGAGTTTAAGGTACATTTTTGGGCAAAAAGAGTTGAATATGAGACAGAGACGCTGGATGGAATTTCTTAGTGATTATGATTGCAATATCCAGTATCATGCAGGAAAGGCTAATGTAGTAGCTGATTCTTTAAGTCGAAAGTATCATGAGAAGCCAAGAAGAGTACGTTCTCTTAAATTAAATCTGCAGATAGATTTAAATGAGCAAATTAGAGCCGTACAAGAATCAGTAATCAAGGATGATACTGAAAAATTGAAAGGAATGATTAAGGAAATAGAACAAGGAACAGATGGAATTTGGAGATTCCATAAGGAGAGGATGTGGATACCTAAACTAGGAAACCTACGCCACCGAATATTAGACGAAGCCCATAAGTCTAAGTATACGATACATCCTGGAAGTGATAAGATGTATCAAGATTTAAGAAAGAATTTTTGGTGGATAGGAATGAAAAAGGATATAGCTGCTTATGTTGCCAAGTGTCTAACCTGTTCACAGGTTAAAACTGAGCATCAGAAACCCTCAGGTTTATTACAACCATTGGAAATGCCTGTATGGAAATGGGAATCGATAACAATGGATTTTGTTACCAAATTACCCAAGACCCGAAAAGGTAATGATACAATATGGGTGATTGTAGATAGGTTAACCAAGTCTGCTCATTTCCTACCAATGAAGGAAACATTCGGTATGGAATAGTTAGCCAAGTTATATGTTAATGAAATAGTTTCATTACATGGTATTCCTTTATCAATTGTTTCTGATAGAGATAGCCGTTTTACTTCTCATTTTTGGACAAGTTTCCAAAATGCAATGGGAACCAAGCTAAATCTAAGCACCGCTTATAATCCTCAAACGGACAGACAAAGTGAAAGGACAATTCAGACAATGGAAGATATGCTTAGAGCTTGTGTAATTGATTTTCAGAGGAAATTGGGACGATCATCTACCATTAATAGAATTTTCTTATAATAATAGCTATCATACCAGTATTAATGCTACTTATGAACGAAAGTGCCGAACACCAGTCTGTTGGGCAGAGATTGGAGAAAAGCAATTGTCTGGACCTGAAATCGTACAAGAAACTACGGACAAGATTATTCAAGTCAAGGAACGACTAAATGCAGCACGCGATCGACAAAAGAGCTATGCTGATAACAGGAGAAAGCCATTAGAGTTTCAAGTAGGAGATAAGGTGTTGTTAAATGTTTCTCCTTGGAAAGGAGTGGTAAGATTCATCAAGAAGGGAAAGCTAAGCCTCAAGTATGTTGGACCTTTTGAGATTATTAGAAGAATAGGACCAGTAGCTTACCAGCTACAACTGCCAGAGGAAATGGCAGGAATACATGATGTATTTCATGTATGTTATCTCAAAAAGTGCTTAGCCGATGAATCCTTAGTGGTACCTCTTAAGGACATAGAGGTAAATGAGAAACTTAAGTTCATGGAGAAGCCACTACAGATTGAAGACAGGAAAATCAAGAATCTTAAGCACAAGAGACTAGTTCTGGTCAAAGTGAAATGGGATTCCAAAAGAGGACCATAATACACGTGCGAGCTTGAATAAGAGATGCAGAGGAAATACCCACACCTGTTCAAGTAGACCTCGAGGATGAGTTCTAAAATAAGGTGGGGAGGATATAACAACCCTCCTAAATTATTACCAACACTTCTAAAATATTTAGAATACCCTTATACGTCCTAAAATACACCCCGTATACGAGATTTAACCCTATATACCTTTAATTCTATAAAAATAAAATAAAAACAAAACTCAGAGGGCGCTCGCGGGGCGTGAAGCCCATAGCTACTTCAGTCGCGGGCCGCGACCAGGTGGACATCAGGCGCAGCCCTAGGCCACCACGTGTCCTGCCATCCGTCAAAGCTATAGTGGTAACTAACCCAAGCTAGGCCCTACACCCCTACGTCGCGGGCCGCGAAGACCCTTTGTGGTCTCATTCGCAAGGCGCGAGGAACCCGAATTTCAGCCATATAAAAGGAGGCCATCGACCTTCAGTTTCCGTCGCTCAAATTTCGAATTCTCTCTCTAATTTCTGAATAGTAAACATTATAATCGGGTATTATACCCCCCCTAATTAGTGAAGCTCTGCCTTGTTGTAAGTATTTTAACCCCCGGTTACTTATTAGATACGCTGCCCGATTGATCTAGTGCTCCGTAACGGCTGTCATGGTTCTGCCCGACGTAGTCGTTGGAGTTCTGTCTCGGGGAGGGTATAAATAATGTAAATTGGGTTATTATACTAACGTGTGTGCATTGTTTAAATTTATAGATTATAACCAGGGAAATCACAGGAAAAATACCTAAAGTAGCAATGTGAGTAATCTCCTTTTTGTGTAAACCTTTTTGCAAACTGTTTTTACAAAACCTCAAATGTTTTACTTTATGATTAATAGTGATTGAGTATTTGTAAATTCTACAATTATCGTCGGTATGTTGGGGTTTTGTATACAAAATTTGTTACTACACTGTGAGTAGTAACATGACCACAAGTCGGGTTGACAGTACCGTGGGTGGTAATTAAAGTAAGAATTGGAAACAAATGTAATTACGAGATCGCTCTCAATACTGTACAATGATAAAACCTGTTTTGATTAAACTGAGATTCACTCACCAGTATTTCCCACTGACAAATGTTTTTAAAACGCGTTTCAGGTAACAAAATGTGAAAGCCAAATAGAAGCCAGCTGGACAGCACTGAAGGCTTGGAAAATGTGGCTATAAAAAGTTACCTAAATAAAGAAGATGTTTTATTTAAATAAAATAGGGTTTATCCCTATAAACATGTTGTAATAGAAACTTGGGTTTTACCCATGTGTTTATTATTATAAAAATATGGTATTTTACTCTGATAAAATATTTCCTAACTACGATCCTGATGTAAATTCCGCTGCCAAAATGACAAAACTATTGATACCACTAAATCTGAGTTCGCGGTCGCCCGTTCCCGGGAGACAGGGACCGGGGGTTGTGACAGTTGTTGTACCTTATGCTTTGATAGTGTGTTAGGTACATATTACCACATATAAGTAAGCAACATTTTGTTGCTTTTGTTGTTGTACTATATGGATAGGGTGTGTTTCAAAAAAAAATTTGATTTTGATTTTTCAATCAAAGGTTTTTATCTTTTTATTTTAATCCTTTTAAGTTTTTAACTTTTAACTCAAAGTTTTTCATTATTTGCAATTTAATCCTCACACTTTTTTTTATTTTCAACTTTGATCCCCTATACTTTTCATCTTTTGCAAGTTTTTCGTTTTATGTATCGTTTAAAATTTCGTCAGTCAATATGCCGCAACTGTGTGTCTCTGTGGTTCAATGTTTTTTGTATGTTTTTCCCGTTTGACAGACCCGTCGCAACACGTCTATTATTCTATGATTGACAAGTTCTTTCCAATGCGCGGGGCCCTAAATCAACTTAGTTTTTTCTTTCTACGTTTTACGTTTCGGTCTAATTTCTTCACATTAACACACCGCAACGGGTGTGCGTGATTAAACAATTTTACGTATGTTTTTTCATTCAGTGTTATTTTTTCTTTTTTTATTTATTTTATTTTACGAGCTCTTCTGTTGTTGGTTGTGTGGCATTGGGGATACTTGGCACGATTTTACAAACGTATTTAACCTATTAATTTTTTTGCTAAAAATAATTTATTTCGAGTTCACCCATGTACATCCTTTACTTAAAAAAACCTATTTTTACGTGCATATTTTTATGTACGTGTCGGTATGAATTCGATTTGGTCTACGTTTTGACGTAAACTTTTTTCAGGAAATGAGTCAGATCAAATATAATACATTTTGTTTTAAAAAAACATCTTTTATGTGTATATTTTATGTACGTTTCGGTATAAATTCGAGTTGGCGTATGTTTCAACGTAAACTTTTTAGGAAATGAGTGAGGTCAAATATAATCTGTTTCCGTGCTTATTTTATGAATGTTTCGTTAATTTTGTTTCGAACCGAGTGGAGTCAAATTGTGGTTTCTTTTTTTTCCAAAGTTCTTATTAATCTCTTTTGATTATACATATCAGCTTTTCTGTTATACCCATTACGTTTTCTATGTATGAGTCGGATCCTATATAATACGTTATGATTGTACGGTATAAATTTGATTTACTTTATGTTTTGATCTAATCGCAATGCTTATATAGGTTACATTGAGTTCGACCAGATAAGTCGAAATGCACATTTTCATATGGTTAATGCATCACATAACGTTTAGACTAATCCATTTAATGTTTGCAATGTAACCGTGCCGCAACGCGCGCGGGTGTTATTCCTAGTAATAATATTAATTTATAACATGGTTTTGCACTAGGTTGTTGTACCTATAGTATGTTAGGTATGAAAAGGTTATACCATTTAGTTTATGGTTGTACCCCTTTTAGGTATAAAAGCTGGAGTGATGGTGTGATAATTGAGAAAATTTAGTGCTCCAACCTTTAGGAGCCAAAGATATATATACTAAATATATGGTACACCAATAAACACAAAGAATAAATGAAATACAATGAATATAATTAACTACAATTATCTAACATCCCTCTTCAAGCGGTAACATCCCCTTCAAGCGGAACGGTGGCGGACGGATTCCAAGACGATCTCGAAAGAATTCAAACTGGGATCTGGGAAGAGTTTTAGTGAAAATATCCGCAACCTGTAACTTGGTTGGAACAAAGTACATGTATAATTTTCCAGAGGAGACAAGTTCACAAACAAAGTGATAATCGAGATCAATATGTTTGGCACACTTGTGAGAGACAGGATTCTGAGTTAGGAATAAAGCACTTATGTTGTCACACAATAGCGTAGGGCGATCAGGAGGGAGAGCATGTAACTCACGTAGGAGGTGATAATCCAAACAATTTCAGCAACAATGTTGGCCATAACACGATATTCAGATTCACAACTTGAGCGAGCAACAGTAGGTTGTTTCTTAGCACTCCATGAGACAAGGTTCCCTTCGACGAAGATTGAGTAACCATAAATGGAGCGTCTGGTGTCAATACAACGAGCCCAGTCAGCGTTAGAGTACCCAAGAACTGTAGTTTTCGCTGGTTTGCAGAAGGTCAATCCAAAAGAAACTGTTCTTTTAACATAGCGAAGGAAGCGTTTGACCAGCTGAAAATGAGTGGTGGTGGGAGCCTGCAGAAATTGGCTGACTTGATTTACAACATAAGAGATGTCTAGGCGAGTGATTGTGAGGTATTAGAGAGCCCCAACCAGAGAGTGGTATAAAGTGGGATCCGAATATAATTCTCCATTAGTTATAAGGGTCTCAAGCGCAGCCATAGGAGTATGAACGAGGTTGCACTCAAGCAGGTTTGCACGAGCAAAGATGTCATGCGCATATTTTGACTGAGTCAAGAAAAGGCCATCAGTAGTGCGAGTGACTTCAAGACCAAGAAAGGAACTTATATCACGGAGCTCTTTAATAGCAAATTCCTGATTAAGGCGCTTGATAAAACCATCCATAATGGATTCTTCATTACCTGTTAGGATCAAGTCATCCACATAGACAAGGATGTGTAAGTTATGCGAGCCACGCTTATAAATAAACAAAGAGGGATCAGCCTTGCTGCAAATAAACTCATTGGTTAGTAAAAAATTACTGAGACGTTGAAACTAGGCCCTTGGTGCTTATTTGAGGCCATAAAGAGCCTTATTGAGCAGGCAAACATGTGTGGGGAATTATGAGTTTTCAAAACATGGTGGTTGTTCAATGTAAACATGTTCAGAGAGATAACCATGGAGGAAAGCATTATTGACATCTAGTTGATGAAGTTTCCAATCATGGATGAATGCCAAAGATAGCATAACACGAATAGTTGAAGCCTTAACAATCGGGCTGAACGTGTGAGAGTAGCCCAAACCAGGTATTTAACTAAACCCTTGTGCAACCAAACGAGCCTTGTACCGACCAATAGACCCATCGGACCGATATTTTGTACGAAACAACCATTTTGACCCGAAAACATTTTGATTTATGGGTCACGAAACAAGGGTCCATGTATTATTATTTTGCAGGGTCGAAACCTCTTTATGCATAGCATCAAGCCAGTGGGCATGTTTGCTGGCTGATTTGAAGCCTTTTGGTTCTGTTTGGGAAAAGAGGGCAAGGTAAAGATTATGAGTGTTAAGGTGAGCAAGGTTGGCCTGATGTTTAGGTTTAAAGATACCGGCTTTAGCTCGAGTAACCATAGGGTGTGTGTTAGTGGTAAGATGAATCAGATTTAGAGGGTTTGTGGGAGCATGCTCGGAACCAACAGTGGAGTTTGTTTGAGGTGTGGCGGGTAGGCTGAGGTGGGAGTGGGGGAGTGGGCTTCTGTGGTGGAGGAATAGGCCGGATGGGCTGGTGAGTGAGTGGAAACGACAGCAGGTTGGGCCTCGGTTTGGGCAGCAGTCGTAGGGGATGAGGGTGATGTTTGGTCTTCAGTTACTGGAGGGGAAGGTGGTATTTGGGATCCGGTTTGGGCTACTGGTATAAAGGTATGGGCTGACTGGCGAAGATGGCAATGAGGTTGGGTGTGGTTAGGATCAGAACAGTAAGTGCAAGGAGTAGGACTTGATATCGATTGAGGGGCAGGTGTAGAGGGTGGGTTAGGAGATGGTGTAGGGAGAGACATATCAGAAAAGGTGTGCCAAGCAAGAGAAGACAAGTCCGAGGTGGAGATGTCCCCCTTTAGTGGCAAGGTATACTCGTCAAAACAGGCATGACGAGTTATATAAATTCAAGAAGTATCCGGGTCAAGACACTTGAATCCTTTATATTGAGTGCAATATCCAAGAAAGATGCATGGTAATCTTCTTGGGGCCAACTTGTGTGCCGAGTAGTCCCCAAGATAAGGATAGACACGACAGCTAAATACCCGAAAATTATCATAAGTTGGTTTCTTAAAGAAGAGAACCTCAAATGGTGATTTGTCATTTAAAACTTTAGCAGGTAAGCGGTTAATAATATATACCGCAGTGCTAAAGGCATGCGCCCAATATTTTGGAGAAATGTGGCTATTGAAAAGTAGAGCTAAACCCGTCTTGACGATATGTCGATGTTTCCTTTCAGCTCGCCCATTTTGTTGGAGAGTATATGGGCATGAGATTCTATGAAAGGTACCATTTACATCAAATAATTTCTTTACATGTTGGTTCACAAATTATGTGCCTTCATCGCTTTGAAAGATTTTACTTTTTCTCGAAAATTGAGTTTTAGAGAACTGTATAAAGGTTGCTAAAATAGTATAAAACTCTAATTTATACTTTAGTGTATATAACCAAGTGAAGCGAGAGAAGTCGTCCACAAAAATTGCATAATATCTATAATTTTCAATGGTCGAAACCGGAGATGGGCCCCACAAGTGACAATGAACCAAATCTAAAGGATGGGATGCACGACTTTCATTTATTGAAAATGTTAAACGTTGTCCTTTAGACAATTCACAAGAAGGAGAAACAATTGGTTTAGGCAAAATAGACGTGAGGTTCAATGACCCATTTTTATTTAAGCATAAGATAGTATCAACGGAAAACTGTCCCAAGCGAGAGTGCCATAATTCATAAGATGCTTTTGGAGGCCTTGATGAAATTGAGGAAAAAGCTTGAGGACCCATATGCAACACATATAAACCGTCTTCACATCGACCTTGGGCCACCACCTGTTTCGTTGTGCGGTCCTGAATATAAAAATAAGGTTGGGAGAACAAAACATCCAAATAATTGTCAGTGGTAAGCTTGCTTATGGACATAAGATTTTTCATAAGGTTAGGAACCATCAACACATCATTCAGTTTTATATTCTTAGAAATATTGGAATGACCAATATGAGTGATTGGTAGAGAAAGTCCATTACCAAAAGTTACTTTGTGATCACCTGTGTAAGGAGCAGCACCATTCAGATTCACAGATGGATTAGCCATATGGTTTGTAGCACCTGAGTTGCCCACCTAATCGGGACTAGAATTAGTAACATGGCATTAGGCATGAAAAGCCTTAGCTAAGTCAGATGGCAAATTCATGGAGATTGGGGCAGTTGTTGGCATAATGGCCATTCAAACGACACAATTGACAGTGAGGGGAGCGGCCTCCACGGCCCCAGCCACGACCACGAGAACCACCACCATGATATAAGCGTGGCCCACGGCCACGATTGTTACCAGGGTTTCGGTTAGTGTAAGATGAAAAAGTGATAGGAGGAGTGGTCGAACCATGAAGGGACTGGAGAAACAGTTCGTGTGATTCAGCCTGAACCAGGATGTCTCGAAACATAGGGGTAGGTTTGGAGGCATGGATGGAAGTAGAGAAAGTTTAGAAACTAGAACCAAGACCACAAAGGAACCAGTGGATTTTGTCAGGTTCTTCAACCGGTTGGCCGACCGCAGTCAGTTGGTCACAAAGATGTTTGAACTTTCTTCCAAAATTAGAAATAGAAGAGGATTCTCTACTGATATGATGAAGTTTATCACGAAGGTTTTGCACACGTTCAATGGATGTATTGGTATACACCGATTCAAGCGCAAGCCATACAGCACGGGCGGTTCTAAGTCCTAGGGTTTCAGCAATCGCCTCTTCAGATAAAGTGGCGTTGAGAAGCATGATAGTCTTTTGGTCTTCAGTCATCCACGCAGCGTATTGCGGGTTAGAAACAGTCTTGTCGCCTTGAGTAAGCATAGGTTCAGGGGCAGAAGATAAACGGTCAACATGGGAGGTTAGATCTTGGCTGGAGAGAACAGGTAGGATTTGAGCTCGCCAATACAGGTAGTTGGTGGCAGAGAGCTTAATGGTTAACATGTGGAGGAGTGTGTTCATGGGAATGGCTGAATCAGAAGAGGAGGAAGATGAAGCCATCGAGGATAGGAGGCAGAGGGTGGGGTAGAGAACAGGAAAGAACCATGTGATAATTGAGAAAATTCAGTGCTCCAACCTTTGGGAGCCAAAGATATATACACTAAATATATGGTACACCAATAGACACAAAGAATAAATGAAATACAATGAATATATTTAACTACAATTGTCTAACAGATGGAAGAAACCAGTGAAGCCGTGGGGTGGTTGTCATGAGTTCGGTGAGTGTTGACCGGGCTAGCGGTTGCTCCGATCTTCTTCCCCAAGGACATCTTTTTTTTGTATTTCATTCGATGATGATAAACAATTACCGGAGGCCTTGAAATGTTGATGAAGATGAGATTACTATTGTAGATGTTACTAATTTTTTGATGCTTTTTATTTCTCCGACGATGGTGACCAACGGTCACTGGACGCCTTGAAAAATCGATGAAGATGAGTTTGCTTTTATCTGTGATGTTACAGGTTTTTTTATGCTTTTGTTTTAAGGTTTGGGAGTTCTTGAGCTTAAAACCGGCGTTGTTTCTTTACTGGCGGAATGTTACCCTTTCTATGGCTTTGAGATTCTTGATGGTCAAGAGTCTATGATGGTTTCCTATGCCTTGGTTGCGGGTCTGAACATCAATTGGGTTAGCACATAAGGTGTGCATGCCAGTTGTTTGATGGAATGCTTTGATGGTTAACTTACTTGTGTGATGGAATGCTTTGATGGTTAACTGGTTATGTTGTGATGGTTTCCTTATCCTTAGCCTTGGTTGTGAGTGTCTATTACCTTATGTGTGCAATATGTAGTTGTATCTCATGCTTATCAACTGTATTGTGCTTCAGGGAGATGTACCCTTAGGTTTATAAGCATGAGGTACAGCTACATACTCCACACAACCTCTTATACTTATTTAATAATATAATTAGTGTAGAATATAATTTCAGGATTTCGTGTGATACAAAAATTTATATAATGGGCTGGCAATAGGTAACCTGTATAAGACACGATTAGAACTGTTTACTGAAAAGTACACCATGTGATTTTTTACGTTTTTTAAAACTAATCAAAATTTGAAAGTTAGGATCCATTATTTCTCCTTCTAGGTGCATAAAATATGCATCTGTCTTATAGACATTGGATATAAAGTAGTTAAACGAGTCATATTCAGGTTTAAAAATTTGTTTGATCGCGTTATCAGATACATGTTAAACCTGCTAAGACACGATTTAAAGCGAGGATGTAACACCCCGTGTTTTCACGAGTGAAAGTCAAAGTCAAGGTCAAAGTCAACGACCGAATCCGCGCGACGTGACTCGTAGAATTGTTTGGATTATATTTAGATTATGTGGAGTAAATGTCGTACATTACAATAATCAAGTCATACTAATCGTATTTCAATCAACCTGCGACTGTGAACGATAGGAAGTAACAATGCGATAAAGTTAATCAAGCTATGCTAATCAAATCGACATCGAATCGTAACTCGAACTGTGTATTTCACTTGTCATTATATGTGTGTGTGTGCCTTGCGTGTTACTTGTGCATGTCTATTTTATGATTATGTTGTGATAAATCAAGCGAACTCAATCGAACTCGAAGTCTAACTCGAATGTAAACAAACCCGAACCCGAATCCCGAGCCGAACCATATAAGAAGTAGTTGGGACTGAAAGTAATTTGACTAGGAAACCCTATCAAATCGCTCGCAAATCAAAACCGAATCAACGTCGCACCGAACTCACTCAAGCAGGCGGCATCCGCACGGATGGCCAGTCCGCACGGATTGCCAGTCCGCACGGATGACCAGTCCGCGCGGATAACCTACCCGGGTGCGTGCCATGCGCACGGCTCACCCTTTCCCTTTTTGGCATCCTATAAATACACGGGTCACTCTCCACTTTTTCCACTTTTGGCAAGTGACGTCCGAACCACACGCATTCTTCACCTTTTCTCAGATTTCTCTCAATCCAGGTAAGATCTTGCACTAATTCTTGTACATCTTTGATCACTGCACAATTCCACCCATTTCTATCTTTCGAAACTTCAATTTTAACCAGGAAATCATCCGGATTTGAGGTATTCACGGGTGACGTCATCATGAAGTTCATAAGAACTTCAAGCTTGGCTTCATTCCACCAAGAATATCTCAGATCTAAACGATTTCTACAAGTTTTTACAATAACTTCACCTAGATCTAACTTTTTCTAAGAATAAAAGAGTTGAAAGAAATAAACCTAAGTTCTCTCCTTCTTTTACCCTTAAGACCGGTACGGATCCGATCAGTTCCAGTGTTCTACTCGTCAATAGTGATGCACTAGTTCTAGATCTGGAACCCTACCCATAGACAACTGATTTCGGGGTTAACCGGGATGACCGTTCTGAGTCGCCGACAGGTCGAGTTAGGGTGATTCCTGACCGGTCTAGCCACGCGGGTGAGAACGCAACTCCAAGTGGTTGCCACGTAGTCAGAACGTCTCGATAAACGACAACAGAAACCAAGTGTAGACGAACGGAACAACCAGAGGCTGTCCGCATGGACCGGCTGTCCGCACGGACAAGCTGTGCGCACGGACTAGCTGTCCGCACGTACAAGTCATACGCACGGGTTGTCACCCGCACGGACTACCCTTGGGACCCACTTTCCAAACAAGGTTTGAGTATCGACGAATGAGCGATCCGGACGGACGACCTCTGAATGGATCACTCTTCGGATCATGAGATACTAAGGCCTTAAAATGAAATTCAAACAATGTTCATCCGCACGGCCAAGTCGTACGCACGGACAGGCTATCCGGATGGATTGTCTCCACCCGCGCGCACAGACCATTTGTACGGATTACCATTGTCCGCACGGACTGCCATCCGCACGGATTGTCGTCCGCGCGATCAGCTTGAAAGGTAGAAACACTTATGTGTTTTCTAAATGCTACAACGAAAACTTCAAAGCACAAGCCATCATACACAAACACATCTTAGGAAGAAACAATCCACTTGAACATTCATTCACACAAACAACTTGTCCTTACGGATAAGTCACCCGCACGTACAACTAATCCGCACGGGTTACCACCCGCACGGACAGTCACACGCACGGATGACTTACCCGGATGAACCACCATCCGCACGCATCACCATCCGCACGCATAGGTCATGCGCACGGATGACTTCTACTCACGGATAACTGATTCGCACGATCAGTCATCCTACCCACTCTCACTTGTACTGTTTTACGCGCCACTTACCTTTACGTTATCGAATCTATTCAGGCTAACCGTACTCGCTGTAAAAGCGCTCCCTTCAATCCATATCGCTGTGAGTATACCCGAACCCTTTTTGCTTTTAGCACTTTTGGGTGTTACATACGTTACAACTATTCAAACTACAACTATCACACTACTCAAGCTATTTTAACGCTTAACCATTAATGCATGTTATACGTGGCTTATGAATGCTTGTTTGTTATGTTTACACATGGAATGCTGTCTACCTGCCTTAGCAACGATAGTACTATAGTTTGGACTCAGCACCCGTTCACACGGGGGTTGTTAAGGATCTTTTACTTGCATGGATTACAGTGGTAATCGTGTATTGCGAACTGCCTCGGGCAGTCAACCCGCAGTCATTGGTATCGATGGATCTATGTCGATAACTAACGTGCTTCATTTCACTATGTGTACGTGCTGGTTATGCGTAAACGAATTCGAACTCTATATGCTATTATCAAACTTGTATGCTCACCTTTACATTTATGTATTGACTTTATTTTAACGTATGTGACAGGTGCCTAGGTTGTTTATATACTTCTCGGGCTGTGATGAAATCGAAGCTAGGAACTGGAGTCCTAGAAACCAACGAATAAATTTGTTATGTTTAAATCTGAGTTGTCGGAACAGAATATTTGTTTAGTTTTTGTCTGTAGTAACTTGTTTGCTATTTGAGACATGGTATGGGACATGTTATCTTAAATTGAATGGTAATGATAGTTGTTATGGAAACTTCCGAACAATCTGTTTCGCTCAGTGCCGCGCCCCGATGATTCCGCCATCGGTTGGGGTGTGACAGATTGGTATCAGAGCCATAACTATAGGGAATTAGGCAAGACTCGACCTAGTCCGGGTCGAAGTCTTAGAGACCTAGACTATAGTTAAGAACCAACAGACCAACTCACGCGTATGCGTAAACTCGTCACTATCACTCACTCTTTTCTATCATTACACTCGAATTTTCAAGTTGTGAACAGGTAATAAGGCTGAGAATAGGTGTGAAAACCGCAAACTCTCGACTGAAGTTGCCTAATCAGCTTGCGTTTTAGCTACAAACGAGGAGAATTATACCAAATCAGGAGTGAAATCCATATTTTGATGAATAATCTCCTCAATTTTTATCAAAAACGAGGACGGAAGTTGCAAGATAGGGGTGAAACCCTAACCTTGACGACTCGTCCCGCTTTTATGCAAAACTTCCACCAAAGTTCGATGGACTCCAACGGTCTAAAGACACAATATAACCAATGGGAATTGCGCCATTGCCCGAGAATCGAGGCAAAGGCATAGTCCTGGAGGTGTTGTGCAGGACCCTTGTGAATAGTCGAACCATTTTGGTTAGTCGCAGTCTATTAGCCGCAGACAATCTACCTTCGATTTATCGATCTTTATGAAAGTTTTATGCATTTTCTGCTATTTGTGAACGTTTTGAGACACTATTGGTTTCGACCCAACCCTGTTGCTTCTGCTAAGACACAAAACCCACACAACTCATCGCTAGCGAATCGACAATAGAGGCAGTCAGAATGGTTTGTATGCTCGTAGGTGCTTTTAGTGACTAAAGTATATGTGTTTCTTGCTGTTGTGATTATGTGATTAGGAATGTAGTGACTATGTGCTCTATGTGATCATGTGATCTTGTGCAACTCTGTGATTTTGTGACTATATGCGTTTACATGGTACGTGTTACTGAGCTTTAGTAGTAGTAGACGCGTGAGGTGAGATTCGAATACATGTGTTGAGTACCATGGCGATGTCTATTGCAGACAATGTCGTCTGGATCCCGTCATCAACTCTCTCGCCAGGAAAAGAGGGACAGACGCCTTGCTTCCATCGTCGCGAAAGCTGTAGCAAAGGCTGTGAGCGATGTCTGCGAGAATGCCAGCAAATCATCCGAGGAATCGAGGACTGAGGGTCCTAGAGCTGCCGCGAGACCTTTCAGTTTCAAACAATTCAAATCGTGTGGGCCGAAAGAATTCACAGGCGAAGGAGGTCCTACTGCACTATTCCACTGGTTTGACTCTATCGAGGTTACTCTGCGACAAAGTGGTTGCCCTGATGACCTTCGAACTCTGAACGCTACCGGCGTCTTTCAGTCCCGTGCTTTGGACTGGTGGACGGCCGAGAGGAACAAGAGAGGGAATGATGCAGCCTACGGTTTGTCATGGGAAGAGCTCAAAGAAGTCATGCTAGAGGAATTCTGCCCTCCTCACGAGCGTCAAAAGCTTGAAGATGAATTCTCGCACATACATCAGAAGGATGGAGACAATGCTGGTCTTACTGCTCGTTTCAAGCAGCTCAGCATTATCTGTCCTGACCAGGTCAAGACTCCCGAGATGACCATCAAGAAGTACATCCGAGCTTTGCCCGACTGCGTTGCTGATTTCGTGCAAGCGGCTAAGACTACCACGATCGAGGAAACCTATCTGCTAGCCGCTGAAATCAATGACAAGAGGGTTAAGGCTGGGGTATGGGATAAAACCTCCAAGCATCTGCATCAAGCTACCGCTACTCTACCAACTGCTGAACCTACCTCATCAAGCAACAAGAGAAAGAACAAGAGAAAGAATAGCTCCACCAACAAGAACTGTGCGATTACTGCTGCACCGATCCAAGTTGTACCTGCTCAACAGCGTCAAGTAGCTGCGCCTGTGGCCAATGCACCGCCTGCAAAGCGTGCATATACTGGACCACACCCACTCTGCCCTACTTGCACCTATCATCACCCGACTGCTATCCAATGCCGCTTTTGTGCTCATTGCAACGTGTACGGCCACTTCACTACCAACTGCCGTATTCGTCAAGCTCCTGCCAATCAAGCTCTACTCGCTGCCCCACAGGGTCAACAAGCTCCTCCGGCACCCGCAGTCAAAGCCAGAGCCTGCTTCACGTGTGGCGACCCGAATCATTTCGCCAATATGTGCCCGAACAGGGTGGTGAAACAAGAACCGCAACAGCAGCAACCACAGCAGCAACAACAGCAGCAGCAACAGGCCGCACGTGCCAGAACTTTCAATCTCAACGTGCGTCAAGCCCAGGCCGACAACAACGTGGTCAATGGTACGTTCCTTGTGAATGGTATTTATGCTTCATGTTTGTTTGATACTGGAGCCGATAATTGCTTTGTGTCACTCGAATTTGAGAAACTCCTTAGTCGTAAACGTTCTCGACTCTCCTCTGCCTTCGATGTTGAAGTCGCTACCGGAAGAACCGTCGCTGTAAACTCTGTTATTCGTGATTGCACTCTCGAGCTCAACAATCACATCTTCTCAATCGATCTCATTCCGATGCAACTAGGAAGCTTTGATGTCATAGTGGGCATGGACTTTCTTCGCGAAAACCATGCCGAAGTTGTGTGCTTCGATAAAATGATTCGTTTTTCGCTCGCAAACGGTGATTCATTGTGCGTCTACGGTGATACTACTTCAAAGGGACTCAAGCTGATGTCATGCCTACAAGCTAGCAAGTATCTCCGTAAGGAATACAGGGCTTTCTTGGCTCATGTCGTAGCAGCGGAGAAGGAAAAGAAAGAGAAGAAGAAAGTAAAAGACGTTCCAGTGGTTCGAGAATTTCCTCAAGTTTTTCCAGAGGATCTTCCCGGACTACCTCCGAAGCGTGATATTGATTTTCGCATTGATCTCATTCCTGGAGCTAATCCTATCGCCAGAGCTCCTTATCGACTCGCGCCGTCCGAAATGCGCGAACTCTCAACCCAACTCCAGGAATTGCTTGAAAAAGGCTTTATTCGCCCGAGCACCTCTCCTTGGGGCGCACCAGTCCTTTTTGTCAAAAAGAAGGACGGGTCGTTCCGGATGTGCATCGACTACCGGGAATTGAATAAGTTGACTATCAAGAACCGCTATCCTCTACCTCAAATCGACGATTTGTTTGATCAGCTACAAGGCGCTACGTGTTTCTCGAAGATAGATCTACGTTCCGGATACCATCAGCTGCGTATACAAGAGGAGGATATACCCAAAACTGCGTTTCGCACTCGTTACGGCCATTATGAATTCGTCGTCATGCCTTTTGGCCTAACCAATGCACCAGCAGTTTTCATGGATCTGATGAACCGCGTGTGTAAACCATATCTCGACCGCTTCGTCATCGTGTTCATCGACGATGTCCTGATCTATTCCAAAACAAGAGCCGAACACGCGCAACATCTACGTTTGGTCCTCGAGTTACTCCAGGGGAACCAACTCTACGCCAAATTCTCCAAGTGTGAGTTTTGGTTGAGGGAGGTTCAGTTTCTGGGTCCCATCGTAAATAGTCAGGTGAAGGGGTAAGGTCCCAAAAACCTCATAAAAAGGATTTAAGACCATACCACGAACCAATCTTTTTAAGCTTTTGACCTTGCGCGGCCGCGCCTTGGTCTTACAAAGAAAGAAGAGTCAGCGATTCATAATCGCGCGCCCAGAAGGAAAACATAAATCCTTGCGCTTTTCCCATTTAAACAAAGGATTAAAATCCTTTGTTCAATACTTCTGCCTAAACATCCAGACTTGGATATTATTTTACCCAGACTTAGGATTTACTCATCTGCGTCCACACGATAAGATGTCACACCAGATTACAGCAGTAATCTTCTAGAAAGAAATACAATCGTGCACTACCCAGACGGTTATAACCGTCTGGACACGTGTCACCACCACAAGCAACCCTGAAATCACAACGAAGGCATGTAATTGGAGAGTAATCTCCACTTAATCACTTTCCACGTGGCAATCCCCCAGCCATCGATCAAACCACGATCCGTGTGCATTCACATCGGATCGAGGCAACTTAACAAAGGATCAAAGAACTTGACGGAAGAAAAGATAACCGCTATAGCGTTAGTATATTCCGTCATCTTTTCAATAACAGATTTTCCCTCCCAAACTCCCGGCTATAAATAAGAGAACTGTTCAGGTATAAACTAAGATCTCACTCACTTCTCAAATACTTATCTTCTCCATTACCAATACTTATTCTCACGCCGGAGTCGGGTCAAGGAGAGAACCCTCTTCTCCCCTTGACGAGGCTAACGGTGTTCTTTTCTGCAGAACCACCGGAGAAGAAATTCCATCGCAGCTGAATCAACCGAGAGAGAGCTAACCTTTTATGCGGATTCAAACCCCCTAACTATCTCGGTTCCGACCATTTAGTTAGTGTTTCTTCATCAGGGTATTCACGTCGATCCTGCGAAGATTGAAGCTGTTAAGAGCTGGGTTACGCCTAAGAACCCGACTGAAGTCCGCTCCTTTCTCGGGCTAGCGGGCTATTATCGACGATTCATCGAAGGATTCTCGAAGATTGCTGTACCACTCACTTCTCTCACTCACAAGGATCAGCCTTTTGTCTGGGGAACCAAACAAGAGTCTGCCTTTCGAACCCTCAAGTACATGCTTTGCAATGCTCCTGTTCTCACACTACCCGACGGAAACGACAATTTCATTGTCTACTGTGATGCTTCTAACCTTGGTCTCGGTTGTGTCTTAATGCAACGAGACAAGGTTATAGCTTACGCATCTCGACAGCTCAAAATCCACGAGAAGAACTATACAACCCACGATCTCGAGCTAGGCGCAGTTGTTTTTGCATTAAAGATTTGGCGACACTACCTGTATGGTACAAGGTGTACGATCTTCACCGATCACAAGAGCCTACAACACATCTTTAATCAGAAGGAACTAAATATGCGTCAACGCCGATGGGTAGAACTTCTCAACGACTACGACTGTGAGATTCGTTATCACCCAGGCAAAGCAAATGTTGTTGCCGACGCGCTTAGCAGACGGAGTTATCTACTTAGCACTCGAAATGTTCAAGCCCAGCACAACCTCGAAGCTCTTATTCGCGACGCCCAGCATGCATGTTTCAACGAACGCACTTTGAAGAAAGAAAGAATCTACCACGATGGAGCCCAGCTTGTGAGCAAATCAAACGGGATATTCCACTTCTTAGACAAAATTTGGATTCCCAAGCGAACCAACCTGCGACAGATTATCATGGATGAAGCCCACAAATCCCGATACTCTATTCATCCTGGTGCTGACAAAATGTACCACGATCTTCGATATAGGTACTGGTGGCCGGGTATGAAACGGGATATCGCTCTTTACGTCGGAAAATGCCTAACCTGTGCTAGAATCAAGGCTGAACATCAAAGACCCTCTGGCTTGCTCGAACAACCCCCAATTCCCATGTGGAAGTGGGAGAGCATAGCTATGGATTTCGTGACCAAGCTTCCAACCACGTCATCAGGTCACGACAGCATTTGGGTTGTCATTGACCGTTTGACCAAATCAGCTCACTTTCTGCCAATACGAGAAGACTACAAGGTAGAACGATTAGCCCGAATCTACACCGACGAGATCATTTGTCGACATGGGACGCCTCGTGACATCATCTCTGATCGTGATGCTCGGTTCACTTCACGATTGTGGGAAACGTTTCAAACGGCACTCGGTACAACGCTTAATCTAAGTACTGCGTTCCACCCACAAATCGACGGTCAGACTGAAAGAACGATTCGTACGCTTGAAGACATGCTCCGTTCGTGTGTCCTAGACTTCGGTGGTAATTGGGATAGACACCTTCTGTTAGTCGAATTCTCGTATAACAACAGCTACCAGGCTAGCATCCAGATGGCACCTTTCGAGGCCTTATACGGAAGAAGATGTCGATCGCCTATTGTGTGGCACGAGATCGGTCACTCGCAACTAACCGGTCCGGAGCTGCTACAAGAAACGACAGACAAAATTTTCCATATTCGAGACAATCTAGCGAAAGCTCGGGATAGACAGAAAGTTCTCGCCGATAAAAAGCGCAAGCACCGTGAATATGGCGTTGGTGACTACGTACTCCTAAAGGTATCACCTTGGAAGGGTGTAGTCCGATTCGGCAAAAAGGGGAAACTCGCGCCTCGATATGTAGGACCTTTTAAGATTTTGGAAAGGATCGGAAAAGTCGCCTACAGACTCGAATTACCGGAGGAACTTAGCAATGTCCATCCGACTTTCCACGTGTCAAACCTCCGAAAGTGCATCTACGACCCCGACTTACATGTTCCTCTAGATGATTTACAAGTGAACGAAACATTACACTTCGTGGAAAAGCTTGTCGAAATCATGGATCGCAAAACCAAAGAACTCAGGCGCTCACGCATTCCTATTGTGAAAGTCCGATGGGAAGGCAAGCGAGGCGCGGAGTTCACTTGGGAACTCGAAAGCGACATGAAGGCAAAGTATCCACAGCTGTTTAACGAAGGAGTAATGTCCGGTTAAGAAAGGCAAGGTGGCATACTTGTAAATAAGGAGAAATCCCTTATAATCCTTTGCCTATAAATAGAGGAGTTAGGGCTTAGTTTAGAGACTTTTGCCACACTTCTAGATTTAGAGCTTTCGAGGTTAGAGAGAGAAAGTAGAGAGAGAAAGTGGCAAACCATGATTTCCGGAGTTTGTAATCGTCAGATCATCGAATGAATCACGTTAAAATTGTACGTTTTTGTCTGTTCGATCTCACTCGTGCACGGTTTCCGCACGTCGTACGAGTCGGATCGCAATCGAAACGAATTCAAACCGGAACCTACAATAATCAAGGTTTTGAAAGAAAAAGAAAAAGGTTTTGAAAATGAAACTTTATAGGCTTTTAAATCAGGTACTTTCGCTTATCATATCCAAAAATCAGCCGATTTTAACCATAAAATCCTGGTTAATTTGACGATTTTCAATGGCCCAAACGAAGAACTCTCACACGTGATTCACGAACTAGTTACAGCTCCAGCTTAATTTCGGGACGAAATTTCCTAAACAAGGGGAGGCTGTAACACCCCGTGTTTTCACGAGTGAAAGTCAAAGTCAAGGTCAAAGTCAACGACCGAATCCGCGCGACGTGACTCGTAGAATTGTTTGGATTATATTTAGATTATGTGGAGTAAATGTCGTACATTACAATAATCAAGTCATACTAATCGTATTTCAATCAACCTGAGACTGTGAACGATAGGAAGTAACAATGCGATAAAGTTAATCAAGCTATGCTAATCAAATCGACATCGAATCGTAACTCGAACTGTGTATTTCACTTGTCATTATATGTGTGTGTGTGCCTTGCGTGTTACTTGTGCATGTCTATTTTATGATTATGTTGTGATAAATCAAGCGAACTCAATCGAACTCGAAGTCTAACTCGAATGTAAACAAACCCGAACCCGAATCCCGAGCCGAACCATATAAGAAGTAGTTGGGACTGAAAGTAATTTGACTAGGAAACCCTATCGAATCGCTCGCAAATCAAAACCGAATCAACGTCGCACCGAACTCACTCAAGCAGGCGGCATCCGCACGGATGGCCAGTCCGCACGGATGGCCAGTCCGCACGGATTGCCAGTCCGCACGGATGACCAGTCCGCGCGGATAACCTACCCGGGTGCGTGCCATGCGCACGGCTCACCCTTTCCCTTTTTGGCATCCTATAAATACACGGGTCACTCTCCACTTTTTCCACTTTTGGCAAGTGACGTCCGAACCACACGCATTCTTCACCTTTTCTCAGATTTCTCTCAATCCAGGTAAGATCTTGCACTAATTCTTGTACATCTTTGATCACTGCACAATTCCACCCATTTCTATCTTTCGAAACTTCAATTTTAACCACGAAATCATCCGGATTTGAGGTATTCACGGGTGACGTCATCATGAAGTTCATAAGAACTTCAAGCTTGGCTTCATTCCACCAAGAATATCTCAGATCTAAACGATTTCTACAAGTTTTTACAATAACTTCACCTAGATCTAACTTTTTCTAAGAATAAAAGAGTTGAAAGAAATAAACCTAAGTTCTCTCCTTCTTTTACCCTTAAGACCGGTACGGATCCGATCAGTTCCAGTGTTCTACTCGTCAATAGTGATGCACTAGTTCTAGATCTGGAACCCTACCCATAGACAACTGATTTCGGGGTTAACCGGGATGACCGTTCTGAGTCGCCGACAGGTCGAGTTAGGGTGATTCCTGACCGGTCTAGCCACGCGGGTGAGAACGCAACTCCAAGTGGTTGCCACGTAGTCAGAACGTCTCGATAAACGACAACAGAAACCAAGTGTAGACGAACGGAACAACCAGAGGCTGTCCGCACGGACCGGCTGTCCGCACGGACAAGCTGTGCGCACGGACTAGCTGTCCGCACGTACAAGTCATACGCACGGGTTGTCACCCGCACGGACTACCCTTGGGACCCACTTTCCAAACAAGGTTTGAGTATCGACGAATGAGCGATCCGGACGGACGACCTCTGAATGGATCACTCTTCGGATCATGAGATACTAAGGCCTTAAAATGAAATTCAAACAATGTTCATCCGCACGGCCAAGTCGTACGCACGGACAGGCTATCCGGATGGATTGTCTCCACCCGCGCGCACAGACCGTCCGCACGGATTACCATTGTCCGCACGGATTGTCGTCCGCGCGATCGGCTTGAAAGGTAGAAACACTTATGTGTTTTCTAAATGCTACAACGAAAACTTCAAAGCACAAGCCATCATACACAAACACATCTTAGGAAGAAACAATCCACTTGAACATTCATTCACACAAACAACTTGTCCTTACAGATAAGTCACCCGCACGTACAACTAATCCGCACGGGTTACCACCCGCACGGACAGTCACACGCACGGATGACTTACCCGGATGAACCACCATCCGCACGCATCACCATCCGCACGCATAGGTCATGCGCACGGATGACTTCTACTCACGGATAACTGATTCGCACGATCAGTCATCCTACCCACTCTCACTTGTACTGTTTTACGCGCCACTTACCTTTACGTTATCGAATCTATTCAGGCTAACCGTACTCGCTGTAAAAGCGCTCCCTTCAATCCATATCGCTGTGAGTATACCCGAACCCTTTTTGCTTTTAGCACTTTTGGGTGTTACATATGTTACAACTATTCAAACTACAACTATCACACTACTCAAGCTATTTTAACGCTTAACCATTAATGCATGTTATACGTGGCTTATGAATGCTTGTTTGTTATGTTTACACATGGAATGCTGTCTACCTGCCTTAGCAACGATAGTACTATAGTTTGGACTCAGCACCCGTTCACACGGGGGTTGTTAAGGATCTTTTACTTGCATGGATTACAGTGGTAATCGTGTATTGCGAACTGCCTCGGGCAGTCAACCCGCAGTCATTGGTATCGATGGATCTATGTCGATAACTAACGTGCTTCATTTCACTATGTGTACGTGCTGGTTATGCGTAAACGAATTCGAACTCTATATGCTATTATCAAACTTGTATGCTCACCTTTACATTTATGTATTGACTTTATTTTAACGTATGTGACAGGTGCCTAGGTTGTTTATATACTTCTCGGGCTGTGATGAAATCGAAGCTAGGAACTGGAGTCCTAGAAACCAACGAATAAATTTGTTATGTTTAAATCTGAGTTGTCGGAACAGAATATTTGTTTAGTTTTTGTCTGTAGTAACTTGTTTGCTATTTGAGACATGGTATGGGACATGTTATCTTAAATTGAATGGTAATGATAGTTGTTATGGAAACTTCCGAACAATCTGTTTCGCTCAGTGCCGCGCCCCGATGATTCCGCCATCGGTTGGGGTGTGACAGAGGACACTTAGAATCACAACGTATTGACTAATAACCAAATGCTAATAATCAAGAATATAAGATGTTTGGGAAATTACGGAACTATACATGTAATAATACTATGCATCCCATAAATCATAAATAGTATAAGACTTCGTCACTTGAGGCAACAATTAATTAAGAATGGAAGAAAGCAATTCGACTTTCAATAAATCTAATTTGAGGAACTTTTTAATTTCTGTTATGATGCAGATGGGTTTTCCTCGGATTTGGTGCAATTGGATTAGAGGGGTTTTCTTATCGGTACGTGCGGCGGTTCTTGTGAATGGCTCGCCTACGTTTGAATTTAACTGTGAGAAGGGTCTTCCACAAGGCGATCCTCTCTCACCCTTTTTATTCTTAATTGTCATGGAGACGCTCTCGTGGATGTTGGATAACGCCAAAGAGATGACCGACTTCAAGGGAATAAATTTCGGGGATCATGGGGCTGATGTTACACACCTTTTCTATGCGGACGATGCGCTTATTTTGGGAGATTGGTCTTGTGAGAACCTTGAGAGCACGGCAAGGCTCTTATGGGTATTTTACTTGTGCTCGGGTTTGAGCATTAATATTCATAAATCTAACTTATTTGGGGTTGGAACTGAAGACACGGAAGTTGATGATATGATGGAGATTTTGGGTTGTAAAAAAGGCGCATTTCCTTTCACCTATTTAGGTATCAAGGTGGGAGCAAATATGTCTCGGATTAATAATTGGGACTCGGTGATTGAAGTTATAAAGAATCGCCTTGCTTATTGGAAAGCAAAGACATTGTCGATAGGAGGAAGAGTGATACTTATTAAATCGGTACCCGAAAACCTACCAATTTATTATTTTTCGCTTTACAAGGCCCCTATGGCGGTGATTGATAGTATTGAAGCTATTATGAGACGCTTCTTGTGGGCAGGGTCTTCGGAAGAAAAAAAGATTCCGTGGGTGGCGAGGGATGTTATAACAAAATCAAAAGGCAAGGGTAGGTTAGGAGTCAACCGTTTGCAGGATACCAATGAAGCGCTTCTCCTTAAATGGACTTGGCGATTCAAAAAAGAAGGTAATTGTATGTGGAAAAAGGTTGTGGTGGGGTGTCATGGGTCGAGCCGAACATGGACCATGTTACCTTGTAGCACAACGGCTAGTAGTTGTTGGAAACGGATAGTTAAAGTCGGTGAAAAGAAGTTGTTTAATGGCAGAGATCTCAACAGTTTCTTCGTGGGTGTTGTAGGAGACGGGTCATCTATTAATTTTTGGGTGGATAAATGGCTTGGTAATGAGCCGTTTAGAATAAAATACCCACATTTATTTCGGTTGGAAAAAATGAAATGGGTTCCGATTGCTTCCAAAATGCAGGTTAATAATGGTATCAAAATTTTAATGTGGGACTGTCGTAGAGCTCCATCCACTACTGATGAAGTGCACGAGTTGTTTGAGTTGCTTTCGGAATTACATGACTTCGCATGGACCAGAGGTAATGATTGCTGGAAATGGGAGGGGGACAAGGAAGGTATATATATAGTTCACAAAGCTAAACTGTTGATATCATCTAGACCGGCGCAGAATATTGTCGACCATATGAATTGGAAGGGTTGGCCTCCTCTGAAATGTAAAATCATGGTTTGGCGCGCTTATCTCAATCGGCTACCGACAAAGGAGGAACTGTGCAAACGAGGTATACATTTAGAAGAACAGTCTTGTATCCTATGTGGAGACGATTCAGAGACTTCGATCCATATCTTCACTGGATGTTCTTTCGCTTCTGAAATTTGGTCTAGAGTGGGGAATTGGTGCAAGATCAATCCGGTCTTTGCGTTTGAGGTGAAGGATTTATTGATGTTGGCGGATATCCATACAAGATCTAAACAGGAGAAGCAAATCTTTAGGGGGATTGTTTATACGACAATGTGGTGTATGTGGCTCGAAAGGAATGCTAGAATTTTCAATAATAAGTCCCGAAGAGCGATTGAGGTGGTGGAAAACATTAAATCCCTGTCGTTTTTTTTTGGTTTCGGCATAGGTCTAAATTAAAATGTATAGATTGGAATGGCTGGTGTAAATATCCGTTGAACTTGATGTAATCTCGTGTGTGCTCGCCGGTCCTTAATTGAGGATCGTGTGTTGCGTTGTTTGTGAATGAAATTTATCCTTCAAAAAAAAATCTAATTTGAACATTTCTTGATACTTCTTAGATTTTTATAACTTCGGTTGACTTGGATATTTTTCTTATGTAATTACCATTGTATGAAGTTGTTGACCATAAATTGTACTTCATTCTAATTTTGATAACCAACTTGGCCAATAAAAAATCATTTATCGGTCATTAATTCGAAGACCGAAACAATGAAATGATAAAGACCAACAAAGAATGCATGGAACTTTTAACTATTAAACGGTCTCCTTGTTTCTTTAACTTCATCAAGAAGGAAAAACAAAAACCACACTCAATCTTTGCTTATTTAATTCCATCATACCTAAGAATAGAATGACAATTTGTAATTGAACCAATTTAAAATACAAAACTATAGAGGGGGGATGAACCTACGGACTAAAATTTGCGTTGAACAATCCAAACACAATCAATCACACATAACACACATTATGGGATATAGATTAAGCTAAAGAAGAAGGTATATGGACATCATTTGTTGTACGTTGCTGAATGCAAATTGTAACTGAGAATATGTCATTTGTTTGTTTAAGTGGACTTTTTAATTTTTGTGCACTAACACGCCGTAACAGGATGCATGGTTTATCGTGTTGGCATCTACTTTTCATTTGGTTTTTTTTTTTTTTTAATTCTTTTGTTTTACGAACTTTGCTGGTGTTGGTGATCGCTGACGACGGTGTGACATTGATGCTACTTGACACGACTTTACGCCCCCCGCTTGGTGGGTGGTTAATACTAGTTACTTTATAATCAAGTGAATATTGTTACAAAAAGAATTTACAAATTATTCATGTAATAACACTAATTATTGTTAACATTTAAGAGAATATTTCTTAGTTAAACCTACGGATCTCCATTTCCTGTAATGACACTAATTATGGTTAACATTTAAGAGAATATTTTTTAATTAAACCTACGGATATGCATATATTCATATAGAGAATGTTTCTTAATTAAACCGTAGATATCCATATATATTCATATTATAAAGGCCAATTGGATTTTAACACCTGTAACTTTGAAGAATTGGCCGATAACACCCGCAACTAACACTTTGATCTGTGACACCCCAAACTTTTAATTTCGTGTGTCATTTCACCACTCAGTTAAAAACTCAGTAACTGAGTTAGTGTTCAATCCTAGGTGGCATCCTACATGGCTTCATTAATCCTACATGACACTAGTGACTTGGCTAACACATGTTATAAGAACCAAAACCGATAATCCGCCATCGATGTTGTCAGCATACGTCTTCATAGCGTCAGATGCAAGCAACGCAGCGAAGTTTCTACATCCGTGTGCTGACATCAGCGAGGTGATATTCACGTCAGCAGGCTCCGGCACCGGAGCCTCCGCCTCCGGCACCGGAGCCTCCGCCTCCACCGACGGTAACGTACTGCTAATCTGGATAACCGAAATGTTGTACGGAATTTCCTGTAACGATTTAACGAACGTCGCATCGGTTTTACCGGAGTTTTGGCTACCGAAACCGACTTTGCCGCCTCTCAGATCTGTAATGTTGACGAATCCGGCGGATCCGCTGGCGGTGCCGGTGGCTTGGAACATTGTGGCGGCTAACGCCGTGCCGTTGGTGATCTGGTGGAGCTTTTTGGCGCCAAAGTAGTCGAGGAGGACGTGAAGTGAGAGGACGTTCTTCATAGCGTAGATCGAGAGGTGTTTGGATAACAGATCTGCCATTCCGGCGTTGTCTACGGCGCAAACGGTGATTGTTTGACGGTTATTGATGTCATCGGCGAGGTGTGTTAGGGTTAGGTAGTGGTTGAAGGTTGAGAAATCCGGGAACTTGTTGAGAATGCTGGTGATGTTGTGTGCATTGACGGTGGCGCTTGGGAGGAGGAAGAGGAGTGTTGAGATGAGCGCCGCCGTGAACGCCGCCGTGGAACGGAACTGCATTGTGTTTTCCGGTGAGTGTGTGTGTGTGTAAAGGTTGGGGATGAGGGTTTAGAAGATATGTAGGTTGGGTAAATGAAGCCATGTAGGATTAATGAAGCAATGTAGGATGCCACCTAGGATTGAACACTAACTCAGTTACTAAGTTTTTAACTGAGTGGTGAAATGACACACGAAATTAAAAGTTTGGGGTGTCACAGATCAAAGTGTTAGTTGCGGGTGTTATCGGCCAATTCTTCAAAGTTACAGGTGTTAAAATCCAATTGGCCTATTATAAATGGAATTAATGAGAAAATATCTTCCATAAACCGTTTGTTATCATATATAAACCATTTCTCCCTCTTTAAATTTACCATAGTTACGCTATACATCAAATAAAAATATTTTCTTACCATAGTTACGTTATACATCAAAGAAAAATATTTTTTTTTCATAATAGCTGATAAAAAAATATATTTTACTCTTTTAGGCAATAGATGGTGTTGGGTGATTAAAGTAAGAGCAACCAAAGACAAGAAAAAAAAATGTTTGGTTTGAAAACCAACATTTAAGTTTTGTTTTTTTGTTCCAACTCACTCATCCCACCCCTTACAAAAAAGCTAAAGTAATCACCTTATTAAAAAAAAAAAAAAAAATCTTCCAAAAAAGTTGAAATTTCCTTTTCCATCAGATGGAACATTGCCAGCATAATGTACTTGTATAAAGGTGCACTCTAATCTCATTTACTTCCCTTGTCATCTATCCTCTCACACATACACACACTAGAACACCTTAACTGTGTGTTTAAGAATCTTAGATCATCAACCCTAAACATGTCTGACCTTGAGTTCTTCCTCCTTGTATCTTTTCTTATCTTGAATGTTTATCTCATCTTTAATCTTGTCAAGAGAAGAACACATGGCAATTCGGCCCGTAATCTTCCACCGGGCAACATGGGCTGGCCGTTCATTGGCGAAACCATCGGCTACCTTAAACCCTACTCGGCCACCACGATCGGCAGGTTTATGGAACAACACATATCCAGGTAAGATAGTTTCATAATTATTCACTTGATTCATGTTCCAGGAACATGTATATATAGACAACAACTGACTTATATGTTTGTGCATATATATATATATATATATATATATATATATATATAGGTTTGGAAAGATATACAAATCAAACTTGTTTGGGGAGCCAACTATAGTCTCAGCTGATCCAGGGTTGAATAGATACATATTGCAAAATGAAGGGAGGTTATTTGAATGTAGCTATCCAAGAAGCATAGGGGAGATTCTTGGCAAATGGTCCATGCTGGTTTTGGTTGGCGACATGCATAGAGATATGAGGCTCATCTCACTCAACTTCTTGACCAATGCTAGGCTCAAAACTCAATTGGTGAAAGAAGTTGAGAAAAACACTTTGTGGGTGTTGGATTCTTGGCAAGAAAACTCACCTTTTTGTGCCCAAGATGAAGCTAAGAAGGTAAGTTTATAATTTAATTGAAGTGGCAAAAGGGTTGCGTTAGCTGAGTTGGGTAACGGGTAAAAATGGGTTCGTTCTGAAAAGATTTTTTTTTATATGCTAACATTTTTGTTTAACAAATTTGAAATATTTAATTAGTGTTAAGTATCTTACAAAGATTGTATTAAACACTACTAAATTTTTATTCATGCAAATTGATACCCTAGTATGATCATATGTCCTTTTTTCACAGTTTACTTTCAATCTAATGGCGAAGCATATCATGAGTTTAGACCCCGGTGAACCGGAGACCGAACGCTTGAAGAAAGAGTATGTAACTTTCATGAAAGGTGTGGTTTCTGTCCCTCTAAACTTTCCTGGAACTGCATACAGAAAAGCTCTAAAGGTAAACCCTAATCTTGTTTAATACTTTTTAATCATTTAATAATTATTTTAGAAAGAATTAACAAAAGCCCATTAAATATATGAATCTTGATTCACTTATCGTTTTGTACAAACAGTCTAGATCGACGATTCTTAAATTCATTGAAATGAAAATGGAGGAAAGGATTAAACGAATGGATGATAAAGGAAATGGTTTAGAGAAACTAGAAGACGATCTACTCGGATGGGTAATTAACAACTCGAACCTCTCGAAAGAGCAAATACTCGACTTGGTATTGAGTTTACTCTTTGCTGGTCACGAAACCTCTTCGGTTTCCATATCCCTAGCTATTTACTTCTTGGAAGCTTGTCCAACCGCGGTTCACCAACTTAGAGTAAGACCCTAGTCGACTTTTGTTACTACTTAGTAGCACAACCAAGGAGGGATATGTTGTAACCCGTCCCTCTTAATATATTCATATCATCTATTTTAACACGCTATATTAACATGTGTGTAAAAGTGTTTACAACCTACTATTAATAACACAAAATGCATGACATGAGAGTACACATGTCAATATCAAAAAGTATTTAAAAATTAACTATGACTTTTAGGAAGAACATGAAGAAATTGCAAAGGCAAAGAAGCTATCGGGTGAGATGAATTTAAGTTGGGATGACTACAAAAAGATGGAATTTACTCAGTGTGTAAGTTCTTTATATCTTTATTTTTTTTTATTATGGTACAGCTTTATATGCATAAAGTACATCTTTATAGTTGTAAGCTTAAACTAAATAAAATTATGCTAATTGAAGGTAATCAATGAGACGCTAAGATTCGGGAATGTGGTGAGATTCCTACACAGAAAGGCTATTAAAGATGTGCGGTATAAAGGTAAATATACTAGTTTTTTTTTTTTTTTTCAAACTTACCATTTAACCCCTTAATGTATTCTGTAATGACAGGATAACCCCTGATCTTTAGAATATTAAGGTTTCTGAACATTTTTTTTTTTATTTTGACTTTTAAAAAGGTTATGACATTCCATGTGGGTGGAAAGTGCTGCCAGTGATTGCAGCCGTGCATTTGGATCCTACACATTTTGACCAACCTCACCTTTTTGATCCATGGAGATGGCAGGTTAGTACTTACTACTTATATATTTTTATATTTTTAACAAGAGTAAATTACAAAAATCGTCATTTATGTATGTCACTTATTGCAAACTGTGTCATTTATCTTCAATAATTACAGAAAACGTACTCGATGTTTGCAAACTCTTGCAAGTAATGTCCTTTAGCCCTAACTCAGTTAATTTTTTGTGGTTAAATCTGACCAAATGGACCCCCCATTAGGGTATTTTGGTCATTTTACTCTCATGTGGGGTCAATTTGGTCAGATTTAACCACGAAAATACCCTCATGTGAGGTCCATTTGGTCAGATTTAACCACAAAAATTAACTGAGTTAGGGCTAAAGGACATAACTTGCAAGGGTTTTCAAACATCGAGTACGTTTTCTGTAATTATTGAAGACAAAGGACACAGTTTGCAATAAGTGATATACATAAAGGACGATTTATGTAATTTACTCTTTTAACAATTAAGAAAAATCATTATTAGTCATGAACAAATAGATAACATATCTCTTTAACTTATTAAATATAATAAAATCTGAAACTCTTAGTTTTGATAGTCCATGTCAAAATATGTACATATTAAAGTCTATCTTAAGAGGTTTGATAGTTCTCTTTGTGGAGGAGGGGGTGGAGGAGGACGACGATATTAAAATTTATTGTCGGTATAACTTGTAGCCCCAAAAAAGTTTTGGTGTCTTGTTCATAATTAATGTATTTACACGTGTGGGACAGTATTTGTTCCGACAGAAATATATCATAAATCTTTGATAACTGTTTAGTAACATCAATACTAAAAAAATGTTTTTAATAATATTTTCAATAGTATATTCAAATGCGTATGTATGAATATTTATACATATAATTTTTTTAAATAAAATTCATATAAAAGAAAGGTAATTATGAAAAAAAAGAATTGCATTTGTGTAAATAAATACAAGTAAAAAAGAGCACTTGAAGAAAGGAGCCGAAAGGAAAGAGGGGTGGGCCCAAAGTAAAGAGACGAGGAAGTCAAGGTATGGACGTATAATGACCGGGGGCCCAAAAGAAGCAGGCCTAATATTGGTCGCACGTGTACGGCGTGTGGGGCCCAATAAGGAATGTTGATGATGATAGGCCCACGCTCCCAACTGCTACTCCGTGCGTGTGGGGGTGGGTAGTGATGATTAAAAAAAAGGTGCACGTGCACCTGCACGTGCATTCATTCACCTCCATTCCATACTCCTTATGTCTTTTATCAAATTTAATTTTATGACTACAAATAAGACTAAAATTGGACGAGAATAGGATTTTAATTTAATTTAGTAGATAAATAGTTGTACCGGAAAACGTTTATAGCACGACTAGTTTTAATTAGTGAAATGTAACGGCAGCATATATACATTTGATAAAGGATTTAGTATGAGAGAGAACAAGAAACGATTATGTGATAATCGAGACGTGTAATTTAAGCAATATACACAAATATTTATTCTGGTTTTCATAATTTACTATTTAATCAAAAACTCGCGATAAGACAGGGACATATTTGTTGGGTAAGAGTCAACTAACTTCAATTAAGTTGGATAAAAGTTTTGTTTCAAATAACTGTTAATATAAATTTATCTCTGTTACAGTTAAAGATTTTAGAAAAATCAATATAAACAGGAAGTATATCGTACATTACGGCTTAACGTACTTCACGTACAACAACGTGCGTGATTAATGTTTTCAATATGCGTGATTATTGTGTTAAAACATGCGTGATTTTGGATTTTTGAGTTATAACGTGCGTGATTTTAAAATGAACGTGCGTAATTACCTGTCGTACGTGATGTACGTTAAGCCGTATTGTACATTAACCTTCCTCTATAAATATATATATGGAGAATAGACAATTTTAATTAAAAAAGGACCAAATAAATGGTGTTCGGGAGCACTCTGTGACTTTAATTGATTATTATTGATTTTGTTTCTATGTTGTGAAGTCACAATAATTACTACTCAAACGCCAATCTTTTATTTCATAGATAAAATTACAAATAAATATAAAAATAATGATGATGCTTTGAAGCACTAATTTACGTTACGAAAAATGATATTTATTTTTTGCCAAATAATAAAATAAAATTTAAAGGCGTTGTTGTTATTTCTTTTGACTACAGAAGACTACTACTACACATGTTACTGGTGCAACCCCGACATCGGCAAACAACTTCATGCCATTTGGTGGAGGGCCCCGGTTATGCACAGGGTCGG
This sequence comes from Helianthus tuberosus, assembly GCA_030545235.1. Taxonomy (NCBI): domain Eukaryota; kingdom Viridiplantae; phylum Streptophyta; class Magnoliopsida; order Asterales; family Asteraceae; genus Helianthus; species Helianthus tuberosus. The sequence continues at coordinate 91,398,651 of CM060418.1, read as the reverse complement.
AGCTAGCGAAACTTGAGATGGCGATATTTATCCACCATTTGGTCCTAAAATACGACTGGGAATTGGTCGATTCAGATCAAGCTTTTGCTTATCCATATCTCGACTTTCCAAAAGGTCTACCAATCAAAGTCCGTCACCGATGTTAGTATTAGAAAAGACCGAAAACATCCAAAATGATCACCAATCAAATCTTACGTTTGGTGGGAGAGAATCAAGAAATGAATGGCTAAAAAATGTCCATGCTGACACGTTGTTTGGAGCTTTCGAAAGGGCCTCTTCTCAATAATATATAGTCAGTCAGTTGGTTTACGTAGTTTGCTCATATCATAAGATGAATTTAAATTCTTATTTATAACTAAATATTGCATGTAAGTATCTACATGAGGTACATAATATTTTAGCCTTTTTTTTATTTTTGGTAATTGCCTTCTTTTTTTTTTCCAATTTAAACCTAAAGTATAATTAGGAAAAAAATAATCATATAATATTAGCCTGTGTTTAAATTTCATGATTATGTTTACTATAATCCGATTATTATATATACTTAAACAATTTAAAACATTTTCAGTGTGTAACATGTTTTATGTATTTCTTGAATATTGGATACATTCTCATGAAATTTTTTAGTTTCAAAACAGTTTCTATAACTTTAGAATAAATGCTTGGTAAGTCACAAAAAGAACGAGGTTATATCTTTGTGTGTTTTAACAAGAAAAAAAATCCAAAATTACGATTATTATTGTATAGCAAAACTATTTAATGTTGCGTACCTGTGTTTGGGTATATATAACGTGGAATGCAATATTAAAGTACAAAGGTTTGTTTGTTTTATGGAATTCAATGAAATTGAAATAGGAATTCCCATTCTTAATTCTTAATGTGTTTGATTTGGAAAATTTGTTGGAATAGAAATCTAAATATCATTTTAATTTAATGAGTAGCCAAGTAGATACATGTCACAACCAGGTAAATTTTAATTTTATTGAATAGAAATCCAAATATATAATGTGATTAAATTGTTGGGAGTTAGTTATATGAACTCTTTAGAAGAATAAGTTACAATTTTAGAAGAATATGTTACAACCAGGTAAAATTGTAACTGTAAAAAAAAATATTGTGGTTTTGGAGCAAAGAATGAAAACTTTAAAGATAATTATTTTGGTTAAAAATCCTTAAATCTTCTTGAAGGGGTATGGTCCCAAAAAGTCGCGCAGACCTTCCAGGTCGCATACTGCACCATACTCCTTACTCAGCAAGCTGCCTAATCTCTTAGATCCGCGCGAGCTACTCAAGCAGAGCAAGGCCTCGCGCGAGGTCCAAACAAGAGATAACGTCAGTTTTCACACTTAGTGTTCTGAATAAGAGCCTTTAGCCCCTACAACCTGCGCGGGGTAATTACGTGCTCAGCAAGGGTCGCGCAGGAGTCAGGGCGCAAGGCCACTTCAGAGAGTACGAAAGGTACAAGTGGCAGAAGAATAAGCCAATCAGCATACTCCAGGCTGTGCTCTATCGTGCTCCACGATCATCTGACGTGCAGGAGACAGAGAGTACACAAGGACGTCGACGTGACACCAATCAGGGGGCGGCGGCACCTGCCCCATGATCTCCACTTACCTGTTGATGGAAGAGGGACAACAAGGCCGACAACTGGGACACGTGGCTCCAATCATGGTGCGCCAGCACTGGGGATCTTCTAGAAGACACTAACGGTCGACACCAGTGAAACAAGGAGGATATTCCCTGTTTGTCGCCTTCCGGCCCAAGGCCCATCAGCCCATCTCCTCTTACACCTCTCCGGCTATAAATAGAGACCTCCATGCACATGTTAAACATTCTATTCTCTTCATTCTCACTCTTAACACACACTTATTTCCTCAAAGCAGATACTTATTCTCACGCCGGAGTCTGGTTAAGAGGGAAACCCCCATGTTCCCCACTTAACAAGCTAACGGTGTTTTGTTTTGCAGGAAGACGGATTAAATCGGAGCTCAGGAAAGTTTAAGAAGATTAACGCTCATGTTTGAAACATAAACCAAACTAATTAACCCTAAAATCAGTTACGTGTTTCTTCACGTCTATTTTAATTTCTCTCAAGATCGATGGGAAAGATTCAAGGAAAGAGATGAAGGAGAAGAACTTAATAACTAGGTTATTAATAAAACTATATGGTCTAAGATAAAGATACTTGGGGTGGGAACATTTGAGGGTGAGTGATGGATGTTGGTCTGTGATACACCGTTGCAAGCAATGTATCACGAGTGATGGGAGGTTGTGGGTGATGAGTATCACGTTGTGATGGTGTGTGTTGTGTGTGTGAGTTTGAATTTAGTGTTGAGATGTTAAGTTGTGATTAGGTGTGATTAGTGTGATGACCATTGTAAGTGTGATGATAGAATAAAATGTGATGGAATGAAGTGTCAAATAGTGATTGTGTCTGATGAATCGATCAGTGTAAGTACGATTTTCGCCACTAACTTGCTTAAGGTCATGAAATTAATTTTCGAGAGTCATCATCTCGTTTTGTGGACATAATTCTTTCATTATGAGAGTTCTAAGTTCCTCCCAAGATAGTGCCATAGCTTCATTCGCACCGCAATCCCTCATAATTTCATTCCACCATGTGAGTGCTCTCTTTTGAAAAACATTTGAAGCAAACTCTACCTTTCGGTCATTGGAACACTGGCAATTGCGAAAAGTGCTTTCGATACTTTCAGACCATTGCAAGAGTTCAGTAGCTCCCTCAGACCCATAGAACTTGTTGGGTTTAGCCGAGGTGAACTGGTTGTAATTACAAAGTGGGGGTGCATTGTTGTTGTTATTATTGCCTACATTGTGCTTGATTGACCTGGGCCATAAGAGTTGGGAGTATCGCAGCTATTTGTTGGGTGATTATAGTAGCCAATTCAGACAAATTTCATTTCATTCTATGTTGTGAAAGGTTTGCTTGTACACATTAGAGTGGTACATGGTTTACAATCATTCATATCATTTTTTTGCAAACGTGGATAGAGTATCATGCCAGGCTCTTGGTGCTTGTTTCAGTCCATACAATGCTTTATTTAGCTTGTAGACATGATCTGGATGGAATGTGTCCTCAAATCCTAGTGGTTGGCACACATAAACTTCTTCATGATGTTTTCCATAAAGAAAGCCACATATCCATATGATAAACCTTGATGTTGTGGTGGACAGCAAAGGCAAAGAAGAGTCTGATAGCTTCTAACCTTGCTACAGGAGCAAAAGTTTCATCATAATTAATTCCTTCTTATAACGTTCCGTATTTTCGTACTTCAATTTTTAGAAAGCTTATATTCGCATTTCATTTCAAGCATTGTAATCTCGAGACTTTGATCATAATGGAAATCGTAATTTATATCAACCTTGTTTAAGCATACATGGATAATACGTAATCAATCGCGAAATACATGTTTTAATTAAAAACCGAGATGTACATCGAGATTATATTTTCTCAGGATCACATTCATACGTGTTTCATACCTATAACATACTTGCATAAACCTGAATATATATATGTATGTATGTATGTATGTACGTAACGTACGTAGGTACGTAGGTACGTATGTACAATATTCAATCCTAAACCTAACCATGATATCAATCAATCCATGGTTGAATGTCATGTGTTGTGGTGGAAATCTATCTAACTCTTTGATATGCACCAAATGCAACATATAAATTATATCAAATAAGGTATAAAATCAACCCGTCTTAGTACTAATTTTGGAAAAAGTGTGTTTCTTTGTACACTTTTGATTTTCAGGATTAAAAGAGCTTAAATGTACAAAAGGAACAAATTAACGGCAAAAACCAGCATAAATACAAAAGAAGGGAAGTTGATACATCATACCGACCCTCCAAGCTTCACCCCTAAGACCAAAAACAACAAATCAGAAGACAAGCACGGGGTTGTGCCACCAAGGCATGGGGTCATGGCCCACTCAAGATTCTAGAAAGAAAAAGGCAAACAGAAGCAGACAAGAAACACAGGGTCGTGTCCCATAGACACGGGCCGTGGTCAACTCCCAGATTTGTAGAATCTTGGATAGTATAGCAAGTACATTGGCCCGGGGCCGTGCCGTTGACACACAGTGTCGTGCAAGCATACAGACTGACACAACTCATTAAATGAAGACAAAGAAGAAGGGGGCACAAAACTAAATAGCTTAACTTGGATGAGCTTCTGATGTATCACTCTTGCCCAAAGGTGATTTGATACATCTATTTATTGTTCAAGTATTATAAAAGTTATGTTAATTATGCATTACAAATGTGAATGTCTCCTTTCTGGCCAAAGTTGATTTAATCCATTCATGTCTAGCATACTTAGCAAGTGCATAACTAGGGTGATTGTCTCATTTCTTGGCAAAGTTAATTTGTCACAATTACTTTGCACACATGCTTAGATGATTACACTTCTACCCAAAGGTGATTTGTCTTCATTTAAGTAGAATTTTTTAACTTAGTCTATTATTTTGATGTTAGTAATAGACAGTATCACAGCTTCATAATTAAAATGGTCATTGCTTATGCCTGCCTTAGTGTAACATGCCCTTAGATCACATTAAGACTTCTATCTTAGTATCATAATTCGCTCATATCATTTCCACTCTCAGCACCCAATTGCGGGATTCCACCATTAACTGGTGATAACTTTTCTGCATGGAAAGTCTCTCTCATGGCTACTCTTGCTTTGCTGGATTTTGACTACGCTTTAAGAGAGCTTAAGCTTGCAGACCTTACTACTCGGAATACTACTGCTCAGCAGATGACTATGGAAAAGTGGACTAGGTGCAATCGCATGTCTCTCATGTTCATGAAGCAATCCATAAGCAATGCAATTCAAGGAGCCATTCCGGATTCTGATTATGCTAAAACCTACTTGGCTTCTATGGAGGAGCAATTTAAAGGGACGTCTAGAGCATACGCTAGTACTTTAATCCTCAAGTTGATGACTACTAAATATGATGGGAGGAGCGGCATCCATGAACACATCATGATGATGAACGACATGCCCCATAAGCTCAAGGGATTAGATATGGAGATCAGTTATGGTTTTCTCGTTCACTTCATCATAACTTCGCTTCCTTCATCCTATGAAGCATTCAAGATCAATTACAACACTCAGAAGGACAAATGGACGATGAGTGAGTTGATCGCCATGTGCGTGCAGGAGGAGGAGCGTATGAAGATGGATCGAACTACAGATGTTGCAAACTTACGACCTCTAGCTCTAAGAAGAGGAAGAACAATTACCCAAGAAAGGATGCTTCTAAGGTCCAAAAGCCTATTCCTAATACAAGTGCACCTTCCAGCTCTAAGAACTCCTTAGGCAAACCCTACTTCAAGTTCTGTAAAAAGACATGACATAGGCAGAAGGAATGCCCTGACTTTAAGGAGTGGCTGGCTAAGAAAGGTGACTATTTTTCATGATACTTGAGTCCTATAATTTAAATGTTCCTGCCAATTCTTGGTGGTTTGATTCTGGTTCTATGGTTCATGTAACCAATTCTACTCAGGGATTCCTTTCAATCCGGAGGCTGGGAAGAAACCAAAGAAAACTTAAAGTTAGGGATGATCAGGAATTAGAAGTGAAAGCCATAGGAACATTACAATTATTTATGAAAACTGGTTTATGCATTAAAGTTTATGATACCTTATATGTGCCTGAGGTAACTCGGAACCTTGTATCAGGACCAAAGTTAGACATAGATGGTTTTGTTGTTTCCCATGGTCATCGTAAACTCTCTATTCTCTATGATTCCGTTGATTACGGTACCGACATTCTGGATAGTGGTCTCTATAGAATAGAACTAGATGCTGATTTTTCCAAATATTTGGTGTCATATAATATTAATGAATCACTCACAAAGATGAAACAAAAACGAGACTTAGAGACTTCATCCATGTTGTGGCATCAACGTTTAGGCCACATCTCAAGAGAACGATTAAATCGACTCGTAAAGGATGAAGTCTTACCTCCTCTCAATTTCACTGACTTTGGAACATGTGTCAAATGCCTTAAAGGTAAAATGACATTAGCGAATAAGAAAGGTGCCACTAGGAGCTCTAATTTATTAGAAATCATTCATAATGACATTAGTGGTCCTTACCAAATCGCTGGCATCACTGGACATACTTCATTTATCACTTTCATTGATGATTATTCTCGTTCATGTACTTGTATCTCATTAAGGAAAAAATTTGAATCTCTTATAACTTTTAAAAATTATAAAGCTGAAGTTGAAAAACAACTAGATCGTCAAATTAAAGTTGTGAGATCATATAGACGTTAAAACCGCTTTCCTTAACGGAGACTTAGATGTAGATGTTTACATGAAGCAACCTGAAGGTCAAGAGCATCTAGTCTATAAGTTGAAGATATCCATTTACGGGTTAAAAAAACACACGTCAATGGTATCTCAAATTTGACGAAGTCATGAAGAAACAAGGTTTTGTAAAGAATCAAGTGGATCAATGCACCTACCTCAAGATTACTATACTTGTCCTTTACGTAGATGATATTCTATTGGCAAGTAAGAGTTTAGACATGATGCTTGAGTCGAAGCGGTTACTCTCGCATAACTTCAACATGAAGGATCTCGGAGATGCTTCTTACGTCATTAGCATTGAAATTCACCGAGATAGACACAAATGGATCTTAGGATTGTCTTAAAAGTTTTACATAGATCGTGTCCTTACACGTTACAACATGCAACAGTGCAAACCCTCAGTCGCTCCAGTAGTTAAGGGAGATGTTTTCGGTTCATTCCAATGTCCGACAACAGAGGTTGAAAAGGAGAAAATAAGCCAGATACCTTACGCGTCAGTGGTCGGGAGCCTGATGTATGCCCAAGTCTGTACTCGCCCAGATATCGCTTATATTGCTGGAATGCTAGGCCATTACCAGACTAATCCTGGCCTAGATCACTAGAAAGCAGCTAAGAAAGTACTTCGATATCTGTAAGGGACGAAAGACTATAAACTGACTTATTGTTGGTACACTTTATGTGGACGCGACTCGGCTCGGTTCGACTCGGCTCAGTTCGACTTGGTTTCGACTCGGTTAGGTCCGGCTCAAGCCCGACGTCACGACATTCCTCAGTCGTGCGCCCTAGAGTTCGACACGCGAAGCACGGAGCGCCGCGAACCAAGACAAGGTGACACATCACCATGACATCATCTCTGTGATGTCATGATGATGTCATTATGGTGAAATTACAAATACAAATGGCAGGAACTTGTCTGGGCCGAGAATTCTTCATATATGGGCCGTAATATTGTGTTGGGCTTTGACTTATGTCTGGGCTTCAACATCAAACGACGAAACAGCATTTGGATTAAATGTTTAGGTGATGAAACACTTTTGTTTTGTCACTTTGAATTGTGTTTCGTCGAGTGCTGTTTAGTTTCGTCATGTTCTGTGTCTGTCTAGTATAAATACCCTCATTTGTTTCTGTGTGAGATAGATGAGCGCCGAGAGACTTAGAGAGAGTCTGTTAAAACATTGTTTGTATATGTTTGTGGTTGTACTCATCCCTAATCAATAGATATTGAATCTTTGGTTACGCGTGTGTTTTACACTTTTGTTTGGTTTGCACCGTCACGGGGATTCCGCACCCGTTACCGTGTTCGTGATAAACAAGGATAGGTGTTCGTTATCGATCCTCACCGGAAAAACGGGACCTACAATTGGTATCAGAGCGTTTGGCTCTTATCCTTGTTTAAAATCAAACATTGTTCGGTTTTTATCAAGTATTTGTGTTTGTTTTTCTGAAAATTTGTTCTTGACAAATCATAAATTCTGGGAAAATATTCATAAAATCTGTTGATTTCTTGTTGTATGCTAAAGAGTTTTATAAAAAACCTTGTTAGATTGTTTGTTTATGCTTTAAACTGGGTTTTTAGTGAAAATCTTGTGTATTTTCGTGTTTCGGAAAATTATCAACTGACCGGAAAACTCATGTTCTTGAGTGTGTTCTTGACAATCTTCATAGTGTTCTTATCATTGTTGTGATCTTGATCTATAAATTGTTGAAACCTAAGTGTTATAACATATTATACATTAAATTGACTTTAGTGTAAAATTGTGATCATTATTTTCTGAGAAAAGCATGTTGCGTTGAAAAACGGTGTTACATACATCACTTGTGTCAGAAAAATATCTAGTTGTCTGAGACTTATCTTTGACTAAACAAGCAGACGACGAAACAAAAGCATTTCGTCAAAAATATCTTCGACGAAACAACTTCTGTTTCGCCATAATATCTTCAACGAAACAAGTCTGTTTCGTCATCATCTATTTCGACAAAACAAGTCTGTTTCGTGGAAGAGTGTTTCGTCATCAGCTGTCATTTTTTTTCCCCAGTGGACTTGCAGAAGTGTTCTAATTGTTTGTTTTCAACTGTTTGACCAGGTATTATCATTTATATATCAAACATGAGTAACAAAGGTCTGTGGGATTGGAGTTCAGACTCAAGACCATGTGATAATCAGCCTTCGCTTGCCGATTTAATGAACCAATTGCCTCAAAAACAACAATCAACAAGCACAGGTCAATGGGCAATGGTTTCTAATCAAAATCAAAACATTCAAAATCTATTGCTCAGTGAGAGTGAGACAGGAAGCAACAATCGCCCGCCAAAGCTAAATCACATGAACGACTATCCATCATGGAAGGGTCGTTTTCATACATACATTCAAGGGCAAAACGTTGAACTTTGGACGTGTTTCACTACTGAATGTAGCCCGGAACTAGAAGCAGCAGCATCAACTGCCGCTGGTATTTCTAATATGCTTGAAGAAGACAAGAAAGCCTATGAATTAGAGAAGAAGGCGTTTGCTTTTCTAACACAAGCTCTTCATAAAGACATCTATCATCAATTTTCTTATAGTAAGAGCACAAAAGCTTTATGGGATGCATTGGAAACAAGAGGAAAAGGAAATGCAGCTTCTAGAAAAATACGCCATGATCTTTTGAAGAAAGAATATGAATCATTTCAATCTTTGGAAAATGAAACCCTAAATGATATGACTTCTCGTTTCTATCATTTGATAAGTGAAATGAGTTCTTATAAGGTTGCCACATCTCATGTGGAAATGATTGCACGTTTAGCTGATGCTCTACCTCCTATATGGAGTCCATTCATTGAACTTCTAAAGCATACTGGTGCTCTGGATGGGGAAAATGTCACTATCTATGGATTCGTTCAGAAGTTGGAGCACAAGAACGAAGAGGAAACTAGGAAATCTAAAAGGATTGGAGCTCCTCAAAACACAGAAATGTATTTGCCTGGTTTTGCTCCTTCAGCTAGTTCTAGTTCTGTTCAGTAACCTAAGCTTCAAACGGCGTTTGTTTCCAACATAAACTCATCAACTCAACCAGAGTTTGATTTAGGTGCTTATCTTTCACAATCGCTATCCAAATCTCAATCTCAACCTCCACCTCAAGGTACTACTACTCAACCAGAGTTTGATTTAGGTGCTTATCTTTCACAATCAATGTCCAAATCTAAAGCACAACCACCACAACAAGTACATTATACCAACAATCCTCTACCTCAAAACCCAAACACTGTCAAAGTTGATACTTCAAACCTCTCAAAAGTTAGCATTGAAGTAGCAAAGGAGCACATGGAACTCATTAATACAATGGTCAGTGCCTACTGCGGTTTGGTAGCAGGTCAAATTGGGAACATCAGTATGACCAACGAAGATTATCAACAAATCGACCGTGATGAAATGGAGTTGATGGATATAAAGTGGGCGTTTGCAAGTGCAGTTAGAAGGGCAAGGGATTTCATGAGTAGAACAGGAAGAAGTTCTTTGGATAGTAAGAAGGAAACAAAGTACGGGTTTGATAAAGAAGCGGTTACATGTTTTAATTGTGGTGAAAAGGGTCACTTCAAACGTGAGTGCACCCGACCAGCCAAGCAAGGCAATCAGAACCCGTTCAGAAATCAGACAAGTACTTCAAATGCAAATCAAGGCACTCAAGAAAATCGTGGAAAAGGGATAGTAGCTGTGAACAATACTACAAACCAGGACCAGTCTGGACCATCTAACAACACTCGTGCATTGACTGTTCAAACAGATGAAGGGTGTAATTGGTCTTTACAATTAGGGGGAGGTGATAATGAAGGAGGAGGAACAGCGTGCTATGCAAAGATCATCAATCACATCAAGCACGTTCATAAAGAAGAATTTTCTGAAAGTGACGACAGTTCGGGTTATACCGGGAGTTCGGATGAAGAAAGTTCTATTTCGGGAGATGTGAAAGAAGAAGCGACTTCTATTGATGACTTGTTGAATGAAGCAGAGGAGTTGAAGTCTCAGAAATCTGTTCTTATCAAGAAAGCTGGGATAGCATCTAAGGAAATGGAGAAGTTCTTCTCTGAAGACGGATCTTTTTCTTTTCAAACTGCCTTTATGGCAAATGTTTCAGCCTCTTCGAGTCAGGTAACATCTGAAACTCCTAGAATATGTACTGATTGTGCTTATATGAAACAGGAATTTGATAGAGTGAAACTTGAATGTGACAAAATTCATAGTCACAATCAAAGTTTGGTTGTTGATATGTCAAAGTGCAAAGAAGCAAATATGGCTTTAACAAGAAACGAAAAGGACTTTAAATCTTTAATTGAAAATTTAAAGAAAAGTGTTTCCGAAACTACTAAAGTTGTTTATCACAAACAAGTTAGTATTAACAAGTACATAAATATCGTTGAGGAAACCAAAAAGGAATTAGCCATTGCAAAATGCGAGCACGATGCGATCAAGCAAAAATTGGAGAGTTATTCTAACTCCCGATTTGTGCTCGATCACATAATTGACGTTCAACAACTGAAGAAAAACAAGAGTGGTGTTGGGTGTAAGAAATGTCCGCCCCCTTTGAGACACAATTATGCTGCACCACCTGATGAAGAGGATATGCCTCGTTTTGAACCCAGTGTGCCTCTTAATTATGAGGAATTTACTACTGGATTAGGGTTCAAACCGAACAAGTCCTCGGGAACCTCATCTGTTGAAACAGAAACTTCAACAACAGTGAGTCAAAGTCCTCCAACTGTTGAGGATTATGATTCATCTGATGATGAAACAGATGCTAATGACCAGGATGAATCACTTGACAAGAAAAAGGGAATAGAAATTCCAATTGAGAATCATATTCTTTGTAATCCTCCTATTCCTGTTGTGCAACAAGTTGCCAAACAAGTGATTAATCCTGTCATGGATGACAAGAAATCTGTGTCTACCATTAAGAATAACAATGTGTTGTATACCTTGGTTGGTGATTCTAAAATCTATTCAGATAATGATTTTCCAATTAAAAATGTCAATCCATCATCGATTGATAACGTTTTTGAAAATAACACAAGTAAGTTTTTGGGAAAGTCGATTCAGGGAGTTACTGTAACTCAATGTGATCCAATTCCTAAGGCTGAAATCAAAAAGCAATTTGGAAATCAAAAATCCCCAACAAAGCAACAACCTTTTACTCCTAAGGGTAAACAACCATTTCAACGAGCTCAAAGGTCAAATGTTTCTAAGTCAAAAGTTGAAACATCAGGAGCTCGTTATCAAAAGAAAAACAATGATGTCAGATTTGTGGCATCTGAGGGTACTGATAAAATTGAGACTTTTGCAAACAAATTAAACACCGATTTTGTACAAGTCAAGATTTTAAAGCGTAACAGTCAAAACAATTACACTCAACATTCAAACGGGTGTGATGAAAAGGCAAGTACCTCAGGTTCTACAGGTTCGACATCTGATCGTCGATCCGGTTCTCCTAAGTTTGTTGAGAGGAGAACGTGTTTTAAATGTGGGGAGTTTGGGCACATCATCAAAGATTGTGTAAACACTCCTAAAGAGAAATTTGTTGAGAAAGCACCACCTGAAAAGATTCACCCTCAATGTCGTCCCGTTTCGCCAAAACATGATAAAAGAACGGTTAAAGAACAGGAAACGAAACAACGACATCAAAATGTGAAGAAAATAGAAAAGGCTTTAAAATCTGAGGTCAAATCTGTTCCAAGGGAACCAAGTTCACTTTTAAAACCAGAAGTTTCAAAATCTTTTTACAAAACTCAATCTGGTAAATAAAAACAAACTTGGAAACCTAAGAAGGGTGAAAGTTCAGGGGGAGTTGTTAGCTTGGAAAATCATCAACAGATTGAGATCACTATTCGTGACTCTCAGGGACGACCCAAGACCACTATGGCTTGGGTCCCCATCCTTAACTAATCATTGGATGATGTGTGCAGGGTGTTCCAGGAGGAACTATCAGTAGTCATTGGATTGTTGATAGTGGGGCATCCAGGCACATGACGGGCGACTTACGACTTCTGTACGATGTGAGAAATATTAGAGGAGGCTATGTCGCGTTCGCAGGAGACAAAGGCGGATATATCACCGGAGAAGGAATGATCTCAAATGGTGTGGTATGTTTCGAAAAGATTAATTATGTTCGTCAACTTGATCATAATCTTCTTAGTGTGTCGCAAATCTGCGATAAGAAGTTCACCGTGCATTTTGATGATGCCGGTTGTTATGTGCTTAAACCTGGATTCAAGATTCCTGATGAATGGATTCTCTTATCAGCTCCAAGAGTTAATGATCTTTATATTCTTGATATGAGCCAAGCTATTACGTCATCTGCGCAAGTAACATGTTTTGTCTCAAAAGCCACAGAGAAGGAGTCTATTTCTTGGCACAGAAGAATGGGGCACATTCACTTGAGAAAAATGAACCATTTGGTGAAAAATAACCTTGTGAATGGTGTGCCTGTGAGAAGTTTTCATCTACAAGATATCTGTGTTTCGTGCCAGAAAGGGAAACAAACAAAGAAGTCTCACCCTCTGAAGAAAATCAACACTGTTAGCATGCCTCTCGAACGTCTTCATATGGACCTCTTTGGACCTATGAAGCACAAGACAACATTCGGAGATGCTTACTGTCTGGTTGTTACTGATGACTATTCTAGATTTTCTTGGGTAGCTTTCATGGCACACAAGAGTGATACTCCTGGAATCCTCAAAGATCTTCTCACAATGTTGGAAAATTTATACACATTGAAAGTGAAGAGGATCCGAAGCGACAATGGAACTGAGTTCAAAAACCGTGTGATGGATGAGTTCTGTACTTCTAAAGGCATTCTTCATGAATACAGTTCTCGCTATACTCCACAACAAAACGGTGTCGCTGAGAGGAAGAATCGCACGATTATTGAAACTGCAAGAACTATGTTGGTATAGTCGGAGCTTCCTGTTCAATTCTGGGCAGAAGCTGTGTCGACTGCTTGCTACACTTTGAACCGAGTTCTTACAGTTAAGAGGCATGGCAAAACCTGTTTCGAACTTCTACAGAAAAGGAAACCGGATCTTTCTTTCCTTGAACCCTTTGGCGGTCCATGTACCATGATTGACCCAGATGGAAAGTTTGGCGCAAAAGCTATCGAAGGTTTCTTCCTTGGATATGCAACTCCAAATTTTCGTGTATGGAATCTGACCACCAAAAAGATTGAGCTTTGGAATGAAGTAAGGGTTCAAAGGTACACAAATCCTGTTAGATCTCCGGGTGATCCTTGGATGTTTGATTACGATGGGATATTCGACTCCTTTAATCTACCTACCTTTGATGAAGAATCTGCAGCTGTTCAAATGTTATTTGATAGTGACAACGCTGCTGGCTCACCATTGGTAAGACCTGTTATTGTTAGCCCTCAAGGTTCTAATTCAGTTAACAATACTGTTCAAAATGAGGTATTTGAAGATGCCACTGACTACAATGAGTCATCGGAAGATGATGAATATCTGAATATGACTGAAGGCACTTCGGCCCCGGTTGTTCCTGTTCATGGCACTTCTTTAGAAACTCCTCATGTGCAAGTCGATGATACTGCTGAAGGAAATGCATCCACTTCTACGCATATTCCAGGCGTGGAGTTGGTTGTTGATCTTAATATTAACAATTTGGGTGTTAATGCTCGTGTTCCTGAAAATTCTGAAATGAGGATACACGATACCCATCCACAGCAGAATATCATAGGAGATGTCCAACAAGGTGTGCAGACGCGTAATCAGCTGAGAAACAACCAGAGTGCTGGTTTGTATTCAGCTATTAGAGAATCTGGTCTCCAAAATGATTGGTCCTTCGCGTGTTACGTTTCACAAGAAGAACCGAAATCTTGGAAGGAAGCTTTAAAAGATAATTCTTGGGTTGAAGCCATGCAGGACGAACTGCAGCAATTTCAAAAGCTTGGCGTTTGGAAGCTTGTTGAGAAACCGGAGAATTACAAGAAAATTGGCACACGATGGGTTTATAAATGCAAGAAAGATGACCGTGGAGTTGTTATTCGCAACAAAGCCAGATTGGTTGTTCAGGGTTTTCGCCAGATTGAAGGCATTGACTACAATGAAGTTTATGCACCTGTTGCACGTCTGGAAGCTATTCGGATCTTCTTAGCTTATGCTTCTTTCAAAGGATTCAAAGTTTACCAGATGGACGTCAAAGTGCTTTTCTTCATGGTATTGTTCAAGAAGAGGTGCACGTCGAACAACCTCCAGGTTTTGAAGATCCTATTCATCCCGATCGGGTTTGGTTGCTCAACAAAGCTCTTTATGGTCTACATCAAGCACCTAGGGCTTGGTACGCAACCTTATCAAACTATCTTCTGGAGAATGGATTTCGACGAGGTCTTATTGATTGCACACTCTTTATCAAAGAACAAGATGAAGATCTTCTGCTGGTGCAGGTATACGTTGATGATATAATTTTTGGTTCTACTAATGACTCTTTGTGCAGGAAATTCGAAACTGTTATGCAGGAAAAGTTCGAAATGAGCGCTATGGGGGAGATGAATTTCTTTTTGGGCCTACAAGTACAACAAATAGAGTCTGGGATATTCATCCATCAGACTAAATATGTTGGTGACATTTTGAGCCGATTCCAAATGTCAGATGCAACGCCCATTGGTACTCCACTTCCGCAGAATCACGGGATTACTCCGGATTTGAAAGGAGAAAGTGTCAACTCCTCGTACTATCACGCCATAATCGGATCTCTCATGTATCTCACCGCTTCGAGGCCTGGTATCATGTATCCAACGTGCCTGCTAGCAAGATATCAAGCAAACCCGAAGGCCTCTCATCTGTCAGCTGTCAAAAGGATTTTACGCTATTTGAAGGGATGCCCAGACCTCGGTCTTTGGTACCCTAGGGATGATAGTTTTGAATTAATTGCCTACAGTGATTCTAATTTCGGTGGTTGCAAAATCGATGGCAAATCGACAACAGCAGGATGTCAGTTCCTAGGAAATCGCCTGGTCACGTGGTAGTACAAGAAGCAAACGTGTGCTGCTACATCAACATGTGAAGCAGAATATATTGCTGCCTCGAGTTGTTGCTCCCAAGTTCTTTGGATACAACAACAAATGCGCGACTACGGTTTAGAATTCCTATCTACCCATATTTTTGTTGATAATAATGTTGCCTTAGAGATCACTAGAAATCCTGTGCAACATTCCAAGACTAAACACATCGACATTAAATATCACTTCATACGTGATTGTTTTGACAAGAGGTTAATCGATGTCGTTCATGTCCCCACTGATCAACAACGTGCCGACCTGTTTACAAAAGCTTTTGATAAATCACGTTTTGATTATCTACTTTTGGTCAATGGCATTAAGGTGATACCCGAGTAAACTTCTTTGGCTGATCGTTTTTGTAAATATTTTCTTTATAAACTCTAAAAATTCAAAAAGATTTTCGTTTTTCGTAACCTTTTAGCATTTTAGGGGGAGTAATTTCAAGAAAATACAAAAACATTGCAAAACTTCAAAATCCAAAAAGATGTCTTTAGTTTTCTGTCTTTACGTTTAAAAAATTCAAAAATTCAAAAACAATAGAAAAACCAAAAATGAGTTTCTTGGATAAAGGAAAATGATGATGTTCACTGGTGTGGTCGATCAACGTGCTCAAAATGAAAAATAATAAGAAAAATGATAAGTATCTCTACTAACGATGTATCGGTAGGCTCACAATCAGACTAAAATGTGCAGGATGATACAAACCTAACAGAATTCAAGTCAGGTGGGAACCATTCATTGGCATATGGTCTTAGTACCGAAATCTCGTTTGAGAGATTGCCGAGATCTGAAATATTCGGTCTTTATGCTGCTTATCATCTGGGTATCATGGTTGTATCAAACCATAAAAATAACGGAGACGAAGTCTAGATCTTCCATGATACTATACATACGTGTACATATTGCATTCGACCTCAATAAGTGATCAACAATCACATGTCCAATCAAATAAGTGATTATATATCACAGATTCTTTGCGGGAGTCAAGTTCGTCTCTCTGCTGTACGAAAGTACTGACCTGTTCACGGACTTGCTCCTGTGCCCTCATGCATCTGAAAATCAAGTTCCTCATCAATAAGTGATTCTATCACATAGGGCTTGTTTTCAAATCAAAATAAGTGAGTTTCTCACATTCTTTTATACGGTCAAACAGATGATAAACAGTATACTCACCGGTAAGATGAACTCTCGTGCATACCTTGATACGGGAATGTGTCGTGTGTGGATGAACACCGGTCGGTAAGTATAAATCATACCTTAACGTATCCCCTCGCCATGATTACATCTGATAAGTTGAGCTTATGTGGACAACAATACCGATAATTGTTATAGGATGCTTATCTTAATGTTAACTAATTGAACAAAAAGAGCGTTTTGGCATGACCGTACACTGATATGATTCTCTTACCCTCGAAACTCGCAAAAAGAATATCTGTAAATATTTATTTACTGCTTTCAGTTTCTGCATCTCTGTATATATTTATTTATTGCTTTCCGTCTTTTCAATTTGAAAAATGAAAATTTCAAAAAGATTTTATGTGTGTTTTAATCTAAACTTTATAAAATCCAAAAACATTTTGCTTCTAGTTTATTTTTGATTGACCGATGTTGGAACTCGAGTCTATCCTACCCAAAATCCTGATTATAAGCCGGAAAACAATTGCACCTTCATAAAACTGTCGAAGTTAACAAGTTTTGAAAGTTAAAGGATTAAAATTGATCATTTTCTAAACTTTCAAACTGTTGTCGGTCAGTGTTTGATTGAGATTTGATCTCATATGTGTCATTTGTTTAAATGTTAACTATATTCTAAGCGGTTGTTCTCATTACGTGTTTAGCTTTCTTGTATGTGCAGATATGACATCAGAATCAGCTAAAGGCGAAGAGAACATGTCAGATGACAAGCCGTAAAGTGAAGACACAACGTTGATGCAATAAGAAGATCAAGATGATTGGATTGCAGTTGATCACTCATCAACACCATAAGGATCTAAATCATTGAAGTTCAAATGATTCACGAGCATAACTCAATGGAGAGTTCAGTCCAAGGGGGAGTTTGTTAACACACTACCTAAATGAAAAGGGAGTTTGTTGATACACTTTCTACTTACGACGCGTGAAGACTTTGAAGATCCTCCGACACAAAAGACACGGAAGATGAACCTCACGAGTAGCGTCCAAGGGGGAGATTGTTGGTACACTTTATGTGGACGCGACTCGGCTCGGTTCGACTCGGCTCAGTTCGACTTGGTTTCGACTCGGTTAGGTCCGGCTCAAGCCCGACGTCACGACATTCCTCAGTCGTGCACCCCAGAGTTCGACACCTGAAGCACGGAGCGCCGCGAACCAAGACAAGGTGACACATCACCATGACATCGTCTCTGTGATGTCATGATGATGTCATTATGGTGAAATTACAAATACAAATGCCAGGAACTTGTCTGGGCCGAGAATTCTTCATATATGGGCCGTAATATTGTGTTGGGCTTTGACTTATGTCTGGGCTTCAACATCAAACGACGAAACAACATTTGGATTAAATGTTTAGGTGACGAAACACTTTTGTTTTATCACTTTGAATTGTGTTTCGTCGAGTGCTGTTTAGTTTCGTCGTGTTCTGTGTCTGTCTAGTATAAATACCCTCATTTGTTTCTGTGTGAGATAGATGAGCGCCGAGAGACTTAGAGAGAGTCTGTTAAAACATTGTGTGTATATGTTTGTGGTTGTACTCATCCCTAATCAATAGATATTGAATCTTTGGTTACGCGTGTGTTTTACACTTTTGTTTGGTTTGCACCGTCACGGGGATTCCGCACCCGTTACAGTGTTCGTGATAAACAAGGATAGGTGTTCGTTATCGATCCTCACCGGAAAAACGGGACCTACACTTATAGAAGAAGTGATCATTTAGAAGTGGTAGGCTATTCTGATTCTAACTTTGCCAAATGCAAAGATGACAAGAAATCTACTTCGGGCTATATCTTTATGTAAGCAGGCGGACCCATTTTATGGAGGAGTCATAAACAACAGTGAACCACAACTTCCACAATGATGGCAGAATACATTGCTATTTATAACGCAACATGTCATGGAATGTTTCTTAGGAACCTGATCACTGGACTCAAAATCGTTAATTTCATTTCTAGACCATTGAAGCTTTACTGTGATAACTCAGCTGCCGTTAGTTTCTCGAACAGTAACAGTTCGACTGGAGCTAGTTTTTATCTCGATACAAATTATTTGTTTGTACGTGAACGAGTTGAGGAAAATAATCTTTATATTGAGTATATTAGTACTAAAAATATGCTTGTGGATCCGATGACTAAAGATCTCCCACCTAAAGTTTTCGAAGAACATGTTTAGAACATGGGATTTACAAAAGACCTTATATAATAACATATTGTACTTACTTATGTTTTAATTAATGAAATTTCCTCGGTTTTGATTTTGTATGTCTCTAACATATGTTCTGCCAGTATAATGACATATAGACAAATATAAATACAAATCAAACATTAAAGGGCTTGCGTGCATATTTTGATCATAACTGTTAGGTTTTAAATTGAGGTTGTAGTATGACTAATGGGGGTCCTGAGTCAAATGATGATTCAATGGTTGTATTTCTCTACTACGGTTCTTGGTTTAAAGCTAAAATGAGTGTTAACTCCCGATTAGGCTTATGTAATACTCATGATAAATGATTACTCGGCTAAGTGGGAGAATGTAAGATTAAGTATAAGTATTGTGTTATATTTAATTGTGTAGCCATTATAATCATTTATATTATATAGATCAAAATATATTATACTTATTATGTAATTAGTTGGTAATTGTTGATGGACCATATTACCCTTATTAACTAATTGGTTTCCTCTTGAGTGTATATATAAGGAGATAATTAGAGAGGTTAAGGGTTAGAGACTAATCATAACATCAAGAAATCGCCCCCTCTACTCATCTCTCTCCATCTGAATTTCACCCTAGAATTCGGTTTCACCATCAATAACTTGCACCCTAAGGAGGAACCAGATCATCCTGACAATTATGTCGAACTCAATGGCTGCATCTCTGACTAGATTCACTGCTGGTCTGTCTGCGGTGACAAGTATTTCTATATTGTTTCTATTACGTTTATACATAACTAATCAACAAAGCAAACTAGCAAGTTTTTAGAAAATAGTAGGTGATCCAAACATCTTCGAATATTGCTCACCTTCAATTTTATGTAAGATTAAATATATTTTATGTTATATTTAATCTAGTAGCCATTATAATCATTTACATTATATGGATCAAAATATATAACAATCGTATTAAATAATTAGTTGGTAATTGTTGATGGGCCAAATTACCCTTATTAACTAATTAGGGTTTCCTCTTGGGTGCATATATAAGGAGATAATTAGAGGGTTAAAGGGTTAGACTCTAATCACAATAACATCACTCATGAAATCACCCCTCTCTCCATAACCGAACTCCCTTATTCGGTTTTCATAATCACCATCATTAGATTGCACCCTAAGGAGGAACCAGATCAATCTGAAAATCATGTCAAACACTGTTGCTGCGTCTCCATCTGGATTCTCTGCTGGCCTGTACTGATGCAATCAAAGGTATGTTTTCATGTTTTCCATTATGTTTAAACAGAACTGATCAACATGTGGTATCAGAGCATATGTTGATTAATCAGTTCTGATTCTATCCATTATTCTGGGATTGAAATCTGGAAAACATAAATTTTCAAAGTTTAATAAAATTTGAAACTCTGTTCTCAAGTTACTGTTTCGAGTCAGTGTTTCGGAAATCATGATAACGGAATTTTGATAACTTAATAAACCTAAAAGCCTGTTTCGAGTCATAAAGATCCACTCGAGATCACTGTTTCGAGAAAAAAAAATTGTTTTAAATATCTCGAAATCAAAACGTGTAAGCTTATTACCGAAATCTGTTTAGAAAACCCTTAAAATTCAGGTTTCGGGTTTCCAGAATTTATGTTTTATTGTTAGGGTTCATAATATGTTCTTAGGAAAATTCGAAAATTCCTTTATGTTTTGGAATGTAATTAGGATTGATGAGTGTTTTTCTTGTTTGATCCAATTTTATCTTTTAAGTTTATTCGAAAACTGTTAATTGATAATCAGATAAAATTTTCGAAATATTTTAACAAAATTAGATCATCATTAAAACAGGAAACCATATCTCAAAATCCCTTAGAATTCGAATTTTCAGTTATGCTTTTACATTAACAGCTGTAGCAGTGGACTCGAGACCATCAGGTTTCGACTCGAGACCAAGATCTCGACTCGAGACTACAAGGCCTCAACTCGAAATCATAAGTGTTCTCAAATGTTTACAACTCGAGACAACGATTTCGACTTGAGACCATAAGGTTTCGACTCGAGACCACTGAGGTTTCGACTAAGGGCTTGAATCTTCACAACTCGAGACTATGGTTGCGACTCGAGACCTCATCAAGCACTCGAGATCTCATAAAACACAGTAGTCGAGACCATGATTACGACTCGAGACACTGAGGTTGCGACTCGAGACCATTAATGAGTCGAGACCTCATAATGATGAGTCGAGACTTGACTCGAGATCTCACTCGAGACCTCATAACTGAGTCGAGATCTCACTCGAAACCTCATTATTTTAGGCTGTTTAATGTGAACTAAGACTTAGCTCGGGGCTCTGTCCCGAACCCCGTGCGGGGGCACGCTGTCCCCCTGCAACCCCAGCGAACTCACCGCGGAGTTCGATCCGCGCTAACATGTGGTTTGCTACTAAATAATTGGTTTTTGTAATTACTTAGTTAATTAATAAGGATCAAATAATGTTTTACAAAAACCAAAATGGCTTAACTTGAATGAGCTTCTGATGTATCATTTCTGGCCAAAGCTGATTTGATACATCTACTTATCATCCAAGTATTACGAAAGCTATGTTAAGTGTGCATCATAAACATGAATGTCTTAATATCTGGCCAAAGCTGATTTAATTCCTTCATAGATGGCATACTTAACGAGTGCATAACTAAAGTGATTATTTCAATTCTGGCCAAAGCTGATTTATCACAAATACTTTGCACGCATGCTTAAATGATTACACTTCTGGCCAAAGCTGATTTGTCTTCGTTTAAGTAGAACTCTAAATAAGTCTATTATTTTGATGTTAGTAATAGACATATCACAACCTCTTCACATAATGATCCTTAGATTAATGATCCTTTATTTTTAGTTTATGATCATTTCGTCTGCCTTATTTCTTAGTACCCATAATTTTACTCACTATAATTTTCTTCTATGAATCTATATCTCATCCACTCTAATTCTTAAGCCTAAAATGTTTTGCTTTATTTAAAGTTTCTATAAGAATTAGCTTTTAAATTAAATCCTTGATTATCTCTTAAGACAAGATAATCCTATTGCTCTCTTCTGATAAAGCACTACAGAAGAAAAGTAGAGCATGATGATTAGGATAAATCGAACATGATTTCTCTTATGATAATCAAGAATAAGTGTTGTCACTAAAAGGTCATTCCAGATTAAGTTTTTCCTAATACTAATCTATTATTGTGGAATAATCACAAGAACTCCTAAAGATGCATGCCTTCATTTAAAATTCTAAACTATAAAGCTAACTGGTATACGTGAATACATAATAATGTACAATACCATGACCCATAAAGTTAAGGGCTTACACATGGAAATAAGTACATTTTCCAGTACATTACATACTAAGATTTTCACTTGTATAATTTGATGCCTTATGTCACGGCCCTTGGCCCCGATTTGACCCGGTCCAGAGCCGCGAGGCAGGAAATCCGATGGTATCTAATTATGTGACAGCGGAAGTCTTTTTAAGCAGGATCGTTCAATATTAAAACTGCTCGTTTATATATATAATATAGGGATAAATCCCATAATTTACAATAAAGTGATTTCACTGGGAAATCTTTATTTCTTAAAACATGTTTCTTTATTTATTTACATTGAGCCACTTTTCTAAGCTTGTAGTGCTCCACGGCACTTTTCCTTTGCTCACAACAGATTACCTGAAACATGTTTGAAAAAGGTTTTGTCAGCGGGGAAATACTGAGTGAATCATTCATTTTGTTAAAATGACTATTTTGTTATAATTTACAGTATTAAGAGAGATTACAATGTTTCTGATATCAAACCAACTACCCACAGTATTTGTCACTCGACTCATTTTGGTGACTGTGGTCATATCACCATTGGCTGCCCCAATGAATGACGAATATCACTAATTTTAGGTTCGCCCACCTAAAGTGATAACAACTGTAGTAATGTGCACAATACCCCACATACCGGCTGTAACTTGGTGATTACATAAACTTAATCACTGTGATTATAACCTTTGAAAATAATTTGGAGTATTGTAAAACTTTTGATAAAAAGAGAATGACTCACATTGTAGATTTAACGAGCAGAGTATAAGCCTACTGATTAGCCTTGATTAACCTAATTTAAATAACAATGCACACACAACAGGATAGTAACTAATACAACAGTTACGACAATTCACGAGATTAAACCCTCACAACGATTTACAAGTGCAATACTTATCAATTCAGCGGATTCACAACGAATGACAGAGTGTAGTCCGAATTCGAACAGCACTCAAACATTCAAGTCGAAATCACGATGAATAACAAAGTATAAACTCAATTTGAGCGGCACTTAAACAATCGTTGGATTGTTATAATCGATCGGACGTTGAATCGTAATAGCGATCGAGTTATTACCCTGATTGTGGCAGCACTTCGTGATTAGTGTGTGTTTTGTGGACAGTTTCTGTTATAACTCGGCCTACGTAAACCGAATTTACGTCGTTTCAAAGACAGAATTCAAGTCCCGAGGCCTTCTATTTATACCCAAATTTTGGTCAGCCCTGCGCATCGTAGGCCTATAACCCTTACGATGCGTAGGGGACTTTAACAGGCTTGCGCATCGTAGGCTTTAAACCCCTACGATGCGTATGGTTTGAAAGTAGGTTATAGGGTAGCCACGGTTGGGACTAGCTTTGCTGAGTTGACAGTTTCTTAATTTCGAATTTTGACAACGAGTATTTTAGATAATCGTTAACTAGGGTATATCCCCCCTTGAGTTTTAGGGGCCCTGATCCTGATTCCTATTGTTCTGAAAATTTTAGGGTTTGTTCAGAATCACTTGGGTTTCTCAATTAGGGTTTCCTATTGGCCAAATTAAAATAATAATTAGGACTTTTGATGAGAGTTGTTACATTCTCCCTACCTTAATAAAAATCTCGTCCTCGAGATTTACTGGAATAAATGAGGATACTTTCTCTTCATTTCTAATTCCAGCTCCCAAGTATATTCGGCTCCTCTTTTTGAATCCCATCTAACTTTGACTAAAACTAGTCGTTTATGTTTGAGAAACTTAATCTTTCGATCCTCAATTTGAAGAGGTTTCTCAACAAATTTCAGTTTTTCGTTTACCTCTATATCTCGAAGAGGTACTACCAGAGATTCATCTGATAAGCATTTCTTGAGATTGGATACATGAAATACATCATGTACTCTAGATAATTCTTCTGGTAATTGTAAACGATAAGCAACTGGTCCTATACGTTGGATCACAGAAAATGGTCCTACGTATCTTGGACTTAGCTTTCCTTTCTTACCGAATCGAACGATTCCTTTCCAAGGAGAAACTTTCAAGAGTACTTTATCTCCGACTTGAAATTCTAACGGCTTGCGGCGATTATCTGCATAACTCTTCTGGCGATCTCGAGCAGTCTTCAGCCTTTCCTTGATTTGAGTAATCTTGTCGGTCGTCTCTTGCACTATCTCAGGACCTGACAATTGATTTTCTCCTATTTCTGCCAACAAACTGGAGTTCTGCACTTTCTTCCATACAGTGCTTCAAATGGAGCAGTTTCAATGCTTGAATGATAACTATTGTTATAGGAGAATTCAATTAATGGTAAATGATCATCCCAGTTTCCACCAAAATCTATTACACATGCTCTAAGCATGTCTTCCATAGTTTGGATCGTTCTTTCACTTTGCCCGTCCGTTTGAGGATGATATGCAGTACTCAGATTTAGTCGAGTTCCCATAGCTTGCTGGAAACTTTTCCAAAAATGAGAAGTGAAACGACTGTCTCTATCTGATACAATGGAGAGTGGGACTCCATGTAAAGATACTACTTCGTCTACGTACAACTTGGCTAGCCTTTCCATGCTAAAGGTTTCCTTCATTGGTAGAAAATGAGCTGATTTGGTTAATCGATCCACAATTACCCAAATCGCATCATTGCCTTTTCTTGTTTTAGGCAACTTAGTAACAAAATCCATTGTTATAAGTTCCCATTTCCATACAGGCATTTCCAATTGTTGTAGTAGTCCTGAAGGTTTCTGGTGTTCGGCCTTTACTTGTGAACAAGTAAGACATTTAGATACATATCTTGCTATATCCTTTTTCATTCCTATCCACCAGAAGTTTTTTCTTAAATCTTGGTACATCTTATTGTTTCCTGGATGCATAGTATACCTAGATTTATGGGCTTCCTCTAAAATCTTATTTCTTAATTCTCCCTGCTTAGGTACCCAAATTCGTTTCCTGTGTAATCTCCAAATTCCATCATTTCCTTGCTCTAGTTCCTTTATATAACCTTTCATTCCTTCAGCATCGTCCTTGATTGTTGTTTCCTGAACTTTCTTTAATTGTTCCATTAAATCTACTTGTAGATTTAATCTAAGAGCACGAATTCGTCGTTGTTTTTCATGATATTTACGACTCAAGGCATCTGCAACTACATTTGTGACAACCCTCACTAAACCAGGTATCCGTACGACTTAATTAATAATTAATTACTGCTTAATTACTGTGCTTGTTTGAAATTACTGATGAACTGCTACTTGGTTTCTGATACATGCATATACCTGCATCATACTTTACTTACCGTCACTACATTATTTACATGCTGAACCTTAGTGACAAACATGATGCACAAAAAGCACAGTAGCACTATAAACGGATAACCTATTGAACATGCAGATAAAGCCAGCATCAGGCAGACACTGCCTCTAAGGCCTGTATGAGCCAGAAATATTTTACTACACTAGTGGTGAGTGTAGGGATACAAGGGTTGTAGAACTGTGTCTCTAGGAATAAGTTACAATGACTGGATGTGCCTAAAACGTGCTCTAGGCACAAAAACTCAGCACTTTAATAAACAATCCAGCTTCTAGCTAACTAATAAAGTGCCAAAACATGAGAAAAATGTTACTAGACACCTTCCAAAGTGTCAGGAATAAGTTGTGTCACTAAAAATAATAATAACGACACTTTAAAGCTTGTTTAACGCTTTAACGGATTACTATCCAACCGAACAACCGGATTATACCCGGAACATGAAAATATTGTTAATAACATTATTTATCTTTTTCTGAGCCAGTTAGGGTCCCTGAATACCCTAACACCCACTGTAAAGCATGACACACTAGTAACCGGGTTAATCACTTAACTAACTAGATTAACCTAACTACATACTTAGTGTCTAGTTGAAATCTAACTAGATTACCCCCCCCCCCCTTTACGAATTCGGTCCCCAAGGGGACACCCCTTGTACCCTTGTGATTATAATAATCTTATGTGTCTAATATCTAGATGACACAAAATCCATTGGTTAATGATCAAGAAAATTGCCTATAAGATCAAAGCTTAAACCAACCTAACCTTAATCACTTAAACATCACAACACTCAAGCTCTCTCTCCTTCTCTACCACTCACGGCCGAACACCCCCTCTACATCCATCATATTTTTCGGTTTTGATCATCACATTCCAAGTTCATACAAGTGTTAAGGATCACCTACAAGGAAGCTTGGTGCAATCGGAAGGCGAAGGACCTCACTACATTGCTTTTATCCACTCATTTTGCGCTTAGATTCTTCCCTAGCCTCGAGCTAGTAGTAAGTTGCTTGAATCACACTCTCGAACTATTTTGAAGTGGTTAATATGATTTGTAACGGTTAAGACTCGTAATCTTACAAAATGACACACAAAAGTTTACTAAAAAGGCTTGTAATGATGGTTAAAAGCTCATATGTTGTGTAAATATTGTAGTAATTGATTTGTGTGATTATTTAGACCCGGTCTATGTTGTGGTAGCTCGGATCATCATTTAACCCGGGTTGGTCATGATCATGGATTATGACATAAGGTTGTTTTGGAAGTAACAAGGGTTAAAGGATGAAACTCTACCACACACGAATCATGAACTTGTGTAAAAGCGGTTTTGCTTGTGAAATAGTGTTTAAAACTAGTAGATCTACGTATCTACAAGCGGTATTTTCAAAGAACCAAGTATCAAAGAAATCATGTTTTCTAAAGACGGATCTTACACTAGCACGAATGGTTTTTAGAACACACAAGTGTGTAAACACTTGTGTAGCACACACTTTCAACAAAATAACTATTTTTGAAAAAGATGACGAGAAGTTGTAAAGATGGAATTTCTTTAAAAACAGGGTTTTTACGAAACCGGATTGATTTATATAAAAATCCACTAAAAGTAATGGAATTTACTTTCTATTTTGGATAAATCACAAGTTCATGTAATTTATGCAATTTATATATATTTTGACTAATTTGATGTTTTGGAAAGTTGTTATTGGGAATAAGGAAATTGTTGGTTTGATTTGTAAAAGAAAATGATACGCTTGAAAGCGTGGCCACCTCCAGTTACAGAGGAAACTCTGGCGAAATTTTTCCAAAAACCTAACACTTAGAAATATTTTCACTACAAGTGTTAGAAATACTTTTCGACTTGTTTTCAAATTATAGATTTCACCACGACTTTATTTACAAAACATCGGAGGTGGGATTTCACAAAATAAAACTTGGTAAATATATATTTAGTATATATTTTTCATAAAGTCACTTGATATGTGTTTATGATTATTTTGTGAAAATACTAGTATTATTTTTAGGGTAAAAATAATACTAACGAATGATAATGGATCCAAAATAATACGAACGTCTCTACGATAAATATATAAGTTACACCGGTAATTATTATTACCACTCGATCATTAAAACGTAACTTACACATTTTAAGAAAATATGACTTAACGCGTATTTTTGTCAAGGTATTATTTTGGGAAAATTTATGTAATAGAAAATATAATATTTTTGAGAAGAATATTTATATTTTGGAGTTAGAAATAAAATATATTTTAAGTGAGACTTAATAATATATTTCAAACACACATGTATTAAATCCCCCATCCTTGGGAAGGAAAATAATTACCAAGTATATACAGAATGTAAACACGAAATAGTTGTCTAACTATTTCCCAAAAACTTAAACCATAAAGCTAAGGCACGGCCGTCCGTCTAATAGAGTTAGTACGTGTAGGTCGTCACACAGCTGCTTGATTTGGAGGTATACTTGGTAGAGACGCACCACTGTGAGTTCATGTCCCCCTTTTCTCTTAACTGTTTTCAGTTTTTATACTGCGGGGGTGAAATACATGTTACTATGATTTCGAATACTTTTTACATGGTATGGTTAGCGTAAGGAGGGTTACTACTTAGATCATGTGAGTGGGTAGGCGGGAACTGGAGGCCATTAATCCTCATTGTAGGACCAAGGGACGTAAGCGGTAGATCTATCTGGGTGTAGCGAGCCCAACTCCAGGTCCAACAGTACGGACCTCGGGGTGACTTTGTACCCAACGCGAAATCTGCTAGGTTTGAGTCTTCCTACTTGCACTTCACACATATCAATGGTCTTGCAAGCCATTGGTGATCTCTTTTTCCTTATTTGCTACATACCAGGGATTTTTATACTTACAAGTGTTTTACATACTCACTTACACATGAACTCGCTCAACATTATTGTTGATTTTTCAACTTACATGTATTTCAGGGAATTAAAGGATCTGGCGCGGTATGACACGTTTTCTCGCTGCACTAGTCACGAGGTCATCCGGGTTTGGGGAATGTGACTCTTTCCTGGACAAGTCACAGTCCTTAAACTGTGTTTATGTCATGTTGATGTTTGTGGTTGTTGAACAATGTCGTTAGGATGTGTTTCCGTTAAGACAATGTTATTGTATTTGGTTTTTAAAACTTAATTAAATGGATGATCTTGCATGGTTTTATTTCATATAGCTTTGTTATGGTTAAGCTATGGTATTAAGAAGTCACACCAAATTAACCATGCTTCCGCAAAGCCAGGGTGTGACAGCTTGGTATCAGAGCTCTGATCATAGCGAACTAGGATTCTTTCTCGAGTCTAGACTATGATCACTAGGGCTCTCACGAAAACATTTTTACTGAATACCACTTAAGTCCAGATCCAAAACTTTTACAAACAAATGTTGAGCATATTTTATTTATTATTTATAGGCTCAGTCTTGGAGGCTGAGGCTCGGTCTAGGAGGCCGAGGCTCGGTCTGGGAGGCCGAGGTAATTGGCTAGTGGGACTAGGAGAATTGGCTAGTGGGACTAGGAGAATTGGCTAGTGGGACTAGGAGAATTGGCTAGTGGGACTAGGAGAATTTGGCTAGTGTGACTAGGAGTAGCAGTCTGGGAGGCTGGGAGGCTAGTGGGACTAGGAGAATTATTTGAATGCTTACTTGGTGATTTATGTGATTAATTGATTGTATGATTGACTGTTTATGCATGTTTGTGTTTATGTTACAGACACCATGGACACCTCTGGCACAGGTGACTCAGACACCACAGGACCTAGACCTATACTGTCAGATGACCTAGAGTCTTCAGAGCACGAGGTCCACACATCCGACGTTACTAGCACGGACGAGGACGACTTTCAGCCCTTTGCTTTACCTGATGGTGCTGATGAGCTCGCTGATGGCCCTTTGGCCGGGGACCTACCGTTAGTGGAGATCCCTGCTCCCATACCACTTGCTTCATATCCTGCTTACGATTTGCTTCTCGACGCCGACGATGATGACGACGTCGATCTGTATGATGATGAGCCCTTAGAGGAGGATGTTCAGGGTGAGGCCCTTCTTGCTGCTGGAGATCTTTTGATGATCGCAGATGCTCCCGCCGAGGAGTCACCTGCTCACTCTCCGGTCCCAGACTCTTTCGAGTCTGTGGCCTCCGCACCTTCACACACTCAGAGTGCGCAGCACTTTTCTCCTGGATCAGATCCCGACCAAGCATCCTCTGTTGCCCCTATTCCTAGTTTTGCTTTCGACCACGATGATGTGGAGGATTCCGATCCTGTCTTTCCCCCAGGATTCGACCCACATGGGGATATAGAGTTTATACCCATGGATCAGCCTATGGAGGATCCAGTCGACCCAGTTGACCCAGTTGATCCCATCGACCCTGAGTTTGATTTTGAGATGGTCTTCGTTGATCCCGAGTAGCCACTAGACCCTGCTCCTGACCCAGTGCTTGAGCATGACCCTTCTCATGCTGGCATGCCTATTGAGCCTGTCATTGCTGACCCACCCATTGATGATCACCCTGCTGATGCACCACTTCTAGAGGGTGACCATGTTATTGCTGCTGATCATGTTGATCCCCCACTTATTGCTGATGCACCAGTTGACCCTCTTGTTGCACCTCACCTTGACCCTATGCCTGTACAGTTTGATCGAGCACTTTTTGAGGGACAGATTGACCCACGAGATGAGCACGCCCAGTGTGGGTGGATTCCTGCGGATGATGAGGTTCCACCTATTCCTCCTCATACCACTGATGCACGTCACGTTGATTTCTCTTTTTCATTTGCACAGTACACACCTCCAGCGCGACCTGGAGAGGGTTCTTCGGCTCACCATTTTGGACATGTACCGGTATCTATCCCTGCTATACCACCGTCTGCTACTTTTCCCCCTGTTTCTCCATTTCATGTGGCACCTTTTGATCCCACCAGTGAGCCGTTTCTCTGGACGACACCTTCTGTTATGCCACCGACCGACCCTTACCATTCTTTCCATATGGGATATACTATTGAGGATGTTTTGATGTCTTTTGTCGCCCAGCACGAGGCACACACGCAGCGCATTCAGGAGCTTGAGAGAGCCCAACCGCCGCCGTGTCAGTGCCAGGGTCAGACCCACTCTCCTTTGCAGCCCTCTCGACCTTTACCACTAGACTATGCTGCACGCCTTTTTGCCCTAGAGCAGCAGGTTGCTTCTTGGTTGCGTACCCAGAGAGCCATGGAGGAGGACTGGCTCCAGTTGCGTCGTTTTTTCTACACTCACTTTCCCCCTCCTCCACCGCCATCCGTGTAGAGCTCTTCAGTACCGTATGGGTAGACGCTGGTGAGAAGACGGCGATTGCTTTTGACTGCACAGCATTTTTGGAGACTACATTATGATTCTGACTTTTGTTGATGTATATGGGATGTATTGACACTGATTTGATATAGTTTTTGGACTAGGGCGATGTAGCCCTTAGTCGACTGATGTTGTATGACACTGTGATGTACTTGTACGCTTACTATGTGGTCTCAATATATGGCAATCGCAGTATTCTCATCATATGTGATGTTTTGATTGATTATTTATGTTTTATAACATGGGATGTTGTGTGATTGATATGATTATAACATGAGATGTTATGTACTATTACTATCATAATAAAGCGTACGTATTGTAACATGGAATCTTTATTATGGCCTGACCGACGTGAACCCATCTTTTAGAAGATGCCGCCGAGACATCAAACGCCGTTGCCTACCAATGAGGCAGAACTCCAACAAGTCATCGCTGCTGCCATCGCGCAATACGCCGCCTCGCAAGGAGGACCCAGCGGAAGCAGCTCAAACAACAATGGCAACAACAATCCACCTCATGGTAATACTAAGTCATTAAGACCTACCATGATCTAATTGGATATCTCTAGCAAGGATGCTAATGCCATTCATATGTTGTAACGTATGTGTAGGGTGCACCTACAAGCAGTTTCTAGACTGCAAGCCTGTCAACTTTGATGGCACCGGAGGTGCTGTCGCTTTTGTTCGTTGGGCCGAGAAGACTGAATCTGTTCTCCGCATGAGCAAATGTGCACCGAACCAGCAAGTCACCTACATTTCTGGGCTATTTCTGGATGGAGCCCTATCTTGGTGGAATTTGCAAGTACAGACACTTGGTGAAGCTGCTGCCTACGCACTAACATGGACCGAACTGAAGGAACTTATGCGCAAAAAGTACTGCTCTCGCGCGGAAATCCAAAGATTGGAAACTGAGTTCTGGCATTTGAAAATGGAAGGTCCAAAGATCGCAGAATACGTTCAGAGGTTCCATGACTTATCACATGTGGTACCCTACATGGTCACTCCGGAGTTCAAGCGGATTGAACGTTTCATTTGGGGATTAGCTCCTCAAATCATAAGCATGGTGACCTCATCCAAGCCTGCGACAATTACTGAGGCAATCGATTTGAGCGTGGCTCTCACAGAGGAGGCTATCCGCCTGAACAAGTTTTCTGATGTTGAGCAAAAGAAGAAAGAGACTCACGTCGAGTCATCCGGAGGTAACAAACGAAAGTTCTCGAACTTCAAACAAGGCACTAGTGGGGTTGTTAAGAAAGGAGAGCCAAACGCGCCAGCTCAGGTTACAGCTGGTAGTGGGAAGAAAGGAAAGGGATATATGGGCACCCAACCCAAGTGCAACACCTGCCAACGTCACCATTCTGGCCGATGCGGGCCAAAAGTATGTGAAGGTTGTGGAAAGACTGGTCACTTGAAGGATTCTTGTTGGACTAGTGCTGGCCGGGGAGGCCAAGGAGGATTTGGGAATAGAAATAATAATCGTGGCGGTATTGGGAATCGCCCACAGGGGAACAATGGAGGAAACGGGAATCGAGGCAACAATGCGAATCAAGCTGGTAATGCGAACCAAAACAACAACCAAGCTGGAAATGGAGGTGGAAACGGGCAAAGACTTGGATGCTTTAACTGTGGAGATATTGGGCATTTTAAAAGGAACTGCCCAGAGTTGAACCAAGCCCGTGGAAGAGTGTTCCATATTGAAGCAAGGGAAGCGCGCCAGGATCCCAATGTTGTCACTGGTACTTTCCCTGTAAACCAACGCTATGCATCCGTTTTATTTGATACTGGCGCCGATTATAGCTTCGTATCGTTAGAATTTAAGAATATGCTTGGTTTAGCCGCTAGTAAGTTAGATATTCCCTACTCAATCGAATTGGCCAATGGAAAGTTAGTAGAAGCCAATGAAGTGATCAGGGGTTGTGTGATCGAATTGGGAGAACGCGAGTTTGCTCTGGATCTACTACCAGTCCAGTTGGGAAGCTTCGACGTGGTGGTATGAATGGATTGGTTATCAGGCAACAAGGCTGAGATAGTTTGTCACGAAAAGGTCGTTCGTATCCCGACCGAAGATGGCGAAACAATTGTGGTTCACGGGGAGAAGCGTGATACGCCGTTAAGAATTATCAGCTGCCTGAAAGCGCGAAAGTGTTTGCAGAAGGGATGTGTTGCCTTCCTGGCACACATTGTGGATAAGAAGGCTGCTGAGCCAAGAATGGAAGACATCCCTGTCGTGAGGGAATATCCAGAAGTCTTCCCAGAGGACTTACCTGGACTGCCACCCCAGAGGCAAGTAGAGTTCCGCATTGACTTAGTTCCAGGCGCCGCGCCTGTGGCTAAGGCACCGTATAGAGTTGCTCCGTCTGAGATGCAGGAACTGTCAACACAACTTCAAGAGTTGTTAGACAAGGGATTTATCCGACCAAGCTTCTCGCCTTGGGGAGCTCCGGTCCTGTTTGTCAAGAAGAAGGACGGTAGTTTTCGTATGTGCATCGACTACCGGGAGTTGAACAAACTGACGATCAAGAATAGATACCCTCTGCCAAGGATTGATGATCTGTTTGACCAACTGCAAGGCTCAAGCTTTTACTCAAAGATCGATTTGCGATCTGGATACCATCAGCTAAGGATACAAGAGGAGAGTATCCCGAAGACAGCCTTCAGAACTCGTTATGAACACTACGAGTTCCTTGTTATGCCGTTTGGTTTGACAAACACACCTGCAGTTTTTATGGATTTAATGAATAGAATTTGCAAGCCGTACTTGGACAAGTTCGTGATTGTGTTCATCGACGACATCTTGATTTATTCAAGAACAAAGGCTGAGCACGAACAGCATTTAAGAGCTATTTTGGAGTTGCTGAAGAAAGAACAACTGTATGCCAAATTCTCTAAGTGCGAATTTTGGCTACGTGAAGTCCAATTTCTTGGACATGTGGTTAATGGAAATGGAATCCATGTTGATCCCACAAAGATCGAAGCGATCAAGAATTGGGAAACGCCAAAGACGCCAACCGAGATTCGACAATTCTTGGGTTTGGCTGGCTACTATCGAAGGTTCATTGAGGATTTTTCGAAGATCGCTAAACCATTGACGCTCCTCACGCAGAAAGATAAGAAGTTTGATTGGGGAATCAAACAGGAAGAAGCGTTCCAGATATTGAAGGATAAGCTCTGCAATGCGCCAATCTTAGCACTACCGGAAGGTACAGATGATTTTGTGGTATACTGTGACGCTTCGCGTCAAGGATTGGGTTGTGTGTTGATGCAACGCCAAAAGGTTATTGCTTACGCATCACGTCAATTGAAAGTGCACGAAAAGAACTATACCACACATGATTTAGAACTTGGCGCAGTGGTATTTGCATTGAAGATCTGGAGACACTACCTTTATGGTACAAAGTGTACAATTTTTACAGATCACAAGAGCCTACAACACATATTCAACCAGAAGGAGCTAAATATGAGGCAAAGACGATGGGTTGAGTTGTTGAACGATTACGACTGCGAGATAAAGTATCATCCAGGGAAGGCGAATGTGGTCGCCGATGCCCTAAGTCAAAAGGAGAGGATCAAGCCCATAAGGGTTAGGGCTTTAGAAATGATTACCCGAACCGATCTTTCCTTGCGCATTCGTGCCGCGCAGAAAGAAGCTCTCAAGGAAGGAAACCTTGAAGAAGAATATCTCCGTGGGATGGAGAAGCTACTGGTACCAAACGAGGAAGGAACGTTATGTTTTGAGAAAAGGATTTGGGTTCCTTTGTTTGGAGGTTTAAGGAAGGTTATTTTCGATGAAGCTCACAAATCACGGTACTCTATCCATCCAGGAGCGGATAAGATGTACCAAGACCTCAAGGATTACTATTGGTGGCCTAGGATGAAAGGCGATGTTGCTGTTTATGTGAGCAAATGTTTAACATGCGCTAAGGTTAAAGCCGAATATCAGAAGCCTTCAGGACTTCTGCAACAACCTGAGATTCCCAAGTGGAAATGGGAACAAATCTCAATGGATTTTATTACAAAGTTGCCAAGAACGCCAAGAGGCCATGACACTATTTGGGTAATAGTGGATCGATTAACAAAGTCAGCACACTTTCTGCCAATCAAAGAGAAGGATAACACTAGCAAATTGGCCGAAATATACATGAGAGAGATCGTCGCACGTCATGGAGTACCTCTCTCGATCATCTCCGATAGAGACGGAAGGTTTGTATCAAGGATATGGCAATCCTTCCAAGAAGCTTTTGGCTCACAATTAAATCTGAGCACCGCATTTCACCCGCAGACCGACGGGCAAAGCGAGCGGACGATACAGACTTTGGAAGACATGCTGAGAGCGTGTGTTATGGATTTGGGCGGTAGCTGGGATAAGCATTTGCCTTTGGTCGAATTTTCATACAACAACAGCTACCACACCAGTATTGGTGCCGCGCCATTCGAAGCTCTTTACGGACGCAAGTGCCGATCACCCCTATGCTGGGCTGACGCAGGTGATAGGCAACTTGCTGGTCCCGAAATCGTCCAAGAGACGACAGACAAGATTGCGCAGATTCGAAAACGCATCGAAGCAGCTCGCCACAGACAGAAAGCCTATGCTGATCCAAACCGGAAACACTTGGAATTCCAAGTTGGAGAAATGGTTTTATTGAAAGTTTCACCCTGGAAGGGTGTGGCACACTTCGGAAAGCGTGGGAAGTTAAATCCACGCAACATTGGTCCTTTCAGAATTTTGGAAAGAATAGGACTGGTAGCATACAAGCTGGACTTACCTGCTGAACTCCATTCAGTTCACGATACATTTCATGTATCCAACCTGAAGAAAAATCCAACTCAAGATACCATTGCCATTCCCATCGACGAGATTCATGTTGACGACACGCTCCATTTCGTTGAAGAACCGGTTGAGGTTACGGATTGGAAGGTAAACAAGACCCGCCGGAGCAGTGTCA
Source organism: Helianthus tuberosus (assembly GCA_030545235.1). NCBI lineage: Eukaryota > Viridiplantae > Streptophyta > Magnoliopsida > Asterales > Asteraceae > Helianthus > Helianthus tuberosus. The sequence continues at coordinate 91,363,003 of CM060418.1, read as the reverse complement.
AGCTCGTCAAAGTTCGTTGGAATGCCAGACATGGTCCTGAATACACCTGGGAGCGTGAGGACCGGATGAAAGAGAAATACCCCCACCTATTTCCTAAGAACCCTGCATCTACAAGCAGAACTTAAAATTTCGGGACGAAAATTTTCTAACGGGGGGAGAATGTGACAACCCTCACTAAACCAGGTATCCGTACGACTTAATTAATAATTAATTACTGCTTAATTACTGTGCTTGTTTGAAATTACTGATGAACTGCTACTTGATTTCTGATACATGCATATACCTGCATCATACTTTACTTACCGTCACTACATTATTTACATGCTGAACCTTAGTGACAAACATGATGCACAAAAAGCACAGTAGCACTATAAACGGATAACCTATTGAACATGCTGATAAAGCCAGCATCAGGCAGACACTGCCTCTAAGGCCTGTATGAGCCAGAAATATTTTACTACACTAGTGGTGAGTGTAGGGATACAAGGGTTGTAGAACTGCGTCTCTAGGAATAAGTTACAATGACTGGATGTGCCTAAAACGTGCTCTAGGCACAAAAACTCAGCACTTTAATAAACAATCCAGCTTCTAGCTAACTAATAAAGTGCCAAAACATGAGAAAAATGTTACGAGACACCTTCCAAAGTGTCAGGAATAAGTTGTGTCACTAAAAATAATAATAACGACACTTTAAAGCTTGTTTAACGCTTTAACGGATTACTATCCAACCGAACAACCGGATTATACCCGGAACATGAAAATATTGTTAATAACATTATTTATCTTTTTCTGAGCCAGTTAGGGTCCCTGAATACCCTAACACCCACTGTAAAGCATGACACACTAGTAACCGGGTTAATCACTTAACTAACTAGATTAACCTAACTACATACTTAGTGTCTAGTTGAAATCTAACTAGATTACCCCCCCCCCCCCTATACGAATTCGGTCCCCAAGGGGACACCCCTTATACCCTTGTGATTATAATAATCTTATGTGTCTAATATCTAGATGACACAAAATCCATTGGTTAATGATCAAGAAAATTGCCTATATGATCCAAGCTTAAACCAACCTAACCTTAATCACTTAAACATCACAACACTCAAGCTCTCTCTCCCTCTCTACCACTCACGGCCGAACACCCCCTCTACATCCATCATATTTTTCGGTTTTTATCATCACATTCCAAGTTCATACAAGTGTTAAGGATCACCTACAAGGAAGCTTGGTGCAATCGGAAGGCGAAGGACCTCACTACATTGCTTTTATCCACTCATTTTGCGCTTAGATTCTTCCCTAGCCTCGAGCTAGTAGTAAGTTGCTTGAATCACACTCTCGAACTATTTTGAAGTGGTTAATATGATTTGTAACGGTTAAGACTCGTAATCTTACAAAATGACACACAAAAGTTTACTAAAAAGGCTTGTAATGATGGTTAAAAGCTCATATGTTGTGTAAATATTGTAGTAATTGATTTGTGTGATTATTTAGACCCGATCTATGTTGTGGTAGCTCGGATCATCATTTAACCCGGGTTGGTCATGATCATGGATTATGACATAAGGTTGTTTTGGAAGTAACAAGGGTTAAAGGATGAAACTCTACCACACACGAATCATGAACTTGTGTAAAAGCGGTTTTGCTTGTGAAATAGTGTTTAAAACTAGTAGATCTACGTATCTACAAGCGGTATTTTCAAAGAACCAAGTATCAAAGAAATCATGTTTTCTAAAGACGGATCTTACACTAGCACGAATGGTTTTTAGAACACACAAGTGTGTAAACACTTGTGTAGCACACACTTTCGACAAAATAACTATTTTTGAAAAAGATGACGAGAAGTTGTAAAGATGGAATTTCTTTAAAAATGGGGTTTTTACGAAACCGGATTGATTTATATAAAAATCCACTAAAAGTAATGGAATTTACTTTCTATTTTGGATAAATCACAAGTTCATGTAATTTATGCGATTTATATATATTTTGACTAATTTGATGTTTTGGAAAGTTGTTATTGGGAATAAGGAAATAGTTGGTTTGATTTGTAAAAGAAAATGATAAGCTTGAAAGCGTGGCCACCTCCAGTTATAGGGGAAACTCTGGCAAAATTTTTCCAAAAACCTAACACTTAGAAATATTTTCACTACAAGTGTTAGAAATACTTTTCGACTTGTTTTCAAATTATAGATTTCGCCACGACTTTATTTACAAAACATCGGAGGTGGGATTTCACAAAATAAAACTTGGTAAATATATATTTAGTATATATTTTTCATAAAGTCACTTGATATGTGTTTATGATTATTTTGTGAAAATACTAGTATTATTTTTAGGGTAAAAATAATACTAACGAATGATAATGGATCCAAAATAATACGAACGTCTCTACGATAAATATATAAGTTACACCGGTAATTATTATTACCACTCGATCATTAAAACGTAACTTACACATTTTAAGAAAATATGACTTAACGCGTATTTTTGTCAAGGTATTATTTTGGGAAAATTTATGTAATAGAAAATATAATATTTTTGAGAAGAATATTTATATTTTGGAGTTAGAAATAAAATATATTTTAAGTGAGACTTAATAATATATTTCAAACACACATGTATTAAATCCCCCATCCTTAGGAAGGAAAATAATTACCAAGTATATACAGAATGTAAACACGAAATAGTTGTCTAACTATTTCCCAAAAACTTAAACCATAAAGCTAAGGCACGGCCGTCCGTCTAATAGAGTTAGTACGTGTAGGTCGTCACACAGCTGCTTGATTTGGAGGTATACTTGGTAGAGACGCACCACTGTGAGTTCATGTCCCCCTTTTCTCTTAACTGTTTTCAGTTTTTATACTGCGGGGGTGAAATACATGTTACTATGATTTCGAATACTTTTTACATGGTATGGTTAGCGTAAGGAGGGTTACTACTTAGATCATGTGAGTGGGTAGGCGGGAACTGGAGGCCATTAATCCTCATTGTAGGACCAAGGGACGTAAGCGGTAGATCTATCTGGGTGTAGCGAGCCCAACTCCAGGTCCAACAGTACGGACCTCGGGGTGACTTTGTACCCAACGTGAAATCTGCTAGGTTTGAGTCTTCCTACTTGCACTTCACACATATCAATGGTCTTGCAAGCCATTGGTGATCTCTTTTTCCTTATTTGCTATATACCAGGGATTTTTATACTTACAAGTGTTTTACATACTCACTTACACATGAACTCGCTCAACATTATTGTTGATTTTTCAACTTACATGTATTTCAGGGAATTAAAGGATCTGGCGCGGTATGACACGTTTTCCCGCTGCACTAGTCACGAGGTCATCCGGGTTTGGGGAATGTGACTCTTTCCTGGACAAGTCACAGTCCTTAAACTGTGTTTATGTCATGTTGATGTTTGTGGTTGTTGAACAATGTCGTTAGGATGTGTTTCCGTTAAGACAATGTTATTGTATTTGGTTTTTAAAACTTAATTAAATGGATGATCTTGCATGGTTTTATTTCATATAGCTTTGTTATGGTTAAGCTATGGTATTAAGAAGTCACACCAAATTAACCACGCTTCCGCAAAGCCAGGGTGTGACAACATTTGCCTTTCCCTCGTGATATTGAATATCACAGTCATAATCGCTTAAAACTTCCATCCATCTTCTTTGCCTCATATTTAACTCTTTCTGCCCAAATATATACCTTAAACTTTTATGATCTGTATAAACAGTAAACTTACTTCCATACAAATAATGTCTCCAAATTTTAAGGGCAAAAATTATGGCTCCTAATTCTAAGTCATGAGTTGTATAATTCTCCTCGTGCTTTTTCAACTGCCGAGAGGCATACGCAATTACCTTCTTGCGTTGCGTCAACACACATCCGAATCCTAATTTTGAAGCATCACAATATACTTCAAAATCTTCTGTTCCTTCGGGCAATGCTAAAATTGGAGCATTCGTCAATTGGTGTTTTAAAATCTTAAAAGCTTCTTCTTGACTATGTCCCCATTCAAACTTAGCGGATTTACAGGTTAACTTAGTCAAAGGTACAGCTATCTTAGAGAAATCCTTAATAAATCGTCTGTAGTATCCAGCTAAGCCTAGAAAACTTCTAATTTCCATAGCTGTTTGTGGGACCTTCCATTTGGTGATTGCTTCTATTTTAGCAGGATCTACGTGAATTCCTTCGTGATTCACCATGTGACCTAAAAATTGTACTTCTTGTAGCCAGAATTCACACTTCGAGAATTTGGCATAAAGTTTTTCATTTCTTAACAAAGTTAAGAGTGCATGCAAGTGTTCGCAATGTTCTTCCTGACTTTTGGAATAAATAAGTATATCGTCGATGAATACGATTACAAATTTATCCAAGTATGGTTTACAGATCCGATTCATCATGTCCATAAATGCTGCTGGGGCATTTGTTAGTCCAAAGGGCATGACTGTAAACTCATAATGACCATACCTAGTTCTGAAAGCAGTTTTAGGTATGTCTTCTTCTTGTACTTTTAACTGGTGATATCCGGATATTAAATCTATCTTAGAAAAATACCTAGCGCCTTGAAGTTGATCAAAAAGATCGTCAATCCTAGGTAATGGGTATCGATTCTTAATTGTAACCTTATTCAATTCTCTATAATCAATACACATTCTCATCGATCCATCTTTCTTTTTCACAAACAACACTGGAGCTCCCCAAGGGGATGAACTAGGTTGTATAAATCCTTTGCTTAATAATTCATCTAGCTGCTTTTTCAATTCTAGCATTTCGGTGGGTGCTAATCGATAAGGTGCCTTGGCTATTGGTGTAGTACCCGGAATGAGATGAATCCTAAATTCTACTTCCCTATCTGGAGGTAATCCTGGTAAATCTTCTGGGAATACATCCGGATACTCTGAAACTATAGGAATTTCCTTAAGTTCTTTACCCTTAGTACTAATGATTACTGAAATCATATATACTATTCCTTGTTTTCGTTCATAATTAGCAACTTTCATTACTGATATGAACTTCATGGGCTTACGTGGTTTATCTCCTATGATCCTAATCACTTCTCCGGTCGGTGATTGAATTTCTATGGAATTCTTATCACAAAGGATTCGAGCATGGTTGGCTATTAACCAATCCATTCCTAATACTACATCGAATCCGGCTAACTTCATAGGTAACAGGTTTGCAGAAAACTTATGGCCTAACAGTTCTATCTTTCCTTCTTGCAAAACCTTATTTATGTTAACAGAATTCCCGTCTGCAGTTTCGACTGTAAAAATTTGCCTAAGGGTGGTTAAGGGTAAATTAAGGGCTTGGCAAAATGAAGTATTGATAAAACTTTGGTTTGCACCAGAGTCAAATAATACTTTTGCATAAACGTTGTGGACCAAGAACGTACCAGCTATGACGTCAGGGATTAGTTCAGCTTCTTGAGTGGTTAGCTGGAATGCTCGGGCATTCTTCTTTGTTGTTCCATCAGCTGATTTGCCTTTGTTGTTTGTGGTTTTAGTTAATTTAGGACATTCTGTTTTGTAATGTCCTGTTTCTCCATAGTTATAGCAGACTATGGTTTTCTTTTTGCAATTTTCTTCACGATGTCCTGTCATTTTGCAGAAATTGCAAATTACATTGCATTTTCCAAAATGATTCTTTTTGCAATTTCTGCAAAAAGGCGGTTGTGCAGATTGTCTCCTTCCTCTTTTCTTGAACCTACTATTATCATTACCCACACAAGATCCTTGGGTAATCTTTTGAGCCAATTCTTTCTTTCGATCTTCTTCTCTTGTGCGCACTAGTTCATCAGTTAGGGTATTAGCTAGTTCCACAGCATCGTCAATAGTGTGAGGTCTCGCAGCTTTAACGATATTGCGAATTTCACTAATTAATCCCCAAATGTAGCGAGAAATGAGTACCGGTTCTGGCGAAGCCAGTGTTGGTACCACTCTAGCATATTCAAAGAATGTCGAAGTATAACCGCGACACTCTACGCCTACCATACGATGGTTTAGGAACTTATTTGCCATTTGTTCCTTTTCATATTCAGGACAATATTTTCTTTCTACAAGAATTTTAAATTCTTCCCAGTTTAAAGCATAAGCCATCCTTCTTCCTTTTGCTTGTAATATGGTGTTCCACCATTCTAGTGCCCCTTCTTTGAACAAATTGGACGCATACATAACCTGATCTTCTTCGGAACACTTACTTATTGCAATTACTGCTTCGGTTTTCTCTAACCAACGCAGTACTGTAGTTGCTCCTTCGTTGCCCGCAAATTCAGCAGGTTTGCAAGCAAGAAATTCTTTGAAAGTGCAACCAGGCGTTGCAGCTTTCATTTTCTTAGGAGGTGGAGCCTGTCGTGGATTATTATCGTCATGATTGCCGCCTCCATTTACACTATGACTACTATTGTCTTCCTGAGTACGTTTACTAGGAATGATTTGTTGTGGTTCAACAGGTTTCTGAGCAGCAGCCACGATTGCTGGAATAGCATTAGCTATCCCTTGAGTGACGATATTTTCAATATCTTGTCTAGTCATATACTGGTTTTCCTGATTTTGTTCAGATTGATTCCCTTCATTAACTGGTTCATTACTAGCGTTTTCCATCTGATAATTATTATAAATATAACTATTAGTATCAAATGATTGTAAATAAAACAATTACACAGAAGCACATAAAATCTTACAACACAGATATATATCCAAAATCGTCGATGTTTCGACTTCTATTTTGATTTATATATTATATAGGCATCCATACACACTGTTTATCTTACAATGTTTTATTTCCCATTTTACAGAGTTATATTCGACTACTACTATTATTATACAAACATTCTTTCCAACCCCACTATTCTTTGGTCAACTGGCAGTTTAGTAGCGACGCTCCCTTTCGTCGTATTTCCAGGAAATTTGTTCCCCCATTTCCCGGAGCCTATTCCCTGTACCTATCAGCTCTTCACCGAACTGACGGAGTTCGGCTAAGTTTTCGTTGCTCATTGGAGGATTAGGGATAGGTTCTGGATCAAACTGTGGAAGGAAAGAATAAGGACTGTTGACGATATTTTCGAATTGTCAGTCATTTGTCCACCATTCTTCCATTTGACCTAAAGGTCGAGTGTGGATTAGTGGGTCTGGAATAGCTGGTTCCAGATTTACAGGAAGTTGGGTTTCGGCTAGGTAAGGATATAGATTGTTATGGATAGGGCTAATGACATCACAATTTGCCAGTAGACGGTCTATTTCGTCTTGAAATGTGATTTCTTCAGGTTGTCTAGAACTCTCTCCAATTTCTATTCCTTTTTGTTTGTAATCTTTCCTGATTTCTATCTCTGCTGGTTTAGAACTTTCTCCGATTTCGATTCCTTTTCCTTTGTCTTATAGGGTTTTCTATTTTAGGGAGTTTCCTAGAGGTTGGCTTTCTCCTGCGCACTTTCCTCCATCCTACATATCTTCTTTTCTTTTTAGGTTTTGCTTTTTCCAGCGATGGAGCTTGGAATTCCAGGGGTTCCTCTATGTCAGCAATATAACCAGTAAAGTCGTGGGAGACTTCAATTGGTACTGGGTAGAGGTTGAGATTCTGAAATGCTTCTGATATCTCACTCATGCTGGATAGCATATATGCAAAATGCACAAAAATGCTAAGTTAAAACTTTGGAACAAAGTTTTACAAATAAACATTAAAGTTTATTGCATACTGATTTGTACAAAAGACTACAGGAAAGAGAACACGATAATTTATTTATTTACTGGAGATTAATTTTCTACTAGACCAGGCTTATTGTTATTTTAGAGGTTTGCATTCTCTGCTACTGTAGCTAGCATATAGAGATTTGCCCATTTTTCATCTAATGTATCTTCCCAAGGTGACCTATTTCCTAATTCCTGAATTTCTGAATTAAACCTCACTTTCTTGACTTGGGTTTTCTTTATTTTCTTCTTTCCCTTCCTAAGAATCAAATTTCTTTTATCTTGGGTGAGAGGATTTTCATAATTTGATTTACGGACAAAAATCCCTTCTTCCAGATCTGCTGGGTGTTTGGAGGAAGAGGTTCCTTTTTCTGTGGGTGCAGTATCTAATTTGTGGTAGATAGCAGAAATCTTTTGTTTACCCATACTGTAACTCAACAATTAATCAGTTAATAAAACATATTTTCACAGAATAGCAATTAAATTTCCTAATTATTTTAATAGGCTAAAATCAATAGTAAGCTTAAATCAGTGGCTTTGATACCACCTTTTCCTGTCACGGCCCTTGGCCCCGATTTGACCCGGTCCAGAGCCGCGAGGCAGGAAATCCGATGGTATCTAATTATGTGACAGCGGAAGTCTTTTTAAGCAGGATCGTTCAATATTAAAACTGCTCGTTTATATATATAATATAGGGATAAATCCCATAATTTACAATAAAGTGATTTCACTGGGAAATCTTTATTTCTTAAAACATGTTTCTTTATTTATTTACATTGAGCCACTTTTCTAAGCTTGTAGTGCTCCACGGCACTTTTCCTTTGCTCACAACAGATTACCTGAAACATGTTTGAAAAAGGTTTTGTCAGCGGGGAAATACTGAGTGAATCATTCATTTTGTTAAAATGACTCTTTTGTTATAATTTACAGTATTAAGAGAGATTACAATGTTTCTGATATCAAACCAACTACCCACAGTATTTGTCACTCGACTCATTTCGGTGACTGTGGTCATATCACCATTGGCTGCCCCAATGAATGACGAATATCACTAATTTTAGGTTCGCCCACCTAAAGTGATAACAACTGTAGTAATGTGCACAATACCCCACATACCGGCTGTAACTTGGTGATTACATAAACTTAATCACTGTGATTATAACCTTTGAAAATAATTTGGAGTATTGTAAAACTTTTGATAAAAAGAGAATGACTCACATTGTAGATTTAACGAGCAGAGTATAAGCCTACTGATTAGCCTTGATAAACCTAATTTAAATAACAATGCACACACAACAGGTTAGTAACTAATACAACAGTTACGACAATTCACGAGATTAAACCCTCACAACGATTTACAAGTGCAATACTTATCAATTCAGCGGATTCACAACGAATGACAGAGTATAGTCCGAATTCGAACAGCACTCAAACATTCAAGTCGAAATCACGATGAATAACAAAGTATAAACTCAATTTGAGCGGCACTTAAACAATCGTTGGATAGTTATAATCGATCGGACGTTGAATCGTAATAGCGATCGAGTTATTACCCTGATTGCGGCAGCACTTCGTGATTAGTGTGTGTTTTGTGGACAGTTTCTGTTATAACTCGGCCTACGTAAACCGAATTTACATCGTTTCAAAGACAGAATTCAAGTCCCGAGGCCTTCTATTTATACCCAAATTTTGGTCAGCCCGGCGCATCATAGGCCTATAACCCTTACGATGCGTAGGGGACTTTAACAGGCTTGCGCATCGTAGGCTTTAAACCCCTACGATGCGTATGGTTTGAAAGTAGGTTATAGGGTAGCCACGGTTGGGACTAGCTTTGCTGAGTTGACAGTTTCTTAATTTCGAATTTTGACAACGAGTATTTTAGATAATCGTTAACTAGGGTATATCCCCCCTTGAGTTTTAGGGGCCCTGATCCTGATTCCAATTGTTCTGAAAATTTTAGGGTTTGTTCAGAATCACTTGGGTTTCTCAATTAGGGTTTCCTATTGGCCAAATTAAAATAATAATTAGGACTTTTGATGAGAGTTGTTACACCTTATAAATCAACTATAACACTCAAAAGTACCAAAGTACAATGAGTGTGTTGATAAGCAACATATGTACATAGAAATATATGTTTGAAGCTGGAAAATAAGTTGTTACTCACCTTATAACCACTTAAACTTTAAAAGAGGATTGTTCTAAGGTCCATAGTCAAAATACAAGTACAAAATTCCAACTCTAAGGTTCTTCAAGGGAGAAAATCACAGCATAATTATGCCATTAGACTAGGCATAAGCAACGAGACTATCCATTATTCTAGAGAACAGTTGGATAAATTAATTAGATAGTCACTTACTAATGATATTTAAGTCTGCTAATTTTAATATTCCAATTAACACATGATTAGTTGACTCTAGTTCCATACGTTTTCATACCAGAACTCGACAAATAACTAACATGAGAGTTAGTGACAAAATTAAATGTTAAGACTATAAGAACCATAATAAGCAATCTTCTAACAACGCTTTTCGATACCTTATATATTCTGAAGATTAATCAGAATATAGTATCATAATTAAGCAATATTATGAAGGTTGTGAGGTTTGTATAGTCAACATAAAGTCACACTTACCTTAAACTCTCATTTTATTTGTTCTAAATATCTGGATTGAAACATTACTAAGATAAAACTAGATGATACCTTACACTTTCACAACTTTTGTCATCATGCAAATGAGAATTTGACAAAAGGAAAATGAGACTTACAAATTTCATCAATTATAACCAAAATTCATGAGAAATCATGACATGGTTAATGAGGATGATTTTTTATCTAATCTCATTCTAAGTGATTTTAAATCATGACGTTACAGCCCTAAATATTACTTGGCTTAAGGAATAAGTATGAGTCCATCATAAGTCATTCATTGATATTTGTGGAACTTATTCCAAATGGAATATTCAGACATAATTCATTTATCATTTAAAAGACTATCAACTTGTATCTAAATTTTGTCACATATGGCCCACGTTCTTAGAAGAAATCTATTCATGTATGTACTTAATCAGATTTCTATTAAATATGTCCCTAAAGTTTCTTATGATATCTGGACATTAAAGAAATCAAATAAAGTCTAACGTATATATGATAGGTTCCCACGTCTCGTAGCTCATTGAAACTTCTCTTGTAGCATTCTAGAGATATTAAAGATCAGTGGGAGGATTAAGTGTCTTAATAATAACTTGCAATAGTTGCAAGAGGTGGGGGAGTGAAAACTTCATATTACTTCAATTTACACCTCTTGTACAAGACACTGCTCCATCTTGACACTGTTCTATCATAACTTGTCTCCTTAAAATCTAATGCTACTCTTACAAAAGTTTCATTGTTGTTTAATTGTGGGCACACTTAGATTTCTTACCTAAACTAGCATAATCCTCAACAAGAGAAATCACGACTAACGTCATTAACTTGTTTCTCTATTAGAATTTGTTGGTCGTTACATATTGACCCTAAGCATACTGAGTTCCTAAAGTTTTCTAAGGTCAGTGGGAGAAGTCAAGGTCCTTATCATGACTTGCAAGGAATACAAGAGGCGGGGGGAAGAGTGTCATTAAATTTCACTCCGAATTTAACTCCGATTACACCTCTTGTACACCATACTGCACCAACTCTTACAAACTTAGAATCCTGAAAATGATAGCAACTTAACCAAGAGCTAATCCATAAAACTGAAACTTCTAACAAACCCAATAATCAACTCAGGAGGTCATCTAGGTTTAAAAGCCTACTAACTTTGATGATTACATAACCTCCCTAACTAAAGTTGAAATGGATTTTGGAATAGTTTACTGATCAAATCTCTTCTGATTAAGCCATTAGTGTCAATCAATCTTCTGAATGAAATAAAACTATTTTCTAGTAAAAACTGATTTTATGTGTTCGTATAACGTTTGGGATTTGATTGAATTACCCAAGAGTGTTCATAACTAAACCAAACCCTAATATATAAACGTTAAGACACTAAGAAGCATGATTGATTGTCAAAGGTTACACTCAAGAAGAGATAAATTATTAAAGATTTCTTTGAGGATCATCACTGTTCTAGTAGCTTATAATAGTTTAAAGCTACATTAGATGAACATTAAAAACAATTTTCCCTAACAAATGGCTGACATATTTCCATGTTCATAAAACAACCTGAAAGTTCCAAACTGAAGGTTAAAGAACACTTTATTTGTAAGCCAATAAAATCCATGTATGGGTTAATGCAAACATCATAATGTGATGAAATCTTAACGTAATTTTTTTCATCAACAACCAAGTGGATTAATGTACCTACCTCAAAATGAGTGGGAGCAACTAAATTAAACTTGTCTATATAGATGATATTCTTTTGACAAGTATATGTTACATAAGTCAAAGCATTGTTAACACAAACTTTGATATAATAAATCTCAGAGATATCTCTTACGTGACTGATATCATAACATACCGAGATAGACCCAATAGGACATTAGTTCCGTTCCATAAGTTTAACATTAAATGGGTCCTTACATATGTAACAAACTATACTGTTCTTCCTTTAGAGGATAATAGGATAAATGAGATTATTTCTTACGCTTCATTAATTAGAAGCCTTATGTAAGTTTAAGTCTATACTCGTTTAGATATTACTCACATTGCAACACACTAGATATGTCTAGATTAATGTGAAGCATCTAATGGAGTATTACAATATCTTTAAAAGAAACGAGAGACTACAATTTAAAGAAGAAGTGAGAATTAAAACCGGTTTATTACTCTAACTTTGTAATATTCAAAGATGACAAAATGTAATTTTGGGTATATCTTTATGTCAGCAGACAAAACCTATCTCATGGAGGAGTCATAATGCACTGATATTAACAACCTAAGTTATAACGACATAATATAGTCATTAAATGTTGTTGGAAATTTATCAGTGGACTCATAAGTTTATTAACTCCATTTAATTAATGTTTTGAAGACTTAGTGTGATAAAGTCAGCTACCATGACTCCTTGAACAGTAACAGTTCAAGAGGTGCTGCATTAAATTTCGATACGCAATTAATTATTCGTTTATGAACGAACTGAGGAAACTAAGTTTTGTATCGAATACATTCATGATATGCTTAAGGATCCTATAACTGAAGGGCTATTACCCATAAGTCTTATTAAAAGAGCTCATAGACGGGTATTAATTAATGGTCGTGCGCAATTGCATATCGTACTATGAATGACTAAGTATTAGCTAATTTTCCTCATCAGTTTGATTTTGTATGTCTCTAAGAATATGTCAAGTCGACATAATGGCATATAGACAAATAAAGTTACAAATCAAACAAAGGGCTTATGCATATTTTGATCATGACGATTAGGTTTTAAATTAAGGCTATAGTATGACTAATGGGGGTCCTGAGTCGCATAATGATTCAACGGTTGTATTTCTCTGCTATAGTTCTTGTTTAAGGCTAAAATGAGTGTTAACTCATTATCAGGCTTATCTAATACTCATAGTAAATGATTACTCGGCTAAGTGGGAGAATGTAAGATTAAATATATTTTATGTTATATTTAATCTAGTAGCCATTATAATCATTTACATTATATGGATCAAAATATATAACAATCCTATTAAATAATTAGTTGGTAATTGTTGATGGGCCAAATTACCCTTATTAACTAATTAGGGTTTCCTCTTGGGTGCATATATAAGGAGATAATTAGAGGGTTAAAGGGTTAGACTCTAATCACAATAACATCACTCATGAAATCGCCCCTCTCTCCATAACCGAACTTCCTTATTCGGTTTTCATAATCACCATCATTAGATTGCACACTAAGGAGGAACCAGATCAATCTGACAATCATGTCAAACACTGTTGTTGCGTCTCCATCTGGATTCTCTGCTGGCCTGTACTGATGCAATCAAAGGTATGTTTTCATGTTTTCCATTATGTTTAAACAGAATTGATCAACATTTTATACTTTTTATTTAAACCAGAAAATACATAGCGTAGGTGAACAAGCATGTTATTAGTGAGGTTGGATAAATGAGCATAATGGGACTTGACAAACTCAGTCCACGTGTGCTTCGACTTGTATTTATAACATTTTGGATTTTTATTAATCATTAAGATTATGTTACAACGAATGACAGGTAGCATCCAGCTATATTGGCTTGGTTATTATATTTTTATAACCTAACTATGACTAGAAAGACCTGCTGATAATAATATGCTTCAGAAAATTCTTCGAAAGCCAATATTTTTGGAACATATGGGTACGTGCAATACATAACTCGTACAATAAATATTTCCGATATAAATAGTATGAGGTTGGATAACTCGTACATATATTTCATACCTCATTAAGTGATGGATATAAATAGTATGGCTTAGGGGCGGATCTAGAAGAAAATTTCAATGGTAACCCAAAGCAATCTTTTAGACCTAGAGGTATCCTAATATTTGCTCAGCAATATCCGATACATAAGACGAAGAAAAAAATTATACTAAATTTGCATTTCGCCGACAAAGTTGAGGGGTAACCTAGAGTACCGCTACCTCCTTCATAGATCCTCCCATACATGGTTGGTTCAGTATTTTTAACCATGCCTTGATATTTCAATCTAGAAAATGTAACTCAATAAACTTTATGTGTTTGAACAACTACGTATGTAAGACTATCCACATCGGTGACCGAATCACCAGGTCGGACAAGCGAAGGATTATAAAAAAAAAAGGAAAAGTAAATTTTATGTCACAACCTGGTCATGGTGGCAACCCAGGTTGCAAGAGATTGTTGGTTATTGCATACAACATGTCTTCATACGAGGGGGTGTTATTATATATGCTTTTTTTTAAATAAATAATTTGATATATAATTTGTTTTAATTGACCGTAACTTTAGAATAAAATTAGTGTCTAAATAAAATAATTACTTTTACTATTAGAATAATTTTGTTACTAAATAAAACAATTATTTTATATAGTTAACGAGAGACGATGAATAGTAACTTTATTTTTAAAATAATATATTGCTTTTATTATATTTACTTTTAGTAACATATTTTATTTTATTTTTTTCTTTTTTAAAACCATATATTTCCTTTACCATTTTTTAATAATTCTTTTTTTCTTTTCTTATAACATATATTAATTTATCAAACAATTAGATACTTTTTTTAATAATTTACGTTTATAACTTTTTTTTCTAAAAACTTAAGTACATAGTTGTGCTTGATTTTTCCCTCGAAATTCCGTTATAAGTTTTGTTAAAAATGAAGTTGTATTCAAAATAAAATGTTTTTTTGGTATCATAAAACGGTATAATGATAAACTAAACCGTTCTAATGTTTTGACTTTCTAAACAATATGCTTTATTTTCAAATCACCTTTGTTTCAAATTATCATTTGCCCGGTTTCGCAGCAACGTGCGACGTCAAAAAAAGCTAGTACATATTGTTGACGAAGGACTACTTTATTTTTATTATATTATATAGTTTTTTATTATTTTTTATTTAATATATTATAATAGTTTATTATTATATTTACTTTTAATAACATATATTTTTTTTAAACCATATATTTCCTTTACCATTTTTTTATAATTCTTTTTCTTTTTTAGAACATATATTAGTTTATCAATTAATTTGATACTTCTTTAATAATTTATGTTTATAACTTTTTTCTAAAAACTTAAATACGTAGTTGTGCTTGATTTTTTCTCTCGACATTCCGTTATAAGTTTTGTTAAAAACGAAGTTGTACTCAAAATAAAGTATTTATTTGGTATCATAAAATGGATCCATGATAAACTAAACCGTTTTAATGGTTTGACTTTCTAAACAACATGCTTTATTTTCAAATCACGTTTGTTTTACATTATCATTTGATCGGTTTCGCCGCAACGCGCGACGTAAAAAAACTAGTTATTTTTATTATTGATAATATATTTTAAAAATAAACAATAATAAAAAAAATCATATTTATTTAATAAAAAAAATAGTTTAGGTTTGGTTGCTAATGGGTGTGAAAGGTTGAATTGGGTTGGGTTGGGTTGTGTAGGTTGAAGAGAAAAAAATTATTTTTTTTATCAAAGGTTGGGTTGAGTTAGGTTGTGAATGTGAATAGTCTAAGGATCTTGAGTGAAAGGATCTAAAAGATTATTTATGGAGTTGCAATTTTAACTCATACATTAAGACCAAACGTAATGGCTCGTGGTTTGCCAAACCACGAAGTCACCACTGCCCCTCATACTTGTTAAATGCAATTTTGAAGCCTCCTTCATGGTTCACACTAGGGATGAGCTTTTTTTCTTAAATACTTGTACTCGTACACGTACCCGTACCCGTACCCGTATCGATTTTAGGTATTTGGTACATGTATCGATACCTAGTTTTATTAATTTTGGTATTCGGTACTTTCGGTATTGGTACGGGTAAAAACGGGTACTGGTACCGAATTTTATGTAGACCGTTAAAAGTTTTTTTGTATTATGTTTTATTTCGTATTATGGTATTTATAGTACTTGTAATGAATTTACCAATATGATACCCGTATCGTATTGGTACTCGTACCAATTTTACCTATTTGGTACTCGTACTATATTGGTACTTATGTCAATTTTACCTATTTAGTATTCGTACAAGTGCTCAAAAACTAATAAAAACAAAATGGTACAAAATTGGGTACCGTACCGAAAATAGCCGTACTCGTACCCGTACCGTACCTGTATATTTGGTGCGGTATTTGGTACCGAGTTTTGTTCAAATTCGATACCGGTATTTTCGGTACCGGTACGGGTATGGATATCCCTAGTTCAGACCACGCATGAAATATAGAGGATGGTTGGTTGGGTATCGTGTATACCAATCAATTGTTTTTTTTACTTTTTTTTCAATTCTAAACCCACGAATTTCACAAGTCTCGCCACTACTCTATCTAATTTTCAGGCCTTGATGACGTAGACGTCACATAACAAAAAAGATCAAACCACTTGGATGACCACTACATAATCTAACGAATATTTGTTTCAATTGTTGCTTCATCTGTCGCATACCTTTGTTAAAATAGCTTGTTAAAAAAGGTACAAATCAAATATGTTGGAAGAGTAAGCCATGGTTCAAATACATTACAAATGAAAATATAACTAGTATGTGTTCCACTTGTAGCATCTTGATATTTGGATGGAGAAAGATCGATGCTGAATTCATTTCGAAATTATCCAACGAAGTAGACTGCAATAAAAAAAAATTATTAATTAATAATAACTAGTATTAAGCAACCCCGTGTTACGGTGGGGGCGAACACCAATGTCACACTACTACCAGCGACCACTAA
Source organism: Helianthus tuberosus (assembly GCA_030545235.1). Classification (NCBI taxonomy): domain Eukaryota; kingdom Viridiplantae; phylum Streptophyta; class Magnoliopsida; order Asterales; family Asteraceae; genus Helianthus; species Helianthus tuberosus. Next base: position 91,345,954 of record CM060418.1, on the reverse strand, counting down.
CACTAAACTTGCAGCGTGTTAATACGAAGAAATTAAACCAAAATGTAAAACATATAAAAAAATAACTAAGTCGATATAGGACCCGAGCGTTACGACTAACCTGTCAAACGAGAAAAAATAGACGACGTAAAAACGTTTAACCATACACGCATGTTGCGCCGTGTTTAAGCAAATACAACTTATAAATGCACACACTTGGCAACATGTACAACTTATAAATGCACACACTTATTGCTAAATAATAGTACATAAATAAATAAATTATCATATAAAACCACTAAAGCAACATGTACAACTTATAAATGCACAAATGTGTTGCAAAATAATAGTATATAAATAGCTAAAAAAATTGATTAGGAAATAAACTTCTTTTTTCAACTTAATATAAAACTAGTAATAACACCCCCGCGCGTTGCGGAGTGAGAACATCGTAAACATCAAATGGATTAGTCCAAACGTCGTGTGATGCGTTAACCGTATGGAAACGCGCGATAACCTATATAAGTATTGCGATTGGATCAAAACATAAAGTAAATCAAATCTATATGTGACCCGACTCATACATAGAAAAGAAACTACAATTTGACTCCACACGTTCGAAACAAGATTTACGAAACATGCATAAAATACGCACGAATACGTATTATATTTGTCCTGACTCATCTCCCAAATCAAAACGTAAACCAACTCAAATTTATAGTACATAAAAATGCGCACGTAAATTTTTTTTTAATGAAAAAGCATTATATTTGACCTAAATCATTTTCTAGAAAAAGTTTGCGTCGAAACATAGAGCAAATCATATTTATACTGACACGTATATTATAATATGCACGTAAAAATTATTTTTAAGTAAAGGAAGTATAGGGGTAAACTCGAAACAAATTATAGGTAAAAACTTAAAAGGTTAAAAAGGTTCGTAATACCGTACCAAGTAGCACCAAATCAACACAATTGCCGGCGACCCTAACATTGGAAAATTTCGTAAAAATAAAATAAATAAAAAAGGGGAAAAATAACAGCGATCGAAAAGCAGACGTAAAATCATTGAACCACGCACGCCCGTTGTTGTGTGTTAATGCGAAGAAATTAGACTGAAACGTAAAACGTAGAAAAGAGTAACTAAGTCGAACATGGAAAATAAACGTGTTGCGACGAACCTGTCAAATGGAAAAAAATATACCAATAAATGGAAAACCACACACACATGTTGCGGCGTGGTAACTTGCAAAATTTAGAACGAAACGTAAAACGAATAATTTGTGAAGGATGAAACTTATAAGGGGCCAAAGATGAAAATAAAAAGTGTTAGGGTTAAATTGCAAAAGAAGAAAACATTGGGTTAGAAATGAAAAATCAACTTTTTTTTTGAAAATATCCTCATGCATGGGGTACAATGTAGGTTCATTTTTTCTCGGAGGATCGATTACGAAACCTAATCCTTGTTTATAACAAACACAATCACGAGTGCGGAATCCCTGTGACGATGCAAACCAAACAAAGTATAGCAAACACAAAGTAACCAAAAGATTCACAGTCTATTGATTAACATGATGAGAACATATTACAAACACATACACACAATGTTTGATAATACTCTCCGTAGGTTATGCTCTCATACATCACACAGAAGACAAAGTGTGCTTTATATAGTGCAGCCCAGCCCACTACATGACGAAGAATGTAATTGGGCCGACGAAGAACCTAAGCCCACGAACAACTAGGTTCTTCGTCACTGTTGCCACGAAACACTATGTGACGAAGAAGGGGTTCTTCGTCACACACATTTATGACGAAGTATGGTTCTTCGTGACACATTACATCCCACGAAGAATGGGTTCTTCGTGGGGAGGCTGTAATGTTGAAAAGTTGCAAACTGTTAAACAGTTTGCAGCAACACTTATATGCACACACACAAACATAATAGCAACTAAATGCAACATGCATTAGTTTAAACTAACAACACAAAGAGACAACTGTCGTACCAAAGTTATGTTGGTGCACACATCTGTCGACTTCGTCTTATATCGAGTCTGGTTGCGTTGCGGATCTGAACAAGTGACATCATCTAGGTGACATCACAAGTGACATCATCTAGGTGACATCAAGTGACATCATCATTAAAAGTCAAATACACAAATCAGATTTGCATGACCGCTTGAAGACAAACTTAAGAGTTTCGCTTGAACTTGAAATGCATGTGTTTCGCTTGAAATGAATTAGGTGGGTTTCGCTTGAAAGTTGTCATGTATGTTTCAAGCGAATCTAGGACTAGTATAAATAGAGGTCATGTCTTTTCATTTGAAGCGGACAGACCAGAGATCTTAGAGAGTGTACCGAAGTGCTGCCGGTATATTTTGTGATTGTAATTGCTGTTAGATCAATACACAAGACGTTTAAAGTGATATTCAAGCTGTTTCTACATTCGTTTCTTAGTTTCCACCTCTGAAACGGATTAAATCTCTTCTGAACGACTCGTTTGGGTCACAAACCGATCCTACAAGTGGTATCGGAGCTCAGGAGGAAGAGATTTCGCAAAAACAGCTCGTTTTCATCACTAATTCTGTTTCTACACCATTCTTTTTCAAATTTAAAAATTTTTCACGGATAAAAACGGCTCAAACTTTCACATATTGTGCGTAATCTTGTATTAATCAATCCTGGAAAGTTTCAGCATTTAAATCGAATTAAATCTGGTTCAAATCGGTCTGCTAGCTTGAAATTGGTTCGAAATTGCTGACGTCATCAACATTTCAAGCGAACATAACACTGTGTGTTCGCTTGAAACTGCTGCTCGCTTGAGTTTTCACCGTATGATAGCTTGAAATTGACTGGTCGCTTGAAAAATCAACCTTGTTTGCTTGAAACTGGCTGTTCGCTTGAAAACATTGATAGCTTGAAATAGTTTGATCGCTTGAAAATGACGACTACTTGAAACCACTTGTTCACTTGAGTGTGTACATCGTGTATTGTGTGAAAACATTTTACGAGTTGTTAATAGTTGGGAAATGGAATCTAGTGTCTTGTGTCAGTTTGCACGAGGTGATCAGAATATTTTGTCATTACATGTGAAATAGTATTGGTTTTATCAAAGATCAGAATTTACAAGAACAACAAAGTTTGTCGACATATAAAGTAATCGGTTGTTTGTCTTGACCCAAGAATTGCATGTGCTATCATCGGTCTAATAGTTTTAAAATTGTCGAGTTAGTGGATTTGTAGGCCCAATCATCAGATTGAAATGCATGTGAACATTTAGTGTATAAACAAAGTTCTTGGCCCAAGTTTCATCATAGTTGCGGCTCAATCAGATTTTAGTAAAAGTTGATATAGTCGGCTAAGTGGAGTGTGTTGTCAGCTGGTTATAATCATTGGTCAAAGGAAATATTGCATGTGTCAGTCATTAGTTTGGCTCATGTGATTCTTTATCGACACTAGTCACTTGGGTTACAATTTTTCTTCAATTGACATTCGGCCCACTGCCAATCTCTAGGCCCAATCAGAGATTACATATTACAACCGGCTCATTGTTTTGCGGCACAAAGTGTATTACAACAGTTTCATTCTAAGTCCATATCTTGTAGTTCATTAGTTGTGGTCTATTCATTCAGTGTTCATATCAGAATTCATTAAACAAGTCCGCGAGTCTTCGACACGAGTCCTAGATCAATTCAATCGCCATACACATTTTTACGTATCAAGTGCGTTTAAACTGATCATTTGTTTGTTTGCTGCAGGTATTGTTTCACGAGGGGAACCAGTTCGTTTGAAGCTGCCTGTTTGTGAACCATGGAAAACGAGTTTTACAATGCTTTTGCTAGTCCGATGACTGTAGCTCAGAATACGATGCTTGAAAATGAGACAGGGACCACACAAAAACCACCAAAGCTCATGAATATTGAGGATTTCAGTGGATGGTCCGAACGATTTGAAAATTGGGTGCAAGCATATCATTTGGATGCTTGGGAACATACTGAAGTTCAATATGTTAGACCAGTTAAGAATGGTATGAAGGTTCCTATTAGAGATTTTGAAGATGATGAGAAAAAAGATTACAAAAATGAAAAATTGATGATTAGTCTGCTGCATCAATCCATTAAAGAAGACATCTTGATTCTACTTCAACACAATGGGAGTGCATATTCGATATGGGAAGAATTAGAACAAAAGTTTAATGGAAGTGATGAGATGCTCAAAAACAAAAAGTCGCTGTTAAAAAAAGAATTTGATCTATTTCGTGGGTTGAAAACTGAAAACACCAAACAGATCATTGAAAGATATTGCAATTTAGTGAAAAATATGAGCAGATTGAACATAAAAAAGGACAAAGATGAATTGATTGAAAAGCTTGCTGATGCATTGCCACATGATGAGTGGGGCACGTATCTGATGATGTTAAAGAACAAACCAGGTTTTAATGATCTAACATTGGGTGATTTCATAAAACAACTTGAAGCACAGGAGATGGAACAAAGAAAGATAGCAAGGATGAAGAATTATGATGGAGAACAAGACATCGGATTGTATTTCAAAAATGGTGTTAGTGATAAGACAAATTTTTCTCCAAAGGTTGGAACTGCTTTCAATGCAAAAGATTCTTCTGAACGTTCATCTCAGGGATCAAGCAGCAAAACTGGATTTACTTCATTTCCAACTTTTGATCCACATTTTTCTACAACAAAGAGTGGAAAAGTTCTTCATTGCAACATTGCTTTAAATCTTGAAAATGATCAGAATTATACTGAGGAAGTTGCTAAAAGTCACATGTCTTTGTTGGTAACTGTACTTGAATCCTATGGAGGGTTAGTTGCAGGAAAGATCGGGAATCCAATGCTTAAAAAAGAGGATTACAATCAAATTGATGCTGAGGAGATGGAATTGATGGATATAAAGTGGTGTTTAGCAAGTGTGTTGAGACGAGCTGAGAAATTTAAGCAGATCACAGGAAGAGATGACTTACGTGAAGCTAATATTTCTACTTTAGGTTTTGACAAATCTAAAGTTACTTGTTTTCGTTGCAGGGAAAAAGGACACTTCAAGAAGGAGTGCACTAATCGCGAAGCAAGTGGAGCTCAGAATCCCTTTGGAAACAACGACTATTATAGGAAGGCGATTTATCATCAGGTTGCTCAACAACCACATCATCAACAACAGCAGCAAACCGCTCATGGTAGGAGGGTGATTGAAGATGAATCATCAAAGAAAGCATGTGTTGGAAGTTCATCAAAAGATTTCAATTGGGATAAATATATTCCAGCTGATAATAAAGCATGTCTGATAAATCAAGATGATGAAAGACTTCCAGAAGGATTTAGCTGGGATGACTATTGTCCAGACAAAGAGATCTTAAAAACTAATGCTTTTGTTGCTCAAATTGTTAAAGATAATGATGATAATGGTCTTTTTAATGAGTATTGGTCAGAAAAAATGGAGAAATATCTAGCCAAGCAGAAGAAAAGAGCTGAAAAAGAGGCCCAATAGAGAAAATCTGAAATTGAGAAAAAGAAGAAGATGGAAGAAGAAATCCAAGAAAGAAAGGTCAAAGAAGTTTCAACATTTGAGGTTAAAAAGGAAGCTGTTGCAGAAAAAGTATCAGAGAATTGTGAAAACTGTGAGACAATGAAGAAACAAAATAGTGATTTGATTCACAATATGAATAGGCTGAGAGAATCGTATAATGTCCTGAACAAAGCCATGAATAAATACAACGAGTCAAGCAGTGAACAAGCTACAGCCATGAAGACACTCAAAAGAGCATCTATGAAACAGCTTGATGATGTCAACTTTTATACTAAAAAATGTGCTGAGCTTGAGTTAAAATTAGAAACACAGAGAATCGAAACTGAGAGAGTAAATAGGTTGTTACAAAGTTACTCATGTTCTAAATTTGTGGTTGACAGGATTTATCCAATTGTGGAAGAAATGAAGACGTTTGAAGAAGAAGATTCTGAAGAAAAGAAATTTGAAACAAAAGAAGATTTGGAAGTGAAAGATTCCGGTAAGAAACTAAGTGTTAATTATAGCAAGTGTCCACCTCCAATTGAAAATGGATATTCTCCACGAAATCCAAATTCAGAAAGAGTCAAAAAAGGCAACAAATTTACAGTGGGAGTCGGAGTCTTCAGTTAATTTGCCAGAAAATATTGATGTGACGTTTACATCATCTGACACCGATCATGAGTCCGAGTTAATAAAAAAGGTGGTCGATCAGGTGTTGGATAAAGATGAAACTGAGGAGTCAAAGTTGTAGTCAAACTCAGAGTCAAAGTCAGAGTCAAAGTCTGGTTCTGAAAGTTCGAGTTCGACAGATAACAGTCCAAAGTCTACGGTTAAAAGGGTTTACAACAAAGAATTCCTGTTATCAAAATCTAATTTGAATGACGAAACATTTAAAGTAGCATATACTTTGAATAATTCCGACAAATTATATTTTGATGAGGAATTTCCAATAAGAGGTGTAAAAACTGAGATGATAAAAAAGGTTTTCAAACTCACAGAAATTAACGTTTCTGAAATAAAAGATTTAAATCTTACTGATAAACCTAAAAGATACACCTCAAGAGTACAACAAAGATTAAACAAGAAAAAAGGTTACAGTTCTGGTTCTGGTTTTCACAAGAAACCAAATCCTAACCGTAATTTCAAAAAGAAAGGTCTTGGTTTTACTCCAACAGAAAAACAGAAAAATGAAAAATATGTTCGTGATTTTAAAGCAAAAATGATATTTGTTTCAGGAACTAGCTCAGAAGAGGAAGAAAAGAAAGAATTTTGGAGACAATCAAACAGTGAGTTCCTTACAAAGAAGCAAGAAGAGATGAAGTATGCTGATCAGAAGAAAGATACGAGAACCTGTTTTCAATGCAACAAAGTTGGACATATTGCCAGGGAGTGTTCTAAGGCAATACAATTAAAACAGGGAGTATCTCATAAACTAAAAGAAAAAGTTGTTGAGTTTGAACCACCAATTGACCGAACCAAATTATTCAAAAACTCAAAATTTGAAATTGGTGAATGTTCAAACAAGTTTTACAAGAAAAGAGCTAAATCTGACAACCAGAAATGGGTTGTTAAGAAGTCTGGTGGTAGCTCTAGCGATGATTCTGATAGGTCAAAATCAGAGGAGCTATCTTCTGGCGATGAATCTGATTCCACAAAATCAGATGAGCTACAGGTTGTTGAAAATGGTGAAAAATCAGTTCCGATTGTTGATGATGAGAATTTTCCATCACTTCGGGTTGAAAATTATAAAAAGAAAATTGGTAAAGTTGAGATTTCAAACCAATTTTATGATGATAAAAAGGTTTTTGATGTTGAAAAGGCTTTTAACCCCACTGTGAAACACATTTTTGGTAAAATGATTGATCGAAAAGTCAAAGGGGTTAAAGAGTTCTACGAGAAGAAGAGGAAAGGTAAGAAACCGAGTGATGATGACTCGGTAACATCCAAGGCTGGTCAGGCTTGGGTGGATATTTTCTTTGACTAAAAACCTGACTTGCCGGAGCTCCCAAGTTGGTAATCGTGGAGCATGAATCGGCATCTTTCATTGTGTATGAAAATTGTTTTTGTGTAAGTGTGAATTGCCGGAACTCCCAGGTTGGTAAGCGAGGAGTAGGAATCGACACCTTGAGAATTCAACCAATAGATGATGATTGGTTGAAATTGTTTGATAATTGATCTTACAAGTGGTAAATCAGGGACATTAATTTGTATCTGATTTCCTACAAGTGGTTGAAAAACAATGTGATGAGTTTTTCCCCGAACCTACAAATGGTAAAATCAACAAAACTAATTTTTCGGAAAAACCATTTTGATTAAAACAAACTTAAGTGTTTTGAGATCATAATGGGAAAATAGTTTGTTGTGAGGGGGAGTTCTGATTGTTTATGCCAAGTGGATGGCGAATCGAGGCATTTTGATATCAGTTGTCATGTTCTTGTACAGTTTGTTTTCAATTTTCTTTAGATGTATTTGTATTTTAGGGGGAGTATTTTTTTTCAGAAAATCCAAAAACATTAGAAAATTTGAAAAAGCCAAAAACATGATAAAATGAAAAATGAGTTTTTGTTGCATAAAAGAGGAAATGATAGTACATCAGTGGACTGTCACAACACGCTAAAGAAATGGAAAGTTAAAATGTGATAAACGGTTTCACTAAAGATGTGACGATAGGCTCAGCTAGACTAGTAGATTTGCGATAACGATACAAACTTAAATGAAAAAGCCTAGTTCTAGTGGGAAACATGGTCGAAAGCATAGTACTTAGTTTTGTCCTTCTTGACTGTGTGCCTACTCAGTAATCGCTGATTGTCGAAAGACATAAAACTGGTTAAGTTTGTGAACTTTCACAACTTTGCTGAAAAGTCACTGTGATTATGCATTTATTTTGCAAAGATTTAAACTTGTTTTATTTCTTTATTTTGTTTAAGCATTGGACATCCTCTGCGTATACGTGAGTATCGACCTGGATGTTATTGCCTAAACGTTCTGCTTTATTTTCTTTGGTGTTTCGTTTAAGCTTTGGATCACCTCTGCGTATACGGAAGTATCGACCTGGTGGTTAAAGCCTAAACAACTTCAATTTGTTTTATTTTTCTTATTTTGTTTAAACACTGGACTTTTTCTGCGTATACGGAAGTATCGACCTGATTGTTAATGTTTAAACATTTTGCTTTGTTTTCGCACAAATCACAGTCGATAAAAGTTTAAAGGCATTACTTGAGTCAGTGTATTGCATGATGAGGGGATATGCTGAGATCGTGGGGTCCATAAGAGCTTAGTGCAATCTTAATATATCTAAACGTATCGGTAAGCATTTCGAAAGTTTTTAGATTGAGTTTAAGTGGATAATAATATCGTCAATCTATGTGAATCGTTTAGAACTTAAAATGTTTAAAGCTTAATGGTGTTGGTGATTGATCTCATAAACTGATATGATCCTCTTGCACGAACTCACAAAAATAGTGTCTGTAAATATTTCTTTACTGCATTTCATTTCTGTTTTAAAAATCCAAAAAGATTTTCACTGTGTTTTAGCATAAATTTTGAAAAATCTAAAAAGATTTTCGACAACTGTTGTTGGAAGGCAGACATTCAAAATTCCAAGTGCTAAACTTGATGAACAGGTTTGGGAGAGAGTGTATGAAGAAATTTTTTATAAATGGTTTGCAGAGAATAAATCATTTTGAATATTTCGTGCAAATAGTTTATAAATTTTAAAGATTTAATCTTTGTGAAACTTATTTTTGGGTAGAGTTGTGCAGGTTAGCCAAGTTCCGAAACCTGAGCTAGATGAGTGCCAGGTTACGATCTAAGAATCTGTGGTAAGTGAATTCCAGACTGCGATCCCAGCCTAGTGAAAGGGGGAGTCTGAAGACATCGAGAGGGAGTCTGAAGATAGTAGAGTCAGATTCAGATCCTGAAGATTACAAGAAAGAGTAAGAGATTGATTGAGGATGCTTACAATGGAGAATTTTGAAGAAAGTGAACAGACTGATAAAGACTGAAGATGCGAAGACTCGACACTTAAGACTCGTCAACATCTGAGGGGGAGTCTGTTGGTGCACACATCTGTCGACTTCGTCTTATATCGAGTCTGGTTGCGTTGCGGATCTGAAGACAAACTTGAGAGTTTCGCTTGAACTTGAAATGCATGTGTTTCGCTTGAAATGAATTAGGTGGGTTTCGCTTGAAAGTTGTCATGTATGTTTCAAGCGAATCTAGGACTAGTATAAATAGAGGTCATGTCTTTTCATTTGAAGCGGATAGACCAGAGATCTTAGAGAGTGTACCGAAGTGCTGCCGGTATATTTTGTGATTGTAATTGTTGTTAGATCAATACACAAGACGTTTAAAGTGATATTCAAGCTGTTTCTACATTCGTTTCTTAGTTTCCGCCTCTGAAACGGATTAAATCTCTTCTGAACGACTCGTTTGGGTCACAAACCGATCCTACAAGTTAGATAGGAGGATTTCCGACTTGGTCGACTGACGGAAACATACAGACTCGATAAACAAAAGACCGTAATATTACAACGTTAAATAAGAACAAGTTACAGACACAAAAATATGCACCAACAAACTCCCCCTTGTCTGTTACTTGGTCTTCGGTCTTCGTTCTTCAACCTTCAGTGTCTCTCAGACCATGAATTGCCAGCGTGGATCCCGCGATAATAACAGAAGCAATCGACGCGCTGAACCCGTAACGCTTGATGCGCGTCCTTGTCCTCGTAAAAGATATCATGTTGGAATAACTTGTTGATGTCGGCCGCAGACATATTAACTATCCACATCGGTTCGAGCATGCGGAAGTTTTCTTGATCGTCTTTGAATACGATAACGGCCTCGTGCGTATCAGAGTCGTAACACCATAACGCCACGTTTTCCAAAAAGTTTTGCTTCATCGGCATCAAAGGAATCTTGTCCATAACCTTCGCCGGCTGGTAAACAAGATTGTATCTTGCCGTGTTGGTTGACGGATCCAAGGTGAACTTAATCTACTGATAAATTGGAAACTGAGGCTTGTACAACTCGTCTTTCCAGCTTGTCCTCCTATTCATCTTAATCTTGCGAGCAAACAACGTTGCTCCTTCGAAATTTGAACGATTAATGAGCTCAAGCTTTGTTAAGGCTGCAACGTCATAAAATGGTAAGGACAAAATGCTCAGCAGCGAACTAAAATACTGAATACCGTGTTCACATTTGATGGCCATGCAATGGATTTCTTTGACAAACATCCAGCAAAGTATCTTCTCGTGCAAGTTTTCTTTCTCGTATTTCAAGTAATCGACTTGAGCTTCAGCTGGCGTAGGCTTTGTAACCTTGGACCGGAACTGTTTTCTCCATTCTGTGAACGCATCAGGTGCGTTATCCGAGGCATCACGATTTTTCAAATGTTCATCGATGTCATCTACATTTTCCTTCAACCAATCTTCATTAAATGGAGTGAACTCTGTTCCGTCTTATCGCACGTAAGTAGACTTCTTATGATCACCTTCAAAGACAATCTCTTCAATATTTTCTAAGTCTGCTGATTCAGGCTCACTTGGAATATTATCAATAGCAGCATCATCGATTTCTTTCATTTCATTCAACGCTAGCAACTGCTCATGCGAGAGATCAGCAACAAACTCTCCTTCTTCCAGAACTTCTCCAGTTATAGGATGTACAGCCTGTACAGCAAGGTCAGCAGAGCTAGGAACAGAGGATGTACCTGCCAAGGAGCTTTCAACATAAGAACTGCTCTCTAGCTGTTGTACTTCTTCTACAGTTCCACTAGAGGTTCCGTGACTAGATTCAATATGTGCAGGCTTGTAAACAACAATTTGAGTAGATGCAGTGGATGGAGGTTGTTCAGATGTTGCAGAAGGGTCTGGGTTACCCGGATCTTCAGAATCATGATCATGTTTCTTTAAGGCTTCCTGTTGCTTGCATTGGTCACCCCATATAATGTTAACACGCTTTCTGACAATCTCGAAACCATCATTGATTTTCTTGACCCCTTCTGTTATCTTGGTATTGCGAGAATTGTACCACTCTTTCATATCATCATGCTTCGCTTTAAGAGTATCAGTCAACCTTTGAACTGCTGTGCTTCTTTCTTTCAAACGATTCATATCAATACCACGAGCATTATCTGCAGCTCGCATTTGCTGTAATTGGCGTTCCCTCTCGTCATCTGCAGCCTTCAAGCGAGCATTCTCAGCCTTAAGTTGTTCAATCTCAGCTTGTTGGTGTGTAATCTCAGCTTGTTGACGCTCAATAGTGGAATTCAACGTATTTATCTCCCACCGTTGCTTGATCACATCGCTTCTTGTAACATTTATCACCGCCGATTGCCTATCAATCTGACCTGCAGCAGCTTGCAATTGAGTAAACAAGAAATCTACCTTTTCATCCTGCTGCATTTCAGAAAATTTCCTTTGTCTGCGTTCTGAGCTGGGCTGAGAAGTAGTTGCTCAAATAGTGGATGCTATTGAGCGTGTTGGTTCTTGTGGTGTAACTGTTGGAGTTTCAGCAGCTGAAGTGACTAAAGGAGTTGGTTCAGATGATCTTGGAGGGGACGATACAATAGCATCAGCTTCTTCAGCAGTGAGTCCAAAGTTTGGATTCATTTCTGCTTCTTGAATAGGCTCTTGTTGTGGAACAGTTTGCTGCACAGATGAAGCACCGATGTACCTCCTGGCCTTTTTATTTCTACGAGCAGCAGTTTGTTTCTTCTTTAACCATTCAGCTTCAGTATCAGAAGGAACATAATCAACATCATCCTCCTGTCTAATCTTCCTCACTTTTCTCACACCACGATCGTCGAGATAGAACTCGTATCCTGGCTCAGGTGGATTGTCATCAGACTCTGTATCCTTTGCATCACCTCCAGCTGAACTAGCACCAGTTGTACCAGCAGCAGATGCACCAACAGTACCAGTATCTCCACCATCACCACCTTCATCATCACCATCATCATCGTTTTCACTTTCAGTAGAATGACCAAATATCTTAATCTTCTTTCGACCAAACTTATCTTCCATCATCTTTTTCAACTTTGGCTCCTCGTCGTCCGATTGGCTGTCATTATGATGCCATTTATCATTCTCTGGAGCGACGTAGTCATTCTTATCAAGTGTAACTATCAACTTCCTTGGTGGTTTGCTTTCTTTGTACCTATTTGCTGCAACACCCCTAAATATCTTTAGTGAATGCTCTATCATAGCATCTATCTTCAGAATATCATTGTCGGCTTTTGGAAGATTTGAATGTTGGACGTTCATTATCATCTGCAAGAATCTAGGGTACATCCAGAACTTGTTCCCTGTCGTACGACCACCGGATCTCTTCAGATTCTCTTTCATGTTTCCATAAATGTACTTCGAAATACTAAACGGCTTCTTTAGTACCAAGGCCACCATAAATCCCACTAGATCATTGCCTGCCATGTCTTAACCAGCATGTCTGTTGCTCAGACATTGAATAAGTACGTGCAATAGAAACTTGTAGCGCATCGGCAACCAGGCCTTGTTGATCTGACTACTGAAAATGTCTCCAGTACAGCTCATCCTAAGCAAACATCCACGTGTGCACATGATTGGAACGTAATACGAATCGTTTTGGATCATCTTGAAGTTCTAGTACTGTGTTTAGAATATCCGGAGAGACATCCATGTTCACTTGATTAACTTGTCCTTGAATAAGCTCATTTCCGTCAACTTCAATAACGCTCGCTGAATTCCAGAATTCTTTGATAAGAGACTTGTACACCGGTGTTGAAAAGGTAATGGCTTTGTTGATACGTGATTCCCTCAGCCATTGAGTGATCTCCTTCAATTCAGTAATCTTTCCTTCAGGATCAAGGTACGCGACCATGTTGTGTCGAGGTTCAGACATGATTTGCTCTTCTGGTTTGTCTGTTTTCTTAGTCGCGGGTTTGCGTTTCTGTTCTTTCAGAGCCATTCTGTATACGAAAAACATCCACTGTAAGTCATAATGTCATAATATTTGCAAAATACATATGTCTGTACATGTTCACGTATACTGTGAACAGTAAACATGTATATACATACATACATACTGTGAAAGTGCACTATCATGAAAAACATGAAAAATTTTCTAAGTGTTGGACCACGAAGAACTGACACAGTGGCGAAGAACCTCTTTTATGGCGAAGAACCTGTTTTTCGCCGCCAACATCCACGAAGAACCATTGGTCAACCAAAGTCAACAGAAGTCAATGAAGAATGGTTATTCATTGACCATGGGTCTTTCGTCGACATGTTTTTGACGAAGAATGCTTCTTCGTCAAACAGGTTATTCATCATAAACAGTTTGATGAAAAAGGTTATTCGTCGTTACAAGGGGTTTTTCGTCAATTAGGGTTCTTCGCCTGCACAGAAATTGGGGGTTTTTCGATACAGGGGTTTTTTTTCGATCACCTTTGAATCAACGATTTAGAACAGCAAAAACAATCTCAACACTTTTTAAACAAGCACAAAAGGAAACCCTGAACCTAGAAGTTTAAACGACACAGTTTTGAACGAGAAACCATACCCAAAAATGTTTATCACATCAAAAACCCAAATCCCATGTTTTTAATACCCGAAAACAAGAACCCAAAACAATGTACAAATCTACATATAATCCTCATGCTTATCAGTTTTTGATGAAAAACAAAGAAATCAAACAGAGAGTTATATGAAAGAATCAAACATAAAGGGTCTCCGATGGTTTTTCAACATTTCGATCAAAACAGAGAAGTTCTAAAGATTCGAAACATGTAAAGAGTCCCGTTGTATACCTTGTTTTGATAAAAATCTCAGAGAAAATCAAAGGGTTTTGAGTCGGTGAAGAGTATGGGGGATGGCGTGTGGAAGAAGATGAACAGTGGGAGAGGTTTGAAAAAGTGGGATCAATAATGCACTGGGTCCCCCTTTTATAGATCTGACCTTTGACGAAAAACTGACCCCGACGAAGAACTTGTTGGGTCGACGAAGAACCTTAATGGGCTTAAACAGTAAGCCCATAATAAAGGTCCACGAAGAACCAAGGTTCTTCGTGAAGACCTCGACGAAGAATGGATATTCGCCGTGATAGGGTTTTTCGTTGACCAAGACTGGTTCTTCGTTGACCTGGAGGTTTTTCGTGGACCTTGAGGTCTTTCGTGGACCTTTAGGTTTTTCGTGAACCTTTCTCACATAAAATCACCAAGTCATTGAGTTTTGAACAGATTTTACTGATTTGAACAGATTTTCCTTTATGTTAAGTTTATCAAATGCAAAAGATCTTTATGAAGCAGTGAAATAAAAAACAAGTTGGTTTTGGGCTTTCAGGCAGAAAACATTCGAGTTTCAGCTTTGGCTAATAAAAAAGAACTTTACAAATTACGCTAAAACTGAATTTTAAAATGCAATAAACTAACGACAATCAATAAAAAGCAGTAAAAGACTGTACAATGTCAAACTTTTTGCGAGTTTCAAGGTAAAAGAATCATACCAGCTTACGGTCTTTGTCAAAATGATTTATGATTTCTGTTTAAAGTTTTGGATAAGTATACTACCACAATTATCGATATTGTTGTCCACATAAGCTCAAACTGATCAAATGTAATCATAATTAGGAGATACGATTTACGGTATGAATTATACTTACAAGTCGATGTTCATCCACTCACGACACATTCCCGTATAAAGGTATGTGTAGGATCGAGATTCGACCTAAACGAGTCTATCAGAAGAGTTCTAATCCAAACCAAAGGCGGAATTCAATGATTCGGACTTCATTGCAGCTTAATTCACACTAGGATTCACTTTAACTGTCTTGTATATTGATTTGAAAGCTTTACAGACCACTTGACACTTCGGCAGCACCTCTGCTTTGGAACCAGCAATGTTACAAATGAAGGACATGAGCTCACTATTTATAGATGATCCAGTTCCCATGAAACTGACATAGCCCACCTCATAGGAAGTGGCCACTTAGCATGAATTGGCTCTGCCAGTTCGTGTGAACTGGTCCAACTACACTAAAACCCTATTTTCTAGGCTATCAAGCTCTGGTTTATCCTATCTAGATACAAGACTCGATACAAGACGAAGTCGACAGACATATACACCAACAGACTCCCCCTTGGATGTTGACGAAGTCTTCGGTGTCGAGTCTTCAGAATGACAAGTCTTCAGTCTTGATCAGTCTTCTCGCTCTTTTCCAAAGTATCTGACACTGTAAGCATCCTTCAATCTCTATCTCTTCTCTTCCCTTCCTTCAGAATCAGCAGCTTCTATCTTGAACAAAGTACCAGGATTAGAAACTGGCTCTTTCATCTTCAGACTCCCTCTTGCTAACAGACTCCCCCTTAAGTTGTTCCGGGATCGCAATCTGACATAGCACTCGTTCTAAGATCGTATCCTGGCTCAAACTCTGCTCAGGCTTAGACACGGGGATCTGCACAAATCTCTACCCAAAAGTAAATTTCACAATTTTTTAAGATTTAACAATATTAGAAACCACTTGGTAGATATCTTTAAATCAACATCAAAAGTTATATCAAGTTCAAATTAATGACCCTGATAACCACTTATAAAAATACAATTTTTCGTTTTAAACACACTCTCCCAACCCATTGTTGTTCATCATGTTTAGCACTCGAAATTTTGAAAATCAGCTTTTCAACAACAGTTGTCGAAAATAATATGAAATAAAATATTTTTGATTTTTCAAAATTATATACTAAAACACACTAAAGAAAAACAGTAAAGAAATATTTACAGACAATATTTTTGCGAGTTTGTGTAAGAGGATCATATCAGTTTTTGACAAATCACTAGCACCGTTAAGCTTTAAACATTTTAAGTTCTAAACGATTCACTTAGATTGTCAATATACTGATCCACTTAAATTTTCACACAAAGTTCAACTGTTTCGAGATACGAGATAAGTGTTTTAAGGACATAAACTTATTCGCGTGTACCACATCAGAATATACTCCCGTATCCTGACTCCTATATTCAGTCTTACAGGTGAATGTACACTAATGATATCTGTAAGGGGTAAATGCGAGACCATGAGAGCTCAGGCTATTGCTTCCGCAAAATCAGAGAGATGATGGTTTGACTTTAGGTGGGTCCCCTTTGGGGATCTTCTTTACAACAGCACATGATTAGCATTTTTCAATGTTTCATCATTTTTTATGCTGAGGGCGGGCTTTAAGATTAAAGCAGTGCAAAGTATTATACGAGGACTAGGCTATTGCTCCCGCAAAATCAGAAGTCCTGGTATAATACCCCAGATATCACCACGCACAAAGACCTAGTATGTCAGAAATAGAAAGCCCTTCAAACAAGATTTCAGGGGTTACCTATATATCCGAGAGATGTTCCCCACGAAATAAGTAAGTAATGATATTTAGGTTTATATCTCGAAAACAATCTACTAAGCGTGCGAAAACCTACTGGCACATCATCAGTGAGACCATTTATCACTTTTGACTTTCCAATTCTTTAGCGAGCTGTGATAGTCCACTGATGTACTATCATTTCCTCTTTTTCACAACAAAACTCATTTTTGATTTTTCAATGTTTTTGGCTTTTTCAAATTTTATCATGTTTTTGGATTTTTCAAATTTTCAAATGTTTTTGGATTTTCTGAAATTTCTTACTCCCCCTAAAATTCAAAATCATTTAAAGAAAATTTGACAAACCGATGTGAATTGCTTCAAATCGCCATCCACTTGGCATAAACAATCAGAACTCCCCCTGACAACAAACTATTTTCCCATTAAGATTTCAAAACACTTAAGTTTGTTTTAATCAAAATAGTTTTTCCAGAAAATTAGTTTTGTTTGTCATTTCACAAACACAGGGTTTCATCTCATTGTTTTCCAATTACCAGTTGTAACATTTAACACTTGTAGGTTTTCCACAAAAACATTTTTCAAGAATGATGCCGATTCATGCTCCACGATTACCAACTTGGGAGCTCCGGCAAGTCAGGTTTTTAGTTAAAGAGATTCACCCAAGCCTGACGGTCCTTGGGTGATTCCGAGTCATCTTCACTCGGTTTTTGAACATATCTTTTTGATTTATAAAAATCTTTCACTCCTTTTACCTTCCCATCAGCCATTTTCCCAAAAATATGTAACACTTTTCCATTAAATGCATTTTCAGCATCAAATTCTTTCTCATCAGAGAAGAATAGATCTGAAATATCAAACTTACCTTTTAACTTCAAGTTTCCGTTTGACAATGGTGGAAAATTTTCATCATCTATTGTTGGGACGGAATTCTCATCATTTTTCACAACATGTGGCTCCTCTGGCTTTGACGAGTCAGATTCATCGCCAGAACTAACCTCTGATTTAACAACCCATTTTTGTTTGTTTAAATCAACTCTTCTTTTGTAAAAATGTTTTGAACTTTCACCAACTTCGAAAGTCGAATTTTTGAAATCTTTAAATTTCTCTATTGGTTGTTCCTTTTGATCAACACATTTTTCTTTCAACTTTGAGTTAGAAGAAACTCCCTGTTTTGCGTTGGTGACTTTTGGGCAATTCCAAGTAATATGTCCAACCTCTTGGCATTTGAAACAGGTTCTTCGTTCAACTCTTGGTTCAGATTTCTTCAACATATTCTTTTTCCTTTCAGCGAGAAACTCCTTGTTTGACTGTCTCCAAAACGGTTTCTCTTTCTCCTCTTCTGAACTTGCTCCTGAAACAAATTTAGTTTTTGATTTATAAGTTTTCTCATTTTTATGATTTTCTGGTGGAATAAAACCTAAATCTTTCTTTTTGAAATTACTGTTATGGTTTGGTTTCTTTCGATAACCAGAACCAGAACTGTAACCCTTTTTCTTGTTCAATCTTTGTTGAACTCTTGAAGTGTATTTTTTAGGTTTTTCATTAAGATTTACATCTTTTATTTCAGAAATATTAATTTCTGTTAATTTGAAAACCTTATTAATCATTTCAGTTTTAACACTTCTTATTGGAAATTCTTCATCAGAAAATAATTTGTCAGAATCATTCAAAGTATATGCAACTTTGAATGTTTCGTCATTCAAATTATTCTTTGACATTAGAAAATCTTTATTATAAACCCTTTTAACCGGTGAACTCGGACTGTTGTCTGACGAACTCGATGTTTCAGATTTAGACTCCGACTTTGACTCTTCATCTTTATCCAACACCTGATCGACCACTTTCTTAATTAACTCGGACTCATGATCAGTGTCAGACACTAAAAATGTGACGTCAATGTTGTCAGGTAATTCATCAGTTGTTTCAGACTTTAACTTTATATTGACTGCCTTTTTGAATTGTTCTGAATCTTGTGTTCTGGGAGAATAACCTTCCCAGATCGGAGGCGGACACTTGTTTTACTTGACACTTTGTTTCTTACCAGTATCCGTATCTTCCGACTTCTTATCTTGAAATGCTTCAAGACCTGCAACAGTAGGATAAACTCTATCAATCAAATAATCAGAACTTGAATAACTCAGCAGCAATCATCTGATTCTTTGATTTTCAGTCTTTTCGGTTTCTAATTCTTGCTTCATCTTTGCACACTCATCAATATAGTGATTGATGGCTTTCTGCTTAGTCATTAATGTTGAACTCATCATCATCGAAGCAGCTTCTACTTCTAAGTTTGTCTTATTCAAACTATTAACTGTTCTGTTCAGCACATCATACGATTCTTTTACGTACTTAACATCGAACAACAGTTTTTCCTTCAACTTGTCTAGTTCACTATACTTCTTGTCTTTTTCTTCACAATGTTTGCATGGTTCCAAACATTTCAGACAAGGTTTCGTGACCTCTACAATCTTTTCAACTTCGATAATCTTTTCAACTTCGATAATATTTTCAACTTCGATAATCTTTTCAACTTCGACTATCTTTTCAACTTCGATGATTTTTTCAACTTCGATAATCTTTTCAACTACCTTTTCAGTCACCATTGGTTCTTCATCAAATACTATCTTCACTTCATGCTCTTCAACCTCAATCTTCTCTGTCAAATTTTCTTCAACTTTTTCTTTTTCAGCTTCCATTTTTGCCTTTTCTTCATCAACCCTTCTTGCTTCAATTCTTTCTTCAGTCTAGCAGCCTTTTTCTCATTCAACATCTCGATCTTATCTGCAAAAAACAAATTAAAACTATAAGGATCCAATTCTAATCTAGCGTTATTAATATACTCTTCCTCATCATCAGTGTCTTCATCACTTTCTGATGACTTGAAAATCTTCTTTCTTTTTGGCTTAGATTTGACTGATTCTCTTCCCTTTTCATTCTCGATACCGATAGTTTCAGCAACGGTAACTGGAGCAGCTGGTGCAGTAGCAAAGGCATTGAAATCAAAACCAAAAGCGTTGTAAAACTCGTTATCCATGTTTCAGTATCAAAAGTTTCACAAACTATCGATTTCAAACAGTCTGAAATGTCACGCGAGCTGGAAATCCTCAAACCGTACGAACTCGATAATTTCAAGCGATTTGAAAAACTTCCAAATGATCTGGACCAACTTCAACCGATCTTCAGAACAATAATCTCAACTGATATATGTAATTGCTAATTGGACCTTTAAATTGGACAATAATCTCAATCACATGGGCCGACACTCTCATATATCAACAAAAATTTATCATGGGCCGAACAACATATCATCACATGGGCTGGTCATTTGTTTCACATGCAATTTGATAATGGCCGACAATCAAAATACACAATTCAATTTCATTGGACCGATTGATTCTTATGTTCACATTGGCCGTCAACAATCTAGAGTGTTCGTCAACAAATTTTAAAGTTCGTTGACCAATTAAGTGTTCGTCGATATTTGATTTTTCGTCGATCTGAACTGAGTTTCAAATGACCTGGTTGTTAAAACCTCACCCCACATGACCTGAATCTATTTCACACGACCTGGTAGGGTTTTCACTTCATGCGAGCTGAACCGAGTTCAAACCGTGCGACCTGACTCACTTTCCCATGAACTGGACTACCTTTCATACGAATTGGACTACCTTTCAAACGAACTGGACACTTATCACATGACCTGGATCAATCCGTATGAATTGGAACCAAACTTCACACGATCTGGGTCACTTCATGCAAATTGGATCACTTCGCATGACCTGGTTCATCTCCAAACAATCTGAACTCACACGAACTGGGGGTTTTTCACGCGATTTCGGACAAAAAATTCAAGATTTTAAAAAGTTTTAGGTCGAACTAGGTTCTGATTTTTTCAACGATTGTTTAAAACAGTATTTTACGTGTTATATGTGAAAATCAATCCATTTTAACCGTGAAATCTCAGTTAATTTGATGAAAAGTGTAGAAGAATGAGTAGAAATCAGAATTTTCGATGAAAACAAGCTGAAATGGTAAGAACTCTTCCTCCTGAGCTCTGATACCACTTGTAGGATCGAGATTCGACCTAAACGAGTCTATCAGAAGAGTTCTAATCCAAACCAAAGGCGGAATTCAATGATTCGGACTTCATTGCAGCTTGATTCACACTAGGATTCACTTTAACTGTCTTGTATATTGATTTGAAAGCTTTACAGACCACTTGACACTTCGGCAGCACCTCTGCTTCGGAATCAGCAATGTAACAAATGAAGGACATGAGCTCACTATTTATAGATGATCCAGTTCCCATGAAATTGACATTGCCCACTTCATAGGAAGTGGCCACTTCGCATGAACTGGCTCTGCCAGTTCGTGTGAACTGGTCCAACTACACTAAAACCCTGTTTTCTAGGCTATCAAGCTCTGGTTTATCCTATCTAGATACAAGACTCGATACAAGACGAAGTCGACAGACATATACACCAACAGTATGCATGATAGTTCATCTTATCGGTGAGTATACCGCTTATCATCTGTTTGACCGTATAAAAAGATGTGAGATACTCACTTATTTTTTATTGAAAACGAGCCCTGTGTTATAGAATCACTTATTGAGGAGGAACTTGATTTTCAGATGCATGAGGGCACAGGAGCAAGTCCGTGAACAGGTTAGTACCATCGTACAGACAAAGAGACGAACTTAACTCCTGGATAAATGTGATATTTTATGACTTATTTGGTTTGGACATGTGATTATTGATCACTTATTGAGGTCGTATGCAATATGTACACGTATGTATAGTATCATGGAAGATCTGGACTTCGTCTTCGTTATTTTTCGGTAAAAGATACAACCATGATACCCAGATGATAAGACAGCATAAAGACCGTATATCTCAGAACCTCGGCAATCAATCAAAACGAAATTTTGGTACTAAGACCATATGCCAACGAATGGTTCCCACCTGAATTGAAGTCTGTTAGGTTTATATCATCTTGCATATTTTAATCTGATTGTGAGCCTACCGATACATCATTAGTAGAGATACTTATCATTTCTCAATTTTTCTCTTTACATTTTTGAACATGTTGACCGACCACACCAGTGAATCTCATCACTTTCTTTTATCCAAGAAACTCATTTTTAATTTTCTAATTTTTTTGAATTTTTTTTTGAGATTTTTTTAATTTTCAAACATAAAGACAGAAGGTAAAGACAGAAAGTAAAGACATATTTTTGTATTTTTGACGTATTTTCTTGAAATTTCTCCCCCTAAAATGCGAAAAGGTTACGAAAATGAAAATCTTTTTGTATTTTTAGAGTTTTTCAATTTTTTTTTTACAAAAACGATTAGCCAAAGAAGTTTTACTCGGGTATCACCTTAATGCCATTGACCAAAAGAAGATAATCAAAATGTGATTTATCAAAAGCTTTAGTGAACAGGTCGGCATGTTGGTGATCAGTGTGGACTTTAACAACATCGATGAGTCTTTTATCAAAACAATCACGTATAAAGTGATATTTAATTTCGATGTGTTTGGTCTTGGAATGCTGCACAGGATTTCTAGTGATTTGTAAGGCAGCATTGTTATCAACAAAAATAGGAGTAGATAGGAATTCAAAACCGTAGTCGCGCATTTGTTGTTGGATCCACAGAACTTGGGAGCAACAACTTGAGGCAGCAATGTATTCAGCTTCACAAGTTGAAGTAGCGACACAGGTCTGCTTCTTGCACTGCCATGTGACCAAGCGATTTCCTAAAAACTGACATCCAGCCATTGTTGATTTGCCGTCGATTTTGCAGCCACCAAAATCAGAATCACTGAACGCGATCAAGTCAAAGCTATCATCCCTAGGGTACCAGAGACCGGTGTCCGAGCAACCCTTCAAATAGCGAAAAATCCTTTTTACGGCTCCCAGATGTGAGGCCTTCGGGTTGGCTTGATATCTTGCGAGCAGGCACGTAGGATACATCATGCCGGGCCTCGAGGCTGTGAGATACATCAGAGATCCGATCATTGCGCGATATCATGAAGATTTAATGCTTTCACCCTTCAGATCCGGAGTAATCCCATGATTCTGTGGAAGTGGGGTACCAATGGGCGTTGCTTCAGACATCTGGAACCGGCTCAAGATGTCACCAACATATTTAGTCTGATGGATGAATATCCCAGACTCAGTTTGTTGAACTTGTAGGCCCAAAAAGAAATTCATTTCTCCCATTGCGCTCATCTCGAATTTTTCCTGCATAACACGCTCGAATTGCCTATATAAAGCATCGTTAGTTGAACCAAATATGATATCATCAACGTATACCTGTACCAACAGAAGATCTCCATCCTGTTCTTTGATGAAAAGAGTGCAATCGATAAGACCTCACCGAAAACCATTCTCCAGCAGATAGTTAGATAAAGTTGCATACCAAGCTCTCGGTGCTTGATGTAAACCATAAAGAGCTTTGTTGAGCAACCAAACCCGATCAGGGTGAATAGGATCTTCAAAACCCGGAGGCTATTCGACGTGCACTTCTTCTTCAACCACACCATGTAAGAAAGCACTTTTCATGTCCATCTGGTAGACCTTGAATCCTTTAAATGAAGCATAAGCTAGAAAGATCTGAATAGCCTCAAGACGTGCAACCGGTGCATAAACTTCATTGTAGTCAATGCCTTCGATCTGACGAAAACCTTGAACAACCAATCTCGCCTTGTTTCGAATGACTACTCCATGACCATCCTTTTTGCATTTGAAAACTCAACGGGTGCCAATTTTTTTGTAATTTTCAGGCCTTTCAACAAGTTTCCAGACACCCAGCTTTTGGAACTGTTGCAGTTCTTCCTGCATAGCTTCCACCCAAGAATTATCCTTAAGAGCTTCTTTCCAAGACTTTGGTTCTTCTTGTGAAACATAACACGCGAAGGACCAATCATTTTGTAGACCGGATTCTCTGATAGCTGAATACAAACCAGCATTCTGGTTGTTTCTCAGCTGATTACGTGTCTGCACACCACTTTGGACATCTCCAATAATATTATGCTGTGGATGAGTATCATGAATTCTCGTTTTAGGAAGATCAGGAACACAAGTATTAATACCCAAATTGTTAAGATTAAGATCAACAACCAAATCCATGCCGAGCATAGGCGTAGAGGTGGATGCATTTCCTTCAGCAGTGTCCACATTCTGCACATGAGTAGTTGCTTCAGAAGCACCTTGAACAGGAGCAACTGGAGCTGAAGATCCTTCATTCGCATCATGGTACTCATCATCTTCCGATGACTCATTGTAATCAGCAGCATCTTCAAATTCCTCATTTTGATCAATGTTGTTAACCGAAGTAGAAGCTTGAGGGGTAACAATAATTGGTCTTACCAATGACGAGTCAACTGCATTGTCACTTTCTAGTATCATTTGAGCAGCTGCAGATGCTTCATTAAAGGTTGGCAGATTAAAGAAGTCAAATAGCCCATCATAATCGAACATCCAAGGATCACCAGAGCTCTAACCGAATTAGTATACCTTTGAACCCTTACTTCACTCCATAACTCAATATTTTTGGTTGCTAAATTCCATACACGAAAATTCGGAGTAGCATATCCAAGGAAGAAACCCTCGATAGCTTTAGCGCCAAATTTTCCGTGTGGTTCTATCATAGTGCATGGACCGCCAAAAGGTTCTAAGTGAGAAATGTCCGGTTTCCTTTTATGTAACAGTTCGAAACAAGTCTTGTCATGCCTTTTAACTGTGAGAACTCTGTTTAAAGTGTAGCATGCAGTAGCCACAGCCTCCCCCCAGAACTGAACAGGAAGCTCCAACTCTACCAACATCGTTCTTGCAGTTTCTATTATCGTTTGATTTTTCCTCTCAGCGACACCATTTTGTTGTGGAGTATAGTGAGAACTGTACTCATGTAGAATGCCCTTTGAAGTACAGAACTCATCCATTATGCGGTTTTTGAACTCAGTGCCATTGTCGCTTCGGATCCTCTTCACTTTCAATGTGTACAAATTCTCTAGCAAAGTAAGAAGATTCTTGAGGATTTCAGGAGTTTCACTCTTGTGCGCTATAAACGATACCCAAGTAAATCTAGAGTAGTCATCAGTAACCACCAGACAATAAGCATCCCCAAAGTTTATCTTATGTTTCATAGGCCCAAAGAGGTCCATATGAAGACATTCAAGTGGCATGCTGACAGTGTTGACTTTCTTAATCGGGTGAGACTTCTTCGTTTGCTTTCCCTTCTGGCACGAAACACAGACATCTTGTAGATGAAAATTCTTCACAGGCACACAATTCACAAGATTGTTTTTCACCAAATGGTTCATTTTTCTCAACTGAATATGTCCCATTCGTCTGTGCCAAGATATAGACTCCTTTTCTATGGCTTTCGAGACAAAACATGTGACTTGTGCAGATGTCGTAATCGCTTGGCTCATGTCAAGAATATAAAGATCATTACTCCTTGGAGCTGATAAGAGAATCCATTCTTTTGGAATTTTAAAACCAGGCTTCAGCACATAACAGCCGGCATCATCAAAATGCACGGTGAATTTCTTATCGTAGATTAGCGAAACACTCAGAAGATTGTGATCAATTTGTCGAACATAATTGATCTTATCGAAACACACAACACCATTGGAGATCATTCCTTCTCCAGTGATGTATCCGCCTTTGTCTCCAGCAAATGTGACATAACCTCCTCTAATGTTTTTCACATCATACAGAAGTCGTAAGTCGCCCGTCATGTGCCTAGATGCTCCACTGTCAACAATCCAATGACTATTAACATTTCCTCCTGGAACATCCTGCACATATCATTCAACAATCAGTTGGAGTTAGGGACCCAAGCCTTAGTGGTCTTGGGTCATCCCTGATCATCAAGAAATGTGATTTCGATTTCTTGATGATTTTGAAATATCACGCCTCCCCTTGAACCTTCACCCCTTTTAGGTTTCCAAGACTGATTTCGTTTACGTGATTGAGTATTATTAACAGATTTTGAAATTTTTGGTTTTAACGGTTGCGATGAACTTGGTTCCCTTTTAATAGATTTGACTTCCGATTTTAAAGCCTTTTCCATTGCCTTGACGTTTTGACGTCGTTGTTTTGTTTCTTGTTCTTTAGCAGTTAGCTTATCTTGTTTTGGTGAAACAAAATGACGTTTTTGGTGACCTTTTTCAGGAGGGGCTCTCTCAACGAACTTTTCTTTGGGAGTATTTGTATAGTTTTTGATAATATATCCAAACTCCCCACATTTAAAACAAGTTCTCCTTTCAACAAACTTAGGAGATTCCGATTGATGATCAGATGTCAAACCTATAGATCCAGAGGTACTTGTTCCTTCATCACACCCATTTGTGTGTTGGGTGTAGTTGTTTTGACTATTACGTTTTAAAATTTTAACTTGTTGAACAAAATCGGTATTTAATTTATTTTCAAAAGTCTCCATTTTATCAGTACCTCTTGATGCTACAAATTTAACATCATTGCTTTTCTTCTTGTAACGAGCACCTTTTGTTTCAAACTTTGGTTGAGAAACCTTTGGCTTTTGAACTCGTTGTTCTTGTTGTTTACCCTTAGAAGCAATAGGTTGTTGCTTTGTCGGTAATCTTTGATTTCCATTCTGTTTTCTAACTTCAGATTTTGGAATAGGATCACACTGAGTTACAACAACTCCAGGGATCGTCTTTCCCAAAAACTTACTGGTAGTTTCTTCAAACACTTTATCAATCAAAGATTGATTGATGTTTTTAATTGGAAAGTCTTTGTTTGAGTAGATTTTAACATCACTGACTAAAGTATACAACACATTATCACTTTTAACGGCAGACACGGATTCTTTGACAGGATCTATCACTTGTTTGGCAACAGATTACACAGCAGGAGTAGGAGGATCACACAGAATATGTTTCTCAATAGGAATTTCTACTCCTTTCATCTTATCAAGAGATTTATCCTGATCACTCACATCTGAATCATCATCAGACGAATCATAGTCCTCAATAATTGGAGCACTTTGTTCCATAGATGTTGAATTTTCTGTTCCTTCAGAGGAGCTTCTTGAGGAACTGTCTGATTTGAACCCTAATCCTGTAGTGACCTCCTCATAATCAAGAGGTACACTTGGTTCAAAACGAGGCATTTCCTCTTCATCGGGCATTCGGGTATATTTGTGTATCAAAGGAGGTGGACACGACTTATACCCAACGCCTTTCTTATTCCC
Organism: Helianthus tuberosus; assembly: GCA_030545235.1. Taxonomy (NCBI): domain Eukaryota; kingdom Viridiplantae; phylum Streptophyta; class Magnoliopsida; order Asterales; family Asteraceae; genus Helianthus; species Helianthus tuberosus. The sequence continues at coordinate 91,318,894 of CM060418.1, read as the reverse complement.
TTTCATTTGTTGAGCATCTATAATGTGATCAAGCACATATCGGGAGTTAGAATAACTCTCCAATTTGAGCTTGATTGCCTCATGCTCGCATTTTGCCATGGCTAGCTCCTTCTTTGTTTCCTCAATGATATTAATGTAGTTATTAATACCAGTTTGTTTGTTGAAAACAATTTTTGTTAATTCGGAAATGCTTTTCTTTAAAGTTTCGATTACTGATTTGAAATCTTTTTCATTTCGAGCTAAAGCCATGTTTGCCTCTTTGCATTTTGACAGCTCAATAACCAAACTCTTATTGTGACTATGAATCTTTTCTGATTCATGTTTCAAATCTACACACATACTACATACACTAGGAGTAGGAGGGTCTGAATTTCCCTGACTTGTCGAGGCTGAGACATTTGCCATAAAGGCAGTCTGATAAGAAAAAGATCCATCTTCAGAGAAGAACTTCTCCATTTCGTTTGATGCAGCAGCAGCCTTCTTTATCAGAACAGATTTCTGACACTTTAACTCCTCAGCTTCCTTTAACAAACTATCAACATCAGAATCCGTTTCTTCCTTCACATCCGATTCTGAATTATAACCTCCCACACTCGAACTTTCTTCATCAGAACTGGCACTATAACCTGAACTATCATCACTTTCAGAGAACTCTTCTTTGTGAACATGCTTGATGTGATTGATGATTTTGGCATAACATGCAGTTCCTCCTCCTCCTTAATCTCCATCTCCAAACTGTACTGACCAGTCACATCCTTCATCAGCATGAACGACTAATGCTCGGTTGGTGTTTGAAGGCCCAGACTGATTTTGATTGGTGGTGTTGTTCACAGCTACTATCTCTCTTTCACGGTTACCTTGATTTGTGTTGGAAGTACTTTTCTGATTTCAGAATGGATATTGATTGCCTTGTCTGCTTGGTCGAGTGCACTCATGCTTGAAGTGAACCTTTTCGCCGCAATTAAAGCACGTAACTGCATCCTGTCGAAACCGTACTTTGTATCCTTTTTGCTTTCCAAGGTAGTTTTCCCAGTTCGACTCATATAATCCTTAGCCCTTCGAACAGCACTCGCAAACTCCCACTTAATGTCCATTAACTCCATTTCATCACGGTCTATCTGTTGATAATCTTCATGGGTCAAATTAATGTTTCCAATTTGACCTGCGACCAGTCCACAGTAGGCACTGACCATTGTATTGAGAAGTTCCATATGTCCCTTTGCAACTTCCAAACTGACTTTTGGAAGTTTGAAGTATCAACTCTGACGGTGTTGGGGTTTTGGGGTTGAAAGTTGTTACTGTAACATGCTTGTTGTGTTTGGGCTGGTGGTGGCGGAAGATAGGCATTTGGATTAAATTGAGGTTGAGTTGTGGAAACTTGAGGTTGAGGTTATGGTTTGGGAAACCAGGCACTCGGATCGAATTGAGGTTGTGTTGAGGAAACTTGAGGTTGAGGTTGGCGTTTAGGGAACCAGGCACTCGGATCGAATTGAGGTTTTGAATGGGCTTGAGCTTGTGCAACAAGATGTGGTGGTGGGAAATAGGCATTTGGATCGAAAACCTGAGGAGCTGACTAGGGAAAGGGGCTTGTATTGGACACAAAAGCCGTTTGTAGTTTTGGTTGCTGACTGGAACTAGATGCAGGATTAATCCCTCCAAAGTACATTTCTGAATTTTGAGGAACTGTAATGCGTTTAGCCTTCCGGATTTCTTCTTCATTCTTGTTTTCCAACTTCTGAACGAATTCATAGATGTTGATCGTATCTAAAACACCCGTATGCTTTAACAATTCAATGAATGGACTCCACTTTGGTGGTAGAGCATTAGCAAACCTTGCAACCATTTCCTGTTGAGTTGCAACAACGTTATAAGAATACATTTCACTAAGTAAATGATAAAAACGAGTTGCCATATCATTTAATGTTTCGTTTTCCATGAATAGAAATGCTTCAAATTCCTTTTTCAACAAATCATGGCGTGTCTTCCTTGTAGCCGCATTTCCTTCTCCTCTTGTTACCAAGCCGTCCCATAACGCTTTCGTGTTTGTACAATAAGCGAATTGATGATAAATGTCTTTGTGGAGTGCTTGCGTAAGGATAAAGAAAGCCTTCTTTTCTAGATCATATGCCTTTTTATCACTTTCCAACATATTTGCCAAGGTCGTTGGATTTGATCCTGCTTCCTCAAGAGCTGTGTTATATGGAGTAGTGAAACACGTCCATAGCTCGGTGTTCTACCCTAGAACATAAGTGTGAAATTGACCTTTCCAAGATTGATAGTCGTTCATATGATTTAGCTTTGGCGGGCGATTGGTGCTACCCGTTTCACTTTCACTCAATAGCAAATTCTGAATGCTTTGATTTTGATTCGCTACACATGCCCATTAACCTGCAGTAATTGATTGTTGTGGCATCATGTTTTTCATCCAAGTCACCGCGGAGGTCGGATCTTGACCTGAGCTTGGGCCACTGCTCCAATCCCAAGGGCTAGTACTCATATTTGATGTATGAATGAGAATACCTAGTTACAAACATGAAATGAAACTGTTAAGTAACTTTTACAAAGCTTCCATTTAAAATATCACAAGTGTCACCCACGAAGAACTAGGGTTTTTCGCGAAAAACCAGGTTAGACGAAGAATAGTTTTTCGTCAACAACAATCACCACGAAGAACAGGTTCTTCGTCAACAATACTTTTACGAAAAACTGGGTTTTTTGTCGAAGACACTTTGATGAAAGACCAGGTTGTTCGTCGCTAGGTTCTTCGTTGACAAACAGACACAGACACAGAAAGTTGTTGAGATATTTTCAAAACCAAATCTTATCTTTGTTCTGACACAGACACCCTCGTTCAACCTAACAACATGTTCTGACTTACCAACCCATCATGGTGTACCAATTTTCAACAATTTTATTTTAATTAAAATCAAGAACACCTTTGAAGATTTGAAGAACCCTTTTGAAGATATGAAGTTTCCGGCCAAAATGTTCACCGGAGAAATTTTCCGAAACACGAAATTTACTTAAACTTTTAATAAAAACCCAATTTTATCATGTGAACATGCAATATAACAAGGTTTTTGATAAAACTTATAGCAAATAACAAGATTTTGATAGATTTGAAAGCCTTTTTCCAGAAAATTGTGAATGTCAATGATCACAGTTTCTGAAAATCACATAAACAACTTGATAAAACACAACTATGTTTGGTTTTAAACAAGGATAAGAGCCAATGCTCTGATACCACTTGTAGGTCCGTTTTTCTAGGAGGATCGATTACAAAACCTAATCCTTGTTTATAACAAACACAATCACGAGTGCGAAATTCCTGTGACGATGCAAACCAAACAAAGTATAGCAAACACAAAGTAACCAAAAGATTCACAGTCTATTGATTAACAGGATGAGAACAGATTACAAACACATACACACAATGTTTGATAATACTCTCAGTAGGTTATGCTCTCATACATCACACAGAAGACAAAGTGTGCATTATATAGGGCAGCCCATCCCACTAGATGATGAAGAATGTAATTGGGCAGACGAAGAACCTAAGCCCACGAACAACTAGGTTCTTCGTCACTATTGCCACGAAACACTATGTGACGAAGAAGGGGTTCTTCGTCACACACATTTATGACGAAGTATGGTTCTTTGTGACACATTACATCCCACGAAAAATGGGTTCTTCATGGGGAGGCTGCAATGTTGAAAAGTTGCAAATTGTCAAACAGTTTGTAGCAACACTTATATGCACACACACAAACATAACAGCAACTAGGGCTGCAAACGAACCGAACGAACACGAACACGGCCTTGTTCGTGTTCATTTGTTAAGGATTTCATGTGTTCATGAACACTTACCGAACGAGATTTTTTGTTCGTGTTCGTTTGTTAAGGAAATGAACTTGTTCGTGTTCGTTTGTTAATTTAGGTACCGAACACAAATGAACACAAACAAACGTTAATGAACATAAACAAACACAAACAAACATATATTTACTTTCGAAGATGATCATAACAAAAAACACTAAGGGGCTGTTTGGTAGCATCTGAATGGTCATTAAGATGATACCTCTTAATGGAACCATTAAGAATTTTACCAATGAGAAGGTAGAAGAATGTGACATATGATGATTTAACATTCAGAGGTTACCTCTTAACCATTTAGACTTGAGGTTACCTCTTATTCATTCATAGGTTTTAAACCATTAAGAGGTAGCATCTGAATGGTCATAAAGAGGCTACCAAACAGCCCCTAAGTAGATCCACCCAAATATACCAAGCTAATTATCCAAACTTGAGTAGCTTAATGTGACAAAGAAGTTATTTCTATAAATGCATCAGCTATTTAATCTATTTATATAACTTAACTTGAATGGAAATAATGTGACAAAGAACCTTACATGAGTGGGAACGGTGTTGAACGATGGTGATTGATAGACGAACGACGGAGGGAGCGGAGGAGAGAGCGGCGCTTGGTCGATGGCGGAGAAAATGGGATCCAGAATCTGGAACGGCGCTAATAATGTTTAGGGTTTTTGTACTTTCAAACTTTCAATTGTATATTCTAGTAGACCTTAGGTGATAATGAAATATCTAACAAATAACCAATAAAATATAAGTTAGGCCATACAATATAATATAATATAAGTTGGTAATAAAATATTATATATATATATATATATATATATATATATATTCCTATACACAAACGAACATGAACATACAAACGAACACGAACATACAAATAAACACAAACGAAAGTAAACGAACACGTTACCGAACGTTCACGAACACAAATGAACGAACACGGTCTTTATTCATGTTCGTTCATTTAACTAAACGAACGAATTTTTTTGTTCGTGTTCGTTCATTTATTAAATGAACGAACACAAACGAACTTCCCGCCGAACGGTTCCTGAACTGTTCACTGAAAGTTCAGTTCGTTTGCAGCCCTAACAGCAACTAAATGCAACATGCATTAGTTTAAACTTACAACACAAACACACAACTGTCATACCAAAGTTAGATAGGAGGATATCCGACTTGGTTGACGGACGGAAACATACAGACTCGATAAACAAAAGACCGTAATATTACAACGTTAAATAAGAACAAGTTACAGACACAAAAATATGCACCAACATACAACTCTATAAATCAACATTTTGTTGCTAATTTATAGTTTATAACATAAAAAAACTTAAAAAATATAACAATCATACATAGTAAATCTCACAAATAGTAAAGGTACTAGTAGAGTCTGGGAAAGGTGGGATTTAGGCAAATGTTACCTCCATCCTTAAAGACAGAGAGACCGCTTCTAGAGAGACCCCCGACACTAGTAACATAATAAAGTTATGGATGAGTAACATAATAAAGTAACAATTATAAAAATCATAAGACCACATATAGACATAGACACAGAAATATGCTGGCATGTAAATAGGAACTCTAAGCCCCTACAATCAAGTTAGGAACCCCCCCCCCTTCCCTTCTCTCTTAAAAGTTCTTAACCTTAATTCTACGTCTCCATAGACCCCTATCATATAGCATGTTCTCAGAGAGATGCAACTCTAACAAATCATCCCTAATCCGTTCATCCCAAGTCATTTTGAGCCTACCTCTACTCATCCTCCCCTCCACAATCAAGGATTCCACTACTCTAACTGGCGTTGTTGACTGCCTCCTCTTCACATGTCCAAACCATCTCAATCTCCCCTCTTGTATCTTATCCGATATACTACCCACTTCTAACTTTTTCGAACCTCATTTTTTATCCTATCCAACCTTGTAGGCCCAACACTCAGCTCCATACAACATAGCAGGTCTGACTACAACCCTATAAAATTTCTCCTTTAATTTAGTTGGAAACTTCTTGTCGCACAATACCGAAGTGACTGCTTTCCACCTACACCATCCAGCATGGATGCGATGAACTACATCACTATCTTTCTTTCCATCCCTTTGACAAACGATCATAAATATTTGAACTTAGATGCCTGTGGGGCCTACTTCACTGAAATCACAATAAAGATACTCTGTCTTAGAGCGACTAATCCTTAAAGCCTTGCCCTCTAAAGCTACTCGCCACTCCTCTAGTCTCCCATTCAAGATCTGTTTAGTCTCCGCCACTAACACAATATCGTCTACGAAAAGCATGCACCATAGAACTATCTCTTGAATTGATTTAGACAACTCATCTAACACTACAGTAAAAAGAAACAAACTCATTAGAAAAGCTCTAAGCGAAGTTCTCGAAATGCGCCTTCTGGTTACGAGAGGTGCAATTCCTCGGGCACATCATTAGTGCTGACGAAGTACTAGTTGATCCTCGGTCATGTTCATTTCATTCTAACATTTTAATTTTTTATACTTTCCCTTCTTTCATGCTAGGTGTTTACGGTCCTTTACGACCACACCACATATCTCTCATTATATGGTTCATAAACCCAACTGGAACTTCATTCACAACCTTCCAATCATATGCGTTCTTACTTCGAAACATTTCAACATGACCCGGTTGACATTTTGAGGATTCTAATTATCATAGGTGGCATTTTCAGAATCTTAACGAAACTATCGGATGTGCCTTCAGAAATATTCTACAACATAGTATAGGAAATATGTCAATATGCCTAACATATTTCAATGACTTTCATTCTCTTACTTATTACACATTCGTTAATTTCATACACTTTTCACTTCATTATATGTTTCTTCATGCCATCATGCTTACGTCTCATTGACCTTTGTCCTTTTAATTATGGTTATCATGCTTTTATTTCATAATTCCGGGTGTTATTAGCCACTTAGTGACCATAACGCATTCCTTTCATCATCCTTGGTGTTAACGGCTACTTCGTGCCCACACCGCATACCATTCATCATTCTCGGTGTTAACGGTCACTTTGGGACCACACCGCATACATTTCCATCATCCTCGGTTTTAACGGCTACTTCGTGCCCACACCACATACTATTCATCATTCTTGGTGTTAACGGTCACTTCGTGACCTCACCGCATACCGTTCATCATTCATTTCTTTATCATTCATGCATTATTTCGCTTTCAATAATTCATTTCCGTAGGTCATAAAACCATACTATCCTTCATTACGAACATTCTAGACATGTTAATCAAAACATACATTCATTCTTACACTTACTTCTTATTCCTTCGTTCTTTAACTAATTGCCTTCGTGTTAGTCAACTTATATTCATGGTTTCATTATCATTCACGTTTACATTGTCCGCCATCCACATAAAACATTCATTTCATTCATTGAATTTTTTTTCATACATCTCTTCATCGTATTTAAACTCATGTTAGCATATTACATTCAATTTACAATGCATACTTTTTACATTATCGTCTTTGACGATCATGCCGTATCGTGTAGATCATAATCCTTGATCGTAACGATTTTCCTTCTCACCATTCATATATATACCTTTCCTCATTATTCTTAACATCAAAATCACCTTAAACGTTGGTTACAAGGCCTTAGAAATCGTTTAAAACAAGTCCCGTATTCAAAACAAACAAATTAAAAAAATTGCCAGCATTTGAAGCCCTCGCGGGCCACGAGGGATTACCCTCAGGCTGTCGCGGGCCGCGACTGCTGTCGCGTGACGCGACGGTAATTCAAGCCGGGTGTCGCGCATCGCGACGCCCCATTTTTTATAGAAAGTCTAGCTCTGTGTTGCCGTATTTGCCCAGCTCCAACATTTTCTAAAATCCTAACCTTAAAACCTCATATTTATAGTTCTACTAGTCCGTTTCACTCGATTCTTTTTCCTACGTGCCCGTAATTTAAACACGGTCCCGTTTAGCATCATCTTTTGCCTCAAAAATCGGTTTATAAACAAATACCCTATAAATTCATTCTTACTTCTAACTGTAACATAATCAAATTTATGATTTACTTACTTGCATAGCGCTTCGGAACGAACACACCTTCATACGAGCTTTCGGTTTCAATTCAAGCATTTTAACTCTAATACTTGAATCCCTCAAACCTCGGCTTTGATACCAACTTGTAGCGCCCACTTTTTGACATTCAATAAATAACATAAACTTCATACGAATTTTTACAAAATTTGGGCATGACCCATTCGTAATATAAACGATTCCCTGCTTTTAACATCAACATTCGAAACATGTTCTAAAAACACTTTTCAAAAGATACAAAGTTTCATCAAAAGCATTTTTGTCCAAACTACCCAATGTAATATTTAAAACTTTAAACTACGACGACCATCCTTAATAAAAGTTTAACATTTACATTACAAGATGATTTTTGACCCATTACAAAAGATAACTTGAACCGGAAGTGCATAAGGGCGATGTAGTGTGTTCGGTCCGAGCTCGCCAACATCAAGCGTGAGATTTACCTACCATACATAACACCAAAACATTTGTTAGTTCAAATACTAAATAAAATTCAAGGCTTTCATTCACTTATCATTATTCGACCCATTAGCAATTTACCATTTTTGTTCACAAATCTTGTTTGAACCATTCTTCCCGTATGACAATATTTCCGTTAACTTTCTTTCATTCCAACATCTTGATAACATTCATGCATACATTCCATTCGACCCATTAATAATGAGCCCATACTCAACATTGGCGCTATTCGTCATACATGTCCTAATTAACCCATTTACAACGGGTAAATTTTATCATACATACTTGAAACAATTTCATCATTTTTGACCCGTTTACAACAAGTCATTACTTAACCATTTCACATCCTTCTTTCCAACGATTTTGACTCACTTGAGTGGTCATTATACATCCGAAACTATTGTGCTACTTATACGTTTTCCAACATACATCATATCAACATTTTACCATAAACGAACATACAACTCAACACTAAGGTTTAATTACTAAGCTATCATCCGTGAAACTACATAAAAGGAGAGTTAAGTTCATATGAACTTACCGTGGTCTTGCGATGCTTGCGACTTCAAGTGACTCGTGCCTTCGTCTTTCTTTGCGCCTATACATTATAACTTCATTCTTTTAGCGTTCATAAACATTACTTCACATATGCATTTGGTTTATTCATCATAACTTCATAATTACACATACATCTATTTTCACTTACATCATCATTAAATCAAGAATTCATGTCAAATTTCAACTAAATCATTCTTAGGCATTTCATCGAACACATGGCGTGCATACTAACTATGAAGCATAAAGTACAAGTACTTAAAGCATGTTTTTCCATAATTCATCAATTGACTCACATAAGCATTCCCAACTTCACAATTTGCCACCCTAACCACATACATGTTGTTTTAAATCATTTAATCATCAAAGTATCATCAACATTAATCTAATTAGCATGAAGAATTTCACAAGTTCTTAATCATCTTTTGACAAACAAGTGGGTTTTACCCAAATTCATCATCATAGAGAATTTCAAGCATAATTTCAACTCCTACATGTTTATATCATCTTGCATTCATGTTTAATTCCATAAAAATCACAATTTTCACATAACCCACTTAATCAAACATTACCAAATCATGAAATTAGACTTACTTGATGTCAAGAACACTCAAGGGATCATCATTCCTAGTTCATGCATTCACTTAGCCTTCAATTTCCTTCTTAATTTGATGGATTTTAGAATGTTAGGGTTTTGAGGGGAAGAACTCCCCTGATCTCTTCTCACGATCGCACACACCCACAATTGAAACACTGGGCATTTTTGTTAAGTGTTTTAATTACACATTTTCATTTTTTAACCCCTCATCTTTTCATAACATGTCACTTTTTTCCTTTTCTACATACTAACCTAATAATACTTCATGCATACATAAGAATTTTAGATTTACTAATATTTATAAAACTTTAATAATGGTAAAAATATATGTTTACGATTTCTTTTCGTCAAAATATTGCGATTAAAACATGATAATATGTCATACGAAATTTGGGGTGTTACAAGTCTACCCCCCTTGAAGTAGGTTTCGTCCCCGAAACCTGAATACATACATTCTGACGAGTTTATCTTTATCCTTTCGTAATATCATACCTCGAACTTCGATAACAAGCTTTCATTCGATCATCCCTCGTGGTGAATCGGTCTTTACTATTTTAAACTTGTCTAATACATTCGGTAATTCAATCTTGTATGAATCAAAGCGATCCTATTACATTGTTTCATGATTATCGTTCAATTGTTCAAGCTGATTTCTTAAAACTTATCTGTCAGATTATTCATTCCCGCATACCTCTAACATCTACTTAGGGGAAAATAATTTTCATAATATTCATACTTGTTCATTCTTATTTATTCATATAAAATCACAATTCAAACATCATTCAATAGTTCCCAACTATTTAGCTTCTACATATTCCCCATCCTTTCGGGGCCAATATTAAGCAAAAAATTTTTCATGTCACTTGCTTGATAGTTCTTTTCATATTTTTCTTGCAATACCTAAGTATAATCTTCACCCGAGACCAATATTTCTTTCACTGATGATCTCTCATAACTGCATGGTTAACCACAACATAATGTATACGGTTATACAAATCATGTACATACTATCTTGCTCTAATCTTTTATCGTATAACCCTAGGTTACTAGGGCCAACATAAGTGTTTAATCATGCTATCAATATGATCGTGTAATCAATACTTACATTTGAGCAACTCATATTACACTCGAGGGGTCATACTCAGCTATACTTGTCATCACATTTCATAGCTGTCATACATACGCCATTCCTTCTAGCAATTGTAATACTAAGGCAACTACCTAACACTGTATCTCAAAGGGTTAATTCTTATCAACCTAGGTTTCACTACATACGAGATTATAAGTTTATTACATATACCCCTCCATTTTACGTATGAGTTACACAAAACTTGGCACAACCATTCATTCGATAATTGAGATTACACTCCGCCACGTAGGGTTGTTTCATAATACGAATAAAAAAAATATGCGTATAAAACTTTAACTCTCGAACATTTCTTTAGAGGTTTATGTTCTGATAATTCCTCACATACGATGGGGAACTCGACAGTGGGCAAGACTTATTCAAATATCCATTCAAATGTTTATTATTAGATTTTACATTCCATTCAACCCCCCTTTATGCAACAATTCACCTCTGACAGTTACACATTCTTATATTTTTATTCTAGCTTCCTACGACGTTAACTTTTCACCTCTTTCATACAGTTCTTTCTAATTATTCGAAATTTGGCGTACTAAGTGTGTACCCGGCTTTCTTAACAGTTCCTCACTTTTCTTTCCTTTCTACTACCCATTTTCCGATATGCGGATCGACTCTTACTATCTTTCCATCATGACGTTTCAAGATATCTAATAATCGCACTCTACTATAACAAGAATTTAGAGCCACCATTATTTCCTGTATTGATATGAAGATTATAATTTACTTACTAGCATTATGAGTCATTTACTTCTGCCTTCCAAGTTACTAACCGTACTTGTTCCTTCACTATGTCATTTGAATCAATAATACTCACCATGAGCCTACTACTTGATTCCTCTATTATTAATATCATCATTCTTCCTAGCCACCCCCTCTTGTGAAGTAAAAACTTTAACTGCTAATGCATGTGTGTGTGTATATATATACATATACATATACTTGTCTCAAACGTTTAGTAACTCTATTACTATTAGTTGGTTGTTAATCCATTCCTACAATATGGGCTAATTCGCACATTTGTACTTCCTTATTGATTTTAAACATACTTGTTATCATTTTACCATCTCTTACAAAAATCTCTATCCTCGTTGGTGCTTAAATCATCCATCTAGGTCTTAGCCCATTATTCATTTTAGTCCTCGTAAGTCGATCATCACGTGCTTAATACGCAACGTGTTCGGTGCATACCTCTTTCTTCATAATCTTATTACCTCAATATCTTCTTACGTATATATATAATTACTTACATCATCACATGTTTACCACCTTTGTCATATGTTTTACTCTTACTCGTATATCCCGTTTACGTCTACGATGATTAACTATCAACATATCCCTACTCGTATTCCCACAACCAGCGGCAACATATCTCCCATACGTACACATACGCATCACTTATTTATATATATATATATATATATATATATATAAGTTCTTTTAGTCCTACATGATGCTTGACCAACCAAGCTATCTGTGCCACTTACTTGTTATGTTTATACTTATCTTTAGTTAGGTGGGGAGAAAGCATCTCCTTGTTTGCTTTCTTACTTTCCTTCCCACCTAACGACTCTAACTTTCATCCGTCTACAACCCTTTCTTAAGGCTCTATCCATACTTACCACATAAACATCTTCCTTTAAAAATTTAATTCTACTAACATTTACTTTTTGTTTGACAAATTTTCATCTTTAGGACCATACTACATTCGAAATTCTATCATCTTTTCGTGTTCAATATTTACTAAGCTTAATCGTAATTATCATTCCTACCTTTCATTATATTCTAGGACCATACCATCCTCTTCCGTAATCATTGCTTTTATTTCTTCCTACCAGGTCATTTATTATCGTTTGTATTTCCTTTGTCCGTCATCTACATTAGGCATTTTCTACATTCATTACTTCATACAGTTTCCATGTCATCTCAAGTTACATTGATGTATTCATAATCATATTTCAATAACTTTCATTCCACTTGTTCAATAACTTTCATTCCACTTGTACATCATCATCATCGGTCACGATAGGCCACATTATGCATGCCTTTTGTTCATAGGGGAATAGAATCCCTCATCCTTCTTACTTACTTTCTCGCACCATCCGCTACTCGGAACATATTTTCTTAACAATTTCTTCGTTCTCATCAGCCATCTATTATATCATTCGAGATCATTATTAAAATTTATTCTTGGTCATGTTCATTTCATTCTAACATTTTAATATTTTATACTTTCCTTTCTTTCATGCTACCACACCACATATCTCTCATTATAGGGTTCATAAACCCAACTGGAACTTCATTCACAACCTTCCAATCATATGCGTTCTTACTTCGAAACATTTCAACATGACCCGGTTGACATTTTGAGGATTCTAATTATCATAGGTGGCATTCTCAGAATCTTAATGAAACTATCGGATTTGCCTTAAGAAATATTCTACAACATAGTATAGGAAATATGTCAATATGCCTAACATATTTCAATGACTTTCATTCTCTTACTTATTACACATTCGTTAATTTCATACACTTTTCACTTCATTATATGTTTCTTCATGCCATCATGCTTACGTCTCATTGACCTTTGTCCTTTTAATTATGGTTATCATGCTTTTATTTCAAAATTCCGGGTGTTATTAGCCACTTAGTGACCATAACGCATTCCTTTCATCATCCTCAGTGTTAACGGCTACTTCGTGCCCACACCACATACCATTCATCATTCTCGGTGTTAACGGTCACTTTGGGACCACACCGCATACATTTTCATCATCCTCAGTGTTAACGGCTACTTCGTACCCACACCACATACTATTCATCATTCTTGGTGTTAACGGTCACTTCGTGACCTCACCGCATACCGTTCATCATTCATTTCTTTATCATTCATGCATTATTTCGCTTTCAAGAATTCATCGCCGCAGGTCATAAAACCATACTATCCTTCATTACGAACATTCTAGACATGTTAATCAAAACATACATTCATTCTTACACTTACTTCTTATTCCTTCGTTCTTTAACTAATTGCCTTCGTGTTAGTCAATTTATATTCATGGTTTCATTATCATTCACATTTACATTGTCCGCCATCTACACAAAACATTCATTTCATTCATTAATTTTTTTTCATACATCTCTTCATCGTATTTAAACTCATGTTAGCATATTACATTCAATTTACAATGCATACTTTTTACATTATCGTCTTTGACGATCATGCCGTATCGTGTAGATCATAATCCTTGATCGTAACGATTTTCCTTCTCACCATTCATATATATACCTTTCCTCATTATTCTAAACATCAAATCACCTTAAACGTTGGTTACGAGGCCTTATAAATCGTTTAAACCAAGTCTCGTATTCAAAACAAACAAATTAAAAAAATTGCCAGCATTTGAAGCCCTCGCGGGCCACGAGGGATTACCCTCAGGCTGTCGCGGGCCGTGACTGCTGTCGCGTGACGCGACGGTAATTTAAGCCGGGTGTCGCGCAGCGCGACGCCCCATTTTTTTATAGAAAGTCTAGCTCTGTGTTGCTGCATTTGCCCAGCTCCAACCTTTTCTAAATTCCTAACCTTAAAACCTCATATTTATAGTTCTACTAGTCCGTTTCACTCGATTCTTTTTCCTACGTGTCCGTAATTTAAACACGGTCCCGTTTAGCATCATCTTTTGCCTCAAAAATCGGTTTATAAACAAATACCCTATAAATTCCTTCTTACTTCTAACTGTAAACATAATCAAATTTACGATTTACTTACTTGCATAGCGCTTCGGAACGAACACACCTTCATACGAGCTTTCGGTTTCAATTCAAGCATTTTAACTCTAATACTTGAATCCTTCAAACCTCGGCTTTGATACCAACTTGTAGCGCCCACTTTTTGACATTCAAAAATAACATAAACTTCATACTAATTTTTACAAAATTTGGGCATGACCCATTCGTAATATAAACGATTCCCTACTTTTAACATCAACATTCGAAACATGTTCTAAAAACACTTTTCAAAAGATACAAAGTTTCATCAAAAGCATTTTTGTCCAAACTACCCAATGTAATATTTAAAACTTTAAACTACTACGACCATCCTTAATAAAAGTTTAACATTTACATTACAAGATGATTTTTGACCCATTACAAAAGATAACTTGAACCGGAAGCGCATAAGGGCGATATAGTTTGTTCGGTCCGAGCTCGCCAACATCAAGCGTGAGATTTACCTACCATACATAACACCAAAACATTTGTTAGTTCAAAAATACTAAATAAAATTCAAGGCTTTCATTCACTTATCATTATTCGACCCATTAGCAATTTACCATTTTTGTTCACAAATCTTGTTTGAACCATTCTTCCCGTATGACAATATTTCCGTTAACTTTCTTTCATTCCAACATCTTGATAACATTCATGCATACATTCCATTCGACCCATTAATAATGAGCCCATACTCAACATTGGCGCTATTCGTCATACATGTCCTAATTAACCCATTTACAACGGGTAAATTTTATCATACATACTTGAAACAATTTCATCATTTTTGACCCGTTTACAACAAGTCATTACTTAACCATTTCACATCCTTCTTTCCAACGATTTTGACTCACTTGAGTGGTCATTATACATCCGAAACTATTGTGCTACTTATCCGTTTTCCAACATACATCATATCAAAATTTTACCATAAACGAACATACAACTCAACACTAAGGTTTAATTACTAAGCTATCATCCGTGAAACTACATAAAAGGAGAGTTAAGTTCATATGAACTTACCGTGGTCTTGCGATGCTTGGGACTTCAAGTGACTCGTGCCTTCGTCTTTCTTTGCGCCTATACATTATACCTTCATTCTTTTAGCGTTCATAAACATTACTTCACATATGCATTTGGTTTATTCATCATAACTTCATAATTACACATACATCTATTTTCACTTCCTTCATCATTAAATCAAGAATTCATGTCAAATTTCAACTAAATCATTCTTAGGCATTTCATCGAACACATGGCGTGCATACTAACTATGAAGCATAAAGTACAAGTACTTAAATCATGTTTTTCCATAATTCATCCATTGACTCACATAAGCATTCCCAACTTCACAATTTGCCACCCTAACCACGTACATGTTGTTTTAAATCATTTAATCATCAAAGTATCATCAACATTAATCTAATTAGCATGAAGAATTTCACAAGTTCTTAATCATCTTTTGACATACAAGTGGGTTTTACCCTAATTCATCATCATAGAGAATTTCAAGCATAATTTCAACTCCTACATGTTCATATCATCTTGCATTCATGTTTAATTCCATAAAAATCACAATTTTCACATAACCCACTTAATCAAACATTACCAAATCATGAAATTAGACTTACTTGATGTCAAGAACACTCAAGGGATCATCATTCCTAGTTCATGCATTCACTTAGCCTTCAATTTCTTTCTTAATTTGATGGATTTTAGAATGTTAGGGTTTTGAGGGGAAGAACTCCCCTGATCTCTTCTCACGATCGCACACACCCACAATTGAAACACTGGGCATTTTTGTTAAGTGTTTTAATTACACATTTTCATTTTTTAACCCCTCATCTTTTCATCACATGTCACTTTTTTCCTTTTCTACATACTAACCTAATAATACTTCATGCATACATAAGAATTTTAGATTTACTAATATTTATAAACCTTTAATAATGGTAAAAATCTATGTTTACCATTTCTTTTCGTCAAAATATTGCGATTAAAACATTATAATATGTCATACGAAATTTGGGGTGTTACATCTACTCGGATGTGTCACATTTGGGACTCGGGTGTGTCTTAATGCAACGAGGCAAGGTTATAGCCTACGCCTCGAGACAACTGAAAGTCCCTGAAAAGAAATACCCTACACACGATCTTGAATTGGCGGCAGTGGTATTTGCTTTAAAAATATGGAGGCACTATTTGTATGGGGTGAAGTGCACTATATTTACCGACCATAAGAACCTGAAGTATTTCTTCGATCAGAAGGAATTAAACATGTGACAGAGGCGGTGGTTGGAAACAGTGAAAGATTATGACTGTGAAATACATTACCATCCCTGGAAAGCCAATGTAATGGTAGATGCGTTGAGCCGAAAGGCGGATTATTCTCCCATATGGGTCCGATCGATGCAACTTATAGTGACATCGGGTTTACTTGAATGAATCCGAGAAGCACAAGTTGAAGAAGTGAAAGAGGAGAACTGGAAGAAAGAAATAGTTGGATAATTGAAAGATTTGTTAGATGGAAACTATGGGTTGAAATCCCGCTTCGGAAGGACGTGGGTTCCTAATACGTGTGGGGTTAAAAAGCTTCTACTTGACAAAGCTCACAAATCTCGTTATTCTATTCATCCGGAGGCAACGAAGATGTATAATGACTTGAAACAAAACTATTGGTGACCCGGAATGAAAAGAGATGTAACAAAGTACGTGGAGAAATGCTTGACGTGTTTGCAAGTCAAAGCAGAGCACCATAAGCCTTACGGTAAACTACAACCGTTGGACATTCTGGTGTGGAAATGGGAACATATCACAATGGATCTACTGACCAAACTGCCAAAGACAACCCGCGGATTTGATGCCATTTGGGTATTTGTAGATCGACTGACGAAAAGTACTCACTTTATTCCGATTCGTGAGACTTATACGTCTGAAAAGATGTCGGATGTTTATACGAACGAGATTGTGGCACACCATAGAGTTCCAGTATCCATCATGTCTGATAGGGATACTCGGTTCACTAAAAACTTTTGGCATGATTTCCAAGAACAAATGGGGACAAAATTGTTCATTAGCACTGCGTACCATCCAAAAACGGATGGACAGAGCGAACGAACGATTCAGACATTGGAAGACATGCTATGGGCGTGTATCATCGACTTCGTAGGTAGTTGGGATGTTTATCTACCTTTGGTCGAATTTTCATACAATAACAGTTACCATGCTAGCATCGGTATGGCTCCGTACGAGATGCTTTACGGTAGAAAGTGACGAACCCCGGTGTGTTAGGGTGAGGTGGGTCCACGTGAACTCACCCATAAAGATATAGTTTGAACCACTAACGAGAAAATCGATATGGTACGGGCTCATTTGAAAGCGGCCCAAGATCGACAGAAGTCGTATGCGGATAAAAGACGAAGACCAATCGAGTTTCAGGTTGGTGATAAAGTCATGCTTAAAGTATCTCTGTAGAAGGGGATTATCCAGTTCAGGAAAAGGGGAAAGTTAAGCCCAAGGTTCATTGGGCCTTTTAAAATCATCGAACGGGTAGGCAAAGTCGCATATCGTTTGGAATTACCGGAGGAATTGAGCGGAATACACAGTACGTTTCATGTGTCGCACCTCCGAAAATGTTTAGCCGATGAAACGGCTTACATCCACTATGATGACATTGAGGTGGATGACAAACTTAATTACGTGGTGAAACCAATTGAATTCTGGACCGAAAAATCAAAAGCTTGCGGAATAAAGAAATCGATCAAGTGAAAGTTAAATGGGGACATCGGAAGGGATCGAACACCACCTGGGAGTCCGAAGAAGAAATGAGACGTCTCTACCCTTCGTTATTTGGTACGTATTCCGGTTTCGAGGATGAAACCCTTTTTAAGGGGGTGGACTTGTAACACCCCGAAAATAGTAGAAATTATATAAATAACTTATTTACAAATCAAGCATGTACATCTTAACAATATTCAACGAAATCACGTTTTTCTATAATTTGACCCAAACCCAAGGGCTCATTAAATCAAGTTTCGGCGTGTCCGTTTCTTGACTTACGCATTCATTTTTACCGAATTATTTCGTGACATTTGAGTCACTTCAAAACACTATCGTTTCAAATATCTAATTGGCCCATTTGGTTGTCGAGTGAAATCCTTCACTTCAATAACATACCAAGCATGTTTTAACTATCTATTTTGACCCGTTTGGTTGTCGAGTGAGTTTCATCACTTCAATGACATACCAAACTCATTCATTTCACTACAATAGCATCAACATAATTACAACTAGCTTATCAATACAATGTAATGAAACATCAAGTTGCGTACGTTTCAAAGCTTATCCTTCAAGCGTGTCTCCGCTCCGACTTGTCCACTTAAAGATTCAATCGCCTTGCGTATAGAGTTCAACCAACGACGTGTTTAGAACTCATATCATTTCATATTACACGTAATTCGCCATATTATTCAATTACGCATTTCTTTCAAATTTTCAACATATTTACGATCGTTTAGGCTTTTTAACAAACACCTTATGGGCATGATTTTCATACATTCATCTATTTAGTTCATAATTAACTTTCAACCAAGTTCATTCATAAAAATCAAGCCCTTATGCCTAGTATTCATACACAATATCAAGGCTTTCATCATAACATTATTTTTATACCATTTCAACATTGAAATTCATGTGTTCATCACCTAGTTATAATACCCACTTAAGACATGTATGGGTGATTATAAATTTCATAACTTACATCACTAATTCATCAAACTTTTGACTAGGATTTGCTCCTAGACATGGATTCATCACAATTTCACTCATACATTAAACATTTAAACAATAATTTCGTTTATGAGAAACCACCAAGAATTCACAACATCACAAAAAGATGAAATTTAACATACCTTGTGATCCCTTCACTTAGGTGATCACTAATTTCAGCTTGGTTTTCGATTTAGACTTGATTTCCCTCTTGATTTTAGTTGATTTGTGTAATTTAGGGTTCAAATGAAAGAACCCCTTTCTAGGCTTGTGTAAGCGTCGACCAGAACACACACATGTGTGTGTGTGTTTTGGTTTTATTTTAATTAAACTCATTTTACCACTTAACCCTTTTAGTCCTTCATGTTTCTAGAGTTATTAAAAGGATTATTAAACCATGTTTTCTTTATTGTTTTTAAGGTACATAACTAACTATGTTAATTATTCCTAGTTATCTTATCCTTGGTTGTGACCAACATATATAACATAAGTTATTTATATAATTTCTACTATTTTCGGGGTGTTACATAAAGTTTAACTTTCTTGATGGTGTAACTTGTACATACTACTTGTTTGGGTCAAAAATTACCAAAGTAATTTAGTGATCAAATTAGTTTGTGAGGTAGTGTGCTAATAATGTTTGCAAAATATATTGGTTTGTGTGTTTAAGAAAACAGTTTCAGGATATAGCCTCGGGATATAAAGCTATACCGTAAATTAAACTATGAGTTGTAAAAGTAAAAAAGTGGATACATGATATACGGAAAGCCCTTGATCAATCTAGATCTCCAGCATAAAACCTCGGGAGTTGATAATCATCGGTTGCCTTGTTCTTCTTGTTGCTTGAATAACCAGGATACAATGCAGGATAATGCTCAGATCGATGCTAAGTGTTACAATGATTGCAAGTAGTGAGTGTTAGTGTGCAATTACAAGAGAAATATGTATGAGTTCGAGAACAGAAAGTGAAGTGTCGTGTTCCTATGATATGGCTTATCGTTTATATAGCTACAAGAATAAACAACTTCTCCTATAAACTAGGGATACTTTGGAATATTCCCTCTTGAACGTTGTAGACCTGTTCTTCCGGCTTCAACGTCCATTTTCCAACTAATTGCAGTGAGTCTTCAGGAGAAAAGGTCCTTGTGAACATTACGACCTTCAGTCATGACCTACAAGCAAACGATTAGTAACTGCCAGGATACAACCTCAGGATGTTACCAATATCCTGATCATAATCAGCTATCATAAAACCAGGATATAATTTCAGGATACGGGCTCAGAATTCCACCCATAACAATTGTCCCCAAAAATATAACGGTTAGAATCCCCAAAATTCAAACGGATATATTTTTCTTTGCGTCGATCGAGGCAATTAAATGGACGCAATTATTGATTTGACAGGCTGCAACTTCCCATGCGAATTTCACTCCATGCCTATCTATCTTGCCCCTATATCTTCTCATTTTCTGTTTGAAAATCAGCTATCCTTCTTAGAATTTCCAGGTACAATCTCTTCCCCTCTCTCTCGAAATTCTATATGTTTATCACTCTAGATGGCCACAAGAACCCGATCACACTCCAGCGAATCAGCCTCCTATTTTTCCGTTCAAAACCTACTCAAAACCCCTGAGAAGGAGATACGCTCCTTTGACAATGCCGACATCGCTGCACTTAGGGCCTTCGGTGCATTTTTCAACGGAGCGGTGATCCATCCGTTAGACGGGTCCGGTCAGACATGTCGTCTAAGGAGTGGATCTGTTTCTCGGCATACCATTTCTCTCTTGGTCTCCGGAATCCCTTCCCCGAGTTCATAATGCAATTTTTTTGCATTACCGGTCTCAGCTTTGCTCAAACAATGCCCATGGTTTGGAGGGTATTGATAGTACTCAACCAAATCAAAACTTTTCACGTCCCTGATCTCTGCATCGAGGACATCCCCATAGCCTACCGTCTTCGATCCCATGGCAACAGCCGATTCCTGCTCTTTTCCATTTCCAGCAACCCCCTCATCCTTAAAGTAACAAAAAAAGAGGATGAATGAAAACGTAAATTTTTCTTTGTTAGACGTGACTCCATTGCCGAAGGTGACAGCCTTCCGGTGAAATGGTTGGCCACTGGTAGGATTTAGGGTTTTAGGTTATCCCCAAATATATCTTGATGTTATATCATAAAGTGATATCCTCATTTCTTTCATGCAGCAAACTTCAAGGAACTAGCTCCTCCCACTGCAGATTCTGAAGAAAGAATCCAAGCAATTTACAAGTTACCTGAAAGTGACAGAAGCTTCTCATCCCATCACCCAAGTTCAAGCCAGTACTTCTCTTCAAACACATCTGGTAAGGACCATACTTTTCTGCATCTATTTAATTAATTATGAACTTAAAGTAAAAGTTGAGAATTCTTCCTTTTATGCAGACCCAGTCAAAATGCCTCAAGTTTTTTATCTTGAAGAACTTGACAGCTACTCTGGCCCGTCCAAGTGAATAAGGAGCCCAGCAAGCCATCCACTGTGTCCAAGCCTTCAACCAGTTCCAATCCTTCGGTCATGCCTAAGCCCTCTCCTGCCTTAAAGACATGTGCTTCCAGCTCTCGCAAGAGAAAAGATACAGACTCCCCTGCTACCCCCGAGGCTTTCCCCTATGAGAGCCATGTATTCCTCAAATCCAGTGGATTCATGACTTCCTTCCTTAACCAAGTAAGTATCCTTATCCTACATCCTACACATATATGCTTAATTGGTATACTGAGTAGATTATATATGCTGATACCTGCATTCTGGATTGTAGGGCCTTGAGTGCCTGACGAATCTTTATGAGGAAGCTTGCGGGGTCAACAAGATGCTGGAGGCCAAGCTAAATATGGCTAAAGTCACTATCGCAGATCAGGGGATGATCGTTGCTGCCAAGTCACAACACTATGAGGACAAATTTAAAGTAGTGACTCAGGAAGCTCAGGTTGCTGTCAAGAAGGCTAACCAGGATACCCAGGCCAAGTTGGATGCTGCCCAACTCCAACACGAGTAGGATATGAACTCCTATCGGAAAGGCCTCAAAGGTTCTGTTGTGATTTCCCTCCTCCAAGCTAGGTTAAAGATGGCTTACGAAGCCAAGGCTGCGGGCTTTGAATGCCCAACTTGGAATATTGACGCTTGGGAGGCGAAGTTGAAGGATCTTGGTGGCAATCATGTGGAGTATCCTGCCAAGCGTGAGGCTGGAGCTTCATCCAAGGCAGCTGAGGTGGCGGCAGAGGTAGGTGGTGAAGCTGGCAAGGATCCTGATGTTGAAGCTGAGGCAGGTGCTGGTGGAGACGGTGAAGCGGTGGTTGAAGGTGCTGCCCCGTAAGAGGGTGGTAGTGTGGGCGATGATGGATATTCGTGCCTAGGCTGGAGCCCACTTTTTTAAGTTTGATGGTTGAATGTCTTTTGTTGAACAATTTACCTTTCATGCTGAACAATTTTACTTTCTTGCACTCTAGATACAATATGATGGCCAAAGGTGGAGGGATCCTGAGTTTCAGGACGAAGCCCTTGGTCATCAATGTTTATATGCTCTAAAAACTTAATTGTATTCTTGGCGGATGGGTCTCGTTTTGAGATGAAACCAAGAATGCAATCTTGTGTTATGTTAATAATAAACTAACCTTTTAGCCTTATCCGTTGTTATTATGTCTTCTATTTATTTTGAAAATTATGTTCTGAATATTCTGACCAAATATCCTGGTCAGGATACTGATATTATGCTCAATATCTTTGTCACCTTTATAAAAATGTTTGACTAGAACTTTGTCAAGTATGACCTTAAAAAACTTAGATCATTTAGATAAGGCTTTCAATATTTGGGGAATAAAAAACCATACAAGAAAGACTTAGGAAATAGATTCCAACTTCATCCTTCGAACCATTTGCAATGTCCCCAGCATGGATGTCCCCTGTCTGTGTGGGAAATGACATATTTGAATACTTAGTGTTTAAACTTTGCAACTTTTCATTCACAAAAGAATGTGTGTAATCACAATCATAATCTGTTGTATTTTTAGAATTTGTTAGAGAACTTTAGTTTTACTGGGGATAAACCCTCAACATCCTAGGGATAAACCCTTAGTATCCTGGGGTTAAACCCTTGTTTTCATGCGCTACAGACGAGAGTGTATAAACTCCAAGATTTAGAAAGGTGAATACCTTTAAACCTTAGAGAGTATGAAAATACCCTTTCGTGAGAGAGGGTGATCAATCCTCGTATACCTTAAGGATCCAGGATATAGCCAATAATAACGAAATTGTCAGCCACTGTTACATGAACTGGTCCCGCTATCTTGAACTATTCCTGGATAACTTGCGCTCCAGGCGGGGTGTTTAAACCCAATTCGGGAGAAAGGTGAATACCTTTAAACCTTTGAAGGGATTTGAATCCCTTAAACGTGAGAGAGGGGGCCAATCCTCTAAACCTTCGATTCATCTTGAGTATATATCCTGGAGTAACATCCTGAAGCGTATCCTATAAAACACCTTTAAACTAAGGTGGGTGTTAGCTTGGCTAACACCCCTCCGATGCTTAAGTCAGTATTAGGTTTCAAAGAATAACAAATTAAATAAACATATTTAAAAGAAATAGAATTCATACCATCCTGAGTTAGAAATTAAATTCTAAACTCACATGAAATAAGCTTTAAGGTGTATAGCATTCCAGGATCTTGGCAACATATCCCCCTCCATAGTCTTGAGTCGGTATGCTACCTTTCAGGATTCTGATTCAATTTCATAAGGTCCTTCCCATTTTGGGGCTAACTTCCTGTTATGGGTGAAATTCTGAGCCCATATCCTGGAAAATATCTTGATCTATATTTTATCTGTTTACATCCGGGATGCTGGTTCAGGATATTGGTAGTATCCTGAACGATATCCTCGGGATTACTAATGGATTATGTGCAGGTACGTGTGTTAGAAGCTAGCAACGTTCACAAAGACTTATTCCGCGGAAGACTCGGTCCATACCATTCAAAGAAAGACGTTGAAACCTTATTACTCGGTCTACAACGTTCGTGGTGGAATATTCGGAGCATCCCATATTTATAGGAATATTTGTTTGTACTTCGTTACTATAAATAGGAGGAACACCAGATCAAATAGGACACAACAATTTCACTGCAATCACACTCACTACACACTAACACTTGTTCTTTCGCAATTTGTACTCTTACACGAATTCATTGTAACACTTAGCGATCTGGTTGATATCCTGCACTGTATCCTGAAGTTTGAAGCAATAAGAAGAACAAGGCAGCTGCGATTGTCAGCTCCCGAGGTTTTATGCCGGCGATCTAGATTGATCAAGGGCTTTCCTCGTACATCTCGTGTCGTTTCCTTTACTTTTTGCTTATTACTTGCTCACTGTTTGATCGCAGATACAGCTCAATATCCTGAGCCGTATCCTGAATACTGATTTTCTAAATAACTCAACAAGCATATTTTCTATAAACTTTCTAGCACACTACCTCACATTACTAATTTGATCACTAAATTACTTCGGTAATTTTTGACCAAAACAATTTGGCGCCCACCGTGGGGCAAGTGGTGCTCTCTTTACTAAAATTTTTTGTTAAATCGCTAATCGGTTTTTTATTTTCAAAACTTTTTGCTACATTGTCTACAATGGCCTCACGATCAAACATGAGTTCCTCTACTATGTCTGCTACGACTTCTGCTACTACAGGTTCGGTGCTTCCACCACCTCCTCCAAGAATGCCAGCCTCTACACGACCTCAGGATATTATCCCTACCCGCAGTGTTCAGGAATCTGCCCCTGTTTTAGCATCTAACGACGAAATTTTAACCTTGTTTGGAAGTGTGCAGGAATAAATGAGGCAGCAGCAGGAAACGAACCAAATGCTCTTAAGGGAAATACAACTCCTGAAGTCTGGCTCGAGCAGATCCACTGAGGATATTGTCACTCCATTACAACCCAGAGCTTTGAACTTCAGTTCAGCCGTGTATACAGAGGATAACAGGGGGAATATCGTGCCCAGCCTTCCTCAGAATCATACCCCTGAAATACCCTCCTCGGTCAGGATATCGACCATAAGGAGCTCAGGATATGCTTCAGGATATGGGCAGAATCCTCCAACGGGTAACATATTAAATAATAATAGTACTCATACTACTAACAATAGTGGATCCTTGCAGGATACAGGTGTGACGTCAGCACTTACCAGGGAACTTCAGAAATTGAAGGACATGATATCAAGTGTACCCGGGGTGGTCCAGCCAATCCCGGAAGTGTCTCAAGACAGCCATAAGATATCTCGCTTTGTATATCCTATCTGTGATGCTGAGATTCCAAAGAGGTTCCAAACCCCCAACATGAAGCTTTACGACGGAACGACGGATCCTGAGGAGCATATTGCTCAGTATAGGGAGAGGATGGAGATCAACCCTATCCCTCCGGATCTCAAGAAAGCATGCTTGTGCAAGGGTTTTGGTTCAACCTTGACAGGATCAGCTTTGAAGTGGCTCTTGAATGTTCCTCCACATTCAATTACATCTTTTGCTCATTTAGTTAATTTATTTAATAGTCAGTTTTCTTGTAGTAGGAGCTATGAAAAATTAACAAGTGATCTCTACAGGATAACGCAGGGGCCTCAGGAATCCCTTAGGGATTATGTGAACAAGTTTAGCCGAGAATCACTAGACATTCCTCATCTTGATGTTGCAACAGCTGTGCAAGCTTTCAAGATGGGGTTGCAAAAGGATTCTCAATTCTACCAAGACCTTGTAATGAACCCATGCAGGAACCTGGATGAAGCTCGGAACAGGGCCCTAAGATACATCCGGTTGGAAGATGACAGAAAGATGCAAGAAAGGATGAACTCATCCAACACTTATGAGTCAACTAACAGGAAGTCGGAATCCTCATTCAAGTCGTATCGGTCCAAGCCATATGGCAGGAATGAGAACAAGAGAGTGAATGCTGTTGAAGATGAGGATCCTGAAGAATATCCTGAATTATCTGAATATTGCTTTTCTGTTAACATTCCTGAATTGATGTATGCCATGCAGGGTCTAGGGGACAAGGCAAGATGGCCTCGAAAGAATCAACAAAAAGCGGATTGGAAAGACAAATCAAAATGGTGTGCTTTCCATGAAGATTTCGGACATATGACCGAGGATTGCATTGCTTTGAGGAAAGAGATAAGCTATCTTCTAAGCAAGGGATATTTGGAAGATCTCTTAGGAAGAAAGAAGAATAAGGGTCAGGATACTGAGAAGGATCCTGAGCGAGCAGCCTCACCTCCCGCGGATGCCAAGATAATCAACTTCATTTCGGGAGGATCCGACATTTGTGGGACTTCGTATTCGGCAGCAAAGAGACATGCAAAGGAAGCTAAGGCCGAAAGGGGAGACAAACCTGTCAGGATGACTACACTCACAACTGACAAAGTGATCACATTTGATGCTGATGACAGGGATACTGTCCAGGATCCTCACCATGATGCTCTGGTAATAACGTTATATGTGGCTAACCATTTTGTACGCAGGATATTGGTTGATAATGGCAGCTCCGTCAACATAATCCAACTAGAGACACTTAAAAGAATGAATGTATCTCCAATGGATATCACTTCGAAGTCCACCGTGCTTGTTGGGTTCAGTGGAGAGGCCAGAAACACAGTGGGAGAGATAAAGTTGCCGGTGTACGTTGAAGGAGTCAACTCGATACAACGTTTCTGTGTGATGGACTCTCTATCCTGCTATAACATTATACTGGGAAGACCGTGGATTCACGATATGAAGGCCGTGCCATCAACATATCACCAATGCATCAAGATACCTACCCCTTGGGGAGTTGTTAAAGTTGATAGCGATCAGCAGGAGGCAAAAGAATGCTACTCATCCTCGATGAAATCCTCAACCAAACCTAGTGCATCATAGCAATTAAAGACGGGGTTCCAGGATATCGTGGAGGATCTGGAGCAGGATGTGAAGAAAATTGTCTTGGACCAGGATAATCCCGATATTTCGGTGCTCGTGGGAACCAATATCCCTCAGGATATTGAAGAGCAATTAATTAACTTTTTAAGATGCAGGATGTCAACGTTTACATGGAAGCATGAGGATATGACAGGCATATCCAAAAATATTATCACTCACAAGCTTGGAATTGATAAATCATTCAAGCCAGTGCAACAAAAAAGAAGGAAGTTTGCTCCTGAACGCAATACAATTATTCAAGAAGAAGTTGAAAGATTATTGAAGTCCAAAATGATTAGAGAAGTCAAGTTCCCAAGGTGGCTAGCAAACGTGGTTGTGGTACAGAAGAAAAACGGAAAATGGAGAGTCTGTGTGGATTACACAGACTTGAATAAAGCTTGTCCTAAAGACCCATTTCCTCTCCCCCATATTGATGCAATGGTAGATGCCACTGCTGGGCATGAAATGCTGACTTTCATGGATGCATCCTCAGGATTTCAACAGATCCAAATGGAGCCTTCTGACCAGGAGGATACTGCCTTCATGACACCAACAGGTATTTATTGTTATACAGCTATGCCTTTTGGTTTGAAAAATGCAGGTGCAACATACCAAAGATTGGTAAACATGATGTTCAAAGACAAACTGGGGGACACCATGGAAGTGTACATTGACGATATGGTAGTAAAGTCAAAGAAAGCTCAGGATCACCTCCAGGATATTAAAGGAGCGTTTGATATCCTGGATCAGTATAATATGAAGCTGAATCCTGCTAAGTGCCATTTTGGAGTGGGGGCAGGAAAATTTCTAGGATATATGGTGACCAAAAGAGGAATAGAAGCAAGCCCGGAGCAGATTAAAGCCATCTTGGATATTAAATCACCCTCAAATATGAAAGATGTTCAACGATTAACGGGGCGAGTGGCAGCATTAAACAGATTTATCTCAAGATCCTCAGAGAAATGCAAAGATTTTTATGATATCCTGAAGAAGAACAAAAAATTCGAGTAGGGTGAGAAGCATGAAGCGGCCCTACAGGAGTTAAAGCAATATCTTTCAACCGCACCTCTACTAATGAAGCCTGAGAATGGTGAACCATTATCCCTATACCTCGCGGTATCAGGGAACGCTGTAAGTGCCGTCCTTGTAAAGGACCATGAAGGTCAGCAATATCCTGTTTATTATGTTAGCAAAAGTTTGTTAGATGCTGAAACTAGGTATTCTCACTTAGAAAAATTAATACTAGCATTAGTCATGGCATCAACAAAACTTAGACATTATTTTGAGACTCATAGGATTCATGTTAAAACAAATTATCCTGTCAAGAATGTGCTTAGGAAACCAGAGATGTCGGGCAGGATAGCTAAGTGGTCAGTAAAGTTGAGTGCTTATGATTTAGTATATGAACCTAGGAATGCCATAAAATCTCAGGCTTTAGCTGACTTTGTGGCTGATTTTAGTAGTGACATCCAGGATGAGGTAGACCTAGAAGTTCAACAATTAGGAGAATCCTCAGGATCCTGGACATTATATACTGATGGTGCATCTAATATAAGAGGAGTAGGATTGGGAATACTACTAAAATCGCCACAGGGGGACATATTACCCCAAGCTATTAGGTGTGAATTTCCTGCTACCAATAATGAGGCAGAATATGAAGCTTTAATTGCAGGATTAGAATTGGCTAAGAATATGAGTATAAAAAATTTACAAGCATATGTTGATTCTTTGTTAATTACTAACCATTTTAATGGATCATATGCAGTTAAGGGTGAGAAATTGACTGAATATCTTGATATTCTCAAAAAATTAGCAGGATATTTCGATGTTTTTACACTTGAACAGGTACCAAGAGAGGATAATGCTGAAGCGGATGCCTTAGCAAATATGGGATCATCAATCAGGATACCGGAAGGGACCCAAATACCAATAATACATGTCTTATATCCTGCAACTAATCCTCAGGGTAAAGAAGTAGCGGATATTCGGGATCCTGGAATGGAATATCCTGAACAGGATCCTAAATCCTGGACAACTCCAATTCTGAAATATCTTAAAGATGGACACATCCCCGAAAATGAAAATCCTAAGGCATTTAGGATGAAGGTATCACGATTCACTATTATAAATAATATTCTATACAAGAAATCTCTTGCAGGACCATATTTAAGATGCTTGGAGGATCATGAAGCCAAAGAAGTACTTCAGGATATACATGAAGGGGACTGTGGTAATCACACTGGGGGCAGATCATTATTCTCGAAAGTATTGAGGACAGGATACTTTTGGCCAACAATGAGAAAAGATGCTGCAGAATATGCTCGAAGATGTGATGCATGTCAAAGGCATAGTAACATACTACATCAACCAGCTGAACCACTATATCCTGTAGTTTCCCCTTGGCCATTCATGAAGTGGGGGATGGATATAGTAGGGAAGTTACCAAAAGCTCCGGGAGGAAAAGTATTTATGTTAGCAATGACGGATTATTTCTCTAAGTGGGTCGAGGCTGAAGCATTCGTTCAAGTAAGAGACCAAGAAGTAGTATCCTTCATAAAGAGGAATATCCTGACTAGGTTTGGAGTACCAGCTGAGATCATTTGTGATAATGGGTCCCAGTTTATAAGCAAAAGGACTACTGACTTTTGCAAGAGTTGGGGAATCAAAATGATCACATCTACTCCGGTACATCCTCAAGCGAATGGACAAGCCGAATCCTCGAACAAGATAATAGTCAATAACTTAAAGAAGAGACTTGGAGCCAAAAAAGGAAGATGGGCGGAAGAGTTACCCTTTGTTTTGTGGGCTGATAGGACAACGGTGAAGAATGCAACTGGCCAAACCCCGTTTTCCTTGGTATTTGGAGCAGAGGCAATGATTCCAACAGAAATGACGATACCTACTGCAAGATCTATGCTACAGGATCCTGAACAGAATCCTGAAGTCTTATGTCAGGATTTGGATACTATAGATGAAAAAAGAGATGCAGCAAGGCTAAGGATAGCAGCATATCAACAAAGAATATCCAGAGCATACAATAAGAACATAAGGACTAGAAGATTTCGAGTTGGTGATTGGGTGCTGAGAAAGGCTTTTCAAAATACCACTAATCCTGCCGATGGCAAGCTAGCTCCGAAATGGGAAGGACCTTATGAAGTCGAGTCAGAAGCAGGGAAAGGAGCATATCGACTCAGGAATGTGGAAGGGGATATGCTACCAAGATCCTGGAATGCAATACATTTGAAGCTCTATTTCAAGTAAGAGTAGAATTTATTTTCTATCTCGGAATGGTATGTGTTTTATCTCCTTTAAATATATTTGTTTATTATCTTGAACCCAATACTGACTTAAGCATCGGAGGGGTGTTAGCCAAGCTAACACCCACCTTAGTTTACAAATTGTTTTGCAGGATATGTTTCAGAATATAGCTCCAGGATATATACTCAGGATAAGTCGAAAGATTAGAGGATTGGCCCCCTCTCTCACGTTTAAGGGATCCTGATCCCTTCAAAGGTTTAAAGGTATTCACCTTTCTTTCGAATTGGGTTTAAACACCTCGCCTGGAGCGCAAGTTATCTAGGTATAGTTCAAGGTAGCGGGACCAGTTCATGTAAAAGTGGCTGACAATTTCGTTACTGTTGGCTATATCCTGGATCCTAAAGGTATATGAGGATTGATCACCCTCTCTCACGAAAGAGTATTTTCATACTCTCAAAGGTTTAAAGGTTTTCACCTTTCTAAGTTTAAGAGTTTATACACTCTCGCCTGTAGCGCATGAAATTCAGGGGTTATCCCCAATATACTAAGGATTCTTTTCAGGATATCAGGGGTTCTGCCCTTGGGCATTCGGAATTCATTTGAGTCAAAATGTAAATACATTTGTGTTTTTATCGAACACAGGGGACATACGTAATACTGCTCAAAGGATGGATCCAAGTTTATAAGTATGCACTGGGGATAAACTTATGATAAAAAATCGGAACTGATCCTCTAAGGATCTCTGGTATGATTTCTCCTTTTTATTTGGTGTATTTTAATATCCTGATCAAGATATCTTTCAGGATATCTTCCAGGATTCATTTATAATATCTGCTCCTAAGAATGTTCAAACCAAACAATTTTCATAAGTAAAATTTGTATGACAATAACAATAAAGTCAAGAAAGTAGTTATATTATTAACATACCAAAAGATGTGCTCTTAGTTTCACCTCAAAACAAGGCCCATCCACTAAGAGCACTAGTAGTTCATAACCATATTTACCCAACAGTTGAGGGCTTCATCTCAAACCGAGACCCATCCACCTTCAACTGTTGTATTGTTCAAAAAGCATGCAGGAAATATAAATTGTTCAGGTACGGAAAAGTAAAATGCAGAAAAGTAAATTGTTTGTGGAACTGCAAACCAACATTCAAATTCAAAAAGGTGGGCTCTGGCCTTGGCACGTATATCCGTCATCGCCCACCTAAATGCCCTCACATAGCGGCATCACCTCCAACCTTCTCAGACTTCTCCGCTCCAGCATCTTGACCAGCATCCTGCGCAACATCCTGACCAATGTCCATCTCAGCATCACCTCCAGCATCCTTCTTCTCTCCAGCTTGGACCACCACCTCCATTGACTTGGAAGACTCACCGGCTTCAGCAGGAAGTGGCACAGCTTTGCCTCCGAGCTCCTTCAATTTAGCCACCCAGGATTCGACTGGCCAAGATGGACAAACAAGGCCCGTCTCCTTGGCCTCATAGGCCATCTTGATGCGTGCTTGTAGCAGGGAGACGATAGCAGAAGCCTTGATTCCCTCTCGAAAGCTGATCAAGGCCTGATCATGGTCCATTTGAACGCTGGCAAGTTTGACCTCAGCATCTTGGATGACCTTCTTTAGCAAGCTTTCATAGTGACGGCTCTTTGCTTCGGCAATAGCACCTTGGTCAGCAACGGTGCTCTCGAGCTGCTTGATCCTGGCTTCATGAAGTGCCACAGTACCACAAGCGTCATTGTACAAGTGGAGAAAGTGCTGGAGGCCCTGTATATTGATCACATGTATGGGGTTAGAATGTATGCTGACTAAGACATCCTACCAGGATATCCTGTTAGGATATACGTGCAGGATATATGTGCAGGATATACATGAAGGATATGCGGCAGGATATTACCTTGTTGAGGAAGGATGTCATTGGCTCTAAGGAGTCGGAGAAGCTGAGTTCATCATAGGAGAACCCTTCTGAGCCTGGAGCACTGACCTCAAGGCCCTTTCTCTTTTTCGCTGCGGAAGCACGGGTTCTTGGATTGGCCTTGGGAGCCGGGAGTGGCTTGGAGCTGGTGGTAGCAGGAGTCTCCTTCTTGACTATGGCTGGAGTTGGATAGCTGTCAAGTTCATCCAGGTCTAGATAGACTGGGACTTTGCTGGAATCTGCACACAGGGAGTAAATTCTAAATCCCTCCTATAAATAACAGATAAGAAGCATATGTGTGCAGGATATCTTGCAGGATCCTTACCAGACATGTTGGCACTTGAGAGAGGACTTGGAGTTGGTGGAGAAGGATTGAAACTTCTTTCTGCCTCTGGGAGAAGTCTAATGGCGTCTATTCTTTCTTGGGAGTTAGCAAGAGGAGGAGCAATCTTCCTAAAATCAGCTGCACAATAATGAAAATTTATTAGTTCAGAATATGAGACAGGATAAGAGACAGGATCATTCTTAAACCCTAATTCCTACCCTTTCTTAACCATCTCATCGGATAATCCGTTCCACCGGGGATTGAATCCCTTTTTACAAAGAAAAACTTGGATTGCCAACCATCCTCGTTTTTGGTGGCACGAAGGATCAATGGGGGACCGGAGCTAGAGTAAAATAGAAACCTAGAAGAGCCATGGCATCTAAGCTTGTAGGCTAAAGGAAGATCATGGACAGAAAGGTCAGGTATGTGGTTTCTCTTGATTTGGTCAAGAACAGACAAAACACGCCAAAGCATTGGCATGGTTTGGCTGAAAGAAATGTTAGTGATGTTAAAGAACTCGGTAATAAAATCCGGAAAGGGGAATCGTAGCCCTAAGGTGAAGGGGAAAGCATTGAAGCAAATCCACTCGGTGGAAACCATATCTGACCGGATTTCTCTGTCAAAGGGTCGGAATATGGTTCCATCCGGAAAGATTCCGGAAGATTTCAGAGCCGACAGATGAGCACTATCAAAGGTGCATGTTTCGTTCTCCGGTTCTTGGAGAAGATTCTGTTGGATGAATGTGGGAGCCGAGTCGCCTGAACTGGATCTCGTTTGCCTAGGCATTTGGTCGCCTGAATTCTTGCCGGAGTAAAATGAGAAATGGTTATGAAGATGAGAGAGAGAATATTACCTTTTCTTGACGACTGTGGGTAAAAAAGAAGATGAGGATGAGAAGATATAGGGTATGATGAGTAAATATAGGCTGGGTGGTTGAAAGCTGTCACATCAGAAGTCTTATCTCTTAATTGTCTCGGCCATTGTGAAAAAATGTAACCGTTAGGATATCAAACGGTAACATTTTTTGGGACAATTGTTATGGGTGAAATTCTGAGCCCATATCCTGGAAAATATCTTGATCTATATTTTATCTGTTTACATCCGGGATGCTGGTTCAGGATATTGGTAGTATCCTGAACGATATCCTCGGGATTACTAATGGATTATGTGCAGGTACGTGTGTTAGAAGCTAGCAACGTTCACAAAGACTTATTCCACGGAAGACTCGGTCCATACCGTTCAAAGAAAGACGTTGAAACCTTATTACTCGGTCTACAACGTTCGTGGTGGAATATTCGGAGCATCCCATATTTATAGGAATATTTGTTTGTACTTCGTTACTATAAATAGGAGGAACACCAGATCAAATAGGACACAACAATTTCACTGCAATCACACTCACTACACACTAACACTTGTTCTTTCGCAATTTGTACTCTTACACGAATTCATTGTAACACTTAGCGATCTGGTTGATATCCTGCACTGTATCCTGAAGTTTGAAGCAATAAGAAGAACAAGGCAGCTGCGATTGTCAGCTCCCGAGGTTTTATGCCGGCGATCTAGATTGATCAAGGGCTTTCCTCGTACATCTCGTGTCGTTTCCTTTACTTTTTGCTTATTACTTGCTCACTGTTTGATCGCAGATACAGCTCAATATCCTGAGCCGTATCCTGAATACTGATTTTCTAAATAACTCAACAAGCATATTTTCTATAAACTTTCTAGCACACTACCTCACATTACTAATTTGATCACTAAATTGCTTCGGTAATTTTTGACCAAAACACTTCCCATCATCAGGGTTGGTTGTATTCTGAAACGCTTTTCTCAACACCCAATCTCCAACTTGAAATCTCCTAGCCCTTAAATTCTTATTGTATGACTTGGATATCCTCTGCTGATATGCTGCCATCCTTAGTTTTGCCGCATCTCTTGTCTCATCAACAGTATCTAATTCTTGACATAAGACTTCAAGATTTGATTCAGGATCCCGTAGACTTGATCTAGCTGTAGGTATCACCATTTCTGTCGGGATCACTGCTTCTGCCCCAAACACCAAAGAAAATGGGGTTTGCCCAGTAGCATTCTTTACAGTTGTTCTATCAGCCCATAGGACAAATGGTAGTTCTTCTGCCCATTTTCCTTTTTTGTCACCTAACCTCTTCTTTAAGTTATTGACATTTATCTTGTTTGAGGATTCTGCTTGTCCATTCGCTTGAGGATGCACTGGTGTTGACGTGATCATCTTGTTTCCCCAACTTTTGCAAAAATCAGTAGTTCTTTTGCTAATGAGTTGAGAGCCACTATCACAAGTTATC
Organism: Helianthus tuberosus; assembly: GCA_030545235.1. Lineage (NCBI taxonomy): Eukaryota > Viridiplantae > Streptophyta > Magnoliopsida > Asterales > Asteraceae > Helianthus > Helianthus tuberosus. The sequence continues at coordinate 91,283,859 of CM060418.1, read as the reverse complement.
TCAGCTGGCACCCCAAACCTTGTCAGGATATTCCTCTTTATGAAGGATACCCCTTCTTGATCCCTAACCTGGACGAAGGCTTGTACTTCAACCCACTTAGAGAAATAATTTGTCATTGACAACATGAAAACTTTTCCTCCTGGAGCTTTTGGGAGTTTCCCCACTATATATATACCCCATTTCATAAAAGGCCAAGGGGATATAATAGGATACAATGGCTCAGCAAACTGATGTAGTATATTATTGTGTCTTTGGCATGCATCACACTTTCGAGCATACTCTGCAGCATCCTTTCTCATGGTCGGCCAATAGTATCCTGTTCTCAACACCTTTGAGAACAGAGATCTACCCCCAGTATGGTTGCCACAATCTCCTTCGTGTATATCCTGAAGTACCTCCTTGGTTTCAGGATCTTCCAAGCACCTTAGGTACGGACCTGCAAGGGATTTCTTATACAAAATATTATTTATAATAGTGAAATGGGATACCTTCATTCTGAAAGCCTTAGGATTTTCATCCTTTGGTATATCTCATTTTTCAAGATACTTCACAATTGGTGCCATCCAAGATTCAGGATTCTTCTCAGGATATCCATCACCAGGATCCTGGATACTTACTACTTCTTTATCCTGGGATTTGAAGTGTTCCATCGCAGGATACAAGATATGTAATATTGGTATCTGAGTTCCTTTCGGTATCCTGACAGTAGATCCTAAATTTGCTCTAGAGTCTGCTTCAGCATTTTCCTCTCTTGGTACCTGTTCAAGTATAAAAACTTCGAAATATCCTGCTAATTTTTTAACAATTTCAAGATATTCAGCAAACTTTTCACCTTTGACTGCATAAGATCCATTGAAATGGTTAGTAATCAATAGGGAATCAACATACACTTGTAAACATTTAATATTCATATTCTTAGCCAATTCTAATCCTGCTATCAGAGCTTCATACTCAGCTTCATTATTAGTATCAGGAAATTCACATCTAATAGCCTGGGGTAATATGTCCCCCTGTGGCATTTTTAGTAGTATCCATAATCCAACACCTCTTATGTTAGATGCACCATCAGTATACAATATCCAAAATCCTGAACCTTCACCTAGTTGTTGTACCTCTAGGTCAGCTTCATCTTGAATATCACTACTAAAATCAGCCACAGAGTCTACTAAAGCCTGAGACTTTATAGCATTCCTAGGTTCATATACCAAATCATATGCACTTAGTTTTACGGACCACTTAGCCATCCTACCAGACATTTCAGGTTTCCTAAGCACATTTTTAATAGGTTAATTAGTTTTTACATGAATCCTATGTGTTTCAAAATAATGCCTAAGCTTAGTTGATGCCATGACTAGAGCTAATATCAATTTTTCTAAGTGTGAGTATCTAGTTTCAGCATCTAACAAACTTTTACTGACATAATAAATAGGATACTGCTGACCTTCGTGATCCTTTACCAAGACAGCAGTTACTGTAATCCTTAATAGTGCAAGATATAGGGATAGAGGTTCACCATCCTCGGGTTTCATCAACAGAGGTTCACTTGAAAGATATTGCTTTAATTCTTGCAGGGCAGCTTTATGTCTTTCTCTCCATTCAAACTTTTTGTTCTTCTTATATGAACCTGTTCAACGCTGCTACTCTTCCTGTTAGTCTTTGCACATCTTTCATGTTGGATGGTGATTTGAGTTCCAGGATAGCTTTGATCTGTTCTGGGCTTGTTTCTATTCCCCTCTTGGTCACCATATATCCTAAAAATTTTCCTGCCCCCACTCCGAAATGGCATTTAGCAGGATTCAGCTTCATGTTATACTGGTCCAGGATATCGAAGGCACATTCAAGATCCTGGAGGTGATCCTTCGCTTTCTTGGACTTCACCACCATATCATCAATATATACCTCCATTGTGTCCCCCAGTTTGTCTTTGAACATCATATTGACCAGCCTCTGATATGTTGCACCTACATTTTTTAAACCGAAAGGCATGGCAGTATAACAGTATATACCTGTGGGTGTCATGAATGTTGTGTCTTCCTGGTCAGATGGCCCTATATAGATTTGCTGAAATCCTGAGGATGCATCCATAAAGGTCAGCATTCCATGCCCGGCAGTTGCTTCTACCATCGAATCTATATGAGGCAACGGGAATGGGTCTTTAGGACAAGCTTTATTGAGGTCCGTGTAGTCTACACAAACTCTCCATTTCCCATATTTCTTTTGGACCACCACTACGTTTGCTAGCCACTTAGGGAATTTGACTTCCCTAATCATCTTGGACTTCAATAGTCTTTCAACCTCCTCTTGTATAATTGCATTCCTTTCAGGAGCAAATTTCCTTCTCTTTTGCTGAACGGGCTTGAAAGACTTGTCAATTCCAAGCTTGTTAGTTATAATATCTTTTGATATACCTGTCATGTCTTCATGTTTCCACGCAAACGTGGACATCCTGCATTTTAAAAAGTTAGTAAGCTGATTCTCAATATCCTAAGGGATATTGACCCCTACAAGCACTGAGATATCTGGATCATCCTGATCGAGGACAATTTTCTTAACATCCTGCTCCGAAGCTTCCATGATATCCTGGGCTTGTATCCTTAATTGCTATCCTATCTGGGATTTTTTTGAAGCTTTCATTGAAGAAGAATAGCATTCCTTCGCCTCTTGTTGATCACTTTCCACTTTGACTACCCCCCAAGGAGTAGGAATCTTGACACACTGATGATAGGTGGAAGGTACAGCCTTCATATCATGAATCCACGGCCTGCCTAATATAATATTATAACAGGATAATCCATGATACAAAACCGTTGCATCGAATTCACTCCTTCAACATATACAGGCAGTTTTATCTCCCCAACAGTGTTCTTTGCTTCCCCACTGAACCCTACAAGCTTAGTGGAGTTCGAGGTGATCTCTATTTCAGGGATGTTCATTCTTTTCAAGGTTTCCAACTGGATGATGTTGACCGAGCTGCCATTGTCCGCCAGTATCCTGCGTACAAAATGATTAGCAATATATAAAGTGATTACCAGACCATCATGATGAGGATCCCGGATGTTGTCTCGGCCATCACTGTCAAACGTTATCACTTTGTCAATTGTCAGTGTTGTCATCCTCGCTGGCTTGTCCCCTCTTTCTGCCTTAGCCCCCTTGGCATGCCTCTTAGCTGCATAATAAGAGGTTCTACATATATCAGATCCTCCAGATATAAAATTGATTATCTTGGCATCTGGGGGAGGTGATGCTGCTCGTTCAGGATCCTTGTCAGTATCCTGACCCTTATTCTTCTTTCTGCCCAGGAGATCTTTCAAATAGCCTTTGCTCAGCAAGTAGCTTATCTCCTTACTCAGGGCTATGCAATCTTTTGTTACATGTCCAAAGTCTTCATGGAAGGCACACCATTTGGATTTATCCTTCCAATCAGCCTTTTGTTGATTCTTACTTGGCCACCTTGCTTTATCTCCAAAACCCTGCATGACATACATTAGTTTAGGAATATTAACAAAAAACAAAATCCTGATAGCTCAGGATATTCTTCGCCATCCTCATCCTCGACAGCGTTTACTTTCTTGTTATCGTTTTTACCATACTGCCTAGAGCGGTATGGTTTGTATGAGGATTCTGGCTTCCTGTTTGTTGACTCATATGTTGAGGATGCATTCATCCTCTCTTGCATTTTCTTATCGTCTTCAAGCCTGATATATCTTAAAGCCATGTTCTGAGCTTCGTCCAAGTTCCTACAAGGATTCATCACAAGATCCTGATAAAATTGGGAATCCTTTTGCAATCCCATCTTGAATGCTTGTACAGCTGCAGCAACATCAAGGTGTGGGATATCCAGGGATTCCCGAACTTGTTCACATAATCCCTTAGGGATTCTTGACGTCCCTGTGTTATCCTGTAGAGATCACTTGTTAGTTTTTCAAAGCGTCTACTGCAAGAAAACTGACTATTAAACAAATTAACCAAATGAGCAAATGATGTAATTGAATGAGGTGGAACTTTTAAGAGCCACGTCAAGGCCAATCCTGTTAGAGTAGAGCCGAAGCCCTTGCACAAGCATGCTTTTTTAAGATCCGGCGGGATAGGGTTAATCTCCATCCTCTCCCTATACTGGGCAATATGCTCTTTGGGATCCGTAGTCCCGTCATAAAGCTTCATATTGGGGGTTTGTAATCTTTTTGGAATTTCAGCATCACAGATAGGATAAGCAAACCGAGATATCTTGTGACTATCCTGTGATGCTTCCAGTATGGGCTGCACTACCCCAAGTACACTTGATATCATATCCTTTAGCTTATGAAGCTCCCTAGACAGTGCCGACGTTACACCTGTATCCTGCGAAGATCCAATATTGTTAGCAGCAAGAGTATTAGTATTATTAGACAAGTTACCAGCTTGATGATTCTGGCCATATCCTGGAGCATATCCTGGGCCCCTCTCAGTCGATATCCTGGCTGTTGAGGGTATCTCAGGAGCATTGCTCTGGGAACGGCTCGGTATGATATTGCCCTGATTATCCTCAGTATATACTGCTGAACTAAAGTTCAGTGTTATGGGTTGCAAAGGGGTGACAACATCCTCAACATATCTCTTAGAGTTGGACTTCAAGAGTTGTATTTCTCTCATTATTATCTGGTTAGTTTCTTGCTGTTGCTTCATTTAATCCTGTATATTACCAAACAAAGTTAAAATTTCATCATTAGAAGCCATAACAGTAGTTCTCCCTGGAACACCAGATCTGTAGACATTCTGAGCAGAAGGAGTGTCTCGGGACATTTTGCTTTCACTTCTCCTTGGAGGAGCTTGAGCTTGTGAAGAAGCTTGAATTTATGGAGGTGGGGAGCACCGAACCGGTTGTAGCAGAGGTTGTTGCAGGCATGGAGAAAGAGCTCATATTTAATTTTGAAGCCATTGAAAATAGTTGTATAAAAAGTTTTGAAAATAAAAAGCCAAGTAATGACTTTAACAAAGCTTTTAATAGAAATAGCACCACTTGCCCCATGGTGGGCGCCAAATTGTTTTGGTCAAAAATTACCGAAGCAATTTAGTGATCAAATTTGTTTGTGAGGTAGTGTGCTAATAATGTTTGCAAAATATATTGGTTTGTGTGTTTAAGAAAACAGTTTCAGGATATAGCCTCAGGATATAAAGCTATACCGTTAATCAAACTATGAGCTGTAAAAGTAAAAAGTGGACACAGGATATACGGGGAAAGCCTTTGATCAATCTAGATCTCAGGCATAAAATCTCGGGAGCTGACAATCGTCGGCTGCCTTGTTCTTCTTATTGCTTGAATAACCAGGATATAGTGCAAGATAATGCTCAGATCGATGCTAAGTGTTACAATGATTGCAAGTAGTGAGTGTTAGTGTGTAATTGCAGGAGAAATGTGTATGAGTTCGAGAACAGGAAGTGAAGTATCGTGTTCCTACGATCTGGCTTATCGTTTATATAGCTACAAGAATAAACAACTTCTCCTATAAACTAGGGATACTTTGGAATATTCCCTCTTGAACGTTGTAGACCTGTTCTTCCAGCTTCAATGTCCATTTTCCAACTAATTGGAGCGAGTCTTCAGGAGAAAATGTCCTTGTGAACGTTACGTTACGATACTATAGCCATGACCTGCAAGCAAACGATTAGTAACTGCCAGGATACCACCTCAGGATGCTACCAATATCCTGATCCGGTATCCTGATCATAATCAGCTATCATAAAACCAGGATATAATTTCAGGATACGGGCTCAGAATTCCACCCATAACACTACTAACATGAAGTAAAATAGAGATTATGATGCTTACTACTAGCTCTTATGGCTAGGGAAGTGGCAATAACACAATGAAGAAGAAGATGATGAAGAAATGGTGGTTAAAAGCTCCCAATTGTGGTCCTTCAACTTCTAATGCTTAGCACCTTCTTAGATGGTCTCCATACACCTTTGAATATGCTTAGATCTTCTTGAATGTGAAAGAAAAATGGTGGTGAATGTGGTGTAGGTGTGGCCGAGAGCAAGAGGGAGAGGAAGAGAGGTTTTGGTGAGTTTGAAATGTAAGATAAGGTTTTGAGACTTTCATGTAGTCTTATAATCCTCCACCAACTAATTAACCAAAGGACCATAATTAAGCATCTTTGACCAACTAAGACTCAAGTCAACATGGGAGGTGATGTGGGGCCTTCATGGGGCCGGCCTCACATAAGGGGGGGGGGGGGGAGTAAAGTGCTCAAGTTTGGAAGTTTAAGGGTAAGAAGGAAACTTGAAGGTTAAGTGTGATGTTAAGTGTGTTTAAGTGTTCTTAAGGGTTTTAGTGTGTTTGATGACCATTACTAGCTTTAAAACACTAAAACTATGCTTCTAGTTTATTATTGATGTTTTGGTAGCATCCGGTTAATTGTTCGGTTGTCGGTTCGTTAAAGGTGATGCTAAGTGTGTTTAAGTGTTCTTAAGGGTTTTAGTGTGTTTGATGACCATTACTAGCTTTAAAACACTAAAACTATGCTTCTAGTTTATTTTTGATGTTTTGGTAACGTCCAGTTAATTGTTCGGTTGTCGGTTCGTTAAAGTGCTAAATTGTGTAATTTATAAGGTATGAAGTACCTTTTGTGCCATGGTTTCATTCCCGACACTTTACAAGTTATTCTGGATGTTCAATTATTATTTCTGCATGTTATTTTAGCTTAAATTTGCAGAATTTTGCTGAAATGTGCAGAATTTGGTGTTTATGGTGCGTTTCGGATAGTTTTTAGTGCTTAGTTAAGCTTCCGAAAAGTGTTAATATAAACCCTTGTTTCCCCACTTGGGTTTAAATATATTTTTGATGTCGGACCTACATCTAAGTCCTAAATCTATTGTTTAATTGAGCACTGAAACTATGCTGACACAGTTTATCTAACCGGTGAGTTTACTAATTGTTTTGATGCAATGCTTAATTTATTTCACAATGCGATAAATGAAATATGTAACATGCATGATTTATATGTTTGACATGCAAGCATATAATGTTGACGTTTAAAGCACATAAATGTAGGAAATAAATAATATTAAAATAGTACAGAAGTTATCGGTTTCGTGCCGATTGTCACATTTACGGTCTATATAAAGCACATTAACTGCCTGTAAGGGGGTTAGAAGGGTGGTTTGGGTAAAGTTCTTGCCTCGTTCAGTGTATAAATCATGCGAGGACTTGATTCAAGATTATTAGGACTTCTCATGAGGCAGATAGCATCAAATCAGGGGAAGTAAGAACGCCTTGAATCCCTTATAAATAAACTACTGTTAAAACTTTAAACCAGCCTTGTGGGTTTGTATCCCTGCTGACTCAGACCAATATGGCCGAGGATAGTGTTGCCTCCAAAAGAGGGACATACCGCATTTTGCATTAATAACTTACTTAATTATCTTCCAATATTCCGGCCTTGTGGGACTGTATTGACTCAGACCAATATGACCGAGGATAGCGTTGCCTCCAAAAGAGGGACATGCCACTATAACTAAGATAATCTCTTAAAAAGCCTAAAGTCCAGAAATCATCAAAGGATATGTAAAAGAGGAATCAGAATCAACTAATTCTATCCTGTTTATTGTTCCTTTTAATATTTTATTTTCTTTTTAATTTTATTTACTAACATCTTTTCTCAAAAAAATTTATTACATTAGACGTTGAAAATATTCCAGTATTAAAAGCTCTTGTGTCCTTGGACGACCTCGGTATCTTACCATCACTATACTACGCCAACGACGGGTGTACTTGCCCTAACGTGTTGTAGAGAGTGATCGTGTTATATCGTGTTTTATAAATTTAAAGCTTGATAAACGAGTAAAAGTGCTAAAGATACATCAAAAACTAAACTCACGCTCCACCAGTCATTTAGACATGTGAAGAGAAGGCAGTCGACAAAGTCAGTTAGAGAAGTTGAAACCCTTACAGTGGAAAGAAGGAGAAGTAGAGGTAGGCCCAAGTTGACTTGGGACAAGCGTATTAAGCATCATTTGATAGATTTGCATCTCATGGTCCATGATAAGAGTACGTGGAGACGTAAGATTAAGGTTAAGGACTTTTAGGGGACGGTATGGTTGTGTCCTAGCTTTGTTTTAAGCTTAGTTTTCTTTTACACTTTAGGTAGGCCTACATCAGTTGGGTTTCTTGTTTATGCCTATTTGGTGTTTTCCGATGATATGCGTTTCTTGTATTTTGCATATTTGGTGTTTTCTAATGATATATTTGATTATTGCTATGCTTATATTTCCATCTTTTGTTGCGTCTATGTGTCTATTGTTTGTCTAGGGGGGACGGGGCGCCCCGTGAAACCCCATCCACCACGCGTGGAACCCAAAGAACACCGTCGCCACCACTTTTGAAAACGCGTGGACTTTAAAACGCGTCAAATGTTTAACGCGTTGTAATTTGAAAATTGGAGAACATAAATTGTAAAAATCGAGATCCTTACCCATGGTTACACACCTTCTGGCTTTGTGCTGCTGCAAGGGAAATGAAGAAGAAAATTGAAGAAGCTAGGTCCGGATTAGGGTTTTAGAGAATGGTTGGAAGGTATGGGCCCTTGGGTTGATCATAATCGACCCATTCATCACAGGGCTTGGATTAAGTAATTGTGGTCTTGTAGAGTGTGGACAACTATCATTATGTATGTTTTATTTTTATATATTTATTTTTAAGTTGTAGTCTAAAATATTTCTATAAATATTGTTTTTTATTTAAATGAAATTTATAATTCATAATTTTTGTTTTATTGTTAATTTATAATTTAAAAACAAAAAAAAGAGGTTGTGAGTGATGGAATTCCATCATAAGTGATGGGCATTTCTACTAAAATCCATCACTAGTGATGAAATAATGCCTAATGACATGGCGGAACTTGATTGGAAGTTGTGAGTGATGAAATTCCATCACTAGTGGAGCGCCCCTACCCCCTTAGAGCAGGGGTCTCTTTGGAAGCATCCTCTTTATCCTTCAGATAGAGTTAAGGTTTGCTTACATCTCACTGTCCCCATACCCTACCAATAGTTTTTGCTAGTTGTGGGATTTACCGGGTATGATTGTTGTTGTTGTTGAACAGTTGAATTTATCGAACCAAACCAACATTAAAACCAATATATAAATAATATTTAGTTGTTATATTCGACTATATTATTGGGAAGAATTACCTCTTGTAGGGAGACCAATGTTCAATCCTTGAGAGGTGTAATTTAGTTTAGGATTTATTAGGGAGAAAAGCTTTGTCGTTCATATATATATATAGGGTAAGGTTATTGTAAAAAAGGTTAAAAGTGTGAGAAATATTGTGGAGATGACATGTGTCCTTAATCTAAACTAATTTAAAAGGGTAAATGTTAGGGATATAATTTTATTGGTTATGGATCACGGATCCTCGGTATAGCCTAGGTCAAGGATCCTCAGTTCAGTCTGGATCGAGGATCCTCAGGAAATGGTGCAGGAAGACTAAGGATCCAGGATCCTCTTTGATATTCTAAAAGTAACAATTGTTTCCATCATCCTTTAGCTTGTTTTGCAGGATCCTCTTTGATATTCTAAAAGGATCCAGGATCCTCTTTGAAGGAGACATATTCCAACCGAGATTCCAGGAGAATATGTTCCTTATTATGGCACGTGCATAGAGTATATGACCATTATGGTGATCGTGGGTGACTAGCACATAATTCGGATAGTTAGTTACTTAGATATTTTTCTATTTTTGAAGGGGATAACAAGCTATTATTAGCAAGATAGTTACACACATTCACACATTCGAACTCAGAGAAGCTCATTGGCGATTACACACACAAACACACTAGAAATCCTTGTAACAAGTTGTTATCATCCAAAGTTGTAATCTTTATTGTTCAATATAGTTGATAGTGATAGTTTTCACTATCCGAGGTTTTTTATGCCAGAGATCATTCATTGATTAAGGGATTTTTCCTCGTATAAATCCTTGTGTTCATCATCATTTTCATTAAATCATTATCCATACGTTTATTCATTTAACCAATCATCCTACCTCACAAAAATCAGATTTGGTTACATTATCCTTGTGTGATTTTTGACCAAAACAGTTTGGCGCCCACCGTGGGGCAATCAGTGCTTCATTCTTGAAAATTCTGCTTATTTCATTCATTTATGTTCATTACCTTCAACCACATGGCTTCTCTAGGGAGAAACACTTCGAGCTCTATGTCAATGATCAACTCATCATAGGGAATTCCACCGTTGCCTCCTGTTTCTTCTGGATCCCAGAAGAATGCTGAGAATGCTGCGAAGAAGACAACCCCCGTTATCACAAAAGCAACTACTATTGTTTCTTCTGCTTCTACTAACAATGATCTTTATTCTTTGATTTTGTAGATAAAAGATTACATGCAATAGCAAGATAAAACCAATGACAGGATCCTTCATGAGATTGATGAAATCAAGAAATTGAAGAGATCAGTAGAGGATCACTCTCCATTGGTGCCCAGATCATTGGATTTCACTACTCCAGCAACAACTGTTCAGCATTCTATGGCATCAGGTGTCCAGTACCATGGAGGATCATCAAGTATGCACTATGGATCATCAGCTATGACACAGACTCAAGGATCCTACTTCCAGCCTTCAGGATCCTCTCTTCAGCCTCAAGGATCCTCCTTCCAGCATCAAGGATCCTTCCCTAGTTCGGGAGGATACATGGGGACGCTGTCAGTTCAAGGATCCTACCCTCATCATCAAGGATCCTCATCACAGGTTCAAGGATCCTCATCGCAGGTTCAAGGATCCATGGAGTATCATCCAAGACCTTCTGCTCTGATGTATACTGGATCCAACATCTTTCAGGATCAAGGATCCTTAGGGAGCCAATAACCCAGAAGTTCAGAGATTCATGTGGGAGACTTCATTCCCATGCAGACCATTGCTTCATCCAGTCCCACGATTACACCAAAGCTTCCACAATTTGGATTCACATCTGGGATCCCAGCCTCGAATCAGTTAGGAGGTAACACTTTCAATACATCTTATAATACTAACCATGGTTTTGTGCAGGAACCAGGGATCAACCAAGCTATGGCAAGGGAGTTGCAAAAACTCAAGGATATGATATCAAGTGTCTCGGGAGTGGTTAAACCCATTCCAGAGATTCCGGATGGGAGTCAGAGGGTGTCTCGCTTTGCACCACCTATATGTAATGCAGAGATACCAAAGAGGTTTCAAAAACCAAATATGAAGCTCTATGATGCCACAACTGATCCAGAAGAGCATGTAGCTCAATACAGGGAGAGAATAGAGATCAACCCCATTCCAGAAAGGTTAAAGGAAGCATGTCTTTGCAAGGGTTTCGGATCCACACTGACAGGATCAGCTGTTAAATGGCTGCTAAGTCTTCCCCCTTACTCTATTACCTCATTTGCTAATCTGGTTAACTTGTTCCATAGCCAATTTTCATGTAGTAGGAGATTTGAACGATTAACTAGTGATTTATATAGGGTAACCCAAGGTCATAATGAATCATTAAGGGATTACATAACTAAATTCAGTAGAGAATCCTTAGAAATTCCTAACTTAGATATTGCAACAGCTGTTGAAGCTTTTAAAATGGGTTTACTTAAGGATTCACAATTCTATGATGATCTTGTTATGACACCTTGCGGGAACCTTGATGAAGTAAGAAACAGGGCCCTTAGGTTCATCCGATTAGAGGATGACAAAAGGATCCAGGAGAGACAGTCAGGATCCTCAAAACAGGAAAAGCAAGGATCCTATTTCAGGAATAACAAATCCAAGTCATACAATAAGTCTGACAATCAGAATGTGCATGCTATGGAGCAAGAGGAAGTTGATGAGGATTATCCTCCTATTTCTGAGTATTGTTTTGCTGTTGATAATAGTGAACTAATCCTTGCTATGCAGAATTTAGGTGATAAAGCCAGATGGCCAAGAAAGAATGACAAGCCAGCTGCTACCAAAGACAAATCGAAGTGGTGTGCTTATCATGAAGACTTTGGTCCTCTCACAGATGAGTGCATAGCACTAAGGAAAGAGATTGGTTACCTTTTAAGCAAAGGATACTTGAAGGAGTTATTCGGAAGGAAGAAATCAAGGATCTAGGATCCTGAGAAAGTTCCTAAAAAGGCTCCTACTCCACCAGCCGATGCTCAAATCATTAATTTCATCTCTGGTGGATCTGACATATGTGGCACTTCATTTTCCGCAGCTAAGAGGCATGCAAAAGAGACAAAGATGGAGAATGGGGATAGACCTATTCGAACTTCCATCCTTACAAAGGAAAAAGTGATATCCTTTGATGAGGATGACGATGTGGATATACAGGATCCTCATCATGATGGTCTCGTTATTACATTATTTATCTCTAACCATTTTGTTCGCATGATTCTCATTGATGGGGGAAGCTCAGTGAACATTATCCAACTAGATGTCCTCAAAAGAATGAACATTCCTGAATCCGACATCGTTCCAAGATCATCAGTCCTTGTAGGATTCAGCGGAGAGACCAAAAATACATTGGGGGACATCAAACTTCCTATTTATATAGAGGGAGTAAATTCTGTTCAAAAATTTTGTGTCATAGATTGCTTATCTTGTTGTAATGTTATCCTTGGCAGGCCATGGGTACATGATATGAAAGCAGTACCCTCAACATATCATCAGTGTGTGAAGCTCCCTACTCCATGGGGTGTGGTGAAAATTGAAAGTGATCAGCAAGAAGCTAAGAATTGCTATACATCATCAATGAAGCCAACCTCTAAGCCTAGGGAGGCATAGCAATTAAAGTGCCCTCCAAGAGATGTCCTGGAGGCAAGAGAACAAGATGTGAAGGATATTCTGCTGAACCCGGAGGATCCTGAATCCCAGATTTTTATAGGATCCGGGATCCTTGACAGTATTGAACAGGATTTAATATCCTACTTGAAAAGAAGAAAAACCACCTTTGCTTGGAAACATGAAGACATGACAGGTATTTCTAAAGATGTAATTACTCATAAACTTGGTATTGATAGGTCCTTCAAACCAATACATCAAAAAAGGAGGAAGTTTGCACCTGAAAGAAATGTCATTATCCAAGAAGAGGTAGACAGATTGCTCAAAGCAGGTATGATTAGAGAAGTTAAGTATCCAAGATGGTTAGCCAATGTGGTAGTTGTTCAGAAAAAGAATGGAAAGTGGAGGGTATGTGTTGACTTTACTGATTTAAACAAATCATGTCCCAAGGATCCTTTCCCTTTACCCCACATTGACTCCATGGTGGATGCTATAGCGGGTCATGAGTTGTTAACTTTTATGGATGCTTCATCTGGATTCCAGCAAATTCAGATGGAACCATCTGATCAAGAGGATACAGCTTTTATGACCCCTACTGGTATCTATTGTTATATTGCTATGCCCTTTGGACTAAGAAATGCAGGTGCTACATACCAAAGGCTAGTAAATATGATGTTTAAAGAACAGATTAGACACACAATGGAAGTCTATATAGATGACATGGTGGTTAAGTCCAAAAGAGCTGAGGATCACCTTAAGGATTTGGAAGAAGCATTTAATATCCTTGATAGATACAACATGAAACTGAATCCTTCCAAATGCCACTTTGGAGTAAAAGCTGGCAAATTCTTAGGTTATGTTAGGGGAGGATTTTCCAAATCCTAAGGATCACGGGTCCTCAAGTGCTACCAGGATCATGGATCCTCAATTCTATTTGAATTAAGGATCCTCAGCAGGTGTCGCAGGATCAGGATTCAGGATCACTGTTGTTATCCTACTACTAACAATTGTCTTCCTTGTATGTAAACTTGTTTTGCAGGAACGAGAGCATGGACCAAGTCTCACCTAAGTTCCTGGAGTATATTCCCTCAATATTCTGCACGTGCTTGACCATTGTGAACGTTATGGAGATCGTGGGGAGAGTGCACAAATTGCGGATAGTTAGTTATACTAGTTATTTTCTAATTTAAAATGGGGATGACAAGCTTGATAAAAAAACTTAGCTAATTTTGGCATACACACACACTCGTAACAGCTCTCAGTCAGCTCTCAAGCAATACTTGGCGATTTCATACACTTTTTTGCACATTGCACACTAGTGATCCTTGTAACAAGCTTGTTATCATCCCGACTTGTAATCTTATTTTTGTTTAATCTTAGTTGGTGATCGGTAGTTTCCATCACCCGAGGTTTTTTTTGCCGGAGATTAACTATTGATCAAGGGCTTTTTCCTCGTATAAATCTCTATGTCATTTGTTCATTACATTTCAGAGTGATCCTTAATATTGTTCATTGATTCAAGCATCACACCTCACAACAGAAAGTTTGGTTGCATTATCTTTGCTTGATTTTTGACCAAAACAGTTTGGCGCCCACCGTGGGGTAATTGGTGCTTCGTTCTTGAGAAATTATTGTTCTTGTGATCATTTCGGTTCATCACAACCAAGCAGATGGCTTCTTCAGCAAAGAACACATCAAGCTCTATGCCGGCAATGAGTTCTTCACAGGGCGTTCCTCCTTTGCCTCCACCACCTTCTGGATCCCAGAAGAACGCTGAAAATGCTGCAAAGAGACAAACCCCCATTTTCCCAAAACCACCAACTTCTTCTGTTTCCTCTAATCCTACTACTAATGATCTTTTTACTCTGATTTTGCAGATGAGAGATCGCATGCAAGAGCAGGACAAAACCAATGAAAGGATCCTCCAGGAGATTGGTGATATCAAGAAACAGAAGAAATCAGTGGAGGATCACTCTCCTCTGATACCAAGGTCATTGAATTTTGACACTCCAGTTGTAACTACCCTACAATCGGCAGTTCCAGACATCCAGTATCAAAGTGGTCCATCAGAGAGGCGTTATGGAACAGCAACTATGAGTCAAGCATTTGGCTCTCACTTCCAGCCTCAAGGATCCTGCTTTCAGCCATCGGGATCCTCTTTTTAACATCAGGGATCCTTAGTCAGCTCAGGAGGATATTTGGGAATGCACACAGTTAAAGGATCCTCCCAGGGTCAAGGATCCTCCCAGGTCCAAGGATCCTCTCAGGTCCAAGGATCCTCCATGGCCCCAAGGATCCTTTCAGGTTCAAGGATCCTCTCAGCTTCAAGGATCCAACATCTTTCAGGATCAAGGATTCTTAAGAAGTATGCAGCCTCCAAGCTCAGATGTTCATCAAGGAGACTTTATACCAATGCAGACCGTTGCTTCCACTGACCCTTCAATCATACCGGAACCCCGTCAATATGGATTCACATCTGCAAGTCCAAACTTGAATCCTATGGGAGGTAACACTTTTAATAATTCATATAACACTAACCATGGCTCTATGCAGGATACAGGTATCAATCAGGCTATGGCTAGGGAGTTACAGAAGCTTAAGGATATGATATCCAACGTACCAGGAGTGGTTAAACCCATTCCTGAAATTACAGATGGTAGCCATAGGATATCTCGCTTTGCACCACCTATTTGTGATGCTGAGATACCCAAAAGGTTCCAAATACCAACTATGAAGCTATATGATGGTTCAACGGATCCAGAGGAACATGTAGCCCAATACAGGGAGAGGATGGAGATCAATCCAATTCCTGAGAGGTTAAAAGAAGCATGTCTATGCAAGGGTTTTGGATCCACACTCACAGGATCTGCTCTTAAATGGCTGCTAAGTCTCCCCCCTTACTCTATTACTTCATTTGCTAATCTAGTTAATTTGTTTAATAGTCAATTCTCTTGTAGTAGAAAATTTGAACGATTAACTAGTGACCTATATAGGGTAACACAAGGTCAAAATGAATCACTTTGAGATTACATCACTAAGTTTAGTAAAGAATCCTTAGATATCCCTAACCTGGATATAGCTACGGCTATAGAAGCCTTTAAAATGGGTTTGCTTAGGGATTCATAGTTCTATGATGATCTTGTTATGACCCCATGCAGGAATCTTGATGAAGTAAGAACCAGGGCCCTTAGGTTCATCCACCTAGAGGATGACAAAAGGATCCAGGAGAGATTGACAGGATCCTCAAAATAGGAAAAGCAAGGATCCTACTTTAAGAATAACAAGTTCAAGTCCTACAACAAGTCTGACAACCAGAATGTGCATGCAGTAGAGCAAAAAGAGGATGATGAGGATTATCCTCCAATTTCTGAATACTGTTTTTCTGTTGATAACAATGAGCTAATTCTTGCAATGCAGAATCTAGGTGAGAAAGCTAGGTGGCCAAGAAAAAGTGATAAACCAGCTGCTACAAAAGACAAATCCAAGTGGTGTGCATATCATGAGGATTTCGGACATCTCACTGAAGAGTGTATTGCACTTAGAAAAGAAATTGGTTACTTGTTAAGCAAGGGGCACTTGAAGGAGCTTTTGGGACGAAAGAAGTCAAGGATCCAGGATCCTGAAAGGATCCCGGAAAAGGCTCCTGCTCCTCCAGCAGATGCACAAGTTATAAACTTCATATCCGGTGGATCAGACATTTGTGGTACTTCCTTTTCAGCAGCCAAAAGACATGCCAAGGAAACCAAGATGGATAATGGAGACAGACCCATCCGGACCTCCACTGTCACCAAGGATAAGATCATAACTTTTGATGAGGATGATCGTGTCGATGTTCAGGATCCTCATCATGATGGTCTTGTTATTACTCTGTTCATTTCTAATCATTTTGTTCGCAGGATCCTGATAGATGGAGGAAGTTCAGTCAACATCATCCAGCTTGATGTCCTCAAGAAGATAAACATTCCTGAATCAGACATTGTTCCAAGATCCTCAGTACTTGTGGGATTCAGCGGAGAGACCAAAAATACATTGGGGGACATCAAACTCCCCATCTATATTGAAGGACTCCATTCTTATCAAAAATTTTGTGTTACAGATTGCTTATCTTGTTGTAATGTTATCCTTGGCAGGCCATGGATACATGACATGAAGGCAGTCCCATCTACCTATCATCAATGTGTAAAGCTTCCTAGTCCGTGGGGGGTGGTGAAAATTGAGAGTGATCAACAAGAAGCTGAAAATTGTTACACATCATCAATGAAGCCAGCCTCAAGACCAAGGGAGCAATAGCAACTAAAGTATCCTCCAAGAGATGTCTTGGAGGCAAGAGAACAGGACGTGAAAGAAATCCTTATGGATCCCCATGATCCTGAATCCATCGTCTTCATAGGATCAGGGATCCTCAGCAACATTGAACAAGATCTAGTATCCTTCCTTAAGAGGAGGAAAACCACCTTTGCCTGGAAGCATGAGGATATGACAGGTATATCTAAAGATATAATTACTCATAAGCTTGGCATTGACAGGTCATTCAAGCCTATACATCAGAAGAGGAGGAAGTTTGCACCTGAAAGGAATGCTATTATCCAGGAAGAGGTAGATAAACTACTTCGGGCAGGTATGATAAGAGAGGTCAAGTATCCAAGGTGGTTAGCATTGTGGTTGTTGTTCAAAAGAAGAATGGAAAGTGGAGGGTATGTGTCGATTTTACTGATTTAAACAAGGCATGTCCGAAGGATCCTTTCCCATTACCCCACATTGACTCCATGGTGGATGCTACCGCGAGTCATGAGTTGTTGACTTTTATGGATGCTTCATCTGGATTTCAACAAATTCAGATGGAACCATCTGATCAAGAGGATACAGCCTTTATGACCCCAACTGATATATATTGTTATATTGCTATGCCATTTGGATTAAGGAATGCAGGTGCTACATATCAAAGGCTAGTCAATATGATGTTCAAGGAACAAATTGGACACACTATGGAAGTTTACATAGACGACATGGTGGTTAAATCCAAGAAAGCTGAGGATCACCTTATAGACTTGGAGGAAGTATTCAATATCCTTGATAAATTTAATATGAAACTAAATCCTTCCAAATGTCACTTTGGTGTTAAAGCAGGTAAATTCCTAAGCTATATGGTGACTAAAAGAGGCATTGAAGCAAGTCCAGAGAAAATCAAGGCTATCGTGAATATCAAATCTCCTGCCAATGCTAAGGATGTACAAAGATTGACAGGCAGGATAGCAGCCTTAAACAGGTTCATATCCAAATCCTCAGAAAAATGTAAAGAATTCTATGACATTTTGAGGAAGAACAAGAAATTTGAGTGGACTGAAAAGCATGAAAATGCTCTCAAAGCTCTTAAGAATTACCTATCCTCAGCCCCTGCCTTGATGAAACCAGAGAAAGGGGATATATTATCCTTGTATTTAGCGGTATCCTCTAAAGCAGTAAGTGCGGTCCTTGTTAAGGATCACGAAGGTACACAACATCATGTCTATTATGTAAGTAAGAGTTTGCTTGATGCTGAATCCAGGTATTCACATTTAGAAAAACTTATCCTTGCATTAATTATGGCATCTACTAAATTAAGACATTATTTTGAAACTCATGCCATTATTGTTAAGACTAATTTTCCAATTAAGAATGTTCTTAGGAAACCTGAAATGTCAGGAAGGATGGCTAAGTAGGCAGTGAAGCTTAGTGCATATGATATAAGATATGAACCAAGGACTGCCATCAAATCCCAAGCCTTAGCTGACTTTGTGGCATATTTCAGTAGTGACTTGCAAAGGGAAGCTGAATTAGAAGTCCAACAGCTTGAAGAAACTAAGGATCCTTGGATACTCTTCACTGATGGAGCTTCTAATGTCAAAGGAACTGGACTTGGAATACTACTAAAATCGCCACAGGGGACATAATACCCCACTCCATAGCTTGTGAGTTCCAAACTACTAATAATGAGGCTGAATATGAAGCCTTGATAGCTGGTTTGCAAATCGCTAAGCATATGAGGATCAGGTATCTTGAGGTACATGTGGATTCATTGTTAATTACTAATCACTTTAATGGATCCTATGCTGTTAAAGGTGAAAAGCTAATCAAATATTTAGAGATAGTCAAAGAATTGGCACTCTCTTTTGTTTCCTTTAGTTTGACACAGGTACCAAGGGAAGAGAATGCAGAGGTTGATGCATTAGCCAATCTAGGATCATCCTTGAAGATCCCGGAGGATATCAGGATCCCTATTATCCACATACTGACCCCTGCTATCGAGGATCATGTAGCCATGGAGATAGGAGAGGATTCTGCAATCATCCCTAGTGATGATACTCAATCTCATTCAGGATCATGGATCCTTCCAATCATGAGATACATACAACATGGAGAAATTCCCACAGGAGAAAACCCCAGGGCTTTCAAAATTAAGGTATCTCAATTTACAATATTGAATAACATGTTGTATAAACGATCTCTTGCAGGACCATATCTAAGATGCATTGAGGATCCTGAAATCCAAGAAGTCCTAAAGGATTTCCATGAAGGAGATTGTGGAAACCACACTAGGGGCAGGGCATTATTCTCAAGGATCCTGAGGACAGGATACTATTGGCCTACCATGAAGAAGGATGCTGTGGAATATGCCAAGAAGTGTGATCCTTGTCAAAGACATAGTAATATCCTTCACCAACCAGCAGAACTTTTGCATCCTATATCCTCTTCTTGGCCATTTATGAGATGGGGAATGGATATAGTTGGTAAGCTTCCTAAGGCACCTGGTGGAAAAGTATTCATGCTTGCTATGACTGATTACTTCTCCAAGTGGATAGAGGCTGAAGCCTTTGCTCAAGTCAGAGAAAAGGAAGTGATATCCTTTATTAAGAGAAACATTATTACTAGATTCGGTATCCCTTCTGAAATTGTTTGTGATAATGGATCCCAATTTATTGGTGTAACACCTGTGTCTCCACGGCCATCAAACAAATACCAAGCCAATGAAATATTGTATTTCATAATTTGGACTTGTATAAATATGTGTATCTTTTGCACATATCAACTCTTGTTCGATTTCAAGCTCTAAATCGCTTTCTGGAAGGTTATACACGCTCTGATGCGTAAATATAACCAGTTTAATCCAACGAACACTCTGGAATAGTGAAATAGGCTTAACATACCTTAAATAACCTTTACATAACTTAGATATAAGTTTTGGAAGGTTTGGTATGGTGAAATCAAAGTTTAATCGCTTACAGGGACTAAAGTTGACAAACTGCGAAAGTATGCCAATTTGAACTGTAACAGACATTCCGGAACATAACCATAAGTTAAACACACCTTAAATATCCTTTGCATAGCTTAGAAATAGGCTTTGAGGGGTTCGGTGTGCTAAAATAAACTTTTGTGTCATTCAGGGACTAAAAGTGTCAAAAAGTGCACAAGTTTGCATTTTCGCGCATAACTTACGTTCTGAATACATCCGGACATCCAAAAATTTATGTAAGCATGACTACATCATATTTTAGTGTTCGCCTTAAGAAAAATCCATTCGTCACGTCATTTGGATTGTTTTTCGCGCTTGTGCGCATTCCGTCGTAATTAAGCGAACATCGCGTTCGTACGGCTAAACGAACCGACATCCGAGATATTTTTGAGCACATTTTAAGTTCCCTATACTTTAACTTCATTTTAGAGCTTTGAAATGGGGTTAACGGGCCTTAAACGTGTCAAAAATGGCCTAAATACAGTTCAGGGACCAAAACTGTAATTCTGCCAAACTGCACCATACGATGCGTATGGTATATATACCATACGATGCGTATGGGGTCTGCAGACCAGGTTCAGTGTATTAACAGCCTGTTTGCAGCTGTTTTAACCTCAACCACATGTTTGCAACTTGCCTAATCTGTTGATAAACATCATTTTTAGCCACCATAAGGTTCCGACAAGTGTACGCCTTGGATTCGATCACGTACTACGAGAAACGATCCTAACGGCTCTACTTTTCCTATAAATACCCACCCCCCTTTGGCTTAAAAACCCACAAGAATTCTGATTTGAGAGCTCTAAGTTGAAACCATTGTTTCATACCTGAGTTCTTGAATCGGGATTAGCATTCGGGGACCCTGGGTAAGTATTCTTTCGTTCTTTTCCTTATTTTTACTGCTTTTCGAGTCAGAAAGTCAAACTTTGTTTGACTTTCAGCGTTGACCAGTAATGGTCAATGCGAAGTTCGTTTGAACTTCGCAACGTGAGTGTAATCACGTTGGTCATAGTCCCTTGGGACTATGCCCACTGATTACCACGTTGTCTAGGGTCGTAGGGTAGGCGATCTAATAAATCGCCTATACCTTCGAACTCGACCCAGTTTGGTCGATCATTAGGATCCGACCAAATACATTAGGTGACCATAGTAGGTAGGGAATAACCTTCCGAGGTTATACCCTATGGTCACATCGTTTAAGTAGTTGTATGATAGGTAGTTTATATGCCTTAGGTAAATTACCAGAATACCCTTTTCATGTATAATTGGTAATTTAGCATATGTAACCTAAACTTTTGTCACATAACTGATTATGCAACATGTTTAGGCATATAACACTTGTCATAGGACTAGTTAGGCGGTCCGAACGCGTTTCATGCGAACGACGCGTTAAAGTAGCATAAGCTACCTAAACGGGTCGTAATGGGTCGAATGCACTTAGATTAAGGTTTCATTAGTATGTAGGCTTTGTTAAACCATATGACACGAGTCTCTATACTCGTTTGGTTTACGAACCCTCATTCTATCAGATCTTCCGTTTTAGGTCCGGTTAATTAACGTAGTTACCTATTTAGGTGCCGTTTGATTCCGTGATCTCTAGCATTGCTTGGTGATTATCTTTAGACATCTGAGCAATCTCAAGTGAGTACATAGACCCCTCTTTTACTGTTTTCCAAACTGTTTTGGGGTGGAACACATGTGCCTACTTGTTACTTTCCTGCTTTCCAGTTTTCACATCATATACTGCTATGTTCGTTAGTACATTATAGTACATGATTTCATTACATTTTATGCTATGTATGTCCATTGTGTGCATACTTAGTACATTGTTTTACATTACATTTTGTTGCATATGCTCATCCAGTATATGAACACTTTGACATATTACCCAATACATTTGACAATTGATTTGACATAGACATTTCGGCATAGACATTTTAACATGATTGACATTTGATCATGCATTTCCCACAAAACATAACTTTGATTTAAACCAAGTTTTACTTCAATACTTTGTTTTTGTGCATATGGTTTAGTTGAGACCTTTCACTTGCCATACATGACATATTTGACATAGACATTTGACATGGATATTTGACATAGACATTTGACATGGATATTTGACATAGACATTTGACATGGATATTTGACATAGACATTTTGACATGATTTACATCTTGACATGAACATTTTACATTGTTTGGTTTGGTTTGATTAAGTGATTAAGTAACGATGCGTGTGTAATATGATACAAGCATGGTGGATACGCCGCTGGTACTTCCTATATATAAGTGTTTGTATGGTATTACATGTCGTAACGTTATTTGAATCATTTCAGTTTGAGACATAGAACATTCTATACAAATAACATATTTTTCACAAGACATTGATTTACAAACAACTTATCTAATACAAACTCATTTTATATGGTTATTCATTTAACCATACATTATTTATACATATCATCTGATCTTATCGATTTTCAAATGATTTACAAAACAAAGCAAATAACAAGGTTCATGACTAAACATTTTCTCAAACATAAGTCATGAAGCCTATTTTCACAAAACCTATGTATCTCACCGGCATTTTTATGCTGACGTACCATATTTTCACATGTGTTTTTCAGGAACTGTTGCATAAGATGATCAAGATACATATAGGCAGACTTGGGCTTTAGTGACAATAAAAGATGCAGACTAGTTAATTATGTTGTATTTCCATGTTTGTTTAGACATTGTAACACTTATATTGAATAAAACGAAACTTTAATTTCCAAGGTTGTGAAACATTAATTCTGTTACAACACTCCCCGACGTTTCCGCCACGTTTTGTATGTTCCACGTGGTCGGGGTGTGACAGAAAAGATGGTATCAGAGCTAATGGTTATAGGGAATTAGGTTATTAGTAATGCTTTGACCTAGTCTATAACCTTCTTAGGACCCTAACGCGAGTTTACTTGCGTTTAGTCATAAAACAATACCGTCACCTATCCTTAGGCGACGACCACAACAAGAACATAAATTTCAAAACCGCTTTGAAAACTAATCATCTGTTCTAGGATGATTGATTACTAGGTTTTGAACCCTCAGTTATAAGGTTTTGAACCCTTTTGAATTTTCAAACTCTTGCCAAAGTTTTGAGTCCTAAATAATGTGAACACGTGCAAACTGGAAGGGTGAATGCCTGTATTCTGGGTTTTCTGTCTAGGCAAGCACTTCGTATACATCTCAACCAGACGCGAGACCAGTTGTGCTTACCTGGGAATTCTTGGGATGAGTGTTCACTTATAGGCGAGCATGTCTTCGCGATACATTATTTTTGACCTATTTACTTTGATTTTTCACCGAGGTCGTTTGTTGCTTTGTAGTAACAAACAAATGACCACTATCCTTGCTTTCATCAGATTTGTTTCATCTCATTCTTTTCGTCTAAATCTCTCACTCGTTTCTTTTCATGTTTCCTCTTTTAGAATGCCTCCTCGACGCGAGAACCAGATAGCGACTGCCGAGCTGGCAGAAATCATTGCGCAGCAAATGGCTGCTCAATTCCCAAACCTCTTTGCTCAATGGAATCAAGCCAACAACAACAACAATGTTACATGCAAATACAAGGATTTTAACCAGGCTAAACCACTCAAGTTTAGTGGTTCTGAAGGGGCGACTGGGCTTCTTCAATGGTTCGAGAGCATTGAGAATACTTTCCGCCACGTGCAGTGTCCTGACAATCGCAAGGTTGAGTTTTCTTCGAGTGTGTTTCAGAAGAGGGCTCTCACATGGTGGAACGGGGTTATGAGGGATCGTGGTGCAGAAGTTGCTCTAGCACAGACATGGGCCGAACTTAGGGCTCTCATGATGAAGGAGTTTTGTCCTCGTCACGAGATCAGGGCTTTGGAAAGGGAATTTGATGATCTTAAGCAAGACAGCGGTGAGCATCGAGCCTACATGGACCGTTATGAGGAGTTAAGTCTGTTATGCCCAAACATGGTCACACCTTTGGATAAGGCGATCGAAAAGTACATTGATGGCCTTCCCGACTCAATACAAGACATTTTGACTGGTAGCAACCCTACTACTGTTAGGCAGGCCATTGAGTTATCTGCAACCTTGACTGAATCGCAGATCAGGAAACGTAAGCTTTTCCGAAAGGGTGACAAGAAACTGGTCGAGGAATCGAAACCAATCGAGGAATCAAAGACCATGGATGAACAGACTGGATCCTCTAAGAAGTCAAAGAAGCGAAAGGCTTCTCAGAACTTCGCCGTGGTCGCTCACAATGATCAAGCCGTCCCCAACCAACCAGCTCAACCCCCTGCCAGGAAACCCTACAAAGGAGCTGCACCCATGTGCAACCAATGTGGCCTACATCATCATGCTGGTGTGAAGTGCCGCACATGCCAAGTTTGCGGACTTATAGGTCATACAGCGAGGGTTTGCCCAACAGCAGCAGCACCAAATCAGATTAACAACAATCCTGCTCAAGCTCGTTTCCCACTGGGATCTTGCTACAACTGTGGCGAGATGGGCCATTTTAGTAGGAATTGCCCAAGACTTGCTAATGCAAATCTAGCGCAGGGATGAGTATCTGATCGACAGAAGATAACGCTGTTTGGAAAATAATCGAGCTTTGTGTATTATTTTCTTTTGTTGTCACGATCCATGAAACGGTTGTTGTTATCATTGTTTATAAATAAATCTTTTATTTACATCGCAATGTATTTATGTGATTGTATGTATAAACAACATATCCTCTACAATACCGACAATCAAGGAACCGCATTCCTTGAAGAACAGACTACTTCCAAATTTCTTCCCTTGTATAATCTCTTGCGTTTCCACGAAAATCCTAAGTACCCGTTTCTTCCAAGAGAAACGATGTACGAGGCGCCAAGTTAACAGCAATCAATAACAAGATGGTAACAATTAAACAATTATGTGGTTATGTGCTTATGTGTTATCCTTTATGTGTCATGTGATCCAATTTATGTTATTCAAATCCTCGTAAAATCTTACATATCCTTGTGCAAGAGATTCATAGTAGGATACCCAAAAGGTACTACCTAAAATCCTTAATGGACTTCTACGCTGTAGTTAAAGTCCCTTGGATTATAAGGTACTACTTCGTAATTAGATCCCTTGAGTGGTCTAGTTAAACTGGATGATACAAGCTGAAAGGACTCCTTGGTGGCCTAATTAAGAAGATCCTCTGTAGATCTAATTAAAAAGGACCCTATGGTAGTCTAGTCACCGTCATCACTAGTTCGACATCTTTCCCCACAACATTATAAAACAAACTGTGCGGACTGTGCAAGGAATTCCGTAATTATGGATGCATACATAATTATGGAATTTAGTGCACGGAAATCACAGCAAGTTCTATCATGTATCTAGAGTTAACTCTATTCATTTCCAATTCTGATGAAGCATCCGTTGAGGAAAAAGGGACTAGCTATTCATTTTTCACTTCTGAAGAATATCCGTTGAGGAAATGAATATCCGTTGTTTATCTTTTCATTTCCATTCTAAAGAATAACCGTTGAGAAAAATGAATTATCCATTCATTTTCATTCTGAAGAATATCCGTTGAGGAAATGAATATCCGTTGTTTATCTTTTCATTTCCATTCTGAAGAATAACCGTTGAGAAAAATGAATTATCCATTCATTTTCGTTCTGAAGAATATCCGTTGAGAGAAATGAATATCCGTTGTTTATCTTTCATTTCCATTCTGAAGAATAACCGTTGAGGAAAATGAATTATCCATTCATTTTCGTTCTGAAGAATATCCGTTGAGGAAATGAATATCCGTTGTGTAGTCTTTCATTTCCATTCTGAAGAATAACCGTTGAGGAAAATGAATTATCCATTCATTTTCGTTCTGAAGAATATCCGTTGAGGAAATGAATATCCGTTGCGTAGTCTTTCATTTCCAACTCTGAGGAAATAACCGTTGAAAATGACCCCGTTAGTTCATTTTCGTTTCTGAAGATTTATCCGTTGAGGAAATGAATATCCGTTGTGTAATTTTTCATTTCCATTCTGAAGAATAACCGTTGAGGAAAATGAATTATCCATTCATTTTCGTTCTGAAGAATATCCGTTGAGGAAATGAATATCCGTTGCGTAGTCTTTCATTTCCAACTCTGAGGAAATAACCGTTGAAAATGACCCCGTTAGTTCATTTTCGTTTCTGAAGATTTATCCGTTGAGGAAATGAATATCCGTTGTGTAGTCTTTCATTTCCAACTCTGAGGAAATAACCGTTGAAAATGACTCCGTTAGTTCATTTTCGTTTCTGAAGATTTATCCGTTGGGGAAATGAATATCCGTTTGTCTGTCCTTCATTTCCGTACCTGAGGAAACAACCGTTGAAAATGACTCCGTTATTTCATTTTCGTTTCTGAAGATTATCCGTTGAGGAAATGAATATCCGTTTGTCTGTCCTTCATTTCCGTACCTGAGGAAACAACCGTTGAAAATGACTCCGTTATTTCATTTTCGTTTCTGAAGATTATCCGTTGAGGAAATGAATATCCGTTGATTTTTCTTTCATTTCAAATTCTGAAGAACAAACCGTTGAGGAAAATGACCCCGTTTGTTCATTTTCGTTCTGAAGAATATCCGTTGAGAGAAATGAATATCCGTGGATTATTCCTTCATTCTCATTTCTGACGAAGAATCCGTTGAGAAAGAATGAATCATCCATTCATTCTCACTTCTGAAGAATATTCGTTGAGGGAAATCTATATCCGTTTAGTTAATTCCTTATTTTCCATTTCCGAAGAACCCGTTGAAGAAAATGACTCTGTTCGTTCATTTTCGCTTCTGAAAAATATCCGTTGAGGAAAATAATCAGATTTTGCTTTACATATCTTTGATGACTATTTGACACAAAGTCATAGACAGACTCCTACGAATAAATTTCGGGACGAAATTTCCTAAAGTAGGGGAGACTGTAACACCTGTGTCTCCACGGCCATCAAACAAATACCAAGCCAATGAAATATTGTATTTCATAATTTGGACTTGTATAAATATGGGTATCTTTTGCACATATCAACTCTTGTTCGATTTCAAGCTCTAAATCGCTTTCTGGAAGGTTATACACGCTCTGATGCGTAAATATAACCAGTTTAATCCAACGAACACTCTGGAATAGTGAAATAGGCTTAACATACCTTAAATAACCTTTACATAACTTAGATATAAGTTTTGGAAGGTTTGGTATGGTGAAATCAAAGTTTAATCGCTTACAGGGACTAAAGTTGACAAACTGCGAAAGTATGCCAATTTGAACTGTAACAGACATTCCGGAACATAACCATAAGTTAAACACACCTTAAATATCCTTTGCATAGCTTAGAAATAGGCTTTGAGGGGTTCGGTGTGCTAAAATAAACTTTTGTGTCATTCAGGGACTAAAAGTGTCAAAAAGTGCACAAGTTTGCATTTTCGCGCATAACTTACGTTCTGAATACATCCGGACATCCAAAAATTTATGTAAGCATGACTACATTATATTTTAGTGTTCGCCTTAAGAAAAATCCATTCGTCACGTCATTTGGATTGTTTTTCGCGCTTGTGCGCATTCCGTCGTAATTAAGCGAACATCGCGTTCGTACGGCTAAACGAACCGACATCCGAGATATTTTTGAGCACATTTTAAGTTCCCTATACTTTAACTTCATTTTAGAGCTTTGAAATGGGGTTAACGGGCCTTAAACGTGTCAAAAATGGCCTAAATACAGTTCAGGGACCAAAACTGTAATTCTGCCAAACTGCACCATACGATGCGTATGGTATATATACCATACGATGCGTATGGGGTCTGCAGACCAGGTTCAGTGTATTAACAGCCTGTTTGCAGCTGTTTTAACCTCAACCACATGTTTGCAACTTGCCTAATCTGTTGATAAACATCATTTTTAGCCACCATAAGGTTCCGACAAGTGTACGCCTTGGATTCGATCACGTACTACGAGAAACGATCCTAACGGCTCTACTTTTCCTATAAATACCCACCCCCCTTTGGCTTAAAAACCCACAAGAATTCTGATTTGAGAGCTCTAAGTTGAAACCATTGTTTCATACCTGAGTTCTTGAATCGGGATTAGCATTCGGGGACCCTGGGTAAGTATTCTTTCGTTCTTTTCCTTATTTTTACTGCTTTTCGAGTCAGAAAGTCAAACTTTGTTTGACTTTCAGCGTTGACCAGTAATGGTCAATGCGAAGTTCGTTTGAACTTCGCAACGTGAGTGTAATCACGTTGGTCATAGTCCCTTGGGACTATGCCCACTGATTACCACGTTGTCTAGGGTCGTAGGGTAGGCGATCTAATAAATCGCCTATACCTTCGAACTCGACCCAGTTTGGTCGATCATTAGGATCCGACCAAATACATTAGGTGACCATAGTAGGTAGGGAATAACCTTCCGAGGTTATACCCTATGGTCACATCGTTTAAGTAGTTGTATGATAGGTAGTTTATATGCCTTAGGTAAATTACCAGAATACCCTTTTCATGTATAATTGGTAATTTAGCATATGTAACCTAAACTTTTGTCACATAACTGATTATGCAACATGTTTAGGCATATAACACTTGTCATAGGACTAGTTAGGCGGTCCGAACGCGTTTCATGCGAACGACGCGTTAAAGTAGCATAAGCTACCTAAACGGGTCGTAATGGGTCGAATGCACTTAGATTAAGGTTTCATTAGTATGTAGGCTTTGTTAAACCATATGACACGAGTCTCTATACTCGTTTGGTTTACGAACCCTCATTCTATCAGATCTTCCGTTTTAGGTCCGGTTAATTAACGTAGTTACCTATTTAGGTGCCGTTTGATTCTGTGATCTCTAGCATTGCTTGGTGATTATCTTTAGACATCTGAGCAATCTCAAGTGAGTACATAGACCCCTCTTTTACTGTTTTCCAAACTGTTTTGGGGTGGAACACATGTGCCTACTTGTTACTTTCCTGCTTTCCAGTTTTCACATCATATACTGCTATGTTCGTTAGTACATTATAGTACATGATTTCATTACATTTTATGCTATGTATGTCCATTGTGTGCATACTTAGTACATTGTTTTACATTACATTTTGTTGCATATGCTCATCCAGTATATGAACACTTTGACATATTACCCAATACATTTGACAATTGATTTGACATAGACATTTCGGCATAGACATTTTAACATGATTGACATTTGATCATGCATTTCCCACAAAACATAACTTTGATTTAAACCAAGTTTTACTTCAATACTTTGTTTTTGTGCATATGGTTTAGTTGAGACCTTTCACTTGCCATACATGACATATTTGACATAGACATTTGACATGGATATTTGACATAGACATTTGACATGGATATTTGACATAGACATTTGACATGGATATTTGACATAGACATTTTGACATGATTTACATCTTGACATGAACATTTTACATTGTTTGGTTTGGTTTGATTAAGTGATTAAGTAACGATGCGTGTGTAATATGATACAAGCATGGTGGATACGCCGCTGGTACTTCCTATATATAAGTGTTTGTATGGTATTACATGTCGTAACGTTATTTGAATCATTTCAGTTTGAGACATAGAACATTCTATACAAATAACATATTTTTCACAAGACATTGATTTACAAACAACTTATCTAATACAAACTCATTTTATATGGTTATTCATTTAACCATACATTATTTATACATATCATCTGATCTTATCGATTTTCAAATGATTTACAAAACAAAGCAAATAACAAGGTTCATGACTAAACATTTTCTCAAACATAAGTCATGAAGCCTATTTTCACAAAACCTATGTATCTCACCGGCATTTTTATGCTGACGTACCATATTTTCACATGTGTTTTTCAGGAACTGTTGCATAAGATGATCAAGATACATATAGGCAGACTTGGGCTTTAGTGACAATAAAAGATGCAGACTAGTTAATTATGTTGTATTTCCATGTTTGTTTAGACATTGTAACACTTATATTGAATAAAACGAAACTTTAATTTCCAAGGTTGTGAAACATTAATTCTGTTACAACACTCCCCGACGTTTCCGCCACGTTTTGTATGTTCCACGTGGTCGGGGTGTGACAATTGGGAATAGAACTACTAATTTTTGTGACAGCTGGGGGATTAAGATGATAACATCAACACCAGTCCACCCACAAGCCAATGGCCAGGCAGAATCATCCAACAAGATCATCATCAACAATTTGAAGAAGAAGCTAGGATCCAAGAAAGGAAAATGGGCAGAAGAACTACCTTATGTACTTTGGGCTGATAGGACAACTCTCAAGAATGCTACTGGCCAAACTCCATTCTCTTTGGTATTTGGAGCAGAATCAGTGATCCCTACAGAGATGGTGGTTCCTACTGCAAGAACAAGCATTCGTGATCCTGAAGAAAATGCTGAAAACTTGGTTCAAGACTTGGATACTATAGAAGAACTCAGGGATTTGGCAAGGATAAGGATGGCCAGTTATCAACAAAGGATGGCTGGAGCTTACAACAAGAATGTCAGGATCAGGAAATTCCAAGTTGGTGATATGGTATTGAGGAAAGCATTTCAGAATACCACCAATCCTGCTGATGGGAAGTTAGCACCAAAGTGGGAAGGCCCCTATTTGATTGAAGCTGAAGCAGGAAAGGGGGCATATTGTTTGCTAACAATGGAAGGTGATTTGCTACCAAGAGCTTGGAATGCTGTCCAGTTGAAGAAATACTTCATGTAATAAGGATCCATGATCCTTAGCTAACAAGTATCCTTGAAGGATCCTTACAGGACAGAGGATCCTCATTCTGGTAATGATCTAATCTCAAACTTTTTCATTCTTTAATTATCCTATATATAAGGATAAGGATCCTGGATCCTTTATCCTCCTTTCACTTGATTATGAGTTTTGCAAAAGGTTTAGCTATCCTTAACAAAGAATTGAGTATCCACAGAAGTATCCAGTTATTTGGGCTAGTCCCCAGTTTTTGGGCCTGTCCCCAGTATCGCCACCAGCGCACGATGATCCTGATACAGTTCATGGCAATGGGACCAGTACTCACTTTAGGGGCTGACAATTTCATTGTACTGGCTGTATCCGGGATCCTACGTATAATGGTAGACGTACCATACATCCGTTCCTAAGGTTTCTGACGTTTTCACGTTAGCTAAGGTTTTGGCATTTTCATGTCACTAAGTTTGGATAGTCGCCAGTGAGGGCCATACTCCAGTTTACACAAGATCCTTTGGGCTTGTCCCCAGTTATCCTTTGGGCTTGTCCCCAGTTATCCTTTGGGCTTGTCCCCAGTTATCCTTTGGGCTTATCCCGAGTATATTGGGCTTGTCCCCAGAATTGTTGGGCTTGTCCCCAGTTACTAACTCTTCTCTTATATTTGGCTTAGTCCCAAGATATGTTCTGTTTCAGGGTTTTGAAGTTAAACAGACAAGGATCCTTGATCCTCACCTTTTATTGAGGTTTGTCTTTCGGTTATCTTGATTATGAATGTTAAAGGGTTAGGATCCTAACTTGGATTCTCAGGTATGATCCTTAATCATTTAGATTTTATTCATTATTCATATAAGTGACCCTTATCTTTTGACAACGGAACTAATGATCCTTAAGCTGCATAACTTTTTCTGAATTTATGGGATATTTGATCCTTGATCATATCCTAAAATTTTAAACATGATTTATTAAACTTGATGAATTCAAACAAAGTGGATAACTATAATAAGAAAATAAAGAATGCACTAGGATAACAACACGGGAAATAGCCAAAAAGTTGAAGTTATTTTTATTCACAAAAGTTAACCCTTCGAAGGTTGTCAAAATTACCTACCCCAAGCATCTACCAGCAATACGTGGCCCGTCCGCTGGGGTAGGTAAAGGGTGTCCATTGTTAATAGGTCTTTGAAGTGCAGGAAGTAAAAGATGGCAGGATAACAAGTGGTTTCATCCTCCAAACAGAGGATCCCTCCACCACCTATTATCCTACCTATTGTCTAAGGATATCCTTGATCCATAACCCTAGAAACTATTGTTCAAAATACAACCCAACATTGTTTAAAACACCATAACCAAAAACCACTACCAAATCCTAAAAAATGGGCTCCGGACACGTCTAGAAATATCCATCATCACCCATTTCAGCAGCTCACACCTTGGCTGCATCACCACCAGCATCATCACCAGCCTGATCCTTCCCGCTGCCACTCGCCTCAAGTGCCAAGACTTCAGTAGCCTCCTCCTCTTCATCCTCAAGCTCAGCCAGCTTTGCCTTCCATTCCACCTTGTCCCAAGTGGTCCGGTCAAAGTCAGGATCCTCATCCTCCTGAGCCATTTGCAGCTTGATTTTGTACATGGTAATGGCAGCTGAGACTTTAGCATCCTCCAGCAGGTCATGCTTCTCGTGATCAGCGTTTATCTGGGCCATGACCACCTGCTGCTTTGCCAGAGCAAGATCCTTCTCAAGACGGGAGATAGTTTGATCCTTGGTCAGGAAGAACTTTTGGAATTCCTGATGCTTTTGCTCTGCTTCCTCATTATAAGCATCAAATAGCATTTCAACCTCAGCAAATTTCTGCAAAAAATCAAGGAAAGGTTCAGGATCACGTGATCCTCAGGTGGGCAGGATAATCAGTCAGGGTTAGTGATCCTTACATCGGCAAAGTATTCTTGGAACTGGTGGCGGATAAGAGGCAAGCCTTCAAGATTTTCAGCCTCAGAGGCCTTCCTTTTCTTTCCCCCCTTGGAAGTGGTAGGCTTTGGAACCATAGCACTTGGGCTAGCAGTCGTCTTCTTCTTCCCAGACCTGAGACCAACAGTAGTAAGATCGGTGACACTGAAGCGGGAAGCAGACCTTGAGGATTTTCCAGCACCTATTCATCCAACACAAAAGATAAGTATTCTTGTTATATTTACGTTTTAACATTTAATTATATACCAACATGGATACTTACTTGACATGGTGACAGAGCCTGAGGATACTTCTTGAGAATCCTTGGTACTTGCTTGGAATGTTCTTACTGCAGGATCAAGATTCCGGAAGGCTTTGATCCTCTCGTTGGTTTCAGGTGATGTAATGATGTGTGAAACAGAAATAGCTGCAAAAGAGAAACAAAGGGGTTAGTGATCCACAACACAAACAGGGGTGTCCTATGATCCTCCTGTAAGGATCCTCTATCCTACCATGAGTGGCCCATGTTCTGGGGAGATCCTTCCCATTAGGGATAGAATCCCTCCTGATGAAGAAAAAATGTTTCTTCCACTTGTTATCGTTCTTGGTGGTTTTCAAGATTGGATGTGGTTCACCGGGTTTATGTTTGAATAGAAAGCGATGTGAACCATGGCTCACAAGGTTGTATAGTTCAGACAACTCCGACATTCCAAACTCGATGTCCTCCTGCTCAATGATCCTCTCACGGGTAAACAGAACCCTCCACATCATTGGCATAGCCTAGATGTAGGATATGCAGGTAAGGGAGAAGAAGGATTGGGTAAAATCAGGAAAAGGGTAGGAGTATCCTAGTGAGAATGGGGTGACTGGAAATGCAACCCAAGTTTCGGAGATAAAATCACCCCGGACGGTGGGATCAAAGGGTTTGAAAACGGTGCTCGCCGGAAAGCAATGGCGAATCCTGTTGATTTCAGGATCGGTAAAACAGCAACGTTCCTTCGGAGAGTCATCGATGATCCCTTGGCTTTTTAAAGGACTGTCTTTTCGATGATCCTTAGCAGGGGATGATCTTAGCTTCATTATGATTCAGAAAAGGAGGAAGAACAGAGCAAGAAGAAGATGAAGAGAAAAAGAGAAGAGAGAGATACCTGATTGATCTTCGAATGTGGATTTAAAGGGAGTCTTGCTCGAATTTAAATGCACATTGATCCTTATCTCTAACTTCAATTTATAATCATGATTTGCAGGGATGTCGCTTCAGATGACGTAAGATCTGCAATGGCTAGTCAGGATGTAAC
This sequence comes from Helianthus tuberosus, assembly GCA_030545235.1. NCBI lineage: Eukaryota > Viridiplantae > Streptophyta > Magnoliopsida > Asterales > Asteraceae > Helianthus > Helianthus tuberosus. The sequence continues at coordinate 91,249,820 of CM060418.1, read as the reverse complement.
GGCTATATATCCGTTGGTTTGTTACGGATAAGATCAAGAAAATATAACTCGACAGTTTACACTTTACTCCTTATATTTAGGGGGCAATTGTTAGGGGAGGATTTTCCAAATCCTAAGGATCACGGGTCCTCAAGTGCTACCAGGATCATGGATCCTCAATTCTATTTGAATTAAGGATCCTCAGCAGGTGTCGCTGGATCAGGATTCAGGATCACTGTTGTTATCCTACTACTAACAATTGTCTTCCTTGTATGTAAACTTGTTTTGCAGGAACGAGAGCATGGACCAAGTCTCACCGAAGTTCCTGGAGTATATTCCCTCAATATTCCGCACGTGCTTGACCATTGTGAACGTTATGGAGATCGTGGGGAGAGTGCACAAATTGCGGATAGTTAGTTATACTAGTTATTTTCTAATTTAAAATGGGGATGACAAGCTTGATAAAAACACTTAGCTAATTTTGGCATACACACACACTCGTAACAGCTCTCAGTCAGCTCTCAAGCAATACTTGGCGATTTCATACACTTTTTTGCACATTGCACACTAGTGATCCTTGTAACAAGCTTGTTATCATCCCGACTTATAATTATTTTTGTTTAATCTTAGTTGGTGATCGGTAGTTTCCATCACCTGAGGTTTTTTGTGCTGGAGATCAACTATTGATCAAGGGATTTTTCCTCGTATAAATCTCTGTGTCATTTGTTCATTACATTTCAGAGTGATCCTTAATATTGTTCATTGATTCAAGCATCACACCTCACAACAGAAAGTTTGGTTGCATTATCTTTGCTTGATTTTTGACCAAAACAGGTTACATGGTGACAAAAAGGGGAATAGAGGCAAGTCCAGAACAAATCAAGGCCATTGTGAACATCAAGTCTCCTGCCAATCTAAGGATGTGCAAAGGTTGACAGGAAGAATCGCAGCCTTGAACAGATTCATCTCAAAGTCATCAGAGAAATGCAAAGAGTTCTATGACATCCTGAGAAAGAATAAAAAGTTTGAATGGACTGAAAAGCATGAGAATGCCCTCAAAGCCCTCAAGGATTACTTATCCTCAGCTCCAGCTCTAATGAAACTAGAAAATGGAGAAACATTATCCTTATACTTAGCTGTTTCTACTAAGGCAATACGTGCGGTCCTTGTTAAGGATCATGAAGGTACTCAACATCATGTATACTATGTAAGTAAAAGTCTACTTGATGCTGAGTCCAGGTATTCTCATTTAGAGAAACTTATTTTTGCTTTAATCATGGCAACTACTAAATTACGTCATTATTTTGAAACTCATCCTATTATTGTTAAGACTAACTTTCCTATCAATAATGTTCTCAGGAAACCTGAAATGTCAGGAAGGATGGCAAAATGGGCAATCAAGCTTAGTGCATATGATATCAAATATGAACCAAGAACTGCCATTAAATCCCAAGCCTTAGCTGACTTTGTGGCTGATTTCAGTAATGATCTGCAAAGGGAAGCTGAATTGGAAGTTCAACAACTTGAAGAGACCAAGGATCCTTGGATACTCTTCACAGATGGAGCTTCAAATGTCAAGGGAACGGGACTAGGCATACTACTAAAATCGCCACAGGGGGACATTATACCCCAATCAATTGCTTGTGAGTTTCAAACTACTAATAATGAGGCTGAGTATGAGTCCTTAATAGCTGGTTTGCAAATTGCTAAGCATATGAGGATCAGGTATCTTGAGGTACATGTAGTTTCTTTATTAATTACTAACCATTATAATGGTTCTTATGTTGTCAAAGGTGAAAGGCTAATCAAATATCTTGAGATAGTCAATAAATTGGCAGACTCTTTTGCTTCTTTCAGTTTGACATAGGTACCCATGGAAGAAAATGCAGAAGCTGATGCCTTAGCTAACCTTGGATCATCTTTGAAGATTCCAGATGATGTTAAGATACCCATTATCCACATCTTAACCCCTGCTATTGAGGATAACATAGCCATGGAGATAGCAGAGGATTCTGCAATTATACCTAGTGATGATTCACAATCAAATTCAGGATCCTGGATCCTTCCAATCCTGAGATACATACAACATGGAGAGATTCCTGCTGGAGAAAACCCTAGAGCTTACAAAATCAAGGTATCTCAATTCACATTATTAAATAACATCTTATATAAACGGTCTCTTGTAGGTCCATATCTAAGGTGCGTCGAGGATCCAGAAATTCAAGAAGTTCTGAAGGATTTTCATGAAGGAGATTGTGGGAACCACACTGGGGGCAGAGCACTATTCTCAAGGATCCTTAGAACAGGATATTATTGGCCCACAATGAAGAGGGATGTTATGGAATATGCAAAGAAATGTGATGCTTGCCAAAGACATAGCAATATCCTGCATCAACCAGCGGAGCTCCTGTATCCTATATCCTCTTCTTGGCCATTCATGAGATGGGGAATGAACATAGTTGGCAAACTTTCTAAAGCACCAGGAGGAAAAGTATTTATGCTTGCTATGACTGATTACTGTTCCAAGTGGATAGAAGCTGAAGCCTTTGCACAAGTTAGGGAGAAAGAAGTTATATCCTTTATCAAAAGAAACATCATTACTAGATTTGGCATACCTTCTGAAATAGTTTGTGATAATGGATCCCAATTTATTGGGAGCCGAACTACTAACTTTTGTGACAGCTGGGGGATTAGGATGATAACATCAAAACTAGTCCACCAACAAGCTAATGGTCAAGCAGAATCATCCAACAAAATCATCATCAACAACTTGAAGAAGAAGCTTGGATCCAAGAAAGGGAAATAGGTGTGACAACTGGCAATTTTCCACATTTTCCATACAATGTTAAACAGTAATTTGTGCATTAATGACTGTGCCTAATTTAATTAATGGCATGAATGATTTTCTGAGTGCCGTCATATACATACAAGTGCATTACATGCTGCAAGATTATTTACCATTATTGCATGCAACACTATATGGTTCAATTAGTGTACGAAACAAAGTTAGCACAGTCATCAGACAAATTAGAAGTACGGACGGGAGTTCAGTACTCGGGCAGACATGATGTTAAGACACAGAATAAGCCCGAAACCAAGAGTTACACTAGAATAACGTGTAGGGATTACAAAACTGCCTTCCTAGTGATAATTTAAGTGCCGAAAAGTGCCCGAAACTCTCTAAAACTGTAGAATTCGACAGAAAACAACACAATTCAGCAATTTTCAGCATTTTAACTCTAAAATATAATGCATAATTATGGTTTAAAGGTCTAGAATACTTTCCTAAGTGTCGGGAATCAAAACTGTCATAAAATGGAACATAAAGTACACTAAACTGCGTAATTTAGCACCTTAATGAACCGGTAACCAACCGAACAACCGGACACTACCCGAAACACCAAATTTTAACTAGAAGCATTGTTTTAGCGTTGCGAAGCTAGTTATGGTCACCGAACATCATAACACATTGTATAAACATATAACACACTTAACCCAAACTAAAATCCCTAAAGATCTAACCAAGTCCTTAACCAATATTTGAAAACCAACTATACACCCCCCCCCCCCATTGGCGGATCCAACATGGGTTCCACACCTATGATTTTGTTCAAATTATTTATTAGATCATGTTGATAACTTTAGAGGCACATGAACCATTGGTTAAGTGAATCTTGGAAGTTGTTAATATAAACCACAAGTATCCACATTTCCTCTCATTTCACAAATCACCAACACCTTCACTCCTCTCCCTCCTTCTCCCCTCACGATCGAGAGCAACCACAACCATCACCACCACCTTCAAGCTTCCTTCTTCCAATCCCAAGTAATTCTAAGGTGCTAGGAGCTAAACTAAGGAGCTTGGTGCCATTGGAGCTTGAAGGACCATTCTCAAGAGCTATTAACCACCAAGTTTATCATCTTCTTCATCCTTGATCTCTTCCCTAGCCTTGTGCTGGTAGTAAGACTCTCAAAACTCCATTTTACTTCTAATTATGTTGGTTAAAAGATCATGTAAAAGATTAAACATGAAGATCATAAAGAATCAAGAAGATAACTCTTAACATAAAGCTCAAAATCATAAGAATCTATGTTGTTTAAGTGATGTGTGTATCTTGTTTGTAGATTGCTTGTGTTTATAATGTTAAACATCATAATAAGCTTGTTAGATTGTGATTAAACACATGATATAGCAAGTGAGAGGATGATCTTGTGAAAAATCAAAATGATCATCCCTTATGTTTCTCATGAACTTGAAAATGAAGATGATTTTGTGTAAGATGATGATGAATACATGTTATTAGTCTTGTACATGGATGATTTCAAAGATGATTTTCTCAAGAAACCAAGTTTATAAAAAAGATTTATATAACCATGACTTTTAAAGAAACTAACCATGTTTTAGTGTAAAATCAAGTGTAGAAATATGTTGTTAACAAGAAAAATACAAAAGAACTATTTTTAGAAAAATCATTTTACAAGTTGTGAAAGACTAAATTCTTCAAGAATGATAATTATGAACAAAGAAACATGTTTTAAAGGGTAACTAAGTCTACTAATTAACATGGTAAGTTACTACAAGTTTTTACAAAAATTTCAAGTTCATGATGTAGTGTAATTTCATGATTTTGGCTCTTGGTAAGTATTGATTGAGTTGTTGTTGATTGGTGATGATTTTAAAAGAAAATGATATGCTTTGAAAGCATGGAAAGCTCCATTTTTAAGGGGAAACTATGGCAAAAAAAAATTCTAGAATTTAAACACTTAGAAAAATATTTTTAAACATGTGTTTATAAGTAAATTTTAACCATGGATTTTCATATAAAAGTTACCATAAATTTTGTTACAAAAATTACAAATATTGGAGGTTGGTTTTTGATAAATAAAAGTGACTTAGTATATATTTAGGAAAATATATATTTAGATGTCACAATTTGTGTGATACTTGTATATCATGTGTATTAGTTATATTATTTTAGGACTTGAAATAACATAACTTACCAAAATACCGAGAATTATGATACAAAATATTACCAAAATTCCAAGAGAACAAATATATAATTTATACCCGAATATTGGACAAACCGAACAAGGAATATGGATTATAAATATATATATTCCGGAATTAAGTTCGTATATATTTTGACAAATAAATTAAACGGTATTTTGGAAACTCAAGAAATGGAAATTATAATTTTTACAAGTGTTACAAAAATATATCATATTTTTGTCAAGTAGAAAATACATTATTTTTGGATAGAGAAAGGATATATAAATTTTCTTGAATTATTGGAAGATATATTATTTTGAAGAAAAATATATATTTTCTTAAACAAATTTAGAATATATTATTCTTGGGATGAAAAATGGATTTATAAATATTTTCTAAGTTAATCTTGAAAAATATATTATTTTTGAGGTTTACATGAAAATATAATTATTTTTGCCAAGGAAGAATTATAGATAATTCTCTATAAAAGTTTTCTTAAAATATATATTTTAAGAATATAAATGGGTGATTTTTATTGATTAAAATAATATTCCAGAAAGTTAACTACAAGGATTAAGTATAAGAATACTTAATAAATACGATAAAAATATGTATCCCATACGTACAAATACACACCGGAATACATCACCAATACTTGGCAAAAATACACAAGTCTAAATTACACAAGTATAATTATACCCATCCTAGGGAGGATACATATGTATAAATACATGATATACCAAGTTAAAATATATTATTTTAACAAATATTCCAAATTATTGACAAATATAATTTAAGTTAAAATATTATTATTTTAACCAATAATTATATACTTTGGAATAATACAAAGTACATCAAAGATGTAACACAAAGATACTAAGTCATAACAATTAAGACCAAGAGTCGTTACACGACTTGGACGTCTAATAAAACTCAACACGTGTGTAGGTTGTAGTACGGCGTAAGGATACATACTTTGGGTATACAGGAGACAGGACGTAAATTTGTGAGTTCATGTCCCCCTTTTCTTTTAACTGTTTTCATATTTATAACTTCGGGGGTGAAATACATGTTACAAATGTTTCGATGATTACAAATGGTATGGTTAGCTAAGGAATGAACTGTTAGATCATGTGAATGGGTAGGCGTTAACTTAAGATCATTAATCCTTGTATAAGGACCGAGGGGCATGAGTGATAGATCTATTGGGTGTTGCGAGCCCCACCCATGAGCCTGCGGCTTAGACCATGTGGTGTCTATGTCGTTCCCGCCGGATGGCCCGGTACAAAATACACATAAAAGGGTTGAGCCTTGCTACACCGTTGCACACATATTAATGTATTAGCTACACATTAATTGATCTGTTCATAGACGCTTTCATACCGATTTACAAAAGGCATACTTACAGATGTTTACAAGATTATTCGAACTCATACAGAAACACATGAACTCGCTCAACTTTTGTTGATGTTTTCAAAATTACATGTATTTCATGAAACAAGATGGATCTTGGGCACATGTGTTGTTTTCAAGACGTAAAGTCCAAGTTTAGATGTCATCCACTTTTGTGTTGTAACTTAACTTGAGGGTTTTGGTTGAAACTTAAAAGACTTGTGTTTGTAACTTTTCAAATTTATGAATGGATGAACATCATGTTTTAATCATATAGTTGTTTATTATAATTGAATGCAGTGATATTGAACAAGTCACACATCATTACGCTTCCGCAAAAGTCAGGGTGTGACAATTTGGTATCAGAGCTTCGATTGTAGTGAACTAGGATTCCTTCTCGAGTCTAGACTACAATCATTAGGATTCTCTCACGAAAACATTTTTACAAAGAGGTTTTTCATTGCATTTACAAAAAGCGCCAAGATCCATGAGTCGAACATTTTTCAAAAGAAAGACAAAGGAAAGACAAAGCAAAGACAAAGCAAAGGCAAAGTAAGGGCATTAGTAGGGAAGGGAATACCCTGACTAATGTGCTAATTGAGGTACAGTCAGTCCATGTGGGATAGACTTGCCAAAGACAAAATGACCCCCCCCCCCCCGAAGGAACAGACGAGAGTTATATGTGACATGTTGCATTATTTGCTTGTATATACCAAGTAACATTATTATTTATTGATATATATGCCTATATATATACGTATGGGATTATTATTGACGGGAACGAGATACCTTTGACGTCGGATTCTATTACTGTTCTTGACTCGCACAAAGCTACTATCGACCTTGCTCTTATTATGAAGCTTGTGGCTGACATAGTTGCCAAATGAGACCCTGAGCTCGCTTTCCATGGGAGATGGCTATTCTTCCCTCTCGAATGCAAAGGCGTCTGACTACGACAGTGACGGCAAGGCGGAGGAGGCACCTTGGACAACAACCTTATCAGTGGGACGAGGTCCCTAAGGCATTTACGGAGCATGATCGACGACACTCTTTTCCAGACAAAGAGAATGAAGTACTCATTTGAAAGGTGCCCCTCCAGCTTCTATTACTAGAACCCTTCTTATTCCTATTCTATCTAAGCATTGTGCCTTTTCACGCGTAACAACAACGGATGTTGGCGCGTGGACCATCATGAAGGTCCATTCCATGTTGAAGGTATGAGGACAGTAGTGTCCCCTCTCTGATTGATCGGCTGCTTTGAACGAGGGAAAATCAGGGTGACCATGCAAGACAATTTATTATTACGGGGGCCCATGTAATAACAACTTGTATTGCATGGAAATCTTGGTGGACTTTGCGGGTCAAGCAAATGATCTCTATCTATTTGGAATTCCTATATTGTTCCAAATCCCCACCCGATAGAACATTAACCGAGATGGTTACTACGATACTCCACAAAGTAGGAAGTCTGCCTTTATCTACTTCGCACCTACAGCCCTACCTGTAGTACAAGACATTGGGAATCGGTATTCAAGATGGTAAACACTCAGGAAAGATTTTCTTCAACACTTTGGTATTCTTGCGTTTAAATTTGTGCAGAACCTACAACACCCCCAAACTTGTCCATTATGGAAGCTATGATAAGACCCCAACCTTTGACATCCGCTTTACCCCAAGGAGGTAACATGGCGCGAGCTGTGGTGCAACTTATTTACCGCACTCTGTACAGCATTCAAGAAGACTAGGCCAACCATATTTGGGACTCATGGAGCCCAAGTCAAATCAATGTATGCATCGCACAGCCCAGTGTGGCAAAGGGATCCTCCCTATATTGGATTACCAAGAACCATGAAGTATAGAACCCATATTATAAGGGCGGAAGTAACCACTTGATATTCTCCACAGAATGTTGTTCCATTTAGGCACATGGAAAACACATGCAAGAAGATTCTTCACGATCTACTGTAGGATCGTTGAATCGATCAGAAGAGTTCTAGACCAAACCAAAGGCGGAATTCAGTGATTCGATTCTCATTGCAGCTTGATTAACACTAGGAATCACTTTAACTGTCGTTTAGATTGATTTGAAAGCGATTACAACTTTTTCGACACTTCGGAAGAGCTTCGCTACCGGAATCACAACTTTTACAAATGAAATCACAAGTCACCTATTTATAGTAGAACCAGGTCGCACGAACTGGTCAGTTTGTGTGAACCTACTGGTTCCGACCTGTTTTCCATTTTTCTCGAACTACATGACTTGATCTATTAATTCTATTGCAAGACTCGATACCAGATGAAGTCGACAGACATATGCACCAACAGACTCCCCCTTGGATGTTGACGAGTCTTCAGTACGAGTCTTCAGTACGTCGAATCTTCAATCTTGATCAGTCTTCACGCTCTTCCCAAAATGTCTTTCTCTGCAAGCATCCTTCAATCTTTATCTTTTACTTTTCAGACTCCCCTTTGCTGACAGACTCCCCCTTAAGTTGTTCCGGGATCACAATCTGACATAGCTTTCATAGGTACAGGAACGATTCCTGGCTCTTCGTAGCAACACGGGGATCTGCACAAACCTCTACCCAAAAGTAAATTTTTATTTATAACAATTTTAATCTCTGCTTAATCACTTGTAATCATAACACAAAAATTTAGCCTTTGACAATTGTGAAATTTACTTTTGTAGAAATCATTCAATATCAACAATAGTTATATCAAGTTCAAATTAATGACCTTGATTAACTAACCATAAAATCATTCTCAAAACAACATTTGTAAGATTATTTTAACATTTCTCAAATTATCTTAAACTTCATTTCAAATCAAACACACTCCCAACCCACTGTTATTCATCATGTTTAGCACTTGGAATTTTGAAAATCAGCTTTTCAACATCAGTTGTCGAAAATAAGATGAAACAAAATCTTTTTGATTTTTCAAAATTTTATGCTAAAACATACTAAAGAAAAGCTGTAAAGAAATATTTACAGACAATATTTTTGTGAGTTTGTGTAAGAGGATCATATCAGTTTTTGACAAAACACTAGCACCGTTGAGCTTTAAACACTTTATGTTCCAAACGATTCACTTAGATTGTCAGTATACTGATCCACTTAAATTTTCACAAAAAGTTCAATTGATTCGAGATACGGATTAGTGTTTTAAGCACTTAAACTCATTCGCGTGTACCACCTCATAATATACTCCTGTATCCAGACTCCTATATTCAGTCTTACAGGTGAATATAAACTAATGATATCTGTAAGGGGTAAATGCGAGGCCATGAGAGCTCAGGCTATTGCTTCCATAAAAATCAGAGAGTTGATGGCTCGACTTTAGGTGGGTCCCCCTTGGGGGTCTTCTTTTCAAAAGCACATGATTAGCATTTTTCAATGTTTAATCATTTTTTATGCTGAGGGTGGGCTTTAAGATTAAAGCAGTGCAAAGTATTATACGAGGACTAGGCTATTGCTCCCGCAAAATCAGAAGTCCGGGTATAATACCCCAGATATCATCACGCACAAAGACCTAGTATGTCAGAAATAGAAAGCCCTTCAAACAAGATTTCAGGGGTTACCTATATATCCGAGAGATGTTCCCCACAAAATAAGGATGTGTTGATATTTAGGTATATATCTCGAACACAATCTACTAAGCGTGTAAAAATCTACTGGCATATCATCAGTGAGACCGTTTATCACATTTTAACTTTCCAATTCTTTAGTGTACTGTGATTGTCTACTGATGTACTATCATTTCCTCTATTTCACAACAAAACTCATTTTGAATTTTTCGATGTTTTTGGAATTTTAGATTTTATCATGTTTTTGGATTTTTTTCAAATTTTCAAACTTTCTAAATTTTTTACTCCCCCTAAAATCAAAAATATGTTTCAATTTTTGATTTTCCGGGAAAATTTGAAAATGAACGCAATAAACTGTACAAATAAAGTGACAAACTGATGTGAATTGCTTCAAATCACCATTCACTTCGCTTAAACAATCAGAACTCCCCCTGACAACAAACTATTTTCCCATTATGATTTCAAAACACTTAAGTTTGTTTTAATCAAAATGGTTTTTCCGGAAAATTAATTTGTTCATTTCACAAACATGGGGTTTAATTCATCACATTGTTTTCTCAACCACTTGTATGACAGTTAAATCAACAAAACTAATTTTCAAGAATGATGCCGATTCATGCTCCACGATTATCAACTTGGGAGCTCCGGCAAGTCAGGATTTTATTTTTTAAAGAATCTCACCCATGCCTGAGGAATCATGGGTGAACCATCCTCATTCGGTTTAACAATTTTCGATTCATAAAACTCTTTCACTCCTTTTACCTTCCCATCAGCCATCTTTCCAAAAATATGTAACACTTTGCCGTTAAAAGCTTTTTCAGCATCAAATTCTTTCTCATCAGAGAAGAATTGATCTGAAATCTCAATCTTACCACTTTTTGATTTCAAGTTTCCGTTTGACAATAGTGGAAAATTTTCATCATCCATTGTTGGAACGGAATTCTTATCTTTTTGCACAACAGATGGCTCCTCTGACTTTGACGAGTCAGATTCATCGCCAGAACTAATGTCTGAATTCTTAACCACCCATTTTTGTTTGTTAAGATTTACTCTTCTTTTGTAAAAATGCTTCGAACTTTCACCAACTTCGAAAGTCGAATTTTTGAACTCTTTAAATTTCTCTGTTGGTCGTTCCTTTTGATCAACACATTTTTCTTTCAATTTCAAGTTGGAAGAAACTCCCTGTTTTGTGTTGTTGGATTTTGGGCAATTCCAAGCAATATGTCCAACCTCTTGACATTTGAAACAGGTTCTTCGTTCAACTCTCTGTTCAGATTCCTTCAACAGATTCTTTTGTTTTTCGGCGAGAAACTCCTTGTTTGACTGTCTCCAGAACGGTTTCTCCTTTTCTTCTTCTAAACTTGTTCCTGAAACAAATTTGGTTTTTGGTTTATAAATTTTCTCATTTTTATGATTTTCTGGTGGAATAAAACCTAATCCTTTCTTTTTGAAATTACTGTTATGGTTTGGTTTCTTTCGATAACCCGAACCAGAACTGTAACCTTTTTCTTGTTCAATCTTTGTTGAACTCTTGAGGTGTATTTTTTAGGTTTTTTAGTAAGATTTAAATCTTTTATTCAGAAATATTAATTTTTGTTAATTTGAAAACCTTGTTAATCATTTTAGTTTTGACACCTCTTATTGGAAATTCCTCATAAGAAAATAATTTGTCAGAATCATTCAAAGTATATTCTACTTTGAATGTTTCGTCATTCAAATTATTTTTCGACATCAGAAAATCTTTATTGTAAACCCTTTTGACCGGTGAACTCGAGCTTTTCTCTGACGAACTCGACTTTTCAGATTTAGACTCTGACTTTGACTCTTCATCTTTATCCAACACCTGATCGACCACTTTCTTAATTAACTCGGACTCATGATCAGTGTCAGACGTTGTGAAGGTGACATCAATATTATCTGGTAATCCATTGATAGACTCGGATTTCAGATTCGGATTGAGTGCTTCAGCCACCTTTTCAAAGTCTCGGGGGGTATAGCCATCCCACATTGGATTTGGTACTCTGTTATACTTCAAACCAGTTTTCTTACCAGAGTTTTCTTCACCTTCTGCAAACTTATGAGCTGCCACGGTAGGATAGATGCGATCAATAACATACTCTGAACTTTGATAACTTCGAAGTAAATTATTCACTCTTTCGGTTTCAATTTTCATTGCTGCCAATTCTTGTTTTAGCTCAGCATTCATCTCAATATATCCGTTGATTGCTCTTTGCTTTTGAAGAACTGTTGCTTTCAAAAGATTTTTCATCTGAACATCTTCATCACAAGCTCCTTTGTACAAGTTCACTTTGCTACTTAGGAGATCATATGACTCTTTTATGCTCCTCACATTGTGCAGTAAGTTCTCTTTGAGCTTTTCCAATTCAGCCAACTTTGTATCTTTCTCAACACAATCTTTGCAAGATACTAAACATTTTGCACAAGGTTTTTCAACCTCTACAATCTTTTCAACTTCAACTATTTTTTCAACTTCGACGATTTTTTCAACTATTTTCTCCACCACTTTTTCAATCACTATCGGTTCTTTCTCATCTTCCATCTTCACATCATTTTCTTCAACCTCGACCTTCTGTGTCAGTTTTTCTTCAACTTTTGCCTTTTCTTCAGCAATCCTTCTTGCTTCAATTTCTTCTTCAACAACCCTTCTTGCTTCCAATTCTCTCTTCAGTCTAGCAGCCTTTTTCTCTTTCAACATCTCGATTTTATCTGCAAAAAACAAATTAAAACTATAAGAATCCAGTTGTTTTCTAGCTTTATTAATATACTCTTCCTCATCATCAGTATCTTCATCACTTCCTGAAGATTTAAAAATCGGTTGTCTTCTAGGACGATCCTTAGATTTGACTGATTCTTCTCCTGAGGTTGAGTCTTCAAGGATTCGAGCAACAAATGCTTTAGAAACTGAAGGTCGGTTAGGATCATACTTATCCAATTAAAGCCTTCTAGAATTCTCTCATCATCTAGGTCTAACCAACCATAACAAGCTCTCTTCTTTCCATCTTCAATCGGAATAGTATTTGAGTGTGAAGATTGTTGTTGATATGGTTGTTGGGCAACCTGATGATAAATTGCTTTTTGATGATAATCGTTGTTTTCGAAAGGATCTTGTCTTCCGGTTGCTTCTCTGTTTGTACACTCTCGTTTAAAATGCCCTTTTTCTCTGCAACGAAAACAAATAACCTTCGATTTGTCAAAAACTAGCTGAGATGTAGCAGCTTCACGAAGATCATCTCTACCGGTGATTTGTTTGAATTTTTCTGCTCTTCTCAAAACACTAGCTAAACACCACTTGATGTCCATCAACTCAAGTTCCTCAGAATCAATCTGGTCATAATCCTCTTTGGTAAGCATCGGATTGCCGATTCGTCTAGCAACTAAGCTTTCATACGACTCTAACACAGTAACAAGAGATGCCATGTGTTGCTTTCAATATCTGGAGAGAAATTTTGACCATTTTGAATGTTTAATGTCACATTGCATTGCAAATTTGTTGAACTCTGTTGTTGAGAACTTGGTGTTGAGAAATTTGGTTCAAAACTTGAATAAAACAAAGAATATCCACCACTCTGAGTTGTAGTGCTAACATTTGTTCCGGAAGTACTAGGGCTGTGCAGAATTCGTTTCGAATTCGAAAAATTCAAAATTCATTTAAATTCGATTCGATTATCAAGAATTCGTTTCGATTATAAGAATTCGAATTCGATTCAATTCGAGTCAAGTAAATCGAATACGAATCTAATACGAATTTATAATTTCAAATTCGATTCGATTCGAAATTCGAATAAAAATTATACATTTTTATTTATTATTTTTATATATAATACATATATAACTTTTATTAGGCTATACTATAAATTATTTTAAATTTTTTTCTAAGTATTAAAATTACCTATTACCAAACTCACTACATGGCCCAAAACTAAAACCTATTTTCAATACCTCTTTTGTTTTTCCAATTGTCAATCTCACTCGATTCCCCTGTTTCCTTGTTAGACAATGCCTCCTCGACGTGATGCTCAACCTTTTACTGCTGAAGAAGTCGTAGCCCTTGTCGCTCAGCAAATGGCTGCAGTACTTCCTGGCGTAGTAACCCAGATCCATGAGTTATATAACAACAATAACAACAATAATGCACAATGTAATTTCAAGAATTTCAATTCTGCTAAGCCGTTGAAGTTTTCTGGGTCGCAAGGAGCAACTGCGCTCCTGCAGTGGTTCGAAAGTTTGGAAAGCACATTAAGACATGTGCAATGTCCGAATGAGCGTAAGGTTGAGTTTGCATCAAGTGTGTTCGAGAAGCGTTCTCTTACATGGTGGAACGGAGTGATGCGTGATAGGGGTGCCGATGTGGCGATGGCACAAACATGGGAAGAGCTTCGAGCTCTCATGATGAGAGAGTTCTGTCCCCGTCACGAAATTCGAGCTTTAGAACGAGAATTCGATGATTTGAAACAAGACAGGGGAGAACACCGTGCTTATACGGATCGATATGAGGAGCTCAGCTTGTTGTGTCCTACGATGGTTACCCCGTTGGAGAAGGCAATTGAGAGGTATATCGATGGATTACCCGATTCTGTGCAAGATATTGTGACTGGCAGTAATCCTACCACTGTCCGTCAAGCAATTGAATTGGCTGCTACTCTGACCGAGTCTCAGGTCAGAAAGGTTAAATTGACCCGTAAGGGTGACAAGAAGAAGTCAGCTGATTCTGCACAGGAAAAGGGTAAGGGTAAGAAGAAGGGTGAGTCTTCTAAAAAGTCAAGGGAGCGCAAGGCTTCCCAGAACTTTGCAGTTACTGCACAGAACCCTCAGAAACCCACCAGCCCTACCTCCCACGAAGAAGCAATATGCTGGTACCGCACCTCACTGTGCTCGATGCAACGGTCACCATGTTGCTCAACAGGCCTGTAAACAGTGTACTACGTGTGATAGATGTCACACCCCGACCACGTAAACCAACAAATCGTGGCGGAAACGTCGGGGATTGTTGTAACAGAATTATTGTTTCAAACCATGGATACAAGAGTTTTGTTTTATTGAATATTAAACATTGTCTCAAAGTTAAACAAGCAATTCAAACATAGTTTATCATCGTTATTAAATCACTAAGGCCTCGTCCGGTCCTAAGTGAGCATGCATCCTATTCGCAATCAACATTAAGCAACATCACCTGAAACATATGTAAAAACAAAGTCAGCAAAGAAATGCTGGCGAGTACATAGTTTTTGTGTGAGTATCGGATTCATGGCTCGTTTGTATATTGAAACAACTTGTACAACTTCGTTAATTAATATTAGAAAACCTTGTTTTGTAAAATGTTTGTATTGTAAATGAATAACCAAGTCAAAATAAATTGGTCATAATTTATAACCCTTGCCATGAATTTTAACCCAAAACATTTGTTTATGTAAACCAAATCATAAATCGTTCTTATAATAAAACTCGTATGGTTTATATAGTTTTGTAAACATCGTTGTGTAATATTGTTTAACTCGTTCTCGTTATATAACATCGTTCATTCGTTTAAATCGTTCCAAATTGTTCAATTCATTCACTCGTTTAAATCGTTCTCGTTTTAATTGTGAAAACTACTTTTGGTCGTCTCGCTAAGAACATTCAAACCTTTGTGACTCGTTCATCGTTCAACTCGTTCTTGCATTAACAAACCTCCAAAGGGTAAGTTAACAATCATCAGATTTAGTCGTTACCCACTTAACCCACACATAACCATGGGTCCAGTTTGATAACGGGATTTGTCGGATCCTATGGTACCATAACCTAATACTGGTCGGTTTGGCCGAAATTAATGAATGTCATTCGTTATGTAATTACAGCTAACAAGCTCGTTCACATTATCGAAATCGTTATTAGTTTAGTATAAACCATCTCAATCGTTTTGAAACCATTGTTAGAATATCGAAATCGTTTTGATACATATGAATCACCCCAAAACAATCGAAAATAGTAAAAAGAGGGGATCTATGTACTCACTTTATTTTGCAGGCGATTCCGAATACGCAAGTCAAGATTAAGGTGTCTGATAATATGGAACTCAAAGTTGTCCTAATGAATCGTACATGAACAAGAATAATGTATCAATATTGAGGTCGTATAGTGTTGACGAGATTTGTTGAGCATTTATTGTATTTGATAGTGTTTAGATTAACAGAAGGATCTTGTGAATTATATGTTTAGAGGGCTCGGAAAAATGAACATGATATAAAGGAATTATTTATGAAAAATATTTATTTATCATAAATAATAGAATTGTAATAATGTACAATCGATTTAATATAAACATTTGTAATAATAAATCAAATATATTTAACTAGTATCATAATTAAATATAATGATTATTGACAAAATATTGTACAAGTGATATAATTAATTTATATCATAATAATTAAAAATAACATTTTTAATTATTGAACTTGAATATTACTGATTTAATTATATAAATATTGAAATTATATAAAATATCAGTAGCAACATTATTTTTGTAAAGATCAACACTTAAAATAATTAATCTGAAAATTTCAGAATCTAATTCCTAAAAATCGATTTATTATTAATTATTTAATAATAAACTGTTTTAATATTGTAAAAATTAATTTTATAAATAAATTGACTAATTTCATATTTTTAATAAAAGCAACATTGATTAATAATCTTACAAAAATTATTGGAATGTTGAAAATATTAAAAATTAATTGATTAAAAAGAAATGCAGACCCCTGGGTTCGAACCTGGGTCTGTATTGTAACCAAACAGAGTCTTAACCACTGGGCTAAGCTTTTGTTTGTGTTTGGTTTAGGACTGCTACATTTATAACCAAACAGGAACTGGTCATCTTCCCCAATTGGAGTCAAACAGAAAGTCAACTCTTTCAATTCTACGGGAAAACTGTGTTATATTCAAATTAACTTTGGAGAAACATTGTATAAGCATAAAAGAATTAATTGAAACAATAAAAACGAACCGGTATTGAAAGGATGATCGGATTGAAAAATTCCGGCGAAAAAGTGAGTATTCCGGCGAGTTGCAGGTTTTAATCCGACGATTTCGGTTGTTTAAGTGTTTGTAAATGGTGTGGAATGTCGTTAGGAATGCAAGGAACTTAAATACACGAAGTTTGGATCTCAGATTCGACACAATTTAGTGGATTTGATCTACTTTAAATTCTTTTTTTTAATAAAAAGTTCCGATTCATAATTGTTATAGCATGAATTTGTGTCGTTTGAATGATTGGGATTAGTTGGGATAGGTTGGGTATCATGTGGGTAGCTTTACAGGTCGAAATAATGGATTAAAAATCGATTTTGGTGGTTTCTTGTTTAAAGCCGCGACCTGCGGATCTGAATGTGTATTCAGATCTGATTTTAAGGTTAACATAAATATATTACAATCTATAATAATTCACATGTGGCTGGTTAGTCCAGCCGATTTGTGCGCTTCGTTGTATGCGGAGGGGCGCGGGTTCGAGTCCCGTCTCGGGCCGGTTCCTTAAGGTTTTAAAAACCTTTTTAAATTCCTGAGTTTATTTAATTAATTTATTAAAATCCTAAATAGTATATATAAGGAATTAAACTCTATAACTTTCAGCTCCTATACAGGAGGATAAACTGGTTAAGACACTTCGCGTATATCGTAGAGACTCGAGTTCGATCCTTGTTCGTGACCGGTCCGAATGGTTTAAACCATTTTTATTCATTGAGATGAAAACTTACATTTTGGCCCCTGTGGTTCCATATTTACATAAACAGTCCCTGTAATACCCAGTTAGTTAGACTAACTGGGTTAATATTAAAGAGTATTTCTTATATAAAGATTTAACCCGGTTAGTGAAATCAGTTAATATAGGTTCAAAATCAACAGTTTTGGTCCCTTGAGTTTAAGTTTCAGAAAATGACCAAATGAACCTTAGACTTTTAAAACAAAATAAACTATATTTATTTCTTTTTATAAATGAGTTTCAATAATGACCAAAAGGACCCTAAACTTGTAGTTTTCAATAATTGCGCTTTTAACCCTTGTATTTCTAAAGTTTCAAAGAATGACAAATAGGTCCTTTAGATTGTAGTTTCACAAAATGTCACAATAGGCCCTTATAGTTTATGTAACCTTGTTTAATAGCATAAAACTCAACAAATTTGCAATTGTTTCACGTGTTTGTATTGGTATAAGCATGTATAAGCACAAAGCAAGTATGTTCAAATAAGTTTTATTCCAAATACGGTATTTGTTACAATGAAAGTCAAACAAATACGAGTGTGAAAACCAAGGTGGTCACAGTAGACTTGGGCATCTGGCCAACATTTGTCGTTTGGGCCAGAATCAGGCTGCTCAGGTTCCAGCACAAACTCAAGGGAATGCTGCGAGATTCCCACCTGGTTCGTGTTTCAATTGCGGAGAAATGGGTCATTTCCGCAACAACTGCCCGAGGTTGGTGAATGCGAATGCGAATCCGAACGCAATCGCGAACGTGAATCCCGCTCGTGGACGAGCATTCAATCTGAACGCGAATGAGGCGAGGGCGGACAACGAGGTTGTTAACGGTACGTTCCTTGTTAACAATCAACTTGCATCTGTTCTTTTCGATTCTGGTGCCGATAGGAGTTTTGTTTCGTTATCCTTTGAGCCTTTACTTGCGATACCTAGAACTAAACTGAGGAAACCCTTATCTGTTGAAGTAGCTACTGGTAAACCTCTCGTACTCGATTCTGTTCTTCGTGGTTGTCAATTGAACCTCGATAACCATCTTTTTCCTATTGACCTCACGCCAATGCAACTTGGGAGTTTCGACATTATCGTGGGGATGGATTGGTTAACCAAACATCATGCTGAGGTGATTTGTTTCGATAAGATCATTCGTATTCCTCTTTCGTCTGGCGATGTCCTGGAACTTCGTGGCGAGAAACCATCTGTTGGTTTGAAGCTTATGTCATGTACGAAAGCCCGAAGTTATTTACGAAAAGGATATGTTGCTTTTCTGGCACATGTCACCGAGGAGAAAGGCAAGAGCAAGAGTATTCAGGATATTCTGATTGTTCGGGATTATCCAGAGGTGTTTCCTGATGAACTGCCTGGTTTGCCTCCAGTTCGTCAAGTCGAGTTTCATATTGACCTTGTACCCAATGCTAACCCGATTGCGAAAGCACCTTATCGTCTTGCACCGTCTGAGATGCAAGAGTTATCGAAACAGCTTCAAGAGTTATCTGATAAGGGATTCATCCGACCGAGTTATTCACCATGGGGTGCTCCTGTCTTTTTTGTGAAAAAGAAAGATGGATCTTTTCGAATGTGTATCGATTATCGTGAGCTTAATAAGCTTACCATCAAGAATCGATATCCCCTACCTCGAATCAATGATCTCTTTGATCAGCTGCAAGGTGCTACCTATTTTTCCAAGATCGATCTGCGTTCTGGGTATCATCAGCTTCGTGTACTCGAAGAAGATATTCCCAAGACTACTTTCCGCACGAGATATGGGCACTACGAGTTTACTGTCATGCCTTTTGGTTTGACAAATGCCCCAGCTATTTTCATGGACTTAATGAATAGGGTCTGTAAACCTTATTTAGACAAGTTCATCATTGTGTTCATCGACGATATTCTCATCTATTCAAAGTCTTGAGCCGATCACGAGCAACACCTTCGTTTGACTCTAGAACTCCTGAAGAAGGAACAACTTTTGGCTAAATTCTCCAAGTGTGAATTCTGGATTAAAGAAGTTCAGTTCTTGGGTCATATAGTCAACGAGCAGGGTATTCATGTGGATCCATCCAAAATAGCTGTTATTAAGGATTGGAATACACCGACAACACCCACAGAGATTCGATCTTTTCTTGGTCTTGCTGGATATTATCGAAGGTTTATTTCAAACTTCTCAAAGATCGCGGTTCCACTCACTGCTTTGACTCAAAAGAATAAGCCTTTTGAGTGGGGACCCAAACTAGAAGAAGCGTTCCAAACGCTGAAACAGAAGCTATGTGATGCTCATGTTCTATCTTTGCCCGAGGGAAATGACGATTTCGTTGTCTATTGTGATGCGTCCAACTTAGGCCTTGGTTGCGTTCTCATGCAACGAGGTAAAGTTATAGCGTATGCGTCTAGACAATTGAAAGTTCACGAGAAAAACTACACGACTCATGATCTTGAATTGGGAGCTGTGGTTTTTGCTCTCAAAATCTGGAGACACTATCTTTATGGCACGAAGTGTGTGGTTTTCACAGACCACAAAAGTCTCCAACATATTCTTAATCAGAAGGAGCTGAACATGAGGCAACGACGATGGGTTGAGCTCTTGAACGACTATGATTGCGATATTCGCTACCATCCTGGTAAGGCGAATGTCGTAGCCGATGCGCTTAGTCGAAAGGAGCGAGTCAAGCTTCATTCTGTTCGAACTCTATCTGATATTCAAACTCGTGTTCTTCAAGCTCAACAGTCTTGTGTTTCACAAAATTTGATGGGTAAGGAATTACCACGTCAACTTGAGCTTAAACTCGAAGCAAAGGACGATGGTTTGCTCTATTTCAAGGATCGTTTGTGGATTCCGAAACAAGACGATCTTCGCACTCTAGTGATGGACGAATCTCATAAGTCTCGATATTCTATCCATCCTGGTGCTGATAAAATGTACAAGGATCTTCGTACTCAGTACTGGTGGCCTGGTATGAAGAAGGATATTGCCTTGTATGTATCGAAATGCCTAACTTGTCTCAAAGTCAAGGCTGAACATCAACGACCTTCTGGTTTGCTCGTACAACTAGAAATACCGGTTTGGAAGTGGGAGAACATTACGATGGATCTCATCACTAAATTACCGCGTACATCTAAAGGTCACGATGCTACTTGGGTTGTTATCGATCGTTTAACGAAGTCAACTCATTTTATTCCGATTCGCGAGGATCTATCTGCTGATAAACTTGCAAAGATTTATGTTGATGAGATTGTATCTCGACATGGTGTCCCTTTGGATATCATATCCGATCGTGATGCTCGATTTCATCTCATTTTTGGAAGACAATGCAATCTGCTATGGGAACCCAACTAAATCTAAGCACAGCTTATCATCCCCAAACAGATGGACAATCTGAGAGGACGATTCAAACTTTGGAGGATATGCTTAGAGCATGCGTGATTGACTTTGGTGGTAATTAGGATTCTCATCTACCATTGATCGAGTTCTCTTACAACAATAGTTATCATGCTAGCATCAATATAGCACCATTCGAAGCTCTCTACGGTTGAAAATGTCGTTCACCTGTCTGTTGGAATGAGATCGGTGAAGCTCAGCTTACTGGACCTGAGCTCATTCTGGAAACAACAGACAAAATCAAGAAAATTCATGATAATCAGCTAGAACCCGTCAAAAGAGTTATGCGGATATGCGACGCAAGCCTCTAGAATTTCAAGTCAGAGACCATGTCCTACTCAAGGTGTCACCTTGGAAGGGAGTGGTGAGATTTGGAAAGAAAGGAAAACTTGCACCTCGATATGTTGGACCATTTAAGATTATTGAAAGAGTTGGAAAGGTTGCCTATCGACTAGAGCTACCTCCAGAGCTTGGAAATATTAATCCAACTTTTCACGTGTCTAATTTGCGAAAGTGTTTAGCTGACGCTGATCTTCACATTCCACTCGACGAAATCCAAGTTGATGAAACGATGCACTTTGTCGAGAAACCTGTGGAGATAGTGGACCGTACTTTCAAACAGTTGAAGAACAAACGGATTCGATTGGTCAAGGTTTGCTGGGAATCCAAACATGGCCCAGAGTTTACTTGGGAACGTGAGGACGAAATGAAGGCGAAATATCCGCAATTGTTCTCACAAGTTTCCTCTAGTTAAAATTTCGGGACGAAATTTCCTAAAGTAGGGGAGACTGTGACAACTGTGCTCTGTAATCAATGTACAATGTAAAACAATATGTTTTGGTGTTATTATATGTGTATTTGTGTTTGATGATTTTACGATTTGATTCGATTCCGATTTCAAGCTTTAAATCGCCTTTTGGAAAGTTATACGCAAACTAGTGCGTAAACGCAGTCAGTTTAACATGAAAAACACTCCGGTATAGTGACATAGGCTTAACATACCTTAAATAACCTTTACATAACTTAGAAATAAGTTTTGGATGGTTTGGTGTGTTGAAAACAAGTTTGTTCGATCGCAGGGACTATTTGTGTCAAACTGCGAAACTATGCCGATTCGTATGGTATCGAACAGTCCAGAACTTGATCATAAGCTAAACATACCATAAATAACCTAAACATAGCTTAGAAATAAGCTTTGAGGGGTTCGGTGTGCGAAAACATGCTTATTTGATCTTACAGGGACTAAAAGTGTCAAAAACGACGTAAGTTTGCATTTACGCGCATATCTTACGTTCTGACCACATCTGGACATCCAAAATTTTTGTACACACTAAAATATTTTTATTTTAGTGATCGGCATACAAAAATACCATCCGTCGCTTAATTTGGATCGTTTTCGCGTCCGTTTGAGTTTCGTCGTAATTTAACGAATAACGTGACTGTACAACCAAACGAGCCGACATCCGAGAGTTTTCCGAGCATATTTTGAGTCCTCTATACTTTGACCACCTTGTAGGGCCTTGAAAATGGCTTAACGGGTGTTAAAAGTGCCAAAAATCGGCTCAAACTCTTGCAGGGACCAAAGCGGTCAAAACTGAAAGTTGTGCTGATCTGCTGAGTTCATACCGGCCGTGTAAGCCTGGTCCCTCAGCTTACGCGGGCCGCCTAAAACTGCCCAGCACCAGAAAATCAATTTCAGCAAACTGTTTGATGTTTAGGGGCCGTTTATGCAAATATTATTGTGTGTTAACCAAGTTAACACCTCTCCAAGGCTTCTAATCAGCTCCTAACATTTGTATGGCTATGATTCTT
Organism: Helianthus tuberosus; assembly: GCA_030545235.1. Lineage (NCBI taxonomy): Eukaryota > Viridiplantae > Streptophyta > Magnoliopsida > Asterales > Asteraceae > Helianthus > Helianthus tuberosus. Next base: position 91,226,942 of record CM060418.1, on the reverse strand, counting down.
GCTTGGAGACCACACAAACAAGTGTCATGATCTTGTAAGTTTGCAACAACTATAAATAGGCATGCCCTCATTCCATTTTTCCTCACATTTGATCTGAGATTTCTCTAACTTGATGTGATTATTCACTTCATACCTGAGAAGACTTGGAATCAAATCTCCTTGGACCTTTTGTAAGTCCTCTTTCGTTCTTTTATGCGTTTTTAGCATGAAAGTCAAACTCTGTTTGACTTTCTGCATTGACCAGTTTATGGTCAACACGAAGTTCGTTTGAACTTCGCAACGTGATCGTAATCACGATGGTTATAGTCCTTAGTGACTATACCTACTGATTACCACGTTGACTAGTGTGACACCTGGGTCACTGCGACCATCAAACAAATACCAAACCAATGAAATATTGTATTTCATACTTGGGATTTGTATAAATATGTGTATCCTTTGCACATATCAATTCTTGTTCGATTCCAAACTCTAAATCGCTTTCTGGAAGGTTATACGCGCACTGATGCGTAAATATAACCAGTTTAATGCAACGAACACTCTGGAATAGTGAAATAGGCTTAACATACCTTAAATAACCTTTACATAACTTAGAAATAAGTTTCAAAGGCTTTGGTATGGCAAAAATAAGTTAATTCGCTTACAGGGACTAAACTTGACAAACTACGAAAGTATGCCAATTTGAACTGTAACAGACATTCCGGAACATGACCATAAGTTAAACATACCATAAATATCCTTTACATAGCTTAGAAATAGGCTTTGAGGGGTTCGGTGTGCTAAAATAAACTTTTGGCTCATTCAGGGACTAAAAGTGTCAAAAAGTGCACAAGTTTGCACTTTCGCGCATAACTTACGTTCTGAATACATCCGGACATCCAAAAATTTATGTAAGCACTAAAACATTTTATTTTAGTGTTTGGCATAAGAAAAATCCATTCGTCGCGCAATTTGGATCGTTTTTCGCGCTTATGCGCATTCCGTCGTAATTAAGCGAACATCGCGATCGTACGACCAAACGAACCGACATCCGAGATATTTTGAAGACATTTTAAGTTCCCTACACTTTAACTTCATTTTAGAGCTTTGAAATGGGGTTAACGGGCCTTAAACGTGTCGAAAATAGCTTAAACGGGCTGCAGGGACCAAATCTGACATTCTGCCAAACTAGGTCCTTGCGCACCGCAACAATGAGAGTGTTACGGTGCGCAAGGCTTCTGCAGAACATCAGAAGCTTCTGTCCAGCCTGTTTGCAGCTGTTTTGCACTCCCAATCTCTCTTCCACATGTCAATTTCTTATGGTGGTGAGCAAATTGAGGCACCATAACATTCCAACAAGTGTAGGCCTTAGATTCGAGCACGGTTTCCATGAAACGATCCTAACGGTTCGGGAAATCCTATAAATACCCACATCCCCCAACTTCTAAACCCACAAGAATCTGATCTTAGAAGCTCTAAGTTGAAACCATTGTTTCATACCTGAGCTACTTGGATCACGATTAGCATTCGGGGACCCTTCGTAAGTATTCCTTCGTTCTTTTATTGCTTTTCGAGTCTGAAAGTCAAACTTTGTTTGACTTTCTGCGTTGACCAGTTTATGGTCAATGCGAAGTTCATTTGAACTTCGCAACGTGATTGTAATCACGATGGTCATAGTCCCTTGGGACTATGCCTACTGATTACCACGTTGTCTAGGGTCGTAAGGGTAAGCGATCTGATAAATCGCTTATACCTTCGAACCCGACCCAATTTGGTCGATCATTAGGATCCGACCAAATACATTAGGTGACCATAGTATATAGGGAATAACCTTCCGAGGTTATACCTTATGGTCGCTTCGTTAAGTAGTTGTATGATAGGTAGTATATATGCCTTAGGTAAATTACCAAAATACCCTTTTCATTGTGTAATCGGTAATTAAGCATATGTAACCTAAACTTTTGTCACATAACTGATTATGTAACATGTTTAGGCATATAACACTTGTCATAGGACTAGTTAGATGTTCCGAACGCGTTTCACGCGAACGACGCGTTAAAGTAGCATAAGCTACCTAAACGGGTCGTAATGGGTCGTAAACACTTAGGTTAGGTTTCATTTAGTATGTAGGCTTTGTTAAACCATATGACACGAGTCTCCATACTCGTTTGGTTTACGAACCCTCATTCTATCTAAATCCTCCGATATAGGTCTGGTTTTTTTTAACATAGTTACCTATATTAGGTGCCGTTTGATTTCCGTGATCTCTAGCATTGCTTGGTGGTTATCCTAGGACTTCTGAGCAATCTCAAGTGAGTACATAGACCCCTCTTTTACTGTTTTCCAAACGTTTTGGGGTGGAACACATGTGCCTACTTGTTACTTTCGTGCTTTCCTGCTTTCACATCATATACTTGCTATGTTCATTAGTACAATTATAGTACATGATTTCATTGTGTTCATGCTATGTATGTCCATTGTGTGCATACTTAGTACATTGTTTTACATTACATTTCATGCTATGTATGTCCATTGTGTGCATACTTAGTACATTGTTTTACATTACATTTCATGCTATGTATGTCCATTGTGTGCATACTTAGTACAGTTATTTTCATCACATGCTTACATTTTGTTATGACATTTGGGTTGTTTACAATGGAACAATACATTCATTAACATTAGCTACGCCGTTCGTTAGTAGGTAGTGGTACCATAGGAATTGACAACTCCCGTTCCTGAAATCCTGGGTTGGTGTGGATTGGAAGGAATGACCGAATTCGATATACATAACTCAGATAGACTTTTAAATTCGTTTAGGGGTCTATCACCACAGTCTCAAGGCTTGGATGTATGCATTTTCACAACACCGCATAGATGTTCGTATCAGTATAGCATGCATTTTCCACAAAACATAACTTTGATTTAAACCAAGTTTTACTTCAATGCTTTGTTTTGTGCATTTCACCTATGGTTTAGGTGATGCATTTCACTAGCCATACATATCATTTTGGTTACACATTACATGATTTACATTTGACACATAAACATTTTCGACATTGGTTATACATTGCATGATTTACATCTTGACATAAACATTTTGACATATTATTCAATACATTTGGCAATTGGTTTAAACATAGACATCTTACATTGGTGGTTTGTTTGGGTAAGTGATTTAAGTAACGAGGCGTGTGTGATATGATACAAGCATGGTGGATACGCCGCTGGTACTTCCTATATATAAGTGATTGTATGGTATTACATATCGTAGCGTTATTTGAATCATTTAAATTTGGACATATAACATTTTATACAAATAACATACTTTTCACAATACATTGTTTTACAAACAACTTAATTTATACAAACTCATTTCACATGGTTATCCACTTAACCATGTGTTATTCTTTTATACATATATATCATTTGGTTTATTTATCACTTTTCAAATGATTTACAAGACAAAGCAAATTAAAAGGTTCATGACTAAACATTTTCTTAAACATAAGTCATGAATTCTATTTTCACAAAACCTATGTATCTCACAGGCATTTTTATACTGACATACCTATTTTCACATGTGTTTCAGGATATGATGCATAGGATTTATCAAGATACACTTAGGCGGACTTGGGCCTTAGCGACAATAAAAGATGCAAGACTAGTTATTTATGTTATGTTTCTTTGATTGTCAAGACATTGTAACTCTTTTAATCAATAAAACAATATTTCAATTTCCATGTGTTATGAAACAATGATTCTGTTACAACACTCCCCGACGTTTTCCGCCACGTTTTGTTGTTCTACGTGGTCGGGGTGTGACAGAAAAGTTGGTATCAGAGCTCATGGTTATAGGGAATTAGGTTATTAGTAATACTTTGACCTAGTCTATAACCTTCCTAGGACCCTAATGCGAGTTTACTTGCGTTTAGTCATAAAACAATACTGTCACCTATCCTTAGGCGACAACCACAACAAGAACACAAATTTCAAAACCACTTTGAAAACTAATCATCTGTTCTAGGATGATTAATTACTAGGTTTTGAACCCTCTATTGTAAGGTTTTGAACCCTCTGTTATATGGTTTTGAACCCCTTTGAATTTTCAAAATCTCGTCAAAGTTTGGGTCATATAATGTGAACACGTGCAAACTGGAAGAGTGAATGCCTGTACCCTGAGTTTTCTGTCGAAGGCTAGAGTGTTCGTACAAATCCGCCGTATCGGACCAGTCACTCTTACCTGGGAACTCTTGGGGTGAGTGTTCACTTATAGGCGAGCATGTCTTCAGTGATACATTAATATGATCCGTTTACTTTGATTAGTCACCGTCTCTTTTGTTTGCCTTAGGTAACAAACAAATGATCGCAAATTCTTATGCATTGTCATGCTGTTTTGATTGTCTGATAACCTTTCACTTGTTTCTTCCTATGTCTTTCATTTCCTTCTAGAATGTCTCTTCCTCTCAGCGACGGTCAAATGTCCGAGCAAACAGCCAAATTTGCCCAACAAATAAGCGAATTGATTCTAAAGTCTGTGGATTTAGGCATTGCCATGTCTCGTCTCAACAATGAAGCCTCTCGTCTCAACAATGAAGCCACTCAAGAGTCACCAAAGGAAGCAGAAGTCAAGCCTGCACCAAAATCAAGGAAGCGTAAGGCTTCAAGGAAACCCGCAGCAGTTGCACCTAATCAAGCGGGACCTAGCCAAGTGACAACACTACCAGCCAGGAAGCCATACAACGGAACTGCACCCTTGTGCAACCAATGTAGCCTTCATCATCATGCTAGTGTGAAGTGCCGCAAATGCCAGATTTGTGGACTTAAAGGTCATACAGCAAAAGTTTGTCGAGCAGCAGTACCAAATCAAATAGGACCCAATCGGGTGGCAACACCACCTGTTAAGAAGCAATACAAGGGAACAGCCCCAATATGCGACAAATGTAATGCACACCACTTAGCTCACCTCCAGTGTCGTTTGTGTGCATCATGTGGGCGACTCGGTCACCTGGAAAATGCTTGTCGATTTACCCCAAACCAAAGTGGTCCAAACCAAGTCAACCCTACTCAAGCTCGTTTTCCGTCTGGAACTTGCTACAACTGTGGTGAGACGAGCCATTACAGGAACAACTGCCCGAAGATTGTCAGTGCAAATCCAACCCGTGGATGAGCAATTGGCTGAACAAAGGATGTTGTTGTCTTATGCCTTTGTTTCTTTTATTTTCTTGTAATGTGAAACAATCTGTTTTGTTCATAAATAAATTATTGTTCACAAATTCTGATGTACAATTGTAGTTACAAATGTGTATGTCATTACCTATAATACCTACATTAAGGAACTATGTTCCTTACAAACTACTTTTGTAAATTTCCTATTTTTGTGTTTACTCATGATTCCCTCGAAAAATTTTAAGTACTCGTTTCATTCAAGGAGACGAAGTACAAGAAATAAAGAGAAATTATGAGTAATCGTGCTTTTTGCACATCTATGCCATTAAATCCTTGGTTAGATAACTAAGGATATTTTCAATCACATACCCATTATGTTCCGACTTTTTTCAACATGCATAACATAAGTTTTCCAAAACAACCTCCATGATTTCAAAAACATCGTCTACGTTTCAAAAATAACCTTCATGACTTCAAAATGTTATTAATACAGTATATATCAAAAGCATGACTTCAAAAGCATCATTCATGTTTTCAAAAACCTTATACATAATCTCAAAATTTATCTTGCATGATTTTAAAACATTTTTGTAAATATATCTACCTAATACACCTACTTCATGATTTCAAAAGTATTATATATAAGGTTACAAAAACGTTAAACACATTTTTCTTAAAAGAACCCCATACATAGTTTTCAAAAATATTTTCCTCATACATTGACTTAACCTTCAAATTCTGCTACATATGTCGCCTTGACATATCTAGCATCTCAACTTCATAAGCATTTTTACTTCATGTTTTGACTTAAGCACATCTAGTGCAAGACTTCAAAACATCTTCAACTTCTAAAATCCATATGGGATCTTTTTATCTTCACAATTAGACCCTTGTGGATGATTATCATTCAAATCAAAATCCTTAATTGGATTCCTTTTGTACCAAAATTCGAACATTTCGGTTCCTTATAATCGAAATCGAATTTTTCTTTTAAAAAAATCTTTCTATCTTTATAGTTAGATTCTTGATAATGTTTAAAGTACCAAATGAAATCCAAGGAATGGATTCCTAGTGTGTTTTAAATACATGTGCTCTGTTAGCAGAACAAATTTCTAGTTAAACAATTTTGTGGTTATGTGACTATGTGTTTATGCATCTTATGTTTTCTTATATGCATTTTTGTTTTTACACTCTGGATATTCGTTATCCAAATCCTCGTAGAATCTTTCATATCTTCATATGAGGGATTCGTAGCAGGATATTCAAAAAGGTACTACCTTAAATCCTTAATGGGCTTCTATGTAATAGTTAAGACCCTTGGATTATATAGTACAACTCCATGATTCATAAGAGACCCTTTTAGTGGTCTAGTCAAAAAGATTTATTCACATTTTGGTTAAAGAACGACATCTAGTGATGTAGCTGAACAGACTCCTTGATAGTCTATTTAGATCATTTATTGATTTAATTAAAAAGGACCCTATGGCGGTCTAGTCACACTCATCACCGGTTTGTTCATTTGGTTTTCCCCTACACATTATAAAATAGACTGAGTGAACTATGCAAGGAATTGTCTAATTATGGACGCGTACATAATTATGAGATTCAGTGCACGGTAACCACAGTAAGATTTATTATGTGTAAGAACCGATAGTGACAACAATAACGAAATGAGAACGATGTAATGGAGGTACGGTGGACGCACCAATGACGCTTCATATACTTGTATATAAGTATCCCTCTTACATTGCAAGCATAATGTTATTAAGGTTACTAGAAGTTCAGAACCCTAACCAATGTTGTTCGATCTTTTCAACTTCATGTTTTCAAGCTCTCACAAGTTTCCTCTGATTAAATTTCGGGACGAAATTTCCTAAAGTAGGGGAGACTGTGACACCTGGGTCACTGCGACCATCAAAAAAATACCAAACCAATGAAATATTGTATTTCATACTTGGGATTTGTATAAATATGTGTATCCTTTGCACATATCAATTCTTGTTCGATTCCAAACTCTAAATCGCTTTCTGGAAGGTTATACGCGCACTGATGCTTAAATATAACCAGTTTAATGCAACGAACACTCTAGAATAGTGAAATAGGCTTAACATACCTTAAATAACCTTTACATAACTTAGAAATAAGTTTCGAAGGCTTTGGTATGGCAAAAATAAGTTAATTCGCTTACAGGGACTAAACTTGACAAACTGCGAAAATATGCCAATTTGAACTGTAACAGACATTCCGGAACATGACCATAAGTTAAACATACCATAAATATCCTTTACATAGCTTATAAATAAGCTTTGAGGGGTTCGGTGTGCTAAAATAAACTTTTGGCTCATTCAGGGACTAAAAGTGTCAAAAAGTGCACAAGTTTGCACTTTCGCGCATAACTTACGTTCTGAATACATCCGGACATCCAAAAATTTATGTAAGCACTAAAACATTTTATTTTAGTGTTTGGCATAAGAAAAATCCATTCGTCGCGCAATTTGGATCGTTTTTCGCGCTTATGCGCATTCCGTCGTAATTAAGCGAACATCGCGATCGTACGACCAAACGAACCGACATCCGAGATATTTTTGAAGACATTTTAAGTTCCCTACACTTTAACTTCATTTTAGAGCTTTGAAATGGGGTTAACGGGCCTTAAACGTGTCGAAAATAGCTTAAACGGGCTGCAGGGACCAAATCTGACATTCTGCCAAACTAGGTCCTTGCGCACCGCAACAATGAGAGTGTTACGGTGCGCAAGGCTTCTTTAGAACATCAGAAGCTTCTGTCCAGCCTGTTTGCAGCTGTTTTGCACTCCCAATCTCTCTTCCACATGTCAATTTCTTATGGTGGTGAGCAAATTGAGGCACCATAACATTCCAACAAGTGTACGCCTTAGATTCGAGCACGGTTTCCATGAAACGATCCTAACGGTTCGGGAAATCCTATAAATACCCACATCCCCCAACTTCTAAACCCACAAGAATCTGATCTTAGAAGCTCTAAGTTGAAACCATTGTTTCATACCTGAGCTACTTGGATCACGATTAGCATTCGGGGACCCTTCGTAAGTATTCCTTCGTTCTTTTATTGCTTTTCGAGTCTGAAAGTCAAACTTTGTTTGACTTTCTGCGTTGACCAGTTTATGGTCAATGCGAAGTTCATTTGAACTTCGCAACGTGATTGTAATCACGATGGTCATAGTCCCTTGGGACTATGCCTACTGATTACCACGTTGTCTAGGGTCGTAAGGGTAAGCGATCTGATAAATCGCTTATACCTTCGAACCCGACCCAATTTGGTCGATCATTAGGATCCGATTGAATACATTAGGTGACCATAGTATATAGGGAATAACCTTCCGAGGTTATACCTTATGGTCGCTTCGTTAAGTAGTTGTATGATAGGTAGTATATATGCCTTAGGTAAATTACCAAAATACCCTTTTCATTGTGTAATCGGTAATTAAGCATATGTAACCTAAACTTTTGTCACATAGCTGATTATGTAACATGTTTAGGCATATAACACTTGTCATAGGACTAGTTAGACGTTCCGAACGCGTTTCACGCGAACGACGCGTTAAAGTAGCATAAGCTACCTAAACGGGTCGTAATGGGTCGTAAACACTTAGGTTAGGTTTCATTTAGTATGTAGGCTTTGTTAAACCATATGACACGAGTCTCCATACTCGTTTGATTTACGAACCCTCATTCTATCTAAATCCTCCGATATAGGTCCGGTTTTTTTAACATAGTGACCTATATTAGGTGCCGTTTGATTTCCGTGATCTCTAGCATTGCTTGGTGGTTATCCTAGGACTTCTGAGCAATCTCAAGTGAGTACATAGACCCCTCTTTTACTGTTTTCCAAACGTTTTGGGGTGGAACACATGTGCCTACTTGTTACTTTCGTGCTTTCCTGCTTTCACATCATATACTTGCTATGTTCATTAGTACAATTATAGTACATGATTTCATTGTGTTCATGCTATGTATGTCCATTGTGTGCATACTTAGTACATTGTTTTACATTACATTTCATGCTATGTATGTCCATTGTGTGCATACTTAGTACATTGTTTTACATTACATTTCATGCTATGTATGTCCATTGTGTGCATACTTAGTACAGTTATTTTCATCACATGCTTACATTTTGTTATGACATTTGGGTTGTTTACAATGGAACAATACATTCATTAACATTAGCTACGCCGTTCGTTAGTAGGTAGTGGTACCATAGGAATTGACAACTCCCGTTCCTGAAATCCTGGGTTGGTGTGGATTGGAAGGAATGACCGAATTCGATATACATAACTCAGATAGACTTTTAAATTCGTTTAGGGGTCTATCACCACAGTCTCAAGGCTTGGATGTATGCATTTTCACAACACCGCATAGATGTTCGTATCAGTATAGCATGCATTTTCCACAAAACATAACTTTGATTTAAACCAAGTTTTACTTCAATGCTTTGTTTTGTGCATTTCACCTATGGTTTAGGTGATGCATTTCACTAGCCATACATATCATTTTGGTTACACATTACATGATTTACATTTGACATATAAACATTTTCGACATTGGTTATACATTGCATGATTTACATCTTGACATAAACATTTTGACATATTATTCAATACATTTGGCAATTGGTTTAAACATAGACATCTTACATTGGTGGTTTGTTTGGGTAAGTGATTTAAGTAACGAGGCGTGTGTGATATGATACAAGCATGGTGGATACGCCGCTGGTACTTCCTATATATAAGTGATTGTATGGTATTACATATCGTAGCGTTATTTGAATCATTTAAATTTGGACATATAACATTTTATACAAATAACATACTTTTCACAATACATTGTTTTACAAACAACTTAATTTATACAAACTCATTTCACATGGTTATCCACTTAACCATGTGTTATTCTTTTATACATATATATCATTTGGTTTATTTATCACTTTTCAAATGATTTACAAGACAAAGCAAATTAAAAGGTTCATGACTAAACATTTTCTTAAACATAAGTCATGAATTCTATTTTCACAAAACCTATGTATCTCACAGGCATTTTTATGCTGACGTACCTATTTTCACATGTGTTTCAGGATATGATGCATAGGATTTATCAAGATACACTTAGGCGGACTTGGGCCTTAGCGACAATAAAAGATGCAAGACTAGTTATTTATGTTATGTTTCTTTGATTGTCAAGACATTGTAACTCTTTTAATCAATAAAACAATATTTCAATTTCCATGTGTTATGAAACAATGATTCTGTTACAACACTCCCCGACGTTTTCCGCCACGTTTTGTTGTTCTACGTGGTCGGGGTGTGACAACTAGGCGTAGTGACGAGTCGTAGTTTCGGTCAAAATGCCCATTTAAGCGTATTTTGCAACCAAACTACTATTGGTATCAAAACACTTTGTTTTGATATCAAAACCTGTTTTCTAACTTAGTTAAGCTTGTTTTAACATGCTTAGCTCGTCAGTTTTAGTTTAGTGCTTGTTTAGGGTCGTAAGTCAAGCGGTCTAAACCACCGCTTAGACTTTCGAACTCAACCCGTTTGGTCGATCATTAGGATCCGACCAAGCATGTTTAGTGACCATAGTTGCATAGCGAATAACCTTCCGAGGTTATACCTTATGATAGGTAGTTTATATGCCTTAGGAAAATGACCAAAATGCCCTTTTCATGCATAATTGGATTTTAAACATATGTAACCCAAACATTTGTCACTTAACTGGTTATGCAACATAATTAAACATGTCTAGGCATATAATACTTGTCATAGGACTAGTTAGACGTCTCGAACGCGCTTTTGCGCGAACGACACGTTAAAGTAGCGTAAGCTACCTAAACGGGTCGTAACGGGTCGAAAGCACTTAGATTAGGTTCCGATCTAGAATGTAGGCTTTGTTAAACCATATCACATGAGTTCCAATACTCATTTGGTTTACAAGACCTCATTCTGTCCGATCTTCCGATTTAGGTGTCGATTTACTTACTAGTGATTCGATTATTAGGTGCTGCTTGAGTTTCCTTGGTTTGATTGAGCTTGTTGAGTTCTTTAGATTGAGGATACTTTGCACTTCGATGTGAGTACATAGTTCCCCTATTTTACTGTTTTAAATTGTTTTTGGGTGATTCATATGTATTAAATGATTTCGAGGTTTAAACGATGGTTTCAAAAACGATTTAAATGGTTTATATTAAACTAATAACGATTTCGATAATGTGAACAAACTTGATGGTTGTAGTTACATAACGAATGACATTCATTAATTTTAGCCGAACCGACCAGTATTAGGTTATGGTTCCATAGGATCTGACAAATCCTGTTATCAGACTACACCCATGGTTATGTGTGGGGGTTATGTAGGTAACGACCGAATCTGATGATTGTTAACTTACCCTTTGGTGGTTTGTTAATACGAGAAACGAGATAGTCGAGTCACGAAGGTTTGAATGTTATTAGCGAGACGACCAAAAGTAGTTTCACAATTAAAACGAATACGATTTTGGGACGAGTTAAACGATTTGATACGACTTAAACGAGATAAACGATTTGGATAAACGATTGGTTTTGGGTAGTGATTAGATAATGGGACGGGTGTAATATGATAGAAGCATGGTAGATACGCCGCTGGTACATCTTATATATAAGTGCTTTTGTCACATTATATTCCGTGTCATTATTTAGTTCACTTGGGAAACGATTTTGAAACAATGTCACACAACGAGGTTTTTCAAAAATGATATAAATCATACGAGTTTTATTAACAAGTTTTACGAGATATTTCACGAGTTGGTTTTCTAAAACAAATGTTTTTGGGTTAAGAATCATGGCTACGAGATTTTATAAACTATAACCATCTTGATTTGAGTTGGTTAATTTTATTGCAATACACTTTTCAAAACGAGGTTTGTTCTTTTGACTCTTGTAGTCTAATGAGGTACTGCAACATATAAACGAGCCATGAATCCGATACTTTCATAAAACCTATGTGCTCGCCAGCATTTCTTTGCTGACTTTATTTTTACATATGTTTCAGGTGGTGTTTCTTAATGTTGGTTGCTAGGATGCATGAGTCACATAGGATCTGGACGAGGCCTTAGTGACTTAATAACGATAATAGACGATGTTTAATTTGTTTGTTTGGTTAAAGACAATGTAAATTACGTAATGAATCAATAAAACGAAACTTTTAATTACCATGGTTATGAAACGATGATTCTGTTACAACACTCCCCGACGTTTCCGCCACGGTTTCGTTGTTTTAACGTGGTCGGGGTGTGACAATTTCACACGACCTAGTTCACTTCATGCGAACTGGATCACTTCGCACGAACTGGACCTAATTCTTAAACGATCAGGTTCAAACGATTTGAACTCAAACGACCTGGAACCTATTCACTTCGTGCGAACTGGTTCAAAGGTTCAAACACCTGACACCCCGTACGACCTGGTTGAGTTATTCATATGACCTGGGTTTGATTTCACACGACTTGGTTCAAACCACTCACTTCGCACGACCTGGTTTACAATCACAAGCAACCTGGATCCTATTCACGCGATTTGACTCACTTCGTGCGAACTGAAGGACATAATACTACACGACCCTGGTAAACTTTCAAGTGAGCTGATCACACTTCGTGCAAACTGAGGACCTTTCAAACGATCTGAACTGGTTTTTACTCAAACCGTGCGAACTGAAGGTCACTTTCACACGATCTGACTGAAACTCACACGAACTGGGGGTTTTTCACTCGATTTCGGACCAAAAATTCATGATTTTATCCAATTTTAGGTCGAATTAGGTTCTAATTTTTTCAAGGATTGTTTAAAACAGTGTTTCGCATGTTATATCAAGAAATTAGATCATTTTATCTGTAAAAACTTGGTGAATTTGAAGAAAAGTGTAGAAGAATGCGTAGAAATCAGATTTTCTTGATGAAAACAAGCTGAAATGGTAAGAACTCCTCCTCCTGAGCTCTGATACCACTTGTAGGATCATTGAATCGATCAAATGAGTCGATCAGAAGAGTTCTAGACCAAACCAAAGGCGGAATTCAGTGATTCGATCTTCATTGCAGCTTGATTAACACTAGGAATCACTTTAACTGTTGTTTAGATTGATTTGAAAGCGATTACAACTTGTTCGACACTTCGGCAGAGCTTCACTGCCGAAATCACAACTGTTACAAATGAAATCACAAGTCACCTATTTATAGTAGAACCAGGTCGCACAAACTTGACCCTCCAGGTCGCACGAACTTGTCAGTTCGTGTGAACCTGCTGGTTCTGACCTGTTTTCCATTTTTCTCGTACTACGTGACTTGATCTATTAATTCTATTGCAAGACTCGATACAAGATGAAGTCGACAGACATATGCACCAACATCTACATCTCTATCAATGCCTCCGCACTCCCTGTCTCGTCGTGCACCCCATCGTTAGGGTAGTGCATCCACACCCTGGAAACTGCTCTACGTTGCTGTAAAACACAATTCGGTCACACCTCTACGTTTCCACTATCCCCTCCTACCCGTGGTAGTAATGCACGACCCCATCCTTTGGGAAGTATGCCCGTTTTTGTAAAAGTAAAGACTATGGAAGAGTCGGAAACTTGAGGAATAAACAAGGAACAAGGTGAAGGGAAGGCCTCACTGAATTTTGTATAGCACTGGATGACTTGCACCAATCGGAGTAAGGTGACTCCGAGGAGGCTTTCTACGCAAGACTAAATGCAACAAGTTGATATGGTGTATGCAAAGGTCGATGAACCCTTAGCAAGATTATGTTATGACTCATTACAAGGATGAGATGATTATGGTGGGAAGATTTACATAGGCCTCATTAGGAATTACCTTACCCTTATGCTTATAATGCATGACGAATGAGCTTTGCTTTCACTAATCGACGACAATATTTATTCTGAAATAAATGTCTAATTCCGTCGATATGTTTTATGCATGTGAAGCTCATGGAACCACAACAAAAGGACATTGGTCAGGCCCAACCGGAACCTTTATCTGTAACAAGAGCTGAGCTTGAAGCTCTAGTGAACCAGCAAGTCGCTAAAGCAATCGACCAGTACGAAGCAAGCAACATTGCAAGTAGCGGCGGACTAAGGAGAACCATAATGGGGATCGCTCAGGCAATAACTCTTGCCCTAGGACCTGCCAGGGGCGGAGTAATGATGGAGAAACAGAATGAAAATCTAGTGGAGAAGAAGACGCATGTGGAGTCTTCTTCGGGTGGAACTAAGAGAAGGTTTTCAAGCCTAAAGAAAGGAACCTAAGCAAGTCATGACAACTCAAACGCAAACAAAAGAAGGGAAGCAAACCCGCCTCATGGCACGAAAGCTTTTGGGGCCACCAATGAGGCCAGAGGAAAGGTTTATTTGGGGAATAAGCCGAGATGTGATGAATGCAGGTTTCATCATGAAGGTCGATGCTCGAAACCTAAGTGTGATAGATGTGGAAAGAAGGGACACAGCAAGGATACTTGTTGGGCAAGGCACCCCAACCTAGGAGGAAATGGTGACTACAACCAAGGAGATAACAACAACAACCAAGGTGGAAACGACCATGATAGAGCTCCTGGTTGTGTTCAGATGTGGTGACACGGGGCACTTTAGGAAAGATTTCCCTAAGAAGGACCAAGAACGAGGAAGAGTTTCACAAACAGAGCTCGTGAAGTGCGCCAGAACCTGAATATTACGACAGGTACGTTCCCTATTAACTAACACTATGCATCCATTTTGATTGATACTGGCGCCGGCTTTAGCCTTGTATCTATAAGATTTTAGAACCTACTTGGCCTAAAGGTAAGTAAGCTAGACACCCCCTATTCAATAGGATTAGTGAATGGGAAATTAGTCAAGGAAGATGAAGTTATTAGGGACTGAACACTCGAACTTGGAGAATGAAAGTTTCCTATTGACCTCCTACCAGTTTGTTTAGGAAGCTTTGGGGGTTGTAGTCGGCTTAGATTGGGTATCCAAGAATGGAGCTGAAGCTGTTTGTCATGAGAAAATCATTCGCATCCCTTTTGTGAATGATGAAACACATTTAGTGCACAGCCCTCATGCAGTTGATGCGAGGATGTCGGGCCTCATAAAATAGAAGACTGTGACATCCCACATTGATTATGATGGCGCAGAAGTGTCTCCGAAAAGGCTGCATAGCCTTCCTTGCTCATATTGTCGACAAGGAGACCAAGGAGCCAAGTTTAGAAGGCATTCCCTTTGTAAAGGGATTTCCAGAAGTCTTTCCCAAAGACATGATAGGGCTAACTCCACAGCGACAAGTGGAGTTTCGGATAGATCTAGAGCTAGGAGTGGCACCAGTGACAAATGGCGCCCTACCGATTAGCTCCATCCAAGATACAGGAGCCTTCGATGCAACTGCAAGAGCTGCTAGGCAGAGGAAATCTATCAGGCCGAGCTTCTCACCTTGGGAAGCCCCAGTGTTATTCATTAGGAAGAAGGACGACAGTTTTCGTATGTGCATGCAGCCTAATCTGAGAGGAACTCAGAAAAATTGATGAGGAAAAAGTTTTGTGCATAAGCTACAGGGAGTTAAACAACTAACCATCAAGAATCGGTACCCCTTACCGAGAATTGATGACTTGTTTGACCAACTACAAGGTTCCCGCTACCATTCCAAGATTGAATTAAGGACAGGATATCACTAGTTAAGGACACAAGAAGAAAGTATCCCTAAAACGGCCTTTAGGACTCGCTTTAGGCATTACGAGTTCCTTGTCATGCCATTTGGCTTAAAAATGCACCGGCAGTATTCATGGACCTCATGAATCGGGTGTGTAAGCCGTACCTGGATAAGATCATGATTATATTTAGTGACGACGTTCTTATTTGCTCAAAGACCAAGGAAGGTCATGAGCAACATCTGCGAGCTATCTTGGAGCTTTTAAAGAAAGAACAGATTTATGCAAAGTTGCCAAAGTGCGAATTTTGGATTCGTAAGGTGCAATTCCTAGGTCGCATGGTGAAATAGGATGGAATCCATGTAGACCCTGCCAAGTTAGATGCAATAAAGAATTGGGAAGCACCAAAAACCACAACCAAGATACAACCAATTCTGGGGTTAGTAGGCTATCACAGACGATTCATAGAGGATTTTTCCAAGTATTACTCAGCCGTTAACATCCCTAACCCAAAAGGATAAGAAGTTTGATTAGGGAGTGAAACAAGGAATAGTTTTGTAGACATTGAAGGATAAACTCTGCAATGCACCTATCTTATCTTACCTGACGGTACCAATGGATTTGTAGTTTACCATGATGCTTCTCGACAAGGTCTTGGTTGCAAGTTGATGCAACAGGACAAGGACATCGCTTACGCATCAAATCAATTATAGGTGCATGAGAGGGACTGCACGACGCACAACCATGAACTAGGTGCTGTGATCTTCACATTGAAGATCTGGCGTCATTTCCCGTATGGCGCTCAATGCACGATCTTTACCAGATCATAGAAGTTCGCAACACATTTCCGATTAGAAGGATTTGAATATGAGATAGCGTAGATGGATTTAGCTGTCGAAAGATTATGATTATGAGATCAGGTATCACCCGGGTAAGGCGAACGTGGTAGCCGACGCCTTGGGTCGCAAGGAACGCACAAAGCCTCTAAGGGCGCGAGCCTTAGAGATGACTATACAAACCGATCCCACCGTTCGGATTCATGAAGCCCAGCAGGAAGCACTTAAACCAGACAACTTACAAGCTAAATCAATGCGTGGTACGGAAGTGAAATTGGTTCCAAAGGAAGACAGAATATTATACTTTAAGGAACAACTTTGATGTCCCATTTCACGATAGTATACGTACACTTATTCTGGACAAAGCCCCCAAGTCAAGGTACTCGATCCATCCTGGATCTGACGAGATGTACCAAGACTAAAAGGATCTTTATCGGTGGCCCAAGATGAAAACCGATATTGCTACATATGTGGGTAACTGCCTTACCTGCGCCAAAGTTAAGGCAGAATACCAGAACCCATCAGGATTATTACAACAACCGGAGGTTCCCGTCTGGAAGTGGGAACAGATCTCCATGGACCTCATTACAACGCTACCAAGAAACACAAAGAGGACACGATATGATTTAGGTGATTATCGATTGACTCACAAAGTGTGCACATTTCTCGCCGATCAGTGAGAAAGACAGCACAAGGAATGTTAGCATAAATTTATCTCAAGGATATTGTGGCACGTCATGGAGTGCCTGTATCTATCATATCCGACCAGGATGGTCACTTCGTGCCAAGGATTTGCCAGACGTTTCAGCAAGCCTTCGGATCACAGATGAATCTTAGTGCTGCTTTTTACCCTCAGACAGACGGCCAAAGTGAACGGATGATTCAAACTTTGGAAGACATGCTACGAGCTTGTGTGATGGACTTTGGTGGGAGTTGGGATACTCACCTGCCCTTGGTGGAGTTTTTCCTACAACAATAGCTATCACACCAGCATATAGGCCGCCTCGTTTGAAGCTCTTTATGGACGTGAGTGTCGGTCCCCGTTGTGATTGGGCGGAGACCGGAGTTAAACGGTTTATTGGCCCCGAGTTGGTTCGGGAAACTATGGACAAGATTATTCAGATACGTGACTGCATCAAGTCTGCACGTGATAGACAGAATAGTGGCACCGACAAGCGGCAGAAACCGCTCAATACTTTCGAAGTTGTAAACTTGTTTATTCAATATACTTGATAGTGATAGTTTTCACTATCCGAGGTTTTTTGTGCCAGAGATCATACATTGATCAAGGGCTTTTTCCTCGTATAAATCCTTGTGTTCAACATTCATTTCATTCATTCATTGTTCATACATTTGATTATTTATCTAAGCATCACACCTCACAAAATCAGATTTGGTTGCATTATCCTTGTGTGATTTTTGACCAAAACACTGGCAATGACAGATTATTTCTCCAAATGGGTCGAAGCTGAGGCCTTTGTTCAAGTCACGGATCAAGAAGTGGTATCCTTCATAAAGAATAATATCCTGGCTAGATTTGGGGTACCAGCTGAGATAATTTGTGATAATGGCTCTCAATTCATCAGCAAAAGCACTATTGATTTTTGCAAAAGTTGGGGAATTAAGGTGATCACGTCAACACCAGTGCATCCTCAAGCAAATGGACAAGCAGAATCCTTGAACAAGATAATCGTCAACAACTTAAAGAAGAGCTTAGGTTCCAAAAAAGGAAAATGGGCAGAGGAACTACCATTTGTCCTATGGGCTGATAGAGCAACTGTGAAGAATGCTACTGGGCAAACCCCGTTTTCTTTGGTATTTGGGGCAGAAGCAGTGATCCCGACAGAAATGGTGATATCGACAGCTAGATCAAGCCTACGGGATCCTGAATCAAATCCTGAAATCTTATGTCAAGAACTGGATACTGTTGATAAAACAAGAGATGCAGCAAAGCTAAGGATGGCGGCATACCAGCAGAAGATAGACAAATCATATAACAAGAATTTAAGGACTAGAAGATTTCAAGTTGGAGATTGGGTGTTGAGGAAAGCTTTCCAGAATACAACCAACCCTGCTGATGGAAAATTAGCTCCAAAATGGGAAGGACCCTATGAAATTGAGTCAGAATCTGGGAAAGGAGCATACCGCCTCAAGAATATGGAAGGGGATATGTTGCCAAGATCCTGGAATGCTATACACCTTAAGCTTTATTTCAAGTGAGTTTAGAATTTAATTTCTAACTCAGGATGGTATGAATTCTATCTCTTTTAAATATGTTTGATTTAATTTATTCTTTGAAACCCAATACAGCATCGGAGGGGTGTTAGCCAAGCTAACACCCACCTTAGTTTAACGGTGTTTTGCAGAATATGCTTCGGGATGTTACTCCAGGATATATACTCAAGATAAATCAAACGATTAGAGGATTGGCCCCTTCTCTCACGTTTAAGGGATCCTTATCCCTTCAAAGGTTTAAAGGTATTCACCTTTCTCTCGAATTGGGTTTAAATACCCCGCCTGGAGCCCAAGTTATCCAGGAATAGTTCAAGATGGCGGGACAAGTTCATGTAAAAGTGGCTGACAATTTCGTTATCATTGGCTATATCCTGGATCCTTAAGGTATATGAGGATTGATCACCCTCTCTCACGAAAGGGTATTTGCATACTCTCTAAGGTTTAAAGGTTTTCACCTTTCTAAGTCTTGGAGTTTATACACTCCCGCCTGTAGCGCACGAAAACAAGTGTTTATCCCCAGGATACTAAGGGTTTATCCCCAGAATATTAAGGGTTTATCCCCAGTGAAACTAAACTTTTTGACAAGATCCAAAGATATGACAAACTGCGATTGTGTTTACACACATTCTTCTGTTGGTGAAAAGTTACGAAGTTTAATTGCTAAGTGAAGAGATACTCAAGTGTGTCATATATTGATGCAATATCCTACACAGACAGGGGAGATCCATGCCGGGGACATTACAAAGGATTCAAAGGTTGAGGTTGGAAATTATTGCCTAAGTGTTTCTGGTATGATTTATTATTTTTTCTTGAAAACCTTATCTAAATGATCTAAGTTTTCTAAAAAGTCATATTCAACCAAGTTTTGTCTAACATTTTGATGACAAAAGTATTGAAAATTTCATCAGTATCCTGACCAGGATATTTGATAAGGATATGCAAAACATACCTTTCAAAATAAAGACTTAACAACAACAAATAAGGCTAAAAGGTTAGTTTATTATTAATGGTCCAAAAGATTGTATTCTTGGTTTCATCTCAAAAAGAGACCTATCCACCAAGAACTCAATTAAATTTTTAAAGCATATTTACATAAACAGTTGAAGGCTTCGTCCTGAAAACACAGGATCCCTCCACCTTCAACTGTCAAACTATTCTACTTGCAGGAAATTAAAATTGTTCTAAGTGCAGGACGACCAGATGATTTAGACCCTACAAAGCAAAATACAGGTATCATTAAAGACAAACTAACCAGGATACAGGTTCAGTATATGTGTACGGGATACAGGATCTGGATATTTACCTTATTAAGGAAGGAGGTCATGGGCTCGATGGATTCCATGAAGCCAAGGTCATCATAAGAGAAACCTTCGGCAGCAGCAGCAGAGGGCTTAGAGCTGGTGGCAACAGATGGCTCCTTTTTTCACTAGGACAGGCTTGGGGTAGCTGTCAAGCTCCTCAAGGAATGTTCGAAACAGATATCCTTACCAGACATGTTGGAATGACTAAAAAAATATATCCGTTGGAATCAGGATATCCAACAGTTATATTTTTGGTGACAATTGTTATGGGTGAAATTCTGAGCCCATATCCTGAATTATATCTTGATTTTATGATAGCTGATTGCGATCAGGATACCGGACCAGGATATTGGTAACATACTGAGGCAGTATCCTGACTATTACTAACAATTTTCTTGTAAACGTTGGCTACAAGGGACTAACGTTCATGAGGACCAAGTCACCCTGAAGACTCGCTCAAATTGGTTAGGATAAGGACGTTGATGACGGAAGAATGGGTCTTGTAACGGTCAGCATTGAAGAAAGGCATATTTTATGGGAGTTACGGATGCTGGTCAATGCTATTAATGTTGTAACGGTTATGGGAGCTTAAATCCCGGATTTATAGTTAAGATGCACGGGGAAAATGAGTTGAAACAGTCCCTAACGTTCAGAAGGGAATATTCCAAGTATCTCGGATTTTTAGCATAGTTAGTTAATTCTTGTAACTATAAATAAGGATGGCCAGATCATAGGAAACACACAATTCGAGCTCTCTAACTCTCACACTCTTCTTTCCAGCAATAATCACACATTAACACTCATCACTTGCAATCAATGTAACACTTAGCATCGATCTGAGCCATATCCTGCACTGTATCCTGAATTTCGAAGTAATAAGAAGAACAAGGCAGCCGACGATTGTCAGCTCCCGAGGTTTTATGCCGGAGATCTAGATTGATCAAGGGCTTTCCTCGTATATCTCGTGTCAACCTTTACATTTTTGCTCATTGTTTGATTATTAATATAGCTGGGTATCCTGAGCTATATCCTGAAACTGTTTTTTGCAATCAACTAAACCAGAATATTTTCAACACACATTGTTAGCACACTACCTCACAAAACTAATTTGATCACTTAATTGCTTAGGTAATTTTTGACCAAAACATACATGATATACCAAGTTAAAATATATTATTGTAACAAATATTCCAAATTATTGACAAATATAATTTAAGTTAAAATATTATTATTTTAACCAATAATTATATACTTTGGAATAATACAAAGTACATCAAAGATGTAACACAAAGATACTAAGTCATAACAATTAAGACCAAGAGTCGTTACACGACCTGGACGTCTAATAAAACTCAACACGTGTGTAGCTTGTAGTACGGCGTAAGGATACATACTTTGGGTATACAGGAGACAGGACGCAAATCTGTGAGTTCATGTCCCCCTTTTCTTTTAACTGTTTTCAAATTTATAACTTCGGGGGTGAAATACATGTTACAAATGTTTCGATGATTACAAATGGTATGGTTAGCTAAGGAATGAACTGTTAGATCATGTGAATGGGTAGGCGTTAACTTAAGACCATTAATCGTTGTATAAGGACCGAGGGGCATGAGTGATAGATCTATTGGGTGTTGCGAGCTCCACCCATGAGCCCGCGAGTTGGACCATGTGGTGACTATGTCGTTCCCGCCGGATGGCCCGGTACAAAATACGCATAAAAGGGTTGAGCCTTCCTACACCGTTGCACACATATTAATGTATTAGCTACACATTAATTGATATGTTCATAGACGCTTTCATACCGATTTACAAAAGGCATACTTACAGATGTTTACAAGATTATTCGAACTCATACAGAAACGCATGAACTCGCTCAACTTTTGTTGATGTTTTCAAAATTACATGTATTTTAGGAAACAAGATGGATCTTGGGCACAGGTGTTGTTTTCAAGACGTAAAGTTCAAGTTTAGATGTCATCCACTTTTGTGTTGTAACTTAACTTGAGGGTTTTGGTTGAAACTTAAAAGACTTGTGTTTGTAACTTTTCAAATTTATGAATGGATAAACATCATGTTTTAATCATATAATTGTTTATTATAATTGAATGCAATGATATTGAACAAGTCATACATCATTACGCTTCCGCAAAAGTCAGGGTGTGACAATGGGCAGAAGAGCAACCTTATGTATTATGGGCTGATAGAACGACTCCCAAGAATGCTACTGGTCAAACTCCATTTTCTTTGGTCTTTGGAGCTGAATCTGTGATCCCTACAGAGATGGTAGTCCCTACTACAAGAACGAGCATCCGTGATCCTGAAGGAACAGCTGAAAACTTGGTTCAAGATTTGGATACGAGAGAGGAACTAAGGGATTTAGCAAGGATAAGATTGGCTAGCTATCAACAAAGAATAGCTGGAGCCTACAACAAGAATGTCAGGATCAGAAAGTTTTAAGTTGGTGACATGGTGTTGAGGAAAGCATTCCAAAATTCCACAAATCCTGCTGATGGCAAGCTAGCACCAAAGTGGGAAGGTCCCTATCTAATTGAAGCTGAGGCAGGAAAGAGGGCATATTGTTTGCTAACGATGGATGGTGATCTCTTACCAAGGGCTTGGAATGTTGTTCATCTGAAAAACTATTTCATGTAAGAAGGATCAGTGATCCTCAGACTTGTCAGTATTCTGGTTAAGGATCCGGGATCATAAGAGAATATATGATTCTATCTTTGGTAACACTTTACTTTCATTTTCATTCATGTTGCACTTATTACTTATCATAAGTCAAAGATGTTTGATGTGTGTAAAATGCAACATATAAATTACATCAAATGAGGCATAAAACTAACCCTTTTTAAGTACTAATGTTGGAAAAAGAGTGTTTTTGTCTTCCTTTTGTATTTTCAGGATTAAATGAGCTCAAATTCACAAAAGAAGCAAAAAGACAGCTAAATCTAACATAAATACAAGAAAACGAACATAAGTGGATTGCCCGACCCCTCAACGGCATCTTCCCAAGCAAAATAGAGAAGCCAGAAGACTGAACACGCCCCGTGCTCAGCCAGCACGGGGCCGTGCCCAAGAAGCAGCAGAAAAGACAAACCTATAGAAGCTTCTATTGCCCACCACGGGGCCGTGTCTAGTGAACACGGGGGCGTGGCGAAATTACAGCAGGCACATTAATTGTAATTGCGAATTACAATTAATGAAGGGAGAGAGTGTCAGACAGGCACGGGGGCGTGTCCAACGGACACGGGGCCGTGCCCAGCCTTCTGTTCAGCCTATAAATAGGAGTGCTTGGTTTCATTTCAACTCATCCCTTGGCACACCACCTCTCTCACACTTCATCCACCACCCACCACCATCACAACACCATCATCCACCACCATCATCCATTGTCCATCGTAGAGTGTGTGAGTCATCTCGGGATCCAAGATTGATCGTAAGAGTTCTTGACAATCAAGGCCATGTTTGCCTAAGTCTCTTACATCACTTGGTGAAGACAAAGTGTCTAGTATAATACTTTTTATTTCTAATCTTTTGCACTTTTTATTTGGTTTTGTATTAATGACTTTAATAACTAGTTACTTATGTTGAAGGTGATCTTTCCTTATCGTTTGTCCGTGGTGTCTTGGCATTATTTTACTGTCTATATAAAATAAAAGATTTTCACCATTCATATCTCCACGGTCTATATGGAGGTATGTTGGCTACCTGGTCGGGGGTTAAGGGAACGGTTTGGTAAAGGTCTTGCCATTGTTCAGCGTTTAGAGGTCCTGCAATGGACCTGGGTCAAATTTAGTAGGACCTCCTTCAATGCTTCACGGTATTGGATGGCAGGGGTCCAAACTCTTTGATCCCCTCATAAGTTAACTACTATTAATACTATAACCCGGCTATTTAGGACTGTATCCCTGCTGACTCAGACTACTTAGCCGAGGGTAACGTCACCGCCAAAAGCGGGGCCTACCATAATTTGCATTAATAACTTAATTAATTATCTTCCAATAATCCACCCTTTTAGGATTGTATCCTTGCTGACTCAAACTACTGGGGTGAGGGTAACGTCACCTTCAAAAGAGGGGCCTACTACAATAACTAAGATAATCTCTTAAATATGTGCAAAAGTGCGGAAATAATCAAAGGTTATACTAGATACGAGTCGGAACCAAGTGATTCATCTTGTCTATCTGTTTTTCTTTTATTTTTATTTTCAGCATTTTAGTTAGTTTTTATTTATTTCTTAGTTTAAAACATTTTTCTAAACTTTTTATTTTGATTAGACGTTGAGGATAAACCGGTACTAAAAGCTCTTGTGTCCTTGGACGACCTCGGTATCTTACCAACACTATACTACGCTCACGATGGGTGCACTTGCCCATATGTGTGTCTAGTGTTAGTAAATATCGTGTTTTATAAATTTAAAACTTGGCTAAAAAAGTGTTAAAGGGGCTTAAAATATACACCTAATATATATAACACTCGACTACGCATCAAGTTTTTGGCGCCGTTGCCGGGGACACAAGGATTTTAAGAAAGTTAGGAATCAACGGCCTAATCATTTTTTTTTTTTAGGATTTTCTTAGTTTTTCAGCTTCTGCAGAGCTCAGCACGGGTCGTACCCGCTGAACACGCCCCCGTGCTAAATCATTGGAACTGGCAATCCTGTTTTAAGTCAGACAGTAAGTTGAACACGGGGCCGTGCTCACTCAACACGCCCCCGTGCCCAAGATTCGCTTACTGAAAACAGAACCGTTAGATCCCGGCGGTTGGTAATTTCTGACATAAACATGAGTGATAGTAATTGTTTTTACTTTCGGCACTCTTATGGTACGTGGTGTCAATTATGTGGAGGCGAACATAGAGAATTAGAATGTTACTTTCTAAATTATAGGCCCCACTACATGGACCCACCGATTTCTTATAACCTTAAGAGGGGCGAAAGTAAAAATAAGCCCTATCTCTCCCTCGAATGCGCCCAGCCAGATATTCTAGGGGAAATGCTCCTTGACGAGTTATTTCAACTAGAAAAGCTAATTCTAAATTGGTCAAAAGAGCTTAGGAAGGACTTTATTGATCCACCCCAAGACGATGACCATGACGAAATGTTGGAACCGCATTCCGACAACCTCGTTGCTCCCAAAAATACCTTCATACCTAGCAAAGACTTGGACGATAGTCGTCCCTGTGCCGATTGTGCCGTGAAGGACTCTCCATCGACTTCGTTCGGTGCATACATAGACCTGAGCGATTCGGCATGCACCTCCTTTAACGAGATCCCGGGAAAGGGTTGGACTTGTCCACCTTGAATGAAAATAGGAATTACCCGCACCGACAACCTCTTGCGTTCTCGCCTTAGTCTAGGACAATTAAGGTATCTTAGGCATTTTGGGGTTGTTCCAACCAGTAAGGAACCACCCGATATCGACGAGATCCTTAGAAGTAACAAAACTCCATAGACAGCCTCCAGACACGGGGCTGTGTCCAGGTCAACACGCCCCCGTGCTCACCTAAAAGATTCTCTGCTGATTTTGTCAGAATATGGACAAAATGTGTCAGGATTTCCTCTGCACACGGGGCCGTGTCCAGCCAACACGGGGCCGTGTCCAGTGCGCTGTCGTTTTCTTTAAATGCAGCCTGATTCCTGCTCATTTTTGACCACTTCAATAGACAGAGATTCCTGGGATCTTCACTCATACCATCCTAGGTAAGTGCTAAAAGAAGGTTCCCAAGGACCATCTTGTCCCTTCCACTTTTATTCATTTCCTCTTCTTTCAAAATTTTTCAAACATTTCCTCCATGGAAGCTTGGAAATCCCATGATTCCAACCCTCTATGTGAAGTTTGTAAGATTATTTGCTAAGGATTCTTGTTTAAAGTTAGTTATATAACTTTATTTTAAATTATCTAAGCTTAAAACCCAGCTAAAAATCATGAAAATAATTTAAAATTCCAAGACTCCTTAGCCTAAAATCCTGCAGACAAATGGACACGGGGCCGTGCTTAGCGAGCACGGGGCCGTGTCCGAGGCACTGTTTTGTAAAAATTTAGCTTTCTTCAGTTTCTTTCACAGAAAATGGCAAGCAGAACAAGCAGATCATCTTCAAGAAGTAACCGACAAGGGAGGAGATCATCGACAGCAGAAGACTCTCTTGTAAACTATGTTTACGCCCTAAGGGAGGCTATTGACGAAATGACAGGAGTGGAGGAAGCATTGGTCGACCGTATCAACCATCTAACAGTAGGGCTGGAGGGCTGTCTCCGAGAGGTAAACCTCTTGCACCAGAGGTTAAACCTTCTCGCCTCCCTGCCTTTGGTACCTATAATAAGCCAAAGGGCGTGGAACGTGGTGCCCGAAGTCATCATTCCGGCCGAATGGTACGCCATGCACCAAGAGCCTCCGCAAAGAGTGGTGCAAGGAGTCCCGGTGAATGTTCCCCCTCAGCCACCAGTGGCTGAGGAAAATGAAGCCGCATTCTTCCTTCCTAGGGAGATCGAAGAATAGCTTTAAACAATGTTTAGGGAAGGAATCTTTCGGCTAAAAGTCCTACTATATCGGGAAACTATTCTCGAAATTTTCTTAAAATAGTAGAACTCTTTATGATAACCTCGTGTACCTCCTGACCTATTTAGTTAAGTTTTTGTTTTATCTTAATTTAGGACTATGTAAGGTCTCTCTATGAGTGCAATGAAATGATGGTTTTTAAAGTTTGGATGGTTCATAATAAATAAAACACACTCATGGTGGTAAGGGATGAAAAGGGGAACGAGAAAAATGACCCCATGCACAAGAACAAGGCAACCCGGCATCAATCTCTCCATTACAGAAGGTTCAACACGGGCCGTGTCCAACCAACACGGCCCCGTGCTGAACCCCTGCAGAAAAATGCCCAGTTCAGGTAACTGGACACGGGCCGTGTTCACCCGACACGCCCCCGTGTCCAGGCTTCTGTTTCTTTTCTTTAATTTTTGTTACTGGCACCTGAACACGGGGCCGTGTCCGGTCCCCACGGGGCCGTGTCCAGACTACCAGTAACATAAATCTTTGCTTTTAACACCATTTTTACACATCTAATCAACCTAAAAATTTATTTTTCGGACACATTGAGGACAATGTGTAATTTAAGTGTGGGGGGAGATGCTAAAACCTTGAATCTTGCAAGTCCTAAATACAAGCCTTACACAAAACTCTATTGGAACCGCTAATCACCCCAAATTTTTTTCAAAAATTCCATTTTTTACTTGTCTAGGTTTAACTCGGGAAATTCAAGTTCTCAAAAAGGTTATATTTTTACGAATTTACAACCGATAGCTGTTATGGGTGAAATTCTGAGCCCATATCCTGGAAAATATCTTGATGTATATCTTGGTTACATAGTATCTGTTTATATCCGGGATGCTGATTCAGGATATTGGTAACATCCTGAATGGTATCCTCAGGATTACTAACGGATTATGTGCAGGTACGTGGGTTAGAAGCTATCAACGTTCACGAAGACTCATTCCGCGGAAGACTCGGTCCAAGTTGTTCGAAGAAAGACGTTAAGTCCGCTTTGTTTGGCTCCAAACGGCTACATATGGAATATTCGGGAGCATCCCATATTTATAGGAATTTTAGTTTCTAATTTGTAACTATAAATAGGTGGGTATACCAGATCGAATAGGACATCACATTCACACTCGCTACACTCTAACACTTGCTCTCGAACAATTCTCTCTTTCATACAAAGGCATTGTAACACTTAGCGATCTGGTCTATATCCTGCACTGTATCCTGACGTTTGAAGTAATAAGAAGAACAAGGCAGCTGCGATTGTCAGCTCCCGAGGTTTTATGCCGGCGATCTAGATTGATCAAGGGCTTTCCTCGTACATCTCGTGTCATTTACTTTACTTTTGCTCATAGTTTGATCATAGATACAGCTCAATATCCTGAGCCGTATCCTGAAAACTAATTTTCTAAATAACTCAACAAGCATATTTTCTATACACTTTCTAGCACACTACCTCACATTACTAATTTGATCACTAAATTGCTTCGGTAATTTTTGACCAAAACAATTTGGTGCCCACCGTGGGGCAAGTGGTGCTCTCTTTACTAAAAATTTTTGTCAAATCGCTAATCGGTTTTCTATTTTCAAAACTTTTTGCCACATTGTCCATAATGGCCTCAAGATCAAACATGAGTTCCTCTACTGTGTCTGCTATGACTTCTGCTACTACCGGTTCGGTGCTTCCACCACCTCCTCCAAGGATGCCAGCCTCTACACGACCTCAGGAACAAATAAGGCAGCAACAGGAAACAAACCAAATGCTTTTAAGGGAAATACAACTCCTGAAGTCTGGCTCGAGCAGATCTGCTGTGGATATTGTCACTCCATTACATCCCAGAACGTTGAACTTCAGTTCAGCTGTGTATACTGAGGATAACAGGGGGAATATTGTGCCCAGCCTTCCTCAGAATCATACTCCTGAAATACCCTCCTCGGTCAGGATGTCGACCATAAGGAGCTCAGGATATGCTTCAGGATATGGGCAAAATCCTCCAACGGGTAACGTGTCAAATAATAATAATACTCATGCTACTAACAATAGTGGATCTTTGCAGGATACAAGTGTAACATCAGCGCTTACTAGGGAACTTCAGAAGTTGAAGGACATGATATCTAGTGTACCCGGGGTAGTCCAGCCGATCCCGGAAGTGTCCTAAGACAGCCACAAGATATCTCGTTTTGCATATCCTATCTGTGATGCTGAGATCCCAAAGAGATTCCAAACCCCCAACATGAAGCTTTACGACGGAACTACGGATCCTGAGGAGCATATTGCTCAGTATAGGGAAAGGATGGAGATTAACCCTATCCCTCCGGATCTCAAGGAAGCATGCTTGTGCAAGGGTTTTGGTTCAACCTTGACAGGATCAGCCTTGAAATGGCTCTTGAATGTTCCTCCACATTCGATTACATCTTTTGCTCACTTAGTAAATTTATTTAATAGTCAGTTTTCTTATAGTAGAAGCTTTGAAAAATTAACAAGTGATCTCTACAGGATAACACAGGGGCCTCAGGAATCCCTTAGGGATTATGTGAACAAGTTCAGCCGGGAATCCCTAGACATTCCTCATCTTGATGTTGCAACAGCTGTGCAAGCTTTCAAGATGGGGCTGCAAAAAGATTCTCAATTTTATCAAGATCTTGTAATGAACCCATGCAGGAATTTGGATGAAGCTCGGAACAGGGCCCTAAGATATATTCGGTTGGAGGATGACAGAAAGATGCAAGAAAGGATGAACTCATCTAACACTTATGAGTCAACTAACAGGAAGTCAGAATCCTCATTCAAGTCATATCGGCCTAAGCCATATGGCAGAAGTGAAAACAAGAGAGTGAATGTTGTCGAAGACGAGGATCCTGAAGAGTATCCTGAGTTATCTGAATATTGCTTTTCTGTTAACATTCCTGAATTGATGTATGCCATGCAGGGTCTAGGAGACAAGGCTAGATGGCCTCGAAAGAGTCAACAAAAAGCCGATTGGAAAGACAAATCAAAATGGTGTGCTTTCCACGAAGATTTCGGACATATGACTGAGGATTGCATAGCTCTAAGGAAAGAAATAAGCTATCTTCTAAGCAAGGGATATTTGAAAGATCTCTTAGGAAGAAAGAAGAATAAGAGTCAGGATACTGAGAAGGATCCTGAGCGAGCGGCATCACCTCCCGCGGATGCCAAGATAATCAACTTCATTTCGGTAGGATCCGACATTTGTGGGACTTCGTATTCGGCGGCAAAGAGACATGCAAAGGAAGCTAAGGCCGAAAGGGGAGATAAACCTGTCAGGATGACTACCCTCACAACTGACAAAGTGATCACATTTGATGCTGATGACAGGGATACTGTCCAGGATCCTCACCATGATGCTCTGGTAATAACATTATATGTGGCTAACCATTTTGTACGCAGGATATTGGTTGATAATGGCAGCTCCGTCAACATAATCCAACTAGAAACTCTGAAGAGAATGAATGTATCTCCAATGGATATCACTTCAAAATCTACCGTGCTTGTTGGGTTCAGTGGAGAGGCTAGAAACACAGTGGGAGAGATAAAGTTACCAGTATACGTTGAAGGAATCAACTCGATACAACGTTTCTGTGTAATGGACTCTCTATCCTGCTATAACATCATATTGGGAAGACCATGGATTCACGATATGAAGGCCGTGCCATCAACATATCACCAATGCATCAAGATCCCTACCCCTTGGGGAGTTGTCAAAGTTGATAGTGACCAGCAGGAGGCGAAAGAATGCTACTCATCCTCGATGAAATCCTCAACCAAGCCTAGTGCAGCATAGCAATTAAAGACACGGGCCCAGGATATCGTGGAGGATCCGGAGCAGGATGTGAAGAAAATTATCTTGGACCAGGATAATCCCGATATTTCGGTGCTCGTAGGAGCCAATATCCCTCAGGATATTGAAGAACAGTTAATTAACTTTTTGAAATGCAGGATGTCAACGTTTGCATGGAAGCATGAGGATATAACAGGCATATCCAAGGACGTCATCACTCACAAGCTTGGAATTGATAAATCGTTCAAGCCTGTTCAACAAAAAAGAAGGAAGTTTGCTCCTGAGTGGAATACGATTATTCAAGAGGAAGTTGAGAGATTATTGAAGTCCAGGATGATCAGAGAGGTTAAGTTCCCAAGGTGGCTAGCAAACGTGGTTGTGGTACAGAAGAAAAATGGGAAATGGAGAGTTTGTGTAGACTACACAGACTTGAACAAAGCTTGTCCTAAAGACCCATTTCCTCTTCCCCACATTGATGCGATGGTAGATGCCACTGCAGGGCATGAAATGCTGACCTTCATGGACGCATCCTCAGGATTTCAACAAATCCAAATGGAGCCTTCTGACCAGGAGGATACTGCCTTCATGACACCAACAGGTATTTATTGTTATACAACTATGCCTTTTGGTTTGAAAAGGTGCAACATACCAAAGATTGGTGAACATGATGTTCAAAGACAAACTGGGGGACACCATGGAGGTGTACATTGATGATATGGTGGTAAAATCAAAGAAAGCTCAGGATCACCTCTAGGATATTAAAGGAGCATTTGATATCCTGGATCAGTATAATATGAAGCTGAATCCTGCTAAGTGCCATTTTGGAGTGGGGGCAGGAAAATTTCTAGGATATATGGTGACCAAAAGAGGAATGGAAGCAAGTCCGGAGCAGATTAATGCCATCTTGGATATTAAATCACCCTCAAATATGAAGGATGTTCAACGATTAACAAGGCGAGTGGCAGCATTAAATAGATTTATCTCAAGATCCTCAGAAAAATGCAAAGATTTTTATGATATCCTGAAGAAGAACAAAAAATTCGAATGTGGTGAGAAGCATGAAGCGGCCCTACAGGATTTAAAGCAATATTTTTCAACCGCACCTCTACTGATGAAGCCCGAGAATGGTGAACCATTATCCCTATACCTCGCAGTATCAGGGAACGCTGTAAGTGCCGTCCTTGTGAAGGACCATGAAGGTCAGCAATATCCTGTTTATTATGTTAGTAAAAGCTTGTTAAATGCTGAAACTAGATATTCTCATTTAGAAAAATTGATACTAGCATTAGTCATGGCATCAACGAAACTTAGACATTACTTCGAAACACATAGGATTCATGTAAAAACAAATTATCCTGTCAAAAATGTGCTTAGGAAACCAGAAATGTCAGGCAGGATGGCTAAGTGGTCGGTAAAGTTGAGTGCATATGATTTAGTATATGAACCTAGGAATGCCATAAAGTCTCAGGCTTTAGCTGACTTTGTGGCTGATTTTAGTAGTGACATTCAGGATGAGGTAGACCTAGAAGTTCAACAGTTAGGAGAATCCTCAGGATCCTGGACATTATATACTGATGGTGCATCTAATATAAGAGGAGTAGGATTAGGAATACTACTAAAATCGCCACAGGGGGACATATTACCCCAGGCTATTAGGTGTGAATTTCCTGCTACTAATAATGAAGCGAAGTATGAGGCTTTAATTGCAGGATTAGAGTTGGCTAAGAGCATGAGTATCAAAAATTTGCAAGTATATGTTGACTCTTTATTAATTACTAACCATTTTAATGGATCCTATGCAGTTAAGGGTGAGAAATTAGTTGAATATCTCGATATTCTCAAAAAATTAGCAGGATATTTCAATGTTTTTACACTTGAACAGGTACCAAGGGAGGATAATGCTGAAGCGGATGCCTTAGCAAATTTGGGATCATCAATCAGGATACCTGAAGGGACCCAAATACCAATATTACATGTCCTATATCCTGCAACGAATCCTCAGGATAAAGAAATAGCGGGTATTCGGGATCCTGAAGTGGAATATCCTGAACAGGATCCTAAATCCTGGACGGCTCCAATTGTGAGATATCTCAAGGAAGGACACATCCCCGGAAATGAGAATCCTAAGGCATTCAGGATGAAGGTATCATGATTCACTATTATAAATAATGTTTTATACAAGAAATCTCTTGCAGGACCGTATTTGAGGTGCTTGGAGGATCCTGAGGCCAAAGAAGTACTTCAGGATATACATGAAGGGGATTGTGGTAATCACACCGGGGGCAGATCATTGTTCTCAAAAGTATTAAGGACAGGATATTATTGGCCAACGATGAGGAAAGATGCTGCAGAATATGCTCGAAGATGTGATGCATGTCAAAGACATAGTAACATACTACATTAACCAGCTGAACCATTATATCCTGTAGTTTCCCCTTGGCCATTCATGAAATGGGGGATGGATATAGTAGGAAAGTTACCAAAAGCTCCGGGAGGAAAAGTCTTTATGTTAGCCATGATGGATTATTTCTCCAAGTGGGTTGAGGCTGAGGCGTTTGTTCAAGTTAGAGACCAAGAAGTAGTATCCTTCATAAAGAGGAATATCCTGACTAGGTTTGGGGTACCAGCTGAGATCATTTGTGATAATGGGTCCCAGTTTATAAGCAAAAGAACTACTGACTTTTGCAAGAGTTGGGGAATCAAAATGATCACGTCTACTCCGGTACATCCTCAAGCAAATGGGCAAGCTGAATCCTCAAACAAGATAATAGTCAATAATTTAAAGAAGAGGCTTGGAGCCAAAAAAGGAAAATGGGTGGAAGAGTTACCCTTTGTTTTGTGGGCCGATAGGACAACGGTAAAGAATGCAACCGGTCAAACCCCGTTTTCCTTGGTATTTGGAGCAGAAGCAGTGATTCCAACAGAAATGACGATACCTACTGCAAGATCTATCCTACAGGATCCTGAACAGAATCCTGAAGTCTTATGTCAGGATTTGGATACTATAGACGAGAAAAGAGATGCAGCAAGGCTAAGGATGGCAGCATATCAACAAAGAATATCCAGAGCATATAATAAGAATATAAGGACTAGAAGATTTCGAGTTGGTGATTGGGTGTTAAGAAAGGCTTTTCAAAATACCACTAATCCTGCCGATGGCAAGCTAGCTCCGAAATGGGAAGGACCTTATGAAGTCGAGTCAGAAGCAGGGAAAGGAGCATATCGACTCAAAAATATGGAAGGGGATATGCTACCAAGATCCTGGAATGCAATACATTTAAAGCTCTATTTCAAGTACGAGTAGAATTTATTTTCTATCTCGGAATGGTATGTATTCTATTTTTAAATATATTTGTTTATTGTCTTGAACCCAATACTGACTTAAGCATCGGAGGGGTGTTAGCCAAGCTAACACCCACCTTAGTTTACAATTGTTTTGCAGGATATGTTTCAGGATATAGCTCCAGGATATATACTCAGGATAAGTCGAAAGATTAGAGGAGTGGCCCCCTCTCTCACGTTTAAGGGATCCTGGTCCCTTCAAAGGTTTAAAGGTACTCACCTTTCTTACGAATTGGGTTTAAACACCTCGCCTGGAGCGCAAGTTATCTAGGTATAGTTCAAGGTAGCGGGACCAGTTCATGTAAAAGTGGCTGACAATTTCGTTACTGTTGGCTATATCCTGGATCCTGAAGGTATATGAGGATTGATCACCCTCTCTCACGAAAGAGTATTTTCATACTCTCTAAGGTTTAAAGGTTTTCGCCTTTCTAAGAATTGGAGTTTATACACTCTCGCCTGTAGCGCATGAAATTTAGGGTTTATCCCCAGATATCAGGGTTTATCCCCAGGATATTAAGGGTTTATCCCAAGTATGCTAAGGATTCATTTCAGGATATCATAGGTTTTGCCCTGGGGTATTCGGAATTCATTCGAGTCAAAATATAAATACATTTGTGTTTTTGTCGAATACAGGAGACATACACTGGGGACAAACTTATAATGGAAGATTGAAATTGATTCTCTAAGGATTTATGGTATGATCTACCCTTTTTATTTGAACAATTTATAGATTGTATTTCAATATCCTGATCAAGATATCTTTCAGGATATCTTCTAGGATATTTTTATGATAAATTCTTAAGAATGTTCAAACCAAACAGTTTTCACAAGTAAAATTTTCATATTAATGACAACAATAATAAAGTCAAAAGAGAAGTTATGTTATTAACATATCAAAAGATGTGCTCTTAGTTTCACCTCAAAACAAGGCCCATCCACTAAGAACACTAATAGTTCATTACCATATTTACCCAACAGTTGAAGGTTTCATCTCAAACCGAGACCCATCCACCTTCAACTGTTGTATTGTTCAAAAAGCATGCAGGAAATGTAAATTGTTCAGGTGCAGGAAAGTAAAGTGCAGAAAAGTAAATTGTTTAAGGGACTACAGACCAACATTCAAATTTAAAAAGGTGGGCTCTGGCCTTGGCACGTATATCCGTCATCGCCCACCTAAATTCCCTCACACAGCGGCATCTCCTCCAACCTTCTCAGGCTTCTCAGCACCAGCATCCTGACCAGCATCTTGAGCAGCATCCTCGCCAATGTCCATCCCAGCATCTGCTCCAGCATCCTTCTTTTCTCCAGCCTGGATCACCACCTCTGCTGACTTAGAAGACTCACCAGCTTCAACAGGAAGTGGCACAGCTTTGCCTCCGAGCTCCTTCAGTTTGGCCACCCAGGATTCAACTGGCCAAGATGGACAAACAAGGCCCGTCTCCTTGGCCTCGTAGGCCATCCTGATGCGTGCTTGTAACAGGGAGACGATAGCAGAAGCCTTGATTCCCTCCCGGAAGTTGACCAAGGCTTGATCATGATCCATTTGAACAGTGGCGAGTTTGACCTCAGCGTCTTGGGTGACCTTCTTCAGCAGGCTTTCGTAGTGCCGGGTCTTCGCCTCAGCAATGGCACCTTGGTCAGCGACGGTGCTTTCAAGCTGTTTGATCCTGGCTTCATGAAGTGCAACAGTACCACAAGCATCATTATACAAGTGGAGCAAATGCTGGAGGCCCTGCACATCAATTACAGGTATAAGTTAGAATATATATTGACCAGGATATCCTATTAGGACATACGTGCAGGATATACGTGCAGGATATGAGTTAGGATATTACCTTGTTGAGAAAGGATGTCATTGGCTCTAAGGAATCAGAGAAGCTGAGTTCTTCATAGGAGAACCCTTCTGAACCTGGAGCAGTGACTTCAAGACCTTTCCTCTTTTTTGCTGTGGAAGCGCGAGTTCTTGGATTGGCCTTGGGAGCCGGGATTGGCTTGGAGCTAGTTGCAGCAGGGGTTTCTTTCTTGACTGTGGCTGGGGTTGGATAGCTGTCGAGTTCATCAAGGTCTAGATAGACTGGAACTTTGCTGGAATCTGCACAAAGGGAGTAAAATTCAAAATCTCTCCTAAAAATATCAAATAAAAACATATATGTACAGGATATCTTGCAGGATCCTTACCAGACATGTTTGCGCTTGAAAGAGGACTTGGAGTTGGTGGAGATGGGTTAAAGCTTCTCTCTGCTTCTGAAAGCAGTCTGATGGCGTCTATTCTTTTTTGAGAATCAGCAAGAGGAGGTGCAATCTTCCTGAAATCAGCTGCATACACAACAGAGAAAATAAAATTGGTCAGTTCAGGATATAAAGCAGGATAAGAGGCAGGATCATCTTTAAACCCTAAATCCTACCCTTCTTCAACCATCTCATCGGATAATCCGTTCCACCAGGGATTGAATCCCTTTTTACAAAGAAATACTTGGATTGCCAACCATCCTCGTTCCTGGTGGCACGAAGTATCAATGGGTCACCGGAAGTAGAGTAAAACAGAAATCTGCATGATCCGTGGCATCTAAGTTTGTAAGCTAGGGGCAGATCATGGACAGAAAGATTAGGAATGTGGTTTCTCTTGATTTGGTCAAGAACAGACAAAACACGCCAGAGCATTGGCATGGTTTGGCTGAAAGAGATTTTGGTGATATTAAAGAATTCGGTGATGAAATCCGGAAAGGGGAATTGTAGCCCTAGGGTAAAAGGGAAAGCACTGAAGCATATCCACTCACTGGAAACCATATCTGACCGGATTTCCCGGTCAAAGGGTCTAAATACAGTTCCTACCGGGAAGATGCCGGAGGATTTCAAGGCCGACAGGTGGGCACTATCGAAGGTACATGCTTCCTTCTCCGGTTCTTGGAGAAGGTTCTGGTGGATGAATGTGGGAGCCGAGTCACCTGAACTGGACCTTGTTTGCCTAGGCATTTGGTCGCCTGAATTTTCGCCGGAGAAAGATGATAAAGATGAATATGAAGATGAGGGAGAGAATATTACCTTTTTCCTTGTCGATTATGATTAAAAAAGGAGATGAGGATGAGAAGATATAGGGTATGATGAGTAAATATAGGCTGGGTAGTTGAAAACGGTCACATCATTAGTCTTATCTATTAATTACCTCGGCCACCGTGAAAAATGTAACCGTTAGTGCAGGATATCAAACGGTAACATTTTTGGGGACAATTGTTATGGGTGAAATTCTGAGCCCATATCCTGGAAAATATCTTAATGTATATCTTGGTTACATAGTATCTGTTTATATCCGGGATGCTGATTCAGGATATTGGTAAAATCCTGAATGGTATCCTCAGGATTACTAACGGATTATGTGCAGGTACGTGGGTTAGAAGCTATCAACGTTCACGAAGACTCATTCCGCGGAAGACTCGGTCCAAGTTGTTCGAAGAAAGACGTTAAGTACGCTTTGTTTGGCTCCAAACGGCTACTTATGGAATATTCGGGACCATCCCATATTTATAGGAATTTTAGTTTCTAATTTGTAACTATAAATAGGTGGGTATACCAGATCGAATAGGACATCACATTCACACTCGCTACACTCTAACACTTGCTCTCGAGCAATTCTCTCTTTCATACAAAGGCATTGTAACACTTAGCGATCTGGTCTATATCCTGCACTGTATCCTGACGTTTGAAGTAATAAGAAGAACAAGGCAGCTGCGATTGTCAGCTCCCGAGGTTTTATGCCGGCGATCTAGATTGATCAAGGGCTTTCCTCGTACATCTCGTGTCATTTACTTTACTTTTGCTCATAGTTTGATCATAGATACAGCTCAATATCCTGAGCCGTATCCTGAAAACTGATTTTCTAAATAACTCAACAAGCATATTTTCTATACACTTTCTAGCACACTACCTCACATTACTAATTTAATCACTAAATTGCTTCGGTAATTTTTTATCAAAACAATAGCGTTGTGATAAAAAGAACCAACATAAGAAAATTATGAAAAGGCATGGCAAACTTAGTTAAAATTTGATTATATATACTTGATCACATAAAAAAAAAACCCATTCCCACAAAAGTGAGTTTTGAGCCTTTATTGAGCATACAATTACATATCATTAAACTAAATGCTCATTTTTCGTTTCTTGTGTGAATAGCCGTTTGGTTCTTACGACTCTAGAACTTGCCATGACGATACATTCCCGGTCCTTATCAACTTAAACCCGAGTAAGTAAATGATAGAGGCATTAGGACTAACCCTTTTTTTTTCTACACCATTATTTTTCTTTTTCTTTTACCACCTACCCAAAAATCCCCCTAGTTAGCCCCTTTGAGCCTAAACCTTTTCATTTCATAACCTAAACCAAACACCCTTTCACCCACCAAAACCTTTTTCATTTTTAAACCCTTTGTTTTAGTAACAAGTTCGGTTTTTCGTATGATCGTTCAAAAAAAA
This sequence comes from Helianthus tuberosus, assembly GCA_030545235.1. Taxonomy (NCBI): domain Eukaryota; kingdom Viridiplantae; phylum Streptophyta; class Magnoliopsida; order Asterales; family Asteraceae; genus Helianthus; species Helianthus tuberosus. The sequence continues at coordinate 91,188,575 of CM060418.1, read as the reverse complement.
AATGTGTTGATGATGAAGCAAAAGAAAATAAATAAACAAGTTCATCAAAAATAAATTTGTTTGAATAATAGCTTCATCAAAATAAAAGTTACAAAAATAGAAAGTCCTACGAAAACCGACACTTGTTACGCTTTTTCACCCTTTTTCTACTAACCACTAACCACTAACCCAACCACCTACCTTTAACCCAAGCCTAACCCTTAACCCACAAAGTCCTCTTGATATTTACAAAGGTATAAAAGTTAAAAAGGAGGAGGATTGATTGCTTGGCAAGCTTATGGTAGGAATAAGTTCCATGCCGCTCTCGAGTGATTCACTAAAAATACACCTTCGGCCGAGTGTGAGTGATTTCTCCCGTGAGGTATGTGAACTTGTATATAAATGGAATTTTAAAAAAGGCATGTTATGCCCAAATAAGTAATTTCTCCTATGAAACGTTCTAAACAAATCATAACGAATAGGATTGTAAATAGATAAAAATAAAACCCAAAAAGATCTTGGATTCCTAACACTCTACGACAAGCCCAAAACCTTCTCTTCTACCCATTCCATTTGGAGTGTAAAGCCACATATTAAAGAGTTTTGCTTGAGGACAAGCAAAAGTTCAAGTATGGGGGTATTTGATGTGTGTAAAATGCAACATATAAATTACATCAAATGAGGCATAAAACTAACCCTTTTTAAGTACTAATGTTGGAAAAATAGTGTTTTTGTCTTCCTTTTGTATTTTCAGGATTAAATGAGCTCAAATTCACAAAAGAAGCAAAAAGACAGCTAAATCTAACATAAATACAAGAAAAGGAACATAAGTGGATTGCCCGACCCCTCAACGGCATCTTCCCAAGCAAAATAGAGAAGGCAGAAGACTGAACACGCCCCGTGCTCAGCCAGCACGGGGCCGTGCCCAAGAAGCAGCAGAAAAGACAAACCTATAGAAGCTTCTATTGCCCACCACGGGGCCGTGTCCAGTGAACACGGGGGCGTGGCGAAAGTACAGCAGGCGCATTAATTGTAATTGCGAATTACAATTAATGAAGGGAGAGAGTGTCAGACAGGCACGGGGGCGTGTCCAGCGGACTCGGGGCCGTGCCCAGCCTTCTGTTCAGCCTATAAATAGGAGTGCTTGGTTTCATTTCAACTCATCCCTTGGCACACCACCTCTCTCACACTTCATCCACCATCCACCACCATCACAACACCATCATCCACCACCATCATCCATTGTCCATCGTAGAGTGTGTGAGTCGTCTCGGGATCCAAGATTGATCGTAAGAGTTCTTGACAATCAAGGCCATGTTTGCCTAAGTCTCTTACATCACTTGGTGAAGACAAAGTGTCTAGTATAATACTTTTTATTTCTAATCTTTTGCACTTTTTATTTGGTTTTGTATTAATGACTTTAATAACTAGTTACTTATGTTGAAGGTGATCTTTCCTTATCGTTTGTCCGTGGTTTCTTGGCATTATTTTACTGTCTATATAAAATAAAAGATTTTCACCATTCATATCTCCACGGTCTATATGGAGGTATGTTGGCTACCTGGTCGGGGGTTAAGGGAACGGTTTGGTAAAGGTCTTGCCATTGTTCAGCGTTTAGAGGTCCTGCAATGGACCTGGGTCAAATTTAGTAGGACCTCCTTCAATGCTTCACGGTATTGGATGGCGGGGGTCCAAACTCTTTGATCCCCTCATAAGTTAACTACTATTAATACTATAACCCGGCTATTTAGGACTGTATCCCTGCTGACTCAGACTACTTAGCCGAGGGTAACGTCACCGCCAAAAGCGGGGCCTACCATAATTTGCATTAATAACTTAATTAATTATCTTCCAATAATCCACCCTTTTAGGATTGTATCCTTGCTGACTCAAACTACTGGGGTGGGGGTAACATCACCTTCAAAAGAGGGGCCTACTACAATAACTAAGATAATCTCTTAAATATGTGCAAAAGTGCGGAAATAATCAAAGGTTATACTAGATACGAGTCGGAACCAAGTGATTCATCTTGTCTATCTGTTTTTCTTTTATTTTTATTTTCAGCATTTTAGTTAGTTTTTATTTATTTCTTAGTTTAAAACATTTTTCTAAACTTTTTATTTTGATTAGACGTTGAGGATAAACCGGTACTAAAAGCTCTTGTGTCCTTGGACGACCTCGGTATCTTACCAACACTATACTACGCTCACGATGGGTGCACTTGCCCATATGTGTGTCTAGTGTTAGTAAATATCATGTTTTATAAATTTAAAACTTGGCTAAAAAAGTGTTAAAGGGGCTTAAAATATACACCTAATATATATAACACTCGACTACGCATCAATGTTAATCCGTTAACATCTACTTTCATAAAGTTTAAGCTTTTGCAGAGTTGTCATCATTTTACAGAAGATCAAAGTGGTTGGCCAACTCTCCAAAGTGTTTGGGTTTATCCCCAGTTTATGGGCTTGTCCCTAGTTTAAGGTATCTATTACCTTCTACGAATCAGGTTCTAACACCTTCGCCAGTTGCGCACGATTATCATGGTACAGTTCAAGGCAATGGGACCGGTACCCACTTTAGGGGCTGACAATTTCATTGTTTTTTGCTGTATTTAGGATCCTAAGTATAATGGTAGACGTACCATACATCCGTTCCTAAGGTTTCTAATGTTTTCACATTAGCTAAGATTTTGGCATCATCATGTCACTAAATTTGGATAGTCGCCAGTTTGGGCCATACTCTAGTTTACGCAAGTATGTTTGGGCTTGTCCCAGTTTTTGGGCTTGTCCCCAGTTTTGGGCTTGTCCCCAGCTTATTGGGCTTGTCCCCAGCTTGTTGGGCTTGTCCCCAGTTACTAATACTTTCTTTCTTTGACAATTGGCTTAGTCCCAAGTTATATGTTGTTACAGGTTTCCAAAGCTAAATAGTTAAGGATCCAGGATCCTAACTTTCTACCAGTTTTTATCTTTTGTTTGCACAGTTGTAAGTGTTAAGGATATAGAATCCTAACTTGGATTTTCTGGTATGGTCCTTATTTGCCTTTGTTTTATTCTTTATTGTTACCCTTATCCTTTGACAACAGGATATATGATCCTTGATCATTTAGTTTATAATCTTTTAAGTTAAACTGATTTTAATATACATTTGATATCCTTTCTAACAGTTATAAATCCTAAAATTATAGAATGGAAATTGACAAGTAAATGTATATGAAAAAACATAAAATAGACAACACAAAAGATAGCCAAAAGTTAAAATTTTATTTATTTATCAAGTTAACCCTTTTAAAATGTTGTCAAAATTACCAACCCAAGCTTCTACCAGCAAAACGTGGCCCGTCCACTTGGGTTGGCAAAGGGTGTCCGCATTAACGAGTTCAAGGTAGTGCAGGAAAATAAAAGGCGAGGGGCATCAAAGGCTTCATCCTCCACAAACAGAAGGACCCATCCACCTTTGCTACCCCCTTATTGTTCAGAGGATCAGTGATCCTTAACCCTAGAAACTATTGTTCAACATACAGACCATCATTGTTCAAAACACCACAACCAAAAAACTACTAAATCATAAAAAATGGGCTCCGGCCATGTCTAGAAATTTCCATCATCGCCCATTTGTGCAGCCTATGCCTTAGCTGCTTCATCCACCTTCTCTTCTCCACTTTGACCACTACCACCAGCCGCTGCGTCCTCAGGATCCTTAACTCCCCTGCTTCCGGCTTCAAGGGCCAGCACCTCCTCAGGCTCCTCATCGTCTCCAAGCTCAGCCAGCCTTTTTGCCCAAGCCTCCACCTCCCACTCAGACCTGTCGAAGGAAGGATCAGCAGCTTCCTTAGCCATTTGAAGCTTGATCTTCAGCATCACAATGACAGCAGAGTGTTTGGCTCTATCCATAACCTCCATCCTCTCCTTATTAGCAGTGATCTCAGCAAGGAGCAGCTCCTTCTGTAGGGTATTGTTATCCTTATCGAGTGAGGAGATCTTCTTGTCCTTGGCGAGTGCTATCTTTTGGAGGTCGAGGATTTTCTCTTCAGCTTCAGCCAAGCGTTGGTCTAGGAGGATTTGGACTTCAGCAAATTTTTGCACAGAAAGAGTTCAACTATCAGGATCCTTTATCCTTAGAAAAGGGTGCAAGTTTCAGGATACCAGATCCTTACCTCGGAGACGTAATCATGGAATTGACGTTCCATCAGAGGAAGACCTTCAGAGGATTCAGTGGGCTTCTTCCTTTTGGTTCCTTTACCCCTGGTGTTCATACCCTTGGCCTCTGGCATGCTTTGGCTTACAGCCAGCTCCTTCTTGATAGACCTTGGAGATACAATATCCTAGAGAACACCAACATTGAATCTGGTAGCAGATTTTGATGATTTAGCAGCACCTACAAGTTCAACACACATATAAGTATTCATTTACTATTTTTATTAAACATTTATGTATATATATATATATATATGGATACTTACTTGACATGGTGTAGGAACCGGAGGAAATTTCTTGAGAATCCTTTGCTTTGGGTTGATACGTTCTAATGGCAGGGTCAAGCTTCCAGAAAGCTTCTATTCTCTCCTTGGTGACAGGTGAATCTTGAATATGTAACAGGGAGACAGCTGCATAAGACAAAAAAAGAAAGGATCAGTTATCCTCAACAGAAAAGAGAAATCTTACTGTGATCCTGGCCTAATGATCCTATATCCTATCCTGGGTGTTCCACTTCTTGGGAAGATGACTCCTGTTTGGAATGGAATCTCTTCTCACAAAGAAGAATTGATTTCTCCAATTGGTGTCATTCTTAGTGATCCTAAGGATTGGATAAGGTTGCTGGGGCTTGAATTTGAAGAGGAAGCGGTGAGAATCATGGCTGATTAAATTGTACAAGCGGCTCAACTCAGACAAACCTATATCTATTCCCTCATGTTCTATGATGTGCTCAAGTGTGTATAGAGCTCTCCATACCATTGGCATGGCCTGAATATAGCACAGACCAGTCAATGTGAAGAAACTCTATGTGAGAGTTGGGAAAGGATATGTGAAGCCAATCTGGAATGGGGCTGCAGGAAAGGTGATCCAGGTCTCTGATAGACAGTCACTCTTCATCGAAGAGTCAAAGGGTCTAAAAATGGTACCGTCTGGAAAACAATGGCGTAACTGATCAACTTCAGGATCAGTGAAGCGGCAAAGTTCCATAGAGGGATTTTTAGTAAGGCCCTGACTCTTCGGAGGGCTATCTTGTTTAGGATCCTTGGCAGGAGAGGATCGGGTGTTCATCTTAGCCATGGATTCTTGAAGAACAGGGGATCGGAAAAAAGAAAATTAGAGAGAAGGAGGAAGGAGATACCTGAGGTGATCTTCGAATGTGGATTTAAAGGGGAAGTGTCTCGAATTTAAATACAAATATCGCCCCTATCCTTATCCTATTTATAATGATTGTTTGTTGTAGGCATGACTGTTGCTTACGTAAGCCTGTAACGGCTCTATCCGTATGTAACGGCTAGTCCGCATTAGGGTAAAACATGACTATCTGATTGAATTTCAACTAGTCATGTTTGGGGGCAAGTGTTAGGGATAGAATTTTATTGGTTATGGATCTCGGATCCTCAGTATAGCCTGGGTCAAGGATCCTCACTTCAGTCTGGATCAAGGATCCTCAGGAAATGGTGCAGGAAGGCTAAGGATCCAGGATCCTCTTTGATATTCTAAAACTAACAATTGTTTCCATCATCCTTTAGCTTGTTTTGCAGGTGTATTTCAAAGGAGACTTATTCCAACCGAGATTTCAGGAGAATATGCTCCATATTATGGCACGTGCATGGAGTATATGACCGTTATGGTGATCGTGGGTGACTAGCACATAATTCGGGTAGTTAGTGACTTAGATATTTTTCTATTTTTGAAGGGGATAACAAGCTATTATTAGCAAGATAGTTACACACATTCACACATTCGAACTCAGAGAAGCTCATTGGCGATTACACACACAAACACACTAGAAATCCTTGTAACAATCTTGTTATAATCCAAAGTTGTAATCTTTATTGTTCAATATAGTTGATAGTGATAGTTTTCACTATCCGGGGTTTCTTATGCCGGAGATCATTCATTGATCAAGGGCTTTTTCCTCGTATAAATCCTTGTGTTCATCATCATTTTCATTCAATCATTGTCCATACTTTTATTCATTTAACCAAGCATCCTACCTCACAAAAATCAGATTTGGTTACATTATCCTTGTGTGATTTTTAACCAAAACAGTAAACAAGTAATTTTATCATTGCTTCAATTAATTCAAAACCTTCCATAACCGCCACCATATTTATAGGAACATGATTTTTTTTTAAATATCTCTATAAAAGCACTATGAATAACACTACAACCACCATTCAGCACGTATATAACACCATTCAATAAGTATATAACACCATTCTATAAGTATATAACACCATTTTAAAGATCTCTATAAAAACACTACGAATAACACTGCAAAATCACCATTCAGCACATATATAACACCATTCAATAAGTATATAACACCATTCAATAATTATTTAACACCATTCAATAAGTATATAACACCATTCAATAAGTATATAACACTATTAAAGACACTACCTCCATTTCCAGAATGTGTTCTTAGTATAATGTTCATAGTATGGTTATTATACATGGTTTTTTAAACCTGCATGCATGGTGTTTTAAACCTGCATGCATGGTGTTTTACATCTGCATGCTAGTAGATGTTCCAGATTCCATATGTTAAAACACCATGGTATTTTAAACCTACATTCCAGTAGTTATTCTTCGCATGTTCATCGTATAGTGTTTTACACCTGCATTCCAGTATGTGTTTAAAACACCATGCTTTGAATCACAATACAATTAAAACATCACTATATGAACATACACAAAACATCATGGACTAAACATCTGATCGAAACATATTTTTTTCTCTATATAAGTATAGCAATATGGTACTCATATTAAAGATAAAAAACGCTCGTTATTATGGTGTAAATTTTTTTTTTTTTAAAGTTACGTATAAAAAGTAATTGACGTTTAAAAAAGACGGGGGGAAGTTGCATGTGCATTAATGTTAGTTTCTTAATTTAAAAATGTTAAATTTACCTGTATACCCTTAATCTAGAAAATTAATATGTTTAATACTAAACATTATTTACAATTTTGCCATTATGATCTCAACCATTAGATCAAATATCTAATGGTGTAGATTCTTTCTTACCTTTCTCACAAAAAAACTTCTTTTTTACAGGAACTTCTACCTACATATATATATATATATATATATATATATATATATATATATATATATATATATATTAAAGAGTAAATTACAAGTTTTATCCTTCATGTTTACATCAAATTGCAGGCGCCGTCATTTAGCGCAAAAGTTAACAAGTTTTGTCCTTAATGTTTCAAAATCCTGCATGTTATGTCCTTTAGGCCAAACCCAGTTAGGTTTTATTGTTAAATCTGGTCATGTGCCTTGCACATGAGGGTATTCTTGTCATTTCATCTCTTCAGGGGCTATTCTGTAAAATAACTTATGTTTGGGGGACTAGGTTATAAAAAATAAAAAGATTTATAAATAGAAAAAATCTGCCCTCTCTCACTCTAACACATGATTTCTCTTCTCTCTCTCTCTTGTTGCAGGTTGTTTGGGATTTTCGATGAGGGTGGTGATGGTGCAAATACTACAAATTAGTACAATTCGACAGATCCGGTATAGCACCGGTGAAAGCATTAGCTTGTAACCAAACTTGCGACAACTCTATCATGGAAGCCAACACACTAACATCACCCGAAAGCCCAGAATTTTGATTATTCAACCACATATTCTAAATATCCGACCCACCAAAAGTACTGGGAAATCTCCCTGTAAGATTGTTATATGATTACCATTAAAATGAAATCCCCTCACTCTGCTATAATCACCATTTAAACCCACCTCTCTGTTATAATCACCATCATCATCCACCCACCATAACCACTTCACCCCCACCAACAACAAGAACTCAGCAAATGAAATCCTCTTTTTACTTTCAATGCACTAAAATTCAAGAACTGTTTGCATCTTTTACACTTTTTACTTCAAAAACAAAAAAAAAACAAAAAACAAAACAAAACCCTCAGACCTTCACATCAGAATTAACTTTACCTCAGCAAATTCAATCAAATCTTCAAAATTATCAAACAAGCTTCCACAGTTGATCTTACCTGTGATGTTGCTGTTGTCGGATCTATTTGGGGTTAGGGTGCCGATGGGGAGGCGGCGATGGAGGGGGTGGTGGTGGTTGGATGGTGAAGAAGTTGGTGGGTGGTGGCAGTATACGGTGAAGAAGGAATGTCGGAGAAGATGTTGGTGTTGTCGGATCTATTTGGGGTTAGGGTTCCGATGGGGGAGGCGGTGGTGGAGTTGGTGTTTGTAGTGGAGGAGGTGGTGGTTGGATGATGAAGACGACGGTGGTGGTGGTGAAGACAGTCGTGGTTGCAGGGGAGGAGGTGAAGACGATGGTGGTAGCAGCATATGGTGGTGGTGGCGGCATATGATGGTGGTAGATGAAGATAGGGAGAGGTGGTTGTCTTAGGTAGGTGCGGTGGTGGCTGGTGGTCAGCGACGACAGATGGGTTGTAGTGATGTCTTAGAGAGAGAGAGAGTAGAGAGAGAAGGTAAGTATGACTGGTGACTTTTGTTTTAGAGAGAGAAAGAGAAAGGTCAAGTGTGTTTAAATATATATTTTTAAGAATATTTTGTTTTATTTTTATAGATAATATCAAATAAATAGGTAAAAAGACCAAATTACCCTTGTGTAATCTAATTTAACAGAAAAATCTAACTAGGTTAGGGCTAAAGGACATAACATGCAGTATTTTGAAACATTAAGTACAGAACTCGTCAACTTTTGCGTCAAATGACAGCAAGTGAAAAATGATGTTAACGTAAAGGACAAAACTTGTAATTTACTCTATATTAAACTATATTCTTAAATTTTCCTTCATGTGGATCGAGAATAAGTGTAGGCAAATTAATGTTAGTTGGACGCGTTGGCTATAAAATCCGCTCCTTTTGTGTAATGTCTTGTTGTTTGTGCATAGTTATTCAAAAAAAACATGTTAGTTGTCATATATTCTTCTTTATAAGTTACAAAGATAGCTAATATTTATTTGACTCAACATATAGTTTGATTTGTTAATTGAATTACCTTTGCTCATGTTTAAATGCGCGGTTAATCGAACCCTATTTTGCATTAACTTAATTAACCGAACTCAACTGGACATACTCAGACTCAGTTAGTTTAGTTTATAACAAAACTAATTAGTTATGAAAATCTGTAAATTGTAATATCAGATATAAAATCAATTCTAGCCCATAACCATACACATCTATCTTGGTCTCTTATTTTTATATCCTCTATTACTTTTGTTTTAAAATAACTAAGGCTCAGGATATACTAGGGAGATAGTTTTTGATAGAAAGGTTAGGAAACAATCATATCCATTAGATCTAAAATAAATGGCTAAGATTAAATTAATGAAATTCAACAAAAAAAAAGAGGCGCGTGAGTTTGCTTACGGGTAATCTAGTCAATCCAAGTAAATAGTTTCTCTCTCCTCCAATCCCCCCCCCCCCCCGGTTTTCAAAACGTTAATAACTCTTTTATACAACATTATTTTTTTTATAAAAAATGCACCATAAAAAAGAGCGTTTTTTATCTTTAAAACGACTATACTATTGCTATACTTTTGAAAAAAAAAAATCAAAAACCCACATGCGAAAAACACAATGAACAAAAAACATAAAAAAATGATTTTTTTTTTCTAAAACGCAATGAGCTAAAAACACAAAAAAAATGTTATTTCTAAAATGTAATGGACAAAAAACACAAAAGAATGTGTTCTTTCTAAAACGCATTAGATTAAAAACACAAAATAAAGTGTTTTTTCTAAAATGCAATGGCATAAAAACACAAAAGAAAATGTTTTTTCTAAAACGCAATTGATTAAAAACATAAAATTTATTTGTTCTTCCTAAAACGCAATTGACAAAAATACAAAAGAATGTGTTTTTTTTTTCTAAAAGGCAATGGACTAAAAACACAAATGGAAAATGTTATTTCTAAAACGCAATAGACTAAAAACACAAAAGAAAGTGTTCTTTCTAAAACGCAATTGAACAAAAACACAAAAAATGAGTTTTTTTTTTTTTCTAAAATGCAAAGGACCAAATACAAAAAATGTGTATTTTTCTTAAACGTAATGGACTAAAAACAAAAAAACAATGTATTGTCAATGTGTTATAATACACAATTGACTAAAAAACAAAAATATGAGTTTTTTCGTTATGTTTTATCAAAGTTTTTAGTTTTCTCGATCACAAATTATATTATATTATATATAAACTTAAAAAGAAAGGTCGGTGGCTCTCACCACCGCCTTCTTTCTATATAATCAATTGTTTGGCGAATAACAAATGAAACTTCAATCTGGTCAGGTGGTTAAGTACATGTGCTCTTTAACAGTGAGTCACGGTTTCGAAGCGTGTTTTTCTCTCTTTTTGTGTAAGTATTCTGTAATTTTCAATGACAAAATAACTAACCCTTGCATTCTTTAAATTTCCATCTTTTTCTACTTAATGAAATTAATTCTTTACACGTTTCAATTATAATATAATTAAATCATTATTCCATTCATATTTAGTACTAATTTAATTATTGTTCAACTTGATAACTAATGTTTTTTTTAAAACATTTTTTTACACCAAAATTTCACTTAACTTCAAACTCACACCATTATTGTCGCAAACCAAACACCATACCACTAGAGATGATAAGTTTTTTTTTCATATTAATATTCAACTAAATACTTTGTAAATGTTGAATATAATGTTCTTAATGAGAAAATTCATTTAATTCGTTTAGCTGAATAATAATAGAAAAAACAGCGGGTCGAACACGTGTCGATAACTTTTAGAATATTACGATTTATTTTGTAGGTTTTATGTTCGGTTGCTATAGCGATTGGCGACATCGTACCATATCGGTACCTTACCAATCCTGTAATAAACCAAATCAATATCGACTGAGTAAAAGGCAAAAAACACCCTAATCTTTCTAAATTGACAAAAACAACCCCTAGACTTTAGAAAACTTTCTATAAACTTTACAAATTGTCATTTTCACACCATTGGGTTTTAACTTTTCAAATTTACCCCCATAGGGAAGAGTTAATAGCCAAAATGGTCCCTGAGGTTTGCTCACTTTTACCACTTTAGTCCAAAATCCAAAATTTTTAAATCTGGGTCCCTGAGGTTTGCATTTTGTTGCCATTTTAGTCCAAATTTCAAAAACTCCCTTTTTTGACTGTTGCAACCAGCCTATTTTGTCCTTTTATGCAGGGGTATTTTGGTCATTTTTATGATATATTATAACAACTGAATCATCATCATCTTCTCAAAGCAGATCATCAAACAGCTAATTACAAACCCAGATCAAGAACCTAGATCATCTCTCTCAAAGCAGATCATCAAACAACTGAATCATCATCATCTTCTCAAACAACTGAACATCAACACCTGCAACTATAACGAATCAACAACACTAATTAACCCCAAAAATATCAAGTCAAAACCCTTGATAAAAATAAAAACGAAAATATGAAAAAGAAGAATTAGGAGGCTCAGATCTGTTAATAATAATCAAAACAAAGAGGAACCAACCGCCAAGGCTGCAAACATCGCGGCTGCTTCAACAGCCGGATATTACCCCGCCAAGATACGGTAAGTCTCAAAGCTTCACTCGATTCACTCAGACAACGAAAAAATCATCATCGCCTCTTTATGAGTTATTAACAAACAGCTAATTACAAACCCAGATCATCTCTCTCAAAGTATATCATCAAACAACTGAATCATCATCTTCTTCTCAAACAACTGAACATCAACACCAGCAACTATGACCACCACCAGAACTCCGGCCACCCCCAAAATGGCAGTTTACTCACAGAAATCCGTCCACACAACTCTCGTACCGACTGAAATTGAAACTAAAATACACAATCATAGCCATAAGTCAAAAAATGCAAAAAAAAAAAGATCGATTAAATAGTTGTGATTGTATATATCTGTCATATGCATTGTTACAAACTAGTCGTTTACCCGCGCGATGCGGCGGGAAACATATCAGTTAGGTTGGTGAGTTTAGGGCTATGTACGGGACGGTTCAGTTTTGAGCAATAACAAAAACCAAATTCGCAATGCAACGGAAAACACAATACTCGTTAGTAATTCTAAGGGTGTGCATGAGAAGGTTTAGTTCAGTTGGATCATAACTAAAATCTAATTTTTTTTGCCTTAAAGAATGGGTCTGACAGGCTACATGTCATTTATTTTTATTAAGGGTGTGAATTTCTGACACCACTCGAAAATACGACATGAACCTAACACGAAATTCACTGGGTTTAGGTTTACTCTAAACGGGTTCGGGTCAGTTTCAGGTTGAACTCGTTTAACACCCCCTAATTTTTATGCACATGGCTTTTAATCAAAAATAATGTTAATGTAAGGATAATTTTATCATAATCAAAATTCACAATAATAATCCAATTTCATGGTAATATCTATTTAATCCTAAGGGGGATTGGTCAACCTGACACATACCAAAACTAACATGTTTCAACCCAAACCTATTTTAACCACCTCTACTTTTATGTCCCATCATAATTTAGAGCACGAAGATAACATAGTATAATAGCTTTACATAAAGTAGAGCGATTATAGTTCATGTGTCCTAATATCGAGTGGCACTTTTACATCATTTGTATTTCTAATCCATAAATGGCTTATAAAATTCATTCTTATCATTTCAAAATAATCAAAACCTAAAACTTAAGTAGCACGATACAACAAATCGGATGTCACATAGTCAATGCGTGAGTAGCCGTCAATCTTTTCCTACGTTTTTTGTTTGATAAACATTTAACAAAATACTTTGGACTCAAAAGGATAATGTAGGCCACGGTACTTCATTAAAACTTGAATGGACTTTTAAAACAACCCGAAAAATCTGGGACTTAGTTCGGGCCCAAAAGGGCATGGTCCCACGTAAAAGAATATATGCTATAAAACCAATACTCCATTCATCAGCCATCGTACTGTATGAAGCGTATACAGTGTAATTTGCTTGGCTCGGCTACTTTTTGAAGCAAAAAAGTTCAGTCTCATTGATGCTTGCATCATACCCCTTGTAGAGCAAATAACATGCTCAAAGGTGAACAAAAGTGGGGATTCTCAATTCTAAAATCTGCAAAGATTAAGCAAAAGATTAAAAAAACTGAAGTAAGAAAAAAACAAATTACAAAAACAAACTTCATATTACAAAGAGCTAATTCAATAGAAGATTAAAAAATCACACTAATTGTTGTCTAAGAAAATCTACAAACAAAACTAAAAACTTCACTTCTCCAAAAGAATTTTCATATTCAAGATGATATCATCTTCAAAACTAAAACTCTTGTAGCACATAAATGATTAATCATTACTATAACATGCTACACTTTTAGATGGCTAAATATAAAAAAAGTAATAGTTACACATGTACAAACACCCACTTTTTGCAAATCATCAACTTCTAAACATTTTAGTCTAGATAATTCTAAGAGCAAAGTAAGCAAACTGGTGGGTAAAATCTTTACCTTTTAAAAATCTTTAATACAAGACAACAAAGCACAACAAAAAAAAAGTTTAAATTAATGAAAAAGGATTACCACAATGGCCACAAAAGCTAAAAGGTCCCTTGCACCCATCCTGCCTATATGGGATTGGAGAATTGCAGCCAAGACTTGCAGAGATTTTAGTCCTTTCTTTTGCCTACCTTTTTTTAATAAGACATCCAACTCAATGTCATCTGGTCCATTGCTATGACCAATTCCATTGGGTAATCTTACGGCGCTCTAAGATTGCATATATGCTACAGTCCCACTGGCAAAAATAATGTCACTTGCCAACAATAGTGTCTTCTTAAACCATGATAATACATTAAATTAATTTTTATACGCATAGGTTATGAAAAACTTATCACTCTACAATTTTTTTTTATGTCTAGGTTATACAAATTTTATCACTTTGCAATTTTATTTTGGTAAATTAGCAGTTAGATTTTTTCCATTATATAGATTGTTAGATTTATTTTGAAACGTTTTGACCCAAACCTGTTCTGATCCGAATCATAATGATTACTTTTTAAAATGACCCATTCTGACTCAAACCCATTCTAACCGGAACCCGTCTTGACCTGTCACCCTATCCGACCTGACTGCCAATTTTGCCAGGTATAACCAACACCGTGCTTCACAATGGACCTTTTCATTTATTTAAACCTTTCTTGAACCCACCATAGTAGACACTCTAAAATATAATGATAAATTGTGATATAGGCATCCATTTTTCTTAATCATATTTTGCCAAAGCCTAAAGAATGTTGGAATAATAATTTAGCTAAAAACTGGTAAATTATATGTGTAGCAACTATATATAAACATTATTAACATACAAATAAGTAGAATAGAGGAAAAAGTCGCACCAGATAGGACAAGTACTTAAGTTGCAGGTTGCTAATTGCCATGGAGAACAATGATTATGTTAGCTTACAGGATATCAATTAAGCCAACGGGGCCACAGCCAAAGCGCACGGCGATGCTGCAATCATGAGACCTAATGCTCGGTAAAATGAACCCCTGCAAGCTACACAACTACATAGTTTAAAACAAAGGGCACACTAAATGAAGGTGAAAGGTTCGTTTCAGATAACTAAAAAGGACATCGCATTACCTGGAGTACTGAAGAACGGCCACTTGAAAAGAATGAGGCCAATGAGGGCAACCGCAACTGATAGAATGATGACTGCCTTGCTGTAATTCTCACCAAACTGATCCAACCACCTTTGAAGCTTCGGTTTCCTTTGTTGAGCTTCTTCTGTCAGTTGCACTATCTTATTCAGCATAGATTCTTTCCACGTCTTCTTTGCCTGTCACATAGCATTCGTAGATAAGATTATTTTTAAATACGGGGCCCACAATTCATACATACAGGGAGATTAAAATAGTTGAGAAGCAAATACCTTGAGAATCATCATACCGTCTATATTTATTGTGTCGCCAGGAATGCTGTCACCGACATCGCATTCTACTGGTTTCACTTCACCGGCCAAATGCTCAATTGTGATTGTTGACCTACCTTTGAAAACTTCGCAATCTACAGGAACCGACTCTCCAGCTTTGACCAAGATAAATGATCCAACTTCTAACTCATTAACCGGGACCTCGTGGTATTTCAAATCGGAAAAGTTTAGTAACTTTTGGTTGTTAACTTCAAGTACGAGGGCGAACTCTGGATAGTTCTCTTTCAACTCCTTGACATCAACTTTTGACCGACTGGTGAAATATTCTTCAGCTGCAGTTTTTATCATTTTCATGTGTTAGCCAAATAGCAAACAACATATTCCATCTGAAAAAAAAACAATACTGAGATGAGTACCGATGTGAGCCAAATTGAACATTGCTAGAAGCAAGCCTCCTTCTAGTGAATTCCCCATAAATGCAGACGCAAATGCAACAAGAGCCATTAATACATGAATATTAACTTTCCCACCAACAATATCTAACAGTGCATCATATGATGCTGACACCTGATCCAGTTACAAAATTTGATCACATTCAGTAGTGATGAATGGCTTTATGGGCTTTGATCATGGCATCTAGTTGATGGGCTTTGTGTAACCATATCCTTGACATTGATCACCTCAGACCTTCACTTGATTCAGCCTCTTGCTCATTATCAACAACCACCTGAATTTGTTGAACAGTTAAAAGAAAGAGAAGCCATAGTAAGATAGAAAATCCTAAGTTGTTTTTTACAAGTCATATATCTAATTTGGTACCTTCTAGTAAACCAATTGGCTCTTCAACCACTAACTTTGGTTATCTTCCTCTCTTTCTTTTCTGATGGCTCTTGTCGTCCTCTACCACGCAGGTTTGCTGATAACGACAATGATAAGACAAGGTTTTATGAATTAGTTGAGACACAATTCAGAGTGCTGAAACAACTGCTAATTACTGTTATGTTTATTGTGTTTTCCACGGCGGGAGGTGAATCTTGATGAATATCATCATAGTCGCTTGTTTCCAAAACAGGAACAATCGCTTTTGTGTTTCCGTTGCCAGCTATACCATAAATAATCCACAAAACATTATAAAATGATGAGTAAAATCAAATAAAATTTAGCTCAAACTGAAAATAAGATGCATCTTCCTCATAAACCAGTGAAGCGGGATGATATATGTATAGCAAATTCCACTTGAAAATTATAAAAAATAAGTTGCTGGTAATGAGGTATCAAAAATTATCTAAACTAAAAAATCAAGATCAACTTAACAAAGCCTAACTGAAAGGCATCAATTTGTTAATCATGATTATCACTGGAAGTAATCGATTGAACTTTAAAGAACAAAACTGAGTGAACAAATCAATAGAAATCAGAGTATGATACTTGAATGATTGAATACCTGAACGAAAGGAGAGAACAAAAAATTGGCTTCCGATCTTCCGATTGTTGTCTGCGAACCAAAATTCAATATAATTTAAATTAACAAAACCCAAATTATGTTTCGATCAATCTAATCAAAAATCCATCGGAAAGAAAGATCACTTACATGTATTATTCAGGGTTTCGATCAATTTCAACAAAAAAAAAAACCCATCTGGGTATTTCCATCTAAATCTTCAAATTCAGTTCTGAATCGTTGACGGTCTCGATTTTGCTTGACTACTATGCGATGGATTTTTCATCCTTGAGGATCACCCATTCGGCGTTGCCCTCCCCCTTTGAGCCCAACCTCTTCCTCCTTGATTTTGTCCACGTGCCCAGTACAAACCTGAAAAAGCAAGTTGTTCAAAAAGATTCTTATTTAGTTTTCAAATTCTATTGATGTAGTCATTTAGCGCAAAAACAAACTACAAAGGCACAAATATGACTCGAAGCAAAGTTAAAACATCTACATTAAAGAAAATATATTGAAAAATCTTACGATCTTCCCAGATCTTACCTTACGATCTTATTCTCATGATAACATCAGCAAAACGTTGAATGACAAACCTGATACAAACACTATAAACAATATCCCAGGTTATTAGCAACCTTGCACTGTCTGCAGATTCGTCAAGTTACCGATGCTCGATGAAAGAGAACCCAAAAGATTTTGGCTTGGACTTCCCCTACAATACAATTAAAAACAAATCAAGATAAAAATAAAAAATATATATATTATTTTTGTTTGTTCTTACAAGCCAATGACAAATTTATCTGGAGAAAAAGTGATCATAGTCCAACTACATGGATCAACAGCATCTGCATCCCAATTCAAGACACTATGTGGATCATCTAGACCATTCTTTATGTTCATCAAAGCTTCTACTGCAAGTTCAAAAACCATTAAACACTTTTATAACCTTTAAATGTTATGAACTGATCTCAACAAGAAGAAACAAAACTGATCTGTACCTCCTCTCTTGGCTGAGGCGACTGCCTTCTTCTTTTTGCTCGCATCAGACACCACACCATCTGAAACAAAACAAACATGGACACCTTGAGTACCTTCACTCACAAGATTTACTATCAGTAACATTTTAAAACCAAGATTTACTATCAGTAACAAATCTAAATTAGCATACTTAATTAAAGAATTTATACCAGACAGTTGTCTATAAGCATGTTGAGTTCAAAATATCATAAATTATCCATAAATTAAACAAAAATAAAAACTTAATTGTAAAACAATTCAACCCTGTACTTATCTCATTCTCTGTCATTGGTAAACCAAACCACTTAAAAAAAGTCATTATTGTAAAACATCCAAAAACTATAGAACCATAACACAAATAAACAAAATTAATGAAAAGGATAGTAGAAAGATGATCTCAAATAAACAAAAGGGACTCAAGTATTCTTGAAGTTATTGAAAAACAAACAAAACTATACAAACCAAAACATACCGAGAACAGATCTGAATCTATTTCACAGATCTGCTAGAAAAAAGTAACGGATCTGAATCTATTTCACAGATCCAGTAGAAACAACATACCGAAAAGTGGGACCCAGTAGATCTGATGTCGGAATCGCCGGAGAAAGAAACCCTAAAATTTCACAGATCTAAGTCAAATAACACACAAAAAATTTCACAGATCTAAGTCAAATAACACACAAAAAACACGCAAATTATAACAAATTTATACAATCAAACACAAAAATTACATTCTAGATTCAATAAATCAGCAAAGAACCATGTGCATCGAAGAATTTATGAAGAATGAAAAAGGGAAATACTCACCGAAGAACTCATCATCATCAATGGACTACTCTCTGGCATCAGTAAAGGCTAACAGAGGGTATGTTAAGGAGAACCAGCCATGATTTTGCCCTAAAACAACAAACCCTAGAAACTGTTTATAAACTTATTTGCTAAAACAAAGATAAATTAGAATTTAGAACGCACCCTCATAAATCACCAAAGCAAAATCATATGTGGAAAGAAGAAGATGGTTTCGACGGTCGCTGGTGGTGTCATCGGTGGAGAAGATGGATGCGAGGGTTTGTGTTTTAGGGTTTCTCAAGAAAGGATAGGAACAGAATCGGTGGAGAAGATGGTTGGGAGGGTTTGTGTTTTAGGGTTTCTCTTGGAAGAAGAAACAATAGGAACAGAAAAAGTGTCTTGGGATGGGGGATGAATAAACGGATTCAAAAATTGAATCCAGCTCTGGCCGCCCAAAAATTGTTTTGCCGCCCAGTTATACAAGCATGTGTTGAAAAGAACTTTTCAACA
The DNA here is from genome assembly GCA_030545235.1 of Helianthus tuberosus. Taxonomy (NCBI): domain Eukaryota; kingdom Viridiplantae; phylum Streptophyta; class Magnoliopsida; order Asterales; family Asteraceae; genus Helianthus; species Helianthus tuberosus. The sequence continues at coordinate 91,169,715 of CM060418.1, read as the reverse complement.
CTTTCATGCTTTAAAGGTTGTACGATGGGCTTCAAATGGTTGTAAAGTGGCAAATGATCATTTCTGTCATTCCTATATGCTTAAGTAGTATAGATTAAAGAGAATCAAAACAAAATAACAAAGAAATACATAAAACAAAACAAATGATCACAGTCATCACAAATGACACCATAAATGATATAATAATATTATATAGTGTTCTATTATTTCCATAAAGCGCAATGTGAAAACATAATTGATATAATATTATTTTTTTTACCATACAACGCAATGATTTCCATAAAGCGCAATGTGAAAACAGAATTGATATAATAATTTTTTTTTACCATACAACGCAATGAAATGTTAAAAGTCATCCAAACCTTAATATTTTTTTTTTTAATTTGATCCATCTTACAACAACGACAATCGTAGGCACCATAGATTTGACACCAAAGTTTGATAAAAAAATCTGCAGTGGCAGGCGCAACCACCACAACATCCGGCACCAAAGTTTATCGGAACTTCGGCGTTCTCCGTCGTACACATACGGCGACCGTTGGGGAGAGTGCACGTTTGACATTGCTGCTACGGGTTACGAAAGTGCAGATTATTCCGTAAAACGAAATCCATCATCGGATTTAACAAAGTGGTGGGGTTGGGGTGATGATTGTGGTGGTGGTGGGCGATGGAGTGGCGGCGGTGGGTGGTGGTGTTGTGAGGGTGAGATGAATCGTGAAAGACAAAGACGTATTGGGTTTTGTTTTAGAACTGGTTTTTTTTATCTAGAGTTTCATGAGACTAAATTGTGTTTGACTAAAATGTTTCTTATCTTTCATAGCCAAAACAAACTTCCTATTTGATCATTTCCCTATTAACTAAAGCCTAATTTTAATTTATGAAATAACTATTTAAAAATAATTATATATATATATATTTTTCTTTTAATGAATACGTATATCAATTCCAATTTATAGGCCTAGATAATTGAAATGTAACACTTTCCAAACCCACCTTGTGAAGCCCAATTTACCGTCTTTCAGCTCTTTGAAAGATCGAGGATCAGGATCTACGGAACAAGACCCGTATTATTAAATTAACATAAACCAAAGGATTGAAGTGAAGCTTAGCGATTGAAAAAGTGCTTCTTCCTAAATAGAGATTGGTGCAAATTTTGAAGAAGGTTTAGATGTTCCATGAGTTAGTTGCAAAAAAAAATCAAATTAATAAAAAAACAAACTGATCCATCATTGCCGAGTATCAAACAGGATAACCAATAAACACACAAAGAACCCAAATCTAAGTGTGTGTATATATACTAGTAGGGTGCCCACGCGATGCGGCGAGGGCGACACTTTTCATTGCAGCACTCGTTTCTGGTAGTTTTGTAATTCGTATAATATTTATGATAACATTATTGTGGTGGATATATGTCATAAGTGTTACACATATGTAAAGTTTTGTTTTTATATAAAAATTAATGATCAAAAGACAAAAAATATTGTTTTTTTATAAAAAATAATAATCGAAAGACAAAAAAATAAAAGATAAGTTGTTATAATTGTAAAGTATGTTTATTTTATTGGTTAAATTATAAAGTATAATTTTATTCTTTAAAGATCATAATTTTTTTTTAAATATCTATATAGTACTCATACAATAAACTTTAAGTTTAAAATTTTCATTTTTATAAAAAAAATAGTATTTGACTCGTAAGTACGTTTTAGACCTTTAACTTAAATTGTTAAATTTTTTTTACAGATATAAAAAATTTGTATTTTTATAAAATTTCAAGAACTGTTAAAAAATAGGATGTTAAGAGTTTATATCATCTTTATTTGACTTTATATCATACTAAGTTCAAATTTTTCGTTCCTAACAAATCTTATCTATGTGAGTCAACTTTTAACTTATAATCCCTAAAAATATGCAACACAGTCTACTATGTATCTAGTCAAGTTGATAAAGAATTCTTTTGAAACTGATTAATATTATCTATAACAATATAGTTGAAATTGTAACGTTTGAGGGTATTAAGCTTATTTGTAGGCTTAAAATCACATTTTGTTAGTACCTAAGTATGTTATTTTGTGCAAACCACAGGGACTACCTATGTTATTACCTTAGAAGTTAATACCTCCAAACGTTACAAAATGAAAAGTTAATACCCTAGAAGGTGATTTTAAACTATTAGTACCTAAGTTTGTTATTTTGTGCAAACCACAGGGACTAACTATGTAATTAACTCTGATTAATATTATCTATAACAATATAGTTGAAATTGTAATTCCTAAAAATTTACAACACAATTTAGTATTTATCCAGTATAGATTGCAACTTTAAGATATTAACTTATATAAGTTCAGTTGATTGACTTGTAAATTTAGGATACTAACTTTATTTTGAACTTTATTAATATGGTCAATAACTGCATTATATTAACACCAAAAAATGAAGCTCAGATATAAAATAAACTTTATTTATACGTTTAGACCAAACATAACAACTGAAAATGAAAAAAAATCATAAAAACACTTGATAGATTTCATATTAGACTGCATGAAATCTATTCCGCTTCTGAATTGACACTCGAGTTATTTTTAATCGGGTTTTCAGGTTTGTGCTTGAATCGGCAGTATCTTCTAATTCCTCTTCTTTGTCATTGTCCTTAGAATCGTCTACATTGATAACCTCACTCCATTTCCATTCGGAAAGTCTCTTGGATCTCTTCCTTTAAGTCTCAAACTTCTGATCCTTAAAAAGGACAAAAATTGAATGCAAAAGTTTAAAAAAGATTAAATAAACATTAAAATTACCTATTCACTAAATTCACGATGAAGATTAGACTTGTATGGACTAAACATTGCACCATAAGAAATAATATCAACACTTTTATCACCATCATCTTGCAATAAAATACACATAAAATAACATAACAAACATGTTAATATGAAACATATACGCAAAAATAATACTTAAAAAACAGCAAAATCAATACCTTAGAAGCTTGTTCGACAACTGGGTTGTTTAAATTGACATGTTTATCATGCATCTGAATCTGAAAAATCAAATAAATTAACATTAACATAAAAGTAAATAAAAGAAAACAATTATTCACTGGTGCGATATAAAAGAACTGACCTTAGAATTTTCAATCTCGCATGCTTGGTTTTTCGCAACAATTGAATTTAGAACTGTATCCATTTTTTAAGTTTGTTTAGCAATATATATAGGGGTGTCCAGCTATGTATTTATAGTAGTAACTATAGAAGTGCATTAGGGTTTAATTTTAGATTTGCCACTCCTTTATTTAGGAAGTTTGTTGTGGTTAGTTTTAAGTTTTTATAAGATATATCTAGGTATAGATGTTAGGCTGTTTTAATAAAATAAAATAAAATGTTACACATAATATCTTCATTTTATGTTACAGTACTTTTAATTCTTTTTGTTTTTGTTTGCATAGATGGAGCCCATCTTTGTTAAATTAGGCGTATTAGATCACAATTATTAATTACTTGTACATTAAAGCATTATCGACTTGTAAATTTTAATCCGTGCGTCGATAATGAACAAGACAACTACCGAAACGTCGACAAAAATGTGTAGGTCGTCATGCTATCTTTGGATTTTTTTTTAAACCGTATAGTTTATAAGATATGTAAAGAATACGTAAAAAAATTATAAGTTTGTTGTGGAGGGGTGAATTGTAACTAATTATCTATAATTTTGTTAAAATCTCAAGGATTTAAATGTAATAAGTTTAGGTGCTAAAAAATAAATAGTGTTTAAAAGACCAAACTACCCCATTTTAGGGGTCTTTCTATAAATAAAGCGGGTGAAAAGTTCTTATTTTTTGGGTATCTTAAAATACCCCTCCCTCATGCATTATAATATAGTATAGATATATATATATATAGGGAGAGGATCATGAGAAAACTACATCGGTCAAAACTAACGACTCGACAAATTTTTTTACCTTTTTTTTACGGTTGTATTTATAATGTTTTCATCTACGTTTGTGCAAAAAAATTTGGCCCAACTCGCTTGGGATCAAAAAGTTCTCACGGTTCTCACAACTCGTTGTGGTTCTCATTTTAACCCATCCCTATCTATATATATTAATAAATGAGATGATTTGGGCCATGTGTCATTGGATGGTGGAGCTTTTTTGCTGATGTGGCATGTTATGGTGTAGGTATATGATGATTTTGGGGGGAATGCATTCTAAATACACAGAACTTTCTTGGACGCGGGATCCGAAAGAAAATGGGTCACCCAAGATAGATCTTATAAATTGTTTTCCAAAACCCTAGACATAGCCTCCATCTGTGTTCTCCCTCTAATCCATACTCCATTCTGGTTCCTATTCAGGCATAAGGTATGTTCAATCTTCCAACTACCAAATCTTCTTTCAATTTGGTTCATTCTTTCTAATAGTTGTCTACTTCGTTATTGTGGTGCGTTTCGTGGTTTAGATTTGGTGGCCACGATGATCGGAACTAACGATTGTCATCCTCTCTTCTCTCTGAAACCATGTCGCCTCCAAACCCTAATCCTCTTTCAATTCCATTCGTTTCTTTCAATCAGGATCTCACAACAGGTGGAAGCCGCTACTCTCTCTCTCTCTCTCCATCTCTCTCTCTCTCTTTCTCTCTTTGTAATAACACATCCGATATGCAGCTTCTAATCTACCGATTTCGTGCTTGAACAAAGGATGCAGTGGTGTCTCTCTTTGATTCACTCTTAAAAAATGATCTTAGGTACGGTTTATCTTTATTATTTCATCGTTTTGTCGTTAGTAATTCATCGTTTAATCTTTTCTCATTAATAGTTCGTTTATGTGATTTCTTTTTGCGATGCGATGAACCTTAATTTTTGCGTTACAGTGATCTTTTGTAACCAGCTTTGTTGATTTGTTATCACGCTTCACTAAACCCCAATTTACGGAACTATTAAATTGCCCCTCTCTACTGGTAAGAAAATCGCTAAATTATATGTTTACTATTGTATTTTGTTTCAGTAAAGTTAGATCTTGATATTCTTTTGATTCATTTTGTTGATCTGCGATATTGTTTGTTATTTGTGCTTTTAGGCTTCATAATATGGCTTTTATCAACGGTGTATGAAGCTAAGTATGGTATTTATGACGATGCATTAAGGTACGCTTTGTTGTCGTTCAAATGTTCTGTAGGTTCTATTGGAGTGTAAATTTAGTTCTTGATTTTGATGTTTGGTATTTTTGTTCTTTCAAGTTTTAGGTGAACATCCAATGAATAAAAAAGAATTTTGATTATCAGTGTAGGTTTTATTATACAAAACTCCGGTTAGGATCTCTTCGAAAGGATTATTATGCAAATTAGGTCTCTTTTTACTGACCAGTTTACTAATTATTTTATGTATGTACTGTTTCATACATTCTTTTTCATTTTCAGTTATAATCTTTGCTCTGTTTTTTGTTTATTTCAGCACATTTGGGGTTTCGAGTTTCATTATTGTGCTTTAACACAATAGATATGTGGCCTGGTGATTGCGTCTTGGCATAAGGTTTGTTAACAATCAATAAATTTGTGTTAACAATCAATAAATTTTATGAAATTATATTTATCATTTGGTTTCCATGAGTAATACCCAGACTTGATTCCCTTTTAACCTGTTTTTATTTGGTATATTAAGATAAATATAAATAGTTTTATGTCTTATGTTGGACCAGCGGATTACAATACCCGTTCTCAGCTTTGTGTGATTTCTTTTTACGATGCGATGAACCTCAATTTTTGCGCTACAGGGATCTTTTGTAACCATCTTTGTTGATTTGTTATCATGCTTCACTAAATTTACGAAACTGTTAAATTGCTTCTCTCTACTGGTAACAAAATCACTAAATTATATGTTTACTATTGTATTTTGTTTCAGTAAAGTTAGATCTTGATATTCTTTTGATTCATTTTGTTGATCTACGATATTGTTTGTGATTTGTGCTTTTAGGCTTCATAATATGGCTTTTATCAACGGTGTATGAAGCTGAATATGGTATTTATGACGATGCATTAAGGTAAGCTTTGTTGTCGTTCAAATGTTCTGTAGGTTCTATTGGAGTTTAAATTTAGTTCTTGATTTTGATATTTGGTATTTTTGTTCTTTCAAGTTTTGTGTGAACATCCAATGAATACAAAAGAATTTTGATTATCAGTGTAGGTTTTATTATACAAAACTCCGGTTAGGATCTCTTCCAAAGGATTATTATGCAAATCAGGTCTCTTTCTACTGACCAGTTTACTTATTATTTTATTTATGTACTATTTCATACATTCTTTTGTATTTTCAGTTATAATCTTTGCTCTGTTTTTTGTTTATTTATGCACATTTGGGGTTTCGAGTTTCATTATTGTTATATGATGTGGTATAGTTTTGAATGGATTTATGGAATTGGGTTTGTGTGAAAGAATGAGAATATCATATTAGCAATGGTTCTAGTGGTAGCTGCCTGTGTTGTTAGGGTTTCCAAGGTATGCTCCGAATCATTGATTTTCTTTCATCGCAAATATGATATTCTCATTCTTTGTGTGTTTTTTTGTCGAAGTAGGTTAACATTTGGCAAGTGTTCCCTTTATTCGTTGTTTGTTGCAGATTTGGGTTACAAGTTCGTCGGTTCAGTTGTTAATCAATTATCTTACCTAAATATTGACATGGTTTGGTATTAGAAGATTCATTACTTTTTATAAAAGACATATTTTTATGGACCATCTGTTAATCATTATTAGAGATATGTAAAATTTATGAATTTGATTGTTAATCAGGTGATATAATGGAAGGACAAGCAATTAAATCTTTGTTTTCCAAATGCGACATATCGTGACTTGGCTTATTAATGTACTTTTCAAATGATTTTTTCCTTTTTTTCTCCAAGGAAAACATGTAAAATATGTAATGTGTGTTTTCTAAATATGAAGGAATGACAATGTAATATATCACCAATTCAATTTTGTAAATGAAATGGGTTAATGTCAAAACAAATACTCATCAAACCAAACTAAATTAGGTTGGGTTGGCTCTCTTTTAACACTTTTTTTTTTTCAATTTTCGTCTTTCGTCTTTTTAATAATGGAATGTTTGAAATCAAAACTGACCGATTCGGTCTCTTTTGAGGGCGCAATTTAGTTGGTTTCAAAAGTTCCAACCCTGGTATTTCACATTGATTATGTAGTGTGTGTGCATTTTTAGGAACTTATGAAAATATTATATTGCTGCAGTTGAAGAAGTGGAAAATGATGTTATGCGGTGGTGATTACGGTCTTTGTGATTGTTGCCGAGACAGAGTAGTAGTTCATCATCAAATTTTGGAAGGTTCTCTATCTTGCTTTACATCCTAAACCCCAGTTTTACAATATCTCATGATAATCTTTCTTCGTTTTTTAGAATCTGATCAAATTGGGCCATAATATTAAGAAATGTGTTTAAGCTACGACAAGGTGTGTATAGCATTATGATTGATATTATAAAAAAAATAACTATAACAGCTTCTCTTCCTGTAATTTTATATAGCATTATTTATAAAATGATTACAGGTATGATAAATAAAAATAAAAGCTGCTCTTCCTGTCTTTTGTTCGCTTCACGTATCTTCGCTAAATCAATATGTTGGAAGGTTTGTGTATGGAGAATTAGTCTGGATACGCCCACGAAAAACAAAATGCCGATTTATATTGTATTTCTCATGACAGTATGAAGGCTATGGTTAAGGATAAATGATAAGATCTTCAAAGGGCTCGATGCTTTTCAAACTAAAATAGTGCAAGACATTAAGGAGGCTACTCTCTGGTGGATGATTAACAGATCGATAGGCGTCAATCTCTCAATCTGGTCCGCTTTCTCTGGTTTAGACTTTGGTTAGTGTATGTCTATAGATAATTGTTTTAAAGTGATTGGATGTGTAATGGGGTAATAGTATTTTGGATGTATCTTAGTGTGTTTTTTTGGCAGCTTAATTGTTGTTTGTATGCTTCTTTTGGTGATAAAAAAGTTTGGTTTGCTGAAAAAAAAAGCAATTTCAACCGTTTTTAGCTAACGGGTGATTTGCTTTATATTTATCTCTAATTGCTCAAGTAGGTAAACTTTGAAAAATTGTTTAAAGACGGACTTATGATTAGTTTGTTTGTATTTATTTTATGTATAGATGTGAAAAGATATTTAGAGGATAACCAGAAGGCTTCACCTTTGGTAAGTGGTGTGATTAATTCGATTAAAATAGGTTGTGATGAAATGAGTCTTTTTTTAAAATCGGTCTTTTCAAAATTGGTGAGGCTGTGGTATAAATGAAGTTTTTCAAAATCATATTAGATTATTACACACTCAGAATAATAATATTGAGGGTTGAATGTGAGTATGTGACCCTATAAATATAGAAGTGTACTTAATTTTTTTTTTATTATAGAAATTTCAATGTGATGGTATTTTTGTTGTTTCCTCTATTATTTTCTCTATATAATATAGAATAGAGGTTCCAATGTAAATGCTCTAAATATAGACGTGTACTTTACATTCTTGCTTTTGTATGTTTTTATGGCTCTTTACAACAAGAAAAAGTTTAGGAAACCAATTAAAAATTTATGATGGAGAAAAGGGAAAGAGGATACTTTAGATGTTAAAAGTGTTTTTTTTTATATTTTTATTTGTTGTAAATTAAATTTTCCTACCCGGAAAATTTCCGGGTTATAACCTAGTATATATATATATATATAGGTAAAGAGTACTGTACAATATTGCTTATCGTACATTACGTACGCTTCAATCTCAGCCGTCAGATCATCTTCCCGCATTTTAAAATCGCATGTTGTTTTTTTTATAACAATTTCGCATGTGATAATTTTTGATTAATTCGCATGTTGTTTTTTTGTACCAATTTCGCATGTGATAATTTTGATGAAATAGCATGTTGTTTTTTTTTATAACAATTTCGCATGTGATAATTTTTTATGAATTCGCATGTTGTTTTTTTGTACCAATTTCGCATGTGATAATTTTGATGAAATAGCATGTTGTTTTTTTGTAACAATTTCGCATGTGGTACAAAAAAACAACATGCGAATTCAATGCGGGAAGATGATCGGACGGCTGAGATTGTGGCGTACGTAATGTACGATAAGGGCATTTGTATGATAACCGGCCTCTCTCTCTATATATATATATATGTTATTAACCAGTGAGAACAGATAAACCTATATGTGTAGGAATTGAATTTTGATTTGGAATTTAGATGTGTTCTTTCACATAATGAGATTAAATCTTGATAGAATTGGAATGTAGATTTCGTTTTTAATGTTATTTTTTTTAATTTCAATTATTTCTTTTGTTGAAATGAACCACATAAGAAAACAAAATCTACATTCCAATTCCACCGAATTTCATTCCGTTCTATGAAATAAACACTATTAAGCATCCACACTAAGACCACGAGGCATGGTTTTCACTCCAAGTCCCATCACTTGACCATAGAAATGGTCATCATTTCCCACCACTTTTAAGTTAAATATTTTTAAGTTTTTTTTTAAATACAAAAAATACTCTTATTTTCTAAAAACAACTAGAATTATCATCCGCTACAATGCGGCGGGGGATTCGTTAGTTATATATCATATTAGATGAAAGGAAAATGTTTCTTACATGACCCCGAGCCTGTGTGTAAGACATAGAAAATAATAACTAAGTGGATATCTGACCCGTGTGTTGCGACAGACCTATCAAACGGGGAAAAATATAAGTGGTGCGACAGGCTTGTCAAACGGAAAAAATAGATGAAAAAATGTTGAACCTCACACGCACGTTGCGGCGTGTTAACTCATAAAATTTAGAATGAAACATTAAATAGAAAACTTGCGAAAGATGAAAAGTAGTGTGACAAACGGCACAAATCCGGTAACTTCCGTACCATTTTATAATTAATTATTGTTTGCAATTATGTGTTTTATACGTCAACATTTTATGTTTGCATGTCACATATCAAATCCCCAAGTGAGAAAACAAGTATAATAGTTAACACTTTCCGGAAAAAAATAATGAACATAAAAGTGTCCGTTTTGGACCATAAATGACAATTTTACGCAGGATTCGGAATCCGACAAATTGTATAAGTCTAGAAATATGTTTAAACATCAAAAAACAACGTAAAAAGTATTGGGAATAATTTTAAAACACAAAAACATATAATACCTTATAAATTACATAACTTAACTTTTTAGCGAACCGACAACGAAACGAACACCGAACAATTATCCGAACACTATCAAAACACCAAATATAGACTAGTAACATTTTTTTAATGTTGTAACACTAATATTGGTCACATAACACTTAGTTACACATTAAAACACTTAACCCTTAAATTAACCCCCATTTTCCTTAAAGTCCCTCAACTTTCACTTTTTGACACAAACCCCCTATCTCTTTTGGACGGTTATAGTGGGCCCACAAGCCCCCACTTCGTCTCTAAATGTTAGCCTAAGATTTGTCGGTTAATGGATGTTTAAAGCGACAGTGTATGCATATGAATATAATTAAGATCTTATCCTCAATCCTTTACTATTTCACCCAACTTTCAAAACACCAAACTCTCCTTTCTCTTCCCCAAACTTTTGGCCATAACCTCACCAAGAACCGCCCCCATCTTTCATTCATCTTCAAGCAATTCCAAAGGTTCTCGAAGGTGTAAGAAGGTTAGCAAAGGAAGGTTCAAGTGTTGGATGCTTAAGGACCTCTCAAGGAAGCTATTAACCACCATCTTCATCTTCTACTCATCTTCTTGTTCATTTTGCCACTTCTCTAGCCACTAAAGCTAGTTGTGAGTCTTCTAAACCCTTGTTTTGATATTCATTAGTAGTGTAATGATGATGTACAAGTTAAATCATCAAGAACGCTAAACTTTAAAATATGACCAATTAAAGAAAATAACAAGAACAAATAGTTTTTAGTGTTATGTGAAGGTTGTGATGTAGTTGTTGTTAGCTTTGTGACTTTGATGAAATCCATCACATGCATGCTTGTTAGAAGCATATATCTAACAAGGATACACATGAATCTTGAAAGATCCATGATGAACATGTTAGTAGACTTGAAGATCTTGAAAAATGAACTTGTAAGTTTGTTAAAAATGAAATGTTTAAGTTTATAAACCTCCTAACAAAGTGGATGAACAAGTTTTCAAAATAAAGTTTCAACAAAGTTTATAAAATTTAACAAGTGAGTCTTGTTTTAAGTAGATCTAGTTGTTTAAAGTGTATATCTAAATTACTACAAATTTAGGTGAAACTTCAAGTATGTTAACATGAAAAGTATGGATGATTTTGATGATTGTTACTTACAAAGTTTGTTGTTGCGTGACTTTTGAGTTTGAAAAGAAAATAAACACATGTTTTTAAACATGGGAAAACCTCTATTTTTAGGGGAAACTATGACAAACTTTTTGTAGAATTTAAACACTTAGAAAAATATATTTTTCAAGATTTTTTACAAGAAATAAGTTCAAGGTGTTTAGCCATAATTTTTCCAAATTTTTATACAAAATATAAGTTAAAAAAATAGTATTTTTTTAAAAGATTCAAATGAGTATAAATATATATAATTAGGACAAGTTATATATATTTAGTTGTCACCCAAAAATTGGTGTTTTATGTGTAATATTTACTAGTATACGAATAGGACCAAAACTACAAAATACACATAAAGGAATATACATATAAAATACACCCTAAAAATACCACAAAATATAACTAAGTATAAAAATACTTATACTTGTCCAAGTGGGTGTATGGACAAAAATACAAAATATATACTTATATATATTTCCTTAACAATAATTATGGACATATAGACATTGGACTTTATGGACAAATACATATATATAAAGAAGCAAAATATATATATTGAACAAGTGTAATAAATATATATATATATATATATATATATTAAACAAGCCTTAAAGGTATATTATTTTTAAGAAATATAAATTCCAAAAGTATAAAAATCATAAGAAATGATTTTGACATTAAACACAAAATACATAAGTGTTTACACCTAAATACATGTATACTTGCCTAAGTATACATTTGGTAAAATTACAAATATATTTATACTAAAATAATATTAAAAATATTATTTAATAAAAGTATAAATCGACGTTGACTTGGTCAAACTGATACAAGGATAAGAATACACAAAATGATACAAGAATGCATATACAAAGGAAAGTTAAAAATATATTATTATTTGTTTTTAATACATATCATATATAAGAATTCAATATATATATTTACAAATAGAAAATACAATTTAAATTATCAATAACGCGACGAACGGGTGAGACCCGACTACAATAGGCACGACCCACACATGTCTCGGACATGCACATCTTACTCGTGCGAGGCACAAAGCCGCAAGAGAAACTAGATCCATTAACACAACTTAGAAGTATACAAACTATATATATATTTGGTGAAATATATAATGACAACTTTAGAACATATACACCTAAGACAAAACAAATACATAAACAAGATGGATAACTTGTACATAGTAAATTACAAGTTTAGGTGACTAACATATTTAGAACACTTATAGTTTACGTCGCGACCCAAGAAGATTACCAGTGAAGTAGTACGCATCAAGACACAAAACAGTGAGTTCATGTCCCCTCTTTTAAACGTTTTCTGGTTTTCTAAACTTTTTGGGAAAACACATGACAAATGGTATGTTAGACTAAGGAACGATACAATAGATTATGTGCGAATAGGGTATACGTAAGCATCATTAATCTAAGTTTAGACCAAGAAACGGAAACCGTAGATCTATTGGGTATTGGCAGCCCCACTCTTGGTCCACATTGACCCACACGGAATAGTGCTTTTGTGTCCTAGTCGAAGGGTAATCGGCACAAAAATCGCCTAGGTTTGGATGTTTCCTATGTCATCACACATGTTAATGTCCTCGTGAAACATTAGCGATCTCGATTTCCTTATCTTATTTATACAGTTACATACCACTTTTCATACAAATACATCTCACATTTTACAAATATACATTTATTACACAAAAACTGCATGAATTCACACCAACTTTATTGACGGTTTTCAAACTTACATGTGTTTCAGGAAATTGATGGAAAGCTTTGCGGGTTTTCGCTTCAAGATGTCTAGAGTCCTAACTCCATGCCTCTTTGGTTGGATTGTTCATCCTATCCCGCCTCTTTGCGATGACATAGGGAACAAATCCTTTATCTTTTAAGAACTTGAATTATGATATAGACTTTTAAAACTTATTTTATTTTGAAGTATGTAAACACTTTGGTTAACTCTTGTTGATCTTTGAAACTTATGAAAGGCATTGGCGTTTATTTTAAATCATTTAGTATGTTTGCTATTTCGTATGCAATGAGAATCAATCACGATCACACCTCGTGCTTCCGCCTTTGACCGGGTGTGACAAGTAGAAGGAACCAAAGATGAAAGTAAAAAGTGTTGGAGGTTAAATTGCAAAAAGATGAGAAACTTTGGGTTAAAACTAAAAAAATCAAAGGGGTTAAATTGTAAAAGATGAAATCTTTTGAATTAGAAGTGAAAAATCAAATTAATCAAGGGGGTTAAATTACCAAAGATTGAAACTTTAGGCTTAAATTGACAAAGATTGAAACTTTAGAGTTAGAAAGGAAAAAAATATTTTTTATATAAAAAAAACTCCTAAAACTAAGGATAGAACAACTTATATTTTTAATATTAATGTAAATTGTTTATATTTTTAACATTAATGTAAATAACTAGTGGCGTTTATGGTCATGCGTTGCAGAGACTCAATCGACTCGTATCAAAACCGAATTACCATTAAAATGTATAAAAATATAAAGTTGTGATGCGCGCTATTACCACGTAATTCATATCGATCGATTGGTTGGTTAACTAATGCACTCATTAAATCTACTCCTAAGTCTATATTAATTTCCATGATATTTTCAACACACCATGATACCACTGTCCTAATTGATATCCATCAAAGTATTTGTTCAAGTGTCAAGACCGGGTAATGGATCGTCTACAAGACTATGGAATGACTTACGTGTGGGTAACAAGCTTCTACATTAGTGCATGCAACTGCAAGTGGGCCACTTATCCCCTTTTGTTAGGCCCATTTAAAATGGGCCAGAAAGAGTAGTTATTAGAGTCACAAGAAGTTGGACTTGAATGAAAAATATGGCACTTGAGCCTGCTCGATCGACCCTCAAGAACATGCGATCGTTTAGTAAATAATAAGCAGGGCCGGCCCTGAGAATTCATGTACCCTGTTCGAGCTTGAAAAAATGTGTCCTTAGGTCTTTACGAAATTGGGTATTGGGCTCACTAAAGGTCTAAACCTAATGCAAGTGGGCTAATAACTAATCTAAACCATAAAAAATAGTTTTGTAAGTGGACCTATATTGGTGTTTGTATAGGCATACCCTATTAGTTTAATATTTTTATATATACGTATCGGAGTTTTTTTAAAAATAACGTGCCCTTCGAAATATCGGGCCCTGGCCGATGGTCCTTCCCGCCCACCTTCAGGGCCGGCCATGATAATAAGTTATATAAAAATAAAAAAAAATAGAAATACAAATTTAAAGTTCTCCGTAAGTAATGACGGCATAGGCATAGTTGGTTATTCTTTAATAAATAAACGAGTGGTAGCATGGGAACCTGCGTAACCTTTAAATATTGGGTTATAAATGGATCATCGCGTCCAAATTATCTACCAGCCATAGATTGCTTGCCGTGTGCTACAGGGCCACTTCTAGTACTATTCTTCTTCTTATTCTTAGTTTCCTATACCATTAATTAAGTAATTAGATTTTGAAATGTGATGTATAATAAACCCGTTTTATAAAAAGTTTGATTTTAGAAAATAATAATAATAATAATAATGATAATAATAAAATATATATTTACACGGTCAACTATTTATTAGAATATGTTTACTATCTATCAGCTTATTTACATCTTGATTACAACTCATTTACATCCTTTTAACATATTTACAACTCGTTAACCCGCTTAATTCGTTAGGTGTATTTTTTAACGTGACTAACACACCTCTTAATTCTACACCAATGCCT
Source organism: Helianthus tuberosus (assembly GCA_030545235.1). Classification (NCBI taxonomy): domain Eukaryota; kingdom Viridiplantae; phylum Streptophyta; class Magnoliopsida; order Asterales; family Asteraceae; genus Helianthus; species Helianthus tuberosus. Next base: position 91,154,606 of record CM060418.1, on the reverse strand, counting down.
AGTGGCAGATCCAGAGGTGTTTCAGGGGTTCCTGGGAACCCACTCGGTTTGGAAGAAAATGAAAAAAAATAGTGGAAATTTTATATGATTTTTTAAAAAACAGTGAGAATTAGTGAAAATCTACCAAAAGAAACCTAGTGGAAAAAAATCCTGGATCCGCCACTGGTAATATCTACTCGTACTCTCAACCATAAGAAAATGAACATAACTCGACACACCTTCATACCTCTACGTTAGAAGCCCTTCGATACTCATTAAGATAAATAAGTTACATGAATTATGTTCGGATACATGATGATTTTAAGTATGTCTAGGTCAAAACTAATATTTTTAACATAAGAAATATATAAGTCATGTTTGAATTCATCATATAACGTGATCAACCAATGTGTGAATAATTTTCAATCACGTGTTATAATATTATAATTATGGAAATATGATTAGACTTAAAAACTAATAAACTAAAGCAAGAAAACCATTTCACATATGATCATATCTGGGTGTTTGGGATTGCTTATTTTCACCAGCTTTTAATTTATTAACTTTTTTAAAAGTTGAATAGTTGTTTGGAATTGCTTATGTTGTGAGAGAATAAGTTAATAAGTCACAAAGTTATGACTTATTAATTTTTAGGAGAAGTTAAAAGGAGTTAAAATAAGGAATCCCAAACAAGCTCATCTTTCAGAACGACACACCCACTAAAATTACTCTCAAATTTTACATCATCGTCTTTAAATTATGAGTAAACTGCCAAACTGGTCCCTAAGGTTTGGTTACTTTTGCCACTTTAGTCCAAAATTTAAACATTTTGAATTTGGGTCCCCGTGGTTTCAATTTTGTTGCCATTTTCATCCAAAAGCAAAATATTGTCAGATTTTTCAGTTAACATCCAGTTTTTTTGTCCTTTTCATTTTTTTAATAAGGGCAAAATGGTCAGATTTTTTTAGTTTGTTATAAATAAACGTTAAAAGACCATTTTGCCCTTCATTAAAAGGGAAAAAAGACAAAAAAACTGGATATTAACTGAAAAAATGCTACTAGATTTTGATTTTGTATGAAAATGGCAACAAAATTGAAATCAAATGGACGCAGATTTAAAAAGTTTGAGTTTTAGACTAAAGTGACAAAAGTAAAAAAAAAAACTCAAGGACCATTTAGTGACAAAAGTTTACGCTTTGTTAAATATATTTTTTATGTATTAAAAAAGTAATAAAATTAGTAATTGGAATCACGAGATAATGATGTATGGCATTTCAGTAATTAAGATACAAAACAAGAGCAATCTTGTAAACTTTTCGACTATTATATTACATCAGCCCATTCTCCGCAGCTTCGGCGTTTTCTCATTTTGATTTTGTAGTGTTATTCTTCTTCTTCAAGGTTCAAATTTAGCTTTAGCTGTGATCATACATACATACATCGATACACATATAGAGATGTGGCGGAGCGTGACACGTGGCCTTCGCATTCCATCCCGCCGATCGATCTCCGGCAACAGATTATTCTCATCTCAATCGGTACAGTTTTGTTTTTTCTTATTTTGAATCGGTAGAGGTTTAATCTTAACAGAAATTGTTGTACGTATTAGCGGATTTAATCTAGCAGTTATCGTTTTTCGTTGATTTGATTATGAAATTGTGTTTACGTTCTGTACAGGTTGATTTTATATGATGAAATTTGTTTAGGTAGCATGAATCTAGGTTTATACGAGCTGTGTTGAGTTGTTTAAAGGTTAATTAATTGTATATGATGAAATTTGTTTAGGCTGTATGTATGAGTTTAGGTTTTTATGAGTTGTGATGACTGATGAGTTGTTTTGGATTGTTTTGTTTTGAATAGAATACGGGGGGACGGTCATCGTATACGATTGTGGATCATACGTATGATGCGGTAGTGGTTGGAGCAGGAGGTGCTGGACTTCGAGCTGCTATAGGGCTGTCTGAGCATGGGTTCAATACTGCTTGTATTACCAAGCTGTTTCCGACTCGTTCACACACTGTTGCTGCGCAGGTTTGTAATTTGTTGGTTGTTAGACTTTCATCCTTGTGTTTGATTTATGTTGCTGATATAAGTTACAAGTTACGGATTTCGTTAATGTTATGATGATATAAGCTTGAAATGTCTGGAACTTTAGATAATTCCAAGAAATAAAATGGTACTTTTTAGGATTCGTATTTAGGAGTAGGATTAGAGGGTGTGTGACTTAGCCTTTCTAATAAAATGACTAGCGGAAAAGTGCTAGGCTAGCATTCCAACACTTGGCCTGTTATGAGAAGTTTAGATGGGTAAAAAACAATAGTTTGATGCTCAATAACATGAAACTAATAAAAGGTGGTGCAGAAAGTGAACAAAAAAGGTGAAGTATAGCTAGAAAACTAGTAGAGAGAGGCAAAAAGAGAGGAAGTGTGACTCGTTGTATGCTTCATTATCATCTCACAAGTTTCCTATGGTCTATGAGTCTGTTATATGTATGTGTATATGTCACATTGTCACTTGATAACAAAACATACAATGTTCTTCCACCCAAACATCAAGATCTTCACAAATACGTACTTATTCAGTGAATTCTGTGCCTAATTGCATTCCATTATTAGCTTCTAGTTGTGCTTGCCTTGATATACTAAGCTAGGCTATGAATCTATATACACACGCCTTCATTTGTTCTTTAATGTGCTTGTGCTTGTGATAAAAGCTTGCTTCCTTTTTAACGCATGCAGGGTGGAATTAATGCTGCTTTAGGGAATATGACCGAGGATGACTGGAGGTGGCACATGTATGACACAGTAAAGGGAAGCGACTGGTTAGGTATGTACTATGTAATATTCTAATATACGTTTGTATTAGCTTTTGATACGCAACTAAATATACACACATGTATAAACTTGTGTAGGTGACCAGGATGCTATCCAATACATGTGTAGAGAAGCACCAAAAGCAGTAATCGAGCTTGAGAATTACGGACTACCGTTTTCTCGAACCGAAGAAGGAAAAATATATCAACGCGCATTTGGCGGTCAAAGTCTAGACTTTGGAAAAGGTTGGACATACTGTATTCATTCGATTATCATCCACGCATACTATTTCGAAAAATCTGGCTGCCTTTAACTTCTATTTATTACAATTGTAGGTGGGCAGGCATATCGATGTGCATGTGCTGCTGATAGAACCGGGCATGCTCTGTTGCATACCCTCTATGGTCAGGCCATGAAACATAATACGCAGTTTTTTGTTGAATATTTTGCTTTGGATCTAATCATGGGCAGTGATGGTACGTTTGAAACTATGTTCTCCGTCTTTTTGTATTCAGTTACTTTATATTATCTCATTGTTTGTGGCTGTTTTGTTGAATTTTTTTAGGAAGTTGCCAAGGCGTTATTGCACTGAACATGGAAGATGGGACGTTGCATCGATTCCGTGCTTCTTCTACAATCCTTGCAACTGGGGTGAATATATTAATTATATTTTTTTTCTTATTAATTTATATTATATCTTTATCTCATTCTTCATTTTCGTTTTAATCCAGGGATATGGTAGAGCATATTTCTCGGCAACTTCTGCTCACACTTGCACAGGAGATGGAAATGCAATGGTTGCTCGTGTAGGCCTTCCTCTTGAGGTATACTAAGTTTCGTTTTATCATTATATCATTCTCATTGTTTTCAAAAGAGTAAAATGTCGTTTTCGTCCTTGAGGTTTGGTCGGTTTTGTGACTTTTGTCCAAAGGTTTGTTTTTCCGCATCTGGATCCAAAAGGTTTGAAATTTTGCCATCTTCATCCGGCTCGTTAACTCCATCTATTTTTCTCCATTAAGTCAGAGGTATTTCCTCCATCTTTCTTGCTAACTTAAAGGGCAATTCGCTCTTTTTCACTTTATGTAAAGAGACCGAATACCCCTGAAAAAGACTGAATTGCCCTTTAAGTTAACAAAAAAGACGGAAATACCCCTGACTTAACAGAGAAAAATGAATGGAGTTAACGAGCCGGATGAAAATGGCAAGATTTCAAACCTTTTGGGATCCGGATGCGGAAAAACAAACCTTTGAACGAAAGTCGCAAAACTGGCCAAACCTCAGGACGAAAATGGCATTTACTTTTTTCAAAAAGAAAAATTTGGTTGCATCAACATTTTGGGTCATTACTTATTACAGGATCTTGAGTTTGTACAATTTCATCCAACTGGTATATACGGTGCTGGTTGTCTCATTACTGAAGGTTGGTTTCCTACTTCCCTTTGGCGTTATAGTTCATTATAGTGAGATAAAAAATTGACATCTGATGATATTTCATTATTTTCCAATTATTGTATGCAATGCTTAGGATCCCGTGGTGAAGGTGGTATTTTAAGGAACAGTGAAGGGGAAAGATTTATGGAACGATATGCCCCCACAGCTAAAGATCTTGCATCAAGAGATGTCGTGTCGAGGTCAATGACAATGGAAATCCGAGAAGGTCGTGGTGTAGGTATGTTATTAACTCACCAAAATAAAATTAGTTATACAGTGGTAAGGCCATGTTACGATTTTGGTCCTCCATGTTTGTTAACGCGTAACACGTTTGGTCTTTAGAGTGGATGGACGTTTGTTTTTGACGGTTGAGTTTTCTAAAAGACTATTTTACCCTTAACTACAAAAAAATTCCTCATCAGAGCTTCCAGGTCTAGCGAGATGAAGAAGAGGGTGTTTGGGCTACTAATATTATTAGATTTCGGTTTTTTTAAATAAAAGGGTAAAATGGTAATTGTACATAAGTTTGTAAGACTTTGTAATGTCTTTGAAAAGGACCAAATGTGTTACTCAGAGTGAATAGTGGGGACCATGGTTTTAGTTTCTGAAAAGAAAGGACCAAAAGAAAGGACCAAACTCGTGATATGGTCTTTACCATAAGACTATCTGTGTAGTTACTAATAAAGTATTAATTAATATGTAAATTTATATGCTTTTAACCATGATTTGTTTTCAATAGGGCCTATGAAGGACCACATTTACCTTCACTTGAATCATCTACCACCAGAAGTTCTCAAGGAGAGGCTTCCTGGTATTTCCGAAACAGCCGCCATTTTTGCTGGTGTTGATGTTACAAAGCAACCGATTCCAGTTTTACCTACAGTTCATTATAACATGGGTGGTATCCCAACAAATTACCACGGAGAGGTAGACTCTCATATTGCTATATATTTTCAATAAAGTCTTTAATCATATTTAGTTCACAAATTAGTAACATAATAAAAATAACCCTGATGCAGGTGGTTACAATAAAAGGTGATGATCCTGATGCAGTTGTACCTGGACTCATGGCGGCTGGAGAGGCAGCATGTGCCTCTGTTCATGGTGCCAATCGGCTTGGTGCAAATTCTCTTCTTGACATTGTTGTTTTTGGTCGAGCCTGTGCAAATAGAGTTGCACAGATCCATAAGCCTGGTTAGTTTTGATTTTTTCTACATATAATTTTTTCTAGAATGTGGACTTAATTAACTACCCTACAGGGGAGAAGCAAAAGCCATTGGAAAATGATGCAGGAGAGAAGACTCTTGCGTGGTTAGACAAGATCAGAAATTCAAACGGCTCACTTCCTACTTCTAAGATCAGATTAAACATGCAGCGTGTAATGCAAAACAATGCTGCTGTGTTTCGGACTCAGGAGACATTAGAAGAAGGTGTGTTTTTCATTCGTAAAAGAGTAAAATGCCATTTTCGTCCCCAAGGTTTGGCCAGCTTTGCGACTTACGTCCAAAGGTTTGTTTTTCTGCATCTGAATCCAAAAGGTTTGAAATCTTGGCATTTTCATCCGGATCGTTAACTCCATCCATTTTTTTCCGTTAAGTCAGGGGTATTTCTGTCTTTTTTGTTAACTTAAAAGGCAATTCAGTCTTTTTACATAAAGTGAAAAAGACCGAATTATCGTTTAAGTTAAACTAAAAAGACAGAAATAACCCTGACTTAATGGAGAAAAATGGATGGAGTTAACGAGCCGGATGAAAATGGCAAGATTTCAAACCTTTTGGATCCAGATGCGGAAAAACAAACCTTTGGACGAAATTCACAAAACTAGCCAAACCTCAGGGACGAAAATGGCCTTTTACTCTTCATAAAACTAATTGTTTGATTAAGGAAAACATTATTAATATTCTTGAAGCATGTCTCAGATTCCTTCTTGTCAACAATGACTGTTTTGTAGGATGCAACCTGATTGACAAAGCATGGGAGAGCTACCACGATGTTAAGTTGAAGGACCGAAGCTTAATATGGTAAACTTGAATAATTATATGCTAACACATTACACGTCTGCATTTCACACTCTTCAGAATTTTTAAAATTGAAGATAATTTTCAGGAACTCTGACTTGATAGAAACAATAGAATTGGAAAACCTCTTGATCAATGCGTGTATCACCATGCATTCAGCTGAAGCTAGGAAAGAGAGTAGAGGAGCTCATGCTCGTGAAGACTTTTCGGTTAGTATTTAATATTTCAACTGTTACGAAGCGCGTTTTTTTCTCTTTAATAACCATATACAAATTCCAACTTTGCAGAAAAGAGATGATGAAAATTGGATGAAACACACACTCGGGTAACCGTCTCTTCTTTATGTCCTTTTTTTTCAAAATGTGCTCAAATTATGAAAATTATATCATTACAATAATATTATAAACCTGCAGATACTGGGAGAATGAGAAGGTGCGACTGGATTACAGGCCGGTACACATGAACACTCTAGATGACGAGGTCGAGACTTTCCCTCCTAAGGCTCGCGTGTATTAGCGATCTGACAGTCATTTTAGTCATTGGTGATCGAAAAATGGCTTTTTGCTTGTTCCAAAAAGTTGGCAATAATTTACATTAACTGCTAAATTTTGTTAATAAATTGTTGCATTTGTTGAATTTTGGTGCAACGCCAAAGAAAACCTGCATATAAAGCCATTTAAACACATAGCCTTTGTTGTAATTTATGTTGGAGAGTAGTAATGCCCTTTTTTGCTTTTGTTTGAAACCCTGCATTTAACTGTTTTTATATTGTCATCCATGTAAGATGTGTGTGTCGTATATTTTTGTTCTGAATTTTTATTTTAGAACAGTAAAGGTTAGAAAATAATCCTGACATTTAGGGCTGCAAACGAACCGAACGAACACGAACAAGGCCTTGTTCGTGTTCGTTCGTTAAGGAAATAAATGTGTTCACGAACGGTTCATGAACACTTACCGAACGATATTTTATGTTCGTGTTCGTTCATTAAGGAAATGAGCGTGTTCGCGAACGATTCACGAACACAAACGAACACAAATAAATTTGGCGAACGCGACGAAGGATAAAAATAGATGGCCCAGAGAGTAGCACTCGAACTTGAATCCCTTAATGTGGAACGGAGGTCGATCGTATTCGTGGATGTAAATAATGAGAAATGAAAGGGAAATGATGCATAAACAAGGTGAACTAAAGTGAGTTTTTTAGTTTACTTGTTAGAGAAATATAATAACTAAAAGTTTAATAATATAAAAAGTACAAATAAAATATAAGAAAGTACAAAGATCTTCAATTAAAACTCAAACATACGAACATAAACGAACGTAAATCAACGAATGTTCACGAACACGTTCACGAACACCTTACCGAACGTTCACGAACACAATCGAACGAACGAGACCTCTGTTCATGTTCGTTCATTTAACTAATCGAACGGAATTTCTTGTTCATGTTCGTTCGTTTATTAAACGAACGAACATAAACAAACTTCCCGTCGAACGGTTCACGAACTGTTCGCTGAACGTTCGGTTCGTTTACAGCCCTACTGACATTACCTGAAACAAATAAACATATCGGTAAAATCTCACTCATAGAGTAGAGTACGAGGATGGTAAGAACTATTACCTATATAGGAGATAGTTTGAAGAAGATGAAAATGACATGAAACGAATAAAGCGTTATATTACTGTTTTTAGTGTGTTTTAGTTCAGCTTGTCAACAAGTTTAAGCTAAGATTAAAAAAAATCTATAAGGTCAACGTGTGTAACCTATTTACTATGACCCATTTACAAACTTGTTAATTGTTAGCTGTTTGACATGTTTAGATAAATAGGTCATACTAGCATTTTAAGCTGCCAACCCGACAAGATTGCCATGCTGGTCAAAACGAGAATGAACTGAAAATGTTCGGATAAGATGTGTAAATTTTAATTAGAGACTGATTGAGTTTAAATAGAAACTGTTTGATTAAAGGGTTTAAATTTGAATTCAATTTGAAGAAAAAAAACCCAAAACTGAAACCGAATATCTGGGTTTCGTATATTGTCATTGTGTCATGTGAAAACTATCCGTTTATTTATTACTTTACATGTACTAATACGACTTAAAAATATGTTTGGTAAATTAGTATATAATTTTTAATATACATCTGATTTAGACGTTGTGCACGTGATAGTGGTCCATCTCATTGCTATTATTATTTTAATACAAATAAATTTATTAAATTCGGGGAAAAAAGTATTTTGCTGCATATTATTATATTAACTTATTTTATTAAGGCTCGTTGGCGTATAATATTGTCGAGAAATTCTCTGATGGATAAGAAGATTAGTGAAGAAACACCAAGTTAAACCGTGGGTTAATTTGGGGGACTAGCCTCGTTCACGAGGTTAATCTTCCTTCCTTCCTCGTTTAATAACTGCTTTGATCAATAGCTGGTCCTGCAAAACGGCACAACACAATACCGTGAAGCTCGTTACAAGGAGGAGAGGTGAGGGGTTCTCCTTGTAACCACCATCCGACGTGAGAATAAAAACTCGTTATGAGGATAATAAATGTGTATATTAAATGACAAAGCAAGAGAGCGATCCTTAAACCTGAAGGTGAAGTCATCTATTTATAGCCGAAGGAAGTAATGAAGGAGATGGGCTGATGGGCCTTGAGCCAGACGTCGGTATCAAGGAATACCCCTTTGTCTCCCTAAGCACAACCGTTAGTGTTTACATGAGAATGGGAAGGTGGCACACGACGATTGGACCCACATGTCCCGGCCGTTGTCCTTGGTGTCGGGTTTGACATTAGCTGTCAATGGAGATCATAGAGCAGTGAATAGTGCATGCTGATTGGTAATAGGGCTGGCAATAGGTAACCTGTAGGTAACCTGCTAAGACACGATAACAGAAAAGTACACCATGTGATTTTTTACGTTTTAAAAAAAAATCAAAATTTGAAGGTTGGGATCCATTATTTCCCCTTCTAGGTGCATAAAATATACATCTGTCTTATAGACATTGGATATAAAGTAGTTAAACGAGACGTATTCATGTTTAAAATCTTTGTTGTTCGCGTTATCAGATACCTGTTAAACCTGCTAAGACACGATTTGCCAGCCCTAATTGGTAACACGCCACTATCCTTTTGTACTTCTTGTCTCCTGCACGATTACTCATCGTGAGTCTCCACTGGACACAGCCTGACATGCGCCTATTAGCTGCATGCTCTGCCATTTGTACTACTTGTACTGTGTCTTACTGGCATGCTTGTTCTTGCGCCGCTGAGGCTTTGCGAAGATCTCTTGAAAATGATAAAGTGTTATGTTTGTTTGTTTTGGGTATGGTCCTCTGCGCACGACGCAAGCTGGTTGTTGCGCATGTCGGTGCAGTATTTGAGACCATACCCCTTCAAGTTTCCCCATTCCAGTGCTTCTCCTATGCGTAGGTGCAAGTGGCCGGAGCTCTGAACTAGAAAAGTTGTTGTATATGCGCACTGTGTAACTGTTGTTTGATTTTGGGCTTCAGACTGGCGTGAAGCGCGACTTCGTCATACTTGTCGTTTATCATTTGGCGTAGCGCGCCTATCTTTGAGATTCTTTTGGAAGAAGAAATTTGGGTGGCGCCCATGTAACAATTTGAACTTTGAAAAATGAATTTCCTGAGGATAAGGGTTGGTGAGAAAGGTTCGGCTGATGTGACTGCTGACACTATGTCAAGCATGTCATTATAGTGTCAGTCGTGTCGTTTCGTCTTGTGTCAGGCGAGTGATGTTCACGTGTGCGTGGCAACCGTCGTTCCTGCTTTCCCGCCTGACGTGTCGACGTGTTATTGGGCCTACGCTGCAAGTGGAAGGCACAGTTACCCATCGCATTACATGCGATAGGTATAAATAGGTGATGAAGGAGACAAACGAACCGCTTTCCTTCGAATTCTCTACCTTTCTCTCTCAATCTCCAACACTTTTTTCGAGTTCTTGAAGATCTTCAACTGGAGTTCTGCAGATCTGCTTAGATTCTCAGCTTCTTTGAAGACTACCAGATATTTCCCAGAGAGTTTGAAGATATTCGATAATCCTCTTGAAGATGTCAGTTTCTTCCCAACTAGAAGATGTAATAAAAGTGGAAGAGGTGGGCGGCGGTATGCCTCCAATTAAATGGGATGAACCCGCGTTTGAGCAGATTATGCACGGTCTTCACTTTCTAGTTTTCTGGGGAGAAACATATCCCTCTCCAGGGCAGACGGCGGCCGACGCTCTGACCGCCTACATTACCTTGTACTCCGACTTCTTCCACGATGGGAACTTTCGATTACCGGCGACCAACTTCCTCAGGGAGTTGTTGAGTTTTTAGCGATTTCACATCTCGCAGTTGATCCCGTTGGGTATGGTCCAGATACGAAATTTTGAGTTCTGCTGCCGGTCTCAGGATATGGAACCATCTGTGGATCGGTTCAGAGTGTTTTACCAGTTGTAATGCAACTTGGCCTTTTATTTGTCGGCGCAAAGAAGATTTTGTTGGCACCCTTGAAGAGCTAGCATGATTGGAAGAACAAATTCTTTTTTATTCTCGATGAGGTCATCCCCATAGCCATGACCTTCCGCGTTCCTAGGGAGATTGAAAAGAGACATTGCCCATCATCCCTAAGGGTGAAGAGTGGTATGAAAATCTGCGCGTGCTGCCAAACAGCTCATTCGGGGAAAAAAACTTGTTGTCGCGGGCATGAGTGATCGTTGGAAACCAAATAGTTTGGACGTGCCTGTTTATGTGGTAGACGATGTTGGTAATATAGCTTGTCTCTTTCTCATCTTCTTTTACAATTCTTATGCGCCAGTTGATTATCCTCTTTTCGCAGAGAAAGCTTTATTCTTCAGGGCTTTTGAGCAAAGTCCTGGATCCATGGAAGTAAGGCAAGGGAGGCCTGGGGAGCAAGCTTGGTACGATCACTTCCGAGTAAACTTCATGTTTCCCCGTGCTGAGTTGTTTGCTACGCCTATTCCTGAAGCTAAAGGTGCACATATTCTGAACCGTAGACCCTGCAGGGCCATAACTCTTGCTGGAAAGGTATTTATGATACTTTCCAACGCGATGTCTGTTGGCTCATCTGAATATGGGCTAGGGCATGATTCGTGTACAGGTTTCTTGCATGACTTGGGCGTCGATCACGATGGCCACAAAGCCAAAAAGGCTCCAAGGAAGAAATTGATATTTGCCGCTGGTGGATCTAAGAGGAAGAAAGTCGAGCCAGTCGCTACGGTGTTTGATGATGCTTCGCACAAGGTACATCCCGCTCTCATCAAAGTCGATTAGATGATTACGTTATCGTGGCTGACTCCCTCGAGGAGCTTAAATTGATAGGTGGAAAATCAACAACTGCTGATGTGAGGGGAAGTAAGAGCGCGGGTAGCGCAACTTCAGGGGATCACCCGTCTGCTGAGACCCCCCTTCCCTCCAAAAAAAAAAAAACTAAACCCCCTCCTCCAAAAACCTAAACCCCCAACCCCCACCACCCAAAAACCTAATTCCCCACCAAAAAACCAAACCCGAAACCTAAACCCCCAAATACCTAACCCTAAAAGCTAAACTAAACCCAAAACCTAAGCCATAAGGCTAAATTACATGTTATGATATATACATTACTATAATGGTAGCATTGAAAAAAAGACGACACGTTAAACCTTTTGTTTTTGTCAAAAAATTATGCTCGAATATACTCGAATGAAAGATAAGAAAAAATGTGATCTTATGGAGCAATTTAAAAAAAAATAATAACATGTGAGGAATATAGAAATGTTTGAAAAGTTATATATTTTTCCAATTTTGCTCCTCCTTCACTAAAAGCCCATCCCCTTCCTTTTTAGTGGTTTTGAGTGAGTTCTTTTAGTTTTCTCATGATCCCCTCCCTATATATATGTATGTATGTATGTATGTATGTGTGTGTGTGTGTGTGTGTGTGTGTGTGTGTGTGTATGTCGTAGCCCCCGACCCCTATTCCGAGAGCAGGCGCCACGAGCTCAGATGGGTGGTATCGGTGCTTATTAATATGGCAGCGGAATACATCAGGACCGTAGTTAGGAAATATTTTGATCAGAGTAAAACACCAAACTTTTATAATAATAACTCTTTGGGATAAAAACTCAAGTTCATTTGACAATACATTTGTAGGGGTAAACCCTAATTATTGAAAACAAGAACTCCTTTTTATTTAGGTAACTTTTATAGCCACTTTTCTAAGCCTTCAGTGCTCTCCAGCTGGCTTCTATTGGCTTTCACATTTTGTTACCTGAAACGCGTTTTAAAAACATTTTATCAGCAAGAAATACTGGCGAGTGCATCCCAGTTTAATCAAAACAACTTTTATAATTTCACAGTACTGAGAGCGATTACAATGTTTATATCTACACAATTACTCATTCAGTACTATCCATACCAGACTTGTGGGTCATATTACTCATTGGCTAACTCGTCCAATGGTAACGTCTTTCACATTTTGTATACAATATCCCAACATACCGGCGGTAATTGTAGAATACATAGACTCAATCACTGTTAATTATATCTTAAAACATTTGAGGTTTTGTAAAAACAGTTTACAAAAAGAGTTTATAAAAGTGGAATGACTCACATTGTAGATTTAAGTAAACTAAAGCTTCCTGGGAATCTCCTGGTTATTATCTATTAAAATTAAACAATGCACACGTGTTAGTAAAATAACCCAAATCACATTAACCGTACAACTCGAGACAGAACTCCAATGACTGAGTCAGGCAGAGCCATGACATGCATTACAGATTCCTAGATCAATCGAGTGTAACATGAGACATAATTCCAATGACTGAGTCGACCAGAGCCGACAGGCTTTATGGAATCCTAAATCGATCGTGTAGGGTAATAGCAGGGTTATAGTACTTACAACGAGGCAGAGCTTCGCTTTATAGTGGGTATTATTCCCGGTTATTATAATTGCTATTCAGAAGTTGAGAGGAAATTTTAGAATTTGAATGAGTTGAAATGAAGCTGATCGATCCAATTTATAGGGCTGAACTAGGGCGGCTAGCGGCCCGCGTAAGAATAAGCTACGACCTTCGTAGCCCGCGACAAGGTTAGGCTAGGCTCTAGCCTTATCGAATCAGGGGTATAGCTTTTCCGAGTCACCTGCCACGTGGCGGTGTTACTTGACCGGCACACAAGGCCAGTCGCGGCCTGCGACTTCATGAAGCTACGGGGGTCATGCCCCGCGAGCGACTCATGAACTTTGTTTTTCTTGAATTTAATAAGTATAGGGTTATTTCGGGTCCGTTTCTCGCGTACGGGATATATTTTAGGATCTCTAGAGTCACGTTTAAGGGTTCTAGGAGGGTTGTTATATCCTCCCCACCTTGTTTTAGATCCCGTCCTCGAGGTCTACTGGAACAGGTGTGGGTATTTCCTTTGCATCTCTGATTCGAGTTCCCAAGTGTATTCTGGTCCTCTCTTGGAATCCCATTTCACTTTGACCAGAACTAGTCTCTTGTGTTTGAGGTTCTTGATCTTTCTATCTTCAATCTGAATGGGTTTCTCGATAAACTTAAGTTTCTCATTTACCTCTATGTCCGGTATCACTAAGGATTCGTCTGCTAAACACTTTTTGAGATTACATACATGAAACACATAATGTATTCCTGCTATTTCCTCTGGCAGTTGTAGCTGATAGGCTACAGGTCCTATTCTTCTAATAATCTCAAAAGGTCCAATATACCTGGGGCTTAGCTTTCCCCTTTTAACGAATCTGACTACTCCTTTCCATGGAGAAACTTTTAACAATACTTTATCTCCTACTTGAAATTCTAAAGGTTTTCGTCTGTTGTCTACATAACTCTTTTGACGATCTCGTGCCACTTTTAGTCTTTCCTTGACTTGAATTATCTTATCTGTCTGTTAGACCCTAATTCGTATTTGACAAAAAGTCGCAGCGGAAATTCGTGCCATAAAATTTCATTCATTATAAACATTTTGACTTACTTGAAGGTCCAATTTAAAATATAAAAACATAACTTATCAACACTAAATTACATATGTAAACATTCCCGTACAATCTATCTCGTGACTCGGTCTTCGATCGCTACTCTTTGTAAGGTTAATCCGTCTTCATACGACCTGCATTCACCACATTCATTCATACATTAGCACACATGATATAAACAAGATTTATACCCGTACACTTCACATATCATCATTTTTCAAATGATTAAGCATTTCCTCTGCGTATCTATTTCCTGGTGAGGCTTCCGTAATGTACCTGCATTACTTCTCAATCTCACAGTACACCATTAATAACATTAACACTTAATGTGTCTAAATCATGCATACCTACATACTTATATACAAACATACATACACATCTGCATACATTCATACCTTTCCTACAGCTTTACATATGTGCATACACTCATACATGTCCTTACACATACATACATACACATCTGCATACATTCATACCTTTCCTACAGCTTTACATATGTGCATACACTCATACATGTCCTTACACATACATACATACACAACTACATACGTACCTACCTTTCCTACATCTTTACATTCATGCATACACTCACACATATCTTTATACACACATACATAACTTCCACATGCGTACATACCTTTCCTACATCATCACAAACATGCATACACTCGTACATACCCTTATGCATACATACATACACATCTACGTACAAACATACCTTTCCTACATCTTTACATACATGCATACACTCATACGTATCCTCATATATACAGAAATACACACCTGCATACATACATACATTCCTACGCCTTTACATATATACATAGTTATCATACGTGTCTTCATATATACATAATTACGCTTCATAAGTATCTACATTCATATGCCTCTACATACATGCATACATACACGTCTACATACGTACATACCACTCCTATGTCTTTGTATACATACATGCACTCACATGTACCTTCACATGTACCAATTACACCTCTACATATACACATACATTACTTCGTCACTACATAAGTACATACATTACTACCTACTCACAAACATACTTACATACAAAACTAGTACTTGTTCCCACACTATAAACTTCATACTTTCACGCATACCTACTTACATAAGTTCTACGTACGTATACGAACACATATAAACATACATACATGCTTATCTACAAATATGCATCCCTTTATGCTTGTAAGAAGCTTTTCGAATCCTCAGGATGCGTTACGAATCATTTGGAAGTGCAAAATTAAACAAAACGGAGAAGTGAGCTAGACAGCCCGTCGGCGACGGGGTGGTTACCCGTCGGCGACGGCTTCTTAAAATGCCCGTCGCTCAATCTTGATCCGTCGCCAGTAAATTAACCCGTCGGAGAAAACGGCCAAACTAGTGCCCGTCGGCGACGGGGTGTATACCCGTCGGCGACGCCCTCTACATTTCTCATTTTTCTGCAGCTCCGTTCCAACGTCCGTACGCACTAAAACGCGCGTAACTTTTGAACCGTTTACCCGTTTAACCTCCCGTTTCTTCCTACATGCTTGTAAATTCACATTCTATCATACGAACTTAAAATCCCGCATCCGGATTAAAGAAATTCTTATCTTACGCCCTATCGGCTTAATGTCACATCCTAATTATTCGACCCGTTAAGGGTATTTGCGCATTAATTGGTTTATGACGTTCCAAGACCATTCTCTCCGCTTCCATACTTGTTCAAAACATTATACTCAACAACTAACTTGTTCCTAAACTACTTTGTAATATCGTTTGCCCAAAATACCCATCAAGGGCATTTTGGTCAACATCTCTCTATCCTTAACAACAAAGGAAATCCTTACATAAATAACCTATCCTTCTACTTAGCTTAAACTCTTAAACTCACCTTCCTTACTCGGATCAAATCTAAGATCCGTTTAATGCTTCATTAACATCGTACAATTCATTCCTATTTAATCTCAATTATCATATTTAATTCAAATGCATATAAATCTACATAAACAACTTGGAAGTGATTACGGAATCACTTACCTCATGCATTCGTGTTCACATCCGTTTCCACGCCTCTTCTTGTCCCGTTAGCCTTTCGCGCTTGAGTCTATCTCCGCATGATTCCTATACTTTCATGTCATAGAAATCACGCTATCATTAGCATACTCATTTGTACATGATAACAACCATATCAATCCCATGTTTCACACTTAACTTTCATTAATCATTTCTAACAAACATAACTCATATAATCATGTCCGCATACGTTTAACTCATGTAACTAATCATGTCATTACATTTAGCACGGATTGCTATTACATGTACCATACGACTTCTCATCAACCTACATTTACGACAACGAATCAACTCATGTCTCTTATACTCAGTTGACTTTCCAAAGTCAACTATTAACCATACATATCTATCGTCTTATCAACATATTCCCGTAACATCATAATCGACTATACGGACGACACTATATACATTTTATCATTCACTTGATGTACGTACCACCTTTTAAGCATAATGTACAACTTACTCATACACAATCTTCTAGATTCATACATAGTTCATCTAATGCTTCTACAATCCAACATGGGGTATTTCGATTAAACATCATACATGAAATCCTCAATTTACACTACATCATCTAAAACCCACTTCATAACTACTTGTTAATCACTTACAAGTGATCAAATCTTAAGTTCTTCATAATTCATCATGCTTTTGATATATGTACTACCTTGTAAGCATAGTGTACAACTAGTTCATGCATATCATTCTAATCTCATACACAATTCATCAATTTCTTCCTCCTAATCAACATGATTCATACATGCATAAACATCAAACATACTAGTATCACATTTCTTTCAATTCTTCTAACAAGAATACATCATGCAACTCAAAATACATCAATATTAAGCAAGAACTTAGACATAGATGATTTACCCATGTCATCATCTTCACCATAACAAATGGGTTTCACCCTTAAACATCAAATTAACCTAATTCATGCATAATCCATGTTCCAAATGATGAATCTAACTCATACTCATGCTCAATTTCATACAATTTCGTGATTTACAACATAACCCATTTCGTGCATCATCACCAATCTAGAATCTAAGACATACCTTACGATCCCCACGAGGAGGTGATCATTAATCCGTGTTCATTCATGAATTTAGACCTTGATTTGCCCTTCAATTTGATGATCCTTCATGATTAGGGTTTTGAGCTCTCATGGAGCTCCTGCTCTTCTAGAACACACGAAAGTGTGTGTGTAAATGTGTGTGTTTTTCATAAATAATATTCAACTTTCATTTTACCCTATTTTAGTCCCTCAAGTTTGCCACTAAATAATATTGGCACACTATCATCTTTTAATCACTTTTTACCATATTCCTAACTAGGTTAAATAACCTAGTCACTTATTTCTTGATGTACCATATCGTAACGTTTAACGAATATAAATATTCGGATTTTGGGGTGTTACACTGTCGTTTCTTGCACTATCTCTGGTCTAGATAATTGCTTCTCTCCAATTTCTGCCCAACAAACTGGAGTTCTACACTTTTGTCCATAAAGTGCCTCAAATGGTGCAGCATTAATGCTAGTATGGTAGCTGTTATTGTAGGAAAATTCTATTAATGGTAAATGGTTATCCCAATTTCCTCCGAAATCAATTACACAGGCTCTAAGCATATCTTCCATCATCTGAATTGTCCTTTCGCTTTGTCCGTCCGTCTATGGATGATAAGTTGTGCTTAGATTTAACCTGGTTCCCATTGCTTTTTGGAAACTTGTCCAAAAATGTGAAGTGAAACGACTATCTCTATCAGATACGATAGATAAAGGAATTCCATGTAATGAAACTATTCATTTACATAAAGTTTGGCTAACTGTTCCATACTGACAGTTTCCTTCATTGGTAAGAAATGAGCAAATTTGGTCAATCTGTCTACAATCACCCAGATTGTATCATTTTCTTTTCTTGTTTTGGGTAATTTGGTAACAAAATCCTTGTTATCATTTCCCATTTCCATATTGGAATTTCTAACTATTGCAATAATCCTGAGGGTTTCTGATGTTCAACTTTAACTCGTGAACAAGTTAGACATTTAGCAACGTAGTTTGCTATATCCTTTTTCATTCCTATCCACCAGAAATTCTTTCTTAGATCTTGATACATCTTATCATTTTCGGGGTGTATCGTATACTTATACTTATGAGCTTCTTCTAGAATTCTGTGGCGTAGGTTTCCTTGTTTAGGTATCCACATCCTTTTCTTATGGAACTTCCAAATTCCATCGGTTCCTTGTTCTAATTCCTTGACCATTCCTTTTAATTTTTCAGCATCGTCCTTGATTGCTGATTCCTGTACTTCTCTAATTTGGTCATTTAAATCTACTTGTAGATTTAATCTGAGAGAACATACTCGTTTCGGCTTTTCATGATACTTTCGACTTAAAGCATCAGCTGCTACATTAGCTTTTCCAGCATGATACTGGATATCACAACCATAATCGCTAAGAATTTCCATCCAGCGTCTCTGTCTCATATTTAATTCTTTTTGTCCAAAAATATACCTTAAACTCTTATGATTGGTGAAGACCACAAATTTATTTCCATATAAATAGTGTCTCCAAATCTTAAGGGCAAAAACTATGGCTTTTAATTCTAGATCATGGGTTGTGTAATTCTCTTCATGTTTCTTAAGTTGTTTAGAGGCATAAGCTATAACCTTTTGACGTTGCATCAACACACATCCATATCCTAACTTAGACGCATCACAATAGATTATAAAGTCTTCAGTGCCTTATGGTAATGCGAGTATGGGTGCGTTGGTTAACCTTTGCTTAAGAATCCTAAAAGCTTCTTCCTGTTTTGGTCCCCATTCAAACTTAACTGATTTGCAGGTCAGTTTAGTTAATGGAATGGCTATTTTAGAGAAATCTCGGATAAACCGTCTATAATATCCTGCCAGTCCAAGAAAACTTCGTACTTCTGTTGGTGATTCAGGGACTTTCCACTTAGTAATCGCCTCGATTTTTGTGAGATCCACATGAATTCCTTCATGATTAACTAGATGTCCAAGGAATTGCACTTCTTGTAACCAAAATTCACATTTTGAGAATTTAGCATAAACCTTTTCTTTTCTCAATAATGCCAGAAGTGTATGCAGATGCGCTGCATGTTCCTCTTTACTCTTAGAGTAAATTAGAATATCATCTATAAAGACAATTATGAATTTATCCAGGTATGGTTTATATATCCTGTTCATCATCTCCATAAATGCGGCTGGGGCATTGGTTAAACCAAATGGCATGACGGTAAATTCATAATGATCGTACCTAGTTCTGAAAGCAGTTTTAGGAATATCCTCTTCCTGTACTTTCAGTTGATGATATCCTGAGCGTAAGTCGATTTTAGAAAAGAATCGAGCTCCTTGAAGTTGATCGAACAGATCATCGATTCTCGGTAGTGGGTACCGATTCTTAATCGTGACTTTGTTCAAATTTCGGTAATCAATGCACATACGCATCGATCCATCTTTCTTCTTAATGAACAACAATGGTGCTCCCCACGGTGATGATCTTGGTTGTATAAAACTTTTGTCAAGAAGTTCATTCAATTGTTTCTTCAGTTCCAGCATCTCCGTTGGTGCTAATCGATATGGGGGCTTTGGCAATTGGTGCTGTTCCTGGTATTTGGTGAATTTTAAATTCAACCTCTCTATCAGGCGGTAATCCAGGTAACTCTTTTGAAAAAACGTCTGAGAATTTAGATATTACAGGAATATCTTCTAATTCTTTTCCTTTAGTATTAATGATTACAGAAATCATATATACTATTCCTCCCTTCCTTTCATAACTTGCAGCTTTCATCACAGAGATGAATTTTGTCGATCTGGTTGGCTTATCTCCCTTAATTGTGATCTTTTTACCATTTGATGTACTTACTAGCACTGAATTTTGATCACATAAATTACTAGCACGTTTGGCTACCAACCAATCCATTCCTAATACAACATCGAATCTAGCCAGATTCATTGGGTAAAGGTTAGCAAAGAGATGGTTCAGGATTTCTATTCTTGCTCCTTGCAAGATTTCACTTATCTTAATGGATTCTCCGTTTGCTGTCTCTACCAGACAATCTTGTTGAGGTTTGGCTAAGGGTTGGTCAAGAATTTTGTAGAAAGAAGTATTGATAAAACTTTGGTTTGCACCAGAGTCAAACAATACTTTGGCAAATATGTTATTAACTAAGAACTGTTAGGATCTGAGTTTCTTTAGATTGTGTTTGTTTGACTTAATTGATGTAAAATGGTAGAACAGAGATATAGTAATTGCAGCGGAAATAACAAGCAAACTTTATAAACACAATCACGGAAGAAAAGTTTAAGCAAACATGTTTTCCATTGAGTCGAATGATTGTATCAAAATTACAATAATCAAAACAATTGCATGCATGCACAAGACTCCCCCTCAGCCTGAGCTTAGTGATTTGTTCGTACAAGATGACTTGTGAAGAAAGAGCTAATGGAACAGTACAAAGTACTGTTCTATTTATAGTACAGACAAACCACTGAGCATCTTTGCTGACGCCACCATGAAAGTGACATCTAACCTCCTAACAAACTCTAAACACTGTTACATACAACCACTGATTACATAGACACTGATTACATAAACCACTGATTCTACTTTCCACTGTTGTAGCCTAAGCACTAATGTAGAGCATCAGTGCTTTCTTCATTGGGTCAACAGTCTTTGAATGGGCAGTGCATTGGTCTTCAACAGTGCTTGGAAGACATCAGTAGATAAAGCTTCAGTCTTTATTCTTCATTAGCACTTTGGCTAACAGTAGTTGAGATGATCAGTGCATGGAGTCTATCACTTGCTGGAAAACCACTGTCAAGGGGAAAGTCTTGTAAAAACTCTGCTTATGAAGATCTACTGTTCTGAACTAGTTTTGGCTTTCTTTATCATCTGTTCTTTCTGGGTTTGAATGCATGGACCAACAATCTCCCCCTGGAATAGAGGATGCCAAAACACTTCATTATTTCAAGATCTTTATTGTCTCATCAACATATCCCTAACTTGCCCCTTGAATTGCAATTCAAAGTTCAGGGAATCTTCATCATCCTCATCCCTGCAAAGTTGAAGTTCTAAGAGATCTTGGAGGTCAGCTACACTCAGGCCTAGTGCATCCTCCCTTGATATATGTTTAACTACTCCAATAGACTTGAGCAAGGTCAATACATGGGTCTTTTGATCAGACTTCCACTTTAGTATTTTTGAGTTCAGTGGGTTTCTTGGGAGATTTTTTATTTTTGATGAGTTTGGTGATGGAGGCTTGCTCATGAATCTTTTAGCAATTTCTTGTAACTTTGCTGAGTCAGGATCCTCTTCAATCATTCTTTTGATGGCCTCTTCCATATAATCAGCTTCTCTCTGTGCATCTTCTTCATCTATCTGCTTTTGCCTTTTTCTTTGATTCAAGGCTATGATGGAGGTGTCAGATGATGTGAACATAGGTTTTAGAGAGAGGGCCTGCTGCTGAGACTCACCAGTTTTCTTGTTCCTGTATGCTGGTTTCTTTGGAGCTTTAGGATCTGTCTCTCTTAGTTTTTCAAGCTTTTCATACACCATGTAAGTGTACTGCCTAAACCATATTGATATGGCTTTTGTTGAACCAAACTTGGCTGTAACCAACTCTTGCTTCTTTTTTTTGTATTCCAAGGTAAGATCTGCAATTGTCTTTTTTTACTTATTCCAATCTGGTGCAGATCTTTTCATACCTGGATCATTTCTTACCCTTTCTATTTTGCTTGCTTCAGTTTTGAGTGCAATGATTGGCCAGTCTTTAAATTGATCAACATTGGCAGGATAGAACTTGTCTCTCATGATTAGCTCTAAGAGATCCTTTCTCATCTCCCTTTGTAGGTCAACATTTGGTGGTAAGTTTGACATCTCTTTGCTTAAGTCTCTTGCATAATCTTCCAGTTTCTTGACTTTGATAAGCAGATGTTGCATTCGACTTGAGATGCTACTATCATTCTCCCCTTGACCTTCATACTTGGCATGTAATTCGGCTTGCTTTGCTTTGAGTTTTAAATACTCATCCATATTCTTGGGAGCTCTGAAGCCATGAAGGGAAGGAAATTTCCTTTTTGCAGGATCATCCACTATATAGAATTGCCTCATTTCATTTTTAACTGCATGCAATTCCAGAGGATAATCTACTGCTAATGGAACAACTCTTGAAGGATCATGTCCTTCAAGTGTTTTTGGGTCAGTGATTGGATTTGCTAATGATGGAGGAATGAATGGTTGAGGTTTGATTTGATTGAAGGGTGCAGATGATATAGGAATAGGTGCAGGAATGTCATCATCATTCACCTGGAACTTTCTTTTTCTTGTATAAACCTTTTTAGGAGAAGGGATTTTTGTTTGGGATTTTGGAACAGAAATTATTATAGCTTGGAAAGGAATATTGGAAGTGGTGGATGGCTGACTAACAGCTGTTGAGACAACTGGTGTCTCAACCACTGTTGTCATAACAACTGTTGAAGTGTCAACTGTTGTCTTCTGCTTTTTAGCAGGTGGTTTTTGTGGTGAAGGTGTAGTTTTGGGTGTGTCAGTGGTTGGTTTTTCTGAACCATTTGTGGTTTTGAGACCATTAGTGGTTGGCTTTTTGGGTGTTTGTGGTTTTGAGAATTTTGCAAGTGGTGGTTTGTTGTGTTTGAAGGATTTCTTTCTGGTGGAAGTGCCAACATTCTTAGTTTTCATTTCCCATTCTTTTAGTTCCTTCTGTTCCTTTTTCCATTGCCTTTCCTTTGTTTCATTCTGATTTTGAATTGTCTTTCTGTTTTTCTCCACTTCATCTGCTAGAATATTAAGGGTTTCATCAACTCCCTTTTTCTTTTCTTTGACAGGTGTTTCAGCAGTGGTGTCAGAAGACTTCTTTTCAGATTCTGGCTTTTGATTTGGCTTTTGCCTAGGAGTAGGTCTGCCAAACATCTTCATGTCATGTTTCTCCCCCTTTTTGGCATCATCTTGATCGTCATTATCTTTGTAGATGGATGTAGGGGCAGTGCTAGTAATTTTAACCAAGGCCTCTTTAATGGCTTTTATGTCAGCCTGAGTGGCCTCTTTGGGGGGCTTTTTGGATATTTTCTTTTTGGTCTTTTTAGGGAGTGTTGGTGGGGGTTGCACAGCAGTGGTTGTGCTACTGTGGTAACCAAGAGCAGTGGGCTCAACAGCCGAAACCTGAGGGGCAGATGTGGACTCATCCAAATTTTGCTCAGGCTCCTCTGTTTGTGTTTTTGAAGGTTTTGACTCTGACAACCTTGTAAAAGTTTCAGTAGATAGACTATTTATTTGACAAGAAGCACCTTGGACAAGCGCTTGTGCACTCTTTTTTGGTACTTTCTGCTGTAAATAGTAGCTTAAAAACCTTGGAAACAACAAAAATGGTTTCTTCTTTTCTTTTATATTATTTACATTTTTAACCATATCATTGAAAATCTCTTGGGAGTAATTAAAATCAAATTATGCCATTATAGCATATCCCAAGTATTGAATTTTCAATGGAATTTCATTGAAAGCTGTGGTTTTGTTTGAAACACACATGAGCAGGGTATGGAATAAAAATTTCATGGGAGGTGGGAAATCTCCCTTTTGCAAAGTGGCTTTTGTCATTTGTCCCACATACCCTTTTTCGATTAAATCAGTTTGATACTCATCTTTAGGAAAAGAATTTTTACCTGTAAGATCGTTCATCTCAAAAACCTCAGATATGGATTGTGGTGTGATTGAAACAAGAATTTCTCCTACTTTTGATGTAATAGCCCAAGGCTTTTTGTCTTGAACTTCCAATTTTGCATTTTTCCAAAAATCTCGTAGAGTTTCTTGATAGATGGGTGCGTTGCAGGTCAACAAAGTTTTGTACTTTGAAGATGAGAGAGCATCGATGATTGAGTGGAAATCTCTGTTTTTACTTGTTTTCTCAAATGTAAAAAGATAATTGTGTGGGTTATTGAGAGTGAGTGCCATGGTGATTTGAAGGAATTTTGCGAGTGGAAGAACCTGAATGAAAGATGGAAACCGCTTTTTGAAGGAATTTTGAATTCGATACGGCAGTGAAACCTCTGATTGGGGTTTTAATCAAGGTTTTATAAAAGTGAAAAGTGAATGCTGACTTGGCAGCGGTTACAAAGATCGAGCGGCTAAGAACTGTCCACGTGACAACCTCTGATGAAAATGGATGACAGTTGTTTAGGGAAACCGCTGATGGACAATATCAGTGGTTGACAGTAGTGAAAATGAAAACAGTGGCTGATTTTAACTATCAGTGGATAGCCATCAGTGATTAAAACACTGATGTTTGATCAACAGTGATTAACAAGGAAAATGGAGAAACAGAGGTTGTCTTTCAGCAGTGGAGAATTTTTAACAATCAGATGTTTGAACCAAACAGTGGTTGTAACAGACTTTTAAGGATTAATGAAAACTTTCATTTTTAACTATTTTTAAGGATGGATTTTTGATTTTCTAAAAACATTTTAATGCTTTATTCATAGAAAAACAGGATTTAGCCTGTTATTCCATGTTCAGCATGCCAATTCTAGAGATCAGGCTTTCAAAGGTGGATGTGTCTAATGCTTTTGTTAGCACATCTGCCAGCTGATCCTTAGTTGGAACATGATGCAGAGAAATCAAACCTTTTTCATAGCAATCCCTCACAAAGTGATGTCTGATGATAATGTGCTTGGTGGTTGAATGTGAAACTGGATTTTTGATGATATTTTCTGCTGATTTACTATCCAACATGAGGGGTGTCTTTAAAGCAGTGATACCAAAATCCAGCAGTTGATTTTGAAGCCATAACAGTTGGGCTGTGCGGCTTGCAGCAACAATATATTCTGCCTCAGCAGTGGATGTTGAAACAGCTGCTTGCTTTTTGCTTTGCCAAGTTACTAAGAAATCACCTAGAAATTGACACCCTCCTGATGTGGACTTCCTTGTTGCATTGCATCCAGTAAAGTCACTATCTGAGAAACCTGAAAACTTAACATTCCCATTAGCAGGGTACCAGATACCAAGTGTGGGAGCACTTTTTATGTATCTGAGTATCCTTTTCACAGCTATGAGGTTAGACTTCCTAGATGCAGTTAGGTACAATAAGGACCCAATCATGCTTCTATATAAGGTTTGATCAACCAAATCATCCTTCATCAGTCATGACTAGCTTGGTTGTTGCCATGGGTGTACTACATGGTTTACAATCATTCATCTCAAATCTGTTTAAGATTTCTTTAGCATATTTTCTTTGATGAATGAAAGTACCATTTTGCAGTTGCTTTACTTGGAGACCAAGAAAGAACTGTAGTTCACCCATTGCACTCATTTCAAACTCAACTCTTATGAGTTTTGTGACAACCTCGGCAAAACCAGGTAAACCCTAATTGTGTCTTAAACCCTAATCGTACGTTCAACTTACACGATTCACGAAACGATAACAAACATGACTCGGATGAATCCGAGGGTACGTTATGAGTAACATATGAATAATAGTACCTAACAGTGCGATATTGATGCCTTAGTGTGCTGAAAACAAGTTAAACGGAGGCTTTCCGTTTAACAGTCCGTAAATCGTATAATACAGAATTTGATACAAACGATAGTGCCGTAGACGATTCTAAGGGCACGGAAACACTTGAATATGATATTTAGACCATAACTTAAGATTTGAGGCCTTAACAGGTAGTTGGCACGTTAAACAAAGCAGCTTCCGGTTAGCGGAACGCCTTTGATTTTAACGCAACCGAAAACGACCAAACATGCAACGAACAATCAGTCAAACCTAAAAACACTTATTTAACATAAATATAAGTTGTTCTAAGTCAAAATATTAAAGTTTATTGGTTTCATTGTCGGTGGGTTCGGTTTTCAAAAACGTGAAAAACCACGCGAAAACCGCTCGAAAAAGAGCCAGTTTGGCGCACCCGGGACGCGTTTGCGACCCGTAAACGAACCTACACATGAAAAATACTCAACCTTATCATGTGGGACCCCCTAGAACCGCCTTTTGTCACACCCCTTTCTGAGGCGGAAGCACGAGGTGTGATCATGAAAGGTTCTCATTGCATACGAAAGGTAAACATGCTCCATGCTCGTAAAAATAACTTCAAATACCATAATTTGGAAACATAAGTTTAGCGTTTACATCGCTAAGTCGCATAAAACATTGTCTTAAAAGTCTGCAACTTTATTTAAAGATAAACATAAGCGACATCCACAAGCATAAGCGAGACCGCGCGAACATCCATCCTAGTTACCTGAAATACATGTGAGTTTTGGAAAAATGTCAACATAATGTTGGTGTGAATTCATGCAGTTTTTTTTTGTATTTCACGTTTGTATACTTTGTATGAAAACATAGTTTGTGTATAAATCAAGTTTTCATATATAAATCGAATTTCATGTGTACCCCACGTACTCATGTATATTTCAAGTCTTCTTGAGTACCCCACGTACTCAAGTATAATTCAAGTTCTTCTTGAGTACCCCACGTACTCAAGTATAATTCAAGTTCTTCTTGAGTACCCCACGTACTTCAAGTATAATTCCCTTTTTCTTGAGTACCCCACGTACTTCAAGTATAAATCATGTTTTAATATGGTATGAATTTTATGTATTTAAAGTATTCATTTAAGTATCAGGATTGTTAATGGGTTGCAAAGCCATTAACATGTGACACGACATAGGAAGTCACCAAACCTTAGGCATTTAATTGGTATATTCTGAGACACAAAAGCACTACTCGATTCTCGCCCTCACCGAGAGTGTGGCTGCCCGGCACCCGTTAGATCTAACCTTTTGTTCTGCGGTCTAGGTATATTGTTGATTAATGGTGCTTATGTACCCTATTCGTGACACGATTTCTCGTATCATTTCTCATAACGCATCCTACTTGGTTCTCGTCCTCACCAAGTGCGTTTCTTGTTATCATACCATTTATAAACATTATAATAATTGTACATGTATTTCACCCCCGAAGTTATAAAAACTGAAAATAGTTAAAGAAAAGGGGGAGCATGAACTCACAACTTTGCGTTCCTTGCGTCGTAAACTTCACCGGATTTGCTTAATTAACGTCGTAACCTATACGCGTTTTCTTAACGTTAGTCACTAGACTTGTATCGCACAAGTACAGTCACTCTCTTTTGTGTATATTTTCTTGTGTTAAAAATATTTTATATTTTTAACTAAATGTCTTACTTATATTATTTTCTCAAAAATTAATATAAGTATCTCGTGTTTTGCACTTTGCACCCGAATTATGTATCTTGTATGTTGTATGCGTATTTTTGTGTTTATACTTCTCATGAGTATTTAGTGTATTTTTAAGTCTTAATACACTAGCACGTATAACACATACTATATACACTTAGCACAAAAAGTTGGTGATCAAATAATATATATTTTTCTCTCAAAAATATACATATTTAACATCAATTTTAATCTTGAAGAAATCATAATTTCTTATCACCAAAAATTAGGGAAACCATGGTAATACTTTTACATACATTTTTAGGGAATAAGTTTCTCAAAAACTTATATTTTTCTAAGTGTCAAAATTTATAAAAATTTTGACAGAGTTTCCCCTAAAAATGGAGGTTTCCCATGTTATCATTTCCCAGATTGTATCATTTTCTTTTCTTGTTTTGGGTAATTTGGTAACAAAATCCTTGTTATCATTTCCCATTTCCATATTGGAATTTCTAACTATTGCAATAATCCTGAGGGTTTCTGATGTTCAACTTTAACTCGTGAACAAGTTAGACATTTAGCAACGTAGTTTGCTATATCCTTTTTCATTCCTATCCACCAGAAATTCTTTCTTAGATCTTGATACATCTTATCATTTTCGGGGTGTATCGTATACTTATACTTATGAGCTTCTTCTAGAATTCTGTGGCGTAGGTTTCCTTGTTTAGGTATCCACATCCTTTTCTTATGGAACTTCCAAATTCCATCGGTTCCTTGTTCTAATTCCTTGACCATTCCTTTTAATTTTTCAGCATCGTCCTTGATTGCTGATTCCTGTACTTCTCTAATTTGGTCATTTAAATCTACTTGTAGATTTAATCTGAGAGAACATACTCGTTTCGGCTTTTCATGATACTTTCGACTTAAAGCATCAGCTGCTACATTAGCTTTTCCAGCATGATACTGGATATCACAACCATAATCGCTAAGAATTTCCATCCAGCGTCTCTGTCTCATATTTAATTCTTTTTGTCCAAAAATATACCTTAAACTCTTATGATTGGTGAAGACCACAAATTTATTTCCATATAAATAGTGTCTCCAAATCTTAAGGGCAAAAACTATGGCTTTTAATTCTAGATCATGGGTTGTGTAATTCTCTTCATGTTTCTTAAGTTGTTTAGAGGCATAAGCTATAACCTTTTGACGTTGCATCAACACACATCCATATCCTAACTTAGACGCATCACAATAGATTATAAAGTCTTCAGTGCCTTATGGTAATGCGAGTATGGGTGCGTTGGTTAACCTTTGCTTAAGAATCCTAAAAGCTTCTTCCTGTTTTGGTCCCCATTCAAACTTAACTGATTTGCAGGTCAGTTTAGTTAATGGAATGGCTATTTTAGAGAAATCTCGGATAAACCGTCTATAATATCCTGCCAGTCCAAGAAAACTTCGTACTTCTGTTGGTGATTCAGGGACTTTCCACTTAGTAATCGCCTCGATTTTTGTGAGATCCACATGAATTCCTTCATGATTAACTAGATGTCCAAGGAATTGCACTTCTTGTAACCAAAATTCACATTTTGAGAATTTAGCATAAACCTTTTCTTTTCTCAATAATGCCAGAAGTGTATGCAGATGCGCTGCATGTTCCTCTTTACTCTTAGAGTAAATTAGAATATCATCTATAAAGACAATTATGAATTTATCCAGGTATGGTTTATATATCCTGTTCATCATCTCCATAAATGCGGCTGGGGCATTGGTTAAACCAAATGGCATGACGGTAAATTCATAATGATCGTACCTAGTTCTGAAAGCAGTTTTAGGAATATCCTCTTCCTGTACTTTCAGTTGATGATATCCTGAGCGTAAGTCGATTTTAGAAAAGAATCGAGCTCCTTGAAGTTGATCGAACAGATCATCGATTCTCGGTAGTGGGTACCGATTCTTAATCGTGACTTTGTTCAAATTTCGGTAATCAATGCACATACGCATCGATCCATCTTTCTTCTTAATGAACAACAATGGTGCTCCCCACGGTGATGATCTTGGTTGTATAAAACTTTTGTCAAGAAGTTCATTCAATTGTTTCTTCAGTTCCAGCATCTCCGTTGGTGCTAATCGATATGGGGGCTTTGGCAATTGGTGCTGTTCCTGGTATTTGGTGAATTTTAAATTCAACCTCTCTATCAGGCGGTAATCCAGGTAACTCTTTTGAAAAAACGTCTGAGAATTTAGATATTACAGGAATATCTTCTAATTCTTTTCCTTTAGTATTAATGATTACAGAAATCATATATACTATTCCTCCCTTCCTTTCATAACTTGCAGCTTTCATCACAGAGATGAATTTTGTCGATCTGGTTGGCTTATCTCCCTTAATTGTGATCTTTTTACCATTTGATGTACTTACTAGCACTGAATTTTGATCACATAAATTACTAGCACGTTTGGCTACCAACCAATCCATTCCTAATACAACATCGAATCTAGCCAGATTCATTGGGTAAAGGTTAGCAAAGAGATGGTTCAGGATTTCTATTCTTGCTCCTTGCAAGATTTCACTTATCTTAATGGATTCTCCGTTTGCTGTCTCTACCAGACAATCTTGTTGAGGTTTGGCTAAGGGTTGGTCAAGAATTTTGTAGAAAGAAGTATTGATAAAACTTTGGTTTGCACCAGAGTCAAACAATACTTTGGCAAATATGTTATTAACTAAGAACTGTTAGGATCTGAGTTTCTTTAGATTGTGTTTGTTTGACTTAATTGATGTAAAATGGTAGAACAGAGATATAGTAATTGCAGCGGAAATAACAAGCAAACTTTATAAACACAATCACGGAAGAAAAGTTTAAGCAAACATGTTTTCCATTGAGTCGAATGATTGTATCAAAATTACAATAATCAAAACAATTGCATGCATGCACAAGACTCCCCCTCAGCCTGAGCTTAGTGATTTGTTCGTACAAGATGACTTGTGAAGAAAGAGCTAATGGAACAGTACAAAGTACTGTTCTATTTATAGTACAGACAAACCACTGAGCATCTTTGCTGACGCCACCATGAAAGTGACATCTAACCTCCTAACAAACTCTAAACACTGTTACATACAACCACTGATTACATAGACACTGATTACATAAACCACTGATTCTACTTTCCACTGTTGTAGCCTAAGCACTGATGTAGAGCATCAGTGCTTTCTTCATTGGGTCAACAGTCTTTGAATGGGCAGTGCATTGGTCTTCAACAGTGCTTGGAAGACATCAGTAGATAAAGCTTCAGTCTTTATTCTTCATTAGCACTTTGGCTAACAGTAGTTGAGATGATCAGTGCATGGAGTCTATCACTTGCTGGAAAACCACTGTCAAGGGGAAAGTCTTGTAAAAACTCTGCTTATGAAGATCTACTGTTCTGAACTAGTTTTGGCTTTCTTTATCATCTGTTCTTTCTGGGTTTGAATGCATGGACCAACAATCTCCCCCTGGAATAGAGGATGCCAAAACACTTCATTATTTCAAGATCTTTATTGTCTCATCAACATATCCCTAACTTGCCCCTTGAATTGCAATTCAAAGTTCAGGGAATCTTCATCATCCTCATCCCTGCAAAGTTGAAGTTCTAAGAGATCTTGGAGGTCAGCTACACTCAGGCCTAGTGCATCCTCCCTTGATATATGTTTAACTACTCCAATAGACTTGAGCAAGGTCAATACATGGGTCTTTTGATCAGACTTCCACTTTAGTATTTTTGAGTTCAGTGGGTTTCTTGGGAGATTTTTTATTTTTGATGAGTTTGGTGATGGAGGCTTGCTCATGAATCTTTTAGCAATTTCTTGTAACTTTGCTGAGTCAGGATCCTCTTCAATCATTCTTTTGATGGCCTCTTCCATATAATCAGCTTCTCTCTGTGCATCTTCTTCATCTATCTGCTTTTGCCTTTTTCTTTGATTCAAGGCTATGATGGAGGTGTCAGATGATGTGAACATAGGTTTTAGAGAGAGGGCCTGCTGCTGAGACTCACCAGTTTTCTTGTTCCTGTATGCTGGTTTCTTTGGAGCTTTAGGATCTGTCTCTCTTAGTTTTTCAAGCTTTTCATACACCATGTAAGTGTACTGCCTAAACCATATTGATATGGCTTTTGTTGAACCAAACTTGGCTGTAACCAACTCTTGCTTCTTTTTTTTGTATTCCAAGGTAAGATCTGCAATTGTCTTTTTTTACTTATTCCAATCTGGTGCAGATCTTTTCATACCTGGATCATTTCTTACCCTTTCTATTTTGCTTGCTTCAGTTTTGAGTGCAATGATTGGCCAGTCTTTAAATTGATCAACATTGGCAGGATAGAACTTGTCTCTCATGATTAGCTCTAAGAGATCCTTTCTCATCTCCCTTTGTAGGTCAACATTTGGTGGTAAGTTTGACATCTCTTTGCTTAAGTCTCTTGCATAATCTTCCAGTTTCTTGACTTTGATAAGCAGATGTTGCATTCGACTTGAGATGCTACTATCATTCTCCCCTTGACCTTCATACTTGGCATGTAATTCGGCTTGCTTTGCTTTGAGTTTTAAATACTCATCCATATTCTTGGGAGCTCTGAAGCCATGAAGGGAAGGAAATTTCCTTTTTGCAGGATCATCCACTATATAGAATTGCCTCATTTCATTTTTAACTGCATGCAATTCCAGAGGATAATCTACTGCTAATGGAACAACTCTTGAAGGATCATGTCCTTCAAGTGTTTTTGGGTCAGTGATTGGATTTGCTAATGATGGAGGAATGAATGGTTGAGGTTTGATTTGATTGAAGGGTGCAGATGATATAGGAATAGGTGCAGGAATGTCATCATCATTCACCTGGAACTTTCTTTTTCTTGTATAAACCTTTTTAGGAGAAGGGATTTTTGTTTGGGATTTTGGAACAGAAATTATTATAGCTTGGAAAGGAATATTGGAAGTGGTGGATGGCTGACTAACAGCTGTTGAGACAACTGGTGTCTCAACCACTGTTGTCATAACAACTGTTGAAGTGTCAACTGTTGTCTTCTGCTTTTTAGCAGGTGGTTTTTGTGGTGAAGGTGTAGTTTTGGGTGTGTCAGTGGTTGGTTTTTCTGAACCATTTGTGGTTTTGAGACCATTAGTGGTTGGCTTTTTGGGTGTTTGTGGTTTTGAGAATTTTGCAAGTGGTGGTTTGTTGTGTTTGAAGGATTTCTTTCTGGTGGAAGTGCCAACATTCTTAGTTTTCATTTCCCATTCTTTTAGTTCCTTCTGTTCCTTTTTCCATTGCCTTTCCTTTGTTTCATTCTGATTTTGAATTGTCTTTCTGTTTTTCTCCACTTCATCTGCTAGAATATTAAGGGTTTCATCAACTCCCTTTTTCTTTTCTTTGACAGGTGTTTCAGCAGTGGTGTCAGAAGACTTCTTTTCAGATTCTGGCTTTTGATTTGGCTTTTGCCTAGGAGTAGGTCTGCCAAACATCTTCATGTCATGTTTCTCCCCCTTTTTGGCATCATCTTGATCGTCATTATCTTTGTAGATGGATGTAGGGGCAGTGCTAGTAATTTTAACCAAGGCCTCTTTAATGGCTTTTATGTCAGCCTGAGTGGCCTCTTTGGGGGGCTTTTTGGATATTTTCTTTTTGGTCTTTTTAGGGAGTGTTGGTGGGGGTTGCACAGCAGTGGTTGTGCTACTGTGGTAACCAAGAGCAGTGGGCTCAACAGCCGAAACCTGAGGGGCAGATGTGGACTCATCCAAATTTTGCTCAGGCTCCTCTGTTTGTGTTTTTGAAGGTTTTGACTCTGACAACCTTGTAAAAGTTTCAGTAGATAGACTATTTATTTGACAAGAAGCACCTTGGACAAGCGCTTGTGCACTCTTTTTTGGTACTTTCTGCTGTAAATAGTAGCTTAAAAACCTTGGAAACAACAAAAATGGTTTCTTCTTTTCTTTTATATTATTTACATTTTTAACCATATCATTGAAAATCTCTTGGGAGTAATTAAAATCAAATTATGCCATTATAGCATATCCCAAGTATTGAATTTTCAATGGAATTTCATTGAAAGCTGTGGTTTTGTTTGAAACACACATGAGCAGGGTATGGAATAAAAATTTCATGGGAGGTGGGAAATCTCCCTTTTGCAAAGTGGCTTTTGTCATTTGTCCCACATACCCTTTTTCGATTAAATCAGTTTGATACTCATCTTTAGGAAAAGAATTTTTACCTGTAAGATCGTTCATCTCAAAAACCTCAGATATGGATTGTGGTGTGATTGAAACAAGAATTTCTCCTACTTTTGATGTAATAGCCCAAGGCTTTTTGTCTTGAACTTCCAATTTTGCATTTTTCCAAAAATCTCGTAGAGTTTCTTGATAGATGGGTGCGTTGCAGGTCAACAAAGTTTTGTACTTTGAAGATGAGAGAGCATCGATGATTGAGTGGAAATCTCTGTTTTTACTTGTTTTCTCAAATGTAAAAAGATAATTGTGTGGGTTATTGAGAGTGAGTGCCATGGTGATTTGAAGGAATTTTGCGAGTGGAAGAACCTGAATGAAAGATGGAAACCGCTTTTTGAAGGAATTTTGAATTCGATACGGCAGTGAAACCTCTGATTGGGGTTTTAATCAAGGTTTTATAAAAGTGAAAAGTGAATGCTGACTTGGCAGCGGTTACAAAGATCGAGCGGCTAAGAACTGTCCACGTGACAACCTCTGATGAAAATGGATGACAGTTGTTTAGGGAAACCGCTGATGGACAATATCAGTGGTTGACAGTAGTGAAAATGAAAACAGTGGCTGATTTTAACTATCAGTGGATAGCCATCAGTGATTAAAACACTGATGTTTGATCAACAGTGATTAACAAGGAAAATGGAGAAACAGAGGTTGTCTTTTAGCAGTGGAGAATTTTTAACAATCAGATGTTTGAACCAAACAGTGGTTGTAACAGACTTTTAAGGATTAATGAAAACTTTCATTTTTAACTATTTTTAAGGATGGATTTTTGATTTTCTAAAAACATTTTAATGCTTTATTCATAGAAAAACAGGATTTAGCCTGTTATTCCATGTTCAGCATGCCAATTCTAGAGATCAGGCTTTCAAAGGTGGATGTGTCTAATGCTTTTGTTAGCACATCTGCCAGCTGATCCTTAGTTGGAACATGATGCAGAGAAATCAAACCTTTTTCATAGCAATCCCTCACAAAGTGATGTCTGATGATAATGTGCTTGGTGGTTGAATGTGAAACTGGATTTTTGATGATATTTTCTGCTGATTTACTATCCAACATGAGGGGTGTCTTTAAAGCAGTGATACCAAAATCCAGCAGTTGATTTTGAAGCCATAACAGTTGGGCTGTGCGGCTTGCAGCAACAATATATTCTGCCTCAGCAGTGGATGTTGAAACAGCTGCTTGCTTTTTGCTTTGCCAAGTTACTAAGAAATCACCTAGAAATTGACACCCTCCTGATGTGGACTTCCTTGTTGCATTGCATCCAGTAAAGTCACTATCTGAGAAACCTGAAAACTTAACATTCCCATTAGCAGGGTACCAGATACCAAGTGTGGGAGCACTTTTTATGTATCTGAGTATCCTTTTCACAGCTATGAGGTTAGACTTCCTAGATGCAGTTAGGTACAATAAGGACCCAATCATGCTTCTATATAAGGTTTGATCAACCAAATCATCCTTCATCAGTCATGACTAGCTTGGTTGTTGCCATGGGTGTACTACATGGTTTACAATCATTCATCTCAAATCTGTTTAAGATTTCTTTAGCATATTTTCTTTGATGAATGAAAGTACCATTTTGCAGTTGCTTTACTTGGAGACCAAGAAAGAACTGTAGTTCACCCATTGCACTCATTTCAAACTCAACTCTTATGAGTTTTGTGACAACCTCGGCAAAACCAGGTAAACCCTAATTGTGTCTTAAACCCTAATCGTACGTTCAACTTACACGATTCACGAAACGATAACAAACATGACTCGGATGAATCCGAGGGTACGTTATGAGTAACATATGAATAATAGTACCTAACAGTGCGATATTGATGCCTTAGTGTGCTGAAAACAAGTTAAACGGAGGCTTTCCGTTTAACAGTCCGTAAATCGTATAATACAGAATTTGATACAAACGATAGTGCCGTAGACGATTCTAAGGGCACGGAAACACTTGAATATGATATTTAGACCATAACTTAAGATTTGAGGCCTTAACAGGTAGTTGGCACGTTAAACAAAGCAGCTTCCGGTTAGCGGAACGCCTTTGATTTTAACGCAACCGAAAACGACCAAACATGCAACGAACAATCAGTCAAACCTAAAAACACTTATTTAACATAAATATAAGTTGTTCTAAGTCAAAATATTAAAGTTTATTGGTTTCATTGTCGGTGGGTTCGGTTTTCAAAAACGTGAAAAACCACGCGAAAACCGCTCGAAAAAGAGCCAGTTTGGCGCACCCGGGACGCGTTTGCGACCCGTAAACGAACCTACACATGAAAAATACTCAACCTTATCATGTGGGACCCCCTAGAACCGCCTTTTGTCACACCCCTTTCTGAGGCGGAAGCACGAGGTGTGATCATGAAAGGTTCTCATTGCATACGAAAGGTAAACATGCTCCATGCTCGTAAAAATAACTTCAAATACCATAATTTGGAAACATAAGTTTAGCGTTTACATCGCTAAGTCGCATAAAACATTGTCTTAAAAGTCTGCAACTTTATTTAAAGATAAACATAAGCGACATCCACAAGCATAAGCGAGACCGCGCGAACATCCATCCTAGTTACCTGAAATACATGTGAGTTTTGGAAAAATGTCAACATAATGTTGGTGTGAATTCATGCAGTTTTTTTTTGTATTTCACGTTTGTATACTTTGTATGAAAACATAGTTTGTGTATAAATCAAGTTTTCATATATAAATCGAATTTCATGTGTACCCCACGTACTCATGTATATTTCAAGTCTTCTTGAGTACCCCACGTACTCAAGTATAATTCAAGTTCTTCTTGAGTACCCCACGTACTCAAGTATAATTCAAGTTCTTCTTGAGTACCCCACGTACTTCAAGTATAATTCCCTTTTTCTTGAGTACCCCACGTACTTCAAGTATAAATCATGTTTTAATATGGTATGAATTTTATGTATTTAAAGTATTCATTTAAGTATCAGGATTGTTAATGGGTTGCAAAGCCATTAACATGTGACACGACATAGGAAGTCACCAAACCTTAGGCATTTAATTGGTATATTCTGAGACACAAAAGCACTACTCGATTCTCGCCCTCACCGAGAGTGTGGCTGCCCGGCACCCGTTAGATCTAACCTTTTGTTCTGCGGTCTAGGTATATTGTTGATTAATGGTGCTTATGTACCCTATTCGTGACACGATTTCTCGTATCATTTCTCATAACGCATCCTACTTGGTTCTCGTCCTCACCAAGTGCGTTTCTTGTTATCATTTCTCATAACGCATCCTACTTGGTTCTCGTCCTCACCAAGTGCGTTTCTTGTTATCATACCATTTATAAACATTATAATAATTGTACATGTATTTCACCCCCGAAGTTATAAAAACTGAAAATAGTTAAAGAAAAGGGGGAGCATGAACTCACAACTTTGCGTTCCTTGCGTCGTAAACTTCACCGGATTTGCTTAATTAACGTCGTAACCTATACGCGTTTTCTTAACGTTAGTCACTAGACTTGTATCGCACAAGTACAGTCACTCTCTTTTGTGTATATTTTCTTGTGTTAAAAATATTTTATATTTTTAACTAAATGTCTTACTTATATTATTTTCTCAAAAATTAATATAAGTATCTCGTGTTTTGCACTTTGCACCCGAATTATGTATCTTGTATGTTGTATGCGTATTTTTGTGTTTATACTTCTCATGAGTATTTAGTGTATTTTTAAGTCTTAATACACTAGCACGTATAACACATACTATATACACTTAGCACAAAAAGTTGGTGATCAAATAATATATATTTTTCTCTCAAAAATATACATATTTAACATCAATTTTAATCTTGAAGAAATCATAATTTCTTATCACCAAAAATTAGGGAAACCATGGTAATACTTTTACATACATTTTTAGGGAATAAGTTTCTCAAAAACTTATATTTTTCTAAGTGTCAAAATTTATAAAAATTTTGACAGAGTTTCCCCTAAAAATGGAGGTTTCCCATGTTATCATTTCCCAGATTGTATCATTTTCTTTTCTTGTTTTGGGTAATTTGGTAACAAAATCCTTGTTATCATTTCCCATTTCCATATTGGAATTTCTAACTATTGCAATAATCCTGAGGGTTTCTGATGTTCAACTTTAACTCGTGAACAAGTTAGACATTTAGCAACGTAGTTTGCTATATCCTTTTTCATTCCTATCCACCAGAAATTCTTTCTTAGATCTTGATACATCTTATCATTTTCGGGGTGTATCGTATACTTATACTTATGAGCTTCTTCTAGAATTCTGTGGCGTAGGTTTCCTTGTTTAGGTATCCACATCCTTTTCTTATGGAACTTCCAAATTCCATCGGTTCCTTGTTCTAATTCCTTGACCATTCCTTTTAATTTTTCAGCATCGTCCTTGATTGCTGATTCCTGTACTTCTCTAATTTGGTCATTTAAATCTACTTGTAGATTTAATCTGAGAGAACATACTCGTTTCGGCTTTTCATGATACTTTCGACTTAAAGCATCAGCTGCTACATTAGCTTTTCCAGCATGATACTGGATATCACAACCATAATCGCTAAGAATTTCCATCCAGCGTCTCTGTCTCATATTTAATTCTTTTTGTCCAAAAATATACCTTAAACTCTTATGATTGGTGAAGACCACAAATTTATTTCCATATAAATAGTGTCTCCAAATCTTAAGGGCAAAAACTATGGCTTTTAATTCTAGATCATGGGTTGTGTAATTCTCTTCATGTTTCTTAAGTTGTTTAGAGGCATAAGCTATAACCTTTTGACGTTGCATCAACACACATCCATATCCTAACTTAGACGCATCACAATAGATTATAAAGTCTTCAGTGCCTTATGGTAATGCGAGTATGGGTGCGTTGGTTAACCTTTGCTTAAGAATCCTAAAAGCTTCTTCCTGTTTTGGTCCCCATTCAAACTTAACTGATTTGCAGGTCAGTTTAGTTAATGGAATGGCTATTTTAGAGAAATCTCGGATAAACCGTCTATAATATCCTGCCAGTCCAAGAAAACTTCGTACTTCTGTTGGTGATTCAGGGACTTTCCACTTAGTAATCGCCTCGATTTTTGTGAGATCCACATGAATTCCTTCATGATTAACTAGATGTCCAAGGAATTGCACTTCTTGTAACCAAAATTCACATTTTGAGAATTTAGCATAAACCTTTTCTTTTCTCAATAATGCCAGAAGTGTATGCAGATGCGCTGCATGTTCCTCTTTACTCTTAGAGTAAATTAGAATATCATCTATAAAGACAATTATGAATTTATCCAGGTATGGTTTATATATCCTGTTCATCATCTCCATAAATGCGGCTGGGGCATTGGTTAAACCAAATGGCATGACGGTAAATTCATAATGATCGTACCTAGTTCTGAAAGCAGTTTTAGGAATATCCTCTTCCTGTACTTTCAGTTGATGATATCCTGAGCGTAAGTCGATTTTAGAAAAGAATCGAGCTCCTTGAAGTTGATCGAACAGATCATCGATTCTCGGTAGTGGGTACCGATTCTTAATCGTGACTTTGTTCAAATTTCGGTAATCAATGCACATACGCATCGATCCATCTTTCTTCTTAATGAACAACAATGGTGCTCCCCACGGTGATGATCTTGGTTGTATAAAACTTTTGTCAAGAAGTTCATTCAATTGTTTCTTCAGTTCCAGCATCTCCGTTGGTGCTAATCGATATGGGGGCTTTGGCAATTGGTGCTGTTCCTGGTATTTGGTGAATTTTAAATTCAACCTCTCTATCAGGCGGTAATCCAGGTAACTCTTTTGAAAAAACGTCTGAGAATTTAGATATTACAGGAATATCTTCTAATTCTTTTCCTTTAGTATTAATGATTACAGAAATCATATATACTATTCCTCCCTTCCTTTCATAACTTGCAGCTTTCATCACAGAGATGAATTTTGTCGATCTGGTTGGCTTATCTCCCTTAATTGTGATCTTTTTACCATTTGATGTACTTACTAGCACTGAATTTTGATCACATAAATTACTAGCACGTTTGGCTACCAACCAATCCATTCCTAATACAACATCGAATCTAGCCAGATTCATTGGGTAAAGGTTAGCAAAGAGATGGTTCAGGATTTCTATTCTTGCTCCTTGCAAGATTTCACTTATCTTAATGGATTCTCCGTTTGCTGTCTCTACCAGACAATCTTGTTGAGGTTTGGCTAAGGGTTGGTCAAGAATTTTGTAGAAAGAAGTATTGATAAAACTTTGGTTTGCACCAGAGTCAAACAATACTTTGGCAAATATGTTATTAACTAAGAACTGTTAGGATCTGAGTTTCTTTAGATTGTGTTTGTTTGACTTAATTGATGTAAAATGGTAGAACAGAGATATAGTAATTGCAGCGGAAATAACAAGCAAACTTTATAAACACAATCACGGAAGAAAAGTTTAAGCAAACATGTTTTCCATTGAGTCGAATGATTGTATCAAAATTACAATAATCAAAACAATTGCATGCATGCACAAGACTCCCCCTCAGCCTGAGCTTAGTGATTTGTTCGTACAAGATGACTTGTGAAGAAAGAGCTAATGGAACAGTACAAAGTACTGTTCTATTTATAGTACAGACAAACCACTGAGCATCTTTGCTGACGCCACCATGAAAGTGACATCTAACCTCCTAACAAACTCTAAACACTGTTACATACAACCACTGATTACATAGACACTGATTACATAAACCACTGATTCTACTTTCCACTGTTGTAGCCTAAGCACTGATGTAGAGCATCAGTGCTTTCTTCATTGGGTCAACAGTCTTTGAATGGGCAGTGCATTGGTCTTCAACAGTGCTTGGAAGACATCAGTAGATAAAGCTTCAGTCTTTATTCTTCATTAGCACTTTGGCTAACAGTAGTTGAGATGATCAGTGCATGGAGTCTATCACTTGCTGGAAAACCACTGTCAAGGGGAAAGTCTTGTAAAAACTCTGCTTATGAAGATCTACTGTTCTGAACTAGTTTTGGCTTTCTTTATCATCTGTTCTTTCTGGGTTTGAATGCATGGACCAACAATCTCCCCCTGGAATAGAGGATGCCAAAACACTTCATTATTTCAAGATCTTTATTGTCTCATCAACATATCCCTAACTTGCCCCTTGAATTGCAATTCAAAGTTCAGGGAATCTTCATCATCCTCATCCCTGCAAAGTTGAAGTTCTAAGAGATCTTGGAGGTCAGCTACACTCAGGCCTAGTGCATCCTCCCTTGATATATGTTTAACTACTCCAATAGACTTGAGCAAGGTCAATACATGGGTCTTTTGATCATACTTCCACTTTAGTATTTTTGAGTTCAGTGGGTTTCTTGGGAGATTTTTTATTTTTGATGAGTTTGGTGATGGATGAATCCGAGGGTACGTTATGAGTAACATATGAATAATAGTACCTAACAGTGCGATATTGATGCCTTAGTGTGCTGAAAACAAGTTAAACGGAGGCTTTCCGTTTAACAGTCCGTAAATCGTATAATACAGAATTTGATACAAACGATAGTGCCGTAGACGATTCTAAGGGCACGGAAACACTTGAATATGATATTTAGACCATAACTTAAGATTTGAGGCCTTAACAGGTAGTTGGCACGTTAAACAAAGCAGCTTCCGGTTAGCGGAACGCCTTTGATTTTAACGCAACCGAAAACGACCAAACATGCAACGAACAATCAGTCAAACCTAAAAACACTTATTTAACATAAATATAAGTTGTTCTAAGTCAAAATATTAAAGTTTATTGGTTTCATTGTCGGTGGGTTCGGTTTTCAAAAACGTGAAAAACCACGCGAAAACCGCTCGAAAAAGAGCCAGTTTGGCGCACCCGGGACGCGTTTGCGACCCGTAAACGAACCTACACATGAAAAATACTCAACCTTATCATGTGGGACCCCCTAGAACCGCCTTTTGTCACACCCCTTTCTGAGGCGGAAGCACGAGGTGTGATCATGAAAGGTTCTCATTGCATACGAAAGGTAAACATGCTCCATGCTCGTAAAAATAACTTCAAATACCATAATTTGGAAACATAAGTTTAGCGTTTACATCGCTAAGTCGCATAAAACATTGTCTTAAAAGTCTGCAACTTTATTTAAAGATAAACATAAGCGACATCCACAAGCATAAGCGAGACCGCGCGAACATCCATCCTAGTTACCTGAAATACATGTGAGTTTTGGAAAAATGTCAACATAATGTTGGTGTGAATTCATGCAGTTTTTTTTTGTATTTCACGTTTGTATACTTTGTATGAAAACATAGTTTGTGTATAAATCAAGTTTTCATATATAAATCGAATTTCATGTGTACCCCACGTACTCATGTATATTTCAAGTCTTCTTGAGTACCCCACGTACTCAAGTATAATTCAAGTTCTTCTTGAGTACCCCACGTACTCAAGTATAATTCAAGTTCTTCTTGAGTACCCCACGTACTTCAAGTATAATTCCCTTTTTCTTGAGTACCCCACGTACTTCAAGTATAAATCATGTTTTAATATGGTATGAATTTTATGTATTTAAAGTATTCATTTAAGTATCAGGATTGTTAATGGGTTGCAAAGCCATTAACATGTGACACGACATAGGAAGTCACCAAACCTTAGGCATTTAATTGGTATATTCTGAGACACAAAAGCACTACTCGATTCTCGCCCTCACCGAGAGTGTGGCTGCCCGGCACCCGTTAGATCTAACCTTTTGTTCTGCGGTCTAGGTAT
Source organism: Helianthus tuberosus (assembly GCA_030545235.1). Lineage (NCBI taxonomy): Eukaryota > Viridiplantae > Streptophyta > Magnoliopsida > Asterales > Asteraceae > Helianthus > Helianthus tuberosus. The sequence goes on along the minus strand of CM060418.1, from coordinate 91,112,128 downwards.
ATTGTTGATTAATGGTGCTTATGTACCCTATTCGTGACACGATTTCTCGTATCATTTCTCATAACGCATCCTACTTGGTTCTCGTCCTCACCAAGTGCGTTTCTTGTTATCATTTCTCATAACGCATCCTACTTGGTTCTCGTCCTCACCAAGTGCGTTTCTTGTTATCATACCATTTATAAACATTATAATAATTGTACATGTATTTCACCCCCGAAGTTATAAAAACTGAAAATAGTTAAAGAAAAGGGGGAGCATGAACTCACAACTTTGCGTTCCTTGCGTCGTAAACTTCACCGGATTTGCTTAATTAACGTCGTAACCTATACGCGTTTTCTTAACGTTAGTCACTAGACTTGTATCGCACAAGTACAGTCACTCTCTTTTGTGTATATTTTCTTGTGTTAAAAATATTTTATATTTTTAACTAAATGTCTTACTTATATTATTTTCTCAAAAATTAATATAAGTATCTCGTGTTTTGCACTTTGCACCCGAATTATGTATCTTGTATGTTGTATGCGTATTTTTGTGTTTATACTTCTCATGAGTATTTAGTGTATTTTTAAGTCTTAATACACTAGCACGTATAACACATACTATATACACTTAGCACAAAAAGTTGGTGATCAAATAATATATATTTTTCTCTCAAAAATATACATATTTAACATCAATTTTAATCTTGAAGAAATCATAATTTCTTATCACCAAAAATTAGGGAAACCATGGTAATACTTTTACATACATTTTTAGGGAATAAGTTTCTCAAAAACTTATATTTTTCTAAGTGTCAAAATTTATAAAAATTTTGACAGAGTTTCCCCTAAAAATGGAGGTTTCCCATGTTTTCAAAACATGTGTTTATTTTCTTTTAAATCGTCAACAATCATCAACAACAATTATAAACAAATATCATCAACAATAATCACTCATTTCTCCATTTCATGAACTTGAATATTTACAAAAAATGTGTAGTAACTTACTAACACATTTTGTAAGTCTTGTTATCTTTAAAAATAAAGTCGGTTTCTTGGAAATCTTATTTTTAAAGAACATGAAGTTTTACAACTTCTAGTCGGTTTTTACGAAAATTATTTCTTTGTTAAAACTTTTGTTACACAAGTGTCCACACACTTGTTTGGTCACAAAAACACCTCTAGTTCATGAAAGATCCGACTTAAAATAAGACTTGTATATATTTTACTTGGGCCTTCGAAAATACCACTTGTAGATCTTTAGATCTACTAGTTTAGAACTCCATTTCATAAGAAAAATCGTTTTTACACAAGTTCATGTTTGTGAGTGAAAGGGTTCGTCATCTAGTTCTTTTTACACTAAACATAGCGCTAGTTCATGTTCCATGAACATGACCTAGCGTGGTTAGATGACTATCCGTTCCCCTACTAGCATCCAACAATAATAAATAACCATAACAAAACAAGTTCCATAAGTTTTAGACTAATATTTACTCATTAACCACTTTGTTCATCAATTTTAGTAGACTTTAAACTTTGATCTTATATGTTCATGACTTTTATCCGACAAATCTCTTATTAACCACTTTAGGCAAGATCAATAGGGTGTTTAGAGTCACTTACTACTAGCTCGTGGCTAGGGAAGAAACTAGACGAAAAATGGGTGGTTAAAAGCGACGTAGAGAGGTCCTCGCGATTCCGTAAGCACCGAGCCTCCTTATGCGTGACCCTTCTCCTTTGTATGTAAATAATATGGCAAGAATGGAATTTGAAAGTGGTGAGATGGTGGGAGTTAGGTTCGGCCGTAGGTATCAAAGGGAGAAAGAAAGGGTTGCAATTTTTGTTTGTTGAAAAGAATGATAATCTTAGTCTTATAAGTTAATCTATAACTCATGCAATCCCATTACCCACTAAATATTGTGTCATCTAGATAATGAGCATATGTGATTATAATAATCAAAAACTCAAAAGTGTGTCCCCTACATGGGAATCGATCGTTTGTAATGGGGGTGGGGTCATGGTTCCATTTCAACTAGTTAGTTAAGCATAAGTGAGTTTAGTTAGGTAACTAAATTAGTGTATTAGTGTGTAGTAATTTATAACGGGTGTTAGGGTATTCGGGGACCCTAACTGGCTCAGAAAAAGAAAAACAATGTCTTTGACAATATTTTTAGGTTCCGGGTAAAGTCCGGTTGTTCGGTTATAAACCGGTTCGTTAAAGTGCTAAATCACACTTTTTAGTGTCTTTTAAGTACCTTTTTGTATCCCTTTCGATTCCCAACACTTGGGGAAATATTCTGGAAAATAAAACGACATTTCTGCATAATATTCATATGTTTAAATGCTGAATTATTGCTGAATTACACAGAATTCTGCACTTAAAGTGCGGTTCGGGTGCTTTTTAGTGCTTATTTTTGCTTTCGGAGAGTATATATATTAAACCCTCGTATGTATTCTTGGGTTTTAATGCATTCTAATTGTTGGACCTACACCTAGGCTCCAATTTTATTGTCTGACTGCTTTCTGCAGTTCTGTTGACACATTGTGTCCTACCGGTGAGTTTACTAATATTTCTGACGCAACGCTCTCGTTTATGCATAAAGCAATATTTTGTAGTATACAACGTGCATGAATTCACTTGTTTAGTATGTGTTTAGACATTGCTGACAATTAAGCACATAATTGCAGTCATTAAATAATGATTAAAGTGTACGGAAATTACCGGTTTGGTGCCAGTTGTCACACCTTTGACCAGTCAAAGGGGTCTAGAAAGTCCCCCAAAAGTCACGTATGATCTTTAAAGGCTTGAAAAGTCTTTTTTTTTTCTTTCTTATCTCAAAACCACACCTCAAATACACCTTAGAACACACCTACTTAGCAAAGCCTGCTGAACTATCTCAAGACCAAGAAGAAATCCAAGGGTATAATTTTTTTTATCATATTTTTATGTGGAAAAAAGGCATGAAAACTATGATTTCATGAAAAAGAATCATATATAACCATAAATTCTTAGGGTTCTTGAAACCCTAATCTGAAATTATACTAAATAACATGTAACTTACTGATACATATTGATTCATGGTGGGAAAAGTCGGATTATGACGCAAAAACACAACCTATTCGACATAAACCGAATATAACAAACCCTAATCGAAAAAGAACGGATTCGAGGCTTGATTGACATGGGTTTTTGCATCTTTGTGTTGTTTATCGTATATAGGTACTGAAAATAAGGATCTTTCACTTCTGGAAGCACAAGAGTTGCTTGAAAACGCATGAACCGCTAGGTATAACTTCCGAAAATCGAATCTAGGATATACAGAATTGTTTATAGCATAACATGGTCCGTGGGTATTCAATGAACTTGAAATTTTCAGGCTGGTCATATATGGTGAAAATAAGACTCGATTAAAAATTTATAATTTCCTGAATTTTTGGTGATTTTTGGAGAATTATTAACTCTTTTAAAGGATTGAATTCGGATAAAATACTAAACAAACTCAATAAATCACCAAAAATTACATGGATGTTGAATTTAATATAAAGAACACCCTGGGAAAGTTTGGGGATCATTGACTGAGTTTAACTTAGGTTTCAAAAATTGCATTTTCGCGAAGTTTCGGTAGCCGGAAACGTGTTATAGTGAATTTAGAAAAATCTCAAAATTTTCCAGCAAGTTTCAGGACTTATTGGGAGAATTCTAGGAATTTTTGGGAATTTTTGAATGTCGGATCAAGTTGGGCGCAAATTTTTCCGTTAAAATACAGTTTTTCATGATTTTATTAAAATTAATAAATTAATTTTATAAATTCTGAAAATATTTTTGCAGAATTCTATAGATTTTTATCAACTTATATAAATTTTTCAGAATTTTATAAAATATATCCATCGAGTAATGATTTTTGGAATTTAAAATCTTATTATTTTATAAAAAACCGGCAACTGTAAACGCATAACGAACATTCCGGAACCACGAACTGACCCAAAGACTAAAATGGCAATAAATGGAACACCAGAGTTATTCTGGACTGTTCCGAGACAAAACGGGTACTTGGGGTACATTACACGCCAGTTCGGACGATTTCCCGACGGCGAAAACGAAAACTTAAAATTGGGCAACCTGGGATCCCCAAACAACCAAACTCCCTTAATAGAAAGTTAATCATTTCTAATGGATAACTCGTTAGTACATTCCATATGATCATGCCATTTTCCGAACATCTAAAACAAGCGACTTTGACCGGCACATAAAACGGTGACCGGAAGTCAAACTGAAATCTGACACTAAGATAATACCCACAGCTCTACTGTTATGCTATAGGTCAATTGTTGGATGAATATTCCCATCCGAACCCAAGTTATAACGATTCCTGACCGGAACCCTGTTTTCGGTAATTAACCCAACACTAACTGATACCAGGACTGAAATAATAGAACACTGACACATATACCTTGCGTGATTGCTGTGCTTACTTATTACGTAAGTTTTCACTACCCTACTTTCAAACTGTTTTATTATTTTACTTGGGGTGAAATGCATGTTACATACATACATACATGCTTGTACATACATACATGTTGTGATATAAATTATCTGAGTTATACTAACACACGAAAAGTCCCCACAAACACGAGTGATCAACTATATGCCGGTGGATGTGTGAATAGTACTATTGGTCTGACAAACCCAATTGAGCTGGCACGAATGCCATGGGTTCTACTGCAATTGCGCATGTCCATGCACTTTCTGTGAACACGCTATGTGGTGTTAGACATAGCTACTTGGGGTGGTAAAGTGCTGAGGTGTCGGTGGTGGGACACGGCACTTGTGAACAGTCAAGGTTTCACTTGTGGGCTTAGTATAATTTCATGTCAAACATACCTAATCAATCGGTTCAAACTAAATTGTGAAACAAACTAAAACAGTGAAGCTTACCAACTATTTGTAGTTGACCGTTCAAACTTAACATGCTTTTCAGGTAAAACTAAAGAAGAATAAAGGGGAGTATGAATGGGTTTCAAGTTTTGTTGATCGGATATTACTGTACATAGAAGAATGCTTAGCAAGGGACAAACAACTTTTGGAATACTAGTGCCTGTACATTAAGACTTAGTGTGTAATCAAATGTTGTAACCGATGCTTGTGTTGTGTATTACAATATCCTTTTAAATAGCACGTTTGTACCATGTATCTGTTGCACCTCGCGTGCGCTTCCACTGCGAGTCGGGGTGTGACAGAAGATGGTATCAGAGCCATCGGTTATAGCGAATTAGGTATTCCTAGAGAGCCTAGACTATAATCATAAGCATGACTCTCCACGGCAAGAACATATAGTAACCAAATAGTATGGTTATTACCGTGATGGCCTTGTCGGGCAAATAAGTTATTGTGGTTCGGAACATAATAACTTATCTGCTTGTACTTGGGCATTCTGAGAACGCCATTGAGAGAGGGCCGGAAGCAAACACGAGCACTAACACAAAAATATATGTTGATAAAAAAATATATATTTGAACTTTGATTCAAACGTGTACTTATCTGTATAATTCTATGTATGTCTAGTACCCACACTTCACAATAATTAGAATGTATTATTATTATAACTTATTTAATTATGTAGGAGCGATGTCGAGCTACCATAGTGAGAGTTTTGAGGAGGGCCCATCGATGGATCTAGACGCGGATCCAGAGGAGGTAGAATCAGAGACAGAGGAGGAAGAAGAGGATGAAGTAATTGGCTTCGAGCTACCCAGTGATGAACCTGACTTGTCAGGTTATAGGTGCGATAGCTACCCCCTCGATCTCATACGGGACGTAGGACCGAGGCCACCAGCACATACCATTCCCCCCAACATCCTCAACCAGTTACAGCCACGTACAGTCACACTTCTGACCCATACTACCACCCGGGTATGGACCGACGGAGTCCTACTCCTTCTACCACTCCACAATCCCCTATCCCGTATACCCCAGTCCCTCGTAGTCCACCAAACCCTCCAGTAGTGAGTTTTCGGCAGAAGGCCCGGATGAGGGTCCGTACTCCGATTCCTGCATTTAACCCACCTAACTCACATGCTATTCCTACCCCTCCTATACCGAGAACCCGAGTGCTGGCAAAATTTATTGACCCCATGCCAGGACCTACGTTCTCTTCCCCACTACACAGGTATGAGAGGGGGGAGCTGTCACGACCAGCAGGCGCATCTTCTCCACCTGTGTGGGGTCTACCCGCACAGCAGGGGGAACCATCATTTTCTTCCCTAGTTACTAGCTGGATAGGGTATTTATCTGATCAGATCGTAGCACTCACCTCTGCTCGGGCGGAGGACGAACACCATCGGAGTTTCATGTACGAGTGTATTATAGGTATCCAGCAGACCCTTTTGACTTCCCCGCAGGCCATGACATATGCAGGTTATCGACAAGGACGTAAGGAGACACTACTATATCTATGTGCAGTAGGGTTGGTGTTGTTGATGATGGGTTTGGTTTGGCCGATGTACTAGATACGCGGACGCTAGATCATGGGCATACTTGTAGATAGTAGTGACGCATATGAATATATATCTTTTGACATCACATCAAGCACTGGGCAGTTGTAGGCCTATGTCGAGATGGTGATGCATGACGTTGTTTGTTCCTTGTACTAGATGTTGTTACTGTGTGTACGTCACTGTAGTGACAAATTTTGACTTGCATGTTACAAGTACTGATCCTTAGTGGGTTCAGTCTATGTGCCAATTTTGATTATTGTACAGCGGCGTTTATATGTATAATAGTGAATGTTGTTTATACGTGTTTGTGTGTTTATGGGATTTTTAACAGTTGTGATGCAATACAATTTGATAATTGATATACATACTGTCACACCCGCTCGTAGCGGAAACGCAAGGTGTGATCTGTATGGTTTTCATTGCATAAATATCGATGTACATGAACAAACTATATGAATAAAACATACTCCATTGCCATTACATATGTGTTTCCCAAAAGAATGCAACATAAGTTGAATGTATTGGTTACGAACCATCAAATGAAAATAAGTTGTCATCGTTTTATACATCAAAATGTAAGTCTTAAAATGTCAAGACTTTGACCACTATATCACCGCAAAGAGGCGGTATATAACAGGCAAACCCTTCAATAGTTGGCATGGAGTATTGATACTTGTTTTCCTTGACTGAAATGTCTGCCAGGTCCACTAATTTCCTGAAATACATGTTAAGTTTGAAAACATCAACAAAAGTTGAGCGAGTTCATGCAGTTTAGTTGTATGAGATGTATCTGAAAAATGTGAGTTGTATAAACTGTATCTGTATGAATGATGTATAAACCGTATCCACAACATGTGAATTGTATAAAATGTATCTGTATGTATGATGTATAAACTGTATCCACAACATGTGAATTGTATAAAATGTATTTGTATGTATGATGTAGTATGTAAAGCGTCAATGAAATCGTTGATCATTAATGTTTCGCGAGGACATTAATATGTGTGACGAATTAGGAAGCAAACCAACCCTAGACGATTTTATGCCGATTCCTATCGACTGGGACACAAACGCACTCTTCCGTAGGGGTCCATGACCAAGAGTGGGGCTCGCCAAAACCCATTAGATCTAAGCCTTTGTTCCTTGGTCCAAACTGGATTAATGGTGCTTATAGTATGGCCCTAATTCTCACATGATCTATGGTGTTTCATTACCTAACTTTAACATACTCTGAACATGTATCTTCCCCGATAGTTGTAAAGTTGTAAAACATTTAAATGAATAGGGGAACATGAACTCACTGTATTGCGTCCTGAAAATAGATGTAAATAAGATCTCACGTGCGGTCGTCCTGAAAAGTGTTGCGACCTACAAATGTTCTTATTTTTGTTAGACACTTCGGTCTTTGAAAAGAACTTGAGTACAAGTCTTGTGTCTTCAATATGTGTAAGACTTGTATGTCTTTACTGTTCGTTAACTGTGTATTCGATGTATGAGTTGTTCAAATGTTCGCTAACTGTGTATTCGATGTATGAGTTGTTCAAATGTTCGCTAACTGTGTATTCGATGTATGAGTTGTTCAAATGTTCGCTAACTGTGTATTCGATGTATGAGTTGTTCAAATGTTCGCTAACTGTGTATTCGATGAATGAGTTGTATAGTCGGATCTCGTCCGCTGAATCTCGTGTCTTGTATGTATCACTTGTATAGTTGTGTTTCCAATAATAGTATCATTGGGCCGAGCCCATGTTTTCAAGTTATTGGGCTTAAATAGTGCTGGGCCTTAAATAGTGTTGGGCCTCAATAGTGTTGGGCCTCAATAGTGTTGGGCCTCAAATAGTGTTGGGCCTCAATAGTGTTGGGCCTTAAATAGTGTTGGGCCTCAATAGTGTTGGGCCTGAATAGTGTTGGGCTTCAATAGTGTTGGGCTTCAATAGTGTTGGGCTTCAATAGTGTTGGGCTTCAATAGTGTTGGGCTTCAATAGTGTTGGGCTTCAATGTTATTGGGCCTTGGCCCATATGTTTGGTATTGGGCTTAGCCCATTAATAAAACTAAGCCCATTAAGTGTAAGTAGCCCATTTATAAAAATAGTCTATTAAGTATATTAAGCCCATTTGTAATAAAAATAGCCCACTAGAATAATAAGCCCATTTATTTTTATAAAATCCTTTTTATAAAAATTTACTAAGTATACTAGTTAGTAAATAAACATACTAGTGTTTATAAGTGTATAAACATCCGAAATTTGTTATCGATAGGATACTTATATTTCGTGTCGATAAATCGTCTAAACGTCGTAGTAACTCCTCGGATTGGCAATTCACTTATGTAGTCGTCCGTCGTTCATTTTGACCATAATTGGTGTCCGATTATTCGAATCGTCCGTAACTCGTTTTAAGGCGTAAATATGTGAAGTCTTATAAGACTTTGATTATTATGTAACATGTGTTCATTATTACCATTGTAATAAAGTTCCTATCTTTGGTATATATAACTAATACCATCAAATAATCACAAGCACATAAGTTGTTAAATCACCAAATATATATTTTTCTAAAAAAAAAAAATATATATTTCTCTTGTCTAAATACAACCAAAAATGTTGTTACTTTATAAAATAAAGTTTTTATAAAAATTGGCCATATAACCTTTGTATTTTATTCTAACCATGTTTTATAAACATATCCTTTTCTTCATCAAATCACCAACAATTTATTCAATCATCTTAACTAAACATTATGAAACTTTTATAACATGAAATCATCAAGATGATATCCAAATCATGTAGGGTTTTAACCATGATTATTTCATATGCTAACAAGTTCAAAAACCAAGTTTAATTTTAGTTTTAACCACTTTCATAAAATCCTCTTAGTTGTATGTTACAATTTATAATCTTGTGAAAGTCTTGTTTTTAAATATAAACCCTAAATACTTTCACAAGATCACTAGATATGATCATTCCTTTAATCTTTTATGTTAAAACCCTTTAACATAAACATGTATAATTTTTAGATCATATCTATCAACATCTTCTAACACTTTATTTGTAGCATAATCATCATAACAAGATCTAATAAGCATATAACAAGTCTAAGATCACAATATAAACAAACATAATTATATCATGATTTTTATCTTTGCTTCTTTGTATTTTTCTTGTTCATTATGTATGATTATCTATGGTTATTATTAATTATAATAACAATCATAAACATAATATGTATATAAAAAAAAATATAGAAGCTTACTTCTAGCACTAGGCTAGGGATGATCTTTAGAGATTATTAAGAACAATGAAGATGATGATATTGATGTTAAAACACTTTGGTATGGATGAAAAACCCTTCCTTATGCTTCCAAAAGCCTTAGATCACCCTATTTTCCAAAGAAATCCATGTTGATAATGAAGAGGATGATAAAAATAATTGGGTTTTTGGTGGGTGTTCTTGAGAAAAAGATGAAGATGATAAGAGTTTTCTTATGTGTGTGTAAGATATGGTGTAAAATGAAAGATGAAAGTGATGAAGTGTAGTAACTTAGTGACTAAGTGTAGAAAATAATCATCCAATCTAATCCACTTGCATGTAAACATAATATCTAGATATTATGTAACATAAACAAGGGGTGTGGGACCCCTTGTTCACGGCCCACATGTGGGGGGGGGGTAAAGTGTAACATTTTTATAAAAAATGTCTTAAACATGTAGATTTTTGGTAATTAGGCTAAGTATGGTGATTAGGGTAATCTTTCACCATTAGGGGGTAATTAGTGATTCGGAACATAAATTAACATTAACTAGTTCACTAAACTAGTAGAAATAATGTTTTGATACTTTGAATGCTTTTCGTTTCGTCGTTGGCTAGTTTACGGCACTTTTGTGGCGTACCGACGGAAGTTTGCCGTAAGTTGTCATTCCGCATTTAAAAGATGTATGAAGTTATTTTGAATCCCAAAATAAGCTTAACTAGTTCACTACATGTCTCAAAATATAGTTCGGCTCGATGTATAGCGCTCGTTTCGTAAGTAAATAGTCGAAAGGTACGCTTATGGAAGTTGTAGGAAAGATTCCAGTTATGCGTATAATTAATATTCCATAAGTATTCTTATATGAAATTGGTGCCTAAACATCAATTTTTGCATCTTGTAATAATACTACAATTGCTGAATTTTGCGGAAAATTCATGAAATGGTCACTTTTAGCGCATTTCGGACAGTTTTTAGTGCTACCGGGCATTGGTAAAATATTAACCGAACTCTTGTATTCCCATATAGGGTTTAACATATAATTGATATTGGACTCTCATCCGAGTCCTAAAGATGTCATTTTAGATGTTTTCTGCGGATCCGGAGTTTTCGTCAGCACTCTAGTTCACTAGGCACTACTCTAATTGTTTCGGTGAATTGTTTGCACTATTTCAAATGTACCCAATGAAATGAATCATGTGCATCATAATTGAATATCCCATGAGTTTTCTAAGATGTATATCATGTAATCATGCAGTCCAAATATTTGTATAATGTAAATCATTGTTTTAAATGTAAGTAACTTACCCGAAAGTGGCAGTTGTCACATTCTCCCAATATATACGCATTTTTATGTTATAGAATGGCCCCAAAACGAGCAACTAACCTCACAGAGGCAGACATCGCACAACTAATAACCCAACAACTACAAACTGTTATTCCAACGATAGTGGCTCAAGTAACTGCGGGCATTAACGCAAACACACAAAACCCTCGACCTAATCCGAATGTGGCTCCTGGTAGTCAAAACAATGTGGTGCAGAGATGCACATATAAACAATTTATGGAAGGCAAACCTATAGAGTTCAATGGTATGGAAGGGCCAACGGGGATTGTTCGATGGATCGAGAAGATGCAAGTCGTTATCAACATCACAAATTGTCCGGAGGAATGTATTGTGAAATATGCGACTTCTATGTTTATCGACTACGCTCTGAACTGGTGGACTACTATAATTCAGACCTGGGGGCAGGAAGTCATTGCCCAGATGACATGGGATGAACTTAAAACACTTCTGATGACCCACTTTTGTCCGAAAAATGAAATACAAAAACTGGAACATGAATTTTGGAACCTGCAAATGAAAGGAGCAGATCATGTGGGCTACACTAACCGTTTTAACACCCTTGCTCGTTTGTTACCAGATATGGTCAGACCCGAATCAAAGCGAATAGAACGTTATATATGGGGATTGGCCCTAGAAGTCCGAAGCATTGTAAACTCTGTAGAACACTTAACAATGGAAAGCGTTGTGTCGAGGTCTGGCACGATTACTTTTGATAAGGTAAGGAGGAATATATTGAAGATGCCAGGAGAGTCATCAGGTGCCAAAAGAACTGACTATAACTATAAGCCACAAGGATCTCAACCACATAAGCGTATTCGGTCGAACAACCAAAATTATGCAATGACTACCTCAGATCCGAGACCCGATAATTATAAAGGACCATGGCCAAAATGTAACAAATGTGGTTACCATCATCTGGGCGAGTGCCGAACCGTAACCTATAATAAGTGTCGGAAAGTGGGGCACTATGGCCGTAACTGTAGAACACCTGCTGAACCAACAAACAGCCCTAACCAACCTACTCATTCCCAAACCACCCGATCTCAAACAAATCAACAACGACCCCCTCAACAAAACCCACAATTGACCTATCCCCGTACTTGCTATGAGTGTGGCAGTACGGAGCACTTTAAACGAAACTGCCCGAAACTGAACCAAGGACCCACAGGAAAGACAAACCAAGGGAAAGCTTCAACTTCCAACCAAGCTCGAGGGCACATGTTCGTTATAGGATCCGGTGACGCACGAAAAGATCCTAATGTAGTGACAGGTACCTTCCTTGTCTCTGACCAGTACGCTTCTGTGTTATTTGATACTGGTGCAGATAAGAGCTTTGTTTCTATTAACTTCCTACCATTATTAAATATGCCGGCTAGTGAGCTGACACATCCCTATTCTATAGAACTCGCTAACGGTAAACCTATAACTAGTTACCAAATTATCCACGACTGTCCCTTAACGACCACCAATTCCTCATTGACCTTCTACCTGTAGAACTTGGAAGTTTTGATATAGTAGTGGGAATGGACTGGTTGTCCAAGTACAGGGCGGAAATTGTCTGTGAACAGAAGATTGTTTGGATTCCTTTTCCTAACAATGAAGTGATGATGGTTCAAGGAGAAAAATCTGGTGCTATGTTACCCCTTATATCTCACCTAAAAATGTTGAAGTGCCTACGCCAGGGATGCACTGTGTATATGGCAAATGTGGCAGCAGTGGAACCAAAGGAAAGACGCATTGAAGATATTCCAGTTGTACGTGATTACCCCGATGTTTTTCCCGAAGAACTACCCGGATTACCACCCGACCGACAAGTTGAATTCCGTATCGACTTAATTCCGGGAGCAGCTCCGATCGCCAAGGCGCCTTATCGCCTTGCGCCTTCCGAGATGCAAGAGTTATCCACTCAACTACAGGAGCTGTTGGACAAAGTCTTTATTCGTCCTAGCTATTCCCCTTGGGGAGCGCCAGTATTGTTTGTCAAAAAGAAGGACGGGAGCTTTAGAACGTGTATAGACTATAGGGGCTGAACAAAGTCATAATCAAGAATCAATATCCGCTTCCACGAATTGATGATTTATTTGATCAGTTACAAGGAGCCTGTTACTTTTCAAAAATTGATCTCAGATCGGGGTATCACCAAGTAAAAGTTCAAGAGGAAGATATCCAGAAAACAACTTTTCGAACTAGGTACGGCCATTACGAATTCCTGGTTATGCCTTTTGGGCTAACCAACGCACCTGCCGTATTTATGGACCTCATGAACCGGGTTTGTAAACCACACCTAGATAAATTCGTCATAGTCTTTATTGACGATATCCTAATATATTCAAAAAGCAAAAAGGAGCATGAGAGCCATTTACGTACAATTCTGGAGGTATTGAGACAGGAGAAGTTGTATGCCAAGCTATCCAAATGTGATTTTTGGTTACAAGCAGTGCAATTCTTAGGGCATGTGGTGGATCAACAAGTAATTCGTGTTGATCCCAGTAAGATCGAAGCCATTAAGAATTGGCCAGCACCTAAGTCCCCCAAGGAAATCCACCAATTCTTGGGATTGGCAGGTTATTACCGTCGTTTCATTGAAAACTTTTCATGTATCGCACAACCCTTGACCGCGCTCACTCAAAAAGATCAGAGATACGACTGGGGTGAAGAACAAGAAACGGCTTTCCAATTGTTAAAACAAAAACTGTGTGAAGCCCCAATTCTAACACTTCCGGAGGGAAACGAGGATTTCGTTGTATATTGTGACGCTTCGCGACGAGGTCTAGGATGCGTATTGATGCAAAGAAACAAAGTAATAGCATACGCTTCACGACAATTGAAAGTTCATGAAAAGAACCATACAAGACATGATTTAGAGCTTGGAGCAGTGATATTTGCACTTAAGATTTGGAGACATTACTTATACGGTACAAAGTGCACGGTTTGCACGGATCATAAAAGCCTCCAGCACATATTTGACTAGAAAGAACTGAACATGAGGCAACGGCGATGGGTGGAACTATTAAATGATTATGATTGCGAAATTAAGTATCACCCTGGCAAGGTAAATGTAGTAGCTGATGCCTTGAGCAGAAAGGATAGGGTGAAACCGCTTAGAGTACAAGCCCTAGGGATGCTTGTCCAAACAAGTCTCAAGGAACAGATTTGTGCTGCGCAGATGGAAGCCTTACCGGAAGGTCAAATAGAAAAGGAAGAATTGCACGGGAACGAGAAGAAATTTGAGAAGAAAACTGATGAAGTAATGTACTTCAAGAATAGGATATGGATTCCTACTCTCCATGACCTACGTCAACTAGTTATGGATGAGGCTCACAAATCCAAGTACTCTATTCACCCTGGTATATACAAGATGTACCACGACCTCAAGGAATTTTATTGGTGGCCGGGCATGAAAATGGACGTTGCAGAGTACGTGAGCAAATGCTTGACTTGTGCCCGAGTCAAGGCAGAATACCAGAAACCCTCGGGAATGTTACAGCAACCCGAAATACCTCCATGGAAATGGGAGCAAATCACGATGGACTTCGTGACCCACCTTCCAAAAACACCCCGAGGTCATGATGCGATTTGGGTAGTAGTAGATAGACTAACCAAATCGGCGCACTTTATTCCGATTCGTACTACCTACAACACCGAGAAATTGGCCGAGATCTACACGAATGAAACTGTGGCTAGACACAGGGTACCGGTTGCAATCATTTTAGACCGTGATAGTCATCTCACTTCACACTATTAGCAGCAAATACAAGAAGCTTTGAGGTTAAGAATAGACCTGAGTACAACTTACCATCCCCAAACCGACGGCCAATCGGAACGAACTATCTAGACATTGGAGGATCTGCTTCGTTCTTGCGCCCTAGACTTTGGAGGAAGTTGGGATAAGCATCTTCCCCTCATTGAATTCTCTTACAATAACAGCTATCATAGTAGCATAAAAGCTGCACCGTACGAAGCTCTATATGGCCGGAAGTGTAGATCGCCACTTTGTTGGGCTGAAGTGGGTGATACTCAACTCACGGGATCTGAACTAATTCAAGAATCAACAGAAAAGGTTCATAAGATTCAAACTACACTGAAAGCGGCACGTGATCGACAGAAAAGTTACGCCGATGTTCTTCAGAAACCGTTGTCGTTTGAAGTAGGTGACAAAGTACTGTTAAAAGTGTCACCGTGGAAAGGACTGATAAGGTTTGGCAAGGCAGGAAAGTTGGCTCCAAGCTACATTGGGCCGTACGAAATTATTGCCAAGATTGGACCTGTAGCATACTGGCTGAAATTACCAGTTGAACTGAGTACCATTCACGATGTTTTCCACGTATCCAACTTAAAGAAATGTCTCACGGATGAAGCAGCTATTATACCATTAGAAGATGTGCACGTTGATGACAAACTCCACTTTGTGGAGGAACCGTTAGAAATCGTAGACGGGAAGACCAAACTACTACGTCATAACAAAATCTCGCTGGTGAAAGTCCGGTGGAACTCGCAACGAGGGCCTGAATACACGTGGGAGCGGAAGGATGAATTTCACAGGAAATACCCGCACCTCTTCCCCAACTAGATACATCGAATTTCGAGGACAAAATTTCTTAACCGGGGGAGAATGTGACAACCTCGGCAAAACCAGGTAAACCCTAATTGTGTCTTAAACCCTAATTGTACGTTCAACTTACACGATTCACGAAACGATAACAAACATGACTCAGATGAATCCGAGGGTACGTTATGAGTAAGATATGAATAATAGTACCTAACAGTGCGATATTGATGCCTTAGTGTGCTGAAAACAAGTTAAACGGAGGCTTTCCGTTTAACAGTCCGCAAATCGTATAATACCGAATTTGATACAAACGATAGTGCCGTAGACGATTCTAAGGGCACGAAAACACTTGAATATGATATTTAGACCATAACGTAATATTTGAGGCCTTAACAGGTAGTTGGCACGTTAAACAAAGCAGCTTCCGGTTAGCGGAACGCCTTTGATTTTAACGCAACCGAAAACGACCAAACATGCAACGAACAGTCAGTCAAGCCTAAAAACACTTATTTAACATAAATATAAGTTGTTCTAAGTCAAAATATTAAAGTGTATTGGTTTCATTCTCGGTGGGTTCGGTTTTCAAAAATGTGAAAAACCACGCGAAAACCGCTCGAAAAAGAGCCCGTTTGGCGCACCCGGGACGCGTTTGCGACCCGTAAACAAACCTAAACATGAAAAATACTCAACCTTATCATGTGGGACCCCCTAGAACCGCTTTTGACCAGTCAAAGGGGTCTAGAAAGTCCCCCAAAAGTCACGTATGATCTTTAAAGGCATGAAAAGTCTTTTTTTTTCTTTCTTATCTCAAAACCACACCTCAAATACACCTTAGAACACACCTACTTAGAAAAACCTGCTGAACTATCTCAAGACCAAGAAGAAATCCAAGGGGATAAATTTTTTTATCATATTTTTATGTGGAAAAAATGCATGAAAACTATGATTTCATGAAAAAGAATCATATTTAACCATAAATTCTTAGGGTTCTTGACACCCTAATCTGAAATTATACTAAATAACATGTAACTTACTGATACATGTTGATTCATGGTGGGAAAAGTCGGATTATGATGCAAAAACACAACCTATTCGACATAAACCGAATATAACAAACCCTAATCGAAAAAGAACGGCTTCGAGGCTTGATTGACATGGGTTTTTGCATCTTTGTGTTGTTTATGGTATATAAGTACTGAAAATAAGGATCTTTCACTTCTGAAAGCACAAGAGTTGCGTGAAAACGCACGAACCGCTAGGTATAACTTCCGAAAATCGAATCTAGGATATACAAATTTTTTTATACAATAACTTGGTCTGTGGGTATTCAATGTACTTGAAAATTTTCAGGCTGATCATATATGGTGAAAATAAGACTTGATTAAAAATTTAGAATTTTCTGAAATTTTGGTGATTTTTGGCGAATGTTTAACTATTTTAAAGTATTAAATTTGGATAAAATACTAAACGAACTCAATAAATCACCAAAAATTACATGGATGTTGAGTTTAATATAAAGAACACCCTAGGAAATTTTGGGAATCATTGACTGAGTTTAAATTAGGTTTCAAAAATCTCATTGTCGCGAAGTTTCGGTAGCCGGAAACGCATTATAGTGAATTTAGAAAAATCTCAAATTTTTCCAGCAAGTTTCTGGACTTATTGGGAGAATTCTAGGAATTTTTGGGAATTTTTGAATGTCGGATCCAATGTTTTAAAAACCGGTTTTTAAATCAAACCGGATTAGGCTAAAATATGGTTCAACCGGTTGAACAAGGTTGTACCGAGCGGTTCAACCGGGTTGACTAGCTAACTCTATAATTTCATAAATTACAACATCAGCTCAAAAGTTAATCTAAAAATGCATGATTACATATTAAAAGATGATCAAAAAGTAAATCCATAATAAAAAATAATCCAAAAAATAATCGAAAATCATTCAATTTTCCAAAAAAAAACTCTTTTAAATGAAAGTGTACGATATGTTTAAGCAATTTGAGTGTTAAATACACCAACTATTTTCGTTTCATACAATATTAAATAAGAACATTTAGTTGCGAATAATCATAATATATAAAAATTACGTAAGATAAATAACATATATAATAAAAATAAGTAATAACCCAAACTTAAATAACCCTGGGCCGGTACCGGTATTACGTTTCAAACCGGTATACCGGATTTTACCGCCGGTACAAACCTTATGCCATTCCACTTATTTACCGGGGTGTTTCGTACCGGATTTACATTTGGAAACGGTAATACCGGTATAACCGGCCGGTATTTACCGGTTTTTAAAACATTGGTCGGATCAAGTTGGGCGCAAATTGTTCCGTTAAAATACCGTTTTTCATGATTTTATTAAAATTAATAAATTAATTTTATAAATTCTGAAAATATTTTTCCAGAATTCTATAGATTTTATCAACTTATATAAATTTTTCAGAATTTTATAAAATATATCCATTGAGTAATGATTTTTGGAATTTAAAATCTTATTATTTTATACAAAACGGCAACTGTAAACGCATAACGAACATTCCGGAACCACGAACTGACCCAAAGACTAAAATGGCAATAAATGGAACACCAGATTTATTCTGGACTGTTCCGATACAAAACGGGTACTTGGGGTACATTACACGCCAGTTCGGACGATTTCCCGACGGCGAAAACGAAAACTTAAAATTGGGCAACCTGGGATCCCCAAACAACCAAACTCCCTTAATAGAAAGTTAATCATTTCTAATGGACAACTCGTTAGTACATTCC
Source organism: Helianthus tuberosus (assembly GCA_030545235.1). Classification (NCBI taxonomy): domain Eukaryota; kingdom Viridiplantae; phylum Streptophyta; class Magnoliopsida; order Asterales; family Asteraceae; genus Helianthus; species Helianthus tuberosus. The sequence goes on along the minus strand of CM060418.1, from coordinate 91,093,739 downwards.
ATATGATCATGCCATTTTCCGAACATCTAAAACAAGCGACTTTGACCGGCACATAAAACGGTGACCAGAAGCCAAACTGAAATCTGACACTAAGATAATACCCACAGCTCTACTGTTATGCTATAGGTCAATTGTCGGATGAATATTCCCATCCGAACCCAAGTTATAACAATTCCCGACCGGAACCCTGTTTTCGGTAATTAACCCAACACTAACTGATACCAGGACTGAAGTAATAGAACACTGACACATATACCTTGCGTGATTGCTGTGCTTACTTATTACGTAAGTTTTCACTACCCCACTTTCAAACTGTTTTATTATTTTACTTGGGGTGAAATGCATGTTACATACATACATACATACATGCTTGTACATACATACATGTTGTGATATGAAAACTTTCATTTTTAACTATTTTTAAGGATGGATTTTTGATTTTTTAAAAACATTTTAATGCTTTATTCATAGAAAAACAGGATCTAGCCTGTTATTCCTTGTTCAGCATGCTGATTCTAGAGATCAGGCTTTCAAAGGTGGATGTGTCTAATGCTTTTGTTAGCACATCTGCCAGCTGATCCTTAGTTGGAACATGATGTAGAGAAATCAAACCTTTTTCATAGCAATCCCTCACAAAGTGATGTCTGATGATAATGTGCTTGGTGGTTGAATGTGAAACTGGATTTTTGATGATATTTTCTGCTGATTGACTATCCAACATGAGGGGTGTCTTTAAAGCAGTGATACCAAAATCCAGCAGTTGATTTTGAAGCCATAACAGTTGGGCTGTGCAACTTGCAGCAACAATATATTCTGCCTCAGCAGTGGATGTTGAAACAGCTGCTTGCTTTTTGCTTTGCCAAGATACTAAGCAATCACCTAGAAATTGACACCCTCCTGATGTGGACTTCCTTGTTGCATTGCATCCAGTAAAGTCACTATCTGAGAAACCTGAAAACTTAACATTCCCATTAGCAGGGTACCAGATACCAAGTGTGGGAGCACTTTTTATGTATCTGAGTATCCTTTTCATAGCTATGAGGTTAGACTTCCTAGATGCAGTTAGGTACAATAAGGACCCAATCATGCTTCTATATAAGGTTTGATCAACCAAATCATCCTTCATCAGTCATGACTAGCTTGGTTGTTGCCATGGGTGTACTACATGGTTTACAATCATTCATCTCAAATTTGTTTAAGACTTCTTTAGCATATTTTCTTTGATGAATGAAAGTACCATTTTGCAGTTGTTTTACTTGGAGACCAAGAAAGCACTGTAGTTCACCCATTGCACTCATTTCAAACTCAACTCTCATGAGTTTTGTGACAACCTCGGCAAAACCAGGTAAACCCTAATTGTCTCTTATACCCTAATTGTACGTTCAACTTACACGATTCACGAAACGATAACAAACATGACTCGGATGAATCCGAGGGTACGTTATGAGTAACATATGAATAATAGTACCTAACAGTGCGATATTGATGCCTTAGTGTGCTGAAAACAAGTTAAACGGAGGCTTTCCGTTTAACAGTCCGCAAATCGTATAATACCGAATTTGATACAAACGATAGTGCCGTAGACGATTCTAAGGGCACGCAAACACTTGAATATGATATTTAGACCAATACGTAAGATTTGAGGCCTTAACAGGTACTTGGCACGTTAAACAAAGCAGCTTCCGGTTAGCGGAACGCCTTTGATTTTAACGCAACCGAAAACGACCAAACATGCAACGAACAGTCAGTCAAACCTAAAAACACTTATTTAACATAAATATAAGTTGTTTAAAGTCAAAATATTAAAGTTTATTGGTTTCATTGTCGGTGGGTTCGGTTTTCAAAAACGTGAAAAACCACGCGAAAACCGCTCGAAAAAGAGCCCGTTTGGCGCACCCGGGACGCGTTTGCGACCCGTAAACGAACCTAAACATGAAAAATACTCAACCTTATCATGTGGGACCCCCTAGAACCGCCTTTGACCAGTCAAAGGGGTCTAGAAAGTCCCCCAAAAGTCACGTATGATCTATAAAGGGTTGAAAAGTCTTTTTTTTTTCTTTCTTATCTCAAAACCACACCTCAAATACACCTTAGAACACACCTACTTAGCAAAGCCTGCTGAACTATCTCAAGACCAAGAAGAAATCCAAGGGTATAATTTTTTTTATCATATTTTTATGTGGAAAAAAGGCATGAAAACTATGATTTCATGAAAAAGAATCATACTTAACCATAAATTCTTAGGGTTCTTGAAACCCTAATCTAAAATTATACTAAATAACATGTAACTTACTGATACATATTGATTCATGGTGGGAAAAGTCGGATTATGATGCAAAAACACAACCTATTCGACATAAACCGAATATAACAAACCCTAATCGATAAAGAACGGATTCGAGGCTTGATTGACATGGGTTTTTGCATCTTTGTGTTGTTTATGGTATATAGGTACTGAAAATAAGGATCTTTCACTTCTGGAAGCACAAGAGTTGCTTGAAAACGCATGAACCGCTAGGTATAACTTCCGAAAATCGAATCTAGGATATACAGAATTGTTTATAGCATAACTTGGTACGTGGGTATTCAATGAACTTGAAACTTTTCAGGCTGATCATATATGGTGAAAATAAGACTCGATTAAAAATTTATAATTTTCTAAATTTTTGGTGATTTTTGGAGAATTATTAACTGTTTTAAATGATTAAATTCGGATAAAATACTAAAAAAACTCAATAAATCACCAAAAATTACATGGATGTTTAGTTTAATATAAAGAACATCCTGGGAAAGTTTGGGGATCATTGAATGAGTTTAACTTGGGTTTCAAAAATCGCATTGTCGCAAAGTTTCGGTAGCCGGAAACGCATTATAGTGAATTTAGAAAAATCTCAAAATTTTCCAGTAAGTTTCTGGACTTATTGGGAGAATTCTAGGAATTTTTTGGAATTTTTGAATGTCGGATCAATTTGGGCGCAAATTGTTCCGTTAAAATACAGTTTTTCATGATTTTATTAAAATTAATAAATTAATTTTATAAATTCTGAAAATATTTTTGCAGAATTCTATAGATTTTTATCAACTTATATAAATTTTTCAGAATTTTATAAAATATATCCATTGAGTAATGATTTTTGGAATTTAAAATCTTATTATTTTATACAAAACGGCAACTGTAAACGCATAACGAACATTCCGGAACCACGAACTGACCCAAAGACTAAAATGGCAATAAATGGAACACCAGATTTATTCTGGACTGTTCCGATACAAAACGGGTACTTGGGGTACATTACACGCCAGTTCGGACGATTTCCCGACGGCGAAAACGAAAACTTAAAATTGGGCAACCTGGGATCCCCAAACAACCAAACTCCCTTAATAGAAAGTTAATCATTTCTAATGGACAACTCGTTAGTACATTCCATATGATCATGCCATTTTCCGAACATCTAAAACAAGCGACTTTGACCGGCACATAAAACGGTGACCGGAAGCCAAACTGAAATCTGACACTAAGATAATACCCACAGCTCTACTGTTATGCTATAGGTCAATTGTCGGATGAATATTCCCATCCGAACCCAAGTTATAACGATTCCCGATCGGAACCCTGTTTTCGGTAATTAACCCAACACTAACTGATACCAGGACTGATGTAATAGAACACTGACACATATACCTTGCGTGATTGCTGTGCTTACTTATTACGTAAGTTTTCACTACCCCACTTTCAAACTGTTTTATTATTTTACTTGGGGTGAAATGCATGTTACATACATACATACATGCTTGTACATACATACATGTTGTGATATGAATTATCTGAGTTATACTTACACACGAAAAGTCCCCACTAACACGAGTGATCAACTATATGCCGGTGGATGTGTGAATAGTACTATTGGTCTGACAAACCCAATTGAGCTGGCACGAATGCCATGGGTTCTACTACAATTGCTCATGTCCATGCACTTTCTGTGAACACGCTATGTGGTGTTAGACATAGCTACTTGGGGTGGTAAAGTGCTGAGGTGTCGGTGGTGGGACACGGCACTTGTTAACAGTCAAGGTTTCACTTGTGGGCTTAGTATAATTTCATGTCAAACATACCTAATCAATCGATTCAAACTAAATTGTGAAACAAACTAAAACAGCGAAGCTTACCAACTATTTGTAGTTCACCGTTCAAACTTAACATGCTTTTCAGGTAAAACTAAAGAAGAATAAAGGGGAGTATGAATGGGTTTCAAGTTTTGTTGATCGGATATTACTGTACATAGAAGAATGCTTAGCAAGGGACAAACAACTTTTGGAATACTAGTGCCTGTACATTAAAACTTACTGTGTAATCAAATGTTGTAACCGATGCTTGTGTTGTGTATTACAATATCCTTTTAAATAGCATGTTTGTACCATGTATCTGTTGCACCTCGCGTGCGCTTCCGCTGCGAGTCGGGGTGTGACAAGTTTTCTGAACTCTTCACACATTTTGTTACATGTGCTTCCAAAAATGATGTCATCCACATAAATCTGGACAATCATCAGATCTTTCCCTCTCCATTTTAAAAACAATGTTTTGTCAATTTTGCCTCTTGTGAAGCCAATAGAGAGTAGAAAGGTGGAAAGAGTTTCATACCAGGCTCTAGGTGCTTGTTTCAAGCCATACAATGCTTTGTTTAGCTTGTAGACATGATCTGGATTAATTGGATCCTCAAAACCAGGAGGTTGACAAACACATACCTCTTCATGAATCTTACCATAGAGGAATGCACATTTGATATCCATTTGAAACACCTTTATATTGTGGTTGACAGCAAAGGCCAAAAACTGTCTGATAGCTTCCAATCTTGCTACAGGGGCCAAAGTTTCATCATAATCAATGCCCTCTTCCTATCTGAACCCTTGAACCACAAGCCTAGCTTTATTCTTGACAACAATGCCCCTTTTATCAGTTTAATTTTTGAAGACCCACTTTGTGCCGATAGGACTTACACCCTCTGGTAGTGGTACAAGTTCCCATACTTGTTGTCTTTTAAACTGTTGGAGCTCTTCTTGCATAGCTTCTACCCAATTGTTGTCTTTCTGTGCCTCTTGGTACTTGACTGGTTGATGGAGTGATAGAAATCCAGCACAAAGACAGATGTTTTGGGATTGACTTCTGGTGAGAACCCCTTCACTGATGTTGCCAATAATTTGGTCTGGTAGATGAGACTTCAGGAAGATTAAATCTCCCTTGTATGGAACAATGGCCTTAAAGGGTGAAGGCTGCAGATGTGAATCATCTGAGCTAACATCTGTTGGTGACTTTGATGATCCAACATCTGTTTGAAATGGAAGTGGAGGGATAAGAGGAATTTGTGTGACACAATGTTGATTTTTATCCACTGTTGGTAGATTTTTATCAACAGTGGTTGGGGATATGGTGGCAGAGGTTGAAGGGGTTGTACATTGTTGGTCCATGCATTCAAACCAGAAAGAACAGATGATAAAGAAAGCCAAAACTAGTTCAGAACAGTAGATCTTCATAAGCAGAGTTTGTACAAGACTTTCCCCTTGACAGTGGTTTTCCAGCAACTGATAGACTCCAAGCACCGATCATCTCAACTACTGTTAGCCAAAGTGTTGATGAAGAATAAAGACTGAAGCTTTATCTACTGATGTCTTCCAAGCACTGTTGAAGACCAAAGCACTGCCCATTCAAAGACTGATGACCCAATGAAGAAAGCACTGATGCTCTACATCAGTGCTTAGACTACAAGATTGGAAAGTAGAATCAGTGGTTTATGTAATCAGTGTCTATGTAATCAGTGGTTGTATGTAACAGTGTTTAGAGTTTGTTAGGAGGTTAGATGTCACTTTCATGGTGACGTCAGCAAAGATGCTCAGTGGTTTGTCTGTACTATAAATAGAACAATACTCTGTACTGTTCCATTAGCTCTTTCTTCACAAGTCATCTTGTACGAACAAATCACTGAGCTCAGGCTGAGGGGGAGTCTTGTGCATGCATGCAATTGTTTTGATTATTGTAATTTGATACAATCATTCGACTCAATGGAAAACATGTTTGCTTAAACTTTTCTTCCGTGATTGTGTTTATAAAGTTTGCTTGTTATTTCCGCTGCAATTACTATATCTCTGTTCTACCATTTTACATCAATTAAGTCAAACAAACACAATCTAAAGAAACTCAGATCCTAACAATTGGTATCAGAGCTAGGACAGTCAAAATTCGATCTAACAATCAATTTGACGTAAAAGTTCAGCTCAGATTTATTGATACTCAAGTTGTTCGTATCAGTTGATAAAAACAGAGTAAAAAGGTAATCACGTACAAAGTTGATTATTCAAAAAACTTTTGTGAAAATCAACCAAGATGGCATCACAATCACACGACCCTCACAACACAGGGACTCTTTTCAAACCACCCATGCTTGTCAGATCTAAGTACAACATCTAGCAACGTCGGATGGGTCATGTGTCACACCCCCAAAATACCACATGCGGAACCCCCGCGAGGCGTGTGACGTACTAGGATTTAGCCACCAATCACATTGAACTCATAGTAATATTTCAATTAAAACTTTCATTTATTTAAAATAAAACATTACAAAACATCATTCAACGTTCAGCGGAAGCATGATACAATAGTTAAGGATTTCATAACCCAAGAGTATCAAACCATTAAACTTGTCTCGTGTTTCCATGTATCACGACCCATGACCACTCCAGCATCCCAGACATCAAGTTCCAACATCATGAACCTATAAGCCTGCAAGCATGCAGAAAAGTGTATCAGACAACGCTGGTGAGTTCAAAGTTTTGTTACCACGTTTTGTTACCAGATATCAGTTTAAAACATTTCAGAGATTTGATGTCGTTAATAACTCGATTACCGTTGATGGCTCCAGATTATTTGCCCTATTCCCCAATGCCTCTATCAAAGCAATGGTCAAGACTGGGGTCATTAGTTCACGTCCTCCCCGGTACGGTGTGAGGGTACCAAACCTAAATAGCGCTATTAACTAATACCACGTTGCCTCCCCGGCAACAAATCGGTAGAATGGACTTAAATGATAGATATGAGTGTATTAACCAACATCCCAGGTTTAACATTCCAGTCAAACCCAATTACCCGACATTCCTCCCCGGAACATTTACCAGATGTCCCTCCCCGGGATGCATGCTTGGAAAAAGAGCAGTGAACTCACCATAGATTGCTCGGTATGTTACGTTACATTACCCATTCCAAGTTAGTCAACCAAACCCTACCATGGTTACCAAAGATAATCAGTTTCATAAACACATATCCGACTAACGTATTCAACGTACTCGTGACACAAGTAGCATACAAGTAAGACACACGTCCTTATACAGCTGTAACTGTTAATCATGCAATCCATTGATCCCTAACGTTTGTCGTAAAATCACATACCAAGTGCATGGGTTTCGTATGCAAATCAATCACTTACAATACACGTATTTTCACAGATTGCGTTTTGCTGCTAAGATCACAGTTCATCACATAACAAGTATTCAATCGCACTCAAGACCACATCCCATGGGCATAACGTACAATAGCATTCAACAGTTGAGTTTGTTATTCACGCATGTCGAATCACGTGTCTCATTTTCATTCAATATTATTATCATGCAACAAGTAAAATCTATAAACACAACAGCCATCACCATACACATCATACACGGTTACACTATTCTGTCCATATGCTCAATTGCAATACCTCCACGAAGAACTAGAATGTCTTTTCGGCGAAAGACCCTAATGGCGAAAGACTGTTTTTCACCAAGAATGCATGTGACGAAGGACCTTAATGTTTCGTCAAAGTCCGGTCAACGAAGGACCATGTCTTTCGTCGAGATGTCCTTCGTCGCTGCACATACAGTCAGTTACAGTTTTCCTTAATCCTAGCCACAACGCACGCTAACACTTTGACAGTTTCTCAAACAGATCAAGCATCGTAATTTAATCAGTTACTAAGTCAATCTATGTGAATCCAAATCATAACCGAATCATCAGTAATGACTAACACATGTTCGTTATTCAGATCAAGTTCAACAATTTCACCAATTATCATATTATTCATAACAACGTTCTTATCAGTTCAAGCATCATGTTTCACTCTTGACAAACCCCTAATCATAATATGAATCACAGTCATGACCATGCATCTTAACAACAATCATAATCCTCTTTCAATTAAATCAATGAATCTGTTAACACATGAATCAATACACTATCTCATCAGATACTACCCTAGTTGGTAGATTAACATTCAACTGTTCAAAACAATAACAAAACAAAATATGTATCTAGGTTTGCAATCATAATAATGAAACCCTAGTTCATCGCTTGTAATCATAACAATCATGACATCCAGGTTACGACAACTATAAGGATAAAACACTAACCTAGATATCGAGGTGATTAGATTGCTTGAGACGCAAGAGGCTTCGAGATCCCCAGTAGCCGTTGCACATGAAAGAGAGGAAACATTAGGGTTTGTGTTTACAGTTACGATTATAAGAAGTTACATAATCTGAAAGGTGTGGGCCACAAGTGGGCCTGGGCCAAGGGTTTAGATGAAAGACCTTTTTCATCGGGTAAGGTGGTGACGAAAAACTGTTTTTCGTCGAGGTTAGTTTATGACGAAGAATCTAAGAGTTTTAGTTTAAAACATGCACAATACAACCACACAATCAATACAATAGTCATTTATCAAACGTGTAACATTAATCAGTTATCAAACCAAGTTGTGAAACAAGTAACGTGTCGAGGAAAGACCTTGCAAACTCGGGTTGTCACATCATCCCCAACTTGAAAGAAATTTCGTCCCGAAATTTGATAAGCAATCCCAAACAGCGAGGTGTTAGATCAGGATAAGTAATCCCAAACAGCGAGGTGTTAGATCGGGATGACTGTGGATTTTCCTCGGGTACCACATCATCCCCAGCTTGAAAGGGAATTTCATCCCGAAATTCACCAATGATATCAGAGGTTGATTCAACCGTTTGGACAACTGAAGATACTAGAGATTCCTCTGATTATTGTGTTCCCACGTGAACTTCGGTCCACGTCTTGTGTTCCAACTAACTCTCACGATTAAATTTTGACTATGATAGCGATCCTTGACTTCCTGGCCCATGCCTTCGATAGATTCCTCGATAACTGCAACTTGTCGTTAACCTTGGATTCTAGTAAGGGTGTCACTAGTTTTCCGTCGGACAAACACTTCTTTAGATTCGAGGCATAAATGTCATCGTGAACGTTACCCAATTCGTTAGTTAACTCGAGTTTGTGAGCCCAGTCACCGATTCGTTCCAGAAATCCGAATGTCCCAACGCATCGTAAACTAAGCTTGCCATGTTTTCTATAGCGTACCACACCCTCCCAGGGTGAGGATTTCGATTATGACACGTTCGCCTACAGCGAACTCCCAATATTTCCTAAGCTTATCAGCTTTCCTGACGGTCACGCGTTGCCGCCAAACGGTTTTTCGATCTGAACAATCTTCCCAAGAGGTTCGAGTACAAATCCTGGATCTGTGATTAGGTTGTCACCCACCTTAGTCCGACAAAGAGATCGGCATTACCGCCCAAGTAATGCCTCAAACAGAGCTGCCTGAATACTAGAATGGTAACTGCTGCAGTAGAACTCAACCAAAGGTAAGTGTCTTTCCAATTTTTCACTATAGCCCATCTCACCCATGCTCGCAGCATGTCTTCGAGTGTCAGGATGGTTTGTTTGTTCTGACCATTTGTCCAATGGTGATAAGCAATGCTCATGTCTAAACATGAGCCACGGGTGTTGTGTGTTGCAAGCTGTGACGACTCGTCAGTTTCCTTGATTGCAATAAAGTGTGCTGGTTCCATCTCGAGTTGTAAGTAGACTAGCGACAAAATCCATGGCAGTCTGTTCTCATTTCCATATGGGTGTTTCCGGTTGCTGACCCAAACCAAAGGGTTTCTGATGTTCCACCTTGACTTTCGCACAAGTCAAACTTCGCTCCCATGTTTCGCTGTGTAGGCCTTCAAGCCCAGTCACCAGTATAAGATCCTTAGATCCTAATATAGTCCATCAAAATCCAGACGACTAGGATATCGAGGCTGGTGTGCTTCGTTCATCACAAGTTCCCTTGGATTGCTGTATAGTGGAATCCATATTCGTTCCATGAAGTAGCGAATATCATCCAAATTGTCGAAAGTTGCTCCTCCATGCCCTGCATGGACCCAATTTGAAAATTCTCTTCCTTCAGTGCTTCGGTTTGAGAAGGGCAAATCTGATTAGGCAGGTTAGAGTCGATGATGTGCTGCGAGGCTCGTACACGTCTAGGTTTCACAGTCAAAGTCATTCAAAGGTTCCATCCAGCGATGTCATTTCATGTTTTAGCTCTTTCGAAACAACGGTACACCGGAGGCCCTTGCGATCGGTCTAAATAGTGCATTTGGTACCGTCCAAGTAATGCCTCCAATTTACATCCAAAGACCACGGTTTCCACCGCAGGTTGTGTGTCGTGCAGCTCCTCTTCGTAACTCCATTACGTAAGTCATCACCTTCTCATGTTGCATCGGCGTGTAACTGGGACTCTGATTCAAACCATCATGGTATACCACTAAATCATCAATACTCTCAGATAGAAGCGATGCTCAGTGCATTGCAGAGTTGGGTTTCAAAAGCTAAAAAGACATCCTCCTATTTTGTCTCCCATGAATGCACAGCACCCCGCTGTGCTTAAGAGGTTACAGCGGCGCCATCTTTGAAAATCCTGCGATGAATCTGCGATAGTATCTAGCAAAACCAAGGAATTGTTGTATCCCTGAAGGAATCTTTGGTGTCGATCAGTTTCTAACAAAATGGATCTTAGCGAGATCCACGTGTATTCCACTTCGTCGATTACATGACCAGAAATGTACCTCTCAATTCCAGAAGTCACATTTAACAAGACTTCGCGCGGAGTGGCTTCTCCCTCAGGAGCTCTAAAATAAGATACGAATGCCGTCCATGATGTTCACTTCTCTTGGAAATGATTCAAAACATCATAAATAAATACGGTCGATTCATGCGATCCATAAAGCTGCTGGTGAGTTGATTAGCCCAAAGGTCAGGGAATACCAAGTCACAATGACCGCATTATGTTCGATGTGCCATTTCAGGAACATTCTCCCCTTGGACTTCCATCTGATGATTGTTCACTTGTTAGCCAATCCTCGAGTGGGAGCTTGGCCCTAGCAACTAGTCAACAGGTTGTCAATACATGGTCGAGGCAAACGTTTCTTGACTGCCACTTTGTTAAGTTCTCGATAATCAGAACACATACGAAAAGGCTTATCTTCACGGATATAACTGGGGCTCCCCGGAGCGAAAAACTAGGTCCGATAAAATCCCTGTCCAACAGTTTCTATAGTTGGTTAGACAGTTTTTGCAACCCTCCTGGTGCAAAACGGTGGAGAGTGCGAGTGATCAGGGCTACCTCTGGCGTGAGATCAAACTGAGATTCTGCCTAACAGTTGTGGAAGTAAACCTGAAAGTTCCTTGGGTAGTACACCGAGAGGAATCTCGAACGATTGGTGGATCCTCGATCCTCTTTTCCTTAGCCTTAACATCAGTAACGGTTGTTAACATAGCGGGGGTAATCCCTCCGTAGACACTTCTGGGCCTTCATTGCTGAAATGATGCTAACCTTTACACCACTCTGACACCTTAGGTCAGACGACGATTCTCCACTAGGGAGAGGGATTCGCGAAATTTTCTCCTCACCGGGTGTATCTGCGCGATATCTGGATAACCGATCCATACTAACTACTGCGTCGAAGCCATCAAAGATAGTAGAAGGAAGGTCGATGTCGAACAGTTGTCCCACAAGGTCGAGTTTGCATCCCAACGAACATATGAGGTTTCAATTAACTTACCATCAGCCGATCCCACAACAAATTCGATTTAAAGAAGTATCAGGGATGGACAGAACAGGGACAAGAAGATTAGTTACCAAGAACGTGCAGGCCACCATGTTGCTATAATCCTGGCGTTGCCCATGCCAATCCTAAATGCCCTTCCACGAGCACCACTACCGGTGTTGTTGTTGCGGTCACGTGGGTTCTCAATATTGTTATTGCTCTCTTAGTTGTTGAAATTTTGACTTAACAACAGTCAATCTTTATCGAAGTCACCTTCGTTTCCATACCGTAGGCTACGATTACGAGTAGCTTGATGTCGCCGTGACTGTTGCCTCTAATGTCGCTGCTTGTAACGGTGTCTTGCGGCCTTTCACCAACAGGGGCCATCCTTTCATATTCCGTGTCACGTCCTAAGGCACCACTCGTGTTGGCAGTTACACACCATACCACATTATAGTCAATTGTCACCGTTTTATGTCCCGATTGATTCGTAAGAGTTGGTTCCCATAAGTCGCTGACTAGGGTTAAGGATTCGATCGAAGTCAATTTGCTGGTGTTTGTTGCCGGTAGTCAGGGTCGTTCTAATACCGAGGTTGGTAAGGCACTACGCTCATCCTCTTGTCCATCGTTCTTGCAAGTTGACTGAGTAATACATGGTATGTTTCCAGAGTGTTGTAGAAGTGATCACACTTCAGGGTCTAAGACGTCAGTACATTGAGTTCCCGCAAACAAAGAGGAGTGAGAGAGGTATAAACCAATCATCGACGCTGCAACATCCAACTCAGGGACGTTCGTACAAGCACCTAACATTCTACACAGTTCGCTAGGCATTCAGATGGGTGTTCAGGTAATACTCGATAGCATCGAGATTCGAAAGGATTCAGAGAGGAGTGAAAAGATCACGTTCGAGTAAGAGACAATCACTGCTATGACCCTTATAGGTTTGTTATGTTTCTCATTGATCGAATAACGGATCAGAACCCCTTTTCCACTCGTTAAGTCTCACTGGGACTCACATGCACCCCACATTATTATTATGTGTGCACCCACAATAATATTGCGATTTGCATGCTCACCTCAGTTCCTCCTAACTCATGTCAAATGGTTCCTCAAACTTGAATGCCAAACAGAGGTTATCAAAATGATAAGGTCACAAGAATCTATGGACTACGACACACCAACTACGCATCATAAAGTAAACAAGCAATTCGTGAAATTATGCTATAGTGATGAGTGTGTGTCCGTATGCTATATGTGAAAAGACGAACCTTGCAATCTGGGGCTGAGTGTCATGGTCGTATTCTCATTTTCAGAACTGTTCGGTTATAGTCTGGTTTTATAAAAACGTTTTTAAAACCAAGTTCACTATAACCAGTGGCTCTGATACCAAACTGTCACACCCCCAAAGTACCACATGCGGAACCCCCGCGAGGCGTGTGACGTACCAGGATCTAGCCACCAATCACATTGAACTCATAGTAATATTTCAATTAAAACTTTCATTTATTTAAAATAAAACATTACAAAACATCATTCAACGTTCAACGGAAGCATAATACAATAGTTAAGGATTTCATAACCCAAGAGTATCAAACCATTAAACTTGTCTCGTGTTTCCATGTATCACGACCCATGACCACTCCAGCATCCCAAACAGCAAGTTCCAACGACATGAACCTATAAGCCTGTAAGCATGCAGAAAAGTGTATCAGACAACGCTGGTGAGTTCAAAGTTTTGTTACCACGTTTTGTTACCAGATATCAGTTTAAAACATTTCAGAGATTTGATGTCATTAATAACTCGATTACCACAGATGGCTCCAGATTATTTGCCCTATTCCCCAATGCCTCTATCAAAGCAATGGTCAAGACTGGGGTCATTAGTTCACGTCCTCCCCGGTATGGTGTGAGGGTACCAAACCTAAATAGCGCTATTAACTAATACCCCATTGCCTCCCCGACAACAAATCGGTAGAAGGGACTTAAATGATAGATATGAGTGTATTAACCAACATCCCAGGTTTAACATTCCAGTCAAACCCAATTACCCGACATTCCTCCCTGGAACGTTTACCAGATGTCCTTCCCCGGGAAGCATGCTTGGAAAAAGAGCAGTGAACTCACCTTAGATTGCTCGATTTTACATTACCCGTTCCAAGTTAGTCAACCAAACCCTACCGTGGCTACCAAAGATAAACAGTTTCATAAACACATATCCGACTCACGTATTCAACGTACTCATTACACAAGAAGCATACAAGTAAGACACACGTCCTTATACGACTGTAATTGTTAATCATGCAATCCATTGTCCCTAACGTTTGTCGTAAAATCACATACCAAGTGCATGGGTTTCGTATGCAAATCAATCACTTACAATAGACGTATTTTCACAGATTGTGTTTTGCTGCTAAGATCACAGTTCATCACATAACAAGTATTCAATCGCACACAAGACCACATCCCATGGGCATAACGTATAATAGCATTCAATAGTTGAGTTTGTTATTCACACAGGTCGAATCAGGTGTCTCATTTTCAATCAGTATTATTATCATGCAACATGTAAATTCTATAAACACAACAGCCATCACCATACACATCATACACGGTTACACTATTCTGTCCATATGCTCAATTGCAGTATCTCCACGAAGAACTAGAATGTCGTTTCGGCGAAAGACCCTAATGGCGAAAGACTGTTTTTCACCGAGAATGCATGTGACGTAGGACCTTAATGTTTTGTCGAAGTCCGGTCAATGAAGGACCATGTCTTTGGTCGAGATGTCCTTCGTCGCTGCACATACAGTTAGTTACAGTTTTCCTTAATCCCAGCCACAACGCATGCTAACACTTTGACAGTTTCTCAAACAGATCAAGCATCGTAATTTAATCAGTTACTAAGTCAATCTATGTGAATCCTAATCATAACCAAAACATCAGTAACGATTAACACATGTTCATCATTCAGATCAAGTTCAACAATTTCACCAGTTATCATACTATTCATAACAACGATCTTATCAGTTCGAGCATCATGTTTCACTCTTGACACACCCCTAATCGTCATATGAATCACAGTCATGACCATGCATCTTAACAACAATCATAATCCTCTTTCAATTAAATCAATGAATCTGTTAACAGATGAATCAATACACTATCTCATCAGATACTACCTTAGTTGGTAGATTAACATTCAACTGTTCGAAACAATAATAAAACAAAACCTGTTTCTAGGTTTGAAATTGTAATAATGAAACCCTAGTTCATCGCTTGTAATCATAACAATCATGACATCCAGGTTACGACAACTATAAGGATAAAACACTAACCTAGATATCGAGGTGATTAGATTGCTTAAGACGCAAGAGGCTTTGAGATCCCCAGTTGCCATCACACAGGAAAGAGAGGGAACAATAGGGTTTGTGTTTACAGTTACGATTGTAAGAAGTTACATAATCTGAAAGGTGTGTGCCACAAGTGGGCCTGGGCCAAGGGTTTTGACGAAAGACCTTTTTCGTCGGGTAAGGTGGTGACGAAAAACTGTTTTTCGTCGAGGTTAGTTTATGACGAAGAACCGAAGAGTTTTAGTTATGAAACATGCACAATACAACCACACAATCAATACAGTAGTCATTTATCAAACGTGTAACTTTAATCAGTTATCAAACCGAGTTGTGAAACTAGTAACGTGTCGAGGAAAGACCTTGCAAACCCGGGTTGTCACATTATGTCCTTTCACAATAAAATACCGGCTGTTGGAAGTCAGTCATCTATGGACCACATGTTCCACAGGTGCCTAGTATTGAAGATCCCAAAGGCTTTGTGCCTAAAAGCCCTTAAAACTACTCAGAACAAGATTTTCAAAAAATTGAATTAGATGCAAAGGCTTTTAGCATAGTACCCTCAGCTCTTCCAAATGACATTTATGCTGGACTGTTACACTGTAACAGTGCCAAAGAGCTGTGGGATGCTCTAAAAGAACAGTTCGGTGGTACAGAAGAGGTGATTGAAAATAACAGGGAGGTTTTGAATCAACAGTATGAAACATTTTGCCATGTGAAAGGAGAATCACTAACACAACAGTTTGAATGTTTTAGTTGTCTCATTAGTGAATTGAAACTTGTTAATGTTGAACTTGCAAAATCAACTCTAAATAGTAGGTTTCTAAGGTCACTTCCTGAAAAATGGGACACAATTGCTTTTGTAACCAGAAATTCAGTTGGGTTCAAAGAGTTAACACTGACTCAACTTCATGGTCGACTCCTCACTTATGAGAGAGAGTTGAACCAGAAAAAGAAGTTACAAGAGTCCGGGAAGGTTGCTGATGACTACACATTTGGTAGCACAGCACTTCTTGGTCAAGAGGAATCTGGTATTAGTAAGGATCAGAGTTATGATCATTACATTGACATAACTGCTGGTGGAGCTTTTAACAACTCTGATTCTTACTCAACTAACTATGCTTTCACAGCTAGTACTGAAAACCAGAGTTCTGATAACCTATCCTTTGAACTCAATGATCTTCAGCATTTTGATCCCACTGATTTAGAGGAAATGGACATATTGCATCAACTAGCACTACTGAGTGTAAGAACCAACAAGTTTTATAAAAGAACAGGGAGAAAATTTCCAGGGTTACATGGGAACTTAAAACTTGGGTTGGATAAATCAAAGTTAAAGTGCTACAAGTGTAACAGGCTAGGACACTTTGCTAGAGAGTGTAGAAGTAACCAAAACAGTGGACCAATCATAACACACCCTAGCCCTAGACCTCAAAACACACAAAACACTGTGCACTATTACCAAAATACCCCTGCTGCTCATGTAAACACTGCACATTATGCACACCCTGTAACACTTGTTCCAGTACAATATGTTCAAACCACTGTTCCTCAAATACAGTATGTCCAAACCCCAGTTCCTCAGGTCCAAGTGCAACAACCTGCACAACATGTTGCACAAACATCTGCTCCAGCAGAGGCCAGACAGCAAAGCTTCTTTACCCAAGGCTTTGTTGATTGGAGTAGCATGCCTGATGAAAACTTTGCTCTACTGCTAAGAATGATTCTTCTGTTGATGAAATCTGTTTTGTAGCATTAGAGTCAATAGCTGAAGGGTTGGAAACTGGAGAAGGAGAATCTAGTACTGAAACAATGGATGAGATTGCTGAAGCAGTGGTTACTGCTGTTGTTGGTGAACATCTGATGGAGAAGGAAGTCAAAGCACTATTAGAGCCTCTTGCTGACCCATGGTGTAAGGAAGAAGAGAAAGAGAAAGAAAAAGAGAACAACAGTGCTTGTGAAAATGTTTGTGATTGTGCCATGATGGCTACAACTAAGGGAGCTTCTGCATGCTTAGATAGTCTTTGGTATGTAGATAGTGGAGGCTCCAGGCACATGACTAGATGTAGAGCCCTACTCAAGGAATTCAAAACTCATGAAGGGGGTGATATATCATTTGGTAATAATAGTAAGGGAAAGGTGTTGGGGTCTGGAACAGTTCAGTCTGGAAAAGTCAAGTTTGAAAATGTCAATATTATTGACAATCTAAAATTCAACCTCCTTAGTGTCTCACAAATGAGTGACAAATGTTATGGGTAATTCTTTACTAAGGAGAGTTGCAAGATTGTTGGACCAGAAATGGTCAAAAAGATTAAAGAAATAATAAAAACTGGAAAAAACTCAATTTGTTGCTCAAAGAAGTGGCAATGTTTATTTAGTTGATTTGTCAAAAGAGAGCCCTACGACTGATGCATGTCTGTTCTCAACTGCCTCTAACAAAGAGACAGAACTATGGCACAAAAGATTGGGGCACACAAATCTCAAGACAATCACTGCTTTGTCAAAACAAGGCCTTGTAAGAGGTCTTCCACAAAAATTGCTCACCTGTCCTGAGCATTGTGTTTCCTGTTTAAAAGGTAAACAACATAAAAGCTCATTTAAGTCCATTGAAGAGTCCAAAACAACCAAGTGTTTGCAAATGCTGCACATGGACTTGTTTGGCCCAGTAAAAATCATGAGCTTGAAAAAGAAGAGATATTGTTTGGTAATTGTAGATGATTTTTCTAGGTTTACATGGACTTATTTCTTACATTCTAAAGATGAGACTGCAGGCATTTTGCAAGATTTTGTCAAACAGGTTGAAAAGCAATTTGACCTGCCAGTAAAAGTCTTTAGGAGTGACAATAGCACAGAATTCAGAAATAGGGAGTTGGATGAGTTTTGTGTGTCAAAAGGGATTGTAAGGCAGTACAACATCCCAAGAACACCAGAGCAAAATGGGGTGGTTGAAAGGAAAAACTGAACCTTGATTGAGGCTGCCAGAACCATGCTTGCAGATTCAGGTTTGCCATTAACATTCTGGGCAGAGGCTGTAAACACTGCCTGCTATGTCCAGAACAAAGTTTTGATCAACTCCAGGCATCAAAAGACTACCTATGAAATTCTGTATAAAATTAAACCACTGATCTCATACTTTAAAGTCTTTGGCTGCCCATGTTTCATTTTAAACTTAAAAGATTCAATTTCAAAATTTACAGCCAAAGTAGATTGTGGTTATCATCTGGGATACTCAACCACTGCCAAGGCCTACAAAGTGTTTAACACAAGGACTAGGTGTGTGGAAGAGAGTTTGAATGTTAAGTCAATGAACTTTCATCTCTGAAAATCCCAGCAAATCCTGCTGAATTGTTTTGATTATTGTAATTTGATACAATCATTCGACTCAATGGAAAACATGTTTGCTTAAACTTTTCTTCCGTGATTGTGTTTATAAAGTTTGCTTGATTATTTCCGCTGCAATTACTATATCTCTGTTCTACCACTTTACATCAATTAATTCAAACAAACACAATCTAAAGAAACTCAGATCCTAACAAGAACGTACCGGCAATCACATCTGGAATCATCTTGGCTTCCTCAGCTGTCAGAACAAACGCTCTGGCATTCTTCTTAGGCGCTTCAGTTGTTTTAGTCTTGTTGGTTGTGGTTAGAGCTAGTTTCGGACAGTTTGGTTTGATGTGACCAGTCTCTCCAAAATTGAAGCATATCTTATTACTAGGTTTCTTCCAACAATCTTCTTCCTTTTGTCCAGATATTTTGCAAAAGTTGCAGTATATAGAGTATCTTCCAGAATGCTTTCTTTTGCAATACCTATAGTAGGGTGCAGAAGAACCTGTTCCTTTTCCTCGGTATGAATTACTAGAACGAAATTCCTGTGTAAGCTTTTGAGCTAAGTTCTTTCTTTGGTTTTCCTCTTGTGTACGTACCAGTTCGTCAGTCAGGGTATTGGCTAGTTCTACTGTTTCTTCTATGGTTTGTGGTCTAGCTGCCTTAACAATGTGTCTAATCTCAGTAATTAATCCCCAAACATAGCGGTAGATTAATACTGGTTCAGGTGAAGCTATGGTTGGCACGATCCTATCGTATTCGAAGAATATGGTAGTGTAACCTTTACAGTCTATTCCAGTCATTCTAAGATTTAGGAACTTTTTGGCAATTTGTTCCTTCTCATTAGAGGGACAAAATTTTCTTTCAACCATTTCCTTAAAGTTGATCCATTCCATATTATAAACTCTCTCACTTACCCTAGACTGGAGAATAGTATTCCACCATTCTAAAGCTGCATTTTTGAAAAGATTAGAAGCAAACATAATCCTATCTTCATCTGCACATTTACTTATTTTTATGACTGCTTATGTGTTTTCTATCCAAATGTAAGGCTACAATGGCTCCTTCATTGCCTAAGAATTCTATTGGTTTGCAGGACAAGGATTCTTTATAAGAACAACCATAAGAGACGGGTCTTCTTCTTTTAGGAATTGGAGCTTGGACGATAGGTCCGTTATCGTTCACACTGTG
Organism: Helianthus tuberosus; assembly: GCA_030545235.1. Lineage (NCBI taxonomy): Eukaryota > Viridiplantae > Streptophyta > Magnoliopsida > Asterales > Asteraceae > Helianthus > Helianthus tuberosus. The sequence goes on along the minus strand of CM060418.1, from coordinate 91,073,961 downwards.
ACTTGGTTCAGTGTGTTGACGTTTACTTCCATTTGCAGATTTATTATTTTCTGCTTCTTTAACAGTCTTAATAATAAAAGGCATAGCATCTATAATTCCTTGTGCTACTATATGTTGGATGGAACTGTTATCTATTTGGTTTTCGTTATTCTCATTATTCTAGTTTTCCTGATTTACTTCGTTGTCCATCTGAATATTTAGCAAGTATTAATTATCACATAATGAATTTAATACAATTACTTATGCACAATCACAAAAATAATTTGGTCAAAAACGTCGATCATTGCGACTTTTACTCTTTTCTATATATATGTGTCAATTACAAACTACAATTGGAAATCAAATACACTAGTAGCTATGCATCCGTATCTATTTTAGTCTATCTATAGATTTTTTTAATCATAATACAAAATTTACATATATATCTAGGTATTTTCTAAGTGCCGTTTATCCAGTACTGCATGTCTTGCTCATCATATTTCCAAACTAGTTTTTCCCCTATCTGTCGGATTCTATTCCCCTCATTCACTAAATCTTCTCCATACTGATGGAGTTCCTACTCCTGTTTTCGACTCATTGGTGGGTTTAATGGTTCAGGATGAGGTATGGGTTCCTCGTAAGGGTCTGCGCTATTCATTTCGAAAAATGTTCTATCATTATCCTGCCACGGATCGCGTTCTAAAGGCATTGGTTCATTGGCAGTATATAGAGTAGAGTATGACCTATTGTCGTCAAACCATGGATCATATTGTAAAGGTTGTGGAGTTGGGATTCTAGGTAACTCGTTGGGGTCAAATGCATGTATTGGGAATTGGTTTGCTTGGTTGGGTTCTAGCATTGGTTGGTCTGGGAATAAAGGTAAAAGTGGTGGTTCGGCTATTTGATTTTGGTTAGTTTCTACTGCTGTAGTGGCTAGCATATGGTATTTGGCCAGTTGTCTATCTAGTTCTTCTTCCCAAGGTGGCCTATTGACTGTTTCCTGAGTTTGTGCATTTGCCTCCCTATTAGCTCTGACTATAGCTCTGTGCTGTTGTTACTTTTTCATTCTCTTTCTTCTCTCATGTGCTCCTCTATTAAACCAACCTCTCTGTACCTTAAATATAAATATCCCTTCCTCAGTATCGGATGTGTATCCTGAGGGATTAGGTTGAGATGATGTTCCCTCATCTTTTGGTGAACTATCTAAATGACGGGAGCGGGCGCCGCGAGCTCAGATGGGTGTAAACTAACAAATAGTCAAATAACACAAAATAATATTTACACATAAATTATTTCCTAACACATAAATTAAAATTTAAGTGTCAGCAGAACACTTATTTGGCTTAAATAAGTGGCTGTAGGTCTAATACCACTCTCTGTCACAGCCCCTGACCCCTATCCCGGGAGCGGGCGCCGCGAGCTCAGATGGGTGGTATCGGTGTTTATTAATTTGGCAGCGGAATACATCAGGACCGTAGTTAGGAAATATTTTGATCATAGTAAAACACCAAACTTTTATAATAATAACTCTTTGGGATAAAAACCCAAGTTCATTTGACAATACATTTGTAGGGGTAAACCCTAATTATTGAAAACAAAAACTCCTTTTTATTTAGGTAACTTTTATAGCCACTTTTCCAAGCCTTTAGTGCTCTCCAGCTAGCTTCTATTGGCTTTCACATTTTGTTACCTGAAACGCGTTTTAAAAACATTTTATCAGCAAGAAATACTGGCGAGTACATCCCAGTTTAATCAAAACAACTTTTATAATTTCACAGTACTGAGAGCGATTACAATGTTTATATGTGACATTCTAGGTTTTCCGAGCAAACACCTTGTAATCACTTAGCGTATATGTATATCATTATTAAATGGAAGTTGTTATTTCTATGTGCTATGTGTCGATAACGTGTATGTAATATATATATATTGTGTGTATAAGGATACTTGTGGACCGAAACCATGACTCGAGGCCACCCGGTCTCGAGTAAACGGTGTAACAATGGGCCGGTTGGGCCGTAACCTTAACCCACCCGAAACCTTCTATTTAAACCTAAAACCCTCACACACACTCCTCTTTTACACTCTCCCACTTCATCCTCACTCACTCTCTCTAGAAAACCCTAGCAATCTAGCTCACCAAATCTCTCTTGCTTTCTCTCGGATTCAAACCGGAAGCATCAAGGTATCCGGATCGGCTCGGGATCATCGCATCGGACACTCCTTTCTTCGCCTCATACACTCATTCACAACCAAAACAAGTTCCGGTTAGTGTCTCACATTGCTAGATATTGTGATGCTTGGTTGATAAATGATATGCATGCCTAGTTTAAATGTCTCTTTGTATGATTTGCATGATTTAGTTGGTTAGAAATGACTAAATGATATAGATAATTGTTTTGAACCAATGGTTGTATGTTATGTTGTAAATATGTTTAGATGAATGATAAAGAATGAATATTAGCCATGTTGATGATGATTATGTGCTAAAGCTAGGGCCGAAGATGATGCCTACATTATGTTTTGACTTAGGATGAATATAGGATGAATATGCATGAATATTTGATGAACTATTTGAATGTTGATATGAATATTTGATGAACTATTTGAATGTTGATATGAATATTTGAAAACAGTGGGTTTGATCCATTTTCATTTCATATTAGACAAAGAAACATGTTAATGCAATATAGTTGGTTAGTACAAAATCTCATGAAAACAGAATTCTATTGGATAGTACATTGCAACAGGTTCTAGAAGGATTCTTGTGCACGTATCCAAGGTTGCGACTCGAAACCCCCAGTTGCGACTCGTAACCAAAACATGACAACTCGAGACCGCCCGGTTGCGACTCGTAACCAAAACATGACAACTCGAGACCACGGCGGTTGCGACTCGCAACCAAGACATGACAAGTCGAAACCTCCGGTTGCGACTCGAAACTGTGTGTCCTCGAGTCGAGACCTCCTGGTCTCGACTGGGCTGCTTGTCTCCGTTATTGGGCCCAAAATGCGTGGACTGTGCATACCGTTCTATTTGTTTTCTGTGATGCTGTTAACCGTTAATGTGATCTGATAGGCCCAATAACACTTATGATTTGTATGGTAGTTGTTGATGTTCACTGTTTAACTGCTTCGTATTAGAATAGGCCCGATAACTTGCTGGATGATCATGTGTTATGTATGATATGTGCTAGTTATGTGTAGATTATACGTGAATACTTGTACCCCAACTTGACCTATATTGGTAACCATGCTAGGACGTGGTGACCAACGTGATCGACCGGGTAATTAACCTGCCGAGCAACCCAAGGTGAGTTCACAACCTAAAGCATGTATTCCCGGTGGTTTGGGAAACGGAACTAAAAACAACACTATCCCCTTATGAGGGATACAACTTACTTTTCTTCCCTTGTTATTGGGAACCTTTTAGTTAATTACTGTTTATACGGATTGCAACAAACGGCACTAAACGAAACTCTATCACTTAAAGTCCCTACTACATAATACCGATTAGTCGCCGGGGCCAGGCGAACGGGTTATTAGTTGATAGCGCTATTTAGGTCTTACCAACCTCACACCGTGCCAAGGTATGGGATCGGTCGTGAACTAATGTACTCAGGCATCCGTCAATGATGATAGAACATTGACATCGGGGCACTTTGCGGATACGCAACGGTCACCTAGTGTTCGGTATTGGAAAAACAGTTTAGTCGCTAACTTTTGGGGTAGCTCCCCATGGCATGTATAAACGGATAAATTAACTGGTGAAACAAGTTTTTGGTAATTAAAACTGGACAACTAGTGAACTCACTCAGCATTATTGTTGACCCCTTACTGCATGCTTTGCAGGTAACCAGTGACTGAGGAGCTGCTGCTTGGGGGATGTGTAGTGTTCGTCTACCCCTGTGTTGGGTGTTAAATAAACATGAACTATGAACCATGTTTAAGACTGTTTTACTTATGCTTCCACTACTTACTACTATTTGAACTTAAAACTTTAAACTCTGAACTTGATATTTGCTAATCGTATGGTTAGTAGGTATTACTTTGGTTATTAATTCAATTATTCAGTATAATTGGTGGCTGGATCCTGGTCGGTCACGCCTCCAAGCGGACGGTACTCCGCATGTGGATTTTTGGGGGTGTGACATTATATCTACACAATTACTCATTCAGTATTATCCACATAAGACTTGTGGGTCATATTACTCATTGGCTAACTCGTTGTCCAATGGTAACGTCTTTCACATTTTGTATACAAAACCCTAACATACCGGCAGTAATTGTAGAATACATAGACTCAATCACTGTTAATTATATCATAAAACATTTGAGGTTTTGTAAAAACAGTTTACAAAAAGAGTTTATAAAAGCGGAATGACTCACATTGTAGACTTAAGTAAACTAAAGCTTCCTGGGAATCTCCTGGTTATTATCTATTAAAATTAAACAATGCACACGTGTTAGTAAAATAACCCAAATCACATTAACCGTACAACTCGAGACAAAACTCCACTGACAGAGTCAGGCAGAGCCTTGACATGCATTACGGAATCCTAGATCAATCTGGTGTAACACGAGACATAATTCCAACGACTGACTCGGGCAGAGCCGACAGGCGTTACGAAATCCTAAATCGATCGTGTAGGGTAATAGCAGGGTTATAATACTTACAACAAGGCAGAGCTTCACTTTATAGTGGGTATTATGCCCGGGTATTATAATTGCTATTCAGAAGTTGAGAGGAAATTTTAGAATTTGAACGAGTTGAAATGAAGCTGATCGATCCAATTTATAGGGCTGAACTAGGGCGGCACGTGGCCCGTGTAAGAATAAGCTACGGCCTTCGCGGCCCGCAACAAGGTTGGGCTAGGCTCTAGCCTTGTCGAATCAGGGGTATAGCCTTGCCGACTCACCTGCCACGTGGCGGTGTTACTTAACCGGCACACAAGGCTAGTCACAGCCCGCGACTTCATGAGGCTACGGGAGTCGCACCCCGCGAGCGACTCATGAACTTTGTTTTTCTTGAATTTAATAAGTATAGGGTTATTTCGGGTCCGTTTCTCACGTACGGGATATATTTTAAGATATCTAGGGTCACGTTTAAGGGTTCTAGGAGGGTTGTTATATCCTCCCCACCTTGTTTTAGATCTCGTCCTCGAGGTCTACTGGAACAGGTGTGGGTATTTCCTTTGCATCTCTGATTTGAGTTCCCAAGTGTATTCTGGTCCTGATGCAGTTTCGCGTGCAATCAAATGGCTCAAGAACGCTTGATTAATCAAAGACGATAAATTGAACCAATTATTCCAAGAACATAGTTATTTTCATTTAATAATAGTAAAAAAACTGAGTAAACAATAAACCCTAGATCCCATTTTATAGTTGGGTATTACAATTCAAACAGGAAACTAAATAACAAAATATTAGGAAATTAAAATTCAAATGAATATAAAATAATATCTGATATCCCTGCATCATACTCTCCCTCTTCGAAAAAAACTCGTCCTCGAGTTTTGCTTCGAACCAAACCCACCTGGGTCAAAAGGAACATCAACCCGATTCCAATTTTTTATTATCACGACCCGCATAAAAAATTCAACCTCACGAAGCATCTCGCCCGACTTTAAATTTGTACCACCTGGGTCGAATGGAGCATTGGAGTGTCTCCTGTCCACTCATGTCATTGACTTATAATAAAAGGTTGGCTCACTAAACTTGAGTTGGATGGACCCGAAACGAATAGAAGCCCCCAATGTTGAAGCTCGAGAATAAACAGGCCCACTATTCCCTTTTGTTGATACTATGCACAAGATAATATGGAGTCTCTCATTAGAATTAAACTTGTCATTAGCTTTTTCATGCATAAAATTATTCTCTTCATGCATTCCACGTGTAGAATGGCTATGACTCATGCAACCTCCGAACTTGGTAAAGTCCACCACATATTGTATAGCCCCAATACCTCCATACTTTAAATTATCAATATATCTATCTTTTTTAAACAACCCAACATTTGAAAGTATTATATTAATTCTATTAGTTTCGGAAGGTTTATCCCTATGTTTGGTAAGTAAGATATTACCTTCCTTTTGCACTTTTCAATTAATAAATGATCCCAAAGTCTGCAACTTCCCCGTGATTATTGGCTTATTTATTGGAATCTCCGTCATCACCGATTCTTCACCCGTAGCCACCACGTTTTGGGATTCACCACCACCAACCGCCCCCTTGCCCCTAATACTCACCACATCACCACTGTTTTCTACCGTTGTAACACCAACCTTACGACTTTTGAAACCCGATTCATCTCCCAATAAGTTTCTATCACCACCAGTAACCCAAGAATACCATTCCTCGTCCTCGTATTCATCATACACGGGAGATGACAGATAGATAACACTACAATTTCTAGGATACTCCTCCTTCTCACAGTTCTCATCCCGGATGAAAGCCTCTGAGTCGGTTTCCTAAAACTTGTAACCATCGCAGTCTTCAGGATGCTCCTCCTTCCCAACGATCTCATCCCAGATGACATCCTTTGAGTCAGTTTCCTGGATCTTATGATCTTGCGAATCGAACACGATTTTATTGTTGCCTCAGTCGGTGATTCGACAAGTAAAAACGTAGTTCGCTTCACGTAGAGCCATTTGAATAACCAAAGCTCTGATACCAAATGATGCAGTTTCGCGTGCAATCAAATGGCTCAAGAACGATTGATTAATCAAAGACGATAAATTGAACCAATGGTTCCAAGAACATAGTTTTTTTCATTTAATAATAATAATCAAAAACTGAGTAAACAATAAACCCTAGATCCCATTTTATAGTTGGGCATTACAATTCAAATAGGAAACTAAATAACAAAATATTAGGAAATTAAAAATCAAATAAATATAAAATAATATCTGATATCCCTGCAACTGGTCCTCTCTTGGAATCCCATTTCACTTTGACCAGAACTAGTCTCTTGTGTTTGAGGTTCTTGATCTTTCTATCTTCAATCTGAACGGGTTTCTAGATAAACTTAAGATTCTCATACCTCTGTGTCCTTAAGAGGTATCACTAACGATTCATCTGCTAAACACTTTTTGAGATTACATACATGAAACACATCATGTATTCCTGCCATTTCCTCTGGCAGTTGTAGCTGATAGGCTACAAGTCCTATTCTTCTAATAATCTCAAAAGGTCCAACATACCTGGGGCTTAGCTTTCCCCTTTTAATGAATCTGACTACTCCTTTCCATGGAGAAATGTTTAACAATACTTTATCTCCTACTTGAAATTCTAAAGGTTTTCGTCTGTTGTCTGCATAAGTCTTTTGACGATCTCGTGCTGCTTTTAGTCTTTCCTTGACTTGAATTATCTTATCTGTCGTTTCTTGCACTATCTCTGGTCCAGATAATTGCTTCTCTCCAATTTCTGCCCAACAGACTGGAGTTCTGCACTTTCATCCATAAAGTGCCTCAAATGGTTCAGCATTAATGCTAGTATGGTAGTTGTTATTGTAGGAAAATTCTATTAATGGTAAATGGTCGTCCAATTTCCTCTGAAATCAATTACATAGGCTCTAAGCATATCTTCCATCATCTGAATTGCCCTTTCGCTTTGTCCGTCCGTCTGTGGATGATAAGCTATGCTTAGATTTAACCTGGTTCCCATTGCTTTTTGGAAACTTGTCCAAAAATGAGAAGTGAAACAACTATCTCTATCAGATACGATAGATAAAGGAATTTCATGTAATGAAACTATTCATTTACATAAAGTTTGGCTAACTGTTCCATACTGACAGTTTCTGTCATTGGTAAGAAATGAGCAGATTTGGTCAATCTGTCTACAATCACCCAGATTGTATCATTTCCTTTTCTTGTTTTGGGTAATTTGGTAACAAAACCCATTTTTATCAATTCCTATTTCCATATTGGCATTTCTAACTGTTGCAATAATTATGAGGGTTTCTGATGTTTAACTTTAACTTATGAACAAGTTAGACATTTAGCAACGTAGTTTGCTATATTTTTTTTTCATTCCTATCCACCATAAATTCTTTCTTAGATCTTGATATATCTTATCACTTCTGGGGTGTATCATATACTTAGACTTATGAGCTTCTTCTAGAATTCTGTGGCGTAGGTTTCCTTGTTTAGGTATCCACATCCTTTTCTTATGGAACTTCCAAATTCAATCGGTTCCTTGTTCTAATTCCTTGATCATTCCTTTTAATTTTTCAGCATCGTCCTTGATTGCTGATTCCTGTACTTCTCTAATTTGGTCATTTAAATCTACTTGTAGGTTTAATCTAAGAGAACATACTTGTTTCGGCTTTTCATGATACTTTCGACTTAAAGCATCAGCTACTACATTAGCTTTTCCAGCTTGATACTGGATATCATAACCATAATCGCTAAGATTTTCCATCCAGCGTCTCTTTCTCATATTTAATTCTTTTTGCCCAAAAATATACCTTAAACTCTTATGATCAGTGAAGACCACAAATTTATTTCCATATAAATAGTGTCTCCAAATCTTAAGGGCAAAAACTATGGCTCCTAATTCTAGATCATGGGTTGTGTAATTCTCTTCATGTTTCTTAAGTTGTCTAGAGGCATAAGCTATAACCTTTTGACATTGTATCAACACACATCCATATCCTAACTTAGACGCATCACAATAGACTATAAAGTCTTCAGTGCCTTCTGGTAATGCGAGTATGGGTGCGTTGGTTAACCTTTACTTAAGAATTCTAAAAGCTTCTACCTGTTTTGGTCCCCATTCAAACTTAACTGTTTTGCAGGTCAGTTTAGTTAATGGAATGGCTATTCTAGAGAAATCTCGGATAAACCGTCTATAATATCCTGCCAGTCCAAGAAAACTTCGTACTTCTGTTGGTGATTCAGGGACTTTCCACTTAGTAATCACCTCGATTTTTGTGGGATCCACATGAATTCCTTCATGATTAAGTAGATGTCCAAGGAATTGCACTTCTTGTAACCAAAATTCACATTATGAGAATTTAGCATAAAGCTTTTCTTTTCTCAATAATGTCAGAAGTGTATGCAGATGCGCTGCATGCTTCTCTTTACTCTTAGAGTAAATTAGAATATCATCTATAAAGACAATTATGAATTTATCTAGGTATGGTTTACATATCCTGTTCATCATGTCCATAAATGCGGCTGGGGCATTGGTTAAACCAAATGGCATGACGGTAAATTCATAATGACCATACCTAGTTCTGAAAGCAGTTTTAGGAATATCCTCTTCCTGTACTTTCAGTTGATGATATCCTGGGCGTAAGTCGATCTTAAAAAAGAATCGAGCTCCTTAAAGTTGATCGAACAGATCATCGATTCTCGGTAGTGGGTACCGATTCTTAATCGTGACTTTGTTCAAATCTTCGGTAATCAATGCACATACGCATCGATCCGTCTTTCTTCTTAACGAACAACACTGGTGCTCCCCACGTTGATGAACTTGGTTGTATAAAACCTTTGTCAAGAAGTTCGTTCAATTGTTTCTTCAGTTCCTGCATCTCCGTTGGTGTTAATCGATATGGTGCTTTGGCAATTGGTGCCGTTCCTGGTATTAGGTGAATTCTAAATCAAACCTCTCTATCAGGCGGTAATCCAAGTAACTCTTTTGGAAAAACGTCTGAGAATTTTGATATTACAGGAATATCTTCTAATTCTTTTCCTTTAGTATTAATGATTACAGAAATCATATATACTATTCCTCCCTTCCTTTTATAACTTAAAGCTTTCATCACAGAGATGAATTTTGTCGATCTGGTTGGCTTATCTCCCTTAATTGTGATCTTTTTACCATTTGATGTACTTACTTATACTGACTTTTGATCACATAAAATACTAGCACGATTGGCTACCAACCAATCCATTCCTAATACAACATCGAATCCAGCCAGATTCATTGGGTAAAGGTTAGCAAAGAATTGATGGTTCAGGGTTTCTATTCTTGCTCCCTACAAGATTTCACTTATCTTAATGGATTCTCCATTTGCTGTCTCTACCAGACAATCTTGTTGAAGTATGGCTAAGGGTTGGTCAAGAAGTTTGTAGAAAGAAGTATTGATAAAACTTTGGTTTACACCAGAGTCAAACAATACTTTGGAAAATATGTTATTAACTAAGAACATACCGGCAATCACATCTGGAATCATCTTGGCTTCCTCAGCTGTCTGAACAAATGCTCTGGCATTCTTCTTAGGTGCTTTAGTTGTCTTAGTCTTGTTGGTTGTGGCTAGAGCTAGTTTCAGACAGTTCGGTTTGATGTGCCCAGTCTCTCTACAATTGAAGCATATCTTATTACTAGGTTTCTTCATACAGTCTTCTTCCTTGTGTCCAGATATTTTGCAAAAGTTGCAGTATATAGAGCATCTTCCAGAATGCTTTCTTTTGCAATACCTACAGTAGGGTGCAGAAGAACCTGTTCCTTTTCCTCGGTATGAATTACTAGAACGAAATTCCTATGTAAGCTTTTGAGCTAAGTTCTTTCTCTGGTTTTCCTCTTGTGTACGTACCAGTTCGTCAGTCAGGGTATTGGCTAGTTCTATGTTTCTTCTATGGTTTGTGGTCTAGCTGCCTTGCCTATGTGTCTAATCTCACTAATTAATCCCCAAACATAACGGTAGATTAATACTGGTTCAGGTGAAGCTAAGGTTGGCACGATCCTAGCATATTCGAAGAATATGGTAGTGTAACCTTTGAAGTCTATTCCAGTCATTCTAAGATTTAGGAACTTATTGGCGATTTGTTCCTTCTCATTAGGAGGACATAATTTTCTTTCAACCATTTCTTTAAAGTTGATCCATTCCATATTATAAACTCTGTCACTTCCCCTAGACTGGAGAATAGTATTCCACCATTCTAAGGCTGCATTTTTTAAAAGATTAGAAGCAAACATAATCTTATCTTCATCTGCACATTTACTTATTTTTATGACTGCTTCTGTCTTTTCTATCCAAACGTATGGCTGTAATGGCTCCTTCATTGCCTGAGAATTCTAGTGGTTTGCAGGCCAAGAATTCTTTATAAGAACAACCGTAAGAGACGGTTCTTCTTCTTTTAGGAATTGGAGCTTGGACGATAGGTCCGTTATCGTTCACACTATGACTTGGTTCAGTGTGTTGATGTTTACTTCCATTTGCAGATTTATTATTTTCTGCTTCTTTAACAGTCTTGATAATATAAGTCATAGCATCTATAATTCCTTGTGCTACTATATGTTAGATGGCACTGTTATCTATTTGGTTTTCGTTATTCTCATTATTCTGGTTTTCCTGATTTACTTCGTTGTCCATCTGAATATTTAGCAAGTATTAATTATCACAGAATGAATTTAATACAATTACTTATACACAATCACACAAACAATTTGGTCAAAAACGTCGACCATTGCGACTTTTACTCTTTTCTATACATATGCGTCAATTACAAACTACAAATGGAAATCAAATACACTAGTAGCTATGCATCCGTATCTATTTTAGTCTATCTATAGATTTTTTAAATCAGAATACAAAATTTACACATATATCTATGTATTTTCTAAGTGCCGTTTATCCAATACTGCATGTCTCGCTCATCATATTTCCAAACTAGTTTTCCCCTATCTGTCGAATTCTATTCCCCTCATTCACTAAATCTTCTCCATACTGATGGAGTTCCTGCACCTGTTTTTGACTCATTGGTGGGTCTAATGGTTCAGGATGAGGTATGGGTTCCTCGTAAGGGTCTGCGCTATTCATTTCGAAAAATGTTCTATCATTATCCTGTCATGGATCATGTTCTAAAGGCATTGGTTCATTGGGAGTATATAGAGTAGAGTATGACCTATTGTCGTCAAACCATGGATCATATTGTAAAGGTTGTGGAGTTGGGATTCTAGGTAACTCGTTGGGGTCAAATGCAGGTATTGGGAATTGGTTTACATGGTTGGGTTCTAGCATTGGTTGGTCTGGGAATAAAGGTAACAGTGGCGGTTTGGCTTTTTGATCTTGGTTAGCGTCTACTGCTGTAGTGGCTAGCATATGGAAATTGGCCAGTTGTCTATCTAGTTCTTCTTCCCAAGGTGGCCTATTAACTGTTTCCTGAGTTTGTGCATTTGCCTCCCTATTAGCTCTGACTATAGCTCTCTGCTGTTGTAACTTTTTCATTCTCTTTCTTCTCTCATGTGCTCCTCTATTAAACCAACCTCTCTTTTTAGTAGTAAAGGGTTCCTCAGACTGTGCTTAAATATAAATATCCATCCCTCAGTATCGGCTGAGTGTCCTGGGGGATTAGGTTGAGATGATGTTCCCTCATCCTTTGGTGAACTATCTAAATGACGATAAGCGTCCGAAATTCCTTGCTCACTCATACTGTAAATTAACAAATGGTCAAATAGCATAAAATAATATTTACACATAAATTATTTCCTAACACAGAAATTAAAATTTAAGTGTCAGCAAAACCCTTCTTTGGCTTAAACCAGTGGCTGTAGCTCTGATACCACTCTCTGTCGTAGCCCCCGACCCCTATCCCGGGAGCGGGCGCCGCGAACTCAGATGGGTGGTATCGGTGTTTATTAATTTGGCAGCGGAATACATCAGGACCGTAGTTAGGAAATATTTTGATCAGAGTAAAACACCAAACTTTTATAATAATAAATCTTTGGGATAAAAACCCAAGTTCATTTGATAATACATTTGTAGGGGTAAACCCTAATTATTGAAAACAAAAACTCCTTTTTATTTAGGTAACTTTTATAGCCACTTTTCCAAGCATTCAGTGCTCTCCACCTGGCTTCTATTGGCTTTCACATTTTGTTACCTGAAACGCGTTTTAAAACATTTTATCAGCAAGAAATACTGGCGAGTGCATCCCAGTTTAATCAAAACAACTTTTATAATTTCATAGTACTGAGAGCGATTACAATATTTATATCTACACAATTACTTATTCAGTACTATCCACACCAGACTTGTGGGTCATATTACTCATTGGCTAACTCGTTGTCCAATGGTAGCGTCTTTCACATTTTGTATACAAAACCCAAACATACCGACAGTAATTGTAGAATACATAGACTCAATCACTGTTAATTATATCTTAAAACATTTGAGGTTTTGTAAAAACAGTTTACAAAAAGAGTTTATAAAAGGGGAATGACTCACATTGTAGATTTAAGTAAACTAAAGCTTCCTGGGAATCTCCTTGTTATTATCTATTAAAATTAAACAATGCACACATGTTAGTAAAATAACCCAAATCACATTAACCATACAACTGGAGACAGAATTCCAATGACCGAGTCAGGCAGAGCCTTGACATGCATTACGAAATCCTAAATCAATCGAGTGTAACACGAGACAGAACTCCTGGGAATCTCCTGGTTATGTATGTATGTATGTATGTATGTATGTATGTATGTATGTATGTATGTATGTATGTATGTATGTATGTATGTATGTATGTATGTATGTATGTATGTATGTATGTATGTGCACACCCCGACCACGTGTAACATACAAAACGTGGCGGAAACGTCGGGGAGTGTTGTAACAGAATTAATTGTTTCATAACCATGGTATTCAAAGTTGTATTTTAATTATTAAACAGGAGTGTTACATTGTCTTAAATAGGAAATACAGAGTTTATAACATAATTAAACAAGTCTATCTCCATTTTTAGTCTCTAAGGCACAGGTCCGCCCTAGTGTCATGATCACCATCCTACGGAAAAGCTCCTGAAAACACATGTGAAAATAGGTACGTCAGCATAAAAATGCCTGTGAGATACATAGGTTTTGTGAAAATAGGATTCATGACTTGTGTTTAAGAAAATGTTTAGTCATGAACCTTGTAATTTGCTTTGTCTTGTAAATCATTTGAAAAACGATAAGATCAGTTGATATGTATAAATAAATGTAAGGTTAAATGAATATCCATGTAAAATGAGTTGTATAAGATAAATTGTTTTGTAAATCAATGTCTTGTGAAAAATATGTTATTTGTATAAAATGTAATATGTCTATACTGAAATGATTTAAATAACGTTACGCTATGTAATATTATACAAACACTTATATATAGGAAGTACCAGCGGCGTATCCACCATGTTTGTATCAAATTACACACGCCTCGTTACTCAAATCACTTACCCAAACAACCACCAATGTAACTTGTTCATGTACAAACCAATTGTCAAGTGTTATTGTGTAAACCATATCAAAATGTCTATGTCCAATGTAAACCACCAAATGTGTATATCAATGTCAAAATGTTTATGTTCAATGTAGATCATGTAATGTGTAACCAAAATGTCATGTATGGTAAGTGAAATATATCAGCTAAACCATATGTAAAATGCACAAAACAAGGTATTGAAGTAAAACATAGTTTAAATCAAAGTTATGTTTTGTGTAATAAATGCATGCTTTACTGATACAAACATCTATGCGGTAAATGCATACATCCAAGCCTTGAGACTGTGGCGATAAACCCTTAAAGAAATTAAAGGTTTATCTAAATTATGTATATCGAATTCGGTCATTCCTTTCATCCCCATACCCAGGATGTCCGGAACGGGAGTTGTCAATTCCTATGGTACCACTACCTACTAACGAACGACATGATCGGTGTTAATGAATGTATTGTTCCATTGTAAACAAACCAAATGTCATACAAAAAATGTAAGCATGTGAAAACGATGCACTAAGTATGTAATCAAATGAACATACGTAGCGTGAAATGTAATGTAAAATGATGTACTAAGTAATGCACACAATGGGCACACCTAGCATGAAATGTAATGTAAAACGATGTACTAAGTAATGCACACAATGGGCACACCTAGCATGAAATGTAATGTAAAACGATGTACTAAGTAATGCACACAATGGGCACACCAAGCATGAAATGTAATGTAAAACGATGTACTATAATGTACTAACGAACATAGCAGGTATATGATGTGAAAACAGGAAAGCATGAAAGTAACAAGTAGGCACATGTGTTCCACCCCAAAATAGTTTGGAAAACAGTAAAAGAGGGGTCTATGTACTCACTTGATATTACTCAGTAGTCCTGGAGTGACAACCAAACAATGATAAAGATCACGGAATCAAACGGCACCTAATATAGGTAACTATGTTAATAACCGGACCTAAATCGGATGATCGGGTAGCATGAGGGTTCTGTAACACCTGTGCCTCCACGGCCATCAAACAAATATGGAACCAATGAAATATTATATTTCATACCTGAGATTTGTAAAAAAATATGTGTATCATTTGCACATATAAATTCTTGTTCGATTTCAAACTCTATATCGCTTTCTGGAAGGTTATATGCGCACCGATGCGTAGATATAACCAGTTTAATGCAACAAATACTCTGTAACATCAACATATACTTAACATACCTTAAATAACCTTTACATAACTTAGAAATAAGTTTTGAAGGCTTTGGTATGGCAAAAACAAGTTATTTCGCTTACAGGGACTAAACTTGACAAACTACGAAAGTATGCCAATTTGAACTGTAACGAACATTCTGGAACATGACCATAAGTTAAACACACCTTAAATATCCTTTACATAGCTTAGAAATAGGCTTTAAGGGGTTCGGTGCGCTAAAATAAACTTTTGGGTCATTCAGGGACTAAAAGTGTCAAAAAGTGCACAAGTTTGCACTTTTGCGCATAACTCACGTTCTGAATACATCCGGACATCCAAAAATTTATGTAAGCACTATAATATTTTATTTTAGTGTTTAGCATGAGAAAAATCCGTTCGTTGCGTCATTTGGATCATTTTTCGCGCTTGTGCGCATTCCATCGTAATTAAACGAACATCGCGTTCGTACGACCAAAGGAACTGACATCGGACATATTTTTGAACATGTTTCATGCCCACAATGTTTAGGCATCCTTGTGGAGCCTTGAAAATGATTTAACGAGCCTTAAACACGTCGGAAATGGCCTTAATACGCAACGGGGACTGAAAGGTGGACATTTGAAATTGTTGCTGATCAGGGGAACCCTAGCGCGACGCCTAGCCCCCCTAGCGTCACGCTAGGCCCCTTCTGATCAGGAAAGGTCATTTAAACACAAGATTAACATCCCCTAACACTTCCCAAAGGTCAAGTGCCACATGTTAAACTCTTATGGTGGCCAAATTCAGTAACCACAACATTCCAACAAGTGTAGGGATGTGATCATTCCCTCTTCTCCAAGAAATGATCCTAACGGTGAACCGAAAACTATAAATACCCAACCCATTTCACTTCATTTCTCACAAGAATCTGATCATTTGTGCTCTAAGTTGAAACCTTTGTTTCATACCTGAGCTATTTTGATCTAGATTAGCATTCGGGGACCCTTCGTAAGTGTTCCTTCGTTCTTTTATTGCTTTTCGAGTCCGAAAGTCAAACTTTGTTTGACTTTCTGCATTGACCAGTTTATGGTCGATGCGAAGTTCGTTTGAACTTCATAACGTGAGCGTGATCACGATGGTTATAGTCCCTAGTGACTATACCTACTGATTACCATGTTATCTAGGCTCAGTGACGAGCCGTAGTTTCGGTCAGAATACGTATTCTTGCGTATTTTGTAACCAAACTACTTGAGGTATCAAAACCGTTTGTTTTGATACCAAACCTGTTTTCTAAATTAGTTAAGCATGTTTTAGCATGCTTAGCTCGTCACTTTTAGTTTAGTGCTTATATAGGGTCGTAAGGTAAGCGATCTAAACAATCGCTTATACTTTCGAACCCGACCCATTTGGTCGATCATTAGGATCCGACCAAATACATTAGGTGACCATAGTATATAGGGAATAACCTTCCGAGGTTATACCTTATGGTCGCTTCGTTTAAGTAGTTGTATGATAGGTAGTTTATATGCCTTAGGTAAATTACCAAAATACCCCTTTCATGCCAAAATTCATTTTAAACATATGTAACATAACTTTTGACATCTAAACTGATTTGACAACAATATTAGACATGTTAAGGCATATATTACTTGTCATAGGACTAGTTAGGCGGTCCGAACGCGTTTCACGCGAGCGACGCGTTAAAGTAGCATAAGCTACCTAAACGGGTCGTAATGGGTCGTAAGTACTTATGTTAGGTTTCATTTAGTATGTAGGCTTTGTTAAACCATATTACACGAGTCTCCATACTCGTTTGGTTTACGAACCCGCATTCTATCCGATCTTCCGACTTAGGTCCGGTTTATTAACATAGTTACCTATATTAGGTGCCGTTTGATTCCGTGATCTCTAGCATTGCTTGGTGGTTATCTTAGGACTTCTGAGCAATCTCATGTGAGTACATAGAACCCCCTCTTTTAAATGTTTTCAAGGTGTTTATGTGAGTACATAGACCCCTCTTTTACTGTTTTTCAAACTGTTTTGGGGTGAAACACATGTGCCTACTTTTTACTTTCATGCTTTCCATGTTTTCACATCATATACCTGCTATGTTCGTTAGTACATTATAGTACATGATTTCATTGTGTTCATGCTATATATGCCCATTGTGTGCATACTTAGTACATCGTTTTACATTACATTTTATGCTATGTATGTCCATTTAGTTCATACTTAGTACATTATCTTACATTACATTTTTGCTTACATTTTGGTATGACATTTAGGTTGTTTAAACTATACTGTACATTCATTAACACCGATCATGCCGCTCGGTAGTAGGTAGTGGTACCATAGGACTTGACAAATCCCATTCCTGAAATCTCGGGTTTGTTTGGACGTAAGGAATGACCGAATCCGAATACATATTCTTTTGATAACCCATTTTTACATGGTTATCCGACTGTCGCAAGGCTTGGATGTATGAATTTTCACAATACCGCATAAATGTTCATATTCAGTATAGCATGCATATATTTTACAAAAACATAACTTTTGATTTACTCAAAATACTTTGTTTTGTACATTTTTACTTATGGTTTAAGTAGTCTTATTTTGCTTACCATACATAACATTTGTCACACATTACTTGACTACTTTTGGACTATCAACATTTGACATGGTTTATACAAGGACTTTTGACAATTGGTTTAAACATAGACATTATACATTGTTGGTTGGTTGACTTAAATTTGACGTAAACACTAAACATAGACATTAAACATTTGATTATACATAAACATTTTACTTTGGTGGTTTGGTTTGGTTTGAGTAAGTGATTTAAGTAACGAGGCGTGTGTAATATGATACAAGCATGGTGGATACGCCGCTGGTACTTCCTATATATAAGTGTTTGTATGGTACTACATATCGTAGCGTTATTTGAATCATTTCAATTTGAGACATATAACATTTCATACAAATAACATACTCTTCACAAGACATTGTTTTACAAAACAACTTATCTTATACAAACTCATTTTACTTGGTTATTCATTTAACCATACATTATTCTCTTACTTATACATATCATCTGATCTTATTGCTTTTCAAATGATTTACAAAACAAAGCAAACTACAAGGTTCATGACTAAACATTTTCTTAAACATAAGTCATGAATCTTATTTTCACAAAACCTATGTATCTCACAGGCATTTTTATGCTGACGTACCTATTTTCACATGTGTTTCAGGATATGCTGCATAGGATCTATCAAGATACACTTAGGTGAACTTGGGCCTTAGTGACAATAAAAGATGCAAGACTAGTTATTTATGTTATGTTTCTTTAATTGTCAAGACATTGTAACTCTTTTATTTAATAAAACAATATTTCAATTTCCATGTGTTATGAAACAATGATTCTGTTACAACACTCCCCGACGTTTTCCGCCACGTTTTGTTGTTCTACGTGGTCGGGGTGTGACAGAAAAGTTGGTATCAGAGCTCATGGTTATAGGGAATTAGGTTATTAGTAATACTTTGACCTAGTCTATAACCTTCTTAGGACCCTAACGCGAGTTTACTTGCGTTTAGTCATAAAACAATACTGTTACCTATCCTTAGGCGACAACCACAACAAGAACATAAAATTCAAAACCGCTTTGAAAACTAATCAGCTATTCTAGGATGATTGATTACTAGGTTTTGAACCCTCTATTGTAAGGTTTTGAACTCTCTATTATATGGTTTTGAACCCCTTTGAGTTTTCAAAACCTCGTCAAGGTTTTGGGTTTTAAATAATGTGAACACGTGCAAACTGGAAGGGTGAATGCCTGTATTCTGGGTTTTCTGTCTAGGCAAGCACTTCGTATATATCTCATCAGACGCGAGACCAGTTGTGCTTACCTGGGAATTCTTGGGATGAGTGTTCACTTATAGGCGAGCATGTCTTCGCGATACATTATTTTTGACCCATTTACTTTGATTTGTCACTGTCTCATTTGTTTGCCTTAGATAACAAACAAATGATCGCAAATTCTTATGCATTACCATTTTGCATATTTACCCGATGACGTTTCACTTGTTTCTTCCTATGTCTTTCATTTTCTTCTAGAATGTCTATTCCACTCAGCACTGGTCAATTGTCCGAGCGAACAGCCAAACTTGCCCAACAAATAGGCGAAGTGATTCTGAAGACTGTGGAATTGGGAATTGCTATGTCTCGTTTCAACAATGACGCCACTCAAGAGCCACGAAAGGAAGCAGAAGCCAAGCCTTCACCTAAACCAAAGAAACGTAAGGCTTCAAGGAAACCCACAGAGGTGGCACCAAAACAGGTAAGACTTAGCCAAATGACAGCACCACCAGCCAAGAAAGCAATCAAGGAATCAAAGACCATGGATGAACGATCCCCTAAGAAGTCAAAGAAGCGAAAGGCTTCTCAGAACTTCGCCATGGTCGCTCACAATGGTCAAGCCATCCCCAACCAACCAGCTCAACCCCCTGCTAGGAAGCAATACAACGGAACTGCACCCTTGTGCAACCAATGTAGCCTTCATCATCAGACTAGTGTGAAGTGCCGCAAATGCCAAATTTGTGGACTTATAGGTCATACGGCAAGGGTTTGCCCAACTACAGCAGTACCAAATCAAACAGGACCCATCCGGGTGGCAATACCACCTGCTAAGAAGCAATACAAGGGAACGGCACCAATATGCGACAAATGTAATGGGCATCACCAAGCTCACTTACCGTGTCGTCTGTGTGTATCATGTGGGCGAGTTGGTCACCTGGTAAGTGCTTGTCAATGTAACCCGAACCAAGGTGGTCCAGAACAACCACAAGCCAACTCTGCTCAAGCTCGTTTCTCACCAGGGTCTTGCTACCACTGTGGCGAGATGGACCATTTCCTAAGGGATTGCCCAAAGCTTGCTAATGCAAATCCAACCCACAGATGAGCAGTTGGCTGACTAGAAGATGTTGCTGTCTTATGCTTTTGTTTATCTATTTTCTTGTAATGTGAAACAATCTGTTTTGTTCATAAATAAATTATTGTTCACAATTCTGATATACAAGTGTAGTTACATGTGTGTATGACTTTTCCTATGATACCTACATCAAGAAACTATGTACCTTGCAAACAACTCTTGTGACTTCTCTCTTTCAAATGATCGCTCATGATTCCCTCAAAAATTTTAAGTACTCGTTTCATTCTAAGGAACGAAGTACATGAAATAAAGTGAAATTATGAGTAATCGTGCTTGTTACACATCTGTGCCATTAAATCCTTGGTTAGATAACTAAGGGTATTTTCAAATCTCATACTCATTACGTTTTGATTTTTTTCAACATACACAGTACAAGTATTTCAAAAACAATCTTCATGATCTCAAGACATTTCAATTTTTTTTTTTAAATGCATTGTCTATGTTACTTCAAAAACATTGGCTATGTTTTAAAAAAAAAAAAAAAAAAAAAAAAACAACGTTCATAATTTCAAAATGTTTCATATAGTCTGAAAACAATATTTACACAGTACATTTTCTCATCAAGTGCATGATTTCGAAAAGAATCATTCATGTTTTTCAAAAACCTTATACATAATTTCAAAATTCATCTCGCATGATTTTAAAACATTTTTTTTATAAATATACTTACCTAGTACACCTACTTTATGATTTCAAAAGTATTATATATAAGGTTTCAAAAACGTTAAACACATTTTTCTTAAAAGAACCCCATGCATAGTTTTCAAAAATACTTTCCACATACATTGACTTAACTTTCAAATTTCGCTTCATATGTCGCCTTGGCATATCTAGCATCTCAACTTCATAAGCATTTTACTTCATGTTTTGACCCAAGCACATCCAGTGCAAGGTTTCAAAACATCTTCAACTTTTAAAATCCATATCGGATCTTTTTATCTTCACCATTAGATTCTTGTGGATAATTGTCATACAAATCAGAGTCCTTGATTGGATTCCTTATGTACCTTAATTCGAACATTTCGCTTCCTTATAATCGAAATCGAATTTTCTTTTTGAATCTTTCTATCTTTATAGTTAGATTCTTGATAATGTTTAAAGTACCAAATGAAATCCACGGAATGGATTCCTAGTGTGCTTTAAATGCATGTACGCAATTAACAAGGCAAATTAACAAATAAACAATCTTTGTGGTTATACGACTATGTGTTTATTCATCTTATGTTTTTTTTTATGCATTTTGTGTTTTTGTATACTCTGGATATTCGTTATCCAAATCCTCGTAGAATCTTTCATATCTTTATATGAGGGATTCGTAGTAGGATATTCAAAAAGGTACTACCTTAAATCCTGAATGGGCTTCTATGTAATAGTTAAGACCCTTGGATTATATAGTACTACTCCATGATTCATAAGAGACCCTTTTAGTGGTCTAGTAAAAAAGATTGATTCACAATTTGGTTAAAGAATGACATCTAGTGATATAGCTGAACAGACTCCTTGATAGTCTATTTAGATCATTTATTGATTTAATTAAAAGGACTCTATGGCGGTCTAGTCACACTCATCACAGGATTGTTCATTTGGTTTTACCCTACACATTATAAAATAGACTGTGTGAACTGTGAAAGGAATTGCCTAATTATGGACGCGTACATAATTATGAAATTTAGTGCACAGAAACCCAGTAAGATTTGTTATGTGTAAGAACCTATAGCGACAACAATAACAAAAAGAGAACGATGTAATGGAGGTACGGTGGACGCACCAATGACGCTTCATATACTTGTATATAAGTATCCCTCTTACATTGCAATCATGATGTTATTAAAGGTTACTAGAAGTTCAGAACCCTAACCAATGTTGTTCGATCTTTTCAACTTCATGTTTTAAACTCTCACAAGTTTCCTCTAAATAAATTTCGGGACGAAATTTCCTAAAGTAGGGGAGACTGTAACACCTGTGCCTCCACGGCCATCAAACAAATACCGAACCAATGAAATATTATATTTCATACTTGAGATTTGTAAAAAAATATGTGTATCATTTGCACATATCAATTCTTGTTCGATTTCAAACTCTATATCGCTTTCTGGAAGGTTATATGCGCACCGATGCGTAGATATAACCAGTTTAATGCAACAAATACTCTGGAACATCAACATATACTTAACATACCTTAAATAACCTTTACATAACTTAGAAATAAGTTTTGAAGGCTTTGGTATGGCAAAAACAAGTTATTTCGCTTACAGGGACTAAACTTGACAAACTACGAAAGTATGCCAATTTGAACTGTAACGAACATTCCGGAACATGACCATAAGTTAAACACACCTTAAATATCCTTTACATAGCTTATAAATAGGCTTTAAGGGGTTCGGTGCGCTAAAATAAACTTTTGGGTCATTCAGGGACTAAAAGTGTCAAAAAGTGCACAAGTTTGCACTTTTGCGCATAACTCACGTTCTGAATACATCCGGACATCCAAAAATTTATGTAAGCACTATAATATTTTATTTTAGTGTTTAGCATGAGAAAAATCCGTTCGTTGCGTCATTTGGATCATTTTTCGCGCTTGTGCGCATTCCGTCGTAATTAAACGAACATCGCGTTCGTACGACCAAAGGAACTGACATCGGACATATTTTTGAACATGTTTCATGCCCACAATGTTTAGGCATCCTTGTGGTGCCTTGAAAATGATTTAATGAGCCTTAAACACGTCGGAAATGGCCTTAATACGCAACGGGGACTGAAAGGTGGACATTTGAAATTGTTGCTGATCAGGGGAACCCTAGCGCGACGCCTAGCCCCCCTAGCGTCACGCTAGGCCCCTTCTGATCAGGAAAGGTCATTTAAACACAAGATTAACATCCCCTAACACTTCCCAAAGGTCAAGTGCCACATGTTAAACTCTTATGGTGGCCAAATTCAGTAACCACAACATTCCAACAAGTGTAGGGATGTGATCATTCCCTCTTCTCCAAGAAATGATCCTAACGGTGAACCGAAAACTATAAATACCCAACCCATTTCACTTCATTTCTCACAAGAATCTGATCATTTGTGCTCTAAGTTGAAACCTTTGTTTCATACCTGAGCTATTTTGATCTAGATTAGCATTCGGGGACCCTTCGTAAGTGTTCCTTCGTTCTTTTATTGCTTTTCGAGTCCGAAAGTCAAACTTTGTTTGACTTTCTGCATTGACCAGTTTATGGTCGATGCGAAGTTCGTTTGAACTTCATAACGTGAGTGTGATCACGATGGTTATAGTCCCTAGTGACTATACCTACTGATTACCACGTTATCTAGGCTCAGTGACGAGCCGTAGTTTCGGTCAGAATACGTATTCTTGCGTATTTTGTAACCAAACTACTTGAGGTATCAAAACCGTTTGTTTTGATACCAAACCTGTTTTCTAAATTAGTTAAGCATGTTTTAGCATGCTTAGCTCGTCACTTTTAGTTTAGTGCTTATATAGGGTCGTAAGGTAAGCGATCTAAACAATCGCTTATACTTTCGAACCCGACCCATTTGGTCGATCATTAGGATCCGACCAAATACATTAGGTGACCATAGTATATAGGGAATAACCTTCCGAGGTTATACCTTATGGTCGCTTCGTTTAAGTAGTTGTATGATAGGTAGTTTATATGCCTTAGGTAAATTACCAAAATACCCCTTTCATGCCAAAATTCATTTTAAACATATGTAACATAACTTTTGACATCTAAACTGATTTGACAACAATATTAGACATGTTAAGGCATATATTACTTGTCATAGGACTAGTTAGGCGGTCCGAACGCGTTTCACACGAGCGACGCGTTAAAGTAGCATAAGCTACCTAAACGGGTCGTAATGGGTCGTAAGCACTTATGTTAGGTTTCATTTAGTATGTAGGCTTTGTTAAACCATATTACACGAGTCTCCATACTCGTTTGGTTTACGAACCCGCATTCTATCCGATCTTCCGACTTAGGTCCGGTTTATTAACATAGTTACCTATATTAGGTGCTGTTTGATTCCGTGATCTCTAGCATTGCTTGGTGGTTATCTTAGGACTTCTGAGCAATCTCATGTGAGTACATAGAACCCCCTCTTTTAAATGTTTTCAAGGTGTTTATGTGAGTACATAGACCCCTCTTTTACTGTTTTTCAAACTGTTTTGGGGTGAAACACATGTGCCTACTTGTTACTTTCATGCTTTCCATGTTTTCACATCATATACCTGCTATGTTCGTTAGTACATTATAGTACATGATTTCATTGTGTTCATGCTATGTATGCCCATTGTGTGCATACTTAGTACATCGTTTTACATTACATTTTATGCTATGTATGTCCATTTAGTTCATACTTAGTACATTATCTTATATTACATTTTTGCTTACATTTTGGTATGACATTTGGGTTGTTTAAACTATACTGTACATTCATTAACACCGATCATGCCGCTCGGTAGTAGGTAGTGGTACCATAGGACTTGACAAATCCCATTCCTGAAATCTCGGGTTTGTTTGGACGTAAGGAATGACCGAATCCGAATACATATTCTTTTGATAACCCATTTTTACATGGTTATCCGACTGTCGCAAGGCTTGGATGTATGAATTTTCACAATACCGCATAAATGTTCATATTCAGTATAGCATGCATATATTTTACAAAAACATAACTTTTGATTTACTCAAAATACTTTGTTTTGTACATTTTTACTTATGGTTTAAGTAGTCTTATTTTGCTTACCATACATAACATTTGTCACACATTACTTGACTACTTTTGGACTATCAACATTTGACATGGTTTATACAAGGACTTTTGACAATTGGTTTAAACATAGACATTATACATTGTTGGTTGGTTGACTTAAATTTGACGTAAACACTAAACATAGACATTAAACATTTGATTATACATAAACATTTTACTTTGGTGGTTTGGTTTGGTTTGAGTAAGTGATTTAAGTAACGAGGCGTGTGTAATATGATACAAGCATGGTGGATACGCCGCTGGTACTTCCTATATATAAGTGTTTGTATGGTACTACATATCGTAGCGTTATTTGAATCATTTCAATTTGAGACATATAACATTTCATACAAATAACATACTCTTCACAAGACATTGTTTTACAAAACAACTTATCTTATACAAACTCATTTTACTTGGTTATTCATTTAACCATACATTATTCTCTTACTTATACATATCATCTGATCTTATTGCTTTTCAAATGATTTACAAAACAAAGCAAACTACAAGGTTCATGACTAAACATTTTCTTAAACATAAGTCATGAATCTTATTTTCACAAAACCTATGTATCTCACAGGCATTTTTATGCTGACGTACCTATTTTCACATGTGTTTCAGGATATGCTGCATAGGATCTATCAAGATACACTTAGGCGAACTTGGGCCTTAGTGACAATAAAAGATGCAAGACTAGTTATTTATGTTATGTTTCTTTAATTGTCAAGACATTGTAACTCTTTTATTTAATAAAACAATATTTCAATTTCCATGTGTTATGAAACAATGATTCTGTTACAACACTCCCCGACGTTTTCCGCCATGTTTTGTTGTTCTACGTGGTCGGGGTGTGACAGGTTCGTAAACCAAACGAGTGTAGAGACTCGTGTCATTTGGTTTAACAAAGCCTACATACTAAATGAAACCTAACTTAATTGTTTACAACCCATTACGACCCGTTTAGGTAGCTTATGCTACTTTAACGCATCGTTCGCGTGAAACGCGTTTGGACCGCCTAACTAGTCCTATGACAAGTGTTATATGCCTAAACATGTTGCATAATCAGTTATGTGACAAAAGTTTGGGTTACATATGCTAAATTACCAATTATACATGAAAAGGGTATTCTGGTAATTTACCTAAGGCATATAAACTACCTATCATACAACTACTTAAACGATGTGGCCATAAGGTATAACCTCGGAAGGTTATTCCCTACACTATGGTCACCTAATGTATTTGGTCGGATCCTAATGATCGACCAAACTGGGCCGGGTTCGAAGGTATAAGCGATTTATTAGATCGCTTACCCTACGACCCTAGACAACGTGGTAATCAGTAGGCATAGTCCCAAGGAACTATAACCATCGTGATTACAATCACGTTGCGAAGTTCAAACGAACTTCGCATTGACCATAAGCTGGTCAACGCTGAAAGTCAAACAAAGTTTGACTTTCGGACTCGAAAAGCAATAAAATAAAGAAAAGAACGAAAGAATACTTACGAAGGGTCCCCGAATGCTAATCTAGATTGAAATAACTCAGGTATGAAACAATGGTTTCAACTTAGAGTCTTTAAGATCAGATTCTAGTGATTTTGAAGCAATGGGGGTGGGGTATTTATAGTTTTCGGGTAACCGTTAAGATCGTTTCATGGAAACCGTGCTCGAATCCTACCCGTACAAGTGTTGCAAAGTTATGGTAGCCTAAAAATGGTCCTAAATCAGCTGAATGGTCAAGTTAGAACTTGTGGTTGTGGTTAAAACAGCTGGAAAATGCTGACTGTTCGATCTAATCTGTTCTGCAAGTCTGACGCGGCCCGCTTCAGGATTACCAGAAGTGTAGGCGGGCCGCCTGGCCCTTCTGATCAGCAGAAAACTTTGCAAAAATGACAGTTTCAGTCCCTGCATGTGTTTAAGGCCATTTCCGACACTTCTAAGGCCCGTAAAGCCAACTTTAAGGCCCTAAAATGATGCCTAAACATTGTGGACATGAAACATGCTCAAAAATATATCAGATGTTGGTTCGTTTGGTCGTACGAACGCGATGTTCGCTTAATTACGACGGAATGCGCACAAGCGCGAAAAACGATCCAAATGACGCGACGAATGGATTTTTCTTATGCCGAACACTAAAATAAAATATTTTAGTGCTTACATAAATTTTTGGATGTCCGGATGTATTCAGAACGTAAGTTATGCGCGAAAATGCAAACTTATGCACTTTTTGACACTTTTAGTCCCTGAATGACCCAAAAGTTTATTTTAGCACACCGAACCCCTCAAAGCCTATTTCTAAGCTATATAAAGGATATTTAAGGTGTGTTTAACTTATGGTCATGTTCCGGAATGTCTGTTTCAGTACGAATCGTCATACTTTCGCAGTTTGTCAAGTTTAGTCCCTGTAAACGAATTAACTTGTTTTTGCCATACCAAAGCCTTTAAAACTTATTTCTAAGTTATGTAAAGGTTATTTAAGGTATGTTAAGTATATGTTGATGTTCCGGAGTATTTTTCGGGTTAAACTGAGTACGTTTACGCACCAGTTTGCGTATAACTCTCCAGAAAGCGATATAGAGTTTGAAATTGAATAAAAGTCAAAACATGAAAAATGTAAAACATAACAAAACAAACATTCGGATCAAATAACATTGTTTTATTGATAACTGAACTGTTCACAAAGATTACAAGCACAGATGTTACAGTCTCCCCTACTTGTGGAAATTTCGTCCCGAAATTTATTTAGAGGAAACTCGTGGGAAAAGATGTGGATATTTCGCCTTCATTTGATCTTCGCGTTCCCAAGTAAACTCGGGTCCACGTTTAGCTTCCCAGCGAACTTTGACCAAAGGAATGCGCTTGCGTTTAAGCCACTTGACTTCACGTTCCATGATTTCCACTGGCTTCTCAACAAATTTCAGTGTTTTGCCAACACGAATTTCGTCAAGCGGTATGTGGAGGTTCTCATCAGCTAAACACCTTTTGAGATTGGACACGTGAACGGTTGGATGAACATTTCCAAGTTCAGGAGGTAACTCAAGTCTTTAGGCTACCTTACCGATTCTTTCGACGATCTTGAATGGTCCAACGTATCTAGGTGCAAGTTTTCCTTTCTTTCCAAATCTGATCACACCTTTCCAAGGTGAGACCTTAAGTAATACTCGATCACCGACTTGAAATTCCAAGGGTTTGCGTTTTGGATCCGCGTAACTTTTTTTACGGCTCATAGCTGTCTGAAGGTTATCGCGAACTTTCTTGACCTTGTCAGTTGTCTCTAAAATGAGGGCAGGTCCAGTAAGTTGAGCCTCACCGATCTCATTCCAGCAGACTGGTGAACGACATTTTCGACTATAGAGAGCCTCGAAAGGAGCCATTTTGATGCTAGTGTGATAACTGTTGTTGTAGGAGAATTCAATCAACTGAAGATGTGAATCATAACTACCACCAAAATCGATCACACAAGCTCTAAGCATATCCTCCAGAGTCTGGATTGTTCTCTCAGATTGACCATCCGTTTGCGGATGATAAGCTGTGCTCAGATTAAGTTGGGTCCCCATAGCAGATTGCATGGTTCTCCAAAAATGAGAAGTGAAACGAGCATCTCTGTCAGAAATGATGTTCAAAGGAACACCATGTCGTGCTACAATTTCATCCACATAGATTTTTGCAAGTCTGTCAGCAGGAAAATCCTCACGGATTGGCAAGAAATGTGCTGACTTTGTAAGACGATCAACGACTACCCAGATGGCATCATGACCTTTCTTTGTGCGTGGAAGTTTGGTAACAAGATCCATAGTAATGTTTTCCCATTTCCAAACTGGGATCTCTGGTTGCACCAATAAACCTGAAGGACGTTGATGTTCAGCCTTAACCTTAAGACAAGTAAGGCATTTGGATACATATAAGGCAATGTCTTTCTTCATACCAGGCCACCAATACTGAATACGAAGATCCTTATACATCTTATCTGAGCCCGGATGAATAGAATAACGAGACTTATGGGCTTCATCCATAAGCAAGGTACGAAGATCATCCTGGCTTGGGACCCACAAACGGTCCATGAAGTAATATAATCCATTGTCCTTCAGTTCCAGTTCAGGTGTTATGTGATAAGGAAATTCCTTATCCATCAAACCTTGTGAAACACAAGATTGTTGAGCCTGAGAAATGCGTGCTTGGATATCGGATCGAGCTTGAATAACAGATTGAACACTTACACAATGAAGCTTAGTACGTTCCTTACGACTTAATGCATCGGCCACGACATTCGCCTTACCAGGATGGTAGCGAATTTCGCAGTCATAGTCGTTTAAAAGCTCCACCCAACGTCGTTGCCTCATGTTGAGTTCTTTCTGATTGAAGATATGCTGAAGACTTTTGTGGTCCGTGAAAACCACACATTTTGTACCGTACAAATAGTGTCTCCAGATCTTGAGAGCAAAGACAACTGCACCCAACTCAAGATCATGAGTGGTGTAGTTTTTCTCATGTATCTTCAACTGCCTCGATGCATATGCTATAACTCTGTTCCTTTGCATCAAAACACAACCAAGACCCAATTTCGATGCATCACAATACACGACAAAATCATCATCACCCTCAGGCAATGATAGAACAGGCGCATCGCAAAGCTTCTGCTTCAAGTGTTGAAAAGCTTCCTCTTGCTTGAATCCCCAATCAAAGGGTTTGTTCTTTTGAGTTAGAGCAGTTAGAGGAACTGCAATCTTTGAGAAGTTTTCAATGAAGCGGCGGTAATAACCCGCTAGACCAAGAAAAGAACGAACTTCCGTAGGAGTAGTAGGCGTATCCCAATCCTTAATCGCACTGATCTTGGAGGGATCTACTTGAATACCTCGTTCGTTGATAATATGTCCCAAAAATTGAACTTCTTTAAGCCAAAATTTGCACTTGGAGAATTTGGCGAAAAGTTGCTCTTTCTTCAGGAGTTCCAAAGTAAGACGAAGATGCTGCTCGTGATCAGCTCGCGTCTTAGAGTAAATCAAGATGTCGTCAATAAAAACAATGACGAACTGATCCAAATAAGGTTTGCAGACCCTATTCATTAAGTCCATGAAAACAGCAGGAGCAATAGTCAAACCGAATGGCATGACTGTGAACTCATAATGCCCATATCGAGTGCGGAATGCTGTCTTGGGAATGTCTTCTTCATGCACCCGAAGTTGATGATACCCAGAACGTAGATCAATCTTCGAAAAATAAGAAGCGCCCTGTAGCTGATCAAAGAGATCATCAATGCGAGGTAGGGGATATCGATTCTTGATGGTAAGCTTGTTAAGCTCACGATAATCGATACACATCCTAAAAGATCCATCCTTCTTCTTGACAAAAAGAATGGGAGCACCCCAGGGTGAAAAGCTAGGACGGATAAAACCTTTGTCGGAGAGCTCCTGAAGCTGCTTAGCCAACTCTTGCATCTCAGACGGTGCAAGATGATATGGAGCTCGGGCAATGGGATTTGCACCAGGTACGAGATCAATGCGGAACTCGACTTGGCGTGCAGGAGGTAGACCAGGTAAATCTTCAGGGAATAGTTCAGAATAATCCCGAATGACAGGAATATCTGAAATAGACTTACCCTTGCCTTTATCTTCTGTAACATGTGCTAACAAGGCCACATAGTTCTTCCGCAGATATTTCCGAGCTTTAAAGCAAGACATGAGCTTGAGACTACCAGACGGTTTCTCACCTTGAACCTGTAAAATCTCGCCTGTCGAAAGTGGCACACAAACGATCTTCTCGAAACAAACTACCTCTGCGTGATGCTTGGATAACCAATCCATACCCACAATGACGTCGAAGCTTCCAAGTTGCATAGGCGTGAGGTTGATAGGAAAAAGATGGTCGTTAAGATTCAACTGGCAGTTGCGTAGAACAGAATCAAGAACAATGGGTTCACCACTAGCAACTTCTACTGTCAAAGGTTTTCCTAGTTTCGTTCTAGACACGCGAAGCATTGGCTCAAAAGACAATGACACGAAACTCTTATCGGCACCAGAATCGAAAAGAACAGATGCAGGCTGATTATTAATAAAGAACGTACCGTTCACCACGTTATCGTCCGCCTGCGCCTCTTGGGCATTCATGTTAAAGGCTCGGCCTCGAGCCGGAGCCTGATTCTGGTTCGCATTCTGGTTCTGATTAGCTAGCCTTGGGCACCGATTTCTGTAGTGGGTCAGATCCCCACAATTATAACAAGCACCCGGTGGGTAATATGGTCGTGCAGCTTGACCCTGTTGCTGAGCAGGAGGCTGAGCAACTTGTTGAGCCGGGTTCTAAACTGCGCGATTCTGAGCAAACCGACAAACATCGGCAAGATGACCTGACTTCCCACAGCTAGTACAGAAACGGCACTGATGTTGCAGCTGATGGTGACTGTTGCATCTATTGCACAAAGGTGCATTCCCTGAATAGGGTTTCTTTGCTGGAGGCTGTGCGGGTTGGTTGGGAGCTGCCTGGTTAGCTTGGGCAGTGACAGCAAAATTTTGGGAAACCTTACGCTTCCTTGACCTCTTCGAAGAACCAGAGTCCTTTCCATTCTTGTTTTGACCTTTCTTGCTATCCCCCTTGTCAGATGACTGTTTCTTGCCCTTGTCACCCTTCCTGTGCAATTTATTCTTCCGAATCTGCGACTCAGTTAATGTCGCTGATAACTCGATTGCCTGACGGAGTGTGGTAGGGTTACTACCAGTAAGGATGTCTTGTACCGAGTCAGGTAGGCCATCGATGTACCATTCGATAGCCTTGTCGAGTGGGGTAACCATAGTTGGGCAAAGCAGACTCAACTCCTCAAACCTGTCAGTATACGCCCTGTGCTCACCACTATCCTGCTTCAAATCATCAAATTCCTTCTCCAAAGCTCGCTGCTCATGACGAGGACAGAATTCCCTCATCATAAGGGCTCTAAGTTCAGCCCATGTCTGTGCGAGAGCAACTTCTGCACCCCGGTCTCTCATAATCCCGTTCCACCATGTGAGAGCCCTCTTCTGAAACACGCTCGAAGAAAACTCGACCTTGCGATTATCCGGACACTGCACGTGGCGGAAAGTATTCTCAATGCTCTCGAACCACTGAAGAAGCCCAGTCGCTCCCTCAGAACCACTAAACTTGAGTGGTTTAGCCTGGTTAAAATCCTTGTATTTGCATGGAACATTGTTGTTGTTGTTGTTGTTGGCTTGGTTCCATTGAGCAAAGAGATTTGGAAATTGAGCAGCCATCTGCTGCGCAATTATTTCTGCCAGCTCGGCAGTTGCTATCTGGTTTTCGCGTCGAAGAGGCATTCTAAAAGAGGAAAACATGAAAAGAAACGAGTGAGATGATTGGATGAAGAGAATGAGATGAAACAAAATCAACAAAAGCAAAGATGGTGATCATTCGTCCGCATTACCAAGCAAACAAACGAATCACAGTGACTAATCAAAGTAAATGGGTAAAAAATAATGTATCATGAAGACATGCTCGCCTATAAGTGAACACTCATCCCAAGAATTCCCAGGTAAGCACAACTGGTCTCGCGTCTGGTTGAGATGTATACGAAGTGCTTGCCTAGACAGAAAACCCAGAATACAGGCATTCACCCTTCCAGTTTGCACGTGTTCACATTATTTAAAACCCAAAACTTTGACGAGATTTTGAAAACTCAAAGGGGTTCAAAACC
The DNA here is from genome assembly GCA_030545235.1 of Helianthus tuberosus. Taxonomy (NCBI): domain Eukaryota; kingdom Viridiplantae; phylum Streptophyta; class Magnoliopsida; order Asterales; family Asteraceae; genus Helianthus; species Helianthus tuberosus. The sequence continues at coordinate 91,041,186 of CM060418.1, read as the reverse complement.
ATATAACAGAGGGTTCAAAACCTTATAATAGAGGGTTCAAAACCTTGTAATAATTTATTCAAAAACAGATGATTGTTTTTCAAAAATCGTTTCGGAAAATTTTGGTTCTTGTTTTGTTAATCACCTAAGGATAGGTGATATACATGTTTTAAGATCTAAACACAAGATAACTTGTGTTAGGGTCCTAGAAAGTTATAGTCTAGGTCAAAGCATTACTAATAACCTAATTCCCTATAACCATTGGCTCTGATACCAACTCTTCTGTCACACCCCGACCACGTGTAACATACAAAACGTGGCGGAAACGTCGGGGAGTGTTGTAACAGAATTAATTGTTTCATAACCATGGTATTCAAAGTTGTATTTTAATTATTAAACAGGAGTGTTACATTGTCTTAAATAGGAAATACAGAGTTTATAACATAATTAAACAAGTCTATCTCCATTTTTAGTCTCTAAGGCACAGGTCCGCCCTAGTGTCATGATCACCATCCTACGGAAAAGCTCCTGAAAACACATGTGAAAATAGGTACGTCAGCATAAAAATGCCTGTGAGATACATAGGTTTTGTGAAAATAGGATTCATGACTTGTGTTTAAGAAAATGTTTAGTCATGAACCTTGTAATTTGCTTTGTCTTGTAAATCATTTGAAAAACGATAAGATCAGTTGATATGTATAAATAAATGTAAGGTTAAATGAATATCCATGTAAAATGAGTTGTATAAGATAAATTGTTTTGTAAATCAATGTCTTGTGAAAAATATGTTATTTGTATAAAATGTAATATGTCTATACTGAAATGATTTAAATAACGTTACGCTATGTAATATTATACAAACACTTATATATAGGAAGTACCAGCGGCGTATCCACCATGTTTGTATCATATTACACACGCCTCGTTACTCAAATCACTTACCCAAACAACCACCAATGTAACTTGTTCATGTACAAACCAATTGTCAAGTGTTATTGTGTAAACCATATCAAAATGTCTATGTCCAATGTAAACCACCAAATGTGTATATCAATGTCAAAATGTTTATGTTCAATGTAGATCATGTAATGTGTAACCAAAATGTCATGTATGGTAAGTGAAATATATCAACTAAACCATATGTAAAATGCACAAAACAAGGTATTGAAGTAAAACATAGTTTAAATCAAAGTTATGTTTTGTGTAATAAATGCATGCTTTACTGATACAAACATCTATGCGGTAAATGCATACATCCAAGCCTTGAGACTTTGGCGATAAACCCTTAAACAAATTAAAGGTTTATCTAAATTATGTATATCGAATTCGGTCATTCCTTTCATCCCCATACCCAGGATGTCCGGAACGGGAGTTGTCAATTCCTATGGTACCACTACCTACTAACGAACGGCATGATCGGTGTTAATGAATGTATTGTTCCATTGTAAACAAACCAAATGTCATACCAAAAATGTAAGCATGTGAAAACGATGCACTAAGTATGTAATCAAATGAACATACGTAGCGTGAAATGTAATGTAAAACGATGTACTAAGTAATGCACACAATGAGCACACCTAGCATGAAATGTAATGTAAAACGATGTACTAAGTAATGCACACAATGGGCACACCAAGCATGAAATGTAATGTAAAACGATGTACTAAGTAATGCACACAATGGGCACACCTAGCATGAAATGTAATGTAAAACGATGTACTATAATGTACTAACGAACATAGCAGGTATATGATGTGAAAACAGGAAAGCATGAAAGTAACAAGTAGGCACATGTGTTCCACCCCAAAACAGTTTGGAAAACAGTAAAAGAGGGGTCTATGTACTCACTTGATATTACTCAGTAGTCCTGGAGTGACAACCAAACAATGATAAAGATCACGGAATCAAACGGCACCTAATATAGGTAACTATGTTAATAACCGGACCTAAATCGGATGATCGGGTAGCATGAGGGTTCGTAAACCAAACGAGTGTAGAGACTCGTGTCATTTGGTTTAACAAAGCCTACATACTAAATGAAACCTAACTTAATTGTTTACGACCCATTACGACCCGTTTAGGTAGCTTATGCTACTTTAACGCGCCGTTCGCGTGAAACGCGTTCGGACCGCCTAACTAGTCCTATGACAAGTGTTATATGCCTAAACATGTTGCATAATCAGTTATGTGACAAAAGTTTGGGTTACATATGCTAAATTACCAATTATACATGAAAAGGGTATTCTGGTAATTTACCTAAGGCATATAAACTACCTATCATACAACTACTTAAACGATGTGACCATAAGGTATAACCTCGGAAGGTTATTCCCTACACTATGGTCACCTAATGTATTTGGTCGGATCCTAATGATCGACCAAACTGGGTCGGGTTTGAAGGTATAAGCGATTTATTAGATCGCTTACCCTACGACCCTAGACAACGTGGTAATCAGTAGGCATAGTCCCAAGGAACTATAACCATCGTGATTACAATCACGTTGCGAAGTTCAAACGAACTTCGCATTGACCATAAGCTGGTCAACGCTGAAAGTCAAACAAAGTTTGACTTTCGGACTCGAAAAGCAATAAAATAAAGAAAAGAACGAAAGAATACTTACGAAGGGTCCCCGAATGCTAATCTAGATCGAAATAACTCAGGTATGAAACAATGGTTTCAACTTAGAGTCTTTAAGATCAGATTCTAGTGATTTTGAAGCAATGGGGGGGGGTATTTATAGTTTTCGGGTAACCGTTAAGATCGTTTCATGGAAACCGTGCTCGAATCCTACCCGTACAAGTGTTGCAAAGCTATGGTAGCCTAAAAATGGTCCCAAATCAGCTGAAAGGTCAAGTTAGAACTTGTGGTTGTGGTTAAAACAGCTGGAAAATGCTGACTGTTCGATCTAATCTGTTCTGCAAGTCTGACGCGGCCCGCTTCAGGATTACCAGAAGTGTAGGCGGGCCGCCTGGCCCTTCTGATCAGCAGAAAACTTTGCAAAAATGACAGTTTCAGTCCCTGCATGTGTTTAAGGCCATTTCCGACACTTCTAAGGCCCGTAAAGCCAACTTTAAGGCCCTAAAATGATGCCTAAACATTTTGGACATGAAACATGCTCAAAAATATATCAGATGTTGGTTTGTTTGGTCGTACGAACGCGATGTTCGCTTAATTACGACGGAATGCGCACAAGCGCGAAAAACGATCCAAATGACGCGACGAATGGATTTTTCTTATGCCGAACACTAAAATAAAATATTTTAGTGCTTACATAAATTTTTGGATGTCCGGATGTATTCAGAACGTAAGTTATGCGCGAAAATGCAAACTTATGCACTTTTTGACACTTTTAGTCCCTGAATGACCCAAAAGTTTATTTTAGCACACCGAACCCCTCAAAGCCTATTTCTAAGCTATATAAAGGATATTTAAGGTGTGTTTAACTTATGGTCATGTTCCGGAATTTCTGTTTCAGTACGAATCGTCATACTTTCGCAGTTTGTCAAGTTTAGTCCCTGTAAACGAATTAACTTGTTTTTGCCATACCAAAGCCTGTAAAACTTATTTCTAAGTTATGTAAAGGTTATTTAAGGTATGTTAAGTATATGTTGATGTTCCGGAGTATTTTTCGCGTTAAACTGAGTACGTTTACGCACCAGTTTGCGTATAACTCTCCAGAAAGCGATATAGAGTTTGAAATTGAATAAAAGTCAAAACATGAAAAATGTAAAACATAACAAAACAAACATTGGGATCAAATAACATTGTTTTATTGATAACTGAACTGTTCACAAAGATTACAAGCACAGATGTTACAGTATGTATGTATGTATTATGTATTATGTATTATGTATTATGTATTATGTATGTATGTATGTATGTATGTATGTATGTATGTATGTATGTATGTATGTATGTATGTATGTATGTATGTATGTATGTATGTATGTATGTATGTATGTATGTATGTATGTATGTATGTATGTATGTATGTATGTATGTTTGTTTGTTTGTATGTGTGTATGTGTGTATGTATGTATGTATGTATGTATGTATGTATGTATGTATGTATGTATGTATGTATGTATGTATGTATGTATTTATGTATGTATGTATCTTAAATAAATTTCATGATCTTCTTTGATGATAATATAAAATTAGATCTCAAACTAAGGATAATTAAATATGATATGTCTTCTGTTTCTTTTAAATTATAAATATAATATATAATATGTGGATAATAAAATTAATAACTATAGGTAATTAAGTAAATTAAGTTATCAAAATCAGTTTCTAGTAATTGTTGGCGTAGCTCTAGAGCCCCCGCAAAAGTAATTGTTGGCGTAGCTCTAGAGCCCCCGCAAAATCGTTACTTCCTTTAAGCAATTATCTATAGAATTTAAAAACATATCAAAATTATCTATAGTTATTATTTTTATTATCCACATATTATATATTATATTTATAATTTAAAAGAAACAGAAGGCATATCATATTTAGTTATCCTCAGTTTGAGATTAAATTTTATATTATCATCAAAGAAGATCATGAAATTTATTTTAGATTTACTTTGTTTGTAAAATATTTCCTTACAAAACTAAGAGTAATAGTTATTTAGTAATATTTCAAAATTAAAAAGAAAAAGGGTCCAACATGCTTCCGTACTTTTTTCCCGTTTTGACCAAGATATTGCCGGGTTATACCAAGAGTCTTTTTACTAGGTTCTTTCAGACCAAACCTAAGTTGTCTTAGGTAACTCCTCTTTGGCTCCTTCAGCAATATTCAGCACAACCTAGTTTCGTTTCATACCTCCGGTGTAAGGAAAAAGAGACAGTTTAAGGTTGGAGGATTTTTCTTCTTAAGAGAAAAATATCTCTAAATTAGTATGAACACTCTTAGAATTTATAAGGAAATCAAAGACTTTTATTCCATGATGGAAATTTTACAAAGAGGAAATACCTTACAAAAGGAAAAATATAAAACACTGAAAACACTCTGAAAATACAAAAGACTTTTATTACATGAAAGAAGACTTGTTAAGACTTGAGTGAAGACCGGTGCTATTCTTCCTCTTCTTTGTCCCTTTTTATAGGCCCTTATTCATGATAAGCTTTCTTCTTGCAAGATACGTGTCCTACGCTGCATATATATTAGCTTTGTGTCTTTATGTCTTGCATTGAAATGTCTAACTTCTTTTTTCAAAGTTGCCTTGGGTAATTGAACATTTAAAGTTTGCACCTTTTGTCTTTATGGTCATGTCTTCCCACCTTATTTATGTCTATCATATCTTCACCTTTTCCAAGGTCAATGGTATTCTTTAAAATATCAAAGTTTTATCCATATCATTTATGTCTTCTATAATATTAGAAGAGAATCTTTTTTGATAGTTAGGTGTTTAAACTCACATGTTTAAACCCTTCAATCTATGTTTAATGCCTATTCATTTGAATTTAGGCTATCTCTTGATGAGTTGGTACACATATTGTTTTTATTACGAGAACATGATGGGCAAGTTCCAGGTGGGTGTTTCCTGGACTGGCAAATCTTATACTGTGCCTCTGGACTTGATTTAACAGAACCAGTTTTTAACAAATTTATCTTGCTATTTAGAAAATTTATTGCTGCATCTGGAGATTTTCGGGTCAGAGCAATCATAACTGGAGAGTTTTTATACTCTCTTCCATAAGTTCTAAATGGTTTTTTAAGAGTAGATTCCATTCCCTACAGTACTACTCTTGTCCCAATAGCCCTTCTGTAGTGAATATCATTTTCATTAAAGTTTGTAAATTCTCTTCTTTTGGAATCGATTTTGCAAGAAAATGCTTGACATTTTTCAAGATGAAAAAAATTATAAGCAGGGTAATAGTAATCATTGTAAAAATCTGGTCCTGCAGATAAAAACTTTAAAGCTAAAGTATCTCTAGGGGTCCTAGTTGGGTTGTTCTGATAACAATTTTTTACTGAAGTTATTACACACCTAGGTAAATATGCTAATTCAGGAAAATCAGGCGATGTAAGATAAATCATGTTGATGGCACCAAAATCATATCAATATCTTATCTCATCTGCTGGTGATCCTTGCAGATAATTTAATCTAGGGTATACCCCTGTGAAATCAACATACCTTAACTCAGTTTGAGCAAGGCTATATAACTCTATCATTTTATTCCTCCGGCTAGAAACAGGATCTAATAAAAGAGGTTGTTGTAGGGGAGGAACTTGTGGTTTGAGAGGAATCTGTTGGAGGACTTTTTCAAAAGTAGTTGTTTTATCTGATTGAGGTTTAAAAGAAAATTGTTCTTCTTCCTAGTCTGGAGCAGCTTCCATAACATGATCACCCGAAGTAGATGGAATATCTGTGTTTTCTAAAATAAGTGACATATCTACTTTTTCTAACATTTGATGTCTTATCATAATCTTCATCTTCATGCTATCGAACTCATACATGGTAACCTTGTTATTTATCATCCTGAAGTGGCTTTTAACCATATTTTTATCTTTGCAATGTGTTCAGGAATAGTTTCAATTATATCTATACGTTCTCCCATATCAGTTGCAATTTCTTTTATTTCTTGTATCTGTTCGTCCATCATCTTTAGATGGCTATCAAGTTGTTGACCTAATTCTTCCATCTCTAGTCAAGAAATCTGCCAACACATTTTTATCAGATTTTATTATTTAAATATCAAAATTATATTCAGATAAAAGAGTTTGTCATCTTATGAGCCTTTTATATTCAGGTTTAGAAGGTAAATTATTTTTTATATAAGCTTTTACCTATGTATTATCAGTTCTTAACAGAAATTTGTTAGGTAATAAGAAATAATAAAGCTTTTGGCAGCTTCTAATAACTGCTAATAATTTTTTTCATTAATATGATATCTTGTTTCAGTTTCACTAAAAGTCCCTGAACAATATCTACAAATGCTTTCACCAATCTTTTCTTTTTCAGAGTTATAATCTATCTTTTTAAGTATCCAACTCCAATAATATTCTGAAGCATCAGTTTCTAAAATTAAATCATCCTTTTCTTTGGGTAATTGTAATTTTGGTAAATTTTTACAATTTTCTTTTATCTTTTTTACTTGTTCTTCTAAACCTTTGTCAAAACTAAATATTTTATCTTTTTAAGAAGAACTTGAAAGGGTTTTCTTAGGGCTGCAAGATTTTCTATAAAATCAGAAGCATAATTTAATATTCCAAGAAAATTTTGAACTTGTTTTTTATTAATCAATTTATTTGGGAAAGCTGTTATTTTTTCAAGAATATGGCTTTGAAGTTCTATCCCTTTACCATCTATCTTCATTCCTAAAAAATCTATGGTTTCTTGTAACAAACTAGTTTTCTTTCTGAAAGAGCTAATCCATGTTTTATACATAAATCTGTAAAAGTATCAAGAGGTTTTAAATGTGAATTAATATCATCTGATAGGATTAGAATATCATCTATATATACAAAAATAAAGTCATAATTTCTAAATATAATATCTATTTTTCTTTGAAATATTTGAGGAGCATTTTTCAACCCAAAAGGCATTACAAGCCATTCATATTGTCCTTGAGGAGTAGAAAATGTTGTGTATGCAATGCTATCAGGATGCATTTTTATTTGCCAAAATCCACATTTGCAATCAAATTTTGAAAATATCTTTTTGTTTCTAGTCGAATTTATTAAACTTTCTTTATGAGGTAAAAAACATAAAAAATAGTATTATCATTTAATTTTTTATAGTTTATTACCATTCTAGGTTTACCTCTTGTAATCTCAGCATGTTTTCTTACCAAGAAGGCAGGAGAGCGGTGTGGGCTATGACTAACTCTGATCAATTTTAAATCTAGGAGTTCTTTTATCTGGAAACTAAATTCTTTTTGGTCTTTTGGATTGTATCTCATTGGTTTTACTCTAATATCCTTGTCTTTATCTTTCATTTCTAATTTTGTTGTTATCTGATTTTTATCCCAAAATTGTAACGGGTTATTTGTATATCATTGTTTTAACTTATTGTTTTTTTTACTATATGGTCATCCAATCTTCTTAGATTTACTTGATAATCTAAGGGTTCTTGTAAGTAATATTGTAAAACTGGTATTCCTTTTTCTAATTTTGGATTCTGTTTGTATCCAATATCACCACGCTGGCTTGCGCGTGTTGTAAAGTTAATTGGAAATTTTCTTCCATATGTATTTTTTATCCTTTTAACTACTATCAAGTGGTGACGTGGTGTTTTTAGTATTATCTAGTAAGCTACTATGTCAAACATAATTTTGTTAAATATTTCTAAAAAAAAATCATTTCCTAATAATACATCTGATCTAGAATTATAAAAGTAGAATGGTGGACATTTAACCATATATGATCCGATTAGTATTATTGGATTTCTTATTCCTCTTTTGAGGGGAACTATAGTTTTTGAAAAGCTAACTCCATTACATAGTGTTAAATCCTCATGATATTCCTTTGGAAAACAACCTGGTTTACATATACATAATCATGAGCCACTATCTATATAAGCAGCAAAGTATTCAGCTTTGTAATCTTTATAAGTAATACCTATTGGAATATATATGCTTTTAGGGCTTGTCATTTTGGTATATAAATCATTTTGCCATTGTATGTGATTTTTAATCCATAGGAAGTTATTTGATATGGTTTTACATTTTCTAAGAAAGTTAATCCTAACATAATTTCTAATGTATCGTTTTCATCTTCATTACCTATTAATAGTCTTAAAGGAATTTTTTTCTTCTCCAAACTTTATTATGGTTTCCACAGCTTCATTAATTTCATGTAGTTCACCATTAAAGTTTGTATATTGATGGGGTTCTTCTAATAGATATTTTTATAAATATTTACAAATTTTATGATTTTTATAATTTCCATTAGCACCTTTATCTATTAGCATGTTTACTGCAGAAAATCTTTTCTCATTGAAGTATTCTCCTTGAATTTTGTAATTTCTTACATTGTCTTCTTTTTCGCTAATTATATCATTAAGTCTACTTGAATTAGTCATTCTCAAAGGATGACTTATTACCTCTTTGTTTGAGAAAAACAATTTAGGGGTTATCTGGTTAGATGACAACATTGGTTTATCTTGTAAATCAAGACTTAAAGGTCTTGAATCTATTTCTTCTATTTTGGGTAAGGTTTGTATTTGTATTTGTATTTGTATTTGTATTTGTATTTGTATTTGACAAACATCATTGAATAAGAAAGGAAAATCAATAGTCTCTTTTATACTAAAACATTCAGAATGATGAGTATTTGACACTGCATAAGATATAACATATGTAATAGAATAAGGTCTATTTTTTTGTTTAAAGAAATCTTTTCTCTTAAAATCTTGTAACAGACTTAGCGTTTTGTCAAAATCTTTATCTTGAATATTATAGGAAATTCTAGGATAGATGTTAAACTTCAGTTTTCCATATTGTAAATTTTCTCTTAATATTCCAAGGCATGCTTCTTCTCTATTTTGTATTCTATTATCCATGACGGCTAATTATATAGGGGTATCTATACGTTCCTTAAAGGTGGATTTTATTATTATTTGAATAGCTCCTACGTGTACCCATCCCAAAGTATTTCTTATTTCTGGTTTTATCTTCTGTAATTTTTCTTGGATATCTTTTTTAGATAACAAATGTATCATAACTTTGTTAGATGTTATGTTGATATCTACAGCTCTTTCTTGAATATTTAGCCCGTAATATAGATGATGAGAAATTTTCATGTTGTATTTGTTTAAGTTTTATTCCTAGTTTTTGTAAAGTATTTATTTTGAATCCCGAGTAATTCGATAATGAGAAATTTTCATGTTGTATTTGTTTAAGTTTTTTCTTATCTATTAATACTTCTTGTTTGTATTCCCCAAATTGTTCATTTTGGCAATCAATTATGTTATCGTCTATCTAACTAGTGGTGGCTATATCAGATCTATTCATCTTCAGATGTTGTGTATTCTGTTTTAGTTAAAATGAATATGCTTTCATCAGAATCTTCATTATGAAAATCATTAATTTGGATAAATTCTCCTTCATTCATCATTTTTCAATATTTTCATCTATTACAAATATCTTGAGATTTTTGTTAAATTTCTTAGGACATTTATTTGCATAATGCCCTTCTTCATGACAAAGAAAACATCTACACTATTTAGGACTTTGTTTTCTTTTATATGTAGGCTTAAAAGTTTTCTTTTTATCATTTTCTTTTATTTGCATAATGCCCTTTTATATCATTTTTGTTTTATAAAATTTTGTTTTACGCTTTTTAAGAATCTTTTTCTAAAATGAATTATTTTCTTATATTTTCTTTTTGTCTTTCCATAATAGTAAGAACTATCACTTCCTATCACTAAAGGCACTTTTGGGTTACTACAACATAAAGATATCTTTCTTTTTAATCTTTGCTTAATTTAGCTAATATTGCATCCCCACACCCTCGCTTTATTTGTCTCAGACGTGTGTTATTATTGTTCCTAAGGTATCTGATGTTCCTGGGTTATAAGTACTTATTAGTTTTTGTCCCCAAGGATCAAGTATTTTTGCAAAAAATAAGGGTAAATAATTACCCCTATCAGGTACTGATTATAGATATGATAATAATAATCTTGAAAAACACAGATATACCTATCAATTTCACAAATATCACATAATTGTAATCGTAGTAAAGCTGTTAAATATTTTTGTATAGTTGCTGGGTCTCTTATTATATTACCTTCTCCACAAAACTCTATTCTAAAAGCCTCTACGGCTCTTGTTATTATGTTGGCCATATCTTCATAGGAATTAAATATATATTGTTTATCATCAGGACTTATATTTTGCCAATATCTTAAAGCACCATTTAAGAGAGTTCTTTCTAAAAATCCTTTTATTGTTTCAATATCCATTTTATTAACAGAACTGCTATTCTAAAAGCGGTTTCCCATTTATCAATCGCTTCTTCAGTTTATTTACACAATCTAAATCTAAATATATTCTGAAAGGATTTATTAATTCATTTTTCATTGCAGGATAAGGCCTATAGTTATCTTCCGGTCTCATCGTTGATTTTATAGCAGCACATCCTAGGGTTGGTCTTTGAAATTCATATCTTATTGGTAATCTTTTTTCAGTACTTGTACTAGCTGTATCATTTATATTAAAATTTTCTTGAGTTTTAATATTAATGAAATTATCATTTAATTTCATATCCCATATTTTTGTTATTAAATTTTCTACTTCAGAATCATCTAACTTAGGAATTATATTGTTTTCACTTTCAGTATCTGAATTCATTTTAATTATTCTTATAACCTTTAGGTATCTTCATATTTTACAAAAGTTGAACCAAAGGGTCTTGTAATTTAGTTATTGTTTTTTTATATATCCTACTAGGATAGGCAGATTCTAGTAATTCCATAATTTTATCTAATCTAAATATTTTTTTATCTCCATAAAATATAATTGTTTTTTGTATTTCTATTATATCTATATCTATCTTTAAAGAATTTTCACTTTCCTTTAGTTTATAAAAAAATTTGTTTTCCATTAAGGAGAACTATATTGCCAATCAGTATCATCATATGTAAAGTCAGAACTTGTCCATTCATAGTTACTAAAATTAAAATCTTCATCAGAATTATAATCATCATCGAAATCAGTATTTATACTCAAAACTTCGTTTTCAATTAAAGTAGTCGGGTTATTTAGCTTAATCAATCTAATTTCATTATCTATCAATTTTATGTTTAAGTGTGTGTGTGTATGTATGCATGTATGTACATATGTATGTACGTAGGTACGTAGGTAAGTACGTATGTACTTACTATGTACGTATGCACGTAGTATGTACGTATGTGTGTATGTGTGTCTGTGTGTCTGTATGTATGTATGTATGTATGTATGATTTGGATCAAGGGAAAACTCTACGAGTTGTGAGAACTTAGAGAACTCGGTCTTCCGTGCGAGTTTTATCCCCATTTTTTCACACCCCTGGATTAAAATGTTATAAAGACGAACGTAAAAAAATTCGAAGTGGTGAAAAACTAGGGGTTTTTATTTGGGGTGGGGGGGAGTTGATTATTTTAAAGGAAACGATAAAAGTAACAAGATTGTTTCTCATGAAAAGTCGATTAATTTCTAAATGGAAAATACAATACATGGGGACCCCTTTTATATGGAATTTCTAAATTTGACAGGTTTGTCAAATTTTTGAAATTACATACCGACTAAAATAAATTAAAACCCACACCATAAATAAAAACGTAAATCACGCTAATCATTTATTCATACGTTATCAACTAAAAAAGAAAAGCCTGGAAATAGACAATATTGGGGGCAATTCTTGATTGACGAAATCAGAATCCTAAATCAAGGAATTCGATCATGATAGTTGGACCAAACCACCTATCCTATGGTGGTTTGCCATGTGATCCGGTTTATCGAAACTTCTCTATGGGCGCCGTAACTCTAATCATAGCCCAAGTTACATCCGTTTAAAATTTGGGTATTTCTGTTATTTTTGCCCTTATCAAGCTAGACTATGTAAGAATGAGTTAGCTTTTGGATCTCTTCCTTATCAATCATCCTAAATTCATAATTTTAAATATATATTAGTCAAACCATTATCTAGCCTAAAAATCACTATCAAGAGGTGTAAACACATTTTGACACGTAGTTAAAACTACACAATAAAGTTACTAAATTTGGCAATATCGGATTTAGCATAACAAGTTTGACCTTACATTTGAAATTACATAAAAATGGAATAGGTTTTGATATACCCCAATATGAACACTTTACACCATGATTAGCACTTCTTGCACATATATAGATCAAATAAAACAAAATTCACTAGATTGACCAATCCTTGATTAGTTAATTTGATTTACTTGTGGATATACCCTTAGTTCTATATTAATTTGATTTTACTTGTGGATATACCCTTAGTTCTATATGCATGTCTACGGCCCTGGTATGGAACAGTGAGAGCGATGAAAACCCGGTCATGTCACGGCGTGGTGTTAATGGCTTGGAAGTGAGTTTTGAAGAATGTTTTTTTTTCTTAAATACAACTTTCAAATTATAACTCTTCCCAAACAGTCAAAAATAAAAAAAAATATTTTTTTTAAGTTTTTACCACATTACTTACTCGATATCCTAATATATTAAAGGAATTTTTACATGTTTCCCCTCCTAAGCTAACTTATTACGTATTTCCCCAAACAAAATAAACAATTACATATTTATATTTCCCTTTTTCTTAAGAAATTATCCAATTACCCTTGTAAAAAACCCATAATCCATTAGCCTGTTTCATATTCCTCCGGTATACACACGGCGCACACAAACCCTACACCACCAGACCATCTTTTGTTCTTCCTCTGGCACGATCGATGGAGCCAAACCCCACCATAATTTCTTCTGCCTCCGGTACAGACGACGTTGCATCGTTCCAGGTATGTATATATCCAATCGAGGATAAATAACAGGGATTATGGTGGTTTTACGCTAGTCCCATGTTTTCTATTTAAGGATAAATAGGATATTAATCATAATGGAAGATGATATATGTTTGATGTTTGTTATTTTTTTCAACTAATATGTTTGATGTTTGGTCATTATTTTTTAGTTTTTTTCCCAAGTAGGGGTTCCTACAAAATTTATTTACCAAAATGGGTGGTTTTAAAACTATTTACCAAAATAGGTTGTTTTTGAAAAAAATAAAAGAAGATATAAAATTTCCAAACACACCACCGTATTCTTCTTCTTCTGAGTCTGCAGAAGCCATGGATGTCGCCAATAAATCCTTTGTCGTGTCTGATTGCCGAATTAAAGAAAGTGGGGTTTCCTGGAATGTGTGGCATCCGTTGCCATTGGGCACTGATGTGAAAACGAGTCTGCCAGGGGCTTTATGCGACAATCGAATCCGTCATTTGAGTTGGTGCGAGATTGGTTTCCCGGAATCCCAGGGCTCTATGCAAAACTGGAAAACTCTTGATCGTATGGCCCTAATGATTTGGTGGTCAAATTCAGAATCAAATCGAGTGACAGTAGAGTTGTAGTTGGGTTGATTCAAATAAATTGAGTGATGCAGGCCCTAATGATTAGTTTTTTTTTTTATAAAAACTAATAATCAAAAGACAAAAAATATTGTTTTTTTATAAAAATTAATAATCTAAAGACAAAAAATAAAAGATAAGTTGTTATAATTGTAAAGTATTTTATTTTATTGGTTAAATTATAAAGTATAATTTTATTTTTTAAAGTTCATAACTTTTATTAAATATCCACATAGTAATCATCCAATACACTTTAAGTTTAAAATTTTTGTTTTTATAAAAATGAAAAATAGTATTTGACTCATAAGTATGTTTTAGAACTTTAACTTAAATTCTTAAATTTCGGTTTTTTACAGATATAAAAAATTTGTATTTTTATAAAATTTCAAGAACTGTTTTTATAAAAAAAATAGGATGTTAAGAGTTTATATCTTTATTAACTTTATGTTATACTAAGTTTAGATTTTTAGTTCCTAACTAATCTTATCTATATGAGTCTACTTTTAACTTATAATCCCTAAAAATATGCAACACAATCTACCATGTATCTAGTCAAGTTGGTAAAGAATTCTTTTGAAACTGACTAATATTATCTATAACAATATAGTTGAATTTATAATTCCTAAAAATTTGAACACATTTTAATATTTATCTACTAATGATTGTAAATTTCTGGAGTATTTTATTTATATTACTTGTTACAAAAAATGTTTATAAAAGAATTATTTTGTTATAAAAACAATTTTTTTTAAATAAAGTAATAAAAACTGATTTACACATGTAAAGTTTCGTTTTTGATAAAAAATAATAATCAAATGCCAAAAAATAAAAGATAAGTTGTTATAGTTGTAAAGTAAGTTTATTTTGTTGGTTAAATGATAATGTTTATAATTTTATTCTTTAAAGTTCATAACTTTTTTTAAGTATCCACATGGTACTCATCGAATAAATTTTAAGTTTAAAATTTTTGTTTTTATAAAAATAAAAAACAGTAGTTGACTCATAAATACGTTTTACACCTTTAACTTTAATTGTTAAATTTCGTTTTTATATATATATAAAATTATGTTTTTATAAAATTTTAAAAGCAATTTTTATAAAAAAATAGGATGTTAAGAGTTTATATCTTTATTAACTTTATATTATAGTAAGTTCAGGTTTTTAGTTTAGCTTTAAAGTTTATTACTTTATTATTTTTTTAATTAAGAAATACAAATTATTATATTAATATCCAAGAATAACAGCAATATTTGATAATTTCAGCTTGACTATATCTAACTGCAATATATATTTATTGCAACTTTAGGATATTAACTTATATAAGTTCAGTTGACTTGTAAATTTAGGATACTAACTTTATTTTGAACTTTATTAATATGGTCAATAACTGCATTATATTAACATAAAAAATAAAGTTCGAATACAAAATAAAATTTATTCGTACGTCTAGATCAAACATAACAACTGAAAATGAAAAAAAAAACATAAAAGCACTTGATAGATTTCATATTAAACTGTATGAAATCTATTCCGCTTCTAAATTGACACTCGAGGTATTTTTAATCGGGTTTTCTGGTTTGTGCTTGAATCGGCAGTATTTTCTAATTCCTCTTCTTTGTCATTGTCATTAGAATCGTCGAAATTAATAACCTCACTCCATTTTCATTCAGAGAGTCTCTTGGATCTCTTCCTTTTAAGTCTGAAACTTCCAATCCTTAAAAAGGACAAAAATTGAATACAAAGGTTAAAAAAAGATTAAAAAAACCTTAAAATTACCTTTTCACTAAATTCACGTTGAAGATTAGACTTGTATGGACTAAACATTGCATCATAAGAAATAATATCAACACTTTTATCACCATCATCCTGCAATAAATCACACATATAATAACATAACGAACATGTTAATATGAAAGATATACGCAAAAATAATACTTAAAAACCAATAAAATCAATACCTTAGAAGCTTGTTCGACAAATGGGTTGTTTAAATTAGCAAGTTCATCATGCAACTGAATTAAAAATCAAATAAGTTAACATTCACATAAAAGTAAATAGAAGAAAACAATTATTCACTACTGCAATATAACAGAACTAACCTTAGAATTTTCAATCTCGCATGCTTGGTTTTTCGCAACAATTGAATTCAGATCTGGATTTATTTTTTAACTTTGTTTAGCAATAGATACAGGGTGTCCTGCTATGTATTTATAGTACTAACTATACAAGTGCATTAGGGTTTAATTTTAGATTTGTCACCCCTTTATTTAGGAAGTTTGTTGTTGTTAGTTTTAAGTTTTTATAAGATATATCAAAGTATAGATATTAGGCTGTTTTAATAAAATAAAATATGACACATTTCTTCATTTTATGTTATGATACTTTTAATTCTTTTTGTTTTTGTTTGAATAGATGGAGCACATCTTTGTAGATTAGACGCATTAGATCATATGTATTAATTACTTGTACATTAAAGCATTATCCACGTATACCTTTTAATCCTTGCATCGATATTGAACAAGACAACTACCGAAACGTCGACAAAAATGTGTAGGTCTTCATGCTATCTTTGGAATTTTTTTAAACAGTTTAGTTTATAAGATATGTCAAGAAAACGTAAAAAAATTATAAGTTTGTTGTGGAGGGATGAATTGTAACTAATTATCTATAATTTTGTTAAAATATTAGGGATTTAAGTGTAATAAATTTAGGGGCTAAAAAATAAATAGTATTTAAAAGACCAAACTACCCTCATTTTAGGGGTCTTTCTATAAATAAAAGGGGTAAAAGTTCTTATTTTTTGGGTATCTTAAAATACCCCTCTCTCATGCATTATAATATAGTTTAGTATAGATGAGCAAAAACATTTGAAATATCAATTAATTTCTAGTTATGTTTTTATTATCCAGTTAAAGCTATTATACCTTGAGATTTACCTCAAAACAAACAGCTTTTGATCTATTTCTCTCCTAAATGGATTGAGATTCTTTTGCTATTTTCAGAATTGGGTTGATTATTTTTTATGATTATCTTAGCAACTGACGTACATATTTAAGCGAACCCACCTCTTTTGATTTGGCACTCGACAAGGCAAATGATATGGTAGCGATAACAATGACGATGTATTCAGCGAAGAAGAAAACAGTGGTGTTTTTGGGATTCTTATATATTTAAAAAAATAACCTGTTTTGATAAATATTTTTAAAACCACCCATTTTGGTAAATAAGTTTTATAGGAACACCCATTTGGGAAAAAAACTCCATTATTTTCAACGCTGGTCCTATGTCTTCGTTTCTTTCTTCTGTTTCGCAACTTTTCTTGTCATATTAAAATATGTTTGTTGTTTGTTCGTTATTTTCAACTAATTTCTTAATCATCTCATTATTAGTATAATATGTTGTCTTTGATTTATTTTCATCACCAATTTCATTGGCTATTAATCATAAGTTGGAGCATAATTAGAGTGCCTGTAACTTGATTTAATTTGAGTATTTTTGGTTTTTAATATTTAGTGTTAACCAAGAGAACTGTTTGTTGTCTTTTATTTTTTGGTTGTGTATAACATGCTGATGGTTGATTCCATATCGATTCCTCATAATGATTATAACAGGTTCAGGTGATTCATGATTTTGAATTTTACGTACTTGAATTTTTTGTATCGCATTGATTTTGAATATTATGAAAGTTTATGTTTTTTAGAGCAATTGGTTATGAACAAGTAAGGATAGCATTTTAATGAAAGTTTGTGTTTTTTTTTTATTATGAGTATTATAGAGTTGTTTGTATTGTTTGACAAGAATAGCAAATAGAAGAATCGGGGAAATACTACATGAATTGGAGACATGTGTAATTGATTGATGATATTAGAAAGGGGAAATATATAATTGATATGCGCAAAATGCAACATATAAATTATATTAGATAAGGTATAAAAACAACCCTTTTTAGTACTAACTTCGGAAAAATTGCGTTGCTTTGTATACTTTTGATTTTCAGGATTAAACGAGCTTAAACGTACAAACGGAACAAATTAACGGCAAAAACCAGTATAAATACGAAAAAAGGAAGTTGATGCAATATACCAACCCTCCGAACTTCACCCCAAGAACAATAGCAACAAACCAGAAGCCAAGCACGGGCCGTGCCCGCCGGGCATGGGGCTGTGCCCCACTCAAGATTCCCTGAATAACAAGACAAACAAAAACATACAAAGGACACGGGGCCGTGTCTCATGGTCACGGGTCGTGGTCAACTCTCGGATTTGAAAATCTTGAATCGTACAGCAAGTACAAAGGCCACAGGGCTGTGTAGTTGACGCACGGGCCGTGTGAGCATGTGGACTGACAAGTTTATTAAATGAAGACAGAGAAGGAGAAAGGCACGGGGCCGTGTAAACCAACTGTTTTCAGCTATAGATAGAGGTGCTTGGTTCACTTGCAACTCATCCCTTGGCAAACCATTTCTCTCACTTCCACCACCACAACACCATCATCTTCCACCACAATCATTAGAGTTAGAGTGGGTAGTATTTTCGGGATCCAAGATTGATAGTAAGAGCTTTCGTTAAACTATGACCATGCTTGGCTAATCTCTTACATCACTTTGTGAAAACAAAATCATTTATGTATTACTTTTGATTTCCAACCTTTGGTCACTTTTTAATTGGGTATGTATTAATGACTTTAATAAATAGTTTTTTATATTGAAAGTGAATTTTATTCTATCACTTCTTCATGTTTCGTTGATTCACTCATTCGTGTCTTTACGGTCTATATAAAACGCGTTAACTACCTGAAAGGGGGTTAGAAAGGTGGTTTGGGTAAAATTCTTGCCTCGTTCAGTGTATAGATCCAAAGAGAACTTGATTCAAGCTTATTAGGACTTCCTTTGAGGCAGATAGCATCAAATCGGGGGAAGTAAGAACGGATTGAATCCCTTATAAATAAGCTACTATTAAAACTTTAAACCGGCCTTGCGGGACTGTATCCCTGCTGACTCAGACCAATATTGCCGAGAGTAGCGTTGCCTCCAAAAGTGGGACATGCCACATTTTGTATTAATAACTTACTTAATTATCTTTTAATATTCCGGCCTTGAGGGACTGTATCCCTGCTAACTCAGACCAATATGGTTGAGGGTAGCGTTGCCTTCAAAAGAGGGACATGCCTCTATAACTAAGATAATCTCTTAAAAAAACCTAAAGTGCAGAAATCATCAAAGGATACATAAAAGATGAGTCGGAACCAAGTGATTCTTTCTTGTTTATTTGTTTCCTTTATTACTTTAGTCTCTTTCTTCATTTTTACTTGTTCAAAAACCTTCTTTCAAAATTTGGGCCGATTAGAAGTTGACGATAAACCGGTATTAAAAGCTCTTGTGTCCTTGGACGATCTCGGTATCTTACCATTACTATACTACGCCAACGATGGGTGCATTTTCCCTAGCGTGTTGTAGAGAGTGATAGTGTTATATCGTGTTTTATAAATTTAAAACTTGATAGAAGAGTGAAAAAATAATTAAAAATATAACAAAAATCATACTCAAGCTCGCATCACGTCAAGTTTTTGGCGCCGTTGCCGGGGACATAAGGATTTTAAGAAAGCTTAAAATCAATGGCCTAATCATTTTCTTTAGTTTTTCTGTCCAAATTTCTTTGTGTTTTTCTAAAAGTTTTAGTTTACAGTAGCTTAACATGGGGCCGTGCTGTATAAACACGGGGTCGTGTCCAATCCACAGTAACTGAAAATCTTTTTAAAGAAGGCTCACACGGGCTATGTTTCATTCGACACGGGCTGTGTAAAAACGCCTAGTACCGAATTAAACACAGTCCTAAGCACGGGGCCGTGTAAATCTTTTGTGTTCACAAAAAATTTAATTTTCGGAAGCCGTAATCTTCTGAGTACTATCCAAATAGTGGATTATTACATGGAAGATTATGACTACTATGGTTATGATGATTATGAGAAGTCATATTGTACCATTTGCAGTGAATCCCATTCGGTACAAAATTGTTACCTCTTTCAACTATCAACGCCAACGCCATACACAACATATGAGGAACCAAGGTTTGAGCTTCCAAAATCAAGCTTTGATTGGGACACTCTAGCTTATGAAACATACGAGACACCACCTACAATAATTCCCGAAGCCGAAAGCCTCATACAAAGTCTCAAGAACTTAGAACTCTTGATCAAGCAATCTCGTGCAAAAGAAGAGACCATTTGTACAAAAGAGGTAATAATAGAAGAGGTAAAACCTCAAGAGCCTACGAAAGAAGAACCACTCAAAGAAGACTTAACACATGAAGATGAAAAACCCGAACCAAGCTATTCGGAAGGTAAGCCCCTAAAGGTAAATTTCGAGGAGGAACAAAAAGACCTCCAAGAAATACGCATCTTACAACCTTCTTTTGAAAATCATAGTTTCGTTCCATCTCATGCTAAGTTTTTAAAAGAGTTAACCTCCTAGCATCAAAGAAATAATAAATATTAAATTAACTAAAGGTCAAATTTCGCTAATACAAAATGAACAAAATGAATTAAACATATAATCGATAACTTGTTTTATTCAAAACATCTATATTAGTAACATCTCAATAGATAAAGATCATTGGCTAATCGAAAAATAAAAATTCCGATCCTTTTGGCTAATCTAAAGATTAGGTATTAGTGATTTTCTTCCAATCAAAATTCCGATCCTTTTGGCTAATGGAAAAAATAAACATGCTACGGGAGTGGTTGAGGACGTTCTCATTCAAACTAACCAAATGACTGAACCAACCGATTTCGTCATCCTCGATGATGCTCCACTCGTGTTGGGACAACCTTTCCTTAAAACCCATCAAGCTTTGCTCAAACAAAAACATCAAGATCTTCCCACAAAACTTGGGGCTGACAAATGAAATTTTAATTTAAATAAATCAATGAAATATCCAATCGGCAATGACGACCCCTTGTTGGAAGATGAAGTTGAACCACCCGATACGGAGGAACAAAATAACCAATTCATTGAAGAGGAAGTCGCCACCAACCAAAGCATTTCGGCCATCGACCGTAATGAAGAACCAAAGACTAAGCCATCTATTGAAGATCCACATTATTTAGAACTCAAATAACTTCCAAAAGGCTTAGAATACGCATTCCTAGATAATAAAGGTAAACTTTCCGTCATCATTTCTTCGTATCTCACTTCTCACGAAAAAGAAAAATTACTAAATCTACTTAAAAGATATCAAACATCAATTGCATGGAAATTTATGGACATCAAAGGAATAAGTCATTCCATGTGCACACATAAAATTTTAATGGAAGACGACTACATAGCAGTAATCCAACCACAAAGACAAGTTAATCTAATGTCCAAGAAGTAGTTAAAAAAGAAGTCATCAAGCTCTTAGACGCCGGACTTATCTACTATATTTCTGATAGCCTATGGGTAAGTCCTGTCCAAGTCGTACCAAAAAAGGTGGAATGACGGTTGTAACCAACGAAAAAAACGAGCTCATACAAACAAGAACCTTCTCCGGATGGAGAGTTTGTATCGACTATAGGAAACTCAATGAAGCCACAGGAAAAGACCACTTTCCTTTACCCTTCATTGATCAAATGTTAGAGCGATTATGCAGTCATAAATTTTATTGTTTTCTCGATGGATTCTCGGGGTACTTCCAAATTCCTATCGCCCAGAGGACCAAGAGAAAACTACTTTCACTTGTTCCTACAAAACCTTTGCATATCAACGCATGCTATTTGGTCTATGCAATGCACCAGCAATGTTTCAGTGATGCATGGTAGTCATTTTTCACGACATGATAGAAAAAACCATGGAAGTTTTCATGGAGGATTTCTCTATCTTTGGTAATTCATTTGATCATTGTCTCGAAAACCTTGAGCAAATGCTATCCAGATGTGAAGAGAGTAACCTCGCCCTAAATTGGGAGAAGTGTGATTTCATGGTAACGGAAAGAATATTACTCGATCACAAAATCTCAAACGCAGGAATGGAAGTTGACCGCACAAAAATCGATACTATTTCCCGACTACCTCCTCCATCATCCGTTCGAGCTATTCGAAGTTTCCTAAGACATGCCGGATTCTATAGGCCATTTATCAAAGGCTTTTCTAAAATCTCTCGACCTCTGCTAAGCTACTTGAAAAAGATGCCCCGATTCATCTTTGATAAGGATTGCATGACAGCATTTCTTGCTCTTAAAGATATGCTTGTCAAAGCACTAATCATGATCGCACCCGACTGGAAGCTACCATTTGAAATCATGTGCGATGCAAGTGATTTTGCAGTTGGAGCAGTCTTGGGACAAAGAAAAGAAAAACATTTTCCCATATATTACGCTAGCAAAACTCTTAACGACGCTAAAGAAAATTACAGAACCACTGAAAAAGAGTTACTAGCTGTAGTATTTGCGTTTGATAAATTTCGTTCCTATCTTGTGCTCTCCAAAACTATAGTCTACACTGACCACACTGCCATCCGATACCTTTTCAAAAAACAAGATGCAAAACCCCATCTCATAAGATGGATTCTTCTCCTTCAAGTATTTGACATAGAAATAAAAGACAAAAGAGGAGCAGGAAACACTGCTGCTGACCACTTATCTCGTCTTGAAGACCCTGCTCTGGAAGGAACTCGATAAGAACTCATCAATGAGAAATTCCTCACAGAATCCTTAGAAATGGTAGAATATCGAGAAGTACCCTAGTACGCAGATTAGGCTAACTACTTAGCTAGTGGCACTATTGTCAAAAGGGTTGTATTTTCATCAGTGAAATAAATTCTTCGCTGATGTAAAAAACTAATTTTGGGAAGACCCATATATTTTCAAAATATGTGCAAACCAACTCATTCGACGATGCGTCCATGGTCGTGAAGCAAGACAAATTCTTCGCCATTGTCACGAAAGACCATATGGAAGACACCACATAATAGCCAGCACCGCACAAAAGGTGTATGATGCAGGATTTTACTGGCCCACAATACACAAAGATGCTTATGTATTAATCAAAACATATGATGAATGCCAGCGAGCAGATAACATATCAAAAAGAAACGAAATGCCACAAAATAGCATTCTTATTTGTGAAATCTTCGACGTTTGGGGATTGGATTTTATGGGACCATTCCCACCTTCGAGAGGAAACAAATACATCTTGGTGGCTGTCGACTAAATTTCTAAATGAGCCGAGGCTGAAGCTCTTCCCACCAATGACAGGAGAGTGGTAGTAAAATTCCTAAAAAGGCTATTCTCACGTTTTGGAACTCCAAAAGCCCTAATCAGTGATAGAGGAACTAATTTTTGCAATAATGGAGAAAACTCTAACACGATATGGGGTTTATCATCGTCTCTCAACCGCTTATCACCCTCAAACCAATGGTCAAGCCGAAGTAACAAATCAAGGTTTAAAAAGAATTCTAGAAAAAACCGTGGGTCAAAATAAAAAAGAATGGACAGATAAATTAGACGATGTATTATGGGCATTTGGAACAGCTTACAAAACACCAATAGGTACAACGCCATATAAGCTATTCTTTGGAAAAAACTGTCACCTCCCAGTAGAAATTGAACACAAAGCATATTGGGCATTAAAAACGTAAACTTAGACCAAGAAATTTTAGGAAAAGATCGCCTACACCAGTTAAATGAGTTAGACGAACTAAGAATACAAGCATATTCCAACCCAGAAATCTATAAGGAACGCTAAAAAAGAATACATGATAAATATATAAGCGGACCTAAGGAATTCAGAGAAGGAGACCAAGTACTCCTCTTTAACTCAAGGCTACGACTTTTTCTCGGAAAACTTAAGTCTCGATGGTCAGGACCATTTACCATCACCAATCTTTACCCTCATGGTGCAATAGATATTAAGCCTCCAAACGGAGAACCATTTAAAGTCAATGGATGAAGGCTTAAGTTCTATGAAGGATTCCTCGAGGATGAAGAAACAGAAATGACATTGGAAGAGATAGATAAATAACAAGAACATGGTAACAACTTGTATATATATTTATCTGCTTTATTACAATAATCCATCTTGTAGGTACACTTTGGAAGACGATAACAAAAAGTCCACGAGCCAGGTAAGTCGTGCAGAGGAACCAAGTGGACATAGAAACGACCATAAAAATTATTTTTTAAAAGACACAGGGCCGTGTCTCTAAAGCATGGGGCCGTGCCTGACTGCAGATGGGATAAAACCTTTAGTTTCATAACTTCTTTCTCATAACTCACACGGTCCGTTTCTCTGCAACCACCGGTTCCCCACCTGCTCCCACTACCTTTTGACGATCTCCTTCCCCACAGGTTCCCCACCTAGGTTATGTAATATGGCCACCAAGAGTAGTGGGCTGAGCAAAAAATGTTGTAACATCTGTTGCTTGGTTTTCTAGAATGTTTTCTTGTACAACATTTTCCTGGATTTTGGCCATCATGCGTGTAAAAGTTTCATTGAAAGACTGTTACTTTCAAGTGCTTCACCTTGTTCAAAATTTTCTTTTCTTTAAACATTTTTAAGGTAAAATCCTAACAGTCTTGGATAGATAAGAAAAGGATTGCCATTTCCTCTCTTGATTGCTCTTAAGTTTGCTACCAAATCAAGCGACAATGTTTGGGATAGTTTATGATTTGAATTTCTCAGAATAGCATACCCCAAGCACTGAGTTTTTAGGGGTATTTCATTAAAAGCAGTGGTTTTTCCAGATAGGCAAACCAAGAGAGTATGGAAAAATAATTTCATTTTTGGTGGGAACCTTGGTTCGTAAAGTGTTGCTCCTACCGTCTGACCTTCATTGCCCCTTTCTATGAACTCAGCATGTAAGTCATGTTTGGGGTAAGATTCCTGATGTGTGTAAAATGCAACATATAAATTACATCAAATGAGGCATAAAACTAACCCTTTTTAAGTACTAATATTGGAAAAAGAGTGTTTTTGTCTTCCTTTTGTATTTTCAGGATTAAATGAGCTCAAAAACACAAAAGAAGCAAAAAGACAGCTAAATCCAACATAAATACAAGAAAAGGAACATAAGTGGACTGCCCGACCCCTCAACGGCATCTTCCCAAGCAAAATAGAGAAGGCAGAAGACTGAACACGCCCCGTGCTCAGCCAGCACGGGGCCGTGCCCAAGAAGCAGCAGAAAAGACAAACCTATAGAAGCTTCTATTGCCCACCACGGGGCCGTGCCCAGTGAACACGGGGGCGTGGCGAAAGTACAGCAGGCGCATTAATTGTAATTGCGAATTACAATTAATGAAGAGAGAGAGTGTCAGACAGGCACGGGGCCGTGTCCAGCGGACACGGGGGCGTGCCCAGCCTCCTGTTCAGCCTATAAATAGGAGTGCTTGGTTTCATTTCAACTCATCCCTTGGCACACCACCTCTCTCACACTTCATCCACCACCCACCACCATCACAACACCATCATCCACCACCATCATCCATTGTCCATCATAGAGTGTGTGAGTCGTCTCGGGATCCAAGATTGATCGTAAGAGTTCTTGACAATCAAGGCCATGTTTGCCTAAGTCTCTTACATCACTTGGTGAAGACAAAGTGTCTAGTATAATACTTTTTATTTCTAATCTTTTGCACTTTTTATTTGGTTTTGTATTAATGACTTTAATAACTAGTTACTTATGTTGAAGGTGATCTTTCCTTATCGTTTGTCCGTGGTGTCTTGGCATTATTTTACTGTCTATATAAAATAAAGGATTTTCACCATTCATATCTCCACGGTCTATATGGAGGTATGTTGGCTACCTGGTCGGGGGTTAAGGGAACGGTTTGGTAAAGGTCTTGCCATTGTTCAGCGTTTAGAGGTCCTGCAATGGACCTGGGTCAAATTTAGTAGGACCTCCTTCAATACTTCACGGTATTGGATGGCGGGGGTCCAAACTCTTTGATCCCCTCATAAGTTAACTACTATTAATACTATAACCCGGCTATTTAGGACTGTATCCCTGCTGACTCAGACTACTTAGTCGAGGGTAACGTCACCTCCAAAAGAGGGGCCTACCATAATATTGCATTAATAACTTAATTCATTATCTTCCAATAATCCACCCTTTTAGGATTGTATCCTTGCTGACTCAAACTACTGGGGTGAGGGTAACGTCACCTTCAAAAGAGGGGCCTACTACAATAACTAAGATAATCTCTTAATTATGTGCAAAAGTGCGGAAATAATCAAAGGTTATACTAGATACGAGTCGGAACCAAGTGATTCATCTTGTCTATCTGTTTTGTTTTTATTTTTATTTTCAGCATTTTAGTTAGTTTTTATTTTTCCTAGTTTAAAACATTTTTCTAAACTTTTTATTTTGATTAGACGTTGAGGATAAACCGGTACTAAAAGCTCTTGTGTCCTTGGACGACCTCGGTATCTTACCAACGCTATACTACGCTCACGATGGGTGCACTTGCCCATATGTGTGTTTAGTGTTAGTAAAATATCGTGTTTTATAAATTTAAAACTTGGCTAAAAATAAGTGTTAAAAAGGACTTAAAATATACACCTAAAATATATAACACTTTCACGCACATCAATTCCATACCATTCAAACCCTCTAACTGAACACGCCCCGTGCTCACTGAACACGCCCCGTGCTCAACGAAATCAGTAACTTTAATTAAAACGCCCAGATACAGATCCTGAACACGGGGCCGTGCTCACTGAACACGGGGCCGTGTCCAGCCTCTGTTTCCGTTTTTATTTTTGTTTTCTGATCTCGAGACTCAGTTGTGGTCTGCTGAGTGATTCTTATGGATCAATACTCAGGAGGTTACAACTACACCTATGAGGAGGATGATTATAGGGTTAATTATTGCACTAATTGTTGTAACACACGCTCGGTTCAAAATAATCACTCGTATCAACCATCCACTTCATACACCTACTATGAGGAGCCCAGGTACGAGCCATCAACTTCATACACATCCTATGAAGACCAAAGGTATGAACCTCCTCCCTCATACTCATATTTTGATGAACCAAGGTATGAGCCTTCATACTCATACTTTGAGGAACCAAGATATGAGCCACCACCTTCGTATGCTTACTATGAGGAACCTTGGCGTGAACAACCCACCTCATATGAGTATTATGGAGAACAAAATTACGAACCTTATCCATCATATGCTTACAATGAAGAACAATGGTGCGAACCATCGACTTCATATGGGTATTATGAGGAACAAAGGGTCGAACAACCGGATTCAAGCTTAGAAAACACCGATTCTTTTTCTATAACCGAAGTAACCGGTAGGATATTAGAACACATTAGAGTTATCGATCGATGTATAAAAGAAGCTCGCGCAAGGGAAGAGGAGTCCCGCGCAAGAGAAGAATTAAAAAAGGAAGAGATAACCGAAAGTGTAAAAATGGAAGAACAAATAAGTGAAAAACCGACACATGAGTTAAACAACGAAAAAGGTGAGTCCGACAACGTTAACATTCAAGAAGAGTCTAATTTTGAAGAAATTAATCTCTTGTCACCTTCTTTCGAAAACCATTGTTTAGTACCCACTCATGCTAAGTTTTTAAAAGAGTTAAACACTAACGCTAAAATTGACGAAACGGTAAGTGTTAAGTTAACTAATGATCAAACGTCGCTAATAAAAGAAGACCCATTTGAAATTAACATTACACCGGTTCCATGTTTCTTTCAAAATTCGTTTATTAGTAATGTCACAATTGATAAAGATCTTTGTGTTAACATAATGCCTAATTACATTTTCAAAAAATTAAGTATTAGCGATTTTTCTCCACTTCAAATACCCATTTTTCTATCCAAACGGAAAGTAATAAAATCAATCGGTATAGTTGAAGATGTCTTGGTTCAAATAAATCAAATGGTAATCCCGACCGACTTTGTCATCCTCGATGACGCTCCTCTAGTATTGGGACGACCATTTGTAAAAACTCACGAAGCTTTGAAAAACCGGAAGTTCAACAATTTACCTCTTCAATTAGGGGCATTTAAAAGAAGTGTCGATCTCGAACGGTCAATGAAATATCCTTTCGGCAATAATGACCCCCTAATTGAAGATGAAGATGAACCACCCGATACAAGTGAAGAGATTGACCACTTTGTTGAAGTAGAGGTCGCCATAGAACAAACTTTTAAAGTTCTTGATCGAAATGAGCAACCAAATAAGGAGTCTCCTAAAGACCCACCACTCGAGCTCAAAGAACTCCCAAAAGGTTTGGAATATGCTTTTCTAGACAAAGATGGTAATTTACCTGTAATTATTTCGTCTAAATTAGATAACTTAGAAAAAGAAAAATTAATTAATCTTTTGAAAAAACATAAAAACGCAATAGCTTGGAAACTTGTAGACATAAAAGGAATTAGTCCTTCTATGTGCACACACAAAATTTTGATGAATGATGACTACAAATCGGTCATACAACCACAACGTCGAGTAAATCCAAATGTTCAAGAAGTGGTTAAAAACGAAGTCATCAAGCTACTTGACGCCGGACTTATCTATCCTATCTCCGATAGTCCTTGGGTAAGTCCCGTCCAAGTAGTTCCAAAGAAAGGAGGTATGACGGTAATAACTAACGAAAAGAATGAACTAATACCAACGAGAACCATCACAGGATGGAGAGTATGTATAGATTATAGAAGATTAAATGAAGCAACAAGAAAGGATCACTTTCCTTTACCTTTCATTGATCAAATGTTAGAAAGATTATCCGGTCATAAATTTTACTGTTTCTTGGATGGTTTTTCAGGTTACTTTCAAATCCCGATAGCACCCGAAGACCAAGAAAAGACAACTTTCACATGTCCCTATGGAACTTTTGCTTATCGACACATGCCGTTTGGTCTATGTAATGCCCCAGCAACATTCCAACGTTGCATGGTAGCTATTTTCCATGACATGATAGAAAAGACAATGGAAGTCTTCATGGATGACTTTTCTATCTTTGGGGATTCATATGACCAATGCCTCGATAACCTTGAACGAATGCTATCCCGATGTGAGGAAACTAACCTCGCCCTTAATTGGGAAAAATGCCATTTCATGGTAACGGAGGGAATAGTACTCGGTCACAAGATCTCAAGCGAAGGAATGGAGGTGGATCGAGCCAAAATAGATACCATTTCTAGATTGCCACCTCCATCCTCCGTACGAGCTATCAGAAGTTTCCTAGGGCATGCCGGATTTTATAGACGGTTTATCAAAGACTTTTCAAAAATCTCAAGGCCTCCAACGAAACTACTTGAAAAAGATGCTCCATTCATCTTTGACAAGGATTGCAATCAAGCATTTCTAACCCTAAAGGAAATGTTAGTCAATGCACCTATCATGATAGCGCCTGATTGGAAATTTCCTTTCGAAATCATGTGTGATGCTAGTGACTTTGCAGTTGGAGCTGTCTTGGGACAAAGAAAAGAAAAGCATTTCCACCCAATCTATTATGCTAGTAAAACACTTAATGATGCATGACGTGTGCGTATATATACATAATTTTTTTGCAATGAATTACACACGATTGGGTTTTAAATTTA
This sequence comes from Helianthus tuberosus, assembly GCA_030545235.1. NCBI lineage: Eukaryota > Viridiplantae > Streptophyta > Magnoliopsida > Asterales > Asteraceae > Helianthus > Helianthus tuberosus. The sequence continues at coordinate 91,011,624 of CM060418.1, read as the reverse complement.
TAAAAGTGATTATTACTTTTACATCAAAACACACACGAAATAGGCAAGTGTACCCCGTCATATATGTAATAAAGTATCGGTAAGAACCAAGTATCGATCCAAGGAAATGGGCGGAGAATTAATACTAGACCTTTGTCACTAAACTACCGGTAAAAACATAGATTTGGTTGATTTAAACTAAACTAAAGTAAACATAACCAAATACATAATAAAAATATAATAGATAGTAGATAAAAAAGCCTTGCTAAATACAAAACCACAGCATGTCAACTAAGTCAGTTTTGGCACTAGAAGCATTCGGTCAATTTTCCAATTTAAGACAATTAGTATCCCTTTCGGGAATCCTAACATGACAATCATTCGGAAAGCTAAAACGATAAACACACTTTAACCACCTAAAATTGTTCTTTAACGTGCAATTGATAAATGTCTATGAAAATCTCTTAAAAATAAGTTAGTCAGCCGTTAGGATTATTCTAACCTCACTTAAACAAGGAAAGCGACACCGATAAACACAATGCAACCACCGAGACAAGCATAAACTAGATTAAATCACAACCGAGTTCATTTTACAAATCTTGCACAATAATTCACCAAGAAAGAAATTTTGGCCTAAACTACTAACTAAGCTAACAAATCATGGCAAGAATTCATAACGACACCATCTAACCCGTTTAGGTCCTTACGTGACGGCAAGCTCTCTTGATTAACAATAATTACATTTTATTAAATCACTAACCATTTCTAGTATCATGATGCATACATTTAAACCAAGTTAAACTAGTTAACCAAATTCAAAGTTTACTAATACAAGATTAATTAAGCTTCATTTTTCAACTATCTTAACTAACCAAGCACCAATCATCCAACATAATTACTTATAATCAAGAATTCAATATCAATAACAAGGTTGCAAACTAATCATCAAAGATTAACATAGAAAATACTTCAAATGTCATTACAAACAAAGTTTAACAAACTAATGGTTATAATCTAGCAAGGGATTGTTGTGTTTTTGCCCAAAGGCTACAATAATACATAAATCATAATCTAAGTACTTGAAAGATTAACAAAAACTTGGAAAGATTAGAAAATCAAACCATAAACAAGTACTAGACTAAGGATCCGGGTAGTAATCGAGCTAATCGAGACAATGTGGCTTGAATCCGGGTGAAAGCTAATGCCTCCGGAGCCTGAAAATCGCCTGAGAGCTCTCCAAAAATCCAGAATGACGAACAGAAAGTTTCTGCTGTGTTTTTATACTTTTTGCTGTTGCACGGTCGTTCTCCCTGTGGAACGACCGTTCACTTTATTGAATTATTGGACATGGGTCACCATACCGCATACGTCATCGGATCGTTGACCAGATCTGAAATTACACGACCGTTCTTTGTGTGGAACGGTCGTTCAGTTCCGGGCTTCATGTTGCACGCCAAGTCGCACCTACCGTTCAGTTCCGAGACTCTGTTGATTCACCGGAGTCGCACGATCGTTCCTCAGATGGAACGACCGTTCTTCACCTAGTCGCTTGTTTCCCTGGAACGCCCAGCCGCACCGATCGTTCATTGCCGAGATGATCAGCGTTGTCGGAGATGCACGACCGTGCATCACGTGGAACGGTCGTTCCACAGGCCCAGATCAGAATCCTTAACAGAAAGTCCGCAGCTTTGTCGTTTTGTCCGGAAAGTCCTCGTTTTTGCTATCATCTTGTCTGGAATGCAGTTTTAGGCCTGTAAACACAAATGTAGATAAATAAGTATCCGAACGATGGTTTTACGGCCAAAAACGCATAAAATAGGGGTAAAACGGGGGACTAAAATATGTGTAAATTAGAGTGTATCAAATCTCCCCACACTTAAACATTGCTTGTCCTCAAGCAAGCTAAACTAAAAAGCAATAAAAGACATAAACAAACAAGAACGATAATTTACACACTATTTTATTGCAAACTAATATATAAACGGTTAGCCGGTTTGTCGAAAGACAACATCAAAAGATTCAAACCCAACAAGCATATGCAAGTTTAAAAAGCGACAACCAAAAAGTCGAGACTAAACATTTAATTGACTCACATGTTAATCTTCACCCAACTCACAATGTTCACACACACTCGGTTTTATTTATGAATCATACATAAAATGTGTATGCGTAAACACTCAACGCCTAGTCAATGAAATGTGCAATAACATAAGCTTGTCATAAGATCTCGTCTCCACCAACTAACATGCAAATAAGTGTAAATCAAGAGGTCTTTACGGGTTGTAACGTTAGGCTTGGGCGAAGGGTATGGAAGTGGACATTTAAAATGGCGAAAACGGTTAAAACTCGGTAGTAGCGTTTAACTAGCAACGAAATAGTACAACTATACATACAAACGCCTTAAAAAGGCGACTAAAGCGCAATCGAGCTTATCAACAAGATTTTTAACATTTAAGCATTCAAAATTGCTCGATTTCTATCAACTTCACCCTATTTTAGGGTGTTTTATTTTCTGTTTTTTTTTTTTTTTTTTTTTTTTTTTGCAAACTATACAATGAAATATAAACACTATCAAGGTAGTTAAACTATTATTTTAACCGAGTTTCAACACTAAAAAGGTTTAAAAACATAAAAAGGCTAAATTTGGTTAAGTAGGCGATAATGTGGGTAAACAAAGGTGAACGGGAAGGCTCGACAAGGTTAATCCTAAAGGGTAATATAAGGTGAACGGGAAGCACAACACAAAGAACAAGGTACACAACAAAGGGGTAATCTAAGTGCCTCTATCACTTTTACACAAATTCACAACTTCATGGTCTTAACAAGCATACTAGTGACAAGTTCTAAATTGCACATAACATCCGGCTCACTCCTATATCCGAAATGAACAAATATATAATCAATAGGCTCAAATACGCTCACATAACGGAAGGAATGGGTAAAAGTGTGAAAACTATCATGTAAGTCTTTCTTTGTTTGTCACGCTTTCCGGTTTCCTTTTTCAAAAATATTTTGCTTGTCGAGTTTTTATCAAGTCCGAAGCTTTCTCAAACATAACCAACCGGTTTATTTACCAACATATATACAAAACACAAGTATTTTTAAATGATTTTTCGGTTTTTTTTTTTTTTTTTTTTTTTAACATAGATAAATGAGGACAAACAAAGCTAAGTTAACAAAGTTAACCCCCTCCCCACACTTGAACTTCGCATTGTCCCCAATGCGAGACCCGAAATATAGAGAAAGGGATAAAAAATACTCCCCTCAAGATGATGTTGGTGCCATGAGACTTCCGAAGCTCTAACTGGTACGTGCTCCGGTCCAAGATCCGATAGACAAAATCTGCAAGTATGTCGTGTACACCCAAAATATAACAGAAAAAGAAAAATCAAACAACCATAATGTACATAAATACGAACATCCAAACAAAATACAAAAGAAATTGTCTGAAAATACATATCCGGGGTGTTTTAAATAAAAGTCAAAATAAACACCCAAATAAAAGTAAAGTACTGAAACATAAAACACCACCAAATGCTACCACTACCGCAAACTACTCATCATCATCATCGTCATCATGCCTCGTGCCAGATGGGCCCTGATCGCCATATCCAGGGGGGGTTCCATGGTGGGAACTCCGGCGGGTGCTGAAAATAGTCGGGGTGTGCGTGATGCATCTCCCCGAACAAATAAGAAAACCCCGCAGATACCCCCTGGTATAGAGTATTCTGGCGCTGCTCTAGTCGGTCATGTGTGGCCCGAAGCTCTGCCTGACTGGCTCTAATCTCGTGCTGGCTAGCCCGGATCTCATCAAAGTATGTACCATGCTGCTCCTGTGTGACACGCATGTCCTGGAACTGCTGGTAAAAAGTAGGCCAATCCTCATGCTGCTGAAATGCATGATGCTGCGGCGAGTGTGGTGGTGTCGGTGGCTGTGGCTCGTGCTGCTCTCCCATCTCTTCGTCTTCGTCCTCATGTTCCTCCGCAGCTGGAGGTAACGGGTCCCATATCTCTCCATTCAAACCCCTCAACCTATCTCTCCCATCCAACTCAGCAATAACCCCCATAAACTTCAGAGACCGGATATCAACATGCACCCCCTCAGTGATCAAAGTGAGACCCCTAATCACCCCCGACGTCATATATCGCTCATTGTACGCGATCTCGGTCACGTACTGCCCGCCGTGGATCTCACTATTGTGGGTCCGCCCTGAACACTTGACAAAGTACTCAGCCATTCGCGCGGCGAGGTTGATTGGTGCTTTGTCAACCAACGCATAAAGATAAAGCAAGTCAGGTGTTGGACAGTTACCTTGACTGTCCATGCGTCCACATATAGAATGGCTGAAAACATGGTGCATCACTCGCACCAAAGGGTCTCGAAGGCGCGAAGCCTTTGACATCCGTGGGTTGTATGGGCCCCCAATAGCGTTACGTGCCCAGAATGCATCTCGCTCTGCATCATTAGGGATGTTGAACCGGTCATTGAAGACGTCGGGATCATCCATATCCTCCCGCGTATAAATCCCAAGCCTCCGTCCTAAACGACCCACCGACCATGTATGCCATCGCCTACATAACCTGAAGGTTACCCGATTCCTGTAGCGGAAATCCGGTTCTGTATGTGCAACCGGCTTTTCATACTGATACGAGGCGAAGAATTCGATTGTCAACTCCTGGTAAACCGGTCGGTTGCAACCGACCAAGTTTGCGAGCATGCGGGTCATCATTTCATCTAGGCGATCATACTGGTTGAGGTCACGCATAATCTCCCAGTCCAACCAACAGGGCTCCCCAAACTGATCCCGCCTCGCCCACAATTCATCGCGCTTCGCGATGCATAGAGCTTCCTTCTCGATGTTGGGGTCGAACTGCAGGAAAGGGTGATCCATCTGCAATGGGGAATATGATTAGGAAGACAGAAACAGGAGAAAAAATGAGTTGAAAACAAGCGAGCAACCAATTATGAAGCTACTGTCCAACTGTACTGGCAATATGGCACGGTCGTTCTCCGGGACGCACGGTCGTGCGTCACCGAGAACTAACAGGCCAGACCAGACGATATCGTGAATAGCCGGCGATGCACGACCGTTCCACCCGAGGAACGACCGTGCACTTCCGAGTCTGCAGAATAGGATCCCTGAACTCAGAACAATCAGATTTTGCAAAATTTCAACAAGTATTGGGTCAACAGGGGTCTGCAAATCAACCTGGTGTTCATGATACTTCGATTTAACAAGGGTTAGGGTTTCGATTTGTTTATGAAGAGAACCCTAAAAATTCCTTGAAAAAAATCGAAAGAAAACTACACTAGAAAGAAAGAAAACAAGAAATCTAACACTAGAGACGTACCGTGCGAAGTTGGGTGTTTGATCGTGCGAAAAATCATGCAAAGCGGTGAAAAATCGCCCAGGAACGGTCTGCAGCTGCTAGGGTTCGCGAATGGTGGATTTTGCAGCAGATAATGGTATATATAGTGTGCAAAATGACCAAATTGCCCTCAGCCTGTCGCACGGTCGTTCTCCGGAATGGAACGGTCGTGCGTCACCGAGGTCGTTCAAACCCAGCAGCGTGTTCTCGGAAATGCACCGAGGGTGCGATCTACCGTTCCGGCTTGCTCGGAATTGCACGGTCGTTCCACAGGTGGAACGGTCGTGCATCAGCTGCAGATACAGATTTTCTGCAGAAGCTATTTCCAGCAACCGTTTCGGCCGTTTTTCGCCGTTTTTTCGATACACCAACTGTTCTAATAAATTTACAATACAGAACCTTCGCCCGGCACGTACGGAAACTAAACAAACAAACGAAAACTACCTAACTAACCTAAATTACGCTAAAACTACAAAAACAAATAAAAGGACAATTTTGCCCTCATAGCGCCAAAGACGCTCCTGCTGCATTTTTGTCGGCGAGTCAGCAGCGTAGACTCATGCTAAATTTTTTTCGACGAGTCGATAGCAAGACTCAAAGCTAAAAACTAGAAAAACTACAAAAACTACAAAAAAGACTACAAAGACTAAACTACCCCTAAAGCGCAAAATACGCTCTTGCTACATTTTTGATCCGCGAGTCAGTAGCGTAGACTCTCTCCTCCCCACACTTATGATGTGTGCGGGGTTTGGAGTTCAATCACCTCCACCGCCGATTCTATCGGCCCGGCAACGTACAACTTCAACCGGTGACCATTTACCTTGAAAATAACGCCATCCGCGTTCTCTACTGCAACAGTACCATACGGAAATACTTCCTTAACTGTGTATGGTCCTGTCCAGCGTGAATGAAGCTTCCCAGGAAATAAGCGCAGCCGTGAATTATACAGAAGAACAAGATCACCCGCTTGGAATTCTTTGTGGTCCTTCAAGCGTTTGTCGTGACGTTTCTTCGTGCGCTCTTTGTAGAGTACGGAGCTCTCACAGGCTTGGTGCCGCAATTCTTCCAATTCATGAATTTGGAGAAACCGGGCTTCACCTCCGGTCTTAATGTCCAAATTCGCGGTTTTCAATGCCCACATAGCCTTGTGCTCCAACTCCACCGGTAAATGGCATGCCTTTCCATATACCAACCTAAAGGGGGTGGTCCCTATAGGGGTCTTATAAGCTGTACGGAATGCCCATAATGCCTCATCAAGCTTGTCCGACCATTCCTTGCGGTTTGCTCCAACCGACCGCTCAAGGATGCGCTTAAGCCCACGGTTCGTGACCTCCACCTGCCCGCTCGTCTGCGGATGATAGGGCGTGGACAAACGGTGATGTACACCGTATCGGGACAAAGCCTTTTCAAGCTGTGTATTACAAAAATGAGTCCCTCGGTCACTAATGAGCGCTTTCGGAGCGCCAAATCGGGCGAACAAACTCTTAAGAAACCTTACAACTACTCTGGCGTCATTAGTGGGTAAGGCTTGCGCCTCCGCCCACTTTGATACATAGTCAACAACCACGAGTATGTATTTGTTTCCACGTGAAGGGGGGGATGGTCCCATGAAGTCTATCCCCCAAACATCAAAGACTTCACAAACCTGTATCCAGTTCTGGGGCATTTCGTCGCGTGCTGATATGTTCGTCGCCCTCTGACAAGCATCGCACGCTTTCACCCAACTCTGCGCGTCACGGAAAATGGTCGGCCAGTAAAACCCGGAATCCAACACCTTCTTCGCGGTGAAGTTGGCTCCGTGGTGGCCTCCGGTAGGTCCCTCATGACACTGTCGCAGAATGTCGGTCGCCTCAGACCCAGATACACATCTCCTAATCACCTGATCAGCACCCACCTTGAACAAGAAAGGGTCGTCCCATATGTAGTGCTTGAGATCCGAAAAGAATTTCCTCTTTTGCTGGTGAGTCAACCCTTTTATCAGAATCCCGCAAGCAAGATAGTTCGCAAGGTCGGCGAACCATGGCGACTCATCACATATCTCAACACCCATCAAAGATTCGTGTGGGAACTTGTCATTGATTGAATCCCAACGCGAATCCTCGATGTCTCCGTGCTCTAACCGAGACAGATGGTCGGCAGCTACATTCAAAGCACCCTTTTTATCTTGTATCTCAATATCAAACTCTTGCAGCAACAGGATCCATCTGATTAAACGCGGTTTAGCGTCCTGTTTGCTGAAGAGGTATCTAATGGCTGCATGATCAGTGTATACAACGGTTTTCGAAAGCACCAGATACGATCTAAATTTATCGAATGCGGAAACGACCGCCAAGAGCTCTTTTTCAGTCGTGGTATAATGCTCTTGAGCGTCGTGGAGAGTTTTACTTGCATAGTAGATCGGATGGAAGTGCTTTTCCTTCTTTTGACCCAGAACGGCCCCTATAGCGTAATCACTCGCGTCGCACATGATTTCAAACGGCAAACTCCAGTCCGGTGCGACTAAAATAGGGGCCTCTACCAACTTCTGCTTGAGGAGGTCAAAAACCCTCAAGCAATCATCTCCAAACACGAACGGAGCATCTTTCTCTAACAAACGAGTCATGGGTCTGGCGATTTTAGAAAAATCTTTGATGAATCGCCGATAGAACCCGGCATGACCGAGAAAGCTCCGTATAGCACGAACAGAGGTGGGGGGCGGAAGTCGTGAAATAACGTCGACCTTAGCTGGATCGACTTCCATGCCCGCGTGAGAGATTTTGTGTCCCAGAACTATGCCCTCCTTCACCATGAAGTGGCATTTCTCCCAATTCAGGACCAGATTGGTCTCCTCACACCTCTTCAACATTCTTTTCAAATTTTCCAGACACTGATCAAAGGAATCCCCAAATACCGAAAAATCGTCCATGAACACCTCCATGGAATCCTCAATCATGTCGTGGAAAATTGCGACCATACATCGCTGGAAAGTAGCCGGCGCATTACACAGCCCAAACGGCATACGCCGGTAGGCGAATGTACCAAAGGGACAGGTAAACGTGGTCTTCTCCTGGTCCTCAGGAGCGATAGGAATTTGAAAGTAACCCGAGAACCCATCCAGAAAACAATAATATAACTTCCCTGACAGACGCTCCAACATTTGATCAATGAATGGAAGCGGGAAGTGGTCCTTTCGGGTGGCGTCGTTGAGTTTGCGATAATCGATGCAAACCCGCCATCCAGTGACCGTCCTGGTTGGAATGAGCTCATTCCTATCGTTCGTGACCACAGTCATGCCCCCCTTTTTGGGCACTACCTGCACAGGGCTAACGCAAACAGAGTCGGAAATGGGATAGATCATACCAGCATCTAACAACTTAATCACTTCCTTTTTAACGACCTCTTGCATGTTCGGGTTCAGCCGCCTCTGGTGCTGCGCACACGGCTTGAACTGATCCTCCATAAGAATTTTATGTGTACAGAAGGAGGGATTTATACCTTTAATGTCCATGATTTTCCAAGCGATTGCTTTCTTATGAAGTTTCAACACATTAAGCAGCCTGCTCTTCTCTTCTCCCGCCAATCCAGATGAAATAATGACAGGCAAATGACGCTCCTCATCAAGAAATGCGTACTCTAGGTGCGGTGGGAGCTCTTTAAGCTCCAAGGTAGGAGGATCTTCCACTGAAGGCTTCGACTTCACTTCACTCTCGCGATCAATTTCTGTGAAACGATCCGGACTCTGGGGACTATCATCACCAATCTGATAGACTGGCTGCTCTAAATAGTGGCCCTCCTGCGTAATGCCATCTAAGTCCCCACACAACAGATGTGTGTCCGAATCTATCTTCTCGATCGTACCCTGGAAATGCGTGCTCACATAAGTGTCGACAATGTCAACATAATAGAGCGCGTCGTCCTGACTCAGAGGGTGCTGCATAGAACGTTTAATGTCAAACGTCACATGCTCATCATCTACTCGGAGTGTGATCTCGCCCGCCGCCACGTCCACAATCGTCCGGGCGGTATTCAAAAACGGGCATCCGAGTATCAGAGGCACTCTCGAGTCCTCATCCATGTCCAGGATAACAAAATCCACGGGAAATATAAACTTGTCAATCTTAACAAGCATATTCTCTACAAACCCGCGTGGATACTTGACAGAACGATCCGCAAGTCGAATACTCATCCTCGTAGGTGACGGCTCACCTAGATCCAACTTTGTAAAAACCTTATAGGGCATAAGGTTTATACTCGCTCCTAGATCTGCTAACGCATTACTGACTGACAGATTGCCAATGAGGCAAGGAAGCGTGAAACTGCCTGGATCGCCCATTTTTGTAGGCAGGCGATTCTGGAGAATAGCAGAGCAGCTTTCATTCATAACCACACAAGACATATCCTCGAGTTTTTGCTTGTTTGAGAGGATGTCTTTCAGAAACTTCGCATACTTTGGCATCTGTGCCAAAGCCTCAACAAACGGTATGTTTATATGCAATTGCTTAAACATCTCAAGAAACTTACCGTTTTGTTCATCCATCTTCTGCTTCTTCAACCTTCCTGGATAGGGTACCGGAGGCTTGTAACCTGTGACCGGCTCCTGGACTTGTGCTGTACTTGCTGGGCGTAGCCTGGCATGCACCTCGTCCGGTGTGCTAGTCGGGACCGCTTCAGTGATCGGTGGTGAGTCCGATATGACGGGTCCGGTAGGTTTTCCACTCCTGGTCATCACAGCGTTCACATCCCTGTGCCCGCTCGGGTTTGTCTCAGTATTGCCTGGGAGACCACCCTGGGGTCTCTTCGACATCATCTGTGCCAGCTGACCAACCTGATTCTCTATGTTCTGAATCGAGGCCTTGTGGCTCCTCATTTCTCCCTCATGAGAGAGAAAACGATCCTCGCTCTGCTGATAGCGTTTTTCAGCTAACTGATTCGCGCTCGAGGAGCTAGTAAGAAGCTGGGACATCATCTCCTCCAGCTTAGAACTAGACTGAGGGGCCTGCTGCTGGGAACTACTCCCAGAGCCCTGATTCTGATGCGGGTACGAATGCTGCTGATAGGATTGGTTGTACTGCTGGAACTGCTGACCCTGTTGCGCTGGAGCGCGCGGAGTGAATCCCAAAGGATTTTGATTGCCTGTGTTCGCACGCCACCCAAAATTTGGGTGATTTCTCCAACCGGGATTGTAGGTGTTACTGTAAGGGTTGTTCTGCGGCCTAACTTGATTACCCACGAAATCTACCTCTTCATGGCCCTCGTATCCGACTCCCTGAAAACATGCCCCAGGCTCGTGTGACACACCACACTGGTCACAACTCGAGCCCGCATGCGCAATCATCTGGGACTTGTCGAATCTCGATGCGAGAGCTGAGATCTTAGCAGTAATAGCCGTATAGTCGTCTACAGCATGCACTCCTGCGCGGGATCCTGATGATGATGATGTAGCCCGACTTCTATCTCCTTCGCGGCGAGAGCTAGACTTCAACGCAGCCTTTTCAATGATATCGTAAGCCTCATTGGGCGTCTTTGTCCCTAAATCGCCTCCTGAATTCATATCTAATCGCTCCTGCGTATTGTAGCTCAGCCCCTGATAGAATGTCAAGACTAACTGTCTCTTGGTGAACCCATGATGTGGAACATCAAGTAACAGATCCTTGAATCTCTCCCACGCTGCATGCAACGACTCCCCCTCATCCTGACGAAAGGATACAATTCGGTTACGTAGCTTGTTCGTTTTCTCAGGTGGGAAATATTTCTGCATAAACTGCTCCGCCAACTGATTCCAGGTCCTGATGGACCCGACTGGAAGCGACAAAAGCCAAGCTCTGGCTTTGTCACGTACTGAAAACGGAAACAACCTCAACCGAATTGCGTCCGCCGAAGCACCTGTAATCTTAAATGTGGAACAAACATGGAGAAACGCAGCAATATGCCTCCCGGGATCCTCGTGCTCACGTCCGTCAAACTGTACTGAATTTTGTACCATATTGATTATACTAGGTCTAATTTCAAACGTAGGTACATCAATAGTAGGTTGAAGGATACTCGGCTCCAGGCCTGTCGCTCCAGGCTGATTAGACTCATTCAACGGTCGCTCATCGTCTGCCATGATTATGTTTCCTCCTGAGCTCTCGGCTTCAGCAGGTACCACCGAATCCGGCCCGCCAGATGCGAGCAGTAGCCCAACCGCACGCCCTTTCGCGCGAAGACGCCTCCGAAGATCACGTTCGGGTTCGTCTGACGGTTCAACAAGTTCTGGAGCGGGGGTCGAGAACATCAACCTGCAAACGAAAATTTGACACGGTGAATATTTTATTAATTAAATAATGCTGTTTTTTTTTTTTTTTCAGCTGAATAGAAGCAGAAAATTATTATAAATGGGCTGAAAATTTTATAAAAATCCGAAAAATAGCCCGAAATTTTATAAAAATTCAACAAAATAAATAAATGAATCGACTAATACAAAAATGGCTTTAGGGTGCCGAAAACCCAAAGAATAAGCGAATAAATGAATCCGGATCAAATAAATAAATGGAACAAAATTAACGCAAAAATGAATAAATCGAATAAAACAAGAAATATTAACAAATAAATGAACAAATAAAGAATCAAGAAATTATTCACAAAAATAAACAAGTATATACACCGATAACCAAATGACTCGGGTCGTTCCTAAAACTCGCCATATCCCCGGCAACGGCGCCAAAAACTTGACGTGTGCGTATATATACATAATTTTTTTGCAATGAATTACACACGATTGGGTTTTAAATTTATAAAAGTGATTATTACTTTTACATCAAAACACACACGAAATAGGCAAGTGTACCCCGTCATATATGTAATAAAGTATCGGTAAGAACCAAGTATCGATCCAAGGAAATGGGCGGAGAATTAATACCAGACCTTTGTCACTAAACTACGGGTAAAAACATAGATTTGGTTGATTTAAACTAAACTAAAGTAAACATAACCAAATACATAATAAAAATATAATAGATAGTAGATAAAAAAGCCTTGCTAAATACACAACCACAGCATGTCAACTAAGTCAGTTTTGGCACTAGAAGCATTCGGTCAATTTTCCAATTTAAGACAATTAGTATCCCTTTCGGGAATCCTAACATGACAATCATTCGGAAAGCTAAAACGATAAACACACTTTAACCACCTAAAATTGTTCTTTAACGTGCAATTGATAAATGTCTATGAAAATCTCTTAAAAATAAGTTAGTCAGCCGTTAGGATTATTCTAACCTCACTTAAACAAGGAAAGCGACACCGATAAACACAATGCAACCACCGAGACAAGCATAAACTAGATTAAATCACAACCGAGTTCATTTTACAAATCTTGCACAATAATTCACCAAGAAAGCAATTTTGGCCTAAACTACTAACTAAGCTAACAAATCATGGCAAGAATTCATAACGACACCATCTAACCCGTTTAGGTCCTTACGTGACGGCAAGCTCTCTTGATTAACAATAATTACATTTTATTAAATCACTAACCATTTCTAGTATCATGATGCATACATTTAAACCAAGTTAAACTAGTTAACCAAATTCAAAGTTTACTAATACAAGATTAATTAAGCTTCATTTTTCAACTATCTTAACTAACCAAGCACCAATCATCCAACATAATTACTTATAATCAAGAATTCAATATCAATAACAAGGTTGCAAACTAATCATCAAAGATTAACATAGAAAATACTTCAAATGTCATTACAAACAAAGTTTAACAAACTAATGGTTATAATCTAGCAAGGGATTGTTGTGTTTTTGCCCAAAGGCTACAATAATACATAAATCATAATCTAAGTACTTGAAAGATTAACAAAAACTTGGAAAGATTAGAAAATCAAACCATAAACAAGTACTAGACTAAGGATCCGGGTAGTAATCGAGCTAATCGAGACAATGTGGCTTGAATCCGGGTGAAAGCTAATGCCTCCGGAGCCTGAAAATCGCCTGAGAGCTCTCCAAAAATCCAGAATGACGAACAGAAAGTTTCTGCTGTGTTTTTATACTTTTTGCTGTTGCACGGTCGTTCTCCCTGTGGAACGACCGTTCACTTTAATGAATTATTGGACATGGGTCACCATACCGCATACGTCATCGGATCGTTGACCAGATCTGAAATTGCACGACCGTTCTTTGCGTGGAACGGTCGTTCAGTTCCGGGCTTCATGTTGCACGCCAAGTCGCACCTACCGTTCAGTTCCGAGACTCTGTTGATTCACCGGAGTCGCACGATCGTTCCTCAGATGGAACGACCGTTCTTCACCTAGTCGCTTGTTTCCCTGGAACGCCCAGCCGCACCGATCGTTCATTGCCGAGATGATCAGCGTTGTCGGAGATGCACGACCGTGCATCACGTGGAACGGTCGTTCCACAGGCCCAGATCAGAATCCTTAACAGAAAGTCCGCAGCTTTGTCGTTTTGTCCGGAAAGTCCTCGTTTTTGCTATCATCTTGTCTGGAATGCAGTTTTAGGCCTGTAAACACAAATGTAGATAAATAAGTATCCGAACGACGGTTTTACGGCCAAAAACGCATAAAATAGGGGTAAAACGGGGGACTAAAATATGTGTAAATTAGAGTGTATCAATGCACAGGAAAATTACACGACAACTGAAAAAGAATTACTAGCTGTAGTATTTGCTTTTGATAAATTTCGTTCTTATCTTGTTCTTTCTAAAACTATAGTCTATACAGACCATGCAGCCATTCGATATCTCTTCAAGAAGCAGGACGCAAAACCACGTTTGATTAGGTGGATTCTACTCCTCCAAGAATTTGACATTGAAATCAAGGACAAAAGAGGAGCAGAGAATACCGCAACAGATCATCTTTCACGCTTAGAAGACCCTGCTTTAGAGGCAACCAGGGACGAGCAAATCAACGAAAAGTTTCCAACTGAGTCCCTGGAGATGGTGGAATACAAGGAAGAGCCATGGTACGCCGACTATGCTAACTACCTAGCTAGTGGTATAGTCGCAAAAGGATGGCCACATCATCAAAGAAAAAAATTCTTTGCCAATGTGAAACACTACTTTTGGGAAGATCCATATCTTTTCAAAATGTGTGCCGACCAACTCGTCCGACGATGCGTACATGGTAGTGAAGCACGAAGAATTCTCCGCCATTGTCATGAAGGTCCATACGGAGGACATCATGGTGCTGCTAGTACCGCACGAAAGGTATTCGATTCAGGATTTTATTGGCCAACCATTTACAAAGACACCCAAAGTCTTGTAAAAACATGTGATGCTTTCCAAAGAACAGGTAATATTTCTTCCAAAAACGAAATGCCACAAAATGGCATTCTTGTTTGTGAAATTTTTGATGTGTGGGGACTCGACTTTATGGGACCTTTCCCACCATCGAAAGGAAACAAATATATACTTGTGGCAGTGGATTACTTGTCTAAATGGGCCGAGGCCGAGGCACTTCCAACAAATGATGGAAGAGTCGTGGTAAGATTTTTGAAAAAATTATTCTCTCGTTTTGGCACACCTAAAGCTTTAATAAGTGATAGAGGTACCCATTTTTGCAACCATCAACTTGAAAATTTTTTAACAAGATATGGGGTCTATCATCGGGTCTCAACAGCATATCACCCTCAAACAAACGGACAAGCCGAAGTGACTAATAGAGGTTTAAAACGAATACTCGAAAAAACCGTAGGGTTAAATAAAAAGGAATGGGTTGATAAGTTAGACGATGCTTTATGGGCTTTTCGAACTGCTTATAAAACAACAATAGGTACAACCCCGTATAAGCTAGTCTATGGAAAAAGTTGTCATTTGCCAGTAGAAATTGCGCACAAAGCCTACTGGGCAATCAAAAATGTAAACTTGGATTTAGAATTTGCTGGTAAAAATCGATTTTGTCAATTAAATGAATTAGACGAGCTTAGGAATTATGCATACTCAAACTCTGAAATTTATAAGGAGAGAATGAAAAATTTGCATGACAAACATATTAAACCTAATGAATTTCGGGTAGGAGATCTAGTTCTTTTGTTTAATTCACGACTTCGATTGTTTCCTGGTAAATTAAAGTCTAGGTGGTCAGGACCTTTTTACATCACCCATATTTTTCCACACGGTGCAGTAGAAATTAAATCTCGAAATGGGCCCCCATTTACGGTCAATGGCCAACGGCTGAAACTCTATCAAGGATTCATTGAGGAGCGGTAAGTTTTCTAACCATAGCTTATGGGAAAAAGGGGCACTCACACGAGCACTTAAAAAAAAAAAAAAAAAACTTTGCTCGGCACGAGGCCGTGTCCGCTGGACACGGGGCCGTGTCCGCGCTGCAGTCGGGATAAATCCCCTTTTTCAAAACAGTTACTTCATTCCACACGCCCCGTTTCCCCGCAAAAGCTCTGGTTTCAGGCGATTTTTCGCAGAATTTCAACGTCTCCTATCGCTCTAACAACATCAAGGTATGATTCTATCACTTTTAGTAGTTAGATTAGTTACTTGCATGTAGTTAAAACACCAAAAATTTGGGGAAAAATCTAGGGTTTTTGAAGTTCATCCGGATCGAACCTCAAATTTTTGTTTAGATCTGTTTGCATTTAGTTAGATTAGTGTTAAAGGAAGTAAATACACTTGTATTGTTCATAGATTCACCCGATTTCTTACAAAAACCCCAAACCCTTGTTCTTGAACCGAAAAAGATAAAATTGATAGGGTAAACGGGATATTTTGGGAAAAACGGCACTTAGGGTTTCATTTTCGGGGGAAACCGCACCTATTGGACCAAAAATTTTCAAGTTTTCGAAACCGGGTCGAAAAATGGGATTTTTTTGAGTAACAGACCTCTGGACACGGGGCCGTGTCCGCTGAACACGGGGTCGTGTCCAGCCCGCTGTTTGCAGTTTTGTCCGAAAATATTTCTGTTTCGTGCTAACTTTTGGTGTATTCTTGCAGATGGCCAGGAAGTTCACCAGATTTAACGCCAATGAGCTCGATGCAAGAGCTCGATACGAGCTTCTTCAAACAAGGCCGGAGGAATACCCGTGGCAAGCTTGCACAGAACTACTAACCATGGTGAATCAAATTGACCGTTTCAACAACATTGTCACGGGACCACTCAGAGTCGCACTAACAACTCGACTCCATTCCGTCCATGAATGCACCTTGGAATTCTACAGCACCTTTGCATTCACTTCAAGGTGCGACCCGTTCGACAATGAAGGGGTGTCATTCCGGTGTGGCGGGACGAGGTATTCGATCTCTATGGCACAATTTGGGTCGATTATCGGGTTGTATGCGGAAGAGGATGCGGGAAACGAAGAAAATACTGGGGGAATGAGAGAGATAGGTGATAACGAGCGCCAAGCCATGTGGGCTCAGATTGGAGAAGGGTTCTACAATCCGAGCAGCACTAAGAGTACAAAGCTGAGGGATCCGCTATACAGATACATTCAAAGGCTCCTTGGCTACTCTCTTAGTCAAAGGCATGACAGTAGTGGCGTCGTTGGGTTAAGAGTTTTGTTTGTCCTCCACTGCATTCACAACCGCAGGCCGCTCGATGTTCCGTTCCTCATGCTCCGAAACATGCATCACAACCGCCTTGCTAATGCACCAACTCCGATTTTCTTTGGGGGTTGGGTGTACCGTCTCTTCAAGCACTTCGCCCACATACCTAGGTCATTTGAGAGGAGCCCATGGTCGGGTACGGTGGATATTCACATATGCCGCTCAATGAACCTGATTTATGAGGCAGAAGACGGGACGGTAACCTTTCAAAGGATGCAAGGTCATGCATGGAACCCGCAAGAAGCGCTTGTCCTCCCAGCTCCGCAACATCATCAGTACCAATACCAACCCCACGGTGATCCGGGCCAATCATCCTCCTCGGGAGGCGGTTTTCCTAACTTTCAAAGTTTGCATGATTTGTTGCAGGAAAACCTTATGTGTACTAGGAACACCTATAACGTGGCGAGCAACACCTACCACCGGGTCGGAGCTATCGAGAGAAACCTATCCGAGATCCAAGACGATGTTGGATACATACGAGACCACATTGCACGCCATGGAGGGGATGATGACGATGATGATGACGACGATGCTATGGAGTAGGCGAGAGGAGCAGAGGAGGAAGCGGTTGATTGATGACTCCCCAGGTTAACCCTTTTTAATCTTGAACAATTGATGGCCTGCGTGCCAAGTGTTAAACAATTTACTTTTCCTAACTATTTTCTGCATTTTTTTTTCTTTTAACTTTGACATGGATGTTAACTTTGGTAAAAGTAGGATGTTTGCTATGTTTGGTGGAGTGTTTGTTGACTAAGCAGGTACATACGAGGCTTAAAGTACTAAGCATTAGTACTCTTAAAGCCGGGACTGGAAAAACGAAGAAAGAAACCTGTTTTTCGACTTTGCAGACTGTCCACACGGGGTCGTGTCCAGCCGACACGCCCCCGTGCCCATTCCCCTGAACCTGCTGTTTGTTTTAATTCTGCAGACCTTGACAGACACGGGGTCGTGTCCACTCAACACGCCCCCGTGTTCACCTTCTGTAAGTTCTCGTTACTGGCACCTGAACACGGGGTCGTGTCCACTCAACACGGGGTCGTGTCCAGGTTGCCAGTAACACAAAATTTTTTTTGCTTTTTACACCTTTTTACACATTTAATCAACCTAAAAAATTATTTTTGGGACACATTGAGGACAATGTGTAATTTAAGTGTGGGAGGGGATACTAAAACCTTGAAATTTTGCAAGTCCTAAATACAAGCCTTACACAAAACTCTATTGGAACCGCTAATCACCCCAAATTTTTTCAAAAATTTCATTTTTTTTACTTGTCTAGGTTTAACTCGGGAAATTCAAGTTTTCAAAAAGATTATATTTTTACGAATTTACAACCGATAGCGTAGTGATAAAAAGAACCAACATAAGAAAATTATAAAACGGCATGGCAAACTTAGTTAAAATTTGATTATATATACTTGATCACATAAAAACCCATTCCCACAAAAGTGAGTTTTGAGCCTTTATTGAGCATACAAATTTACATCTTTAGACTAAATGCTCATTGTTCGTTTCTTGTGTGAATAGCCGCTTGGTTCTTACGACTCTAGAACTTGCCATGACGATACATTCCCGGTCCTTATCAACTTAAACCCGAGTAAGTAAATGATGGAGGCATTAGGACTAACCCTTTTTATTTCTACACCATTATTTTTCTTTTTCTTTTACCACCTACCCAAAAATCCCCCTAGTTAGCCCCTTTGAGCCTAAACCTTTTTTATTTTTAGCCCTTTGTTTTAGTAACAAGTTCGGTTTTTTCGTATGATCGATCAAAAAAAAAAAATGTGTTGATGATGAAGCAAAAGATAAACAAACAAGTTCATCAAAAATAACTTTGATTGAATAAAAGCTTCATCAAAATAAAAATTACAAAAATAGAAAGTCCTACGAAAACCGACACTTGTTACGCTTTTTCACCTTTTTTTTTCTACTAACCACTAACCCAACCACCTATCTTTAACCCAAGCCTAACCCTTCACCCACAAAGTCCTCTTAATATTTACAAAGGTATAAAAGTTAAAAAGGAGGAGGATTGATTGCTTGGCAAGCTTATGGTAGGAGTAAGTTCCATGCCGCTCTCGAGTGATTCACTAAAAATACACCTTCGGCCGAGTGTGAGTGATTTCTCCCGTGAGGTATGTGAACTTGTATATAAATGGAATTTTAAAAAGGCATGTTATGCCCAAATAGGTAATTTCTCCTATGAAACGTTCTCAATAAATCATTACGAATAGGATTGTAAATAGATAAAAATAAAACCCAAAAAGATCTTGGATTCCCAACACTCTATGACAAGCCAAAACCTTCTCTTCTACCCATTCCATTTGGGAGTGTAAGCCACATATTAAAGAGTTTTGCTTGAGGACAAGCAAAAGTTCAAGTGTGGGGGTATTTGATGTGTGTAAAATGCAACATATAAATTACATCAAATGAGGCATAAAACTAACCCTTTTTAAGTACTAATATTGGAAAAAGAGTGTTTTTGTCTTCCTTTTGTATTTTCAGGATTAAATGAGCTCAAAAACACAAAAGAAGCAAAAAGACAGCTAAATCCAACATAAATACAAGAAAAGGAACATAAGTGGACTGCCCGACCCCTCAACGGCATCTTCCCAAGCAAAATAGAGAAGGCAGAAGACTGAACACGCCCCATGCTCAGCCAGCACGGGGCCGTGCCCAAGAAGCAGCAGAAAAGACAAACCTATAGAAGCTTCTATTGCCCACCACGGGACCGTGCCCAGTGAACACGGGGGCGTGGCGAAAGTACAGCAGGCGCATTAATTGTAATTGCGAATTACAATTAATGAAGAGAGAGAGTGTCAGACAGGCACGGGGCCGTGTCCAGCGGACACGGGGGCGTGCCCAGCCTCCTGTTCAGCCTATAAATAGGAGTGCTTGGTTTCATTTCAACTCATCCCTTGGCACACCACCTCTCTCACACTTCATCCACCACCCACCACCATCACAACACCATCATCCACCACCATCATCCATTGTCCATCATAGAGTGTGTGAGTCGTCTCGGGATCCAAGATTGATCGTAAGAGTTCTTGACAATCAAGGCCATGTTTGCCTAAGTCTCTTACATCACTTGGTGAAGACAAAGTGTCTAGTATAATACTTTTTATTTCTAATCTTTTGCACTTTTTATTTGGTTTTGTATTAATGACTTTAATAACTAGTTACTTATGTTGAAGGTGATCTTTCCTTATCGTTTGTCCGTGGTGTCTTGGCATTATTTTACTGTCTATATAAAATAAAGGATTTTCACCATTCATATCTCCACGGTCTATATGGATGTATGTTGGCTACCTGGTCGGGGGTTAAGGGAACGGTTTGGTAAAGGTCTTGCCATTGTTCAGCGTTTAGAGGTCCTGCAATGGACCTGGGTCAAATTTAGTAGGACCTCCTTCAATACTTCACGGTATTGGATGGCGGGGGTCCAAACTCTTTGATCCCCTCATAAGTTAACTACTATTAATACTATAACCCGGCTATTTAGGACTGTATCCCTGCTGACTCAGACTACTTAGTCGAGGGTAACGTCACCTCCAAAAGAGGGGCCTACCATAATATTGCATTAATAACTTAATTCATTATCTTCCAATAATCCACCCTTTTAGGATTGTATCCTTGCTGACTCAAACTACTGGGGTGAGGGTAACGTCACCTTCAAAAGAGGGGCCTACTACAATAACTAAGATAATCTCTTAATTATGTGCAAAAGTGCGGAAATAATCAAAGGTTATACTAGATACGAGTCGGAACCAAGTGATTCATCTTGTCTATCTGTTTTGTTTTTATTTTTATTTTCAGCATTTTAGTTAGTTTTTATTTTTCCTAGTTTAAAACATTTTTCTAAACTTTTTATTTTGATTAGACGTTGAGGATAAACCGGTACTAAAAGCTCTTGTGTCCTTGGACGACCTCGGTATCTTACCAACGCTATACTACGCTCACGATGGGTGCACTTGCCCATATGTGTGTTTAGTGTTAGTAAAATATCGTGTTTTATAAATTTAAAACTTGGCTAAAAATAAGTGTTAAAAAGGACTTAAAATATACACCTAAAATATATAACACTTTCACGCACATCAATTCCATACCATTCAAACCCTCTAATTGAAACATGGTGAAGATAGATTCCGCAGTGATTTCCACATGTTCGTTTGTGATGGTGGAGGTTATGAGAAAGGGCTTTTTGTTTTGAAGTGTAAGCTTCACATTTGCCCAAAATTCTTTGCGAGTGGATAGATAGATGGGGGCGTTTGCGGGGAGTATGTAATGATATTTTGATGAAGCAATGATGTCAATGATGAAGTGAAAATCCATATTCTCAAAGAAATATAGGAAATGAAATTAAGAAGCAAGCAGAAGTAATGATGAATGTAGTTTTTTCTTCAAAACCATCCCATTGAGGCCCTTCATGCATGAAGCCACCCAACATAGCTCAGATGGATCTGACAGATGCCCACAGATGCAATCCCTATTCCTCTCTTCCCTTTCTCCCTTTTCCACAATCCTTCACGGATGTGCTAGCTTGTCCTCACAAATGTTGCTCCTCTCTCTTTCCTCAACATCGACCACAATGATCTACCACATTTATTACAATCCTTCTTCCCTCCTCAATGCGCCCCATAAGAGATGATGGTGATGATCAAAGCCTAATAAAGCTTTCGCTTTGGGCCACCAGTTTGGAAGGGCTTCATATTTTTGAAGTTTATTAGGTTTGAACTGGGTTAAGTTTGGGCATGTGAGTAGTCTTGTGAGGCCTTGAGGGTTGAGTCTGTTCGGGGTAATCTAAATGTCGCATGTAGAATTGGAACAATTTGACGTTTGCTTGGGTAATCTAAACGAACTTTGGAAATTGTTTCGAACAGAAATCATTTATGAATAAGCACACCAGAAATCGTTTCCGAAGTTAATTCAAGATTTGGAGATTAAACCAATTAAAACCGAAAGCATTATTTTTTTTTCTGAATGCGCAAATCTACAAAGGTCAGTTGTATGTGATTAAATCAAATTTTTATGCTTTTTTTATAGAAAATAAACTTAATTTATTGTTAAAATGAGTTGAAAGAACTAATAGGAATGATTTACTTAGGTAGGTGATGTTTGAGATGCAATATTATTTGTTAAAGTTGTGCCATTGTTTGTTGTTTGTGTCACATATTGCAAGTTTGAGTTTGTGCAATTTTTGAATATTTGATGAAAGAGTTTATATATTACTTATAGTGACCGTCTATTTTTAATATCAGTTAAGGGTTATAATTTAATATGCATTAGAACTTTAATGTAGTTATTGCCTTATTGGTTTAATGAAATTAGGTAACGAATGGAATAGTCCATTCCATTGGAATGAAAATTTAATCTTTACCGGTGCTTTATGTAGCCTTGGTACATCATCAAATTGTAGGTATTCCAGTTATGTAAGAAATTCTAATGAACAGTGTTCATGTACGGATTACCATGTGATATTCAAAGGGTGCTACTATACACACCCCCTAATTACTTTCTACACCCCCCCTCCTCTCACATACTTACAAGTGTGGCCTGCGTGGGACCGGCAGTTTTCCTCTCACAAGGGGGGTATAATCAGGAGGAGGGGGTATAGAATCAGCCTATTCAAATATACTGAATCTAAAATTCTAAGGAATATGAACTGGTAATTATCACTTTTAGGCTGCAAGACAGATTGAATAATTTAAGCAAACATATTAAAGAAAAAAGAAAAAAAGCCTTGGATTTTTACTTCATTTTGGGACTCCTAATTGGTTGAGCAGGCCCAGATGATGATAACAATAAAAAATAAATAATCATCATCATCATACTCATTAAATCCAACATATAGCAAAAAAAATTAGGGTCTGAGGAGGGTAAAATGTAGACAACTTTACCTCTACCCTGTAGAAAAAGAGAGGCTGCTTCCAGTGAGACCTCCGGCTCGATAGTAGTTTTGCATCAAGCCTTGGACATAAGGCATATAACACTCAGCAATCGGGACAAAGACCGATTAGTGATGTGTACCCTTTTATCAACGTCACCACATGATGCATGATTAACCGTCCTTAGCTTTTAACGTTATTTTCACGAAATTAGTAAAATAACGTTAAAAATTAGTGCACTTTCACTTTTGCCCCCCGATGGCCCACACATATACACATTATATGCGCATACCGCAAACGGGGCGTAATAAAAAATAAATAAAATATGCATAAATGAATTTCACGTCATCACATTATTAAACACAAATATCTTATTAAGGGGCTGTTTGGTAGCCTCTAAATGACGATTCAGATGTTACCTCTTAATGGTTTAAAACCTCTGAATGAATAAGAGGTAACCTCAAGTCTGAATGGTTAAGAGGTAACATCTGAATGGTAAATCATCACATGTCACATTCTTCTACCTTCTTATTGGTAAAATTCTTAATGGTTCCATTAAGAGGTAGCCTCTTAATGATCATTCAGAGGCTACCAAACAGCCCCTAAGTAGCGCTTGAGCTTGCGTATCTAAGATGCCCAAGCCCAACCAACCTAGTGGTTCGTTATAGGTTCAAATCTTAAAAAGAGTCACCTTGGCACGTTACATCAATGCTTATGATATTAGACCGGTGGGTATGGGGAGGATAGTCTCTTTGGAGACTACCCGCCACGTAGGCGCCACGTAATCACGGGAGGAGGATGCTCCTCTTGGGGACTACCCAAGGGTGTGGGGAGACTACCCACTTTAATAAAAAAACAATATATATTCAAGGAGAGAGAGAGAAACAATGAAGGGGCCCCACCAATTTTGAAACTCAGCCTCGTCTCCACCGTCTGAAATCCGACGGAAGTGCCGCGATGGGCCCCTAGGGGGCGGTGTGCGACGGTCCTGGATGGGGGGACGGCCCGGGGACAAGCCCCATACCGGGCAGTCTTACCAGAATACCAGGTGACCAAAATAAGCTATAAAGTCTTCTTTTAATTAGTCAAATAATGTAAACTACCTACAATGTCTAATGAAATAAATAATAATAGACTCAATTAGTCAAATAATGTAAACTAGTTACAATGTCAAATGAAATAAATAATAATATACTCAAGTTGAATTTTCATTTGTGTCATATTTGGGTGAATATAGGCAATAAAGGATTTGGACTCGGTCTTGTGTGAGGTTGTTAGTTCGATTGCCGAGCCCAATCGGGTTTTCATCTCACCGTGTGTTATGCCAGAGAGTTCTGCTCTTTTGGTGGCACAACAATTGTTAAGTGGCAGCCGGCGGTATGGTTTCCCGGGGGAACGTCCAAGAAAACCAAACTTTGAAGCCAGCGCGAGCCCAGTTAAGACAACATAGTCTGACCAAAGTAGGACAATACGGGACTCTCAGATTTATAGAGTGTGATAATCTTATACATAAAGTTCACCGTTCAAAAAAAAAAAGCTACAATGCCTAACAAAATCTAAACTATATTCTATTAAATGACATACGGCAATTTCTCATGTCACATAACATCTTCTCTTTAGATTTTAAATTTTCTAAAAAATATTATACCTAAATATTTATTATTATCTAATAAAAAATAACTATAGTATATAATAACAAATCCTTATACTATGCTACTTCTTTTAACGGCAAATTTGAATCACTGACGGATCACTAAAGTATCATCATACCACCAGTGGAACTACCGGATCATATCTATCTCCACAAAGTAATAATGTCAATACACCAATTCAGGAAGAAACCGAATAAATTTAGAAAACCCCCTTATGAGAATTGATCTAAGGACCTAATGGTCCCTAAGCCTTATACTATAGTCTGTTTTGGTAATTTGAATATTGTTTATTTTAGTTTCTTTTGTCAAACAAAATTTGAAGAAAATAATTTTCAAATAAATTTGTATTAGTATTTTTGTTAAATGATCTTAGCAGCTAAATAATTTCTAAAGAAACTTAAAAGAATATATATATAGAAACGGGTTCAGGAGAGAACGGTGAAAAGTGTGAGAACGGATCCTGGCCCAACACGTGGCAGGGGGCGCTAATTGTTATGCGGGGGTACGATTGTCCTTTTATACGTTCCCTCCTTATTCGCGTTATAAATCTCTTTCAAATTAAAACTCCAAAGATTTATTGTTAGTTGTTACCTCCTTTGCAAGCTTTCTCAGATCTATGGCGTTTAACGTGGATTCTGTTCGACAAACTAAAATTCGTTGGCGTTTTCTATTTTTGTTCCAGCAAATCATGCAACAGATGTGACGTTTTGTTCTTTTATCATTGTTTCATTGTTTTTTTTTTTGTATTAGTATTTTTATAATGTGTTGTATGATTTTCAATAGTGTTATTCAATTATGCAATTTAATCGCGTTTTAGTTGGTTATTAAGAACTGACAATTGGAGTTTTCAATATTAATTTTAATTGGCGTTTTACATCTATTTGATTAGTTTTGAATTTTATTTAGTAGTGTAAGATCGATTTGTGACCCAAACGAGTCAATCAGAAGAACTCTAGTCTGTTTCAGAGGCGGAAACTAAGAAACAGACTCGGAAAACAGCTTGTTTCACAATTAAACGTCTAGTTTATTGATTATAATCACTTTACAAATCAAATGACGCGTCGGCAGCACTTTGGTACCGGAATGATGCATGTTACAACTGATCTCTCTTGGAAGGTATTTATAGGAGACCTGATTCCGCTTGAAAGGAACCGATGTCAGTTCAAGCGAAATCAACAAGGTTGATTTCGCTTGAAATTGTCACTTGACATTTCAAGCGGAATTAGGTCCTTTAAGCGGAATTACCTAAAACACACACTAAAACCTCCTATTTTCTCGTACAACGCGCCCTGATCTAACAATTCTAATATTAGACTCGATACAAGACGAAGTCGACAGACGTATGCACCAACAGACTCCCCCTCGGATGTTGACGAGTCTTAAGTGTCGAGTTTTCAACGCCTTCAGTCTTTATCAGTCTTTGGGCTTCCAGAATCTCTATCTGGCTCTTATCTCACTCTAATTCTCTTGATCAGATCTCTTGATTCATTAAGTTCACCAGCATCAGCAATCTCAGGATCAGAGCCTGACTCTTTGTCATTCAGACTCCCCCTCGACTGGTGCTGGGATCGTAGTCTGGCTTTTACTCTGCTCACATATTCACAGGTTTAGGTATCTCAACCTGGCTCACCTGCATATTCTCTACCCAAAACATAAGTTTCATCAAAGATAAGATACAACAAATATAAAAACCCTGCTGACCACTTATAGACACAATCTGAACAAAAAGATTTATCATGTAAGTCACTGATGAACCACTTGTATGTATATCATTTTCTTTCCAAACACACACTCCCAAACCTGTTCGTCATGTTTAGCACTCGGAATTTTGAAAATCAGCTTTCCAACTTCAGTTGTCTAAAATCTTTTTGGATTTTTCAAAAATTTATGCTAAAACACACTGAAAATCTTTTTGAATTTTTGATAACAAAGGAATGTAGTAAAGAAATATTTACATACAATATTTTTGTGAGTTTGTGTAAGAGGATCATATCAGTTTATGAGACAAATCACCAACACCGTTAAGCTTTAAACATTTTAAGTTCTAAACGATTCACTTAGATTGTCAGTATACTGATCCACTTAAATTTTCACACAAAGTTTAACTGTTTCGAGATACGAGATTAATGTTTTAGAGACTTAAACTTATTCGTGTGTCCCACCTCAGAATATACTCCCGTATCCAGATCCCAATATTCAGTCTTACAGGTGAGTATACCTAGATGATATCTGTAAGGGTTAAATTGCAAAGACCATAAGAGCTCAGGTCAGAACTTCCGTTCAGCAGAGAGATGACGGCTTCGACTTTTGGTGGGTCCCCTTTAGAGGATCTTTTCTACGACAGCACATGATTGGCATTTTTCAATGTTTCATCATTTTTTATGCTGAGGGGGGGGGGGCTATATTTCAAGCAAGCGTAAAGTATTCTCTGGGGACTAGGCCATTGCTTCCGCAAAATCAGAAGTCCCGGGATAATACCCCAGATATCACTAAGCATAAAGACCTAGTATCTCAGAAAGAGGGGTCCTTCAAACAAGATTTCGGGGGTTACCCATATATCCGAGAGATGTTCCCCACGATATAAGCAAGTTTGAATTTTAGGTTTATATCTCGTCACATTCTACTAAATGTGCAAAAACCTACTGACACATCATCAGTGAGACCGTTTATCACAATTTTTACATTCCATTTCTTTAGCATGCTGTGATCGTCCACTAATGTACTATCATTTCCTCTTTTTGACAACAAAACTCGTTTTTGATTTTATCATGTTTTAGAATTTTTCAAATTCCCTAAAATTCAAAATCATTTAAAATTTGAAAACAAACTATACAAGTAAAGTGACAACTGATATCAAATCACTTCAATTCGCTATTCACTTGGCAAAAACAATCAGAACTCCCCCTCACAACAAACTATTTTCCCATTGTGATTTCAAAACACTTAAGTTTATTTTAATCAAATGGTTTTTCCGGAAAATAAGTTTTGTTGATTTTACGAACCACTTGTTGGTTTGGGGTTCATCATATCGTTCTCCAAAAATTTCATTTGTAGAAAAAACAAGTACAACTTAATGTCCTTGATTTACCACTTGTAAGTGAAAACCATCTTCAACCACTAGTAGGTTCACTCACCAACCATAACATTTGTAAATCATCATATAACAATTTAAAGATATCACCTGCAGATTTACCAATCATCCATTTCAAGAATGATGCCGATTCCTGCTCCACTCTTACCAACCTGGGAGCTCCGGCAAGTCAGGATTTCAGTTAGGAAATACTTTCCCCAAGCCTGACCAGCCTTGGGAGATTCTGGTACACATCTATCCCACCAACATTTTGATTTGTAGAATTCTTTTGCACCCTTCACTTTCCTGTCTACCATCCTACCAAAAATATGTTTAACTTTCCCATTGAAAGCTTTTTCAGCATCAAATTCTTTTTCTCCAGCAAAGAATTGACCTGAAATCTCAAACCGACCTTTTGATTTTAGATTTTCTTTTGACAATACCGGAAAGTTTTCCTCGTTCAACTCTGGAATGGAATTATCAACCTTTTTCTCAACAAACGACTCCTCTGATTTTATGAAATCAGATTCATTGTCAGAACTACTCTCAGATTTTACAACCCATTTTTGTTTATTCAAATCAACTTGTCTTTTGTAAAATCGTTTTGAAGTTTCACCAGTTTCTAAAGTCGATTTGTCAAACACTTTAGCTTTCTCAGTTGATTATTTCTTCTCAATGACAATTTTTTCTTTCAATTTTGAGTTAGAAGTAACTCCCTGTTTTGTATTGTTGGACTGCTGGCAATTCTAAGCAATATGTCCAACCTTTTGGCATTTGAAACAGGTTCTTCTGTCAACTCTTGTAGCAAATTTCTTCACATTCTTCTTTATTTCAGCAAGAAACTCTTGATTCGACTGTTTCCAGAATGGTTTCTTCTGCTCATCTTCACAGCTTCCACCTGCAACAAATTTTGTTTTTGGTTTATAATTTTTTTTCATATTTATAATTTTCTGGGGGTATAAAACCAAGACCTTGTTTTTTGAAATTACCGTTGTGGTTTGGTTTCTTTCGATAACCTGAACCAGAACTGTAACCCTTTTTCTTGTTCAATCTCTGTTGAACTCTTGAAGTGTATTTTTTTAGGTTTTTCATGAAGATTTAAATCTTTTATTTCAGAAATGTTAATTTCTGTTAGTTTGAAAACCTGTTTAATCATTTCAGTTTTTACACTTCTTATTGGAAATTCCTCATCAGAATATAATTTGTCTGAATCATTCAAAGTATATGCCACTTTGATTGGTCCATCATTCAAATTAGATTTTGATAACATGAATTCTTTATTGTAAACCCTTTTAACCGGTGAACTCGGACTCTTTTCTGACGAACTCGAATTTTCAGATTTAGACTCCGACTTTGACTCTTCATCCATATCCAACACCTGATCGACCACTTTCTTTACCAACTCAGACTCATGATCAGTGTCAGACGCTGCGAATGTAACATCAATATTGTCTGGTAATTCATCAATGATTTCAGACTTTAACTTGATGTTGAGAGCCTTATTTAAACGTTCCTCGTTAGGATTTCTGGGAGAATAACTTTCATGGATCGGGGGCGGACATCTGTTATACTTGACACTTTGTTTCTTACAAGTATCAGTATCTTCAGTCTTTTTCTCCATGAATGCTTCAAGACCTGCAACAGTAGGATAAACACGATCAATCAAGTAATCACAAGTAGTATAACTCAATAATAATCGTTTAATCCTTTCACTCTCAATTTTTTCAAGTTCTAACTCCTGTTTCAGCTTAGCACAGTCTTCGATATACTCATTAATAACGCTCTGCTTTGTCATTAATGTTGCGCTCATTTTTGTCATTGCATTTTCAATTTCTGAATTTGTCTTTTTCAGACTATCAACTGTTTTGTTCAGAACATCATATGACTCCTTCACATTCTTCACATCGGATAGTAAATCTTCTTTAATTTTCTCCAAATCAGCAATCTTCTTATCTTTCCCTGCACAAACTTGACAAGACTCTAAACACTTCAAACATGGTTTTTTAACTTTAACCAATTTTTCAACTATCTTTTCAACCTCGACAATCTTTTCAACTTCAACGCGTTTCTCAACTTCAACAATTTTTTCTATTTCGACGATTTTCTCTATTTCAACAATTTTTTCTACTTCGATGATTTTCTCAACTTAGACTACTTTTTCGATCACTTTCTCCACTTCAACAATTTTTCCAACTACTTTCTCAGTTCCTGGTTCAACACTAGCTTCTCCAGCTTCTGTCTTTGCCTTTTCATCAACTAGAATTTTTACTGCTTCCAACTCTCTCTTCAATCTAGCAATCTTCTTCTGATTCAGCATTTCTGTTTTATTTGCAAAAAAGAAATTAAAGCTGTCAGGATCTAAGCCTTTTCTAGCTTTATTAAGATGTTCTTCTTCATCATCAGTATCAATATCACTTCCAAGATCTGGAAAAATCAGAATTCTTTTCTGACTAGCTTCATCTTCACCCAGAATTCTAGCAACAAGAGCTGAACCAGGTATGTATTTGTCCCAACTAAATCCCTCAGCAACTTTTTCATCATCTTGATGAATAAGTAAAGCTTTCTTCTTTCCATCTTCAATAGCACGAGCAGGTGCAGTTTGCGGTTGTTGAGCAATCTGATGGAAAATTGATTTCTGATAATAATTGTTCTTTTCTTGATTCTTAGTTACTTCTTGGTTTTTACACTCTCGTTTAAAGTGTCCCTTTCCTTTGCAACAAAAACAAGTTACTTTTGACTTGTCAAATCCTAATGGAGAATTAGCCAATCCCCGAAACTCATCTCTTCCTGTGATTTGTTGAAATTTTTCTGCACGTCTAACAGCACTAGCCATACACCATTTCACATCCATCAACTCAAGTTCCTCTGCATCAATTTGGTCATAATCTTCTTTTGTAAGCATCGGATTTCCAATCTTGCCAGCAATCAAACTTTCATAAGATTCCAACATAGCAACGAGTGATGCCATGTGTTGCTTGGCTATTTCTGGAGACAAATCCTGACCATTTTGAATGTTCAAAGTGACATTGCATTGAAGATTTGTTGAGTTTTGTCTTTGAGAACTTGATGTTGTATGATTTGGATCAAAGCTTGAATATGAAGATGAAGATCCACCACTCTGTGTCATATTACTACCCTTTGTTCCCGATGAGCTGTCAGCACTAAAACCAGTTTGGATCTTTGGACTAGGACTGGGGTTAGCCTCAAACTTGTTTCCTCTGTAATACAAACTGACATCTTGTTGAGCATTTGGATTCATCATGATAGCAGTTTTCTGAATATCCAATTCCTGCTCTTCAATTTTCTGAATGAACTGTGCCAAATTCATACTCTCAGACTTTCTTGTATGTTTTAAAATCATCAAATAAGTTCCCCACTTATGCTGTGGTAGTGCTTCAGCTAGTTTATCGACCCACTCATCATCCTCTTTCTCAATATTCAATCTTTTTGTTTCCAATACCAGATGACAATATCTATCAATGGTCTGCTTTGTTGTTTCATGGTCGAAAGCTGAAAACATATCAAACGATTTCTTCAATAACGCCTTTTTGTTTTTGATCATATCTGCCCTTCCTTTGAATTTCTGAATCAATGCTTCCCAAATTGACTTAGCTGTATTATCATGTTGGAGCAAAACAAATATATCTTCTTTAATCGCTTGTTGAAGAATACTGATCATCATTTTCTCACTTGTAAATTTCAATATGTCACCCTCTGAATAGTCAACAATAGCCTTTTCAATTCCACGTTCATTCTTAGGTTTCTCATAATCTTTCAGCAATGAACACCATGCATCAAATTTGTAAGCTTGCACCCAGCTCTCGAATCGATTTTTCCATCCTTGAAAATCTTCAATGCACATTAGCTTTGGTGGTTTCTGATAAGTTCCTGTTTCATTCTCACTATACACTGTTTCGGCAGCAGTAACAGGTGCAATCGGTGTCGCAAATGCATTATAGAATTCCTCGTCCATGTTTTGGAAAATTTTTCACAAAAAATCAAATTTCAAACGGAATCACCCCTTTGAAGCGAAAACACACCCTCAAGCGGAATACCTTGAAGCGGAATAACACCCTGAAGCGAAAACAACTAATTTCGCTTGAATCAACTCAAGCGGAAACACACTTTGAAGCGAAATAACCTTATTTCGCTTGAAACGGCTTAAGCGAAATTACCCCTGAAGCGGAATCAGGTGTTTTCAAGCGGAAACAGATCAAAATTTTCAAGCGAAAACACGATTTCAAGCGAAATCAACCTGATTATCTCGCTTGAAATGCTGCTGACGTCATTTTTGCGATCTGGATTTCAAGCGGAAATAAGTATTTTATCAGTTTAAGCCGAATTAAGGTCTAATTCTCACAAGGATTAGTTAAAACACTGTTTTGCACTTAATATGTGAAATTCAAAACTTTTTGACCGTGAAAACTAGTTCAATTTCAAACAGGTGTAGAAGTCAGAAAATGAGGCTGTTTTGGCAAGAACTCTTCTTCCTGAGCTCTGATACCACTTGTAAGATCGATTTGTGACCCAAACGAGTCAATCAGAAGAACTCTAGTCTGTTTCAGAGGCGAAAACTAAGAAACAGACTCGGAAAACAGCTTGTTTCACAATTAAACGTCTAGTTTATTGATTATAATCACTTTACAAATCAAATGACGCGTCGGCAGCACTTTGGTACCGGAATGATGAATGTTCCAACTGATCTCGCTTGGAAGGTATTTATAGGAGACCTGATTCCGCTTGAAAGGAACCGAAGTCAGTTCAAGCGAAATCAACAAGGTTGATTTCGCTTGAAATTGTCACTTGACTTTTCAAGCGAAATTAGGTCCTTTAAGCGGAATTACCTAAAACACACACTAAAACCTCCTATTTTCTCATACAACGTGCCCTGATCTAACAATTCTAATATTAGACTCGATACAAGACGAAGTCGACAGACGTATGCACCAACAAGTAGTATTTGTGAACATCAGTTATTACTATTTTGTTAATTTGTGTAAACATCAGTTTTGTTAATTATGACGTTTTCATTATGATGTTATATTTTGTTAATTATTTATGTTGTTAAGTGTTTTTAATTATTCATCTCATGGCTTTTTTTATCTTGTCATTTTTAAATTATGTGTTTATTATGTCTTGTTTATTATTCAATTAATGGCGTTTTAATATATAATGTTATTATGAGACATCACCGTGTTTTTCTGATTTTTCTGTTCCTCACTGTGTTTTCTCAGATGAAGTTTCTTCCTCGAGTCAAAGGCTTTGCCCCAAAATTGGATTACCATTTATCATTCCTGACTTCAGTAAAGAAATAAAGCCCACAATGGACATGGTATTCTCAAGCCTCGATGATTGTTATTCAATGTGTGTTAAGTATGCCAAGGAGTGTGGGGTTTCAGTCAGGAAAGGGACTTCAAAGACAAACTCTAAAGGTGTCTTACATATTAAGTAGAGTAAACTTCCGTTTTGCTCCCTGTGGTTTGGTCATTTTAACGGTTTTGCTCCAATAGTTTAAAAATAGCCATTTTCCTCCCTGATTTTTCTAACTTATCTTCATTTTGCTCCCAGCCTCTAACTTCGTCAGGGAGGAAACTGACGACAAACTCGAAAGATTAGGGAGCAAACTGGCGACAAACTCGAAAGATTAGGGAGGAAAATGGCTATTTTTAAACTATTAGAGCAAAACCGTTAAAATGACCAAACCACAGGGAGCAAAACAAAAGTTTACTGTATTAAGTATTACTTGTGTACGAGATCTGGGTTATACAAGGACAAGAAGGCTGATACGTTGGACCCCAATCAAAAGGAGCGAGTAGTGTGATCCAACTTTTCAAAGAGGATTGATTGTGGTGCACTGTTATGTGTACTTTTTGAGGCTGGATCATGGAAGGTGTATAAGTTTGTCGAGGAGCACAATCATGATCTTGTTGAACGTCCTGATAAGCATTTTCTTCCAACTGAACGACACCTCACTCAGCTCCAGAAGCATGTTATACACAACATGTCTAAGCTGAATTTGGGTCCCGTCAAGGCGTTTAATGTTATGAAGACTTGTTTTGGCGGTTTTGAAGACGTGGGTGCAAGTAAAGTTGAATTTAGGAACTATAAGAGGCAAATTAACTTGTTTATAGGGGAATATTATGCCGATATGGTTGTGAGACATTTGAATGAAAAAAAAACATTCCCAGCCTAATTTCCCTTTTGATTACTTCACAGACGAAGAGAATCCTTTGAAGGGACTTTTTTGGTGTGACGATCAAGCCAAACGTAATTACCATGTGTTTGGAGATGTGATTTCGTTTGACGCCACGTATCGTTCCAACAAGTAATATTTTATTATTCAACTTCTTCTGTTTTTGGCGTTTTATTAGTTTACATGCAACGGCGTTTTATTAGTTTACATGCAATGGCATTTTATTAGTTTATATGCAATGGCGTTTTATTAGTTTACATGCAATGGCGTTTTATTATTGTTTCAGTTCTCATGGCGTTTTCATATGCAGATACTCTATGGTGTTTGTACCGTTCATTGGTATAGACAATCATCACTGCAATGTTACATTTGGTGAAGCATTATTGGCGTCGGAAACTGTTGATATGTATATTTGGTTGTTGAGATTTTTTCTAAAAGCTGTTGGTTTTCAACCAAAAGTTGTTGTCACTGACTAAGATCCAGTAATGAAGAAGGCTATTTTTGTTGTATTTGTTGACACGAGGTGTCATGACCCCCGACCCCACCCTGGATGGAATCGAGAGCCGCGAGCAGCCAAGTGGTACCGGTGATTATTTTAAAAGCATTGCAGCGGAAATTTCATCAGAACCGTGAGTTAGGAAAAATATCAGAGTTTAGAAAACACCGGATTTTTATTTATTAAATTGATGGGATAAAACCATATTTTGAAAGGTAGCTTTATTATAGAATAAATCTGAATACATAAAACAATTTTTTCTTAATTTAATTTAATTGATAAAATATGCCACTTCTGTAAGCCTTGTTGGTGCCGCATCCAACTCTAATTCCTGATCTACTGTAATTACCTGAAATGCATTTTAAAAAGATTTGGTCAGCATGAAATACTGGTGAGTTCATTCATTTTTATAAAATGACCCTTAGTTATAAATTACAGCATAAGAGCGATTACAATGGTTTCTATCTTATTGTTATATGGCGCCGTGTCACCTCCTGGTGACGATGGTCATACCACTATTGGGTCCTGTTGTCACACCCTGGCTTTGCGGAAGCGTGGTTAATTTTGGTGTGACTTCTTAATACCATAGCTTAACCATAACAAGCTATATGAATTAAAAACATGCAAGATCATCCATTAAGTTTTGAAAACCAAATACAGTACCATTGTTTTAACGGGAACATACCCTAATAACATAACCTTGTTCATCAGACAAACTTGAAACATAACATAACATAAACATGGTTTAAGGATTGTGTCTTGTCCAGGAAAGAGACACATCCCCTAAACCCCGGATGACCTTGGAAACTAGTGCAGCGGAAAACATGCCATACCGTGCCAGATCCCGTTAATTTCCTGAAATACATGTAAGTTGAAAAATCAACAATAATGTTGAGCGAGTTCATGTGCAAGTGAGTAAGTAAAGCACTTGTAAGTATAAAAGTTCCCTGGTATGTAGCAGTGTAAGGAAAAGAGATCACCAATGGTTTGCAAGGCCATTAGCATGTGTGAAATGCAAGTAGAAAGATTCAAACCTAGCCGATTTTTGTGTCGGGCAACCAAGTCACTCAAGGTCCGTTCTGTTGGTCCTCACAGAGGTCCGTTCTGTTGGGCCTAGAGTTGGGCTCGCTACACCCAGATAGATCTACCGCTTAAGTCCCTCGGTGTTCTGACTACCCATTCACATGATCTAAGTAGTAAACCTCCTTACGTTAACATACCGTGTATAATAGTACTTGTAAACAAAGTAACATGTATTTCACCCCCGCAGTTAAGAAAACTGAAAACAGTTAGAGAAAAGGGGGACATGAACTCACAGTGAATGCGTCTCTACCAAGTACTCCAAATCAGAAAGCTGTGCGACGACCTACAAGTGCTAATTCTATTAGACGGACGGCCGTGCCTTAGCTTTATAGTTACATCTTTGGGAAATAGTTAGACAACTATTTCGTGTTTACATTTTGTATATATATACTTGGTAGTTAATCTCCTTCCCAAGGATGGGGGATTTAATACATGTGCTTTCGAATTATATCATTAAGTCTCACTTAATCTTTATATATTTCCAACTCCAAAACATAAGTATTTATCCAAAATACGTTGTTAAAATACGCGTTCATAAATATTTCCGTAATTGTGTAAGTTACGTTTTAACATTCGAGTGGTAATATAATTACCGATGTAACTTAAATATTTATGGTGGATGCGTTTGTATTATTTTGGATTCGTTAACTTTCGTAAATATTATATTTACTCTAAAAATAATATTTATGTATTTCACAAAATAATCATAAACAGTGTGTGAAAATATATATTTATCACGTTAATATTTTGTGAAAATCCCACCTCCGAATATTTAGTAAATAAAGTCATGGCGAAATTTATG
The DNA here is from genome assembly GCA_030545235.1 of Helianthus tuberosus. Lineage (NCBI taxonomy): Eukaryota > Viridiplantae > Streptophyta > Magnoliopsida > Asterales > Asteraceae > Helianthus > Helianthus tuberosus. The sequence continues at coordinate 90,975,558 of CM060418.1, read as the reverse complement.
CTTTGAAAACATGTCAAAAATGATTCTAACACTTGTAGTGTAAATAAGTCTAAGTGTTAGGTTTTTAGGAAAATTTCGCCAGAGTTTCCTCTGTAACTGGAGGTGGCCACGCTTTCAAGCGTATCATTTTCTTTATCAAATCAAATCAATCAATGTTCTCAACATTATCAAACAACTTTTCAACATTTTAACTAGTCAACAAGTATGTAAATCGCATAATCGCATGAACTTGTAGTTTTTCCGAATCTATAGTGTGAATCCCATTATATTTTGTGGATCTTTATATAAAGAAATTTTAACCTCGTAAAAACCTCGTTTTTAGAGAAATCCGTCTTTACAACTTCTAGTAACATTTGACAAAACTAGTTCTTTGTCGGATCCTTTCATTTCGCAAGTGTTTACACACTTGTGGTTTATAAAATCATGCTTGTTATTGTAGGATCCATCTTTCAAAATACATGGTTTCCTTGATATGTGGTCCTTTGAAAATACCGGGTGTAGATACGTAGATCTACTAGTTTTAAACACTTTTGTACAAGTTAAAATATTTTTACACAAGTTCATGGTTTATGTGTGGTAGAGTTTCACCTTTTAACCCTTGTTACTTCTAAAATAGCTTTATGTTAAGATCCATGATCCTACCAAACCGGGTTAAACGGTGATCCGAGCTACCACAACATAGATCGGGTCTAAATAACAACATATTTCAATTACTACAACTTTTACACAACACATATGCTATTAACCACCATTTTTCATACTTTTAGTAGACTTTAATGCTTCAACTTGTAAGATTCCGAGTTTTAACCGACAAAAATCCTTTTAACCACCTTAGATATGATCAAATAAGAGTTTTAAACATTATACCTCTAGCTCGGGGCTAGGGAAGAATCTAGGCGAAAATGAGGTGGATAAAAGCTAAGTAACGAGGTCCTTCCACTTCCGTTTGCTCCAAAGCTCCTAATACGTAACCCGTGAAGCTTGTATATGCTTGGAATGGAGAGATCAAGATCGAACAATGGGTGTGTAGAGGGTGGGGGTTTCGGCCGAGAGCTCTTGGAGGGCAAGGAGAGAGTTTTGTTGGTGATTGTGATGTGTAAGAACTCATGTGTTAAGTGGTGATATTTATAGACAAGTTCATGTTCTTCGTCCAACGGATTTCGTGTCCCCTTGATATTAAACACATGTCAATATAATAATCAAAAGTTGTACTCTCTTGGTTACCCCTTGTTGGCCGATCTCATTAGGGGGGGGGGGGTATCCAGTTCGTTTTCAATTGTTTAGTTAGAGTTTAGTTATGTTAAATAGGTTAGTTAAGTACCTAACCCGGTTACTTAGTGTGTAGTGTATTTTAGCGGGTGTTAGGGTAATCAGGGACCCTAACTGGCTCAGAAAAATATATTTAGTGAAAATAATATTATTTTCATGTTCCGGGTAAGGTCCGGTTGTTCGGTTGGATAGTAATCCGTTAAAGCGTTACTAAAGCTTTAAAGTGTCGTTATTGTTATTTTTAGTGACACAATTTAATTCCAACACTTTAGAAAGTGTCTAGTAGTATTTTCCCCATGTTTTGGCACTTTACTAGTCAGCTAGAAGCTGGATTATTTATTAAAGTGCTGTGTGTTGTACTTAAAGTACGTTTTAGGCACATCCAATCAGTGTATCTTATTCCTAGAGACGCAGTTCTACAACACTTGTATCCCTACACTCACCATTAGTGTAGCAAAATATTTGAGGCTCTTCACAGGCCTTAGAGGCAGTGTCTGCCTGATGCTGGTTATATCAGCATGTTCACTGTGTATCCGTTTAGTGCTACTGTGCTTTTTGTGCATCATGTTTGTCACTAGGGTTCAGCATGTAAATAATGTAGTGACGATAAGTAAAGTATGATGCAGGTAAGTTCATGTATCAGTATTCAAGTAGCAGTTCATCAGCTAGTTCAAACAAGCACAGTAATTAAGCAGTAATTAATCATTAATTAAATCGTACGGATACCTGGTTTAGTGCGGGTTGTCACATTCTCCCCCCGTTAAATAAATTTCGTCCCGAAATTTAAGTTCTGCTTGTAGAAGCAGGGTTCTTAGGAAAAAGGTGGGGGTATTTATCTTTCATCCGGTCTTCACACTCCCAGGTGAACTCAGGACCATGTCTGGCATTCCAACGCACTTTGACGAGCTTGACACTGCTCCGGCGGGTCTTGTTAACTTTCCAATCTGTGACCTCGACAGGTTCTTCAACGAAGTGGAGCGTGTCGTCAATATGAATCTCGTCGATGGGAATGGCAACGTCAACTTGAGTTGGACTCTTCTTTAGATTGGATACATGAAATGTATCGTGAACACCATTTAGTTCAGCAGGTAGGTCCAACTTGTATGCTACTTGTCCTATTTTGTCCAAAATTCTGAAAGGACCAATGTAGCGCGGATTTAACTTTCCACGCTTCCCAAAGCGTGCCACCCCCTTCCAGGGTGATACCTTCAATAAAACCATTTCTCCAACTTGGAAATCCACATGTTTTCGGTTTGGATCCGCATAGGCCTTTTGTCTGTGGCGAGCTGCTTCAATGCGTTTAAGAATTTGCGCAATTTTGTCTGTCGTCTCTTGGACGATCTCTGGACCAGCAAGCTGCCTATCACCAGCGTCAGCCCAACATAGTGGTGATCGGCACTTGCGTCCGTATAGGGCTTCAAATGGCGCGACACCAATACTGGTGTGGTAGCTGTTGTTGTATGAAAATTCGACCAAAGGTAAATGTTTGTCCCAGCTACCGCCCAAATCCATAACACACGCTCTCAGCATGTCTTCCAAGGTTTGTATCGTTCGCTCGCTCTGGCCGTCAGTTTGCGGATGGAACGCAGTGCTCAGATTCAATTGTGAGCCAAAGGCTTCTTGGAAGGATTGCCATATTCTTGACACGAACCTTCCGTCTCTATCAGAGATGATTGAGAGAGGCACTCCATGACGTGCGACGATCTCTCTCATGTAAATTTCCGCGAGTTTACTAGTGCTGTCTTTCTCTTTGATTGGCAGAAAGTGTGCGGTCTTTGTTAGGCGGTCAACTATTACCCAAATCATATCATGGCCTCTCGGCGTTCTTGGCAATTTTGTAACAAAATCCATTGAGATTTGTTCCCATTTCCACTTGGGAATCTCAGGTTGTTGCAGCAGCCCTGAAGGCTTCTGGTATTCCGCCTTCACCTTGGCGCACGTTAAACATTTGCTCACGTAGACAGCAACATCGCCTTTCATCCTAGGCCACCAATAATAATCTTTGAGATCCTGGTACATTTTATCCGATCCAGGGTGGATAGAGTACCGCGACTTGTGAGCTTCATCGAAAATAACCTTCCTTAAATCACCAAACAGAGGAACCCAAATCCTTTTCTCAAAACATAATGTTCCTTCCTCGTTTGGTACCAGTAGCTTCTCCATCCCACGGAGATATTCTTCTTCATGGTTTCCTTCCTTAAGGGCCTCTTTTTGTGCAGCACGAATGCGCAAGGAAAGATCGGTTCGAATAATCATTTCAAGAGCCCTAACCCTTATGGGCTTGATCCTTTCCTTTCGACTTAGGGCATCGGCGACCACATTCGCCTTCCCCGGATGATACTTTATCTCGCAGTCGTAGTCATTCAACAATTCAACCCATCGTCTTTGCCTCATATTCAGCTCCTTCTGGTTGAAGATGTGCTGTAGGCTCTTGTGATCTGTGAAAATTGTACACTTCGTACCATAAAGGTAGTGTCTCCAGATCTTTAAAGCAAAAACCACTGCGCCGAGCTCCAAATCGTGTGTGGTATAGTTCTTTTCGTGCATTTTCAGTTGACGCGATGCGTAAGCAATAACCTTTTGGCGTTGCATCAACACGCAACCCAATCCTTGGCGCGATGCGTCGCAGTATACCACAAAATCATCAGTACCTTCCGGTAATGCTAAGATTGGCGCGTTGCAGAGCTTATCCTTCAGTATCTGGAATGCTTCTTCCTGTTTGATTCCCCAATCAAACGTCTTATCCTTCTGCGTGAGTAGCGTCAATGGTTGAGCGATCTTCGAAAAGTCCTCAATGAACCTTCGATAGTAGCCAGCCAAACCCAAGAATTGTCGAATCTCGGTTGGCGTCTTTGGCGTTTCCCAATCCTTGATCGCTTCGATCTTTGTGGGATCAACATGGATTCCATTTCCATTAACCACATGTCCTAAAAATTGGACTTCGCGTAGCCAAAACTCGCACTTAGGAAGTTTGGCATACAGCTGTTCTTTCTTCAGCAGCTCCAAAATAGTTCTTAGGTGCTGTTCGTGTTCTGCCTTTGTCCTTGAATAAATTAAAATGTCGTCGATGAACACAATCACGAACTTATCCAAGTATGGTTTGCAAACTCTATTCATCAGATCCATGAATACTGCCGGTGCGTTTGTCAAACCAAATGGCATAACTAGGAACTCGTAGTGCCCATAACGAGTCCTGAAGGCTGTCTTTGGGATACTTTCCTCTTGTATCCTTAACTGGTGATATCCAGATCGAAGGTCGATCTTAGAGTAAAAGCTTGAACCTTGAAGTTGGTCGAACAGATCATCAATTCTTGGCAGAGGATACCTGTTCTTGATCGTCAGCTTGTTCAATTCTCTGTAGTCAATACGCATACGGAAACTACCGTCCTTCTTCTTGACAAACAGGACCGGAGCTCCCCAAGGCGAGAAGCTTGGTCGGATAAAACCCTTGTCTAACAACTCTTGAAGTTGTGTCAACAATTCCTGCATCTCAGACGGAGCAAGTCTATATGGTGCCTTAGCCACAGGCGCGGCGCCTGGAACTAAGTCGATGCGAAACTCTACTTGCCTCTGAGGTGGCAATCCAGGTAAGTCTTCTGGGAAGACTTCTGGATATTCCCTTACGACAGGGATGTCTTCGATTCTTGGCTCCACAGCCTTCTTATCCACAATGTGTGCCAAGAAGGCAACACATCCTTTCTGCAAACACTTCCTTGCTTTCACGCAGCTGATAATCCTCAACGGCGTCTCAAGCTTTTCTCCATGAACAACAATGGTCTCACCATCATCGGTTGGGATGCGAACAACCTTTTCGTGACATACTATCTCAGCCTTGTTGCCTGATAACCAATCCATTCCTACCACCACGTCGAAGCTTCCCAACTGGACTGGTAGTAGATCTAGAGTGAACTCACGTTCTCCCAATTCAATCACACAACCTCTGATAACTTCATTGGCCTCTACCAACTTCCCATTGGCTAATTCGATCGAGTAGGGAATATCTAACTTATTAGCGGCTAACCCAAGCATATTCTTAAATTCTAACGATACGAAGCTATAATCGGCACCAGTATCAAATAAAACGGATGCATAGCGTTGATTGATAGGGAACGTACCAGTAACAACATTGGGGTCCTGGCGTGCTTCCCTTGCTTCGATTTGGAACACCCTTCCACGGGCTTGGTTTAACTCTGGGCAGTTCTTCTTAAAATGCCCAACATCACCGCAGTTAAAACATCCAAGTTTTCGACCACTTCCGGCGCCATCCCCAACTTGCTGGTTGTTTTGGTTCGCATTGTTGACTCCGTTCCCTCCATTATTTCCTTGTGGGCGATTACCACCACGATTATTGTTTCTGTTTCCATATCCTCCCTGGCCTCCCCGACCGGCAGGGGCCCAACAAGTGTCCTTCAAGTGACCACGTTTCCCACATACTTCGCATACTTTTTGCCCACATTGACCAGCATGGTGGCGTTGGCAGGTATTGCATTTGGGATGGGTGCCCATGTATCCCTTCCCTTTCTTTCCACTACCAGCTGTAACCTGAGCTGGTGCGTTTGGTTCCCCTCTCTTACCAATACTGCCAATGCCTTGTTTGAAATTCGAGAACTTTCTTTTGTTGCCTCCTGATGACTCAACGTGAGTCTCTGCCTTCTTCGTCTTGATCTCATCAAACTTGTTCAGGCGGATTGCCTCTTCTGTGAGTGCCACACTCAAATCAATGGCTTCAGTGATAGTTGCTGGTTTGGAGGAGGTTACCATGCTTATGATTTGAGGAGCTAATCCCCAAATGAAGCGTTCAATTCTCTTGAACTCGGGAGTGACCATGTAGGGTACCACTTGAGATAAGTCATGGAATCTTTGGACGTACTCCGCTACCTTTGGACCGTCCATTTTCAAGTGCCAGAACTCGGTCTCCAACCTCTGGATTTCTGTGCGGGAACAGTACTTTTTGCGCATAAGTTCTTTCAGTTCGGTCCAGGTTAATGCGTAGGCAGCAGCTTCGCCTAGTGTCTGCACTTGTAGATTCCACCAGGATAGGGCTCCATCTAGAAACAGCCCTGAGATATACGTGACTTGCTGATCCAGCGCGCATTTGCTCATGCGAATAACAGAATCGGTTTTCTCAGCCCAGCGGACAAAGGCAACTGCACCTCCTGTGCCATCGAAGTTGACCGGTTTGCAGTCTAGAAACTGCTTGTAGGTGCATCCTGCACGTATGTTATAACATGTGATTGGCATTAGCATCATTGCTAAAGATATCCAACTAGGTCATGGTAGGTCTAAATGGCTTGGTATTACCGTGAGGTGGATTGTTATTGCCTTGGTTAACACTTCCGCTCGCTCCTGGCTGAGATGCTGCGTACTGTGCTATGGCAGCTGCAATGACTTGCTGTAGCTCTGCCTCATTAGTAGGCATTGGCGTTGGGCGTTTCGGCGGCATCTTCTAAAAGATGTGTTCACGTTGGTCAGGCCATAGTAAAACGTACATATATAGTAATAGTAATAGCACATAACATCTCATGTTATCAATACATCACAAATATCACTCACACACATCCCATGTCATGCAAATAAGTAATCAAGCGAAACAGATATGATGAGAATACTGCGATTGCCATACATCACGACCACATAGTAAGTGTATCAGTACATCATAGTGTTATACAATCATCCATCAACTAGGGGCTACATCACCCCTGTCCAAAAACTATATCAGTGTCAATACAACATCAAATACAAGTCAACAAAAGTCAGAATCAACTGTGGTCTCCAAAAATACTGTGCAATCCAGCAATCGCCGTCTTCTCATCCTCGTCTACCCAAACAGTAACTGATGAGCTCTATACAGATGGTGGTGGAGGAGGGGGAAAGTGGGTGTAAAACAAACGGCGTAACTGTAGCCAGTCCGCCTCCATAGCCTGCTGAGTACGAATGATAGAGGCAACCTGCTGCTCCAGTGTAAAGAGACGAGCAGCATAATCTGGAGGTAAAGGTCGAAACGGCTGCAGAGGAGAGTGTGTCTGACCATGGCATGGACACGGTGGCAGTTGAGCTCTCTCGAGCTCCTGTATGCGCTGCGTGTGGGACTCATGCTGAGCAACAAAGGACATCAAGACGTCCTCGATAGTGTACCCCCTATGAAAAGAATGGTAGGGGTCAGTGGGTGGCATACCAGAGTCTGGTGCCCAAAGAAATGGCTCACTAGTGGGGTCAAAAGGTGCTACGTGAAATGGAGCAACAGCGGGTGGAACAGATGACGTCTGGGGCATGAAAGGGATAGGCATCGGTACATGCCCAACAGGATGGGCTGAAGAACCCTCTCCAGGCCTCACTGGAGGTACAAACTGTGGAACCTGAAAGGAAAAATCAACATGTCGCGTAACAGGGATCTGAGGTGGAAAAGGTGGTACATCCTCATCAGCAGGTATCCAACCGTGCTGTGCATACTCATCTGGGGGATCCATCTGTGCCGCGAACAGTGCGTGCTCGGGCTCTAGTGGAACGGGATCAAGTGGGGGAGCAACAACAGGGTGAACAGGTGCAATATGCTCAATGGGAGGGTCAACAGGTATAGCGACAACGGGTAAAGGATCAACAGGATCAACAACAACATGATCGCCCTCCATCAAAGGAATATCCACGGGGAGATCATCAGCAACAGGCTCAAAAGGGATGTCAGGATGTACTGGGTCATGCTCAGGTCTGGGGTCTAGAGCGGCTGCCTGCTCAGGAGCAATGGCAGGCTCGAGGTCATCAAAAGCCATCTCAAAATCAAAATCTGGGTCAATAGGATCAAATGGGTCAACAGCGTCTACTGGATCCTCCATAAACTGGTCCATCGGAACATACTCTAAGTCACGATCAGGGTCGAATCCCGGGGGAAACATAGGATCGGAATCCCCCTCATCATCATGGTCGGAAACAAAACTGGGGATAGGGGCAACAGAAGATGCCTGATCAGGATCTGACTCATGAGAGAAGTGCTGCGCACTCTGGATGTGTGAGGGTACAGAGGCCACAGACTCAAAGGAGTCTGGGACTGGGGAGTGAGCAGGTGACTCCGCGGCGGGAGCATCTGCGATCAACAAAGGACCATCAGCAGCAGGTAGGGCCTCGCCCTGAGCATCCTCCTCGAAAGGCTCCTCCTCAAACATATCGACATCATCCTCCTCGTCGTCAATAGGCAAATCGTAAGCAGGGTACGAAGCAAGCGGTATAGGAGCAGGGATCAATGCGAGTGGTAGATCCCCGGCCAAAGGACCATCTGCGAGCTCGTCAGCACCGTCAGGTAATGCGAAGGGCTGGAAATCGTCCTCATCTGTGCTAGTGAAGTCGGACGTGTAAACCTCGTGCTCCGATGACTCGAGGTCGTCTGAAACGATAGGCCTAGGGCCTGTGGTGCCTGAACCACCAGTGCCTGTAGAATCCATGTGTCTGTAATATATACACAAACATGCACAAACAGTCAATCATATAATCAAATAATCACATAAGTCATCAAGCAAGCATTCAAATCATTCTCCTAGTCCCACTAGCCTCCCAGCCTCTCAGACTGCTCTTCCTAGTCCCACTAGCCAATTCTCCTAGTCTCACTAGCCAATTCTCCTAGTCTCACTAGCCAATTCTCCTAGTCTCACTAGCCAACTTCCTCGTTCTCTCAGACCGAGCCTCGGCCTCTCAGACCGAGCCTATAAATGATAAAATGTGCTCAACATTTGTTGTGTAAAAAGTTGTGGATCTGGACTTAAGTGGTATGCAGAAAAATGTTTTCGTGAGAGCCCTAGTGATCATAGTCTAGACTCGAGAAAGAATCCTAGTTCGCTATGATCAGAGCTCTGATACCAAGCTGTCACACCCTGGCTTTGCGGAAGCGTGGTCAATTTTGGTGTGACTTCTTAATACCATAGCTTAACCATAACAAGCTATATGAATTAAAAACATGCAAGATCATCCATTAAGTTTTGAAAACCAAATACAGTACCATTGTTTTAACGGGAACATACCCTAATAACATAACCTTGTTCATCAGACAAACTTGAAACATAACATAACATAAACATGGTTTAAGGATTGTGTCTTGTCCAGGAAAGAGACACATCCCCTAAACCCCGGATGACCTTGGAAACTAGTGCAGCGGAAAACATGCCATACCGTGCCAGATCCCGTTAATTTCCTGAAATACATGTAAGTTGAAAAATCAACAATAATGTTGAGCGAGTTCATGTGCAAGTGAGTAAGTAAAGCACTTGTAAGTATAAAAGTTCCCTGGTATGTAGCAGTGTAAGGAAAAGAGATCACCAATGGTTTGCAAGGCCATTAGCATGTGTGAAATGCAAGTAGAAAGATTCAAACCTAGCCGATTTTTGTGTCGGGCAACCAAGTCACTCAAGGTCCGTTCTGTTGGTCCTCACAGAGGCCCGTTCTGTTGGGCCTAGAGTTGGGCTCGCTACACCCAGATAGATCTACCGCTTAAGTCCCTCGGTGTTCTGACTACCCATTCACATGATCTAAGTAGTAAACCTCCTTACGTTAACATACCGTGTATAATAGTACTTGTAAACAAAGTAACATGTATTTCACCCCCGCAGTTAAGAAAACTGAAAACAGTTAGAGAAAAGGGGGACATGAACTCACAGTGAATGCGTCTCTACCAAGTACTCCAAATCAGAAAGCTGTGCGACGACCTACAAGTGCTAATTCTATTAGACGGACGGCCGTGCCTTAGCTTTATAGTTACATCTTTGGGAAATAGTTAGACAACTATTTCGTGTTTACATTTTGTATATATATACTTGGTAGTTAATCTCCTTCCCAAGGATGGGGGATTTAATACATGTGCTTTTGAATTATATCATTAAGTCTCACTTAATCTTTATATATTTCCAACTCCAAAACATAAGTATTTATCCAAAATACGTTGTTAAAATACGCGTTCATAAATATTTCCGTAATTGTGTAAGTTACGTTTTAACATTCGAGTGGTAATATAATTACCGATGTAACTTAAATATTTATGGTGGATGCGTTTGTATTATTTTGGATTCGTTAACTTTCGTAAATATTATTTTTACTCTAAAAATAATATTTATGTATTTCACAAAATAATCATAAACAGTGTGTGAAAATATATATTTATCACGTTAATATTTTGTGAAAATCCCACCTCCGAATATTTAGTAAATAAAGTCATGGCGAAATTTATGCTTTGAAAACATGTCAAAAATGATTCTAACACTTGTAGTGTAAATAAGTCTAAGTGTTAGGTTTTTAGGAAAATTTCGCCAGAGTTTCCTCTGTAACTGGAGGTGGCCACGCTTTCAAGCGTATCATTTTCTTTATCAAATCAAATCAATCAATGTTCTCAACATTATCAAACAACTTTTCAACATTTTAACTAGTCAACAAGTATGTAAATCGCATAATCGCATGAACTTGTAGTTTTTCCGAATCTATAGTGTGAATCCCATTATATTTTGTGGATCTTTATATAAAGAAATTTTAACCTCGTAAAAACCTCGTTTTTAGAGAAATCCGTCTTTACAACTTCTAGTAACATTTGACAAAACTAGTTCTTTGTCGGATCCTTTCATTTCGCAAGTGTTTACACACTTGTGGTTTATAAAATCATGCTTGTTATTGTAGGATCCATCTTTCAAAATACATGGTTTCCTTGATATGTGGTCCTTTGAAAATACCGGGTGTAGATACGTAGATCTACTAGTTTTAAACACTTTTGTACAAGTTAAAATATTTTTACACAAGTTCATGGTTTATGTGTGGTAGAGTTTCACCTTTTAACCCTTGTTACTTCTAAAATAGCTTTATGTTAAGATCCATGATCCTACCAAACCGGGTTAAACGGTGATCCGAGCTACCACAACATAGATCGGGTCTAAATAACAACATATTTCAATTACTACAACTTTTACACAACACATATGCTATTAACCACCATTTTTCATACTTTTAGTAGACTTTAATGCTTCAACTTGTAAGATTCCGAGTTTTAACCGACAAAAATCCTTTTAACCACCTTAGATATGATCAAATAAGAGTTTTAAACATTATACCTCTAGCTCGGGGCTAGGGAAGAATCTAGGCGAAAATGAGGTGGATAAAAGCTAAGTAACGAGGTCCTTCCACTTCCGTTTGCTCCAAAGCTCCTAATACGTAACCCGTGAAGCTTGTATATGCTTGGAATGGAGAGATCAAGATCGAACAATGGGTGTGTAGAGGGTGGGGGTTTCGGCCGAGAGCTCTTGGAGGGCAAGGAGAGAGTTTTGTTGGTGATTGTGATGTGTAAGAACTCATGTGTTAAGTGGTGATATTTATAGACAAGTTCATGTTCTTCGTCCAACGGATTTCGTGTCCCCTTGATATTAAACACATGTCAATATAATAATCAAAAGTTGTACTCTCTTGGTTACCCCTTGTTGGCCGATCTCATTAGGGGGGGGGGGGTATCCAGTTCGTTTTCAATTGTTTAGTTAGAGTTTAGTTATGTTAAATAGGTTAGTTAAGTACCTAACCCGGTTACTTAGTGTGTAGTATATTTTAGCGGGTGTTAGGGTAATCAGGGACCCTAACTGGCTCAGAAAAATATATTTAGTGAAAATAATATTATTTTCATGTTCCGGGTAAGGTCCGGTTGTTCGGTTGGATAGTAATCCGTTAAAGCGTTACTAAAGCTTTAAAGTGTCGTTATTGTTATTTTTAGTGACACAATTTAATTCCAACACTTTAGAAAGTGTCTAGTAGTATTTTCCCCATGTTTTGGCACTTTACTAGTCAGCTAGAAGCTGGATTATTTATTAAAGTGCTGTGTGTTGTACTTAAAGTACGTTTTAGGCACATCCAATCAGTGTATCTTATTCCTAGAGACGCAGTTCTACAACACTTGTATCCCTACACTCACCATTAGTGTAGCAAAATATTTGAGGCTCTTCACAGGCCTTAGAGGCAGTGTCTGCCTGATGCTGGTTATATCAGCATGTTCACTGTGTATCCGTTTAGTGCTACTGTGCTTTTTGTGCATCATGTTTGTCACTAGGGTTCAGCATGTAAATAATGTAGTGACGAAAAGTAAAGTATGATGCAGGTAAGTTCATGTATCAGTATTCAAGTAGCAGTTCATCAGCTAGTTCAAACAAGCACAGTAATTAAGCAGTAATTAATCATTAATTAAATCGTACGGATACCTGGTTTAGTGCGGGTTGTCACACCTGTCACCCAAGTAGTGATGATATATCACTGTTAGGGCTTATTAGCCTAACCTGTGTTAGGGCTTATTAGCCTAACCCTGTGAGAAATTAATAATGTGCACAATACCCCACTAGCCATTGATTAAGATTACCACGACTTACTCCCTGTAATTATAACATTTGAAAATAATTTGAGGTATTGTAAAACATTTGATAAAAAGAGAATGACTCACATTGCAGATTTATACGGGCAGAGCTTATCCTACTGATTAGCGTTGTATCCTAATTAAATAATAATGCACACGAACTAGGTCAGTAACTAATACAACATTTACGATAACTCACGAGATTAAAACCTTCACGACAAATGACAAAGTGCAATCACTAAAACATCCATCGGATTCACAACGAATGACAGAGTATTCCCCGAGTTCGGGTGGTACTCAAACATCCTGTCGGAATCACGACTAATGACAAAGGATAGCACTTAAACATCCGGTCGGATAGTTTCAATTGATCGGATATTGAATCGTAGCAGCGATCGAGTTAATACCCAGTATCGTAGCAGCGCCTCACTAATTTGAGAGTAATATTCGAACAGAATTATAAAGAGTTTGAAAGTTTCGTCGACACCATCGAACTGCTCAGGAGCCAAACTATTTATAGCTGAAATTGGGTTCTCTCGCGGCCCGCGTAAGCCTCCGGCCAAACCTTACGCGGCCCGCGTGGGAGTGTGGATCAGATCGGAGGTTGCTGAGTCACCGGTGGTCGCGACACGTGTGACGACACGTGTCCCTTAAGCTTATCCGGAGATCTGCCTTGCTGCCGCGGCCCGCGTAACCTCCCGCCTTTTCTTTACGCGGCCCGCGAGAAGACCATAAATCTTGATTTTTTGATTTTTGATATGGATTGGGGTTTCAGGGGTCCGGGTTTTTACTTATGGATCAATTTGGGACATTTTTTACTATAATTATATTACAAAGAAAAAGGGAATAAAATAGTGAGAAAAGAGAAGGGACCCACTTTGTAACTTTAGGGTTCAACTAGAAAGCCTCCTGGTATAAATTTTGGGTATAACTTCTGAGCTATTTTAAAAATATATAATGCACTTGTGTTAAGTATAGTACCCCTAATTCAACCTTATCCCTATGTCACGAGACAGAACCCCAACGAACTTAGTCAGGCAGAGCCTTGACATGCGTTATGAGGCTCAGATCAATCGGAAAGGGTAGCGGTGATCGGGAGTTAAAATACTTAAAATGGGGCAGCGCTTTGAAGTATAATGGTGTGAAATATTTAAAAAGAGAAAAAATTGAATATAGAAGAGACAGGGGCTAGAACGAAAGAAAGAATAGAAGTAGAATTAAAGTTTGAATTGCTCTATATGTAGTTGAGTGCAGGTGCATGGCAATTGTTTAAATTTGAGACACGTATTATCAACATCATACAATTGAATATTTAGTTAAAATTTTAAATGTATTTTATTTGTTTATAGTCCACGTAAAGCAACAGATGTGAAGTTTATTATTTTATTAATTTGATTCTATCTTTACACATAAATGATTCAACAATTAAATTCATATATATTTTAAATTATTTTACTATTATTTTGTTTTTCAAGTGTATACGTACACTTCTTTTTCAAATGTTTTGTTTTTACATTTTAATATTATTTTATTATTATAATTAATTCAACAGCTTCACTTATTTGGCACGTATAACTTTTAAAATATAATTTTTTACAAAATAATAAATATGTTATTAGAACGAGAATATTTATATCTACATTTTGAACCAGGTTTCATTAAAAACGGAGTATGTTCAAATATAATGTATTTTTATAATTTAATATTTAGATGGTCACTAGGCTCGTCTAGGTACCTCATATTTCTAACAGTCGACTTACCCGTAATATACCTGTCTAATAATATAAGTTTTTATAGATTTTTATTTTAATTAGAAAGGTCACCTATATACAGGCCAATATAATATTTTAACCAACTATATAAAATAGTTTTTAAAACTATTTGGGTCGAATAATTATATTAAAAATAAACTAGTTACTAGTTACTAGTGGTTAATAAATTTAACTAAACGTATAATTCTTATATAAAAATAGGAATGTTACATCCTCCCCACCTTGTTTTAAATCTCGTCCTCGAGATTTGGGTTACGATATTTCTTTTAGACTTATGTCATATTTTAGTCAAATAAAAATATTAAGGTGAATGATACAGAATTAAAACATATTCAAATTTTGTGAATACGATTTGTACAATAAATAGTATTCAATGGTTCAACTGAATTAGTTCAAGAAATTAATGACAAACAAATGAGATGAAATGATATAATTTCCAAGGTGACTAGGTTCAAACCAAAAGATATATGATCAATAGATATTTAAAATAAATGTGAAGGACTTTTAGAATCAATAAAATTCTTTGTCAAAAGAAAGCTTACTTTGATTGGCAACTAAGGAAGACTTAGAATCGACAGGTTCAAAATGAAATGAAAATGATTTGTCAAATATTGAATTATGATATGAGAAAATCAATGTGCTGAGATGAGTGAATTGCAAGGATACACGAAAAGACAATAGAGTTAGTGTATTATTGTCTTAATACATAATTGCATAAAATTATATATATATATATATATATATATATATATATATTTTAATGATGAGTTGAAAGACAGATGTGGTTTGAATGATTCGAATGATTGTGATTAGCCCAAGCTATAAGTTTATACCGATATCGCAAGGTGTCGTAATGATTGAAATAGTTCAATAATTATGGTGATCGAACAAATTCACCGTGTAATCAACTGAAAGCTTTTAATAAAAATTCTAGGGGTTTACGTCTCTGATCTGCATAACTCTTTTGTCGATCTTGATACATAATACTTCTATAAGTATTTAATAGTTGTGGAATATTTAAACAAGATGAACAATTACTTATAAGTATAAGATGTCTTGTCCATGAATACTTAGACAGTTATTTAGATAATTTTATTCGTCCCTCTAATTCTTGTATTGTTTTATGAAAATATGTCTTCTCCTTACAGTACAAAATATATATATTTTTATATATATAAAAATATTTTTACATATAATTAAAATTTACTAAATAAGTATGATGACTTAATTTATATACATTAACCAGTCATTATCATGGTTGGATATTGGTTAGTGCTGCCTTGTTTAAGCATGGGTGATCAGTCCATGCCTAACTAAGGCTAGGCTATCCAATACCTGCCCCTGACAATAACCCTAGTACCTAAAAAAATACTAACACTACTACTAGTAATATATTATTACTAATAATAAAACTAATATTAATTATCAATAATAAATAACTAAACATAAACTTAAATGAGAGTATACCTCAAACATAATTTTTTATACATATATAAAAATATAAATTCTTCACCTTAATGGTTTAACAAGAATTTTTTTTAATACTATATTGTAAATTAGGTAATTACTTATGTAAGTTTCCATATATAATCAATTAAATTTATATAATGTTTTTCGATTGAAGATGATAAAGCAATAATTATCACAAAAGGCTCGATTGCTGCTGTAAGAACCATTAAGAGATACACTGAAATATGACATAAATTTGTATATCATTATCTTAGCACACAATTGTGTTAAGATTGCTTTTATTGGATAAACCAACAAAGCAGATTTAATATAGATAAATAAATAATTAAATCCGTATATGATATGTACAAACGAGATTAACACAAGCTTCAAATTTGTGAAAACGTCACCACAAGGTGATCGTGATTAAAGAAACGATTCAATGAAGTTGAAGATCAAACAAGCATGTTATAGTTCAAGAAAATTGAAGTGTTTGTTGAGATTATTTCGAATATGATGCTTTAATTCATCATATGGGATCTTGAATTGAATGAGCAAGTTTTAAACAATTGAACTTGGTTTAAACAAAACGAGTTTTAATAAGAAAGTTCGAACATGGTCACAACAAAAACCATATATGCCAAAAGAAAATTGAGTTTTTCAAGAAATTCATTGACTCGATGTCAAAGAGTCATCTTTTTGCAATAATGCGGTTCACAGTGCCAAATATCAAGTATAGCGAAATGATATTTGAGTTTTGATAAAACAACAAATTGGAATGAAGCCCTTCAGTGGTCTTCATAAATTAAACGAACCACATGCGCAACAAACAGAGCAGGTGTAACGTGTGGATTTACCAAGAAATGAAATAGATCAATATTTGCTACTATGAAAGAAATCCTCATGGTATGATGACCATTAGGGGAAGTAGAAACGCGAAAGTCAACTCATTATATGCAAAAATCAGAATTTCAACGAAAGGAATATAAGAACTTTTATCTGGAATTTCGAGTGACAACCGTTGTTAAGTGACATTATCTTGGAATGTCGAATATGGCATATTTGTCATAAAGGAAATAGGGGAATTGCAAAGGTATGTGACTCCTTTTGCAGTGCTAATAATTATGACTCTGTTTAGACTGTGCACCGATGGTTGTGAAATCTTGTTCCAACGTGCCTCAGCGAGATTCATGTCGTTTATAGGATCACGTGGCAAAGTGCTGCTTTTTGATTAGTAGTTCTTCTACTGACGAAATTAGCATTGGTGTCATCGTGCCCAATTTATCTTTTCCAAAGGTCTAGCCTTGGAAGTCGTGTGTGATATATTTCAACGTCTGTGGACGTATAATTTAAGTTTCATGTGTTTTCTTGTGCACTAGCACAACTTTACATGTTTTCCACTTTCATTAATAGTCTATGATAACGCATTGGAAATTCTTATACTTTTGATGGCGTCCCAACTTAAAGGGTTCCCATTGTTTATATTGTCGCACGAGTTGCGAGGTAGATAATCAAACGAAATAATGTTTGATATCAGAATTATAGATATATGCAAGAGATTCCTGAGAAAGAAATCTAGATTTATTATTGGCACATATGCTTGTGCTTTATTCCAAATTGTCAATCCTTATGATTTTTGGATTTCCTTATAGATATACATATCTATATAATCATATATTTCACATGCTGTAATATACATACCCTTCATAAGGTCAATGTATTTAACAGATTTTTATTTTCAAAAACAAGTCAGATATCCGGTCATGATACTATTTAGGGAAATCTTGTCACTTGTTTGACAAATTATATACCTGCTTACCCAGTTCTAGGCTGGAGAGGTAACCCCTTTATATCCGGACAAGCTGGAGAGTCTGCTACACCATACCCAGTCTTGTCGGAGAAAAAATTATATTTCCCATAAATAGTATTTTTCTTAAATCATGATTTAGAAAGTGCATTATGACTTTCAACAATGGATCAGAAATTAATATTCACTTGACTGATCATATTCTAGAACAAGGTAGTACCAATAAATAAGAAATAACAGTGGTCAAGTGTTATTGCTTATTTATTATACTTGCAATATTCTAGTTATCATTCTCACGGCATATCAAAACCCATCACATTTTATTTGCACAAGTATTTAGCTTATCTTGAAGCTTTATACTAAGACATCTTTTCTTAAGTTCAAGTCTAAATATTATCCTGTGTGCTACCAGTTAATAGCAATTTCCTAATTCTTTTATTTAAGCTTAGGTATTATTATCACAACACCTATTGGCTTAAGTCAGTGGCTCTGATACCACCTTCTGTCACGACCCCCGACCCCACCCTGGATGGAATCGAGAGCCGCGATCAGCCAAGTGGTACCGGTGATTATTTTAAAAGCATTGCAGCGGAAATTTCATCAGAACTGTGAGTTAGGAAAAATATCAGAGTTTAGAAAACACCGGATTTTTATTTATTAAATTGATGGGATAAAACCATATTTTGAAAGGTAGCTTTATTATAGAATAAATCTGAATACATAAAACAACTTTTTCTTAATTTAATTTTATTGATAAAATAAGCCACTTCTGTAAGCCTTGTTGGTGCCGCATCCAACTCTAATTCCTGATCTACTGTAATTACCTGAAATGCATTTTAAAAAGATTTGGTCAGCAGGAAATACTGGTGAGTTCATTCATTTTTATAAAATGACCCTTAGTTATAAATTACAGCATAAGAGCGATTACAATGGTTTCTATCTTATTGTTATATGGCGTCGTGTCACGTCCTGGTGACGATGGTCATACCACTATTGGGTCCTGTCACCCAAGTAGTGATGATATATCACTGTTAGGGCTTATTAGCCTAACCTGTGTTAGGGCTTATTAGCCTAACCCTGTGAGAAATTAGTAATGTGCACAATACCCCGCTAGCCATTGATTAAGATTACCACGACTTACTCCCTGTAATTATAACATTTGAAAATAATTTGAGGTATTGTAAAACATTTGATAAAAAGAGAATGACTCACATTACAGATATATACGGGCAGAGCTTATCCTACTGATTAGCCTTGTATCCTAATTAAATAATAATGCACACGAACTAGGTCAGTAACTAATACAGCATTTACGATAACTCACGAGATTAAAACCTTCACGACAAATGAAAAAGGGCAATCACTTAAACATCCATCGGATTCACAATGAATAACAGAGTATTCCCCGAGTTCGGGTGGTACTCAAACATCCTGTCGGAATCACGACTAATGACAAAGGATAGCACTTAAACATCCGGTCGGATAGTTTCAATTGATCGGATATTGAATCGTAGCAGCGATCGAGTTAATACCCTGTATCGTAGCAGCGCCTCACTAATTTGAGAGTAATATTCGAACAGAATTATAAAGAGTTTGAAAGTTTTGTCGACACCATCGAACTGCTCAAGAGCCAAACTATTTATAGCTGAAATTGGGTTCTCTCGCGGCCCGCGTAAGCCTCCGGCCAAACCTTACGCGGCCAGCGTGGGAGTGTGGATCAGATCGGAGGTTGCTGAGTCACCGGTGGTCGCGACACGTGTGACAACACGTGTCCCTTAAGCTTATCCGGAGATCTGCCTTGCTGTCGCGGCCTGCGTAACCTCCCGCCTTTTCTTTACGCGGCCCGCGAGAAGACCATAAATCTTGATTTCTTGATTTTTGATATGGATTGGGGTTTCAGGGGTCCGGGTTTTTACTTATGGATCAATTTGGGACATTTTTTACTATAATTATATTACAAAGAAAAAGGGAATAAAATAGTGAGAAAAGAGAAGGGACCCACTTTGTAACTTTAGGGTTCAACTAGAAAGCCTCCTGGTATAAATTTTGGGTATAACTTCTGAGCTATTTTAAAAATATATAATGCACTTGTGTTAAGTATAGTACCCCTAATTCAACCTTATCCCTATGTCACGAGACAGAACCCCAACGAACTTAGTCAGGCAGAGCCTTGACATGCGTTATGAGGCTCAGATCAATCGGAAAGGGTAGCGGTGATCGGGAGTTAAAATACTTAAAATAGGGCAGCGCTTTGAAGTATAATGGTGTGAAATATTTAAAAAGAGAAAAAATTGAATATAGAAGAGACAGGGGCTAGAACGAAAGAAAGAATAGAAGTAGAATTAAAGTTTGAATGGCTCTATATATAGTTGAGAGCAGGTGCATGACAATTGTTTAAATTTGAGACACGTATCATCAACATCAGACAATTGAATATTTAGTTAAAATTTAAATGTATTTTATTTGTTTATAGTTCACGTAAAGCAACAGATGTGAAGTTTATTATTTTATTAATTTGATTCTATCTTTACACATAAACGATTCAACAATTAAATTCATATATATTTTAAATTATTTTACTATTATTTTGTTTTTCAAGTGTATACGTACACTTCTTTTTCAAATGTTTTGTTTTTACATTTTAATATTATTTTATTATTATAATTAATTCAACAGCTTCACTTAACTTTTAAAATATTACTTTTTACAAAATAATAAATATGTTATTAGAACGGGAATATTTATATCTACATTTTGAACCAGGTTTCATTAAAAACGGAGTAGGTTCAAATATAATGTATTTTTATAATTTAATATTTAGACGGTCACTAGGCTCGTCTAGGTACCTCATATTTCTAACAGTCGACTTACCCGTAATATACCTGTCTAATAATATAAGTTTTTATAGACTTTTATTTTAATTAGAAATGTCACCTATATACATGCCAATATAATATTTTAACCAACTATATAAAATAGTTTTTAAAACTATTTGGGTCGAATAATTATATTAAAAATAAACTAGTTATTAGTTACTAGTGGTTAATAAATTTAACTAAACTTATAATTCTTATATAAAAATAGGAATGTTACACGAGGCATCGTTTATGCATGTGATACATAAACTTTCTCTGAAGGTTGTTATGCTTTTTTTACCTTTGGCGTTTTGGGATACACTGCGTTTTAAAATACATGGTGTTCTTTACCTTGTTAGTGTTTTTTTAATTAAGTTTTATCTTTGTGTTTTTTTAATTAAGTTTTGTCTTTGTGCTTTTTTTATGCATGGCATTTTCGCGTTATACACAGGTTGGTGTTAGGCTATGCAATTCCAACAATTTTAAAGAACGTATTTGTGGTGTTGTGTGGACGGATATTCTCACACCTGAAGAGTTTGAATCAGAATGGGAAGCGGTTATCGTAGAGTTCAATTTAGCAGATAATGAATGGCTATCTGATATTTTTGTACTTAGGGAATCTGTCACACCCCAACCGATGGCGGAAACATCGGGATGAGACGAACAAATCGCTCAAAAGCATCATAACACTATTGTGACAATATAGTTTAATTCAAATTTCATAAAATGCTAAAATTCGTACATTATTTCCAAATAAGACAAATTGCAACAAAATAATTCAAAACATTGCTTATTCTAAGATGGGTTTCTAGGTTCATCCTAGCTTGTTTTCTTGATCACTTCGTCTATCAACCTGCAACATGTATTAAAATAAAATCAACAAAAATGCTGGCGAGTATACAAGTTTGGTACATAGCATAGTAGAATAAAATGTTTAAATGTGATCATATCCAACATGAATAAGATGATACAAGTTACTAATATGCTGAAACGGTGTCACTATATGTCAAACCCAAGTTTCCAACGCAAACACCCCAAGACTTACTCAAGGGCGGTGCGTACTCCTATAGCATAGGAGTTTAATAAGTATAAGAAGTCTAACAAGTCTCACAAGTCACACAAGTTTAATAAGTTTAGCCAGGTTAATGAGCATATAGACACGAAAAGTTTACATAGCATACGAGATTAACAAGCATTAAATTATTTCATGTTTAAAAATGGATAGAGTGTGCATATAACAAGTTTCAAGCGTTGCGTGTTTTTGTATAGAATACATGTTACACCCAAAAGTGATAAAATAAAAATGGGATCAAGTATACTCACATTGATTGCATTGCGATTTCTTGTAAGTAATGCACGAGTAAGATTGGAAAAGTCCAAGAGAACGAACGGGAGAGGTTAGCCTAGATATTTAAAAGGTACATAAAGAACTCGTTATTATTTATGGACTAAATGAGCAGTCCTAATATTTATCGTTTAATAATTTGTATATTATATTTTATAATAATCTTTATAGTTATAAAAAAAATAAAGTTGACAAACAATCTTAATATGATAATAGACAATGGGAATGAATAGTGACTTTACAACGTGTCTGGGTCTTAGAGGTTTCTAAGGGCGGTGTTTGACTTCCTTGCCATTTTGCTACGTGTTATCTCCCTCATAACTCCACCCTATCTTTCTTCTTAAAACAGCACCGCGTGGTGAAGCCATCACCTGATCCTGATACTCAACACTTGCTTCCTTCTTCACTCTTCCTAACCTAAATAGATCCGTCAACAAAACATTGAGGAAGACAGAGAGGGAGAAGCATCATCGTCAATAGGCAAGCCCTCCAGCGTCCATCATACTCCGGCGATAACACCTGTTGTGTCTAGGGTTTTGAGACACAACGGCGGCTTTGGAGGTCGGCAGCTGTTGACGACGATGATGGTGGATTCATCGTAACCGGTAACAGTCAAGGTTTAAAGCTTGGAGGTCGGCCGCCGATGACGACGATGATGGTGGATTCGTGGTAACCGGTAACAGTCAAGGTTTACAGCTAATTCGAGGTAATTATATGACGAGTAGTTGATTTTCAGAGCGATTAAGGAGAAATGTTGTTGGTTTGAGATTGGAGAACAAATGCTTTAATTAAATGATGTGTTAATTGTGATTGTGATTTTGTTGATGTTTGATTGAATTTATTACAGGTTGAAATGTGGAATCTCTATCAACGTTCATCACAATCTTTGAAGGTAATCACAATGATACTAAAGAAATACCATTTTAGTTCTGAACCATTTTAATTCCCATATCAGTCAAGTTGTTTTTTTTTATTTTCTAATCCCTTTTAGTATTATCTTTTATTCAACACCTTTTGAATGTTTAACTGATTTTGTCACTAATGAAAACTTTAGGGGCTAAAGAGCCAGGGCATTTTATTATGGAGCACAAATGTGATATAGACATGTGCATATGAGCAACTTACGTTTTCATGCTATGTTTTATGGAGACACTCAGGCCTGGTTTGCAACAGGTTTAAATGACCCAAGCCTCTGCTTACAAAGATGCACCAAAGAGCTTCATACAAGGTTATGAAGAAAGCATTCAACGAGTGATGGAGAAAAAGGATAATTCTGAACCTAATCAACAAAATGTTAACCCAAAAAAGTTAACCTGATCAATCTTTGAGCTGCATACTACCAAACTCCATTGATGAGGAAAGTGATGAACTCTCAGACCATTGATCGATTGAACAACGGTTGATACTTGATTCTTTACTCATAAGTCATATCTAACAAAAACAGTTTTTTTACCAGGTAAAGAGAATGGCCTAAGAATCAACACAAGTTTGTTCGACCTTATATGTGTACACAATAAATCGTATTTTGTTGGTAGTGGATAGATTGCAGCCTTTATTTTGTAGCAACTTAGATTGCAAGTTATAGAGGTTGCAATTTCTCGATCGTGGCTTACATTTTGTAACGGGTCGTAACAAGTCAGATTGGATGTCCAATTTTATTAGGAACCAGTCATATTGTAGCTTCCGTTTACTTGGTAATGAGTCTACATGAAGTGAAGTAACAGGCCACTATACATGTAAAAAAAACTATCATAACACTTTACTTGGTAACGGGTTTAGGCATTTTCCCTATGGTTCTTTTTAGACCGACGATCAGTAATGATGTTATGTGCTTTGTACGACACGTATCCAACTTTATCACCAATGTATATCCATGTCAGGATGCCCAGGTCATAGAGCGAAGAAGGAAATAGAGAGAGAGAAAAGGGGCAGGAAGCTCTAAGAGAAGGAGAGAGGGGGCGAGATAAAAGGTGATTCCATTCCCAATTAAAGTGTATTTTTATAGTGTTTCTATTAGGATGGCTTCCTGAGAACTGATCATTTTATTGCTGCTACATGTTAGAAAACATAAATACAGTTTGTCTTCTAAGTAGTGTACAATATTTATGATTTCTTCTTAATCTCTATTATGATTTTGGTTGGCACGTGTTGCAGATAAAGGTGATGTTTTAGTTAGGGTGGAGGAGAATCATGAAGACTTGGTCATGGACACAAAGCAAGGCTCTTCAGTTTTTTTTAGTTCTAGCAGGTTTCTTTTAATTTTCTAAAATAATTTACAATGCGCTAAAGTAATACATAAGTTGTGAAAATTGTTATTTCTGTTTGTGTGGTTCTAATGGCTACATATATATTTATTTAATTATTAGGTGTCTTATTTAATTTGGTTAAAAAAATTGTATTTTATGGACATGTGTTAAGAGCTTGTCAAATATATGCTCAAAATGTTTATTCATGTGTTATTCCTAGGATTATTATGTTTGTTATTATTTTTAAAAAAAAACATGTGTTAATTTAGTTTGATGAACATAGTATTAGTGGGGAAAAGAATGATGGAATCAAGAGAACATGAGGAAACTAAAGGCGAAGCGTACGGGTGCTAGAGGAGATTAAAGGCGAAGCGTACGTGTGGTCGAAGCGTACTTGTGTTGTTTTGCCTTTGTGGTTTGTATGGCAGTCAAATAGTGTTAGTGCACAGTGTCTAAAGCCTTTGTCTTAAGTCTAGGGGTCTGTTTTGTCAAGATTGTATAGTATAGGGGCTGAATTGAAAGTATAGTTTATGTATTAGGTCTGGTCGCTTGAAATGACATGTTGTCATTTCAAGCGAACAAGCAAGGTGATTGTCCGCTTGAAATGGACATGCCAGTTTCAAGCAAACATGACAGCACTATATATAGTTGTTTCATGTTTCTCATTTGAACATTGGTTCATCAAGTTGTAAACGTTATGCTGCCGGATTTTTCTTAGAAGTATTAATGAGAAACTGTGATTAAAGTGATATATTGTTCTTTTCTACTCAATTTTCTTTGATTCTAAACTGTTTAAGTGTTTCCGCCACTTAAATAGCGTATATTAGCTCTAATTGACTCATTTGATCAGTCAAATCGGTCCTACAATTGGTATCAGAGCCAGTTATGAGCTAAAATACCTGAATCAAAGCCTTTTTACTTACACATTTTGAAGTTCTGGACATTTGAACGGACAAAATGGACTGAGTCTTAAGTATTGTGTGTAAAAGTGGGTTTTAACAAATCCTCGAGAGTATCAGCTTAAAATTCGAAGTAAAACAGACCCCTAGACTTAAGACAAAGGCTTTAGACACTGTGCACTAACAAACTCCCCCTTGGATACAGCCGGAGTCTTCAGTCTTGGTCTTCACAGGGACTTGAATGTTTCTTCTCTTGGCTTAGTCTTTTTCAGCAACAACTTCCTAAACTTCTCATTCTCATCAATTATTTTCTTCTGTTCAGCAGCTTCCTAAGCTTCTCGTTCTCTTCCTTCAGGCTCCCCCTTTCATCAATCTTCCAAGCATTTGGGATCGACACCTGGATTACCAGCAACAAGCTTCCTTTTGTATCAAGCTCGTCTTCAGACTCCCCCTAAGACTCTGCTATAGGGATCTTAATCTGGAACTTTCACCTGCAAATCTCAAACATTTATAAGAATAGACATTTTAAATGTCCAGAATTGATGATCTGGTTCTTTAACAATCCTATAAAGATTTGACTATATAAAGAATCCAACAACTAAATCTAACACTTTCAAAATTTTTATTTTTTTAACACTTTTCTGATTAAACACCGTCACACCCAGTCAACCAAGTCCAAGTCAATGACCTTAGTTAACTGCTTAGTCCACCAAGTCCAAGTTAATGACCTTGGCTGACCGAATTATGAAGTATGCAGTTATTTCATTCTGAAAATAGTTCAAACTAATAAACTTTTGAACATTTTGAACTTTCAAACACTTTTCAACTGTCCAACACTGTACCAATCATTGTTCTACATCACCAGCTTACCCATCCCTCATCATACACTGACATGATCTGCACTAAGCTTTGATCTTCCGATTCCCAATGTCAGTTGTCGAAAATAAAATGAGAAACTAAAATCTTTTTGGATTTTTAACTAAATAAACTGAAAACTATACACACAATCTTTTTGTGAGTGTGTTAGAGGATCATATCAGCTGCCAACAAGACATAAGCACTGTTAAGCTATAATTTCATATCCAGCATTAAACAATTCGTGTAGATTGCCAATATACTGATCCACTTAAATTCTCACAAAACTATCAATCTGCTCGAGATACAGAATTAGTGTTTTAGAACTTAAACATCTACATGTGTCCCACCTCAGTATATACTCCCGTATCCAAACCCCAGTATTCAGTCTTACAGGTGAGTATACCTAGATGATATCTGTAAGGGGTTAATTGCGAGGGCCGTGAGAGCTCAGGTCGATCTTTCGATACGCAGAGAGATGACGGCTTCGTCTTTTGGTGGGTCCCCTTTGGGGATCTTCTTTTCAACAGCAAATGATTAACCATTTTGCAATGTGTTATCATTTTTTATGCTGAGGGGAGGCTTATATTTCAAAGCAGCGTAAAGTATTCTCCGGGGACTAGGCCATTGCTTCCGCAAAATCAGAAGTCCCGGGATAATACCCCAGATATCACTAAGCATAAAGACCTAGTATCTCAGAATACGGGACCCTTCAAACAGGATTTCAGGGGTTACCTATATATCCTGGAGGTGTTCCCCACGTAAACGCAAGTAAATTTTATGTTTATATCCCAAAATGATCTACTGATTTTGTGAAAACCTATCGGCACATCTTTAGCGAGACTGCTTAATTGCATTTTATACATTACAATTCTTTAGCGTACTGTGTCCGTCTAGCTGATGTACTATCATTTCCCCTATTCTACACAACTCTTTTTTTTACTTTTTCAAATGTTTTTGGTTTTTCTAATTTTATCATGTTTTTGTATTTTTCTGCAAATTTCTCCCCCTAAAACTAAAACATATTTTTTGTGTTTTTGTTTTTATCGAAAAGCAGAAAATAAACTGTACAAACAAAATTGACAACACGACAAAAGTTCACGTCAGATCGCCGCCCAATTCGGCTTCACATTCAATAACCCTCCCAGATTGCAGATTTTTCATCCCGTTCAATTTTAAAAGATAATAAAATCTCTTTTTGTCAAATGGTTTAGTATAAAAATCCGCTTTCTGATCATCGGTGTGCACGTGTTCAATTCGAATTAACTTTTTCTCGTGACAATCACGAATAAAGTGGTGACTGATCTCAATATGTTTTGTTTTTTAATGGTGAACCGGATTCTTAGTGATGTTAATAGCTGCTTCATTGTCCACATAGATCGGAGTATCTAAGAACTGCAAACCGAAGTCTCGCATTTGCTGTTGGATCCAAAGGATCTGCGAATAACAGCTGGAAGCTGAAACGTATTCAGCCTCGCATGTAGAGAGCGCTACTGCGGTTTGTTTCTTACACTGCCAGGTGACGAGTCGAGTTCCGAAGAAATGACACCCAGCAGTGGTGGACTTTGCATTTTTCTTGCAGCTTCCAAAATCAGAATCAGCAAAACCGGATAAAGTAAAGTCACCCGAATGAGGATACCACAAGCCGATGCTTGGGCAGCCTTTCAAATACCGCAAAATACGTTTCACTATGGTCAGGTGTGACTGCTTTGGATTTGACTGATATCTGGCACAAAGACATGTCGGGTACAGGATGTCTGGACGGGAAGCCGTGAGATACATTAGAGAGCCAATGATAGATCGGTACAATGTCTCGTCCATCTTCACACCATTCTCGTCTGGACAAATTCCATGATTCTGCGCGAGGGGGGTTGATGCAGGACTGCAATCTGTCATGTCAAACTTGTCGAGCACGTCCTTCACATACTTTGATTGGTGAATGAAGATTCCATCGGGCATTTGTTCGACCTGCAGCCCGAGGAAGAACTTCATCTCCCCCATTGAGCTCATTTCAAACTTTTTCTTCATCACCTTTTCAAATTCTTTGCACAGATCATCATTGGTGGATCCAAAAATGATATCGTCAACATATATCTGTACAATCAACAAATGGCCTGCCTCTTCCTTGATGAACAAAGTGTTGTCTACTGTCCCTCTTGTGAACCCGTTGTCCAGCAAGTATGTCGAAAGCGTCTCATACCAGGCTCTCGGGGCCTGGTGAAGTCCATACAACGCTTTGTCCAGTAGATACACCTTGTTTTTGTGCAGTGGGTCTGTAAACCCTGGCGGTTGCCCCACATACACTTCTTCTCTGATTGTTCTTTAAAGGAAGCCAGATTTTACGTCCAGTTGATACACTTTAAAATTTTTCCATGACGCGAAGGCTAGAAAAATCCGAATTGCCTCAAGTCTGGCAACTGGCGCGTAAACTTCATCATAATCTATTCCTTCCTGTTGACTGAAACCTTGAACCACAAGTCGCACTTTGTTTCTCACCACAACACCTCTGTCATCACGCTTACATTTAAAAACCCATTTCGTCTTGATTAACTTCTGATTTTGTGGCAAATCGACAAGTCTCCAGACACCCAGCTTTTCGAACTGTTGCAGCTCCTCCTGCATTGCATTCACCCAGCTATCCTCGGTCAATGCCTCTTTGTAAGTTCTGGGCTCTATCTGCGAAATAAAACATTTTAATGAGACCTCTTTCTGCATATCGGAAATTGATGAATAAAAACATGTAAGAGCTTGATCTATTTGATGTCGGGTTTTAACACCACTTTGCAGGTCGCCAATAATCTGTTCTGAGGGATGATAAGACAACGTCCGTGGCATAACATTGTCAGGCACATTTACTTCCGATTCCAAGCTTGATATGTCAAGATCAACGGTTTGATCCTCAGCTTCCGTTGGATCCTCGTCAAAAGTCAGAGCGGGTTCCGCTTCTGAGTCGTCAGATTCGTCAAACGATGGAGCTGGTTCCTCTGGTGGTTCGTGAGCTGTTCCACTCGGTCCTGCTTCATCATCGTGAGTACCCACGGTGGGTTGAGAAACTTCTAACGGTCTAGATACTTGATCCTGTGATACATTTTGCTGATACAGATACATAAGAGCTAGTTCCTCATCACTCGGCTCGACCGGCAGATGAAACGACTCCCAGAGCTTATCATAGTCAAACAGGAATCTTTGTCCGGGAAGTTGTGGTGAAGAAGTGTGTTTCTGACAATCCACGTGTTGGACTTGAATCACCTTACCCAGACATGGTACGAACACCCTTTTGAGTGGGCTAGCGTAACCAACAAAGAAACCCTCATTAGATTTAGCTCCAAATTTACCGTTTTCATCAATAAACGTGCAAGGAGACCCGAATGGCTCCAAAAACTCAAGATTCTGCTTATAACGGTGCAACAGCTCAAAACAAGTCATTTTATACTTCTTGACAATGAGAACTCTATTCAATGTGTAACATGCTGCTGATACTGCTTCGCTCCAGAAAAAAGATTGGTAGCTTGGAATCGGCTAACATTGTACGGGCTGTCTCAATCAGGGTCCGATTCTTTCGTTCAGCTACGCCGTTTTGCTGTGGTGTATACGACGCACTGAATTCATGAAGAATTCCCTTCTCGTTACAGAACTCGTACATCTTGTTGTTCTTGAATTCCGTTCCGTTGTCGCTCCGAATCCTCCGGATTGGCAGTTTATACACCGTTTCCATTTTCTTGAAAAGTACCATCAAGGATTCAAAAGTTTGATCTTTTCGTTCCAAGCACACTACCCAAGAAAATCTCGTAAAGTCATCAGTCACCACCAAGCAATATAAGTCTCCGCTGATGCTCTTTACGTTGACAGGCCCGAAGAGATCCATGTGCAATCTCTCAAGAGGTAACCTAATTGTGTTTATCTGTGACAACCCTCACTAAACCAGGTATCCGTACGACTTAATTAATGATTAATTACTGCTTAATTACTGTGCTTACTTGAACTTGTGGATAAACTGCTACTTGAATGCTGATACATGTACTTACTTGCATCATACTTTACTTGCTGTCCCTCCATGTTTTGCTTACAGCACCTTTGTGACAACCTTGATGCACCAAAAGCACAGTAGCACAATGAACGGATAACCTATTAAACGTGCTGTCATAACCAGCACCAGGCAGGTACTGCCTCTAAGGCCTGTAAGAGCCTGAGATAGTTTGCTACACTAGTGGTGAGTGTAGGGATATAAGGGTTGTAGAACTGCGTCAGTAGGAGATAATTACAGTGACCAGATGTGCCTAAACGTACTCTAAGTACAAAATTCAGCATTTAGCTACCTAATAAAGTGCCAAAACATGAGAAAATGTTACTTGACACTTTCCAAAGTGTCGGGAATAAGTTGTGTCACTAAAAATAATAATAACGACACTTTAAAGCTTTGTTAAGCACTTTAACGGATCTCTATCCAACCGAACAACCGAACTTTACCCGGAACATAAAAATATTGCCAATAACATTGTTTATCTTTTTCTGAGCCAGTTAGGGTCCCTGAATACCCTAACACCCGCTATAACGCATAACACATCAGTAAACGAGTTAACCTTCACTTAACTTAACTAATACTTAACGTTTAGTTGAAAACCAACCGGGTAACCCCCCCCCCCCCCAACCGAACTCGTCCCCTTGGGGGACACCCTTGTACTTTTTGTGATTAAATTAATCACACATGCCTAATATCTAGGCTACACTTAAACCTTTAGATAATGATCATGCACTTTGTCTATAAGTTCCAAGCTTAACACCACATAACCTTCCATCACACAACTCAAACTCTCAACTCTCTCTCCCTCCTTGCTTCCTCTCGGCCGAACACCCACACAACCATCCATCCATCTTTCGATCTTGATCATCTCACTCCAAGTGCATACAAGTGTTAAGGATCTCATACAAAGGAGCTCGGTGCATTCGGAACGCGAAGGACCTCTTCTCATTGCTTTTATCCACTCATTCTTCGACTAGAATCTTCCCTAGCCTCGAGCTAGTAGTAAGTTGCTATAAACGCCCTCTTGATCTATTTTAAAGTGGTTAAAATGAAATGTAACGGTTAAAACTCAAGAACATGCAAGATGATATGTAAAAGTCTACTAAAATGTTAAAGATGTTGGTTAAAAGCTATGATGTGGTGTAAATCTTGTAAGACTTGTTTTGTGTAACTATTTAGGGCCGATCTATGTTGTGGTAGCTCGGATCATCATCTAACCCGGATTAGTCGTGATCATGGATCATGACATAGAGTTTGTTTAAGTGTACAAAGGGTTAAATGATGAAACTCTACCACACATTAAACATGAACTTGTGTAAAATCGATTTTACTTATGAAATAGTGTTCAAAACTAGTAGATCTACGGATCTACAAACGGTATTTTCAAAGGACCACGTGTCAAGAGAAAACATACTTCTAAAGCCGGATCTTACATGAACAAGAATGATTTTAGCAAACACACAAGTGTGTAAACACTTGTGTAACACAAAGTTTCGACAAAATAACTATTTTTGTAAAAATTGACAAGAAGTTGTAAAGATGAAATTCCTTTAAAAACGAGACTTTCAAGAAACGAAGTTGATTCATATAAAGATCCACTAAAAGTAATGGGATTTACTACATATTTTTGGGTAAACCACAAGTTCATGTAATTTATGCGATTTATATATATTTTGACTAGTTTGATGCTTTGGATATTGTTTTGGTTGAATGAGAAAATTGTTGATTTGAATTATAAAAGAAAATGATACGCTTGAAAGCGTGGCCACCTCCAGTTACAGGGGAAACTCTGGCGAAATTTTTCTAAAAACCTAACACTTGGAAATATTTTCATCACAAGTGTTAGAAATACATTTGTAACTTGTTTTCAAAGACGCAAATTTCGCCATGATTCTGTTTACAAAACTTCTAAGTGTCGGAGGTGGGATTTTCACAAAATAAGACCTGAAATATATATATTTAGAATATATGTTTTTCATAACAACACTTGTGAATTTCCATGATTATTTTGTGAACTATGCAAATATTATTTTTAGGGTAAAAATAATATTACCGAATGTTAACGATTCCAAAAATAATACAAACACCTTCATAATAAATAATAAGTTACAACGGTATAATTATTACCACCTGATCTTTAAAACGTAGCTTACGCATTTTAAGAAAATATTTATGAGCGCGTATTTTTGTCAAAGTATTATTTTGGGAAGAATATTTATATTTTGAAGTAAGAAATAAAATATATTAAGTGAGACTTAATAATGTATTTCGAATTTTACGAACACGCATGTATTAAATCCCCCATCCTTGGGAAGGAGAATAATTACCATGTATTTACAAAAAATATAAACATGAAATAGTTGTCTAACTATTTCCCGAAAACTTAAACCTTAAGCTAAGGCACGGCCGTCCGTCTAATAGATTTAGTACGTGTAGGTCGTCGCACAGCTGCTTGATCAGGAGATATACTTGGTAGAGACGCACCACTGTGAGTTCATGTCCCCCTTTTCTCTAACTGTTTTCAGTTTTCTAAACTGCGGGGGTGAAATACATGTTACTATGATTACGAATAATTCTTACATGGTATGGTTAGCGTAAGGAGGGTTATTATTCAGATCATGTGAGTGGGTAGGCGGAAACTTGAGGCCATTAATCCTCAGGGTAGGACCGAGGGGCAGGAGCGGTAGATCTATCTGGGTGTAGCGAGCCCAGCCCCAGGCCCAAACAGAACGGACCTCGGGGTGACTTTGTACCCAACGCATAAATCTGCTAGGTTTGAGTCTTCCTACTTGCACTTCACACATATCAATGGCCTTGCAAACCATTGGTGATCTCTTTTTCCTTATTTGCTACATACCAGGGTTTTTATACATACAATGGTTTATTTACTCACTTACACATGAACTCGCTCAACATTATTGTTGATTTTTCAACTTACATGTATTTTAGGGAATTAAAGGATCTGGCGCGGTATGCCACGTTTTCCCGCTGCATTAGTCTCGAGGTCATCCGAGTTTAAGGGATGTGACTTTTTCCTGGACGAGTCACAGTTCTTAAACTGTGTTTATTTCTTGTTGGTGTTGTGTCTTTTGAACACTGTTTATGTTTGTTAGGATGTGATATCCGTTAAGACAATGTTGTGGTTCTTTACTCTTCAAACTTATTTTAATGGATGATCTTGCATGGTTTTTATTTCATATAGCTTGTTATGATTAAGCTATGGTATTAAGAAGTCACACCAAAATAACCACGCTTCTGTAAAGCCAGGGTGTCACACCCCCAAATTACCACCTAGGGCATGTCCCTAATGGAGGTGCAACGATCCAACAAAGAGCCACCAATCATATCAAACACAAGTAATAATGTATTGAAATACTCAATTGAAAGAAATGTATTGTTTGTAGATTAAACCAAAACCAAAGTATTGAGCGGAAGCATAAATGTATAAGTGTGTAAATGTATCAAAACCAAATCAATGTAATTGTTTATCATGACCACAACCACTCCAGCAGCATCAGACGGCAAGTTCCCAAGTTCCTTCAATGATCACCTACAAGCATGTAAACAAGTGTGTCAGACTACGCTGGTGAGTTCAAGGTTTTGTTAACGTGTTTTGTTACCAGATGTATGTTAAGCCAATTCAACGTTGTGATATGATGCTGTTTATGACTTGTTGAGATACCCTAGGGAGTGTGCCCATATGTATCCGGGAAGTGTGTCCCTTAATAACCTGGAAGTGTGTCCAGTCCCCAATGCCCCTAACCAAGCATTGGTAATGATGCCCAGATAATTAGTTCGCGCCCGTCCTTACGGCCCGGTGCGAGGTATCAAACCTAATAGCGCTATCAACTAATTACCCCATTGCCCTACAGGCAATCCGATAATGATAGATTCCATGTTCAATAACCAAAACCCAATTTAACTGTTTACCCAAGATTCCCTTCCAAATGTTTACTAGTTGTCCCAAACCACCGGGACGCATGCTTGAGAATGCAGTGAACTCACCTTAGGGTTGCTCGGTAAGACTTGTTATTTGATTTCTAATTCAGTCAATCGAGTCCTAACAATATTATCAACGACCATTAGATTCACGTTTATTCCAATTACATATTAAACAAGTTACACACAAAAGTTGGTTCATTATATATCATATAGCAGATAATTAAACCTATTCCATGTCGATGTTCCATTACACACATTATATACAAATTCGTAAATAGCTACATGTACCATTAATCAACACTGTTGACTACCCCATATGCGAGCCCAACGATAAAACCCACTTGGTCGGTGCACAGTCCAATAAACCAGCCAAATCTAGACCAACATATGCTAAGCCCAACCCTCATATAAAAGGCAATTTCCATTCCTATGATAACCATACAAATCAATTTTCACATATCATTAATGTACCCCCAATACATAAATATTATTAACTCAATCATGTTACATATATATTACTTCACACCTGATCGGCCCAAAAAGTGTATAGGGGTCTTCGGCCCATTCAAACAACACCCATGTTCCCACATAAATTATATCTACCTATGCCACTGTTAATTGAGAACAGCCTATGATGTGATCATTCAAACTTTGGTCAACTACTCATCAACTCCTCATTTAATATGCACAACATTCTTACTGACAACCTTATCAAAATGTCCATAGTGCTCGATTGAATCACCACATGCACCGCCACTTTTAATCAAGATTACACACTTTATTATATCATTTACTTTCAATATTATTGGACCTCCAAAGACTACTGACATAACAACCTGGATATTTGGAATTTGCAAATTCAGTGGACCACTCAATTTGACTAAGCACCATCATCATGCAAACAAATAACATATCCATATTCTACAAACAAACCATTAATTTATCACATAACATTGGGTTAACACTATCAACTTCGAACCACATCATAATCACCACCACCGGTGTCGGCTTTTCTTTGATCATCCAATGCAAAGCAATTACTATAACCCTACCACAGATACACGTTTTCAACTTTACAAACCAAGTATCGTCCCATGATTTAATTCACACTTTATTGTTTCCTTTGACTATCCTGACCATTTTATTAGGGTAACCACATGGTTATAATTCTAAAACTCACACATAAGCGTTTACATATCATCAATTATCAACAGGCGAGCAATTAATCACATGATCTTTAATTCATATAATTCGCACAAGAGATTAGGGTCTACAAGATTTCACATACACAATAACACAACATCGACATACATCTATACTTGATCATTAATCTCATTCCATATCTCAATTAAGCAATAACATACAAATATGAATGTCACAAATAAGAACCACTAACCAAGATTTTGACCGAGCAAGATGTTATCTCGAGGGGGGGGCGGCTCCTGCTGTTCGCTACGTATGGCAGCAGTAGGGTTTGATGTGATGATGAAATTGGTGTATCCAGTGATTACGTATCATAATATGGTAGTGCACAAGTGGGCTTTGGGCCGGTGATCAAAGACTTTGGGTCGAATACAATATGATTTGTTTTCTAATTACATTTCACACAGTGTACAGTGGGCTCGATTTGTCCATGCCCATGTTGTATAATTAAATGAGTGGCCCGAATGCACACAGTCCAACGGATTTGGTTTTCTAAATCAGTTTCACGACACGCGGTACTCACGAGAGGTTATTTAGTTAAACATACCTAATCATGTATAGTTAGTCAGCTAAGTGTACGTAATCATGTAGTGGTGCACAAAATAGGCAGATAAACATAGAAGCACACGCTAAAAGTTGTGGGATTTCAAATAATGCTAACCTTAAATATTCGGGTTGTCACATCATCCCCAACTTGAAAGAAATTTCGTCCCGAAATTTGATAAGTAATCCGAAACAGTAAGGCGTTACGTTAACTCAGGATGACTGTGGATTTTCCGTGGGTACCACATCATCCCCAACTTGAAAGGAATTTCGCCCCGAAATTCACCAGTTGCATCAGATTTAGATTAATCGTCTGGAAATAAGTGTGGGTACTTAAGCTTCATCTGATCCTTGCGTTTCAATAGATTCCATGACGACTGCAACTTGTCGTTAATCTCAGGCCCTAGTAAAGATATCACAAGTGTTTCATCGAACAAACGACTCTTGTAGACTTGGGACATAATCACATCATGACGTTGCTCAATTCGTCAGGTCACTCGAGTTTGTAGGTCACGTTACCGATCCTTCCCAGACTGTTGAATGGTCCATCGTGACGTCAGTGAAGCTCGCCATGTTTCCCAAGTATCCCACACCCTCCTAGGGTGAGACTTTCAACACGACACGATCGCCTACAGCGATCTTCCAGCGTTTCCCAAGTTTATCAGCTTTCCCCCGACGGCCACGCGTTGCCGCCAATCGACTCCCTCTCCAAACAACCTTCCCAAGAGTTTCAAGTACCAGTCCTGGACCAGTAATTAAGTTGTCTACCATCTCAGTCTAACAAGAAGGTTGGCAAGATGATAACTGCCTTAGTAATACTCAACCATAGGTAAGACTCCTTCTAATTTGCACCAAAGCCAGTCACGCACATGCTCGCAGCATGTCTTCCAGTGCCAGGAGAGTTCGTTTACTCTGACCGTTTGTCCAACAGCGGTAAGCAATGCTCTAGTCCTGACGTGAGTCAAGGGTGTTGTGTATTGCCTGAAATGAATCATGCGTAGATCAAATTCAGAGGTAGCAAGAGTTGGCACCTCGTGCCTAAAAGCCGCCTCTCTCGGAGGAACATTCGCAACTGTGAAGACTCGTCAGTTCTCTTGATTGCAAGAAAGTGTGCTGGTAACTTGGGTCCATCTATGATCACCCAGGTGATAATGTTTCCGTTTCGAGTTGCAAGTAGACTAGTGACCAGATCCATGGCAGTCTGTTCTCATTTCCATACATGTGTTTTTGGTTGCTATTATCTCACCTTGACTTTCCCACAAGTTAAAAATTGTTCTCATGCGTTGCTATGTGGGCCTTCAGGCCCAGTCACCCATATATGGTCTTCAGGTTTTAATTCATCCTATCTAAACTCAGATGAATATGATATCGAGGCCCGTGTACTTCATCTACACCAGTTCCCTAAGGTTGCTGTATAGTGGGGTCCATATTCGTTCCATGAAGTAGCAATTGTCGTCCGTCCTGCCAAAGGTTGCTTCCCCATGCCCCGCATGGGTCAATATTGAGAACTCTCTTCCTCTAGTTCTTCAATTTGTACTGAGCGAGTCTAATCAGGTAGGTTAGAGTCGATGGTGTGCTGCGAGGCTCGTACACGTCTAGGTTTCACAGTCGAAGTTAATCAAAGGTTCCATCCAGCGATGCCATCACATGATTAGCTCTCTCAAAACAAGGATACACGGGAGGCCCTTGTGATCGGTCTAAATAGTGCAATTGGTACCGTCCAACTAATGCCTCCAACTTAAATCCAAAGACCACGGTTTCCATCGTAGGTTGCGATTCGTGCAACTCTTCTTGTAATTCCACTACGTAAGCCATCACTTTCTCATGTTGTATCGGCGTGTAACTGAGAATCTGATTCGAATCATCATAGTATACCACCAGATCACATGTACCCTCGGGTAAAGACAATACCCAGTGCATTGTAGAGTTG
The DNA here is from genome assembly GCA_030545235.1 of Helianthus tuberosus. Lineage (NCBI taxonomy): Eukaryota > Viridiplantae > Streptophyta > Magnoliopsida > Asterales > Asteraceae > Helianthus > Helianthus tuberosus. The sequence goes on along the minus strand of CM060418.1, from coordinate 90,938,072 downwards.
AGTTTCAAAAGCTGAAAAGGCGTTCTCCTGTTTTGCCTCCCACGAACACAGCACCCTGCTGTGCTCAAGGGAGTCAAGCTGCGCGATCTTCGAAAACCCTGTGATGAATCTACAATAGCATCCACCGAAACCAGGAAATTGTTGTACCCCCGAAGGAATCTTTGGTGTCAATCAGTTTCTAATAAAATGGATCCTAGCACATTCCACGCGTATTCCCACTTCGTTGGTTACATGATCAAATGCATTTCTCGAATCTAGATGTTACATTTAGCAAGACTTCGCGCGGAGTGGCTCCTCCCTCAGGAGCTCTAAAACGAGATACATATGCCACCCATGTTGTTCCTTTCTCCTGGAAGCGATTTAAAACATCATCAAAACACGGTCGATTCATGTGATCCATTAAGCTGCTGGTGTGTTGATTAACCCAACGGTCATGAAATACCAAGTCGCACTGGCCGCATTGCGTTTAATATGTTGTTGTAGGAACATTCTCCCCTCGAACTTCAATCTGGTGATAGCTCACTCGTTAGTCAATCCTCGAATGGGGCTTGACCCTCGCAGCTGGTTGACAGGTTGTTAATACATGATCGAGGCCAACGGTTCGTGACTGCCACCTTGATGAGTTCTCGATAATCAGTACACATACGAAAAGGCGTATCTCCACAAATATAACTGTGGCTCCCCAAAGTGAAAACTAGGTCCTACAAAACTCCTCCCCAACTGTTTCTGTAGTTGATTAGACAATTCTTGCAACCCTCCTGGTGCAAGATGGTAAGAGTGCGTGTAGTCAGGGCTGCCCCTGGCGTGAGATCAGGCTGAGATTTCGCCTAACAGTCGTTGAAGTAAACCCGAAAGTTCCTTGGGTAGCACACCGAAAGGAATCACGAATGATTGATGGATCATCGATCCTCTGTTCCCTAAGCCCTAACATCAGTAACGGTTGCTAGTATAGTGGCGTAATCCCTCCGTAGACACTTCTGGCCTTCATAGCTGAAATGGCGCTATCCTTTGTACCACTCTGACGCTTTAGAACAAATAACAATTTTCCACACAAATTTTTGTCCTCACTGGTGTATCTGAGCGATCTCTGGATAACCAATCCACACTAACTACTGTATTGCAACCATCAAGGGTAGTAGAAGGAAGGTTGACGTCGAACACTTGTCCCACATGGTCGAGTTTACATCGCAGCGGACATATGAGGTTTCATTTGACTTATCATCCCTTACTGCCACAACAAGTTCGGTTTCAAGAAACATCAGGGCAAACAGATCGGAGACGAAGCGAACAGCTACCCATCCAAGCTATCGTGTTGCTATTACGCCTGGTATAGTCTATGCCAATACCAAGTGTCCTTCCATGAGCTTCATTTCCAGTGTTGTTTTCGTCACGAGAATTTCCAGTACTGCCGTCGTTCCCTTGGTTGTTGCTGTCTTGATTGACCAACGGCCAATCCATGTGGTAAACGTTTTTCACTCCCATAGTGAGGGCTACTATTACGAGTACCCTGATGTTGTCGTAACTGTTACTTCTGCTTATTGTTTCATGAAGCGGAGTCCTATGATCCTCCACTGACAGGATCCATCTTCTACTGTTCTGTGCCACGTTCTAAGATGCTACTCATTGTGCTGACAGCGGTGCATTCCACACCGTATTCGATTGTCATTACTTACGTTCCGAGTGATTCGTAAAAGCTGACTCCCATGAGTCACTGCCAGAGGTTAAAGAGTCGATTGTATTCTATTTGTTGGTGTTCGCTGCCGGTCATCAGAGTCGTCCAATGTTTGAGGTTGGTGAAGTACTACATTTACCCTCTCATCCAACGATGTTGCAAGTTGTCTATGTATTACACAGTCTGTTGCGAGGGCGTTACAGAAATGGTCGTGATTCGAGATTCGAGACGTCAATATGTCAAGTTCCAACAAACGAAGAAAAATGGAAAGATATAGATCGTTCATCGTTGTGCATCACCCCACTCGGGGATGTTCGTATAAGCACCTAGCACTCTACACAGTCCACTAGGCGTTCAGTTGGGTGTTCAGGTAATACTCGATAGCATCGGAATTCGAAGGGTTTCAAAGGAAAAATGGAAAGATCACATTCGTGTAGGAGACAATCTCTACTATTTCTCCTATAGGATATCAGGTTTCGCATCGATCAAATGATAGTTCAGAATGAGATAAAATCAAGTATCACCTTAAAGTCTACAACTTTCAAGTTCACATACAGTAGGGGAGATTCCCTCTTGCACTCGTTAAGCCTCATTGGGAATTGCATGCACCACGCATTATTATTATGTGTGCACCCATGATAATAAGGCGGTTTGCATGCTCCTCTCGACGCTTCTTAACTTATGTTCGAAGTTTCTCCCACTCCAATCAACACAGGTATGTACTAACAGCAAAACTAGGATTTACAAGATGCAAGTGTTGTGTTATGCTATCGATGTGTCATGATATCTATCTTGTTGTATCGTGCAGGCTATGTGTATAGATATGTCTACTAAACATGTGATGTATACTGTAACGAGGAACGAACCTTGCAATCTGAAGCTGAGTGTCATGGTCATCGTTTGGATCAATTTGGTTATAGTCTGGTTTTATGAAAACGTTTTAAAACCAAGTTCTCTATAACCAGTGGCTCTGATACCAAACTGTCACACCCCCAAATTACCACCTAGGGCATGTCCCTAATGGAGGTGCAACGATCCAACAAAGAGCCACCAATCATATCAAACACAAGTAATAATGTATTGAAATACTCAATTGAAAGAAATGTATTGTTTGTAGATTAAACCAAAACCAAAGTATTGAGCGGAAGCATAAATGTATAAGTGTGTAAATGTATCAAAACCAAATCAATGTAATTGTTTATCATGACCACAACCACTCCAGCAGCATCAGACGGCAAGTTCCCAAGTTCCTTCAATGATCACCTACAAGCACGTAAACAAGTGTGTCAGACTACGCTGGTGAGTTCAAGGTTTTGTTAACGTGTTTTGTTACCAGATGTATGTTAAGCCAATTCAACGTTGTGATATGATGCTGTTTATGACTTGTTGAGATACCCTAGGGAGTGTGCCCATATGTATCCGGGAAGTGTGTCCCTTAATAACCTGGAAGTGTGTCCAGTCCCCAATACCCCTAACCAAGCATTGGTAATGATGCCCAGATAATTAGTTCGCGCCCGTCCTTACGGCCCGGTGCGAGGTATCAAACCTAATAGCGCTATCAACTAATTACCCCATTGCCCTACAGGCAATCCGATAATGATAGATTCCATGTTCAATAACCAAAACCCAATTTAACTGTTTACCCAAGATTCCCTTCCAAATGTTTACTAGTTGTCCCAAACCACCGGGACGCATGCTTGAGAATGCAGTGAACTCACCTTAGGGTTGCTCGGTAAGACTTGTTATTTGATTTCTAATTCAGTCAATCGAGTCCTAACAATATTATCAACGACCATTAGATTCACGTTTATTCCAATTACATATTAAACAAGTTACACACAAAAGTTGGTTCATTATATATCATATAGCAGATAATTAAACCTATTCCATGTCGATGTTCCATTACACACATTATATACAAATTCGTAAATAGCTACATGTACCATTAATCAACACTGTTGACTACCCCATATGCGAGCCCAACGATAAAACCCACTTGGTCGGTGCACAGTCCAATAAACCAGCCAAATCTAGACCAACATATGCTAAGCCCAACCCTCATATAAAAGGCAATTTCCATTCCTATGATAACCATACAAATCAATTTTCACATATCATTAATGTACCCCCAATACATAAATATTATTAACTCAATCATGTTACATATATATTACTTCACACCTGATCGGCCCAAAAAGTGTATAGGGGTCTTCGGCCCATTCAAACAACACCCATGTTCCCACATAAATTATATCTACCTATGCCATTGTTAATTGAGAACAGCCTATGATGTGATCATTCAAACTTTGGTCAACTACTCATCAACTCCTCATTTAATATGCACAACATTCTTACTGACAACCTTATCAAAATGTCCATAATGCTCGATTGAATCACCACATGCACCGCCACTTTTAATCAAGATTACACACTTTATTATATCATTTACTTTCAATATTATTGGACCTCCAAAGACTACTGACATAACAACCTGGATATTTGGAATTTGCAAATTCAGTGGACCACTCAATTTGACTAAGCACCATCATCATGCAAACAAATAACATATCCATATTCTACAAACAAACCATTAATTTATCACATAACATTGGGTTAACACTATCAACTTCGAACCACATCATAATCACCACCACCGGTGTCGGCTTTTCTTTGATCATCCAATGCAAAGCAATTACTATAACCCTACCACAGATACACGTTTTCAACTTTACAAACCAAGTATCGTCCCATGATTTAATTCACACTTTATTGTTTCCTTTGACTATCCTGACCATTTTATTATAATTCTAAAACTCACACATAAGCGTTTACATATCATCAATTATCAACAGGCGAGCAATTAATCACATGATCTTTAATTCATATAATTCGCACAAGAGATTAGGGTCTACAAGATTTCACATACACAATAACACAACATCGACATACATCTATACTTGATCATTAATCTCATTCCATATCTCAATTAAGCAATAACATACAAATATGAATGTCACAAATAAGAACCACTAACCAAGATTTTGACCGAGCAAGATGTTATCTCGAAGGGGGGGGGGGCTGCTCCTGCTGTTCGCTACGTATGGCAGCAGTAGGGTTTGATGTGATGATGAAATTGGTGTATCCAGTGATTACGTATCATAATATGGTAGTGCACAAGTGGGCTTTGGGCCGGTGATCAAAGACTTTGGGTCGAATACAATATGATTTGTTTTCGAATTACATTTCACACAGTGTACAGTGGGCTCGATTTGTCCATGCCCATGTTGTATAATTAAATGAGTGGCCCGAATGCACACAGTCCAACGGATTTGGTTTTCTAAATCAGTTTCACGACACGCGGTACTCACGAGAGGTTATTTAGTTAAACATACCTAATCATGTATAGTTAGTCAGCTAAGTGTACGTAATCATGTAGTGGTGCACAAAATAGGCAGATAAACATAGAAGCACACGCTAAAAGTTGTGGGATTTCAAATAATGCTAACCTTAAATATTCGGGTTGTCACACAGGGTGTGACAGCTTGGTATCAGAGCTCTGATCATAGCGAACTAGGATTCCTTCTCGAGTCTAGACTATGATCACTAGGGCTCTCACGAAAACATTTTTACATTGCATACCACTCAAGTCCAGATCCAAAACTTTTTACAAACAAATGTTGAGCACATTTATTTATTATTTATAGGCTCAGTCTGGGAGGCTGAGGCTCGGTCTGGAAGACCGAGGCTCGGTCTAGGAGACCGAGGTAGTTGTCTAGTGGTACTAGGGAGTCAGTCTGAGAGGCTGGGAGAATAGGCTAGTGGGACTAGGAAGAGCAGTCTGAGAGGCTGGGATAATTTGGCTAGTGGAACTAGGAAGAGCAGTCTGAGAGGCTGGGAGGCTAGTGGGACTAGGAGAATTATTTGATTGCTTACTTGGTGACTAATGTGCTTATCTGATTGTATGATTGATTAGTTGTACATATTTGTGTTTGTGTTACAGACACCATGGACTCGTCCGGCACAGGTGATTCGGACACCACGGGCCCTAGACCCATAGACGATTTAGAGTCTTCAGAGCACGAGGTTCACGCATCAGATGTTACCAGCACAGACGAGGACGACTTTCAGCCCTTTGCGCTGCTCGACGCTGTTGATGAGCCCGCTGATGGCCCTTTTGCTGGGTACCTACCACTCGTAGAGATCCCTGCTCCCATACCTTTGGCCGTTTATCCTGCTTACGATATGCTCCTCGACGCCGACGTTGACGACGACGTCGATCTGTTTGATGATGAGCCCCTGGAAGACGATGTTGAGGGCGAGGCCCTTCTAGCTGACGGTGGTCATTTGTTACTCGCAGATGCTCCAGCTGAGGAGTCACTTGCACACTCACCTGCTCCAGACTCCTTCGAGTCTGTGGCCTCCGCACCGTCACACACTCGGAGCGCACAGCACTATTCACACGGTTCAGATCCTGACAGGGCATCATCTGCTGCCTCTACTCCTAGATTTGCTTTCGATCACGACCTCGATGAGGATTCAGACCCTGTTTTTCCCCCTGGATTTGACCCGGACCAGGAGATAGAGTTCATCCACTTGGATCAGCCTATGGTTGACCCAGTAGACCCAGTTGACCCTGCATTCGCTGATCATGCAGATTTTGATATGGAGTTCGTTGATCCCGAGCCTGCCATGGCCCTTGAGCCAGTAGCTGCTCCTGACCCAGTGTTTGAGCATGACCCTGTTCATGCTGGCATGCCCATTGATCCTGTGATTGCTGACCTACCCATTGATGATCACCCTGCTGATGCACCACTACTGGAGGGTGACCATGTTATTGCTGCTAATCATGTTGATCCCCCACTTATCGCTGATATACCTGCTGACCCTCTTGTTGCACCCCACCTTAACCCTATGCCTGTACAGTTTGATCGAGCACTTTTTGAGGCACAGATTGACCCACGAGATGAGCACGCCCAGCATGGGTGGATTCCTGCGGATGATGAGCTTCCACCTATTCCTCCTCATACCACCGATGCACATCACGTTGATTTCTCTTTTTCATTTGCACAGTACACACCTCCAGTTCGACCTGGAGAGGGTTCCTCGGCTCATCCCTTTGGACATGTGCCGACATCTATTCCAGTTATGCCACAGTCTTCATCTGATATTCCCCCTGCACCACCATTCTTTGTGCCACCTTTTGATCCAGCCAGCGAGCCGTTTCTCTGGACATCACCGTCTGTTATGCCACCGACCGACCCCTACCATCCTTTCCATATGGGGTATTCTATTGAGGACGTTCTGATGTCGTTTGTTGTCCAGCAGGAGGCACTCACACGGCGTATTCAGGAGCTTGAGAGACCGCCGTGCCAGTGTCAGGGTCAGACCCACCCTGCTTCTTCGCAGCACCCTCGACCATTGTTACCTGACTATGCTGCACGCCTTTTGGCACTTGAGCAGCAGGTTGCTTCTTGGTTGCGTACCCAGAGAGCCATGGAGGAGGACTGGCTCCATTTACGACGTTTGTTCTACACCCATTTTCCCCCTCCTCCACCACCATCAGTTTAGGGCATCTTTAGTACAGCATGGGTGGACGTTGGTGAGAAGACGACGATTGCTCTGACCACACAGCATTTTTGGAGACTGCATTCTGATTCTGACTTTTGTTGATCATGTATATGGGATGTATTGACACTGATTTGATATTCTTTTGGACTGGGGTGATGTAGCCCTTAGTCGATGATGATGTATGACACTATTATGTACTTGTACACTCTACCATGTGGTCCCGATTTTGGCAATGCAATCGCAGTATTCTCATCATATGTGATGTTTTGATTGATTATTTATATTTTATAACATGGGATGTTGTGTGAATGATATGATTATAACATGAGATGTTATGTACTATTACTATCATTATATACGTACGCTTTATTATGGTCTGACCGACGTGAACCCATCTTTTAGAAGATGCCGCCGAGACGTCAAACGTCGATGCCTACCAATAAGGCAGAACTCCAACAAGTCATCGCTGCTGCCATCGCGCAATACGCCGCCTCGCAAGGAGGACCCAGCGGAAGCAGTTCAAACAACAATGGCAACAACAATCCACCTCATGGTAATACTAAGTCATTAAGACATACCATGATCTAATTGGATATCTCTAGCAAGGATGCTAATGCCATTCATATGTTGTAACGTATGTGCAGGGTGCACCTACAAGCAGTTTCTAGACTGCAAGCCGGTCAACTTTGATGGCACCGGAGGTGCTGTCGCTTTTGTTCGTTGGGCCGAGAAGACTGAATCTGTTCTCCGCATGAGCAAATGTGCACCAGACCAGCAAGTCACCTACATTTCTGGGCTATTTTTGGATGGAGCCCTATCTTGGTGGAATTTGCAAGTGCAGACACTTGGTGAAGCTGCTGCCTACGCACTAACATGGACCGAACTGAAGGAACTAATGCACAAAAAAGTATTGTTCTCGCGCTGAAATCCAAAGATTGGAAACTGAGTTCTGGCATTTGAAGATGGAAGGTCCGAAGATCACGGAATATGTTCAGAGGTTTCACGACCTGTCGCATGTGGTACCCTATATGGTCACTCCAGAATTCAAGCGGATTGAACGCTTCATTTGGGGATTAGCTCCTCAAATCATAAGCATGGTGACCTCCTCCAAGCCTGCAACAATTACTGAGGCAATCGATTTGAGCGTAGCTCTCACTAAGGAGGCTATCCGCCTGAACAAGTTCGATGAGATCGAGACAAAGAAGAAAGAGACTCACGTCGAGTCATCCGGAGGTAACAAACGAAAGTTCTCGAACTTCAAACAAGGCACTAGTGGTGTTATTAAGAAAGGAGAGCCAAACGCGCCAGCTCAGGTTACAGCTGGTGGTGGAAAGAAAGGAAAGGGATATATGGGCACCCAGCCCAAGTGCAACACCTGCCAGCGTCACCATTCTGGCCGATGTGGTTTGAAGGTATGTGAAGCGTGTGGGAAACCTGGCCACTTGAAGGATTCTTGTTAGGCCACTGTTGGCCAGGGAGGCCAAGGAGGATTTGGAAACAGAAACAATAACCGGGGTGGAATTGGAAATCGCCCACAAGGAAACAATGGAGGTAATGGGAATCGAGGCAACAATGTGAATCAAGCGGGTGCTGTGAATCATAACCAAAGGAATAACCAAACTGGAAATGGAGGTGGAAACAGGCAAAGACCTGGATGCTTTAACTGTGGTGATATCGGGCACTTTAAGAGGAACTGCCCAGAGTTGAACCAAGCCCGTGGAAGAGTGTTCCATATCGAAGCGAGGGAAGTGCGCCAGGATCCCAATGTCGTTACTGGTACGTTCCCTGTAAACCAACGCTAGGCATCCATTTTATTTGATACTGGTGCCGACTATAGCTTCGTATCGTTAGAATTTAAGAATATGCTTGGGTTAGCCGCTAGTAAGTTAGATATTCCCTACTCAATCGAATTGGCTAATGGGAAGTTAGTAGAAGCCAATGAAGTGATCAGAGGTTGTGCAATCGAGTTGGGAGAACGCGAGTTTACTTTGGATCTACTACCAGTCCAGCTGGGGAGCTTTGACGTGGTAGTAGGAATGGATTGGTTATCAAGCAACAAGGCAGAAATTGTTTGTCACGAAAAGGTCGTTCGTATCCCGACCGAAGATGGCGAAACAATTGTGGTACATAGCGAAAAGCGCGATACGCCGTTAAGAATTATCAGCTGCCTCAAAGCGCGAAAGTGTTTGCAAAAAGGGTGTGCTGCCTTCCTGGCACACATTGTAGACAAGAAAGCTGCAGAACCGAAGATCGAAGACATCCCTGTCGTGAGGGAGTATCCGGAAGTCTTCCCGGAGGACTTGCCTGGACTGCCGCCTCAGAGGCAAGTGGAGTTTCACATCGATTTAGTCCCAGGCGCCGCGCCTGTGGCTAAGGCACCTTATAGACTTGCCTCGTCTGAGATGCAAGAATTGTCGACACAACTTCAAGAGTTGTTAGACAAGGGATTTATCCGACCAAGCTTCTCGCCTTGGGGAGCTCCGGTCCTGTTTGTCAAAAAGAAGGACGGTAGTTTTCGAATGTGCATAGACTACCGGGAGCTGAACAAGCTGACGATCAAGAATAGATATCCTCTGCCAAGAATTGATGATCTGTTTGATCAACTGCAAGGTTCAAGCTTTTACTCAAAGATCGATTTGCGATCTGGATACCATCAGTTAAGGATACAAGAGGAGAGTATCCCGAAGACAGCCTTCAGAACTCGTTATGGACACTACGAGTTCCTTGTTATGCCGTTTGGGTTGACAAACGCACCTGCAGTCTTTATGGATTTGATGAATAGAGTTTGCAAGCCGTACTTGGAAAAGTTCGTGATTGTGTTTATCGACGACATCTTGATTTATTCAAGGACAAAGGCTGAGCACGAACAGCATCTAAGAGCTATTTTGGAGCTGCTGAAGAAAGAACAGCTGTATGCCAAATTCTCTAAGTGCGAATTTTGGCTACGTGAAGTCCAATTTCTTGGACATGTGGTAAATGGAGATGGAATCCATGTGGATCCAACCAAGATCGAAGCGATCAAGAATTGGGAAACGCCAAAGACGCCAACCGAGATTCGACAATTCTTGGGTTTAGCTGGCTACTATCGAAGGTTCATTGAGGATTTTTCGAAGATCGCTCAACCATTGACGCTCCTCACCCAGAAAGATAAGAAGTTTGATTGGGGAATCAAACAGGAAGAAGCGTTTCAGCTGTTGAAGGATAAGCTCTGCAATGCGCCAATCCTAGCACTACCGGAAGGTACTGACGATTTCGTGGTATACTGTGACGCCTCGGGTCAAGGATTGGGTTGCGTGTTGATGCAACACCAGAAGGTTATTGCTTACGCTTCACGTCAGTTGAAGGTACATGAGAAGAACTATACCACGCACGATTTGGAGCTAGGCGCAGTGATATTTGCTTTAAAGATCTGGAGACACTACCTATATGGTACGAAATGTACAATTTTTACAGATCATAAGAGCCTACAACACATATTCAACCAGAAGGAGTTGAATATGAGACAAAGATGATGGGTTGAGTTGTTAAATGATTACGATTGCGAGATAAAGTATCATCCAGGGAAGGCGAATGTGGTTGCCGACGCCCTAAGTCAAAAAGAGAGGATCAAGCCCATAAGGGTTAGGGCTTTAGAAATGATTATCCAAACTGATCTTTCCTTGCGCATTCGTGCCGCGCAAAAAGAAGCTCTTAAGGAAAGAAATCTTGAAGAAGAATATCTCCGTGGGATGGAGAAGCTATTGGTGCCAAACGAGGAAGGAACGTTATGTTTTGAGAAAAGGATTTGGGTTCCTCTGTTTGGTGGTTTAAGGAAAGTTGTTTTTGATGAAGCTCACAAATCACGGTACTCTATCCATCCAGGAGCGGATAAGATGTACCATGTAATATTCAAAAAGTGACAATAAGAAAATAATTAATCAAAATATTTGTTTATGTAAAAAGGATATAATACATGCATATAATAATAAATTAAGCAAATATCAAAAGCAATTTTTTTCAATTCGTGAGTTCCAACGTCCGATTTGAGGCAAATTTTATTATTATCTCCATGGATATTTTTTTAAACACGATCTCTCAAACTAATCTGCCGATTAATTAGGATGCGATTGATATAACCGTTCCTTGTTAACCCCTTAATAATCACTTCTGAACTTCATCTTTATTCCGTTCATAACAACCGCCGCCGTATCATCCCTCGCGAACTAGGTATGGGATCACCATTGTCTTCCTTTATGAGATTCTGTTTTGTATTTTGTTAATCGGTTCTACGATCTTACCAGCCGCTGCTGATCCAAAATTGTTATATTGTCGCACCCCGTCGTCCGTCTAGCTCCGTCGTCGCGCTCCTCCGTTGTGACCGTCACCACATCATTCAGGTCAGTTTAGGTCGCGACCCGAACCCATCGGTTTACTCTTTTGTGTACGACATCTTAGAAACACAATTTAAAAGTTTGTTGACTTGTTTCCGTGATCGACAACAGGCTGCATCTATTGTTGTTGCTTAACTCGTTTCGCGTGATCATCCGAAACTCTAGTCGTCGGTGTCCGGTTAGCTCCGTTTGGTATTTAAGGTATCCAAACAAGCCCTTTTCTGATTCGATTATAGATCTACAAATTATGGTTTCGTCTCGATTTGTCCGGAGACTAAAGCTTTTATAATTGAGATTAAAATTTGAATAGAAAATGATGAACTCAATTAAATCTAGAACGCTCAGATTTTGTTGTTACTGAATTTGGGCCTAGCCATTTTATAACCTGAATCATTAGTCATTTTATGCCTAGTTCATTGTTCCTGCATCAATTTCCTCTTGTCATGCTTTTGTAAATGGTCATATTGAATATGTAGAATTATGTTAATTTAAATATATGTTCGACCCCAGTTATGAAAGGATAAAATAGTTGAATTATGTTTCTTAATTAAAGAGGCTTATATATATATTATGAAGCATTTAAATGCAAATAATTATAATAATTTTTCTAATAAGCTAACTACAAAGACAAAGCCATTATGAAGTTATTAATTAAGAGATTGTGGTGAGATTTTAAGGAACCTATAGGAGGATATCATCAGTGTTAAGGTTATGAAGGAAAATATTATTATATATAAGTGTTGATAATATTGGATGAGCTAGCTTTTATAAAAACTGTTATATTATATGATATCCCACTAGTTCTGTTTGGCCTCGGGTGTAACACCTGTGCCTTCACGGCCATCAAACAAATACCAAACCAATGAAATATTGTATTTCATACTTTGGATTTGTATAAATATGTGTATCGTTTGCACATATCAATTTTTGTTCAATTTCAAACTCTAAATCGCTTTCTGGAAGGTTATACGCGCACCGATGCGTAAATATAACCAGTTTAATACAACAAACACTCCGGAATAGTGACATAGGCTTAACATACCTTAAATAACCTTTACATAACTTAGAAATAAGTTTTAAAGGCTTTGGTATGGCAAAATCAAGTTAAATCGCTTACAGGGACTAAATTTGACAAACTGTGAAAGTATGCCAATTTGAACTGTAACAGACATTCCGGAGCATGACCATAAGTTAAACATACCATAAATATCCTTCACATAGCTTAGAAATAGGCTTTGAGGTGTTCGGTATGCTAAAATAAACTTTTGTGTCATTCAGGGACTAAAAGTGTCAAAAAGTGCACAAGTTTGCATTTTCGCGCATAACTTACGTTCTGAATACATCCGGACATCCAAAAATTTATGTAAGCATGACTATATTATACTTTAGTGTTTGGCTTGCCAAAAATCCATTCGTCGCGTCATTTGGATCGTTTTTTGCGCTTATGCGCATTCCGTCGTAATTAAGCGAACATCGCGTTCGTACGACCAAACGAACCAACACCCGGCATATTTTTGAGCATGTTTCATGTCCTCAATGTTTATGCAACATTTTAGGGCCTTAAAGTTGGCTTTACGGGCCTTAGAAGTGTCGGAAATGGCCTTAAACACGTGCAGGGACTGAAACTGACATTTCTGAAACTTATGTCTGATCTGTAACTGCTAGGCGGCCCGCCTCAGGATCCTTACATCCTCAGGCGGCCCGCGAGGCCCCTTCTGACCAGATTAATCGAATCTAACAGCAGTTTCCAGCTGTTTCGTTCACAACCACACATTCTCTTTCGCTTAGTCAGCTGATAAGGATCACTTTTAGCCACCATGAGTTTCCGACAAGTGTACGCCTTGGATCGTGGCACGTTTTCCATCAAACGATCTTAACGGTTACCCGAAAACTATAAATACCCCACCCCCCATTACTCCAAAACCACTAGAATCTGATCTAAGTGACTCTAAGTTGGAACCATTGTTTCATACCTGAGTTATTAAGATCTAGATTAGCATTCGGGGACCCTTCGTAAGTATTCTTTCGTTCTTTTCCTTATTTTACTGCTTTTCGAGTCCGAAAGTCAAACTTTGTTTGACTTTCAGCGTTGACCAGTAATGGTCAATGCGAAGTTCGTTTGAACTTCGCAACGTGAGTGTAATCACGTTGGTTATAGTCCCTTGGGACTATGCCTACTGATTACCACGTTGTCTAGGGTCGTAGGGTAAGCGATCTAATAAATCGCTTATACCTTCGAACCCGACCCAGTTTGGTCGATCATTAGGATCCGACCAAATACATTAGGTGACCATAGTGTAGGGAATAACCTTCCGAGGTTATACCCTATGGTCACATCGTTTAAGTAGTTGTATGATAGGTAGTTTATATGCCTTAGGTAAATTACCAGAATACCCTTTTCATGTATAATTGGTAATTAAGCATATGTAACCTAAACCTTTGTCACATAACTGATTATGTAACATGTTTAGGCATATTCTACTTGTCATAGGACTAGTTAGGCGGTCCGAACGCGTTTCACGCGCACGACGCGTTAAAGTAGCATAAGCTTCCTAAACGGGTCGTAATGGGTCGAAAGCACTTAGGTTAGGTTTCATTTAGTATGTAGGCTTTGTTAAACTATATTACACGAGTTTCCATACTCGTTTGGTTTACGAAACCTCATTCTATCCGATCTTCCGATTTAGGTCCGGTTTATTAACATAGTTACCTATATTAGGTGCCGTTTGATTCTGTGATCTCTAGCATTGCTTGGTGGTTATCTTAGGACTTCTGAGCAATCTCAAGTGAGTACATAGACCCCTCCTTTACTGTTTTCCAAACATTTTGGGGTGGAACACATGTGCCTACTTGTTACTTTCATGCTTTCCATGTTTTCACATCATATACATGCTATGTTCGTTAGTACATTATAGTACATGATTTCATTACATTTCATGCTAGGTGTGCCCATTGTGTGCATTACTTAGTACATTGTTTTACATTACATTTCATGCTAGGTGTGCCCATTGTGTGCATTACTTAGTACATCGTTTTTCATTACATTTCACGCTACGTATGTTCATTTGATTACATACTTAGTGCATCGTTTTCACATGCTTACATTTTGGGTATGATATTTGGTTTGTTTAACATGGAACAATACATTCATTAACATTGATCATGCCATTCGTTAGTAGGTAGTGGTACCATAGGAATTGACAACTCCCGTTCCGGACATCCCAGGGAAAGGGGATGAAAGGAATGACCGAATTCGATATACATAATTTAGATAAACCTTTAAGTGGTTTAAGGGTTTATCGCCTCAGTCTCAAGGCTTGGATGTATGCATTATAACAATACCGCATAGATGTTCGTATCAGTAGAGCATGCATTTACACAAAACATAGCTTTGATTTAAACCAAGTTTTACTTCAATACTTTGTTTTTGTGCATATGGTTTAGTTGATATTTATCACTAGCCATACAGATCAGTTTGGTTTACATATTACATGATTTACATTGATCATGCATTTACACAAAACATAGCTTTGATTTAAACCAAGTTTTACTTCAATACTTTGTTTTTGTGCATATGGTTTAGTTGATATTTATCACTAGCCATACAGATTATTTTGGTTACATATTACATGATTTACATTGATCATGCATTTCCACAAAACATAGCTTTGACTTAAACCAAGTTTTAGTTCAATGCTTTGTTTTGTGCATTTCATCTATGGTTTAGTTGATGCATTTTCACTAGCCATACATATCATTTTGGTTACATATTACATGGTTTACATTTGACACATAAACACTTTTGACATTGGTTATACATTACATGATTTACATTAGACATGAACATTTTACATTGTTGGTTTGGTTTGAGTAAGTGATTAAATAACGATGCGTGCGTAATATGATACAAGCATGGTGGATACGCCGCTGGTACTTCCTATATATAAGTGTTTGTATGGTATTACATATTGTAGCGTTATTTGAATCATTTCAGTTTTTGACATATAACATTTTATACAAATAACATACTTTTCACAAGACATTGTTTTACAAAACAACTTATCTTTTACAAACTCATTTTACTTGGTTATTCATTTAACCATGCATTATTCTCTTATTTATACGTATCATCTGAACTTATTGTTTTTCAAATGATTTACAAAGACAAAGCAAATTACAAGGTTCATGACTAAACATTTTCTCAAACATAAGTCATGAAACCTATTTTCACAAAACCTATGTATCTCACAGGCATTTTTATGCTGACGTACCTATTTTCACATGTGTTTTCAGGAGCTGTTGCATAAGATGATCAAGATACACATAGGCAGACTTGGGCTTTAGTGACAATAAAAGATGCAAGACTAGTTAATTATGTTGTATTTCTTTGTTTGTTAAGACATTGTAACACTTTTAATCAATAAAACGAAACTTAATTTTCCATGGTTGTGAAACATTAATTCTGTTACAACACTCCCCGATGTTTCCGCCACGTTTTGTATGTTCTACGTGGTCGGGGTGTGACATCGGGAGTCTAGTAGAGGATAGTAGGTTGTACTTTTTGGACAGTTCGAAAATTAAAGTATTATTAAAGGTTTTAATGATTTTCGTCCCGGACAATCGAGGTGTTAACAAGTCGTGTAGTCGATTTAATTCTCACAAATTTTAGACAATGAAATATAGGTTCGCGTGCTCATTAGAGACGATTTAATTGTTTTGCTTTGCTTGGCTTAGTTAAGGTACGGATTCCTTTTCTTGACATCATAGTATCTTTATTCAAATCCGTTACTTTGTAGTACGGATGTTTTCGTCGGTAGTTCTTTTTCGTATTGTTATATGACTAGTATATATTGTAGCATGCAATAGACCTTAGACCTTGTGCTCATTATTGCATGTTCCCTTTAGACTTATGGCAATATACTTTTATTTCTGATACGCTTTGTACTCTGTCACCCGAGCAATTATATGTTTAGACTTGTCGTTGGGGCGTCAACGACATGGCACTCATCGTGACGGTGCGTAACTAAAGTTCATGGCGTCTCTAGTTTGTGCTTGTGTAGCACCTGGCCCCTAGAGGCGAATAGATCGATCTTAGCTCTGACTCCTGACTCCTGACTCCTGTTGAGATGGAATAATGTGTGTACGCCTACACGCACCGTCTCGGTACATGGACTATAGCTGTGTACCCCTCTGTTTAGGCTCGTGGGTGCTTCTATATTACGTGACTTGTTTTACTGTTATATGATGTCACGTATGTCTTGTCTCTGTTATGATAAGTTTGATATGATTATATGCATCTGTTTATGTTCAGTATCTGTTATCTGTTCAATATAAGTTTTGGGATTCAAGTCATATAAGTATCTGTTTCTGTGCCAAAATCTAGACTTGTTTGACGTCAGTATCGTTCACGTTTTGTCCGCATGTCCGCTTTACTTTTACTGTTGATTTCTCCGTTACTGGGCAACTTTTTGGCTCAGCCGTATTTTCTTTCTGGTGTTTGTCTTTTGTGTTTACAGGTAATCGGGGAAAACAGGGATGAGTGAGAGTAATATGAAGTTCAAGTTTTAAAGCTTTTCGTTTCCTGTTCATTTCAGTATTGAATAATTTAAGACTTAGGTTTTCTGTGGATTCGAGACCTTTTGTTTCTTGGATTCTTGCTTTTATTTGAAACATGTTTGGTTTTTGATATCTGTAATAGTGACATGCCAGCCTATTGCGGGTTGGGGTGTTACAGTTATGGTATCAGAGCCCAGGCTCTTTCTTGTAGAAAACTTAAACAATAATAATTAAACATGTGAGTTAATGGGTAGACGTTGGGTTAGGATTCCATCCGTGTCATCTTCCGCATTATATGAAAACTCCCATCTTCTTACATGTATATCTTCCTTTCAGATGCCTCCTCGAAGAAATGTGAACAACAACAACGTCCCTATTGAAACTCTGATTGCTAATGCTGTCAATACAGCTATTGCGGGTTTGGTTCCCAACCTTCTACAACAGTTGCAGCAGAACAACAATAATGTACAACCACCTGGGGGAAACAATAATGGTAACAATAACGCTCCTGTTACTATCCTTGATTGGCTTGAGCGCTTCAGAAAGGAAAAGCCAAAATCATTTAGTACTGCTGCTACACCTGTTGAGGCGGAAAACTGGATTGCTCATATCGAGAAGTTGTTCGAAGTGATGGGCGTGGGTGATACGTTCAAAGTTAGGCTTGCTAGTTATAAACTGGAGGATGATGCTCATAGGTGGTGGAAGACCTTGAAAGAAGCTCGTGGAGGAGATCAGTATGCAGCAACACTTCCTTGGGCTGAATTTCGCACTTTGTTTTATCAGCAGTACTTCACTGATGCTGATAGAAGTGAGTATCTGAGAGAGTATGCTTCTATCAGGCAGGGGGATGATGAGCCTATTATGGAGTTCAAGGCTCGTTTTAGTCGTTTGGTTAATTTTCTGGGCCCTGCAGCAGGTACACCACAGCAGCAGACTGATAATTTCAGATGGGCTATATGCGATCGAGATAGGAAGTTCATCCTGAACCTTCGTTTCACTGATATTACTGAGGTAGTTGATGCTGTCAAGAATTTGGATAATGAGAAGAAGCAACGAGAGAAAAAATCGGATGGTAATCGCAAACGGTCTAGGGAAAGCGACCAGAATAATTCTGACAATCGGGGTGGCAATGATCAGTCCCAAGACCGAAGGGATCGTTCTGACAGGTACTACAACAATAAGTCACGATATGAAAGAAATCGATATCAGAATCACAGGTCTGCTCAGAATTCAAAGCAACATAATCAGGCCTCTAGAGCACAGCCACATCATCAGCAAAACCCGAATCAGAATCGTGCTAATATTCCTCCTTGTACTCATTGTGGGAAACGTCATGGTGGTGCATGTCGCCTTGCTGAAGGCCGTTGTTTCAGATGTGGAGATTCAAACCACTTGATTAAGGATTGCACTCGGCCTGATCAGCGAGCTAATACTGGTGGAAACACCAAAACTACTGGAGGAGGTCGAGTTTTCTCACTCACAGCTAAGGATGCAGCTAATGCCTCAGGTACGCTTTCCGGTTATGTGCATATTGGTGATCGTGATATGTATGCTCTTTTTGATACTGGTGCGACACATTCAGTGGTATCACTTTTGTTTGCTAAGTATTTGAAGTCTATGCCTACTGCTTTAGAGTACCCTCTAGTTATATCTACTCCTTTGAGAGATGCTACTGTTATATCTCATGTTTATAGAGATTGTCCGATCCGAATCGATTCTATCATCTGTACAGCAGACTTGTATCCTATTCACATGAGTGATTTTGATGTTATTCTTGGTATGGACTGGCTATCGCAGCATAGGGTTTCAATCGATTGTCAGAATCGCCGCGTTTTGTTTGGGGATCCTCAATGCCCTGAACTTATTTTTCATGGGACTCAGCCTCGCAAATCTCTAAAGATTATCTCTGCACTGAAGGCTCAGAAGTTTCTATCGCATGGTTGTGCAGGATTTTTAGCTTCGGTGAAAGCCACATCTTCTGAAGAGCCTAATATTGATGATTATCCTACAGTCTGCAATTTTCCTGATGTCTTCCCTAAGGAGTTGCCTGGACTTCCACCAGATCGTGAGGTGGAGTTCACAATTGATCTTATTCCTGGTGCTGAACCAATTTCTAAGTCCCCGTATCGTATGGCACCTCTTGAGCTCAAAGAGCTCAAAGAACAACTACAAGAGTTGTTGGAACTTGGTTTCATAAGACCAAGCGTCTCACCTTGGGGTGCACCTGTTTTATTTGTGAAAAAGAAGGACGGTTCCCTAAGGCTCTGCATTGATTATCGAGAGCTAAATAAAATCACCATTCGGAATCGTTATCCGCTGCCTCGCATAGATGATTTGTTTGATCAGCTTCAGGGTGCCAAATGTTTTTCTAAGATTGAACCGAGTCTTTCATGAGTTTCTCGATAAGTTTGTCATTGTCTTCATCGACGATATTCTGATATATTCTAAGAGCAAGGAAGAGCATGAGGAGCATCTTCGTACGGTACTCGAGATTTTGCGACAGAAGAAGCTTTATGCAAAATTCTCAAAATGCGAGTTCTGGTTAGACCAAGTAGCTTTTCTTGGTCATATAGTTTCTGCTGATGGTATTTCTATGGATCCTGCTAAGGTGGAGGCAATCACTAAATGGCCTACCCCTACCTCAGTCACCGAAGTTCGTAGTTTTCTAGGTCTCGCAGGGTATTATCATCGTTTTGTTGAAGGATTTTCGACTATTGCCTTACCTCTCACACAGCTTTTGAGAAAAGGGGTTAAGTACTCTTGGAACGAAGACAGGGAAAAGAGTTTTCAGGAGTTAAAGAAAAGGTTGGTGTCTGCCCCGATTCTTACACTTCCATCAGGTACAGGTGGATATCAGATTTACAGTGATGCTTCGAAGAAAGGTCTGGGTTGCGTTTTGATGCAGCACAATAGGGTTATTGCTTATGCCTCACGTCAGTTAAAACCATATGAGGTTAATTATCCGACACATGATCTCGAGCTTGCCGCTGTTATCTTCGCTCTAAAGATCTGGCGACATTATCTGTACGGAGAGACTTGTGATATCTTCACAGATCACAAGAGCTTGAAGTATATTTTTACGCAAAAGGAGTTGAACATGAGGCAGAGACGTTGGTTAGAGTTGTTAAAAGACTATGACGCCAACATTCAGTATCACCCAAGGAAGGCCAATGTTGTGGCCGATGCTCTTAGTAGGAAGAATTCTGGATCAATCTCTTCTCTTCAGTTGCAACCGCACATTCTCACTGATCTCGACAGATTGGGTATTGGTATCCATTTTGGTGACACAAACGGTTATCTGGCCAGATTCCAGATTGAACCTGATTTGATTTCTCGAATCAAGAGTGCCCAGCAAGAAGACGGAGAACTTTGGGCTATTATACAGAATTTGGAGGTTGGCAAGCAGTCAGAATTTAGAATTGACGAGAGTGGAGTAGTCTGGTGTGGGAAACGCTTATGTGTGCCTAATGATTCCACCCTACGTGAGTCATTATTAGCTGAGGCTCATAGTTCACCTTTCTCTATTCATCCTGGATCTACAAAGATGTATCGGGATCTTCGCCAGCACTTTTGGTGGAGCGCTATGAAGGAGGACGTAGCTAGATATGTTGGTAGATGTCTTACTTGTCAACAAGTTAAGACTGAGCATCAAAGAGCTGGTGGTTTGCTTCAACCACTAGATATTCCAGTTTGGAAGTGGGATGATATTTCGATGGATTTTGTTACCGGTTTACCGAGAACTTTCAAGAAGAATGATACTATCTGGGTTGTAGTTGACCGTTTGTCTAAGTCGGCTCATTTTCTTCCGATTCAGGAGGGTTTTTCAGTCAGTAAATTATCTGAGATCTTTACTCAGGAGATTATTAGACTTCATGGTACCCCGGTCTCAATTGTTTCTGATCGGGACCCACGTTACACTTCACGTTTTTGGAAAGGTTTGCAAGCTGCTTGGAGTACAAGACTAAGATTCAGCACCGCATTTCATCCTCAGACCGACGGTCAGTCTGAGCGTACTATTCAGACACTCGAAGATATGCTTCGAGCTTGTGCCTTAGAGTGGAGCGGGAATTGGGACGAGTATTTGTGTTTGGTAGAGTTTGCCTACAACAATAGTTGGCAAGCTAGCATCGGTATGGCACCATTTGAGCTTCTTTATGGTCGGAAGTGTAGAGCTCCTATATGTTGGGAAGAAGTTGGCGAGAAAATCATAGAAGGCCCTGAATTAGTGCAGATCACGAGTGAAAAGGTTTCTATTGCTCGAGAAAAGTTAAAGGAAGCTCAGAGTCGTCAAAAGAGCTACGCAGACAGCGATCGTCGTGCAGTGGAATTCAATGTTGGTGATCGGGTTTTCTTGCGAGTTTCGCCTTGTAA
Source organism: Helianthus tuberosus (assembly GCA_030545235.1). Taxonomy (NCBI): domain Eukaryota; kingdom Viridiplantae; phylum Streptophyta; class Magnoliopsida; order Asterales; family Asteraceae; genus Helianthus; species Helianthus tuberosus. Next base: position 90,916,535 of record CM060418.1, on the reverse strand, counting down.
AGGCATTCGCCTTTTTGGAATCAAAGGGAAGCTTAGCCCTAGATTCATTGGTCCATTTGAAATCCTTGAAAAAGTCGGTGAAGTATCTTATCGCCTGGCACTGCCACCTCGGTTATCGCACGTCCATAATGTCTTCCACGTATCTCTCCTTAGGGGATACAACTATCATCCGTTGCATGTTGTGAATTATCATTTTCATCTTATTCGGGAAGACTTATCTTGTGAAGAGGAACCTGAAGCTATTCTAGACCGCCATGAGCGAATTATGCGAAAGAAGACTATTCCATTTGTTAAAGTTCTTTGGAAGAACCATTCTGAACGCGAGGCTACTTGGGAAATGGAAGACACTATTCGTTCTCAGTACCCGAATTTGTTCTCATCTTAGTTTTCCGTACTTAAGGTTAGTGATTCTGACTGAGTTTTAAATTTCTCATTGTTTAGTATCCGTTTATTTGAAACTCCGTTAGTATTTGTGATGTCTAAATGCTTGCTTGTGTTAAGTCTTTTCCGTGTCCGTTATGTTTGATTTCGTTTGTATTCGTACTTAGCAATTTTGAGGACAATTTTTTTTTTAGGAGGGTAGAATTGTAATATTCAAAAAGTGACAACAAGAAAATAATTAATCAAAATATTTGTTTATGTAAAAAGGATATAATACATGCATATAATAATAAATTAAGAAAATATCAAAAGCAATTTTTTTCAATTCGTGAGTTCCAACGTCCGATTTGAGGCAAATTTTATTATTATCTCCATGGATATTTTTTTAAACACGATCTCTCAAACTAATCTGCCGATTAATTAGGATGCGATTGATATAACCGTTCCTTGTTAACCCCTTAATAATCACTTCTGAACTTCATCTTTATTCTGTTCATAACAACCGCCGCCGTATCATCCCTCGCGAACTAGGTATGGGATCACCATTGTCTTCCTTTATGAGATTCTGTTTTGTATTTTGTTAATCGGTTCTACGATCTTACCAGCCGCTGCTGATCCGAAATTGTTATATTGTCGCACCCCGTCGTCCGTCTAGCTCCGTCGTCACGCTCCTCCATTGTGACCGTCACCACATCATTCAGGTCAGTTTAGGTCGCGACCCGAACCCATCGGTTTACTCTTTTGTGTACGACATCTTAGAAACACAATTTAAAAGTTTGTTGACTTGTTTCCGTGATCGACAACAGGCTGCATCTATTGTTGTTGCTTAACTCGTTTTGCGTGATCATCCGAAACTCTAGTCGTCGGTGTCCGGTTAGCTCCGTTTGGTATTTAAGGTATCCAAACAAGCCCTTTTCTGATTCGATTATAGATCTACAAATTATGGTTTCGTCTCGATTTGTCCGGAGACTAAAGCTTTTATAATTGAGATTAAAATTTGAATAGAAAATGATGAACTCAATTAAATCTAGAACGCTCAGATTTTGTTGTTACTGAATTTGGGCCTAGCCATTTTATAACCTGAATCATTAGTCATTTTATGCCTAGTTCATTGTTCCTGCATCAATTTCCTCTTGTCATGCTTTTGTAAATGGTCATATTGAATATGTAGAATTATGTTAATTTAAATATATGTTCGACCCCAGTTATGAAAGGATAAAATAGTTGAATTATGTTTCTTAATTAAAGAGGCTTATATATATATTATGAAGCATTTAAATGCAAATAATTATAATAATTTTTCTAATAAGCTAACTACAAAGACAAAGCCATTATGAAGTTATTAATTAAGAGATTGTGGTGAGATTTTAAGGAACCTATAGGAGGATATCATCAGTGTTAAGGTTATGAAGGAAAATATTATTATATATAAGTGTTGATAATATTGGATGAGCTAGCTTTTATAAAAACTGTTATATTATATGATATCCCACTAGTTCTGTTTGGCCTCGGGAGTCTAGTAGAGGATAGTAGGTTGTACTTTTTGGACAGTTCAAAAATTAAAGTATTATTAAAGGTTTTAATGATTTTCGTCCCGGACAATCGAGGTGTTAACAAGTCGTGTAGTCGATTTAATTCTCACAAATTTTAGACAATGAAATATAGGTTCGCGTGCTCATTAGAGACGATTTGATTGTTTTGCTTTGCTTGGCTTAGTTAAGGTACGGATTCCTTTTCTTGACATCATAGTATCTTTATTCAAATCCGTTACTTTGTAGTACGGATGTTTTCGTCGGTAGTTCTTTTTCGTATTGTTATATGACTAGTATATATTGTAGCATGCAATAGACCTTAGACCTTGTGCTCATTATTGCATGTTCCCTTTAGACTTATGGCAATATACTTTTATTTCTGATACGCTTTGTACTCTGTCACCCGCGCAATTATATGTTTAGACTTTTCGTTGGGGCGTCAACGACATGGCACTCATCGTGACGGTGCGTAACTAAAGTTCACGGCGTCTCTAGTTTGTGCTTGTGTAGCACCTGGCCCCTAGAGGCGAATAGATCGATCTTAGCTCTGACTCCTGACTCCTGACTCCTGTTGAGATGGAATAATGTGTGTACGCCTACACGCACCGTCTCGGTACATGGACTATAGCTGTGTACCCCTCTGTTTAGGCTCGTGGGTGCTTCTATATTACGTGACTTGTTTTACTGTTATATGATGTCACGTATGTCTTGTCTCTGTTATGATAAGTTTGATATGATTATATGCATCTGTTTATGTTCAGTATCTGTTATCTGTTCAATATAAGTTTTGGGATTCAAGTCATATAAGTATCTGTTTCTGTGCCAAAATCTAGACTTGTTTGACGTCAGTATCGTTCACGTTTTGTCCGCATGTCCGCTTTACTTTTACTGTTGATTTCTCCGTTATTGGGCAACTTTTTGGCTCAGCCGTATTTTCTTTCTGGTGTTTGTCTTTTGTGTTTACAGGTAATCGGGGAAAACAGGGATGAGTGAGAGTAATATGAAGTTCAAGTTTTAAAGCTTTTCGTTTCCTGTTCATTTCAGTATTGAATAATTTAAGACTTAGGTTTTCTGTGGATTCGAGACCTTTTGTTTCTTGGATTCTTGCTTTTATTTGAAACATGTTTGGTTTTTGATATCTGTAATAGTGACATGCCAGCCTATTGCGGGTTGGGGTGTTACATACCAAGATCTCAAGGATTACTATTGGTGGCCTAGGATGAAGGGCGATGTTGCTGTTTATGTGAGCAAGTGTCTAACGTGCGCTAAGGTGAAAGCGGAATACCAGAAGCCTTCAGGACTTCTGCAACAACCTGAGATTCCCAAGTGGAAATGGGAACAAATCTCCATGGATTTTATTACAAAGTTGCCAAGAACGCCAAGAGGCCATGACACTATCTGGGTAATAGTGGACCGATTAACGAAGTCAGCGCACTTCTTACCTATCAGGGAGAAGGATAATACGAGCAAGTTGGCTGAAATTTACATGAGAGAAATCGTCACGCGCCATGGAGTACCTCTCTCGATAGAGATGGACATTTCATATCAAGGATTTGGCAATCCTTCCAAGAAGCTTTTGGCTCACAATTAAATCTGAGCACTGCATTTCACCCTCAGACCGACGGTCAAAGCGAGCGGACTATTCAGACCTTGGAAGATATGCTGAGAGCATGTGTTATGGATCTTGGTGGTAGCTGGGATAAACATTTACCATTGGTCGAATTCTCATACAACAACAGCTACCACACCAGTATTGGAGCCGCTCCATTTGAAGCTCTTTACGGACGCAAGTGTCGATCACCCCTATGCTGGGCTGACGCAGGTGATAGGCAGCTTGTTGGTCCCAAAATCGTCCAAGAGACGACAGACAAGATTGCGCAGATTCGAAAACGCATCGAAGCGGCTCGCGACAGACAGAAAGCCTATGCAGATCCAAACCGGAAACATTTGGAATTCCAAGTTGGAGATATGTTTTTATTGAAAGTTTCACCCTGGAAGGGTGTGGCACGCTTCGGAAAGCGTGGGAAGTTGAATCCGCGTTACATTGGCCCTTTCAGAATTTTGGAAAGAATAGGGCTAGTAGCATACAAGCTGGACTTACCTGCTGAACTGAATGGAGTTCACGATACATTTCATGTATCCAACCTGAAGAAAAGTCCAACTCAAGATACCGTTGTCATTCCCACCGACGAGATTCATGTTGACGACACGCTCCATTTCGTTGAAGAACCTGTTGAGGTTACGGATTGGAAAGTAAACAAGACCCGCCGGAGCAGTGTCAAGCTCGTCAAGGTTCGTTGGAATGCCAGACATGGTCCCGAATACACCTGGGAGCGTGAGGACCGGATGAAAGAGAAATACCCCCACCTATTTCCCAAGAACCCTGCTTCTAGAAGCAGAACTTAAAATTTCGGGACGAAATTTTTCTAACAGGGGGAGAATGTGACAACCCTCACTAAACCAGGTATCCGTACGACTTAATTAATGATTAATTACTGCTTAATTACTGTGCTTACTTGAACTTGTGGATAAACTGCTACTTGAATGCTGATACATGTACTTACTTGCATCATACTTTACTTGCTGTCACTCCATGTTTTGCTTACAGCACCTTTGTGACAACCTTGATGCACCAAAAGCACAGTAGCACAATGAACGGATAACCTATTAAACGTACTGTCATAACCAGCACCAGGCAGGTACTGCCTCTAAGGCCTGTAAGAGCCTGAGATAGTTTGCTACACTAGTGGTGAGTGTAGGGATATAAGGGTTGTAGAACTGCGTCAGTAGGAGATAATTACAGTGACCGGATGTGCCTAAAACGTACTCTAAGTACAAAATTCAGCATTTAGCTACCTAATAAAGTGCCAAAACATGAGAAAAATGTTACTTGACACTTTCCAAAGTGTCGGGAATAAGTTGTGTCACTAAAAATAATAATAACGACACTTTAAAGCTTTGTTAAGCACTTTAACGGATCTCTATCCAACCGAACAACCGGACTTTACCCGGAACATAAAAATATTGCCAATAACATTGTTTATCTTTTTCTGAGCCAGTTAGGGTCCCTGAATACCCTAACACCCGCTATAACGCATAACACATCAGTAACCGAGTTAACCTTCACTTAACTTAACTAATACTTAACGTTTAGTTGAAAACCAACCGGGTAACCCCCCCCCCCCCAACCGAACTCGTCCCCTTGGGGGACACCCTTGTACTTTTTGTGATTAAATTAATCACACATGCCTAATATCTAGGCTACACTTAAACCTTTGGATAATGATCATGCACTTTGTCTATAAGTTCCAAGCTTAACACCACATAACCTTCCATCACACAACTCAAACTCTCAACTCTCTCTCCCTCCTTGCTTCCTCTCGGCCGAACACCCACACAACCATCCATCCATCTTTCGATCTTGATCATCTCACTCCAAGTGCATACAAGTGTTAAGGATCTCATACAAAGGAGCTCGGTGCATTCGGAACGCGAAGGACCTCTTCTCATTGCTTTTATCCACTCATTCTTCGACTAGAATCTTCCCTAGCCTCGAGCTAGTAGTAAGTTGCTATAAACGCCCTCTTGATCTATTTTAAAGTGGTTAAAATGAAATGTAACGGTTAAAACTCAAGAACATGCAAGATGATATGTAAAAGTCTACTAAAATGTTAAAGATGTTGGTTAAAAGCTATGATGTGGTGTAAATCTTGTAAGACTTGTTTTGTGTAACTATTTAGGGCCGATCTATGTTGTGGTAGCTCGGATCATCATCTAACCCGGATTAGTCGTGATCATGGATCATGACATAGAGTTTGTTTAAGTGTACAAAGGGTTAAATGATGAAACTCTACCACACATTAAACATGAACTTGTGTAAAATCGATTTTACTTATGAAATAGTGTTCAAAACTAGTAGATCTACGGATCTACAAACGGTATTTTCAAAGGACCACGTGTCAAGAGAAAACATACTTCTAAAGCCGGATCTTACATGAACAAGAATGATTTTAGCAAACACACAAGTGTGTAAACACTTGTGTAACACAAAGTTTCGACAAAATAACTATTTTTGTAAAAATTGACAAGAAGTTGTAAAGATGAAATTCCTTTAAAAATGAGACTTTCAAGAAACGAAGTTGATTCATATAAAGATCCACTAAAAGTAATGGGATTTACTACATATTTTTGGGTAAACCACAAGTTCATGTAATTTATGCGATTTATATATATTTTGACTAGTTTGATGCTTTGGATATTGTTTTGGTTGAATGAGAAAATTGTTGATTTGAATTATAAAAGAAAATGATACGCTTGAAAGCGTGGCCACCTCCAGTTACAGGGGAAACTCTGGCGAAATTTTTCTAAAAACCTAACACTTGGAAATATTTTCATCACAAGTGTTAGAAATACATTTGTAACTTGTTTTCAAAGACGCAAATTTCGCCATGATTCTGTTTACAAAACTTCTAAGTGTCGGAGGTGGGATTTTCACAAAATAAGACCTGAAATATATATATTTAGAATATATGTTTTTCATAACAACACTTGTGAATTTCTATGATTATTTTGTGAACTATGCAAATATTATTTTTAGGGTAAAAATAATATTACCGAATGTTAACGATTCCAAAAATAATACAAACACCTTCATAATAAATAATAAGTTACAACGGTATAATTATTACCACCTGATCTTTAAAACGTAGCTTACGCATTTTAAGAAAATATTTATGAGCGCGTATTTTTGTCAAAGTATTATTTTGGGAAGAATATTTATATTTTGAAATAAGAAATAAAATATATTAAGTGAGACTTAATAATGTATTTCGAATTTTACGAACACGCATGTATTAAATCCCCCATCCTTGGGAAGGAGAATAATTACCAAGTATTTACAAAAAATATAAACACGAAATAGTTGTCTAACTATTTCCCAAAAACTTAAACCTTAAGCTAAGGCACGGCCGTCCGTCTAATAGATTTAGTACGTGTAGGTCGTCGCACAGCTGCTTGATCAGGAGATATACTTGGTAGAGACGCACCACTGTGAGTTCATGTCCCCCTTTTCTCTAACTATTTTCAGTTTTCTAAACTGCGGGGGTGAAATACATGTTACTATGATTACGAATAATTCTTACATGGTATGGTTAGCGTAAGGAGGGTTATTATTCAGATCATGTGAGTGGGTAGGCGGAAACTTGAGGCCATTAATCCTTAGGGTAGGACCGAGGGGCAGGAGCGGTAGATCTATCTGGGTGTAGCGAGCCCAGCCCCAGGCCCAAACAGAACGGACCTCGGGGTGACTTTGTACCCAACGCATAAATCTGCTAGGTTTGAGTCTTCCTACTTGCACTTCACACATATCAATGGCCTTGCAAACCATTGGTGATCTCTTTTTCCTTATTTGCTACATACCAGGGTTTTTATACATACAAAGGTTTATTTACTCACTTACACATGAACTCGCTCAACATTATTGTTGATTTTTCAACTTACATGTATTTCAGGGAATTAAAGGATCTGGCGCGGTATGACACGTTTTCCCGCTGCATTAGTCTCGAGGTCATCCGAGTTTAAGGGATGTGACTTTTTCCTGGACGAGTCACAGTTCTTAAACTGTGTTTATTTCTTGTTGGTGTTGAGTCTTTTGAACACTGTTTATGTTTGTTAGGATGTGATATCCGTTAAGACAATGTTGTGGTTCTTTACTCTTCAAACTTATTTTAATGGATGATCTTGCATGGTTTTTATTTCATATAGCTTGTTATGATTAAGCTATGGTATTAAGAAGTCACACCAAAATAACCACGCTTTCGCAAAGCCAGGGTGTGACATTATCATCTTCAATGGGTGTGACTTTCTGATCTGCTTTCCTTTCTTACACGCTATGCAATCATCATTCAAACGAAAACTTTTCAAGTTTACACCCTCAACTAAATCATTATGTACCAAAAAGTTCATTTTGCGAACATGAATGCGGCCCATCTTACGATGCCACATTATCGAATCTTTTTCTGTCGCTTTAGTTTTAGACACAAAACACTGTTTCTGATGAGTTGTTGGTGTTGCGACGCTCATATCAAGATAATACAAGTCGAATTCTCGTGGAGCACGCAACAACACCATCTCATCAGGGATTTTAAATCCTGGTTTTAAAACCACACATTCAGTTTTTGTAAAATGTACACTAAACTCTTTATCACAGATTTGTGAAATACTGAGTAAATTGTTTGTTAACTCCACGATGTAGTTTACTTTGTCGAATGAAATCACGCAATTTGACAGCGTTCCTTGACCAACGATTCTTCCACCTTGGTTCCCAGCAAATCCAACATAACTTCCGTTTATGGATTTGACATCATATAGCAAAGCAAGTGTCCCAGTCATATGCCTTGAAGCGCCACTATCCATAATCCACTTTGATATTATCGACTTGGGCAGCCCCTGCACACATCAAATCAAATTCATTCAAACAATGAAACCCATGGTTTGTTAACTGTTGACACACTCCCAAACTCTACATCACATTTTTCATCAATCTTTGGAAAGTTAAATGTGACATTTTGAATCTCAGTTTTAGCTTTTGATTTTACTTCAAAAAGTTCATTTTGCGAACATGAATGCGGCCCATCTTACGATGCCACATTATCGAATCTTTTTCTGTCGCTTTAGTTTTAGACACAAAACACTATTTCTGATGAGTTGTTGGTGTTGCGATGCTCATATCAAGATAATACAAGTCGAATTCTCGTGGAGCACGCAACAACACCATCTCATCAGGGATTTTAAATCCTGGTTTTAAAACCACACATTCAGTTTTTGTAAAATGTACACTAAACTCTTTATCACAGATTTGTGAAATACTGAGTAAATTGTTTGTTAACTCCACGATGTAGTTTACTTTGTCGAATGAAATCACGCAATTTGACAGCGTTCCTTGACCAACGATTCTTCCACCTTGGTTCCCAGCAAATCCAACATAACTTCCGTTTATGGATTTGACATCATATAGCAAAGCAAGCGTCCCAGTCATATGCCTTGAAGCGCCACTATCCATAATCCACTTTGATATTATCGACTTGGGCAGCCCCTGCACACATCAAATCAAATTCATTCAAACAATGAAACCCATGGTTTGTTAACTGTTGACACACTCCCAAACTCTACATCACATTTTTCATCAATCTTTGGAAAGTTAAATGTGACATTTTGAATCTCAGTTTTAGCTTTTGATTTTACTTCATTTTTGATCGGGGGAAACTTTGCAAGAAATCTATCAAGTTCAAATTCAAATTCTTGTTTATCATTATCACCCACTTTTGATGCATAAAATTCCTTTGCCCCTTTGACTTTTCTGTCAACCATTTTTCCAAAAATATTTAAAATATTGGGATTAAAGAGTTTTGAATCAAACTTTAACTCATTTACATCATTTTTCAAATCTTTTGTTTCATTTTTCAAAATGTTTTCCATCTTTTTCTCCTCGACAGTTGGTTTTGATTTCACAACCCATGACTGATTTTCAAAAGCTTTTGTTTTTGTATAAATCTTTGAAGTCTTTTGAGACTTTGAAGATTCGCCAATCTCGAATGTCGATTTAGGCTTATCTTCCGACTTCAACGATTCACCCCTCTTCAAAATGCGGATTGGTGAAACCATTGGTTTTTTACCCTTTTTGTCATCTGGTGACTTAGGTCGAGGTTTTTGAACAACAGGTTTAATGACAGGTTTTTCGAAAACTTTCTTGCATTGTTTTGCCATGTGCCCGATTTCATTGCAGCGATAACAAACTCTTTTGTCATACTCTACAAAAGTTGACTTGAATGACTCTACTTTCAGTTTCTTAGCCACATTGAAATCGTCAACTACTTTTTGACTAAAAATGTATTCCTTCTCATCATCCACACTTTGTCCAACAACAAAAAATCATTCATTTTATCTTTTGGCTTAACAACCTTCTTAGCCATCTTTTTCTCAAAACCAATTCCTTTGTTTTTAAAATTGTTACCATCTTTCTTGTTACCATTACCTTCCCATTCCTTTTTCCCCGAGTTGTTGACACATGTTGTAACAAATGACTTTTTAGTTTTTGGAAAGAATTCTTTGTTGTTTACCACATTAATGTCCATTTCAACCAATTTGAAAATTTTCTCAACATTTTCAATCTTAACATTCTAAAGAGGATACTCAAAATCAGAATAAAGCTTGTCAGTTCCAATCATAGTGTAAACCACCATAATCGAATCATCATTCGTACTCTTGTCTGATTTCGGTATGAAACGTTCTAAAACATTACCCTCATCTTCAGAATCAGTAACAGAATTCTCCGAATGAGATTTCATAACTTCAACATCAGAGTTATCACTCTCTTCATCTAACACCTGATCGACAACAGTCTTGATGACCTGTGACTCGCTGTCGGTGTCAGACGCAGAGAATGTAACATCGATGCTCTCTGGCAACTCATCCTCAATTGTCCTTAGTTTGAGATTCAATGCAGCTTCCACCCCATCTGGATACTTTTGAGTATAATGATTCCACATTGGGGGTGGAACACTGTTAAAGACCGATTCAGCATTGGGCTGTTGTGGAACAATTTGTTCAAGAACATAGGACAATGCAACATAGCTCATCAATTTCTTATCAATTCGCTCATTTTCAATTTTAGTCAATTCCAATTCTTTCTTTAATGATGCGATTGTGTCAGTATGAAAATTAACTTCCACTTGTTTATCAAAAAGTGTTGCTTTTGCTAGTTTTGAGGCTTTATCATTTTCAACACTTTCTTCTTTAATCATTTTAACTGATCTAGCAAGTGTATCATATGCTTCTTTGACTTGTTCTAGATCAAATTTTAACAGTTCAGCATGTTCTTTCAATTCCTGAAACTTAGTGTCTTTTTCAAGACACTCCATGCAAGATTCTAAACACTTTTGGCATGGTGTTTCAGAGATTGAATCCAATTTCTCAACAACCTCTGCTTTATAAGCAGTTTTCACTTCCTGTTTACCGACATCTTTGGACTCTGACTCAGACACTTTCTTAGTTTTGGTCTCCTCAATTCTCGACTCCTTTTGAACTGACTCGGTACCGACAAACTCGGGTTTCACAAGTTCTGTGTCTACCTCTCTCAGTTTCGTCATGAGAGCCTTGTCAGCAATTTCTTTCAAAGTGTCTTCGGTCATTTCCTTTGTCACATCGATCATTTCTTCAACAACTTCTTTCTTCTCCTCATATCTTGGACACAATCCGGTCCTTGGTTCTTCAAAGAAACCTAGAAAAGATTCAAAAATTTTAGGAGGCATAATAGATCTCAACGAACTAGCTAGTACCTCCTGCTCAGATTGAGAGTAATGAACTTCAGCAACTATTTCTTCAAAATTGTCCACATTTTCAGCAGAAACTTCTTCAACAACTACAGAAACATCTTCAGTAACTGTTTCTGGTGCAGACACCATCTTAGAAATTTCAACAACTTCAGCCATCATTGCCTGTCCATCGCTACCGGGAATATATTTATCCCAGCTGAAACCTGCAGTTACCTTCTCATCGTCTTGATTCACGATCATAGCTTTTTCCGGTTTATTCTCAATTTGTGGCCTTTGAATTACAGGTTGCTGATTTGGTCGATGATAGATTGCCTGCTTGTAGTAGTCATTGGTGAACGGGTTTTGATGATTGTTTACTTCACGGTTTGGACATTCTCGTTTGAAATGACCGCGTTCTTTACATTTAAAACATGTAACTTTCGACTTATCGAAACCTAACTTCTGATTTGGTCCAGAAAGACTGTTTCTGCCAGTAATTTCCATGAAGCGCTGTGTTCTCCTCACCAAACTAGCCATGCCCCATTTAATATCTATCAGCTCAAGCTCCTCTGGATCGATCTGATCGTAATCCTCTTTGGTCATGTCAGGATTTCCAATCTTACCTGCTACTAAGCCCTCATACGCCTCAAGAACGGAAGCAAGTAATGCAATGTGTTGTTTCGCGGCTGTTTCAGTAATTTCATTTCCATTCTTAATATTCACCGCGATGTTGCAATGCACCCCAGAAACGTATGCCTGATGATTTGATCCTGTTGAGCTTTGAGGTGAAGGCTGTTCCTGAGCTTTGACATTTGGTTCAAATTTCGCAAATGGTGAAAAATTGCCGGATTGAGGAGTGTTTGAAGAAACACTTGAAGTGTTATCAGCAATGAACCCTGTCTGTATTTTTGGGCTTTGATTGGTTGAAACTGAAGGATTGCCTTTGTAATACAGAGACACATCTTGCTGCACACTTACTAAGTTCATTTTCTTGATTTTCAGCAATTCCATCTCATGAGCTTCAATTTTTTCTATGAAACCACTAAGATTCAGATTACCAAAGCCTGGAGTGTTTTTCAACATCATCAGGTAAGTACCCCACTCATCATATGGCAATGCATCTACCAATTTGTCGATTAATTCTTCATTTGTCTTGGTTATTTTCAATCTCTTCAACTCCAATACTAAATGAGAATACCTATCAATCAAACTTTTTGTGGTTTCACCTTTCATGTAAGTGAAAATGTCGAATTCTTTCTTTAACAACGCCTTTTTGTTCTTGAGCATGGATTCACTTCCTTTAAATTTTAATTTCAGTGCCTCCCAAATAGAATAAGCATTATCATCGTGTTGCAGTAGCACCAAAATATCCTCTTTGATTGCTTGCTCAAGAATGCTAATCATCTTTTTCTCTGCTTTGAAATCATTCTGCTCTGTTTGCGTCAAACTTCCAACCGATTTCGGTTGATTTTGAGCATCTACCGGTGGAGCATATGGTGCCTCAACCTTCATCCAGCTTTCAAAGTGATTAGCCTGAACCCAGTTTCTAAATCTACCAGACCAACCTGAGAATTCATCTAAGTTCATCAGTTTGGGTGGTTTCTGCATTGTTCCCAATTCATTTTCCATATTAACGTTCTGAATAATGCTTGTTGAACTCTGACCTGCTGTCATACCACTGCCGGCGAAGAAGTTGTAAAAATCTTGGTTTTCCATTTTTAGAACTTTGATTACAGAAAACTGTTTTAACTTTTGTAAACAGGTGACTTTGCAGAAAACACGTTCTACACAAACTGAATTTCGGACAAAATTACACGAACGAAATGGATTTTTCACAAAAACAGATTTTTAAGCGACTACACTTTCAAGCGAACAACCCTTTTCAAGCGATCAGACTAGTTCGCTTGAAACTGCCTTTAACAATTCAAGCGACCAAATAATTTTCAAGCGACCAAAGAATTTTCAAGCGACCAAACCTTCTTTGCTTCAAAATTATCAGTTTTTCAAGCGGTCAAACAAAGTTCGTTCAAGCGGACAGAGGTTTTCAGGTCATTACTGAAGACTCCGGCTGTATCCAAGGGGAAGTTTGTTAGTGCACAGTGTCTAAAGCCTTTGTCTTAAGTCTAGGGGTCTGTTTTGTCAAGATTGTATAGTATAGGGGCTGAATTGAAAGTATAGTTTATGTATTAGGTCTGGTCGCTTGAAATGACATGTTGTCATTTCAAGCGAACAAGCAAGGTGACTGTCCGCTTGAAATGGACATGCCAGTTTCAAGCGAACATGACAGCACTATATATAGTTGTTTCATGTTTCTCATTTGAACATTGGTTCATCAAGTTGTAAACGTTATGCTGCCGAATTTTTCTTAGAAGTATTAATGAGAAACTGTGATTAAAGTGATATATTGTTCTTTTCTACTCAATTTTCTTTGATTCTAAACTGTTTAAGTGTTTCCGCCACTTAAATAGCGTATATTAGCTCTAATTGACTCATTTGATCGGTCAAATCGGTCCTACAAATAGTCAATCTGTTAAAGTTTTTTATGGAAAGATTAACCAAAATAGTTACTTATATATGCTTATTTACAGTTTATATATAAATTTTGGTGCTTTAGTGATGGTTCAGGTCGGATAATGGATAAACTTTGTAAACGACAGTCAACTACGACCAGTCACAGTCAAGAATGGTCCATCTGAAGGTATAAACTCATAACCCGACAACTTAGTACATTATTTATTCCGCCTATATTATTTGTGGTTAAATTTCGTGCGTGAGACGCGAGGGACTAATGAGCTTAATGCTCTTAGGCCTTACCCGACCGACAAACAAACACTTAAATATAATGAATATACATTTTAGATATATGTAGTTTATACGAATTAAAGATTAATATGACGAATAAGACTTGGATGATTACTTTTAAACATATTCAGTTTTCGTTTATGAATGATTTTTCTTTGAGTTTCGGTTAATTCAAGTTTCCGACCACATTGCTATTCAAATTGAAGGAGTTATCACGAAAGCGTGGTACCTGGGGAAACATATTAGTTGTAGAGAAATGTGAACTCTGAAAAATTCGTGTATTATACTTCTTTTAACAACTTTACAGAGGCAGATCCAGCATTCAAAAAGCAGGTTGGGTGGTACATGCTTACACATGACAAGGCAGGCTTTTGACATCCTTTTAACAGTTGTAATGAAGTTATAGGCCAGTGTATTTGCAGTAAGTGTGTGTACCGGAAAGAAACCATAAACCAAAACCCCAGAATGCATGTATGTGGTTTGGTTTTTTTATCTACATAATGATATAGATTTTGCTTATGGCTGATAGTTGGGGAAGATTAAGCATAATATAGGTTAAACTGGGGTTCAGCAGGGAGACCCCTTGGGGCCTCTTCTCTTTGCCTTAGTTTTGCATCCCCTCATTCATCAGATACGAGATAGATGCAAGTTACTCTTCCATGCTTGGTACTTGGATGATGGTACGATTATAGGAGATGCTAAAGAGGTGGCTAAAGCTTTAGAAATCATCAGGACTAAGGGGCCTTGTTTGGGGCATCAACTTAACGTCAAGAAAACAGAAGTTTTTTGGCCATCGTGCAATGGAGTTAAGGCGCAAAAGGGTTTGTTTCCTAGTGGTATTGGAAGGCCGGTGTCGGGTGTCAAACTCCTCGGGGGCGCTGTTAGTCGGGATGCGGGTTTTATTAGTAGGTTGGCCGTGAAAAGGGCATCTTGTGCAGTGGATCTGATGAGCTATCTTCCACATATGCGGAACCCACAATGCGAGCTTCTCTTGATGCGCTCTTGCATGGGTGTTGCTAAGTTGTTGTTCGGCCTCAGAACGTGCCAACCCACGTTTGTTGGGGAGGCTGTTTCGGTTTTTGACAAAGGCCTTCGGAGAACTATTGAGGATATTGTGGTTTGCGGGGGTCCGTTTTTTGGGGATCTTCAATGGAGGCTTGCATCCCTTCCGACCCGTTTTGGGGGTTTGGGTTTATGTACGGCTGAGGATGTATCTACGTATGCTTTCGTGGCATCGAGGGCGCAATCTTGGAGTTTGCAGGACCACATTCTTCGGGACTATGGTATTGCCGGGTTAGATTCTGATTATGTGTGTGCGTTGGATTGCATGCACATGTCCCTTCTGGATTTCGATATTGGCGGTTTCTCTAATAAGGACACCGCCCCCCTAAAGCCCAGAATGCTTTGGCGAGTGCCCTATTTAATAGAACTGTCCAGAGTTTGGGAGAGAAGTTTAGTCTATCCCCTCGTCAGAAATCCGTGTTCGATTGTCTCCGGGCTCCTCATGCTCAAGATTTTCTGACAGTCATCCCCATTGAAGGACTAGGCCAACACATGTCGGCAGTGGAATACCGGGCAATCCTTAATTACCGGCTAATGATCCCTTTGTTTCCGGTTGATGAGCCCTGCCCAGTTTGCCGCAAGGTTTGTTTAGATACTTTTGGTGAGCATGCGATTCATTGTAAGGAGTTGCCTGGTTTTAAATACAGGCATGATTTGGTAAGGGATATTCTGTTTGATATTTTAAAGCGGGCAGGGATTTCAGCAAAAAAGGAGGCTCCGATGAACTTTCTGACGAATCCGCTCGATGGGAGGTCTACTCTTCGACCAGCTGATATTCTTGTGTTTGGGTGGGCCAGGGGAAAACACGCTTGTGTGGACCTTACAGGAGTGTCCCCTCTTGTTGGGCTCCGGGATAATGGGTTTGTTGCTGGCCAGGCTGCGTTGAAGGCAGAATCAAGCAAGGTCGCTAAACATGAGAAGGCTTGTTTAGAGAATCAACATGTGTTTATCCCATTCGCTTTTGATACATTTGGTTCCCTAGCCCCATAGGCTGTGGAATTCCTAAACAGGGTTCAACGGGTTGTGAATAGTAATCTCTCAACCTTTAAGGGTCGTTTCGTCTTTAGCAGGATTGGTTTTGCAATTCAAAAGGGGGTTGCGGCGCAGCTTGTTGTCCGTTTACCTGCCACTTGTTTGTAATTTGTTACTTTGGCATTTTAATGAAAATTGATTTAATTAAAAAAAACAAAAAAAAAACTGGAAATGGACCGCGACGGAAATGCGCAGCAGCAAAGGATATTTAGATGGAATGATTGGGCGATACCAAAGGTCAGTCTACTTTTATGGTGAGCAATTGCGGGTAAAATCCCAAATTCGAATGCATTGGCTGGCGAGGTTTGGTTATTATTAATGCCATTCCTCCGTTATGTAGCTGTGTGCAAGAATTGGCAAATCACATGTTAATTTCATGCTTGGTAGCCAGTTCAGTTCGTAGGCAGATTTAGGCATGGCTACAGCCGCGATTTCGGGCCAAGCCGATTTGTGACAAATGTGCTGGTTCATGTTGCCGGTTTGCCATGCTCAAGGTCAAAGGTAATGGCTATCCTTGCAGTGGCAATGCTTACGTGTTGGAAACTGTGGCTGTAGCGCAATAATAAGGTCTTTAGAGGTACCCCAAGGACGGAAAGGATGCTGGATGGTGTTAACACCATAGCTGAACTAGACTGTTGACAAAGTCTGCCCTTTTGATAACAGGTCACTAACGTTCCAAAGCTTTAACGAAAACACAAATGCCTCTCGCGCAACGCGCGACATCGAAAGCACTAGTTGAAATATAAAGACTGATACAATTAATAATTCAATGAATTGATTACTTGAAATAAAGAGTGACATGAAAACTTGTTAAAATCTGACTTACATACAAACTGAATTGATGTGTTGATATTCTTTATTTTTAAACACTAAAAAAACATCGTCATCATCATTCTTTTAACATGGCAGTAACTAGACTGTCTTGTAAAGTGTTATGCATAATTTGTTATGTGTAAAGTCATAATGTCAACAAAATTTCTTGAACGAGAAACAAAAGAAAGGATTTAAAACAACGGAAAGTATGTTATACCGAATCGAAAGAACACTCGCGGGTTTCCGATCTCCAGCGACGACAGGAGTGTTCCAACGATGGGCTCGGTGAACGAAACATGGCCAAACCGTTCCATCATGATCTCCGGTAGTTGCGGTTTACTCCGGTGAGTTGCAGGCGCCGAACAGGGGTTCTCCAAGGTGTTGCGGGTCAAAACGGAGGATGGTGAAAGGTTTTGTCGTGGTGATGGCAGCCTATTGTTTTGTCTCCGCCGACGACTAGCTGGTCTCCGGCAGGGTTGTTAACGAACAGACGGGTTGTGAGGGTATAGAGAGAGATGGTTGTAAGAACTTGATCCTTCAATTTATAGCTCATTTTGTTCAAAGTTTCCGAAAACGAAAAATAGTAATATTGGTTGATCATCGATGAACGTGGATAATATTTCATCTTGGTTCGTGATTGATATAGATTAGGAAACGCATAAACAGTTGTTAATCCCGTAAAATCAGCGAAGATATGTTTGGAAAGGAAATGGTTGTCGTTGTTATGTTCTTGGCGGCAAACGGAAACAGTTATAAGCGGCGCGAGTATATCATGTTTATGTTGCCAAGTTTGTTCGATGCCAAGTCTGTGGTGCAGTGGATAAGTTGTTGTTTGCTGAATTCGTGAACCGGGATAGGCTCGGGTTCGAATTCCGTCGCCTGTTTCCTTTTTCTTTTCTTTTTAAATGCAGGTTTCAATATTTACAAGAAAACCCCTTAACTTTGAAGGTTCAAACATTTAGTTAGATTAACTTGGTTTAACTTAGTTAACTTTTATAACTTTAAATTAATAACTTAGAAATCTAACCAAACTAACTACTTTATATATAAATAAACTTTTCAATTAGATTAATTAAATAAATAAATAGGGTAAGGATAATGTAAAAATGGCCTAAAGTGTGAGAAGTGTATTATAACACTATATATAATACTATATAACACCATATAAACACCGTATAACAATATGTAACACCATATAATACCATATAACACTATGTAACACTATATATCATTATATAACAAATATAACACTATACATCTATCATAGACATGCTATCAGACAACCTATAGTGTTATATTTGTTATATAATGATATATAGTGTTACAAAGTGTTATATGGTATTATATGGTTTTACATATTGTTATACGGTGTTTATATGGTGTTATATAGTATTATATATAGTGTTATAATACACTTCTCACACTTTGAGCACTTTTTACAGGATCCACTACCTAAATAACTATATTGATTTAAAAAAAATCTCGCATTAGTTATTTTAAATTCGCGAAAAATTCTGAGGTTTCAAAACGGGTCGGATTTTGGATACTCAATTTGACGGATGTCACAGAATCTTGGATCCCTGCATACTATAGAATGGAGGAGATGTCTGGTCTTATGCGAACGACATTGAGGTCGGAGAGTGAGAATCATTTTTTTGGTCAAGTGTGCAATTCGAAAGCTACTCTTGTTGAGTTCATGACGCATTATGAGACTGCAATAGAAGCACAGCACACACACCGGAAAAATGAGCATGAATCTCGATACAAAAGACCCCAGTTGAAGAGTAGTTACCAATTGTTGGAAGGGCAAGCTGTTGACATATACACAAAAAGTATTTTTTGTGATGTTCAAGCTGAGCTTATTGGAGTTGCGGATTGCATAAATCAACCTTACGAAGATCAGCCTGATGGGTTTGTTAAGTTTTACATAAATGACTTTCAACAGCCTTGTACATCTTTATTTGAGGTAAATAATGGCGTTTTGGTTTTTATGGTGTTTTCTGTTAATGGCGTTTTATCATATGCAATATGTTTTTTTTATTTTTTTAGACAAACATTATATGCATGGCGTTATAGAGATATTGTTTTTCGCGTTTTTCAGGTAATGTTCCGTAAGTCTGATTGCACATGCAGTTGCTCATGCGGGCGTTTTGAACAGTTTGGTATGCTATGTAGACA
Source organism: Helianthus tuberosus (assembly GCA_030545235.1). Lineage (NCBI taxonomy): Eukaryota > Viridiplantae > Streptophyta > Magnoliopsida > Asterales > Asteraceae > Helianthus > Helianthus tuberosus. The sequence goes on along the minus strand of CM060418.1, from coordinate 90,897,424 downwards.
TATATTCTATGTTTTGAGAATTATGGACATTAGGGAATTTCCAAAACAATACATTCTGAATAGATGGCGCAAAGAGGCTTCCCCAAACTGCTCTTCTGAATAGTCAATTAGTCGTGAATATATGACCGAGCTTGATCCTGATGTGCAAAGTATGATGCGAGATATTATTTTTTCAACGGAATATACTTTGAACCGTTTATCTGGTAATAAAGAGGAGCTATCCTTATACAAGGATCACGTTCAATCTTATATGAAGAAGGTTCAAGATATGCAGATTGTTGCTCATCCCGCTAGTACTAGGGATAGATTTGCCGAGATAACCGGTCAATATAAAAACGACAAGAATCCGATAAGAGTCCATGTTGGGTATAAATCCAAAGGTTCTGGTTCTCGGAAACGCCTGAAATCTAAACAGGAGATAGCAATCGACAAAAAGAAATCAAAGTCGAAACCCGGGGCCAAAGAAAGACAGTGTCAGAACTGCAAAGGCTATGGACACTACGCATCTACATGCAAACATGTCGTAATTAAAAGAAGATCGACAAGGTCTTCGAGAGCCTGTGAAGAGTAGTTTGGCGTTTTGTATATTTCAATCCTATAGAACACAGACATATTTCATTTTGACGTTTTACATCATTTTTATACATCATTTTTTTCCATCTTTTTTTCTACCTATTTGTTCATAACATGCTACTTCGAAGTTACATAACAAACAATATAAGATCGGACAAGGAAATCAAACGCCCAAGAAAAAAAAACCAATAACGCCACTAAATAAAACTACCATAAACTTCTAATTTTGGTCATGCTAAACTCAATAATGTTTTACTGAACGAGATGGATAACATTGTTAATCCTCAGTCAAGAAAGATGTCTAATAATGTTATCCATCGCGTTTAGCTAAACTTTATTGAGAACAAAAACAATCTCCATGAAATGGCGTTTTTGAAGTTTTGTGGTTTTTGTATGTTTTGGCGTTTATATTGAGGATCTTGCTCATTACATAGAGCGAAAGTTTATTGAGAAAATAGTGTATATCAAAGAATCATGGATTGGAATCTTTGATATATGGGTTTTTTTGGCGTTTCTAATATGAATGATATATAGGTTTTTGGGTTTTGGTGTGGATTTTAGTAGTTCTGAGAGTTTGTTTATATAGTAAGTTTTTGGCGCGTATTTTAGGCGCGATTTTTATTACAGTAAATGCTAGTAATTAAGTTCCGACGTTTCAGTACTGTTTGTTCAGCTTTATCGGTTAAAAACAAAATTTGACGTTTTATATCTAAGGGCGTTTATATTATGATGAAGTGTGCTATGTGTGTTAAGGCGGGATTTTAATAGCGTGAGTTTGGCGTTGTGTAGAGAAGTCAAAAGACTTTTTTTACCCTTAATGAAGCGCGCCAGATTAATAAAAGTGATTTTATTTACGAAAACGTCACTGAGTCATCTAGTCCATAGATTGTTTTGATCTGACGATCCATAAGCGTTCTCTCCGTTCTCACACTTTTGGGAGTTTTCTCTAAATACTGACCCTATATATATATATATATATATATGGGGATGGTTCAAATGAAAACCACTTTTATTTCAAATGAAAACAACTTTTATTGCGAAAACTCGAAAACTAACTAAAAAAATCCTAAAAAACACACCAAATTTTTTTTTTACACTTTTTTTATTAAAAATCGCTAGTTTTTATATATAAAAAATAACTTTTTTTTCAAAAAAAAAAATTTAGTGCACATGTGTAGTACTATTACACATGTGCACTACAAAAATATATTTTTTTTTTGAAAAAAAAAGTTTTTTTGTTTATATAATTTAAATAGCAAAAAAATGGTATGCAAAAAAAATTTGTATGTTTTTTAGGCTTTTTTAGTTAGTTTTCGAGTTTTCGCAATAACTAGTGGTTTTAATTTGAATCTTCCTCAAATATATATATATATATATATAGGGAAAGGTTAACATAAAAAAGCCCTTATCATACTTCACGTACGCGACAATGGTAACCGTCAGATGAGGGCTATAATCACGCATGGAGGTGATAATCACGCATGGGATCAGTTATTTGGTGATAATCACGCATGGGGAGTATAATCACGCACGTTATGATGGTGAAAAAAATAATTACGCACGTTATGTATTTGGTCGCGTAGGTTAATGTAGGTTAACCCGTAATGTACATTATACTTTATATATATATATAGGACAAAGATCCGTTAGGAACCACCCTTTATTGCGAGAACCGCGAGAACCAGTGTGAACACAAACAGCAATTCCTAAAAAAATCTAAAAAACACCCAAAAAAAAATTTTTACTATTTTTTTTGAAAAAATCGCTATATTTTGTTAATAAAAAAAATTTCAAAAAAAAAAAAATTCGGGTAACAGTTATCCATGCACATGTGCATATGTATCATTTCTTTGTCAAATTCTGTAATTTATTACAAATAATAGTCAATTGCACTTTCATTTACACTACCACGTGTAATACACTACTTTTTACGTTAACAATGTTAGAAATGCACATGTGCATCTATATGTATCAACATGAAATAAGGTGTTTTGGTACACTACTTTCTATTTTATCTATCATTCCATCCATAATACACAAGCATGCACCTGTGCATTTTTGTCATTTCTTTGACAAATTCCGTAATTCATTACACATGTTAGACAATTGCACTTTCATTTACACTACCATATGTAATACACTAGTTTTTACATTACCAATATTATAAATGCACATGTGCATTTATATGTATCAACATGAAATAAGGTGTTTTGGTATACTACTTTGAATACACTTTCCCTTTCATTTATCATACCATCCATAATAAACTACTATTACCTCCTACCATCCATAATACAATATCATTACCTCATACCATCCATAATACAATACCATTAACAATATTTTCACTTTATTACATGTATGTAAACACCATTTATACCATCCAATCAACATATTACATCAAAAATTGACATCTATAACCAAACCATCAACCACTAGATATAACTAACCAAAAAACATGTATATAGGCCTACTTCTCCATTCAAAATCACAAACTTTTTGTACCAAAACACGTTATATCATGGTTATACCTAATTATGCACATGTGCATTTTGAATATTGGTAATATAAAAAGTAGTGTATTACTAATGGTATTGTAAATTAAAGTGCAATTGTCTATTCCTGATAACGTATTACCGAATTTGTTGAAGTAATGATACATATGCACATGTGCATGGATAACTGTTACTCGAAAAAAAAAGTTTTTTTTTTTTTTTTTTTTTTTTATGGTAACGAAATATAGCGATTTTTTTTTAAATATTAAAAAAAAAATTTTGAGTGTTTTTTTGATTTTTTTTAGATTTTATTTTGTGTTCACATTGGTTCTCGCGGTTCTCGCAATAAGGGTGGTTCACGCATGAACCTTACCCTATATATATATATATATATATATATTTAGGGGGAGGTTCAAATGAAAACCACTTTTATTGCGAAAACTCGAAAACTAACTAAAAAAAGCCTAAAAAACACATCAAAAAATTTTTTTTTTTACAATTTTTATTAAAAATCGCTAGTTTTTATATATAAAAAAACTTTTTTCAAAAAAAAAAAAAAATTGTAGTGCACATGTGTAATAGTACACATTTGAAGTAGTACTACACATGTGAATTATTACACATGTGCACTACAAAAAAATATTTTTTTTTGAAATTTTTTTTTTATATAATTTAAATAGCGAAAATTGGTATGCAAAAAAAAATTGGTATGTTTTTTAGGCTTTTTTAGTTAGTTTTCGCGATAACTAGTGGTTTTCATTTGAACCTTCCCATATATATATATATATATATATATATATATATATATATATATAGGGGATGGTTCAAATGAAAACCACTTTTATTGTGAAAACTCGAAAACTAACTAAAAAAAGCCTAAAAAACACACAAATTTTTTTTTTTTTCAATTTTTTTTATAAATTTCGCTGGTTTTTATATATGAAAAAAAAAATTTCAAAAAAAAAAAAAAATTTTTTTTTTTTGGTTGTACTGCACATGTGTAGTACACTAATACGGAAAGCCTAAACCACTTAACCCACCCCCCACCGACACCCCCCAAAAACCTAAACCCCCCACCCCCCAAAAACCTAAATTTACCCTCCCACCAAAAGCCTAACCCCCCACCCCCCAAAAACCTAAACCCCCCCACCCCCACCCTCCCGAAAACCTAAAACTAAACCCTAAACATAAACCCGAAAAAAACCTAAACCCCCCCCCCCCCCACACCCAAAAACCTAATCCTAATCCTAAACCTCCAAAAAAACTAACCCTAAAAGCTAAACTAGACTCAAAAAGCTAATTTTAAGCATGTAATGCAATTGTAGTACATGTTATATTGCACATGTGCACTACTATAATAATAGTATTGAAAACAAGACGACACCATAAATCTTTTTTTATGTCATAAAAAATATGCTCGAATATACTTGAATGAAAGATACAAAAATTTGTGATCTTATGGTGCCATTTTTGTTTTAAAATGATAACGTATGGAGAAATGGGAAATGTTTGAAAAGTTATATATTTTTTTTTCCAATTTTACCCCTCCTTCATTAAAAGTCTCCCCCCCCCCCCTCCTTTTTAGTGGTTTTTAATTAGTTTTCGAGTTTTCACAATAACTAGTGGTTTTCATTTGAACCTTCCCCTATATATATATATATATATATATATATATATATATATATAGGGGAGGGTTATCTTGAGAACGCTAAATATTGCGGGAACCGTGAGAACGAATAAAAAAACCAATCAAAACCAATTTTTTTAATACAAACCTCATTGTAATTAAGATACAACATCAAAAAAATAATTTATAACATCAAATAATTCATTTCTCCTTTCAAAGTCACTTTTTTTTAGATTTTTTACACATGTGTAAATATAACAGATTTAGACATGTGTAAATGACAAACTTACACATGTGTAAATTTTATTTATTTACGAATTCACGTAAATTTGACCGTGTAAATTAAAGTTCTAACATTGTATTCGAATAATAATGATAAGTGCAGAAATTTTTTTGAATTTGAATTGTTTTTGACCAAGTTCTCGCTATTTTTTCATTTCTTCTCACGGTTCTCACAATATTTAGCGTTCTCATTTAAACCTTCCCCTATATATATATATATATATATATATATATATATATATGGCAAGGTTCATTTGAGAACCACCCTTATTGCGAGAACCAATGTGAACACAAAATAAAATCTAAAAAAAATCAAAAAAACACTCAAATTTTTTTAATATTTTTTTAACAAAATCGCTATAGTTAGTTACAAAAAAAAAAAAAAAAAATTTTTTTTCGAGTAACAGTTATCCATGCACATGTGCATATGTATCATTACTTCAACAAATTCCATAATCGTTATCAGTAATAGACAATTGCACTTTAATAGTAATAGACAATTGCACTTTAATTAACAATATCATCTGTAATACACTACTTTTTACATTACCAATATTCAAAATGCACATGTGCATCATTAGGTATAACCATGATATAACATGTTTTTGTACAGAAAGTTTGTGATTTTGAATGGAGAAGTAGGCCCGGCCCATATACATGTTTTTTGGTTAGTTATATCTAGTGGTTGATGGTTTGTGTCACACCCTGTCTTTTGCGGAAGCGTATGATGTGTGACTAGCTTGTTATCATTGCATTCAATCGTAATAAACAACTACATGATCAAAACGATGTTCATCCATTTATGAAAATTTGAGTATTACAAACACTTGTTATTTAAGTTTTCAAAACACGACCTTTGACAAGGTTACAATTCAACAAAAGTGGATGACATCTAAACTTGTAGTCTACTTCTAGTTACGACACTTGCGCCCAAGATCCATCCTGTCACCTGAAATACATGTAATTTTGGAAAACATCAACATAAAGTTGAGCGAGTTCATGCGTTTTTGTATTTCGCGTTTGTATACTTTGTGTGAAAACATAGTGTGTGTCATGTATAATTCAAGTTTTTCTTGAGTACCCCACGTACTCAAGTATAATTCCCGTTTTCTTGAGTACCCCACGTACTCAAGTATCATTCAAGTCTTCTTGAGTACCCCACGTACTTCAAGTATAAATCAAGTTTTCTTGTATTAAATGATTGTTTATACAAGGACATTAAGGCACGTGAGGACGTAGGGAGCATTAGTATATTCTCCATCAAGGCATGTGAGGACATAGGGAGCATTAGTATATTCTCCTTTAACTGTGCGATTACCCTCGACTGTGTCGATTAACCTCGACTGCGTCAATTTCCCTTGACCGTGTCGATTTCCCTCGACTGTGTCGATTGACCACGAATGTGTCGATTTCCCTCGACTGGGACACCGAAGCACTCATGAGGTCACATAAGGACCATGAGTGGGGCTCGGCCGTACCCGTTAGATCTAACCCTCGTCCCTAATTAAGTATTAATGGCATCTCAATATCTAGTTTAAGCTCACATGATCTAGTATTTTCTAGGCATTTCTTATAGCTCATCATATTGCACTCACCACGAGTGCTTCTCGTATTCTTTTGTATTCTCAAATCATATTGCACTCGGTACTCGTTCTCACCAAGAGTGCTTCTTTTATTTTTACCATTTGTAAAAATTGTAATATTTGTAACATGTATTTCACCCCCGAGAGTTATAAAACCAAAAACAGTTAAAGAAAAGGGGGAGCATGAACTCACAACTTTGCGTTCCTTGCATCGTAAACTTCACCGGATTTTGCTCATAGAGCGTCGTGACCTAAACGTGTTTTATTATCGTTAGTCAGTAGACTTGTAACGCACAAGTACAAGTCACTATCTTTTAGGTATGTATTTTTGGGTTAAAAATAATTTATATTTTTAACTAAGTGTCTTACTTATATTATTTTCTCAAAAATAAATATAAGTATTTTGTATTTTGCACCCGAATTATGTATTTTGTCTAAATAGGTTGCATGTGTATTTTGTATTTTTACTCGTTACGAGTATCTCCAAGTCATATTATTTTTACTCTAAAAATAATATATACCTAGTTCACAAAATAATCACATAATCACACAAGCGATAAATATATATTCTAAATATATATTTAACAAGTTTTATTTATGAAAATCCACCTCCAGTATTTGGAAATTTTGTAATAAAAATCATGGCGAAGTTTGTTTGGAAAACAAGTCAGAAACATATTCATAACGCTTGTCACTCAAAAATATTCTAAGTGTTATATTTCTAGAAAAATTTCGCCAGAGTTTTCTCTGTAACTGGAGGTGTCCACGCTTTACCAGCGTATCATTTTCTTTTGCAAAATCATTCAATCAGTTCTCAATTAACCAACCCGACATTCAGACAAGCAAAACACTACTTATATCACTTCACAAAACTGGGCTGTTTTCGGGTAATTTATTAAAATAGTTATCTTATTCCAAAAATTCCCAAATTTTTAAAAAATGGATTAAACGAACCAAAAATTATTGTGTAAAAATATCGGGGTCCATTTCATTACCAATATTTTATAAGAATTTATTTTCCGGACTACAATCAGATTTGTCGTTTTCTGATTGCAGTTTACGAAATAACTCATTAAAAATTCATCGTGAGTCCGATTTACGAAATTCCAGTGGGAGTATTACAAATACATCAGTGGTCAACTATGGTATAAATTTCGTGATCAGATTCCACACAGAAAACAAGTTATGACAAAAAATATAACACCCATTTTCTGCTGTAATAATTCAGCTTTAGTTGCTGTTAGAAAACGGCACTTTAAAAATAGTAAACGAAGTCCAAAAATTGTGATTCCAGTGCCATTAGAACCGTATTTCATAGTACATATATCTAGACCTCAGAAAACACATTTTTCGTTTAGTTGAGGACCCGTTACAGCCTGTTAAAGTTGGCTGGAATCGAAACTCAGCAAGCTGTTTCTAGCTCATATGTTACTAAAGCGCACACATATTATCGACACAACTTCTAATATGATTAACATCGGACCACACGTCATTTACAGCAGGTCATGGTCTGTTTAATTCAGATTTGTTATGGTTTCAACATCATTCTACATTACTTTCCTTTTAACCATCATGTTCATCATTCTTACAAGACTTTCAGTTGGTGTTCTTTAGTGTTCATGATTTTCAACCAACAAATCTCTTATTAACCACTCTAGACAAGATCAAGAAGGTGTTTAGAGTCACTTACTACTAGCTCGAGGCTAGGAAAGAAACTAGATGAAAAACGGGTGGTTAATAGCGTTGTGGTGAGGTCCTTGCGATTCCGTAAGCACCGAGCCTCCTTGTGTGAACTCTAGCACCTTTGTGTGTATGTGAAATAACAAGATCGAACTCGAACGATGGTTGGTTGTGGGGATGGGTTCTCGGCCGAGCTTCAAGAGGAGAGGGAGAGATGGAAGTTTTTGCTTAAGTGTTGTGCAAATGAGATGGTGATCTCATGGTCTCATTTATAATCCACTTTAGAGTTTTATCCATGGTATATTGTGCTAACTAGATATTAGGCAACTAGATTAAAATAAATCAAAAAGGATGAAAGTGTGTCCCCATATGGGGAACTCGGTCAAGAAAGGGGGGGGGGGTGGTTCATGGTTCAATTTCAAGTGGTTAGTTAGAAATTAGTTAGTTAAGTTAGGAGTTAAGATGGGTTACTAGTGTGTCATCAATTATCTAGAGTGTTAGGGTGTTCGGGTACCCTAACTGGCTTAGAAAATAAAAACATTGCTTCTAACAATATTTTTGTGTTCCGGGTAAGGTCCGGTTGTTCGGTTAAATACCGGTTCGTTTAAGTGCTTAATTGCAGCGTTTAGTGTCTTTCAAGTATCTTTTGTGACACTTTCAATTCCTGACACTTAGAGAAGTATTCTGGATGATAAATCATCATTTCTGCATAATATTATAGTGTCATATAGCTGATTATAGCTGAATTTAAATAAATTCTGCGCTTAAAGTGTGTTTCGGGTGCTTTTTAGTGCGTAAATTAGCTTCCGGAATGCCTATATTAAAACCCTTGTATGTGCCCTTGGGTTTTAATGCATTCTTGACGTTGGACCTACACCTAGGCTCCAATTCTAATGTCTGACTGCTTTCTGCAGTTCCGTTGACACGATGTGTCTTACCGGTGAGTTTACAAATATTTTTGACGCAACGCTATCGTTACGTAATTCTTGTAGCATATATCATGCATGAATTCACTTGTATGGAATTCAGAAATTTATTTTTCTGGTAAACCAGATCATGCACAGTCATTTAAGCTCAAATTACTGTTCATTTCGTGTACGGAATGTACGAAAAAGTGACGGTTGTCACAGTCTCCCCCCGTTAAAAGAATTTCGTCCCGAAATTCAAGCGATTCCATCAGTCGCAGGGGAGTTGGGAAACCAATACGGTCACTTAGATTCATGATTTGTCTTTATGTTCCCATGAAATCTCTGGGTCATGTCATGAATTCTATCGTACTCAAGTAAGTCGATCATGACTTTTCTGTATCTTGTGGACTCTTGGTCCATAACCTCAACAGGTTTCTATAGTAATTCTTGTCGTTTGTCATTGACGTGAATCTTATTTGTGGGAACAACGACTGCTCCTTGAGTCAGACTCCTCTAACGATTAGACACATGAATGTGTCGCGATCACTACTGATCTTTTTCTGGGAGTTTCATCTTGTGAACAATGGTTCTGATCCCTACACCGGGGATTCAACCTTTTCGTTTTTCCAACTCACACTACGCCTTCTCTAGGCGAGGCTCTCATTTTAGTCATACTTCTTGTCTCATATTCTTATGATTTCTGCCGCTCATCGGCGTAATCTTTCTGTATTCTGCGGGCTGTCCTGATATGATCACATATCTGAACGATCTGGCCTCTAGTTTTCCTGGGCCATCTCGGGCCAGTTGATTGTTTATTTCTGGTCTCCGTTCAACATGACGGGAATTCATTCATGATGTTCCGTCTAAAGCTTTACACGAAGCGGTTTAGACGGCGGTGTGATAGATACCGTTGTAGGAAAACTCCACTAAGGGCAAGTGAGTGTTCCGACTTTTCATCAAAGTTTATCACACAAGCACGTATTGTGTTCATACAGTCTGCATTGTTCAGCAGCTCAGTTCATATTTGAGTTCTTATGATCATTGGTGTGTTGCAACCCTTGTGATCAATAAAGATCGTGCGTCGTTTTCTTTCAGGTAATGACGTCCAGTTTGCGGCGCGCAATTACTGTATCTATCTCAAGGTCTTTTCTCATGATTCCTTAATCAATGTGCCCCGTACGCAATGTTGTGGTCTCGTTGTATCGACGTACAATCGAGACTTTGTCGAGAGACGTCACATAATTGCAACTCTAGCTCCTTAGCTCTTGGTTGCAGGGTTGGCATGAATTTCGTTCTTATCCACCATGTATCTTCAGTTCTCCCTTCACGAACTCGAAATCCGCTTTTCGTCATCATTGCACATAACTGTGCTTTCTCTAAGAGTTGCAAGGTAAATTGCAGCTGTTGCTCACGACCTTCCTTGGTCGTTGGCCATATAAGAATGTAGTCAATAAGTATATGACTTATCCAGGTATGGGTCACACGTTCGATTTATGAGGTCCATGAATATATTGTCGATGCATGTGTCAAGCCAAATGATACGACAAGGATCTCGTAATGCTCGAAGCAAGTCCTAAAGGTCGTTTTAGGGATATTTCCTCTTGTATTCACAGTGGAGGACCTCTTGTCCTCAAGTTGATCTTTGAGTGGTAACTGGAACCTTACGATTGGCTCATTTGTGTCATCAGTCCTTGGCAAAGGATTTTGATTCTCAATTTTCTGAAGTTTATGTAAAGTGGAGACTACCAACTTTCTCCTTGTCTCCTTAACTAAGGATGTTATGTCCTTAATTTCCTCTGTCTAGCAGCTCTTGCAGTTATATCAGAGGTTCATGCTTCGCTGGTGAAGCTAGTCGGTATGGCGTCATTCGTTACTGGTGCTGCTCCTGGCACGCGATTTATCCTGAACTCCTCTCGTCGCTATGGAGAGGCGTTCCTGGCAAGTCTTCTGAAAAGGCTACTGGGACTTCTTCCGTCACGGGGATGTTCTCAGGCTCTGTAGTCTACTCGGAGGCGTTTCTATGCCTCTTCGACCCATGAGGGATGTCGTAGATCTGCCGCCTTGTGGGGTCTGGCATCCTTGCACCTATTGCAGGAAAGTTGGGTTTCATTATCCGCAAGAGGGATGCGTCTGATTTTCTCATATCGAACGACTTCAGCTGTATACTTGGATTTCTGATCCATGCTGACTATCATATTATGACTTCGCGAGTCAATGGTAACAGAAGGTTCCGGCCTTCTGAGTCCCTAAATACAATCCTTAATCGCTTCGATTGTTTAAACTAGCCTCCTATGTGCCCATTTCTAAAGAATACGGGGCGTCTATTTTACTCGAAACTAGGCCAAGCAGTTTCTTATGTTCTAAGCATGCAAGTTTAAAGTTGGTTCCAGTATTAATTAAAAGTAGATGCATAGGGTTGGTTAATAGGGAACGTACCCGTAACCGCATCTGGATCCTGGCGTGTTTCACGAGTTTCAATTGTGAAAACCCTTCCTTGTTTGCTTCTTCCTAGGGCAATCTTTCCTAAAGTGCCCTGCTTCACCACATCTGTAGCAACCTGGTATTCTCTTATTTCTTCCATCTGGGTCCTTCGCCCAACAAGCGTCCTTGCTGTGCCCTTCTTTTCCACACTCTCCACACTTAGGCCTCAGACATCGACCTTCATGGTGAAAATTGCATTCTCCGCACTTCGGTTTAGTCCCCGAGTATATTCTACCACCGGCCTTATTAGTGGCTCCATCAATTCTCCTGTCATGCAGCGGTTTCACCTTCTTTCTTTTGTTTGCTTTAGAGTTTCCGTAGCTGACTCGTGTGCCCACCTTTAGGTTCGAAGACTTCCTTTTCTTATTGCCTGATGACTCCACATGAGTCTCTTTCTTGTTATCCTCAGATTCCAAAAATTTTCCCGCACGTAGAGCTTCTTCAGTAAGAGTGACACTCATATCGATAGCCTCTGCAATGGTTGAGGGCTTTGAGGTAGTAACAATGCTCCTGATCTGAGGTGCAAGTCCCCAAATGAATCGTTCAACCCTTTTGAATTCCGGTTTGACTAAGTAGGGGACGACCCTAGACAAGTCGTGAAACCGTTGGACGTATTCAGGAATCTTCGATCCGTCCATTTTTAAGTTCCAGAACTCCACCTCAAGCTTCTGGATTTCAGCCCTAGAGCAGTATTTCTTTTCCATCATTTCCTTGAGCTCGTCCCAGCTTAGTGCATAAGCAACATCTGCACTAAGGGTTTGAACCTGAAGGTTCCACCAGGAGAGTGCGCCATCTAGAAATAACCCTGAGATATAGGAAACACTCTGTTGGGGTGAACAATTACTCATTCTTAGAACTGAGTCAGTCTTTTCTGTCCAACGAACAAATGCAACGGCGCCTCCTGTTCCGTCAAAGTTTAATGGTTTGCAGTCCAGGAACTGCTTAAAGGTGCAGCTAGTTGGAGGGTTATTTTCAGTAGTGCCATCGCTGTGCTTAGAGCAGAGGGCTTCATGTCGCGCAATTGCCTGTGAGATGCATTCTTGCAGCTCGGCTTCTGTCCTTGGCAATGTACTGGTGTTTGTGTCTCGCCTGGGTGGCATTCTTTTCTGCCAAAATGATATGAAGTAGGTTAGACAACATTCCAATTGTCCATGAGATACATAGCACCATAAGCCATTATGTAATCACCCAATTTCACACGTATATATAATCAGTGTATAAGCGAGGAAACAGTTATTGAGCCTTCACATAGGCTTGCCAACTTGGCTTATTGTTTGAAATGAACTCGAGGCTACATCGCCTTGGTCATTCAAGTTTCAGTTATTTCCTGCTACATTGGTTTTCTTAGGTCTTTAGCTTTACTGGTGCGTATATTTCCCCTTTGATGGGGTTGTTTGTGTAGAGGTGATAGGGGGTGTATCGTCCCTGATTCTTTTTTAATGTTATTCCACCTCTCTTGCTTAGATATCGTTTTCTCAAACGTCTCGTATGCAGGTAGAAGTGTCAGTCACGAAGTAGGCTAAGACAGGTCTCCTACTTTCTAACGTGCTAAAGCACTGATCTATGTGTTGTTCTACCAGATGAAGGTGAGGACACCTATAGATTAATTTTGTATGGTTTTCATTAGCTCGACCCGCAGAGTCCACCAGGATTTCTGTGCACTACAAGTCGTTATTACATGGGCCCCCGTAATAATAAATTGTCTTGCACAGTTACCCCAATTTTCTCTCATCCAAGCAGATGATCAATCAAGGAGGGGACACTACTGTCCTTATACCTCTTGTCATGGAAAGGACCTTTGCGATGGTCCACGTGCTAACATTCGTTATCGTTACGCGCGTAAAGGCACGATGATTAGATGGAATAGGAATAGGGAGCATTCCTAGTAGTTGGAGGGGCACCTTCATGATGAATACTTCATCTTCCTTTTCTGGTCAAGTATGTCATCAATCTTGCTTCACATAAGCCGCAGGGATCTCGTCCCGTTGATTGAGAATTCGATCAAGGTTGCCGCCTCTGCCTCGTCATCATCACCGTAGTTAGGCACCTTCACGATCGAGAGGGAAGAGCAGCCATCTCCTACGGAAGCAAGCTCAGCATCTTGTTTGGTAATCACTCCCAGCCATGAGCTTTGCAAAAGGATGCGAGGTCGGTAGCTTCATCGTGCGAGTCACGTATAGTAATAGGAGTCGGAGTCGAAAGTATCTTATTCACGTCAATAATCATTCCGTACACTTATTTGTATGTATGTATATCAATAACATATATGCTACTTAGCATAATCAAGCAATTTAATGCATTATATCACGTATAACTCTTGTTTTTGGGGGGTCATTTTGTTTTTGGCAAGTCTAACTCGTGTGGACTATGCTTTGGTTGGCACCTTATTTTAAAGGTATTCCTCACTAACGTCCTTGCCTTGTCACTTTTTGAAAAGTGTCTGACTTGTGGATCTTGGCGCTTTCGTGAATGCAATGAAAACCTTTTTGTAAAATGTTTTCATGAGAGAACTCTAGTGATTGTAGTCTAGACTCGAGAAAGAATCCTAGTTCACTACAATCGAAGCTCTGATACCAAAATGTCACACCCTATCTTTTGCGAAAGCGTATGATGTGTGACTAGCTTGTTATCATTGCATTCAATCGTAATAAACAACTACATGATCAAAACGATGTTCATCCATTCATGAAAATTTGAGTATTACAAACACTTGTTATTTAAGTTTTCAAAACACGACCTTTGACAAGGTTACAATTCAACAAAAGTGGATGACATCTAAACTTGTAGTCTACTTCTAGTTACGACACTTGCGCCCAAGATCCATCCTGTCACCTGAAATACATGTAATTTTGGAAAACATCAACATAAGTTGAGCGAGTTCATGCGTTTTTGTATTTCACGTTTGTATACTTTGTGTGAAAACATAGTGTGTGTCATGTATAATTCAAGTTTTTCTTGAGTACCCCACGTACTCAAGTATAATTCCCGTTTTCTTGAGTACCCCACGTACTCAAGTATCATTCAAGTCTTCTTGAGTACCCCACGTACTTCAAGTATAAATCAAGTTTTCTTGTATTAAATGATTGTTTATACAAGGACATTAAGGCACGTGAGGACGTAGGGAGCATTAGTATATTCTCCATCAAGGCATGTGAGGACATAGGGAGCATTAGTATATTCTCCTTTAACTGTGTCGATTACCCTCGACTGTGTCGATTAACCTCGACTGCGTCAATTTCCCTTGACCGTGTCGATTTCCCTCGACTGTGTCGATTGACCTCGACTGTGTCGATTTCCCTCGACTGGGACACCGAAGCACTCATGAGGTCACATAAGGACCATGAGTGGGGCTCGGCCATACCCGTTAGATCTAACCCTCGTCCCTAATTAAGTATTAATGGCATCTCAATATCTAGTTTAAGCTCACATGATCTAGTATTTTCTAGGCATTTCTTATAGCTCATCATATTGCACTCACCACGAGTGCTTCTCGTATTCTTTTGTATTCTCAAATCATATTGCACTCGGTACTCGTTCTCACCAAGAGTGCTTCTTTTATTTTTACCATTTGTAAAAATTGTAATATTTGTAACATGTATTTCACCCCCGAGAGTTATAAAACCAAAAACAGTTAAAGAAAAGGGGGAGCATGAACTCACAACTTTGCGTTCCTTGCGTCGTAAACTTCACCGGATTTTGCTCATAGAGCGTCGTGACCTAAACGTGTTTTATTATCGTTAGTCAGTAAACTTGTAACGCACAAGTACAAGTCACTATCTTTTAGGTATGTATTTTTGTGTTAAAAATAATTTATATTTTTAACTAAGTGTCTTACTTATATTATTTTCTCAAAAATAAATATAAGTATTTTGTATTTTGCACTTTGCACCCGAATTATGTATTTTGTCTAAATAGGTTGCATGTGTATTTTGTATTTTTACTCGTTACGAGTATCTCCAAGTCATATTATTTTTACTCTAAAAATAATATATACCTAGTTCACAAAATAATCACATAATCACACAAGCGATAAATATATATTCTAAATATATATTTAACAAGTTTTATTTATGAAAATCCACCTCCGGTATTTGGAAATTTTGTAATAAAAATCATGGCGAAGTTTGTTTGGAAAACAAGTCAGAAACATATTCATAACGCTTGTCACTCAAAAATATTCTAAGTGTTATATTTCAAGAAAAATTTCGCCAGAGTTTCCTCTGTAACTGGAGGTATCCACGCTTTACCAGCGTATCATTTTCTTTTGCAAAATCATTCAATCAGTTCTCAATTAACCAACCCGACATTCAGACAAGCAAAACACTACTTATATCACTTCACAAAACTGGGCTGTTTTTTGGGTAATTTATTAAAATAGTTATCTTATTCCAAAAATTCCCAAATTTTTAAAAAATGGCTTACACGAACCAAAAATTATTGTGTAAAAATATCGGGGTCCAGTTCATTACCAATATTTTATAAGAATTTATTTTCCGGACTGCAATCAGATTTGTCGTTTTCTGATTGCAGTTTATGAAATAATTCATTAAAAATTCATCGTGAGTCCGATTTACGAAATTCCAGTGGGAGTATTACAAATACATCAGTGGTCAACTATGGTATAAATTTCGTGATCAGATTCCACACAGAAAACAAGTTATGACAGAAAATATAACACCCATTTTCTGCTGTAATAATTCAGCTTTAGTTGCTGTTAGAAAACGGCACTTTAAAAATAGTAAACGAAGTCCAAAAATTGTGATTCCAGTGCCATTAGAACCGTATAAAATTGTGATTCCAGTGCCATTAGAACCGTATTTCATAGTACATATATCTAGACCTCAGAAAACACATTTTTCGTTTAGTTGAGGACCCGTTACAGCCAGTTAAAGTTGGCTGGAAGCGCAACTCAGCAAGCTGTTTCTAGCTCATATGTTACTAAAACGCACACATATTATCGACACAACTTCTAATATGATTAACAACAGACCACACGTCATTTACTGTAGGTCATGGTCTGTTTAATTCAGATTTGTTATGGTTTCAACATCATTCTACATTACTTTCCTTTTAACCATCATGTTCATCATTCTTACAAGACTTTCAGTTGGTGTTCTTTAGTGTTCATGATTTTCAACCGACAAATGTCTTATTAACCACTCTAGACAAGATCAAGAAGGTGTTTAGAGTCACTTACTACTAGCTCGAGGCTAGGGAAGAAACTAGATGAAAAACGGGTGGTTAATAGCGTTGTGGTGAGGTCCTTGCGATTCCGTAAGCACCGAGCCTCCTTGTGTGAACTCTAGCACCTTTGTGTGTATGTGAAATAACAAGATCGAACTCGAACGATGGTTGGTTGTGGGGATGGGTTCTCGGCCGAGCTTCAAGAGGAGAGGGAGAGATGGAAGTTTTTGCTTAAGTGTTGTGCAAATGAGATGGTGATCTCATGGTCTCATTTATAATCCACTTTAGAGTTTTATCCATGGTATATTGTGCTAACTAGATATTAGGCAACTAGATTAAAATAATCAAAAAGGATGAAAGTGTGTCCCCATATGGGGAACTCGGTCAAGAAAGGAGGGGGGGGGGGGGTTCATGGTTCAATTTCAAGTGGTTAGTTAGAAATTAGTTAGTTAAGTTAGGAGTTAAGATGGGTTACTAGTGTGTCATCAATTATCTAGTGTGTTAGGGTGTTCGGGTACCCTAACTAGCGTAGAAAATAAAAACATTGCTTCTAACAATATTTTTGTGTTCCGGGTAAGGTCCGGTTGTTCGGTTAAATACCGGTTCGTTTAAGTGCTTAATTGCACCGTTTAGTGTCTTTCAAGTATCTTTTGTGACACTTTCAATTCCCGACACTTAGGGAAGTATTCTGGATGATAAATCATCATTTCTGCATAATATTATAGTGTCATATAGCTGATTATAGCTGAATTTAAATAAATTCTGCGCTTAAAGTGCGTTTCGGGTGCTTTATAGTGCGTAAATTAGCTTCCGGAATGCCTATATTAAAACCCTTGTATGTGCTCTTGGGTTTTAATGCATTCTTGACGTTGGACCTACACCTAGGCTCCAATTCTAATGTCTGACTGCTTTCTGCAGTTCCGTTGACACGATGTGTCTTACCGGTGAGTTTACTAATATTTTTGACGCAACGCTATCATAACGTAATTCTTGTAGCATATATCATGCATGAATTCACTTGTATGGAATTCAGAAATTTATTTGTCAGGTAAACCAGATCATGCACAGTCATTTAAGCACAAATTACTGTTCATTTCGTGTACGGAATGTACGGAAAAGTGACGGTTGTCACAGTTTGACTATAGTTGTTACTTTATGTTGTAATATGATGATTGAATGGTATAAATGGTGTTGATATACATGTAATAATGTCAAAATATTGGTAATGGTATTGTATTATGGATGGTAGGAGGTAATGATATTGTATTATGGATGGTAGGAGGTAATGGTAGTGTATTATGGATGGTATGATATATGAAAGGGAAAGTGTACTCAAAGTAGTGTACCAAAACACCTTATTTCATGTTGATACATATAGATGCACATGTGCATTTCTAATATTGGTAATGTAGAAAGTAGTGTATTACATATGGTAGTGTAAATGAAAGTGCAATTGTCTAATATTTGTAATGTGTTAACGAAATTTGTCAAAGAAATGATACATGTGCACATGTGCATGTTTGTGTATTATGGATGGAATGATAGATGAAAGAGAAAGTGTATTCAAAGTAGTGTACCAAAACACCTTATTTCATGCTGATACATATAGATGCACATGTGCATTTCTAATATTGTTAACGTAAAAAGTAGTGTATTACACGTGGTAGTGTAAATGAAAGTGCAATTGACTAATATTTGTAATAAATTACGGAATTTGACAAAGAAATGATACATATGCACATGTGCATGGATAACTGTTACCCGAAATTTTATTTTATTTTATTTTTTTATTAACAAAATATAGTGATTTTTCTAAAAAAATAGTAAAAAAAAATAAAAAAAATTTGAGTGTTTTTTAGATTTTTTTAGGAATTACTGTTTGTGTTCACACTGGTTCTCGCGGTTCTCGCAATAAAGGGTGGTTCCTAACGGATCCTTCTCCTATATATATATATATAGGAGACCGCTAAAATGAGAACCACCTCCAGTTGTAAGAACCGCGAGAACCACTTTCTAGCCATTAGATCAAGTAGATGGATGGATGAGATTAAAAGTATTTAAAAATAATATTAAGTATTTTTTGTCTTATTATGTCTTTAATTTTTTAATCCAAAAGGGTATTTAAGTAAAATCACTCTATTTTGTCTTTTTGAGTTTATTGTTTTTTGATTACTTTATTGTATTGTTATATTAGATTTTTGTTTTTTAAACTTAGTTTTTTTATTAAACATTTTTAAATTCAGATTTATTTACAGATTTTTACGTTTAACGTTTTACGTTTTTACGCCCGGCCTTTTCACGCCCCGTTTTTTGACGCGCCGTTTTTACGCCCGGCTTTTTCAGGCGTCGTTTTTTCAACGCGCCATTTTTACGTTAACGTTATTTACGTTTTACGCGCCGGTTTTTTACGTTTTGCGCGCTGGTTTTTTACGTTAACGTTTTTTTACGTTTTATGCGCCGGTTTTTTACGTTAACGTTTTTTACGTTTTTACGTTTTACGCGCCGGTTTTTTACGTTAACGTTTTTTTGCGTTTTACGCGCCGGTTTTTTACGTTAACGTTTTGTTACGTTTTACGCGCCGGTTTTTACGTTTAACGTAAAACTTTTTACGTTTTACTAAAAAAAATTACATTTCACGTTTTACCTAAAAACTTTTTACGTTTTACGAAAAACTTTTTACGTTTTACGTTAAAAAGTTTACGGTTTAACTTTTTTTTTTTACAAAAACTTTTTTACACAAAAACGAACGCACCCAGAAAATCATTACTCGGTAGGTGTCTCAGATAGTTTGCTATCATCATCGACGCCTCAAAAAAAATATAAAAACCCAACAAACAAAAATAAAAAAGAACGAGTGGATTCTGAAAAAAAAAAACGAAGTTTTGGCTCAGATTTTCCGATAATCAGAGGCTGCAAAGTGGGGTTGCGGGTTCAAAAACCTACCCTCCACCATCCTTGCCGCGCCGTCGTCCGTTTTTTTTGCATCATCACCGCCGATTCAAAAAGCCACCAGATTCAACCGGTTTAAACATTCAAAAGGAACATGAACATCATTCAAACCCAGAAGGAACATGAACATCATTCAAACCCAGATTCAACATAATCAAAAAGGTCCAAAAGACAGAACATCATTCAAACCCAGATTCAACATGAACATCATTCAAACCCAGATTCAACATGAACATCATTCAAAAACAGAAATATCATTCAAACCCAGATTCAACAGAATCAAAAAGATCCCAAAAACATCATTCAAACCCAGATTTCAACATGAACATCATTCAAACCCAGATTCAACATAATCAAACCCAGAAAGTCAAACCCCCAAGATTCAAACCCAAATTCAACAGAATCAAACCTGCAGCAAAAAACAGTTACCCAAAAACATGATTGAAGCAGATAAAATCAACAAGGGGTGACAAAAAGGTCCAGAAGTTCACCACCGCCTTCCGCCTCTGCCGAACTCCGACCAAACCACCGCCCCACCACCGCCTTCCGCCTCTATTTTGGGCCACCGGCATCACGAGCCGCCACCACAGTTGGGGGTGGCCGGCGATAACTTTGGAATCGAGAAAGTGGGGGTGAAGAAACAACACTAAAAAATGAACCCTGATTGAGCCAAACATGACAAAAACGAGAAATTTGGGGTGGCTGGTGGTGGATCCTGACGGGGTCGGCAAATGGGTGGAGGTGGCGGAGGAATTGTGCGGCGGCAGCAGCGCCGTGGGGACGGCCGACAACGAACCGGATATGACATTTGGGGGTGGGTTTTAAAAATGAATCGGTAATGGTGATTCAAAGAGTCTGCATCTTTTAAATAGAAAAGAGAGGAGAGAGGAGAGAGGAGAGAGGAGAGAGGAAGGATATGACATATGGGGTAAATGACCAAATTACCCTTTTTGTTGGCTGAATGTGATTGGTGGAGAGTGGTTCTCACGGTTCTTACAACTGGGGATGGTTCTCATTTTAGCGGCTCCCTATATATATATATATATATATATATATATATATGGGAGGGTTCATTGGAGAACACTAAAATGTGGGAAACCGGGGAGCACTCTTAAAAATTATATTTAACATGTTAAAAAATATTTTTTTTTCTAAATTTTTTCCGGCGCTTTTTCTTATAAATACATGTAGAAACATTTTTAATAAAAACAATCAAAAACTAAAAATAAAAAAAATGTTTAAAAAATATATATCTTACAAAATTAACTTAACATGTTAATACTCACGTTTTTTTAAAAAAAAAATTCAGCGCTTTTCCATCTAAAAATAGGTAGAAACTATTTGAAATAAAAAAAATAATTTTTACAAAAAAAAATTTAGCATTTTTTAACTGTTTTTTTTATATTTTTAGTTTATATTTTTTTTAAAGTTTCTTCTACAAGTATTTATAAGGAGAAGCGCCGAAACTTAAAAAAAATTGATTTTTAACATGTTAAGTTAAATTTTTAATAATGTTCCTCAGTTCCCCACTTTTTTAGTGTTCCCCAATGAACCTCACACTATATATATATATATGGCCGGGATTTAGAGAAAACGGTAGAAAGTGTGAGAACGGTGAGAACGTTTATGGATCGTCCGATCAAAACAATCTATGGACTAGATTGGCGCGGTGGCGTTTTCGTAAATAACATCAATTTTATTACGTGGACGCGCTTCATTAAGGATAAAAGGGTCTTTTGACTTCTCCACACAAAACGCCATCTCATGAAATAAAACGCCAAAAACAAAAATCACAGACCATTCCCAGTAAAAACGCCATTATATATAAAACGCCAAACTTAATTAGAGTAAAATCCCGCCAAAAAAATCCTATATATAAAACATCTCAGACCTTCAATTAAAAACACACACAAAACCCCAAACGCCATATTTAGTATATACCATTCGTCTTAGAAACACCAAAAAACCCAAACATCAAATATCTTCTAAACCAAAACGTTTATTTGAAATTCAGTTTGGTTGTCTGTAAGCCTTCGATCAATGTAATGGACAAAATCCTTAAGTGAAGATATTGTCCATATCATTGAGTAAATTCTTATTGACTTATCATTAACTTCCATCCAATTTATAACGCCAAAACATACAAAAACATTATTGAGGTTTGTTATCAATAACGTTTAGCTGTATGGAGTGGACAACATTGTCAGTTATCTTTCTTAACCGAGGATTAACAATGTTGTCCATCTCATACAGCAAAACATTATTGATCTTAGCATGATCAAATTTTGAGGTTTAAAAGTGCTTTTATTTGGTGGCATTCTTTTTATCGGTAAAACGCCAAAATTAAAAAATAAAACATCGTTCATTGGAAAATTCAATATTCTTCTACGGGGAAAAGTTTCGCCGAATGAATTGTTAGTTCAATAAAATTTTGCAGCATGAGATGGACAAATCTTCAAGAAAAAGAGGCTGAAGATGAATAAAAATTAAAATGAATCATACGAAAGTCGAAACAGCCAGTGAAGATACTTCAAAAGAAGAAAGAGACTGCTGACAGTGAAGATTTGGAAGATCAATTGTTTATATTTTTTTTCTATTTTTCTATTTTAGTTGATTGTTATATAAATAACAACACCATTTATAATAAAAACACCATACAGACAAATGTTTGTCAAAACGCCATAATGCCATAAAACGCCCCAAAAACTCCCAATCTATAACAAAATTACTTTGGACAAGTATTATAAAAAACCCATAAAAAATTAAAAACCAAACTTGAAATGGTAACTTAAAACAGCAACTACAAACAGTAAAACGAAAACGCCAAACTTGAAAGATGGGACGTGTTACAGACTTCAGAGATAAAGCTTATCAAAAAACAGTAATTACAAACAGTAAACTGAAAACGACGAATACTTTATTATAATAATGCACCGCCTAACCTACGCGCCAAAATGACATCCTATAAAATGATACCAATCAGCAACTTCCATTTGATCAAACAAAAAAAAAAAAAAAACAAACGCCAATACTACTAAATACCACTCACTGTAAAACGCCAAAAAATTTAAAAAAAATCAAAGATGACTAATATGCTTTCTTGGATATTCAGTATTGTTCTTCGTGAAGTTTTCACTGAATGGATTTTGCTGCATGAGATGGACAAAGATTCAAGAAAAAGATACTGATGACAGTCAATGTCATTTTGTGTTCTTTATTCTTGAAGAAGGCTTGGATGATGTGTGGGTGGGTTTTTCGTTTGGTTCTTCAACTTGATCTTCATCTTCAAAGATCTATATCCCCAAAAAACATCCACAAAAGCCGCTTCAATAGACGAGCAGACAAAAATAATCAAATCGATGGGTTTGTCAAGTTTTACATAAAACGGCAAATATCTGGTGAAGATTGTGAAGACATAGACTGATGACAATGAAGATTGTGAAGAGAGATACGATTAGGATTTTTTATTTTTTTTTTCGCATCTATTTTTTTTTCCTATGGTTGCAATATAATCTTCCGATTGTAAAACACCAAGATACCACAAAACGCCAAAATGTATATAAAAAATAATAGAACAATGGGCCATCTTGTCTAAAACGCCTTTGAATCTAAGAACAAACAAGTCCTGGCCATACTTGGTATGGATGAAGCCATTCACAGAGAAATTCTGACCCCTTGGGGTTCCAATGGCATACGATTTGAATAACGCCATAAACGCCAAAATACTGATACATTGAAACCATGAAAAACGCCATATAATTACTGAATTTGGTTAACGCCAAAAAATCTTAAACGCCAAAAATAAATCAATATTGAGAAAAAAGAAACTGGAAAAGCGGAAGATAAAATGACCAAAAAACCCCTCGGACCTGATCATGCCCCACGCCACGTGTTGGGCCAGGATGCGTTCTCACCGTTCTCACACTTTTTGCCGTTTTCTCCAGAACCCGTTTCTATATATATATATATATATATATATATATATATATATATATATATAGGGTTCATGCGAGAACCAACTTTATTGCAAGAACCGCGAGAACCAATGCGAACACAACAAAATAAACCCACTGCACCACCCAAAACCTAACCCCACCCCCAAAAACTAACCCGTCCCAAGCTAAATGCTAAATGTTAAAAACTAAACCATAAAGCTAAATCCCCCAAAAACCTTAAAAAACCTAACCCCCACCCCCCCAAAACTTAAACCCCCCCGCCCACCCCACCTAAGATAAATGTTGAAAACTAAACCATAAAGCTAACACCTCAAAAAACTTAAAAAAATCTAAAAATCACACAATTTTTTTTTAATAAAAATCGCTAGTTTTAGTCTCCAAAAAAAGTTTTTTTTTTAATTTTTGAATTTTTTCCTATTGATGAAAAGTAGCGATTTTTATTAAAAAATATTAAAAAAAAAATTCTTGTATGTTTTTTAGATTTTTTAGATATTTTTGGTTGTGTTCACATTGGGTCTCGCGATTCTCGTAATAAAGGATAGTTCCTAACGGATCTTTCTCCTATATATATATATATATATATATATACACTCAATCTATGTGAGAGCACAAATAAAATTTCAATTTACATTGTGATGGGTGTTGATAATTTAATCGTGCTTTACGGGTTTATGGACTAGACTGTCATGGGCTCAAAGCAACTAAATAATTTTTTAAATTGTGATCAGTTTTTTTTAACGACTTAAATTACACTAAATCTGTCTTCGACCGGGCTCTAACCCTTGACCTCAAGGGGAACAACACTTTAAATTAAGATCAATTACAATCAGATTAAAAAAAAATCCTTAAATAACAAATAAATTGACTAAGCTTTAGTGAGATTCAAACTTCAATATTGTCTATTTCTAAGTCAAAACAATCTTATCTTGATCTATCCAACATTATACTCTCAAACATTATATTCTTTTCTACTATTGTTGTTGTTATCATCTCACGCATTCAAAATTACAAAAATAATAACCCGTGTAATATAAGAGGTTTTAACCTAGTAAATAATAATAGAACATTAGTAACTATGACATTTGCCTCGTAAAAATTATTTTTGCTCAAAACCCTAATTCCTCATCTGTGGTAATTATTAAAGCTTTACTATCTCCAAGCTAAGACATCCTTTCAACAAATTTCAAAACGCAACCCAAAGATTCCGACGAATTAGACGAGTCAGGCGGAAATGTGCTCGAGTACTCTACATCCCCATAGGTATAAAAGTATAAAACATAGAAGGGTATAGGTTTTTTGAGAGGTGAATTGGTGTGTATAAAATAAGGTGTACAAAACGGGATATAGAGTGTATAAAATGGGGTAAAGAGTGTATAAAGTTGTTTGTATAACCCATCCTTTCATTTCTTCATCTTTTAATATCCCGAAGGAAAAAAGAGTAAGTTTTAAAAATATTTTTCAAAACTCTGACCATATGTACTCCAAAAAAAATTGATCCTAACATAATTTAAATGTCTATACATTACTTTAATTCATTAGCTAGTTTTTTTTTTCGATAAGACTTAATATATACTTAAACAATACTAATGAACCATAAAGATAAAATAAAATAAAGCGAAAAAATCATTTTAAAAGCCAGAGTTTAAATTTGAAGAAATGAAGCATTTTTAAGCCAAGTTTGGAGATGACACAGTCTTTAATTACATGCTCTAAGCTACCTTCAACGTTTTTTGGAGAAAAGGAGCCTCTGGCCTAGGTTTTGTTGATCTTTAATTATTTTTATAATTGGTATTATGGTTTTTTTTTATTCGTAGTAACGTCTCGCTTGACAATCGAATACAAGATGGTTGTGCACGATTTGGTTGTTTGATATCATTGAGGTTGTACAAAAGGAGCCTCAGGCATTTTTTTTAAGAAAAAAAAAAAAACTTGTTTGACAAGTAGTAATAAATAAATTCAGGATTTGGTTGTTGGATATCATTGAGGTATCAAACTTGTTGATTTACTTCGATTTACTTGGGTAGTAAAAACAAATATATGAATTTAGTAACGTTAAATTAATAAGAAAATGTTATAATTCTCTTGGGCCACAGGCATTAGGGTCCTCTTATTATGATTACAACTTTGATATTTAGCTAAATAAATTCTTCAATTATTTACTTAAATATGTATATTTGATTGAGACGTTGATAACTCATGCTATGCCTTTTCGATGCATACGTTCATATCTAAAGAGACCGAAAATGAGTGGTGGTTTTGATTTGTTAAACATTAATTGTTGTCTTCCACTTGCAGCAACCTTTGACTCTCAATAGGTTTTAAAGTGAAGTTTGTATGTTAATATTTTATAAAGTTAACTTCAGTTTAACTTATTGTGGTTTGGTCGTTTTAACAATTTTACCATAATTGTTTAAAAAGTGTCATTTTACTCTAATAGTTTACTTTGTTTTTTTTCAATAAGCTCCCCAACTCTTAATTCAATTAAACCATTCAACTCATGATAGGGGCATTTCAGTAATTTTTATATAAGTACTTAATTATTTATCATTAATTCCTTTAATTTGTTTTATCTTTTTATTTATTGATATGATACTAAATATATAAAACCCCTCTCCATCCCTCTACTTCTCTCTACCAGATATGACCACCATCTCCGGCCGCTACCACCTGCCCAACACTACCAAACCACGACCACCCCACCATCCGGCGACCACCACCTGCCATCGCCACCATTCACCCTTCTCTCGTACAAGCTGTTCTACCCTTCAATCACCACCACTCTCTTTCACCCATTCTTATTGCCACAAACCCTCAACCCTACCACCACCACCTTCAAAATTATACCACTGCCACCTTCAAAATTGTAACCACCGACAACCAAATCTATCTTAACTCTAGGTGTCGCTATCTGGCTTGAGCCCTAAGAAGATCTAGGGTTCCAGCCGACCAAAACCACCACACCTGCCATCACCACTTGCCACCACCACCAATATATTTATCCTTTTCTTACTGTCATAAATCCTCAATCCTATCACAACCATCTGCAAAATCGTGTCATTACCACCTGCAAAATCATAAACACCCACAACCAGATTTGTCTTAACCATTTTCGTCGCTATCTACCTTGAACCCTAAACAGATCTACGGTTCCAGCCAGCCAAAACCACCACATCTGACCCCTTTTTACCCGGAATCACCTAAACTCACAACCTCGTTTAAAGCCTTGAAACGTCAGAAACAACAGGGGCGGCGGTAAAGGAGGACAAATCTGAACAACAGTGGCGACTGTGTGGATTGGCGGGGCCGGTGCCGGGGTTAGGGTGGGGTGGCAGTGGTGGTGGTCGACGGCCGTTTGGAGTGGGTGGCGGTTGTATCTGATGATGGTGGTGGTGGTTGTGGTTGTTGATGATGAAGAGAGGGTATATAGAGTGTGTGTGTGAGAGAGAGAGATAGT
This sequence comes from Helianthus tuberosus, assembly GCA_030545235.1. Lineage (NCBI taxonomy): Eukaryota > Viridiplantae > Streptophyta > Magnoliopsida > Asterales > Asteraceae > Helianthus > Helianthus tuberosus. Next base: position 90,870,252 of record CM060418.1, on the reverse strand, counting down.
ATAAAGAGAGGAGAAAGTAGAGAGATATGTGTTTTGTTATATATTTGTAATATAAAATCTTTACTTGTGCCAAAATACTCTTAGTTTTATACTTAAAGTTACCAAAATACCCTTACTGTTAACAAACAATTTAGATGGAGTTAGTGTTGGGAGCTAATTGGTGTTAGGGCCTTACGCAGGATCTGTTCTAGTAGAAGAACGTGTCAGAATCGATCAGTGGCGAGGTGCGGAATCCCTCGACAATGTCTGAGAATCAACAACAACAATCTCAACTCTGAGCATGTCTGATTTCATTGATAAACAGTGAAAATACAAAAGTTCCGGATGATAATCAGACAGAGCTTCGCTTCAGCTATCAGGAAAAAAGTTTTAAACAAATGGCACTAACCTACTATTTATAGGCAACACAGGGAGGTGATGGATGTCACCCAATCGGATGGTCATCCGATCGGATGGCCATCCGTACGGATGACACAATGTTGTCTGTTCGGATTACATCTGACAGATTACGTTCCGTTCCCTGTTTGTCTAGACAAAAAATACATACATATTCATACATATACAAAAACACACATATAGGACAAAATACATAAGACTCGATGCTGACAGAAGCTACAGACATAATGCACTAACAGACTCCCCCTTGGATGTAGCTGTAGTCTTCCTTCAAGCATAGTCTTCAAGTCATCTTCCTACTGCGTCTCCTCGCTTTAGCTTTCTGTCTTCTTTTCTCTTCACGCTCAGCAAGCATTTTCCGCCTTAGAGGCCTACCAACTTCATTCCAGTACTTTCGATATTCAAGATCTCCATCTCTCTTTCTATCCCACCTAGGAATCTTGTTCTCTTCCTTTTCTATTGGTGTTTGGTCGGTTGGTGGAGGTCTCATCAGCTTTCTTCTACCAACAACGGCTGCTCTATCAGAAATCTCTTTAAATCTTTAGTTGCGCTTCTCTTTCTTCAGAAATTCTTTCAATTCAAGATCCCTGAACTTACTCTCCCAATACCTTCCTGAGTTGATATCTTTTTCTGTAACACCCCGAAAACGGGTTTGGTAATCAAACCACGTTAATACTAAAGGACGGGTAAAATACAGTTAGTGGTAAAACTTACCCGGTAAATTTTAGGATTTTAAATAAATAAATCTAATATTTATTAAAAGGATGGGAAATACTTTGAGAAAGCAAAGTATATAAAAGGCCCGAGATTTAACGGGACTTAAAATAAAACAGGTTTTGAACAAGATAAATAACTAGGAAAAAAATAACCTAGTACAAGTCTTGTAATTAAGTGAAAGAACAAAATATTCAAGTTATAAACCAAACAAAAGTTGAGGGGCCTATGTTATTAAATTTGAAACTTAATAGCATAAAACAAAATTAAAACACACCAAAACACCCACTTTGGGGGTGTCTGGTCAATTAAGAAGCAGGGGGCGACAGGGGTTTTCTTCAAACCCTAAAATCCTCACAAAATTCACAAATTGAAGCCTCTAATCAAGTCTAAATCGAATTTCAAGCACAAATTCATGATCACCTAGTTGAAAGGATCATAAGGTATGTAAAATTGTGATGTTTTGATTCATCTTGAATTCTAGGTTAATTGTGAGAAACTGAAATCGAGCTTAAATATGTCATGCAAGGATGAATCCTGAAGTAATATGATGTCTAGGAGTAAACCCTAGTCAATAACATGTTGGATTAGTGGATAATCTATGAAATTCATAATAATCCATAGATAAGTTAAATGCGTTTTGTAAAATTTAGATGAATGCAAGAATCATGACTACCAAAAGTGGTGTTACTTGATTACTATGAAATAATTCTGAGATTAGTATGCATGCTTGACATAATGGGATCGATATGTATGTTTATATTGGGCAAATGTAACACCCGTCTCATTGTTTTAAGATTTTAAACTAAAAACATGCATTTTTTTCTTTTAATTTCAAAATGCATCATTTCAAAACTTAGTTATAAAAACTAAGTTTACATGGTTATGGTATTCTAGTTTACAAACTAACTAGTTAAAACATACAACATTGAGTTTAGTGATTACAAATAAACATTGTCTAAAACAAGATTAGATTAGCACGGAAGCTTCAAAACTTTGTGTTCGGTTCTTGAATTCTTGCTTGATCGGCGTCCGAAATGAGACGAACATCACCTAAGGTCAAAACCACATCAATTGTTAGTTTTGACAACTTTATAACATGTAAAAACAAGTTCCGGTATCATACAAATAACAAAAAAATAAAATTTCAGATTTTTGATCTGTCGCGCCACGTGACAGATTCCTTTCAATCCTTCGCGGGCCGCAAGCGCGCCCGCGTGTCGCGCCAGAACAAGTGACTCCCTTCGCGTGTCGCGGGGAAGACCGTTTTCCAGTGGGTGCAGGTTAAAATCCTGCACTTTTGCCCAGCACCATTTTCTTTCAATTTTTCAACTTCTAAGGTGCATAACTTTCATTCTACAAGTCCGTTTTTTTTTCGCGATTCTTTTTCCTACGCGTTCGTAATTTAATTCTCCATCTTACGGAGTGAAAACCCGACATCTAAATTCACAAAATTTTAACTTTCAAGCTCTCGGCTTGAAATTCAATTATGACACTTTTTGACCCGTTCGTGATTTATCAAACAAACTTGTTTATTACCGTTTCAAAATATCATGCATATCACGTTATATCAATTTACTAATGTGCAAGGTTCAAATTATGGGTTTCTTATGAATTCTTAACCCGTTTTACCTATCTACTCCTTTTGACCCGTTAAGGGAAGTTAAACACTTTTAACTATAAATCTATATATAAGCGTACCTGGCCCGAGTCAACGTATTGACCCGTTTATACCTTGCTATTATTAATTCAATATTCTATGATGACGCAATTATTCAAATTGCTATTCGTTCCTGTAAACATATGACTTAACAACCAACATTAGTCGATATGGTCATATGAGGTTATCACCATCATTTGACCCATTTGGTCTATACGACCAAACAATTATATTTATTACAAATCATGGTTTCTAATTACTCAATCACGCATCCGACCATTACGGATTTTACCACAAAAATTTCCTTTTTTTTTTAACATATTTGCCCCAGTTCGGCTTACGCCGTGGGTATCCTTTTAATCTCGATTACAATTAGTCATCACGTGACTAAATTACCATTTCGCCCCTTTTTCCATTATTAGTTAAGCTATGAGGTTACTTTAAGAAAATTCATAAATTCTTAGTCGATTTATGAGTAAATTACCATTTTACCTCTTTCACCATTAATCATGATTTTAAACGTTTTTATTCGTTCCGACCCATTTCGTTTCGTGTCGGAACCCATAATTCGAACATGATCTATTGTTGTATTTATCACCTATAGAATAAATACGTATGTTAAAAAAAATAGGTGTAAGCTTTACTTACAGTTTGCGTCCGTTCGAGCTTTCCTTGCGCACTTGACCCGTTTGATCCATTCCTTTCCAGCTCCCACTTAGCTTGACGAGATCAAACTTAACACAATACCCACAAGATTTGTTAGATTAGTCATTATATAAAATGACCACAACATCTCATGGATTCACACCTACTCATTTATCAAGACATTAGTTTTAGGTCAGTTTGACTTTCGTAAGTCAAACTGCCCTTGTGTATGTGACTGAGCACTAACTTAGAACATGTTTGGCATACACGTACATATTACTTGCATAAATCATTTGTATGTATTTTAGATGCCTTTAATACGCCCAATTTCATAAGATTTGTTTGAAGCAAATACATGGTACACACCACACCATTCAAGTATGGAATAAAAGCTACTACGACATACCTCTTACCAAGTCTTACAATCAAATTATATTTCCACGTTAGACACATTGCCTCAAGTTAATTTATTAGAATGCCATCATTATCACATTTCTCACAATTCATCCTTTTCTTGTATACAATTTTCTTAGATTAAGTTTATCAACACAATGTGTAGCAACTTTACAATGTAGCTGCGGAATCGACTCTTTTAATCACTTTACGGTTTTATTTAGCCCTTGGTGATCAAAGATGAAATGTAGAATACTAAAATATCTTTCCAACCAAAAAAGAATCAGCTCAATTCGAGCTTCCTAGAATTAATTATGATTTTCGCAAAATTAGCTCAGAAGTCAAAATGCTTCCAATCAGCTTGCTGTCAAAACAGTTCAGCCGACTTCGGACACTATTTTGACCCGTTTAACATCAGAATTTAACAAACATGTTCAAACATAAAACGTAATATGTTTTAATAGCTTTCTGAGCATATAAGGCTCAACCTCACAGGCCGTTCCAGTGATTTTATATGATTTTTTTAAAAACTGCAGCCCAATAATTTTTTATTCCAATCAGCTTTGTTATATTTTCTTGTTCAAGCATTTTATCAAGCACCTTGTGTGCAACACGAAACATCAAATTTCTCCAGCCCATTTAAGTGTTCTAAACTCTTAAATTCTAGTAAAATTAACAAGTACTAACATCAACTTCAAATCTAATCATGCATTAACTATTTCAAGTAGCTAGACAGCACAAGAACAACAAGACATGGCCAATTTCATCTACCTTAATGAAAGCATCAATTTTTTTTTCATAAAACCCTCTTATCACACATAAGGGTAGTCATCAAATCCCTAATCTTTAACATCAATTCAGCAAGTTTTCGACTAGGGTTTGTTTTCTAGACACTAATTCATCAGAATATCACTCATGAATGCAACATTCTTTCCGAATTTCGATTATGAGCGTTCATCCTAAAATTCAAGATATCATCAACTTACAAAATTTGACATACCTTGTGATCTCCATGACTTGGTGATCGTTTATACGCGTTTATTCATGAATTTAAGCTCCGATTTCCCTTCCAATTTGGTGATTTAAGGAAGAACTTGGGTTTCCCCTTGTTTGGTCGCCTGGAGATCGACACACACACATACACACTGTGTGTGTGTTGTGTTTTTTATTTTATTAAATAAAACTTGGTTTCCTTTTTAACAATTTTGACCCCTCAAGTTTAATTTTAACTATTATGGACAAGAACTCCATGTTTTATTACTCATTTACACATCACTAACTAGGTTAATTATTCATAGTTAACTTAGCGGATTCAGGGAGTCATGACCCATTTTATTTTAAGTGCCGTTAACTCGGGCTCCTTATAAACTATATCTTCTCAATGTGTTTGTTCTCTTTTATTTATTATTAAGCTTACTTGTTTGAATTCTAAAATTTTCCGGATTAAATCTTTACCGCCAACGGTATTTTACCCGCTCTTTAACATTTACGTGGTTTGATTACCAAACTCGTTTTTGGGGTGTTACAAGTCTACCCCCCTTAAAGAGGTTTCGTCCCCGAAACCTTTCTCACTTAGTTCTTTAATTTAGACTGAACGAACTTAGTTTCGTTTCTATGAAATTCATTCTTTCGGACAATATTATCATTCATATTGACATGAGCGTCCTTTATGTGTAAGTCCTTATGAACCGAAATTTTCATTTTATATTTCATATCTTTTTCGCCTACTTGACCGAGTTGTTACCTGACCACTCAGTTGCGTTAGTCCGTCAACACGTTTACTTCACGCTAATCTTATGTTGACGAGCGCTTTACCTAGAAATCTTCTTTTGACTTCAATGGTTTTACCGGCTTGACTGATTAGTCACCGCCATTTCGTGCCCCGGTACCCGGGCATACTATACTGCCATCTCCGGCTTTATGTGTGTTTACTATTTCTTAAACCACCTCATACTACTTATGTTTGTTAAAACTTTGCTTTTAACTAAAAACTAAATTTTTAGTTTACGTTTTCTCTTTATCTTATGTCTTTTTCTCATGTCTAGGAATTTTCGTTCTAAGTTTATTCCTGACCGTTATTATTCTTACGCAAAGAATTGTAACCAATTTTCCACGCCTTACCCAAGTGACCTGTAGCTTCTTTTACTTAGCCTCGTAGGCTATCTCTTTAGATTTCCACCTTTTTAAGGTGAGATTCCAACGGTTTGTTTCTTTCTATTTGTGACCCAAGAGTCTTTTTGGTCCTGTAGACCTCAACACCACTTACTATCCTGAGGGTCATGACGATCCCGTAGATCCTCTTTTACACATGTCGTTCTAAAGTTATACTTTCGGTGTCAGCACACCCTTTTTGATGTTTAGAAGTCGTTTATTTTCATTCCTGAATTCTATGGACCTTGACCGTAGTCTAAGGCTGCACCCGCTTCCATTTTAAACTAATATTCCGACTCTATGACTTCCTATGTCATTTACACGTCGGTTTGTTTTTTTTTTTTTTGTTATTTGTTATCCGGTTTATTCCTATATTTATTTACAACCCATTACCCGGGTTCTTTTATTATTATTTTTTTATGTTTTTTTTAGCTTTTCGGTTTCACCGGTTTGCGTTTACTTGCCCTATCAAGCTTTTATACTTTATTCGTCTCGTTTGACTTATTCGTGTGAGATTTCATTACTCCTGAACGTCAAACTTCAATCTTTATTCGACCCGTTCAACTTTAAAATAGTTGAACGTAGTTAGCAAAATTCCTGTTTGTAAGTTCTCATCGTCTTTTAGTCATGACTCTTAATCCGAGTCCTTTGACTTTCTATTTCGCGTTCCCGTCTCTTGGTTTACGCATACTTTCAAAATCCTACCCATCTATCGGGTATCTTTACCGAAGTCATCATCAAGTAACCATTTTTATATGGTTTTAGACGTCACTTTAATTTATTTGGTCGTCTTAGCGAAATTCATCGTTTTAATTCATTCAAGCCCTTTATTCTTTATTCTACCCCTTTGACTTGTCTGTGTGAATTTCGTCACTTATGACAGTCAAACTTTATCCCCTATGCCTTAGCATTCACATTAATTGGTTCGTATTTTTATTTACTTTAATCTTTGTCCCTTCTCTCGGGCTCGTTATTCTAACGTAATACGCTTTTGTCATCCGACTTGTGTTTACGTTTACCATCAAACATTTTGCTTATTTGACTCATTTGGGTACCTTTTTAATTTGTCTCATTCACCCCGTCCTTACTACATCGGATGTCAGTATGTCCATCATAAAAGTTCATGGTACCACGTATTCACTACTTACTTGGCCAGAGTAAGCGATCAACACCTGATATACATGACCTTTTATAATTTTCACATTACACCCCATGTAAGTAACGCCTCTATTTAGTTTTCTTGGAAATAACATCCTGGATAGGTATTCTATTCAGGTTTTTCCAAGTTTTTAATTTACATATGCAACGGTCAATTTCTACGTATTTGTTGCATATTACTATTCACTCAATAAATTTAAAATGTGCACCTGTAAATGCTTACCCTAACGAGCTCTTCTTGCCGTTAACTTTGTTCGCGATCGTCGCACGATTTAGGTCCTTGATGCGTATGCTCTGCTTGTCATACCTCGAACCGTTCCACCGTCATATCCACAATTCGTTCAACTCTTGTCTTCTTCAGATGCGAGTATCCTTCAACTAAACATTTACAAAAGTTAGTAATTTCGACATTAATAAATGCCCGTATTGTAATATAAAGCTTTTTACTGCACGTGTCAACGCACGTAATTTTCTTAGTTATACTAATCATTTTCATTGGGGTAACGTGTATTACACGATAACCCTATGTGCTGTTCACAACACTTTAATCATACTAAACCGTTAACATACTTGTACTTATCGGATTTGCGATCAAGCCTCGAACCGAACACACTTTACTCTTTAACCATGAGCTCTGATACCAACTTGTAACACCCGTCTCATTGTTTTAAGATTTTAAACTAAAAACACGCCAATTTTTTTTCTTTTAATTTCAAAATGCATCATTTCAAAACTTAGTTATAAAAACTAAGTTTACATGGTTATGGTATTCTAGTTTACAAACTAACTAGTTAAAACATACAACATTGAGTTTAGTGATTACAAATAAACATTGTCTAAAACAAGATTAGATTAGCGCGGAAGCTTCAAAACTTTGTGTTCGGTTCTTGAATTCTTGCTTGATCGGCGTCCGAAATGAGACGAACATCACCTAAGGTCAAAACCACATCAATTGTTAGTTTTAACAACTTTATAACATGTAAAAACAAGTTCCGGTATCATACAAATAACAAAAAATAAAATTTCAGATTTTTGATCTGTCGCGCCACGCGACAGATTCCTTTCAATCCTTCGCGGGCCGCGAGCGCGCCCGCATGTCGCGCCAGAACAAGTGACTCCCTTCGCGTGTTGCGGGGATGACCGTTTTCCAGTGGGTGCAGGTTAAAATCCTGCACTTTTGCCCAACACCATTTTCTTTCAATTTTTCAACTTCTAAGGTGCATAACTTTCATTCTACAAGTCCGTTTTTTTTTACAATTCTTTTTCTACGCATTCGTAATTTAATTCTCCATCTTACGGAGTGAAAACCCGACATCTAAATTCACAAAATTTTAACTTTCAAGCTCTCGGCTTGAAATTCAATTAAGACACTTTTTGACCCGTTCGTGATTTATCAAACAAACTTGTTTATTACCGTTTCAAAATATCATGCATATCACGTTATATCAATTTACTAATGTGCAAGGTTCAAATTACGGGTTTCTTATGATTTCTTAACCCGTTTTACCTATCTACTCCTTTTGACCCGTTAAGGGAAGTTAAACACTTTTAACTATAAATCTATATATAAGCGTACCTGGCCCGAGTCAACGTATTGACACGTTTATACCTTGCTATTATTAATTCAATATTCTATGATGACGCAATTATCCAAATTGCTATTCGTTCCTGTAAACATGTGACTTAACAACCAACATTAGTCGATATGGTCATATGAGGTTATCACCATCATTTGACCCATTTGGTCTATACGACCAAACAATTATATTTATTACAAATCAAGGTTTCTAATTACTCAATCACGCATCCGACCATTACGGATTTTACCACAAAAATTTCCTTTTTTTTTTACATATTTGACCCAGTTCGGCTTACGCCGTGGGTATCCTTTTAATCTCGATTACAATTAGTCATCACGTGACTAAATTACCATTTCACCCCTTTTTCCATTATTAGTTAAGCTATGAGGTAGCTTTAAGAAAACTCATAAATTCTTAGTCGATTTATGAGTAAATTACCAGTTTACCTCTTTCACCATTAATCATGATTTTAAACGTTTTTATTCGTTCTGACCCATTTCGTTTCGTGTTGGAACCCATAATTCGAACATGATCTATTGTTGTATTTATCATCTATAGAATAAATACGTATGCTAAAAAAAATAGGTGTAAGCTTTACTTACAGTTTGCGTCCGTTCGAGCTTTCCTTGCGCACTTGACCCGTTTGATCCATTCCTTTCCAGCTCCCACTTAGCTTGTCGAGATCAAACTTAACACAATACCCACAAGATTTGTTAGATTAGTCATTATATAAAATGACCAGAACATCTCATGGATTCACACATACTCATTTATCAAGACAATAGTTTTAGGTCAGTTTGACTTTCGTAAGTCAAACTGTCCTTGTGTATGTGACTGAGCACTAACTTAGAACATGTTTGGCATACACGTACATATTACTTGCATAAATCATTTGTATGTATTTTAGATGCCTTTAATACACCCAATTTCATAAGATTTGTTTGAAGCAAATACATGGTACACACACACCATTCAAGTATGGAATAAAAGCTACTACGACATACCTCTTACCAAGTCTTACAATCAAATTATATTTCCACGTTAGACACATTGCCTCAAGTTAATTTATTAGAATGCCATCATTATCACATTTCTCACAATTCATCCTTTTCTTGTATACAATTTTCTTAGATTAAGTTTATCAATACAATGTGTAGCAACTTTACAATGTAGCTGCGGAATCGACTCTTTTAACCACTTTACGGTTTTATTTAGCCCTTGGTGATCAAAGATGAAATGTAGAATACTAAAATATCTTTCCAACCCAAAAAGAATCAGCTCAATCCGAGCTTCCTAGAATTAATTATGATTTTCGCAAAATCAGCTCAGAAGTCAAAATGCTTCCAATCAGCTTGCTGTCAAAACAGTTCAGCCGACTTCGGACACTATTTTGACCCGTTTAACATCAGAATTTAACAAACATGTTCAAACATAAAACGTAATATGTTTTAATAGCTTTTTGAGCATATAAGGCTCAACCTCACAGGTCGTTCCAGTGATTTTATATGATTTTTTTAAAAACTGCAGCCCAATAATTTTTTATTCCAATCAGTTTGTTATATTTTCTTGTTCAAGCATTTTATCAAGCACCTTGTGTGCAACATGAAACATCAAATTTCTCCAGCCCATTTAAGTGTTCTAAACTCTTAAATTCTAGTAAAATTAACAAGTACTAACATCAACTTCAAATCTAATCATGCATTCACTATTTCAAGTAGCTAGACACCACAAGAACAACAAGACATGACCAATTTCATCTACCTTAATGAAAGCATCAATTTTTTTTTTCATAAAACCCTCTTATCACACATAAGGGTAGTCATCAAATCCCTAATCTTTAACATCAATTCAGCAAGTTTTCGACTAGGGTTTGTTTTCTAGACACTAATTCATCAGAATATCACTCATGCATGCAACATTCTTTCCGAATTTCGATTATGAGTGTTCATCCTAAAATTCAAGATATCATCAACTTACAAAATTTGACATACCTTGTGATCTCCATGACTTGGTGATCGTTTATACGAGTTTATTCATGAATTTAAGCTCCGATTTCCCTTCCAATTTGGTGATTTAAGGAGGAACTAGGGTTTCCCCTTGTTTGGTCGCCTGGAGATTGACACACACACATACACACTGTGTGTGTGTTGTGTTTTTTATTTTATTAAATAAAACTTGGTTTCCTTTTTAACAATTTTGACCCCTCAAGTTTAATTTTAACTATTATGGACAAGAACTCCATGTTTTATTACTCATTTACAGATCACTAACTAGGTTAATTATTCCTAGTTAACTTAGCGGATTCAGGGAGTCATGACCCGTTTTATTTTAAGTGCCGTTAACTCGGGCTCCTTATAAACTTTATCTTCTCAATGTGTTTGTTCTCTTTTATTTATTATTAAGCTTACTTGTTTGAATTCTAAAATTTTCCGGATTAAATCTTTACCGCCAACGGTATGTTACCCGCTCTTTAATATTTACGTGGTTTGATTACCAAACTCGTTTTTGGGGTGTTACAGCAAAAATATCAAGTTATGAACTTGGTTTTAAATATGTAAAATTATACCCGTTAGGTGTTCGTTAAAATACCTAAATGAAAGATAAATGTTGAAAATTGGACAAAAACGCATGTTTGATGGATATGGCGAATTGTGCGTTAAGACTTATAAAAAGGGGTTCTAAACGGATTGTGAATTGAACTCTTTAGGCGAGGAATCCGGATCGTCAAGTGGACAAGCCGGTGGAAATACGCGTTTGAAAAGGGTGCTTAAAAGGTACGTAACTACGATTCCGTTACGTTATGCTTGATTCCGTATTTTCGCTAGTAGACTTTAAATTAGCATAATACATGAAATTGGCATTTACTTGAAGTGACGAAGATCACTAGGTAAATAAACGGGTCAAAAGGTGAAATTATCACCCTTTGACAATATTGTCTAATGGTTTGTCGAGTTACATGTTTATAGGAATAAATATCAAATGGATACGCACATCGCTATTGCTTAGCGGCTACTAAGTCAAGGTATTGAAACGGGTCAATATATTGATCCGAGCCAGGTATGTATATTGATTCAACTCATCATGTAGAACTTGAGATTCTATAAGAGTTAGACAAGGTTAAAATATAGTTATTCAGTTATCTTTTAGGTAAACTGAATAAATTGAGTTATGATTATGGTGTTCTAGAAGCACATGGGTTTATAAACAAGATTATAGTTAAAAGGTCAGATTTTGGGTTAAACAAGTATTTAAAAGTTCCTTTGTAGTAAAAGAAAGGATGAAAATTGACCAAATTGCCCTTGTAAGCTAATTCGAACGAACGACTCTTGCAAGAGGTTCAGAAACGAGTTTTATGATTAAATAAATGCTTAGAATAAGAAAAGATAGTGAAAGATGTAAATTTTTGGGTCGAATGACTTTATACGAGCCTTTGCCGTAAAAAGATAATCCGAGGGGTAAAATTTGGAACATATAGATATCCACATTAAATCCATCACACATATAGTTGTGGTGGAAGATTACTTGATAAGAAATGTAGGAATAAGATGCTAGAAATGTATGAAAGCGAGTTGAAGTTCTAAAGTGCTTAAATACCCTTAACGGGTCAAAATAAGCATACGAGCGAAAACGTATTTAATTTGTGTAAGAAACCGGTGATTAGAACCTAACATGGTAGGTAACATTAAATTGAAGAGGTGCATGTGAAATAAGGATTTAACAAATATGTTTGTTTGATAAAATGCATAAACGGGTTAAAATTCGGCAAAACGGCAAGGAGTCGAAGGTTTAGAAGTCTCAAAATTTATTATGTAGGATGTTGGATTTTAACTCCATATGATGGAGGATTAAATTTCAATCACGTAGGAAGAAACGGTAGGTCAAACGGACATGCGGATTGAAAGATACGAAAGTTTTCGTGTCAAAAACGGCAAAATGGAAGGGTCTGATACAGGGGCCACCGTAACTTACGGTGGGCACCGTAAGTTACGGTGGGGGCTGAATTGCTACGGCAGATACCTCCTGCCTTACGGTAGAGGTAGTTTAAACCAGGGGCCACCGTAACTTACGGTGCCCACCGTAAGTTACGGTGGAGGCCAGTTTCAAGTTCTTGATTTTAGGATCAAGAGATCAATGTTGGAATTTCCTGATTTCTTGGTTTAATCTGATTCGACCCATCTTCCTTGTAGTACTAGTTATTTAATTATCAAAACTGACTTTTAAGTTGGTTTTGATCATAGGTGAATGTCGAGAGTCTCGGATGAAGATCAAGCGTCGAGCAAGAACCGAACACACGTTAGACGAAGCTTCCGCAATGCTGTTTCGTCGTTATTCTAAAACAATGAATTAAATTACACTATGTTGTTTGCTTTCAAGTTTAGAAAAGTTTTAATAAACCCGTATTTTCTTTGTAATTGTGATTGTAATCATGTGATTATGAACTTAAATTATACGAAAAACGTAAGATAATAACAAGGGTGTTACAAGTTGGTATCAGAGCCTTGGTTTAAGAGATTCAAGTATGGTGGGAAAACTATGCTTGGACTTAAACTTTATGCTCTTGATAAAGATCGGTGTTCGGTTCAAGGCTTGATCGCAAATCCGGTAAGTACAAGTATGTTAATGGTTTAGAATGACTAAAGTGTTGAGATCAACTTACAGGGTTATCGCGTAATACACATTACCCCAGTCAAATCGATAAATGATAGATACTGTAGGATCGGATTACGACCTGAACGAGTCATTCGGAAGAGCTCAAATCCGTTTCAGAGGCGGAAACAAAGAAACGGATGTGAAAACGGCTTGAAATACACTTTAAACCTCTTGTATATTGATTTAACAAAGTTTACAATCAGAGAATAAACCGGCAGCACCTCGGTATCACTTGGCAAATTCTGTTACAAATGAAATGACAACAACCCTATTTATACTATTCAAGGTTTCTCTTGAAGACACACATGACAGCTTCAAGCGAGACCTTTCAAGCGAAACCCACCAACAATACTGTTCAAGCGAAACTTCAATTCTTGTTTCAAGCGAAAGCTCTAGAATCTAATTTGTCTTCTTGTGATGATGCCATTGATGATGTCACTTTGATGATGTCATCATTGTATAGTATGACATTATGCTTGAACAAATCCACAACGAAACCGAGACTCGATATAAGACGAAGTCGACAGATGAATGCACCAACAGACTCCCCCTTAGATGTTGACGAGTCTTAAGTGTCAAGTCTTTTCAATCTTCAGTCTTTATCAGTCTTTGGACTTCCTTCATGATCTCTATCTGGCTCTATCCTATTCTCCAATTTTCTTTCAGGATCTCTGGCTCCTAGCTCTTGCATCTTCAGACTCTCTTTCTCTAACAGACTCCCCCTCAACTTGTGCTGGGAGCGTAGTCTGGCTTTCAAAGGTTCAGGTATCGTAACCTGATTCACCTGCATATTCTCTACCCAAAACATAAGTTTCATAAAAGATAAGATATAACAAATTTAGAAACTTTGCTAATCTCTTGAAGACACAATCCTGAATACATCATTTTCAAGAATCAATTAAAATGATTTATCATGTCAATTTCTGATGAACCACTTGAATATATATCATTTTCATTTCACACATCTTCAAACACACTTTCCAAACCTGTTCATCATGTTTAGCACTCGGAATTTTGAAAATCAGCTTTTCAACATCAGTCGTCTAAAATCTTTTTGAATTTTTCAAAATTTATGCTAAAACACACCAAAACTCTTTTTGGAATTTTTGATATAACAGAAATGAAATGTAGAAATGAAATATTTACAAACAATATTTTTGTGAGTTTGCGTAAGAGGATCATATCAGTTCATGAGACAAATCACCAACACCGTTAAGCTTTAAACATTTTAAGTTCTAAACGATTCACTTAGATTGTCAGTATACCGATCCACTTAAATTTTCACACAAAGTTCAACTGTTTCGAGATACGAGATTAATGTCTTAGATACTTAAACTTATTCGCGTGTCCCACCTCAGAATATACTCCCGTATCCAGATCCCAATATTCAGTCATTCAGGTGAGTATACCTAGATGATATCTATAAAGGGTTAGGTGCGAAACCGTGAGAGCTCAGGTCAGAACTTCCGTTCAGCAGAGAGATGACGGCTCGACTTTTGGTGGGTCCCCTTTAGAGGATCTTTTTTACAACAGCATTAATTAGCAATTTTATTGTCTATTTTTGCTGAGGGCGGCGCTATATTTCAAGCAAGCGTAAAGTATTCTCCGGGGACTAGGCCATTGCTTCCGCAAAATCAGAAGTCCCGGGATAATACCCCAGATATCACTAAGCATAAAGACCTAGTATCTCAGAAAGAGGGGTCATTCAAACAAGATTTCGGGGGTTACCCATATATCCGAGAGATGTTACCCACGACATAAGCAAGTTTGAATTTAGGTTTATATCTCGTCACAATCTACTAAATGTGCAAAAACCTACTCACACATCCACAGTGAGATCGTTTATCACATTTGACTTTCCAATTCTTTAGCATGCTGTGATAGTCCACTGATGTACTATCATTTCCTCTTTTATACAACAAAACTCATTTTTCATTTTATCATGTTTTTGGCTTTTTCAAATTTTCTAATGTTTTTGGATTTTCTGAAAATTTTTACTCCCCTAAAATGCAAACACATTTTAGGAAATTTGAAAAAAAAACTGTACAAGTAAATGACAACTGATATCAAATCACTTCAGATCGCCATCCACTTGGCATAAACAATCAGAACTCCCCCTTACAACAAACTATTTTCCCATTGTGATTTCAACACACTTAAGTTTGTTTTAATCAAATGGTTTTTCCGGAAAATTAGTTTTGTTGATTTTCAAACCATTTGTAGGTTAGGGGTTCATCACATTGTTCTCTAAAATACCACTTGTAAGTATGGTCCAATCAAGTTCAACTTAATGATCTTGATTAACCACTTGTCAATGAAAACCTCTTTCAACCACTTACAGGTTCACTCACCAACTATAATCACTTGTAAATCAAAATATAACAACTTAAATATACCACCTGTACTTTACCAACTGTACCACTTGTAGGATCATTTGCTAAGAAAAATGCCGATACCTGCTCCACTCTTACCAACCTGGGAGCTCCGGCAAGTCAGAATTTTTAGTTTGGAAAAACTTTCCCCCAAGGCTGACCATCCTTGGGAGATTCTGGAACACATCTGTCCCACCAGCACTTTGATTTGTAGAACTCTTTAGCTCCTTTCACTTTTCCTGCAACCATCTTACCAAAAATATGTTTAACATTTCCATTAAACACCTTTTCAGCATCAAATTCTTTATTATCAGCAAAGAATTGATCTGAAATCTCAACCCTACCTTTTGATTTCAAATAATCTTTTGTCAATGACGGAAAGTTTTCCTCGTTCAACTCAGGAACGGAATTATCAATCTTTTTCTCAACACATGACTCCTCTGATTTTATGGAATCAGATTCATTGTCAGAACTTCTTTCAGATTTTACAACCCATTTTTGTTTACTCAAATCGACTTGTCTTTTGTAAAAACGTTTTGAAGTTTCACCAACTTCCAAAGTCGATTTATCAACACATTTCTTTTTCATATCAGAGTTAGAAGACACTCCCTGTTTTGAATAAGTGGACTCTTGGCAATTCCAAGCAATGTGTCCAACTTTTTGACACTTGAAACAGGTTCTTCTATCAACTCTTGAAGCAAACTTCTTCACATTCCTCTTTACCTCAGCAAGAAACTCTTGATTCGACTGTTTCCAGAATGGTTTCTTCTGCTCATCTTCACAACTTCCACCTGCAACAAATTTTGTTTTTGATTTATAAGTTTTCTGATTTTTATAATTTTCTGAAGAATTGAAACCAAGACCTTTCTTTTTGAGATTACCATTATGGTTTGATTTCTTTTGAAAACCATAACCAGAACCGTAACCTTTTTTCTTGTTCAATCTCTGTTGAACTCTTGAAGTGTATTTTTTAGGTTTTTCAACAAGATTTAAATCTTTTATTTCAGAAATGTTAATTTCTGTTAGTTTGAAAACCTGTTTGATCATTTCAGTTTTTACACTTCTTATTGGGAATTCCTCATCAGAATATAATTTGTCTGAATCAAACAAAGTATATGCCACTTTGATTAACCCGTCATTCAAATTTGATTTTGATAACAGGAATTCTCTATTGTAAACCCAGTTAACCGGTGAACTCGGACTCTTTTCTGATGAACTCGGACTATCAGACTCAGACTCCGGTTTTGACTCTTCATCCATATCTAACACCTGATCGACCACTTTCTTTAATAACTCGGACTCATGATCAGTGTCAGACGCTGTGAATGTAACATCAATATTGTCTGGTAATTCATCAATGATTTCAGACTTTAACTTGATGTTGACTGCCTTTTTTAGACGCTCCTCATTAGGATTCCTGGGAGAATAAGTTTCATGGATCGGGGGCGGACATTTGTTATACTTGACACTTGGTTTCTTACCAGTATCAGTATCTTCAGTCTTTTTCTTCGTGAAAGCCTCAAGACCTGCAACAGTAGGATAAACACGATCAATCAAATAATCACAAGTAGTGTAACTCAACAATAATCGTTTAATCCTTTCACTCTCAATCTTCTCAAGTTCCAGCTCTTTCTTCAGATTAGCACAATCTTCAATATAATCATTGATGACGCTCTGCTTTGTCATTAAAGTTGCACTCATTTTGTCATTTGCTTTTTCAATTTCTGAATTTGTCCTTTTCAGACCATCAACTGTTCTATTCAGCACATCATAAGATTCCTTAATGTACTTCACATCAGATAGTAAATCTTCTTTAATCTTCGCTAATTCAGCAATCTTCTTATCTTTCTCCTCACAAACTTTGCAAGATTCTGAACACTTCGAACACGGTTTTTCAACTTCAACCGCTTTTCAACTATCTTTTCAACCTCAACGATCTTTTCTACTTCGACGATTTTCTCTACTTTGACAAGTTTCTCAACTTCGACTAATTTTTCAACTTCAACTATTTTTTCAACTTCAACAAGTTTTTCCACCACTTTCTCCACTTCAACGATTTTCTCAACTACTTTCTCAGTCACTGGTTCAACATTTGCTTCTCCAGCTTCTGTCTTTGTCTTTTCATCAGCTTGCATTTTTGCTGCTTCCAGCTCTCTCCTTAATCTGACAATCTTCTTCTGATTTAGCATTTCCATTTTATCTGTAAAAAAGAAATTAAAACTGTCAGGATCAATGCCTTTTCTAGCTCTGTTGAGATGTTCTTCTTCATCATCGGTATCTACATCGCTTCCAAGATCTGGAAAAATCGGGATTCTTTTCTGATTAGTCTCATCTACACCCTGAATTCTAGCAACAAAACCTGAATCAGATGGAATGTATTTATCCCAGGTAAATCCTTCAGCAACAAATTCATCATCTTGATCAATGATACCGAAATAAGCTTTTCTATTTGCATCTTCAATCATTTTCCTTTTGTCATCCACAATTGGTCTAGCATGTGCAGTTTGTGGTTCCTTTTGTTGAGTAATCTGATGAAAAATTGATTTATGATAATAATTGTTCTTTTCTTGATTCCCTGTTGCTTCTTGATTTTTACACTCCCATTTGAAGTGTCCCTTTCCTTTGCAACGGAAACAAGTAACTTTCGATTTGTCAAAACCCAACTAAGAGGTAGCCATTCCTCGAAATTCATCTCTGCCAGTAATTTCTTGAAACTTTTCAGCTCTTCTCCAAGCACTCGCTAAGCACCATTTTATGTCCATCAACTCAAGTTCTTCAACATCAATTTGGTCATAATCCTCTTTAGTAAGCATAGGATTACCAATCTTCCCACCGATCAAACTTTCGTAAGATTCTAACATAGCAACCAGTGATGCCATGTGTTGCTTGGCAACTTCCGGAGACAGATTCTGACCATTTTGAATGTTTAAGGTAACATTGCACTGAAGGTTTGTTGAGTTTTGTCATTGAGAACTTGATGTTGTGCTGTTTGGATCAAAACTTGAGAATGATGAAGAATATCCACCACTTTGAGTCACATTGCTACTCTTTGTTCCAGACGAACTGTCAGCACTGAAACCAGTTTGAATCTTTGGACTAGGGCTGGGAGTAGCCTCATACTTGTTCCCTCTGTAATACAAACTGACATCTTGTTTGGCATTTGGATTCGTCATTATAGCAGTTTTCTGAATATCCAGCTCCTACTCTTCAATCTTTTGAATGAATTGTGCCAGATTCATATTCTCAGACTTTCTTGTGTGTTTTAAAATCATCAAATAAGTTCCCCACTTTTGTTGTGGTAGTGCTTTAGCTAGTTTATCGACCCACTCATCATCATCTTTCTCAATGTTAAATCTTTTCATTTCTAAGACTAGATGACAATATCTATCAATGGTATGCTTTGTAGTTTCATGGTCGAAAGCTGAAAACATATCAAACGACTTCTTCAATAATGCCTTTTTGTTTTTAATCATATCTGCGCTTCCTTTGAATTTCTGAATCAGTGCTTCCCAAATTGACTTAGCTGTATTACCATGTTGAAGCAAAACAAATATATCTTCTGTAATTGCCTGTTGAAGAATACTGATCATCATTTTCTCACTAGTATACTTCAATTTGTCAACTTCCGTAAAGTCACTGAAACCTTTTTCAAGTCCACGTTCGTTTTTCGGTTTCTCATAGTCTTTCTCCAACGAACACCATGCATCAAACTTGTAAGCTTGCACCCAGTTCTCAAATCGATTTTTCCATCCCTGAAAATCTTCAATGTACATAAGTTTTGGCGGTTTCTGATGAGTTCCCGTCTCATTTTCACTGTACAATGTTTCAGCAGTTGTAACCGGAGCGACTGGTGTGGCAAACGCGTTGTAGAATTCCTCTTCCATGTCTTCGGAAAAATTGATATACTTCGGGAAACACCTGAATTCAAACAAACAAACGATCAGTTTAAACGAATTGAAAATGTGAACGCGTGTAACAGTTGAATCAATCTAGAACACGTGTTGAAAATTCTCGGACTCGTTTCAATGTTGTTCAAGTGAAGACACTGAATGAATAGACCAAAACAAATGGGCCACGAGAAATGGGCTTAGACGGAAACTGATGTAATACACTTTTGGGCCTCAAAAATCAATGACCCGTTTGTAATATGTAAACTCTGATTGGGCCGGTGATAATGGACAGTATACACACAATGAAAATTCAATCTAACCTTTTGAATTTTATAGAACTTCAACCCCACATGCAAACTTTAAGTGAAATTGCCGACAAAATTAATGATCACATGCAATTCTAAAATCAAGGCATGGGCTGACAACAACTTTCAAGATAACACTATTTGACCTTTAAAATGGATATCACATGTAATTCCAAATATCAAACCCACTAAGCTGACATCCTTATGATATACCGATTAACTTTGTTAATTGATTAAAGATCCGACAAACCACTATCACATGAAAATACTTCACATGTAACCGACAGTTATATTCACACTAGACACATGCACAAACTGACTTAAAATGCATCACATATCCCCATGAAATTGTTTAATAATTTTTTTTTATTTTGGCCGACAACTTGTTGATGCTTTTTATAAACTCATGCAGACACATGCAAACAATTCAACACATGCAGACACATTTAATTGGACCTCCTCACTACTCAATGACAATCACATGCACCTGATTAATTCTTGTCGACAACACTCACATGCACAACTTTGTAAAATGAACCCACTATATCACAATCACATAAACCGAAGATAAAAGATAAATCAGCTTAGGAAATGACAATCATGATAACAGATATATTCACACCACTCGATGCACTTTCACAACATACGATACGTGTTTTCAAGCGGTTAACACTTTACAAAGCACTTTCAAGCAGAATCAGATGATAAATTTTGGAGCGGAATCTCTGATTTGGTACTCTGGAGCGGAATCAGAAAATAATTTTGGAGCGGAATCTCTGATTTGGTACTCTGGAGCGGAATCAGAAAATAATTTTGGAGCGAAATCAACACTTTTAAGTTGAAACAGACAACTTGAAGCGGAATCAGTCACAAAACTCGAGCGGAATCACTTCGAACATCAATTTTACCCATTTTAAGCTGTATTTTAGCATGAAACTTTCAAGGATTTGTTAATATGCAATTTTACATAATCTGTGAAAATTTTGACCGATTTTAACCGTGAAAACTTGAAAAATTGTGAAAAGAATGGTGTAGAAACAGAAATTGTGATGAAAACAGGCTGTTTTGGCAAGATCTCTTTCTCCTGAGCTCTGATACCACTTGTAGGATCAGATTACGACCTGAACGAGTCGTTCGGAAGAGCTTAAATCCGTTTCAGAGGCGGAAGCAAAGAAACGGATGTGAAAATAGCTTGAAATACACTTTAAACCTCTTGTATATTGATTTAACAAAGTTTACAATCAGAGAATAAACCGGCAGCACCTTGGTATCACTTGGCAAATTCTGTTACAAATGAAATGACAACAACCCTATTTATACTATTCAAGGTTTCTCTTGAAGACACACATGACAGCTTCAAGCGAAACCCACCAACAATACTGTTCAAGCGAAACTTCAATTCTTGTTTCAAGCGAAAGCTCTAGAATCTAATTTGTCTTCTTGTGATGATGCCATTGATGATGTCACTTTGATGATGTCATCATTGTATAGTATGACATCATGCTTGAACAAATCCACAACGAAACCGAGACTCGATATAAGACGAAGTCGACAGATGAATGCACCAACAGATACGGTTAATAAAATTTCGTGCGTTGACACGTATAGTAAAAAGCCTTGTATTACAATACGGGCGTTTATTAATGTCGAAATTACTAACTTTTATAAATGTTTAGTTGAAGGACAATCGCATCTGAAGATGACGAGAGTTGAGCGAATTAGGGATATGACGGTGGAACGGTCTGAGGTATGACAAGCAGAGCATACTTATTGAGGAACTAAATCGCGTGACGATCGCGAACAAAGTTAGTGGCAAGAGAAGCCCGTTAGGACAAGCATTACCAGGTGCACGCTTTTAAATTAATCGCACAAGTAGTAATATGCAACAGACACGTAGGGGATAACGGTTGCATATATCTAATAAAACCCGAATAGGATATCTATTCAGGATGATGTTTCTAAGAAAAGTTTAATAGAAACATGTGTTATTCACGATGATGAATAACAAAGAAATAATAGGATTAGTTCATCTGGAAACTTGGACAGGGGGTAATTATCCAAGTGGGAAACTCTCAATATAACGCCATTGAGAAAAGTAGCGATCACATTAACGAATGTGATTGTATAATAGTTCGATAGAAAAGAAAAACATTTTATATGTTCGAATGTAAAAACAGTAAGACTAATGATTGTTGTTTTGCAATTAAATAAAGTTTTACTAAATGAAATTAGAGGTATGAAATAAATAGAGGCATTACTTACATAGGGGGTGATGTGAAAGCTATAAAAAGGTCATGTGTGTCATGTGCTGATCGCTTACTCTGGCCAAGTAAGTAGTGGCATAAGATACCATGAACTTCTTGTAGCAGACACATTTACGTCCGATGTAGTAAGGGCGGGATGAATGGGACTAACTTAAAAGGTACCCAAATAAACCAAATAAGCAAGACGTTTGATAATAAACGTAGACGCAAGTCGGATGACAGAAGCGTATTACGTTAGAGTAAAGAGCCCGAGAGAAGGGACAAGGATTGAAGTAAGAGGAAATACAGACCAACTAATGAGAATACTAAGGCATAAAGATAAAAAAAAATTTGATGGTCATAAGTGATGAAAATTCACACAGACAATTCAAAGGGGTAGAATAAAAGAATAAAAGACTTGACTAAATAAAAGCAATGGATTTCGCTAAGACGATCAAATAAATTAAGATGATGTCTAAAACCATATAAGAATGGTTACTTGATGATGACTTTGGTAAAGATACCCGATAGATGGGTAGGGTTTTGAAAGCATGCGTAAACCAAGAGACGGGTACGCGAAATAGAAAGTCAAACGACTCGGATTAAGAGTCATGACTAAAAGACGATGAGAATTTGCAAACAGAAATTTTGATAACTATGTTCAACTATTCTAAAGTTGAACGGGTCGAATAAAGAATGAAGTTTGACGTTCATGAATAATGAAATCTCACATGAATAAATCAAACGAGATAAATAAAATATAAATAGCTTGGTAGTGCAAGTAAGCGCAAACCGAATAATGGAAGCATGAAATAATAAAGAACCCGGGTAACGGGTCGTAGAGAAGTATAATTATGAACCGGGGAAAGCGGTGAGAGTAGAACAAACCGACGTGTAAATGACGTAAAGAGTCATAAAGTCGGAAGATTAGTCCAAGAGTAAACGAACGAAGCTTTAGACTACGGTCAAGGCCAACTAAAGTTCAAAAACGAAAATAAACAATTCCAAACATAATAAAAGATGCTTTGAACCTACATAAGTATATATATACATTTGAATATAGACATGGATAAAAGACGATCTACGGGATCATCATAACCTACGGGATCATAAATAGTGTTAAAGTCTACGGGGCCAACCTTTGGGTCACAAATAGAAAGAAACGAATTGTAAAGGTCTCACCTTAAAAAGGATAAAAAGGTGAAAATCTAAATAAATAGCCTACGAGGCTAAGTGAAAGAACCTACGAGTCATAGGGGTTAAGCTAGGGGATTTGTTATAATCCCCCGCATTAAATAATAACGGAAAGGACTAGATTCTCGGAAGTAACATTCCTAGAAACGGGAGAAAGATGTACGACAAAGAGGAAACGTAAACTAAGAATTTAGTTTTTAGTCAAAAGTAACGTTTTAACAAAACATAAGTGGTGCGGGGTGACTTAGGGAATTTTAAACGCACATAAGGCTGGAGATGGCAATTAGCATACCCGGGTAACGGGGTATGAAGTAACCGGTGACTAACAAGTCTAACCGCCAAAATGAATAAACAATAAAGATAATGATACAAGCTGAAAAGTAACGGCCTTCGAGGCCTTACACACGAAAGACTTACACGTCAATATAAATGGAAATGTTAGATCGAAAGGAATGAATGGATGCCTTGAAAAACGAAACTAAGTTCGTTTAATCCAAATTAAAGGAACTATGTAAACAAGGTTTCGAGGACGAAACCTCTTTAAGGGGGGGGGGGGGGGGTAGACTTGTAACACCCCGAAAACGGGTTTGGTAATCAAACCACGTTAATACTAAAGGACGGGTAAAATACAGTTAGTGGTAAAACTTACCCGATAAATTTTAGGATTTTAAATAAATAAATCTAATATTTATTAAAAGGATGGGAAATACTTTGAGAAAGCAAAGTATATAAAAGGCCCGAGATTTAACGGGACTTAAAATAAAACGGGTTTTGAACAATAAATAACTAGGAAATAAATAACCTAGTACAAGTCTTGTAATTAAGTGAAAGAACAAAATATTCAAGTTATAAACCAAACAAAAGTTGAGGGTCCTATGTTATTAAATTTGAAACTTAATAACATAAAACAAAATTAAAACACACCAAAACACCCACTTTGGGGGTGTCTGGTCGATTAAGAAGCAGGGGGCGACAGGGGTTTTCTTCAAACCCTAAAATCCTCACAAAATTCACAAATTGAAGCCTCTAATCAAGTCTAAATCGAATTTCAAGCACAAATTCATGATCACCTAGTTGAAAGGATCATAAGGTATGTAAAATTGTGATGTTTTGATTCATCTTGAATTCTAGGTTAATTGTGAGAAACTGAAATCGAGCTTAAATATGTCATGCATGGATGAATCCTGAAGTAATATGATGTCTAGGAGTAAACCCTAGTCAATAACATGTTGGATTAGTGGATAATCTATGAAATTCATGATAATCCATAGATAAGTTAAATGGGTTTTGTAAAATTTAGATGAATGCAAGAATCATGACTACCAAAAGTGGTGTTACTTGATTACTATGAAATGATTATGAGATTAGTATGCATGCTTGACATAATGGGATCGATATGTATGTTTATATTTGTCACACCCCGACCACGTAGAACATACAAAACGTGGCGGAAATGTCGGGGAGTGTTGTAACAGAATTAATTGTTTCAAATCCATGGCAATTGAAGTTTCGTTTTATTGATTTAAAAGTGTTACAATGTCTTAACAAACAAAGGAATACAATATAATTAACTAGTCTTGCATCTTTTATTGTCACTAAAGCCCAAGTCTGCCTATGTGTATCTTGATCATCTTATGCAACAGCTCCTGAAAAACACATGTGAAAATAGGTACGTCAGCATAAAAATGCCTGTGAGATACATAGGTTTTGTGAAAATAGGTTTCATGACTTATGTTTGAGAAAATGTTTAGTCATGAACCTTGTAATTTGCTTTGTTTTGTAAATCATTTGAAAAACGATAAGATCAGATGATATGTATAAATAAGAGAATAATGTATGGTTAAATGATTAACCATTGTAAAATGAGTTTGTATAAGTTAAGTTGTTTGTAAAACAATGTATTGTGAAAAGTATGTTATTTGTATAAAATGTTATATGTCTCAAACTGAAATGATTCAAATAACGCTACGATATGTAATACCATACAAACACTTATATATAGGAAGTACCAGCGGCGTATCCACCATGCTTGTATCATATTACACACGCATCGTTACTTAATCACTTAATCAAACCAAAACACCAAAGTAATGTTTAACAGTTATAGAAATGTTTATGTATGGTCAAAGACGGTTCACAGATACAAACGGTTCACAGATACAAACGGTTCACAGATATAAACGGTTCACAGATACAAACGGTTCACAGATACAAACGGTTCACAGATACAAATGGTTCACAGATACAAACGGTTCCCATAATCAAACGGTTACGACGGTTCACATAGTCAAAAGGTTACAACGGTTCAAAATGTAGCATAATGTGTTCACATGCTGGATGAGCATATGCAACAGAAATGCAATGTAAAACAATGTACTAAGCATGCACACAATGGACATACATAGCATAAGTGTAATGTAAAACAATGTACTAAGTATGAACTAAATGGACATACATAGCATAAAATGTAATGTAAAACGATGTACTAAGTACGCACACAATGGGCATACATAGCATGAAATGTAATGAAATCATGTACTATAATGTACTAACGAACATAGCAGGTATATGATGTGAAAACGGGAAAGCATGAATGTAACAAGTAGGCACATGTGTTTCACCCCAAAACAGTTTGGAAAACAGTAAAAGAGGGGTCTATGTACTCACTTGAGATTACTCAGTAGTCCTGGAGTGACAACCAAACAATGGTAGAGATCACAGAATCAAACGGCACCTAATATAGGTAACTATGTTAATAAACCGGACCTAAATCGGAGGATCGGGTAGCATGAGGGTTCGTAAACCAAACGAGTATGGAGACTCGTGTAATATGGTTTAACAAAGCCTACATACTAATTGAAACCTAACATAATTGTTTACGACCCATTACGACCCGTTTAGGTAGCTTATGCTACTTTAACGCGTCGTTCGCGTGAAACGCGTTCGGACCGCCTAACTAGCCCTATGACAAGTGTTATATGCCTAAACATGTTACATAATCAGTTATGTGACAAAAGTTTAGGTTACATATGCTTAATTACCAATTATACATGAAAAGGGTATTCTGGTAATTTACCTAAGGCATATAAACTACCTATCATACAACTAGTCAAACGATGTGACCATAGGGTATAACCTCGGAAGGTTATTCCCTACCTACTATGGTCACCTAAAGTGTTTGGTCAGATCCTAATGATTGACCAAATGGGTCGGGTTCGAGGTATAAGCGATTTATCAGATCGCTTACCCTACGACCCTAGACAACGTGGTAATCAGTAGGCATAGTCCCAAGGGACTATAACCAACGTGATTACACTCACGTTGCGAAGTTCAAACGATCTTCGCATTGACCATAAACTGGTCAACGCAGAAAGTCAAACAAAGTTTGACTTTCAGACTCGAAAGACTCGAAAAGCAATAAAAGAACGAAAGAATACTTACGAAGGGTCCCCGAATGCTAATCTCGATCCGAGAATCTCAGGTATGAAACAATGGTTTCAACTTAGAGTTTCTAAGATCAAAATTCTAGTGGTTTTTGAAGTTGTGGGGTGGGGTATTTATAGTTTTCGGGTAACCGTTAAGATCATTTCATGGAAACCGTGCTTTAATCGCATCCGTACAAGTGTCGGAAACTCATGGTAGCTAAAAATGGTTCTTATCAGCTGACTAAGCATGTGTGAGTGTGTGGGTGTGGATTAAACAGCTGGATCTGCTGTTAAATGCAGTTAATCTGGTCTAGAAGGTGGACGCGGCCCGCGTGGGGATATACAGAAACTGAGGCGGGCCGCCTGGGCATGTCAGATCAGCAATAAGTTTCAAAAATGACAGTTTCAGTCCCTGCACGTGTTTAAGGCCATTTCCGACACTTCTAAGGCCCGTAAAGCCAACTTTAAGGCCCTAAAATGATGCCTAAACATTGTGGACATGAAACATGCTCAACAATATGCCGGAGGTTGGTTCGTTTGGTCGTACGAACGCGATGTTCGCTTAATTACGACGGAATGCGCATAAGCACGAAAAACGATCCAAATGACGCGACGAATGGATTTTTCTTAAGCCAAACACTAAAGCATAATATAGTCATGCTTACATAAATTTTTGGATGTCCGGATGTATTCAGAACGTTAGTTATGCGCAAAAGTGCAAACTTGTGCACTTTTTGACGCTTTTAGTCCCTGAATGACCCAAAAGTTTATTTTAGCATACCGAACCCCTCAAAGCCTATTTCTAAGCTATGTAAGGGATATTTATGGTATGTTTAACTTATGGTCATGTTTCGGAATGTCTGTTACAGTTTAAATTGGCATACTTTCGCAGTTTGTCAAGTTTAGTCCCTGTAAGCGAATAAACTAGATTTTACCATACCAAAGCCTTCAAAACTTATTTCTAAGTTATGTAAAGGTTACTTAAGGTATGTTAAGCCTATTTCACTATTACGGAGTGTTCGTTGCATTAAACTGGTTATATTTACGCATCAGTGCGCGTATAACCCTCCAGAAAGCGATTTAAAGCTTGAAATCGAACAAGAGTTGATATGTGTAAACGATACACATATTTTTTTACAAATCCCAAGTATGAAATACTATGTTTCATTGGTTTGGCATTTGTTTGATGGTTGAAGTGACACAGGTGTCACAATATTGGGCAAAAATATCAAGTTATGAACTTGGTTTTAAATATGTAAAATTATACCCGTTAGGTGTTCGTTAAAATGCCTAAATGAAAGATAAATGTTGAAAATTGGACAAAAACGCATGTTTGATGGATATGGCAAATTGTGCGTTAAGACTTATAAAAGGGGTTCTAAACGGATTGTGAATTGAACTCTTTAGGCGAGGAATCCGGATCGTCAAGTGGACAAGCCGGTCGAAATACGCGTTTGAAAAGGGTGCTTAAAAGGTACGTAACTACGATTCCGTTACGTTATGCTTGATTCCGTATTTTCGCTAGTAGACTTTAAATTAGCATAATACATGAAATTGGCATTTACTTGAAGTGACGAAGATCACTAGGTAAATAAACGGGTCAAAAGGTGAAATTATCACCCTTTGACAATATTGTCTAATGGTTTGTCGAGTTACATGTTTATAGGAATAAATATCAAATGGATACGCACATCGCTATTGCTTAGCGGCTACTAAGTCAAGGTATTGAAACAGGTCAATATATTGATCCGAGCCAGGTATGTATAATGATTCAACTCATCATGTAGAACTTGAGATTCTATAAGAGTTAGACAAGGTTAAAATATAGTTATTCGGTTATCTTTTAGGTAAACTGAATAAATTGAGTTAAAAGGTCGGATTATGGTGTTCTAGAAGCACATGGGTTTATAAACAAGATTATAGTTAAAAGGTCGGATTTTGGGTCAAACAAGTATTTAAAAGTTCCTTTGTAGTAAAGAAAGGATGAAAATTGACCAAATTGCCCTTGTAAGCTAATTCGAACGAACGACCCTTGCAAGAGGTTCAGAAATGGGTTTTATGATTAAATAAATGCTTAGAATAAGAAAAGATAGTGAAAGATGTAAATTTTTGGGTCGAATGACTTTATACGAGCCTTTACCGTAAAAAGATAATCCGAGGGGTAAAATTTGGAACATATAGATATCCACATTAAATCCATCACACATATAGTTGTGGTGGAAGATTACTTGATAAGAAATGTATGAATAAGATGCTAGAAATGTATGAAAGCGAGTTCAAGTTCTAAAGTGCTTAAATACCCTTAACGGGTCAAAATAAGCATACGAGCGCAAACGTATTTAATTTGTGTAAGAAACCGGTGATTAGAACCTAACATGGTAGGTAACATTAAATTGAAGAAGTGCATGTGAAATAAGGATTTAACAAATATGTTTGTTTGATAAAATGCATAAACGGGTTAAAATTCGGTAAAACGGCAAGGAGTCGAAGGTTTAGAAGTCTCAAAATTTATTATGTAGGATGTTGGATTTTAACGCCATATGATGGAGGATTAAATTTAAATCACGTAGGAAGAAACGGTAGGTCAAACGGACAGGTGGATTGAAAGATACGAAAGTTTTCGTGTCAAAAACGGCAAAATGGAAGGGTCTGATACAGGGGCCCCGTAACTTACGGTGGGCACCGTAAGTTACGGTGGGGGGCTGAATTGCTACGGCAGATACCTCCTGCCTTACGGTAGAGGTAGTCTAAACCAGGGGCCACCGTAACTTACGGTGCCCACCGTAAGTTACGGTGGAGGCCAGTTTCAAGTTCTTGATTTTAGGATCAAGAGATCAATGTTGGAATTTCCTGATTTCTTGGTTTAATTTGATTATTCAACCCATCTTCCTTGTAGTACTAGTTATTTAATTAACAAAACTGACTTTTAAGTTGGTTTTGATCATAGGTGAATGTCGAGAGTCTCGGATGAAGATCAAGCGTCGAGCAAGAACCGTACACACGTTAGACAAAGCTTCCGCAATGCTGTTTCGTCGTTATTCTAAAACGATGAATTAAATTACACTATGTTGTTTGCTTTCAAGTTTAGAAAAGTTTTAATAAACCCGTATTTTCTTTGTAATTGTGATTGTAATCATGTGATTATGGACTTAAATTATACAAAAAAAGTAAGATAATAACAAGGGTGTTACATTTTCGAATCATAAGTTGGCCATCTTTTGGTATTGTTGAGCCTATGCTTTATCAGGAGCATCATAAACAATCTTGTTGAAGCACAAGCACTCAACATCCTTCTTCGAACAATTTACTAACCACATTGGATCCACCACACAGATCCTTCTTGATTCTCCAGTCTTCTTGTCAAATAATGAGATGACCGCTTCTGCTGTGCTTTGATTATACATCCAACCTTGAAAGTCTTCATAGAAGTCTTGCTCCATTACACGCAGTGGCATATTTCTCAAACATCTCGGCGGTTTAATCTTCAAAGTAACATCTTTTTCTCCTGTACTCAAGATTTTGACAATTTGCTTGGGAAACTATGGCTTTCAATCAGGAAATCTATGCTTTGCTTGATGCTTTATGTATTTCCACTACTTCTGATCATGTACTTTCACATCTAGACCATGATAGAACTGTTTGATGTTCTTGGTCTGCACTAACTCTTCCACATCCCACCACGGGAGTGTCTTGATGTCTGACAAGAATTCAAAGTATTGACACCCGTGTTCTCTTCGAATGACATACACCTGCAAGTCTTCAAGATGTCCCCATGAAAGTATATGACCCAACGACTTATCGGGATGATCTGTGAAGGACTGCAGTGGCCTCTTAAACTTCCTTTCCTTTGGCATCACCCTAAACCAGTTCTTCCTGCCTTCTAATACTGTTTCTTTTGGAACTGTTTGTGGAATACCCTCAGTAGCTATCCTTTCAACTACTTTCCTTCGTAATTCATCTTCATTCTGTTCTTTAAACATCTCAGTATACGTAGGAAATGTATTGTCACACCCCGACCACGTGGGAAAACCAAACGTGGCGGAAACGTCGGGGAGTGTTGTAACAGAATTAATTGTTTCATAACCATGGCATTCAAAGTTTTACTTTATTTATCAACATAAGAGTTACATTGTCTTAAACAGGAAATAAAGCGTTCATAACATAATTAAACTAAGTCTATCTTCATTTTAAGTCTCTAAGGCACAGGTCCGCCCTAGTGTCACGATCATCATCCTATGTAAAAGCACCTGAAAACACATGTGAAAATAGGTACGTCAGCATAAAAATGCCTGTGAGTTACATAGGTTCTGTGAAAATAGGATTCATGACTTAAGTTTAAGAAAAAGTTGTTTAGTAAAAGTCAGTCATGAACCTTGTAAATTGTTTTGTTTTGTAAGTCATTTAAAAAGTGATAAGATCAAATGATATGTATAAATAAAAGAATAATGTATGGTTAAATGAATAACCAAGTAAAATGAGTTGTATAAAATAAACCGTATTGTAAACCAAAGTCTTGTGAAAACATGTTACTTGTGTAAAATGTATAAGTCCAAAATGAATGATTTAAATAACGCTATGATATGTAATATAATACAAACACTTATATATAGGAAGTACCAGCGGCGTATCCACCATGCTTGTATCATATTACTCACATGTCGTTACTTAAGTCACTTAAACCAACCAACAATGTATAATGTCTATGTTTAAACCAATTGTCAAAAGTCCTTGTATAAACCATGTCAAATGTTGATAGTCCAAAAGTAGTCAAGTAATGTGTAACAAATGTTATGTATTGTAAGTAAAGTATTGTCACATAATCCAAATGTAGAAATGTACAAAACAAAGTATTTTGAATATATCAAAAAGTTATGTTTTGCAAAGTAATGCATGTTACATTGATACAAACATTTATGTGGTAAGTTAACGCATACATTCAAGCCTTGAGACAGTCGGATAACCCTTTCATGTAACACCTGTGCCTTCACGGCCATCAAACAAATACCAAACCAATGAAATATTGTATTTCATATTTGGGATTTGTAAAAATATGTGTATCATTTGCACATATCAATTCTTGTTCGATTCCAACTCTAAATCGCTTTCTGGAAGGTTATACGCGCACCAATGCATAAATATAACCAGTTTAATGCAACAAACACTCCGGAATAGTGACATTGGCTTAACATACCTTAAATAACCTTTACATAACTTAGAAATAAGTTTTGAAGGCTTTGGTATGGCAAAAAACAAGTTAATTCGCTTACAGGGACTAAACTTGACAAACAGCGAAAGTATGCCAATTTGAACTGTAACAGACATTCCGGAACATGACCATAAGTTAAACACACCTTAAATATCCTTTATATAGCTTAGAAATAGGCTTTGAGGGGTTCGGTGTGCTAAAATAAACTTTTGGCTCATTCAGGGACTAAAAGCGTCAAAAAGTGCACAAGTTTGCATTCTCGCGCATATCTTACGTGCTGAATACATCCGGACATCCAAAAATTTATGTAAGCATGACTATATTATGCTTTAGTGTTTGGCTTAAGAAAAATCCATTCGTTTCGTCATTTGGATCGTTTTTCGCGCTTGTGCGCATTCCGTCGTAATTAAGCGAACATCGCGTTCGTACGGCCAAACGAACCAACATCCGACATATTTTTGAGCATGTTTCATGTCCACAATGTTTAGGAAACATTTTAGGGCCTTAAAGTTGGCTTTACGGGCCTTAGAAGTGTCGAAAATGGCTTAAACACGTGCAGGGACTGAAACTGCCTTTTTGTAAACTTGTTTCTGATCTGTGCAGGCCAGGCGGCCCACGTGAGATCCTTGTATCCTTTACGCGGCCCGCGTCCGACTCCCTGATCAGATAATATGGAACAGTCAGCATGTTCCAGCTGTTTTAACCACAACCACACACTCACCACTTGCCTAATCAGCTGATAAGGATGGTTTTTAGGCTACCATAACTTTGCAACACTTGTACGGATGGGATTAAGGCACGTTTTCCATGAAATGATCTTAACGGTGGACCGAAAACTATAAATACCCCATCACCCCATTGCTCAAATCACTAGAATTTTGATTTGAGAAACTCTAAGTTGAAACTATTGTTTCATACCTGAGATTTTTGAATCGAAATTAGCATTCGGGGACCCTTCGTAAGTATTCTTTCGTTCTTTTCCTTATTTTATTGCTTTTCAGCATTGACCAACTTATGGTCAATGCGAAGTTCGTTTGAACTTCGCAACGTGAGTGTAATCACGTTGGTTATAGTCCCTTGGGACTATGCCTACTGATTACCACGTTGTCTAGGGTCGTAGGGTAAGCGATCTAATAAATCGCTTATACCTTCGAACCCGACCCAGTTTGGTCGATCATTAGGATACGACCAAATACAGTAGGTGACCCTAGTATAGGGCATAACCTTCCGAGGTTATACCTTATGGTCACATCGTTTAAGTAGTTGTATGATAGGTAGTTTATATGCCTTAGGTAAATTACCAGAATACCCTTTTCATGTATAATTAGTAATTAAGCATATGTAACCTAAACTTATGTCACATAACTAATTATGTAACATGTTTAGGCATATAACACTTGTCATAGGACTAGTTAGACGGTCCGAACGCGCTTTGCGCGCACGACACGTTAAAGTAGCGTATGTTACCTTAATGGGTCGCGATGGGTCGAAAGCACTTAGGTTAGTCTCAATGTAGTATGTAGGCCTTGTTAAACCATATCATATGAGTTCCAATACTCATTTGGTTTACCAAGCCTCATCCTATCCGATCTCCCGATTTAAGTCCAGTTTATTTATATAGTTTTAGATTGCCGACTGATTCCGTGCTTCCTCTAGCTTTGTTTGGTTGTTGTTCAAGACTTCTAAGCATTCTCAGGCGAGTACATTATTCCCCTCTTTTACTGTTTTCAACTGTTTTGGGGTGACTCATATGTGCTAATTGTCATAACAATGGTTTCAAGAACGATTACAATGGTTTCAAAAACAATTACAATGGTTTCAAAAACAATTACAATGTGGTTTCAAGAATGATAACAATGGTTTCAAGAACGATTACAATGGTTTTAAAAACAATTACAATGGTTTCAAGAATGATTTCAATAAAGTGAACAAACTTGTTGGTTGTAGTTACATAACCAATGACATTCATTAGCAATGATCAAGCCGACCAGTATTAGGTTATGGTACCATAGGATCTGACAAATCCCGTTATTCTCTATACCCATGGTTATGTGTGGGTATTTTGGGTAACGACTGAATCTGTAATTATTAATTTACCCTTTGGTAAGGGTTTGTTAAGAACGAGAACGAGAGCGAGTTGGAACGAGGATCGAGTCAAGAAGGTTTGAATGTTATTAGAGAATCGACCATAAAGTAGTTTCACAATTAAAACAAGAACGATTTGAACAATTAAAACAAGAACGATTTGAACAATTAGAACAAGAACGACTTGAACGATTTTACAAAATGTTTTAACGATTGGGTAAACATTGGGACATGATTTACATTTGATCATGCATTTACATGAAACATAGTATTGATTTAAACCAAGTTTTACTTCAATACTTTGTTTTGTGCGTTTCACCTATGGTTTAGTTGATGCATTTCACTAGCCATACATATCTTTTTGGTTATACATTACATGATTTACATTGGACATGAACATTACTTTGGTGGTTTGGTTTGATTAAGTGATTAAGTAACGATGCGTGTGTAATATGATACAAACATGGTGGATACGCCGCTGGTACTTCCTATATATAAGTGTTTGTATGGTATTACATATTGTAGCGTTATTTGAATCATTTCAGTTTGAGACATAGAACATTTTATACAAGTAACATACTTTTCACAAGACACTGATTTACAAACAACTTATCTTATACAAACTCATTTTACATGGTTATTCATTTAATCATGCATTTTTCTCTTATTTATACCTATCATCTGAACTTATTATTTTTCAAATGATTTACAAAGACAAAGTAAATTACAAGGTTCATGACTAAACATTTTCTCAAACAGAAGTCATGAATCTTATTTTCAACAAAGCCAATGTATTCGCCAGCATTTCTTTGCTGACCTCGTTTTCACATATGTTTCAGGTATTGTTGGATGATATCGTTTGATAGGATGCATGCTCACATAGGACTGGACAAGGCCTTAGTGACTCAATAACAATGATAGACTATGTTTAAATTGTGTATTTAGATTTCCAGATGATGTAATTATTCAATGTTTAATAAAACGAAACACTTTTTGGTATCCATGGTTATGAAACATTAATTCTGTTACAACACTCCCCGACGTTTCCGCCACGTTTTGTATGTTACACGTGGTCGGGGTGTGACAGAAAAGATGGTATCAGAGCCAATGGTTATAGGGAATTAGGTTATTAGTAATGCTTTGACCTAGTCTATAACCTTCTTAGGACCCTAACGCGAGTTTACTTGCGTTTAGTCATAAAACAATACCGTCACCTATCCTTAGGTGACGACCACAACAAGAACACAATTTTCGAAACCGCTTTGAAAACTAATCATCTGTTCTAGGATGATTGATTACAAGGTTTTGAACCCTCTGTTATATGGTTTTGAACCCTTTTGAGTTTTCAAAATCTCCTCAAGGTTTTGGGTTTTAAATAATGTGAACACGTGCAAACTGGAAGGGTGAATGCCTGTATTCTGGGTTTTCTGTCTAGGCAAGCACTTCGTATATATCTCATCAGACGCAAGACCAGTTGTGCTTACCTGGGAATTCTTGGGATGAGTGTTCACTTATAGGCGAGCATGTCTTCGCGATACATTATTTTTGACCTATTTACTTTGACTAATCACCAAGGTCGTTTGTTGCTTTGTAGTAACAAACAAATGACCACTATCCTTGCTTTCATCAGATTTGTTTCATCTCATTCTTTTCGTCTAATTCTCTCACTCGTTTCCTTTCATGTTTCCTCTTTTAGACAATGCCTCCTCGACGCGAAAGCCAGATAGAGACTGCCGAATTGGCAGAAATTATTGCGCAGCAAATGGCTGCTCAATTCCCAAACCTCTTTGCTCAATGGATCCATGCCAACAACAACAACAATGTTACATGCAAATACAAGGATTTTAACCAGGCTAAACCACTCAAGTTTAGTGGTTCTGAAGGGGCGACTGGGCTTCTTCAATGGTTCGAGAGCATTGAGAATACTTTCCGCCACGTGCAGTGTCCTGACAATCGCAAGGTCGAGTTTTCTTCGAGTGTGTTTCAGAAGAGGGCTCTCACATGGTGGAACGGGGTTATGAGGGATCGTGGTGCAGAAGTTGCTCTAGCACAGACATGGGCTGAACTTAGGGCCCTTATGATGAGGGAATTCTGTCCTCGTCATGAGCAACGAGCTTTGGAGAAGGAATTTGATGAGTTGAAGCAAGATAGTGGTGAGCACAGGGCGTATACTGATAGGTTTGAGGAGTTGAGTCTGCTTTGCCCGACAATGGTTACCCCACTCGACAAGGCTATCGAAAGATACATCGACGGCCTACCTGACTCGGTACAAGACATCCTTACTGGTAGTAACCCTGCCACACTCCGTCAGGCGATCGAGTTAGCTGCGACATTGACTGAGTCGCAGATTCGGAAGAATAAGTTACACAGAAAGGGTGACAAGGGTAAGAAGCAGGGGTCTGACAAGGAGGATAGCAAGAAAGGTCAAAACAAGAAGGGTAAGGAAGGTGAGACGTCAAAGAAATCAAGAAAGCGAAAGGGTGTTCAGAACTTTGCTGTTACAGCACAGACTGCTCAGAACCCGCGGAACCAAGCCACCTGCAAAGAAAGCATATGCTGGTACCGCACCTTATTGTGCACGCTGCAACGGTCATCACGCAGTACAACAAGCTTGCTGGTAATGCACGACGTGTGGTAAACTTGGGCATTTGGCCAAGGTTTGTCGTTTGGGACAAAATCAGGCTGCTCAGGTTCAAGCTCCGGTTCAAGGGAATGCTGTGAGATTTCCACTGGGTTCATGTTTCAACTGCGGAGAGATTGGTCACTTCCGCCACAACTGCCCAAGACTGGTGAATGCAAATGCTAACGCAAACCCGAATGCGAACGTCAATGTGAATCCAGCACGTGGTCGAGTGTTTAACATCAATGAGGCACTCAATGATGAAGGAGTGAACAATTAGCATTTTGTTTTTCCTATGGTTGTTATCTTGTAACATTAAAGACAATGCGGTTGTTATATAAATAAAAATTTATGGTTTTATTTTGTAACTAATGCAATTGTATGAATGTTTGATCCAACCTTATGGTATCAAAACAAAGAAAAAAACTACTCGTGTGGTTCTGTCATTTTTATGATCACTTGTGATCTCCCTAAGAACCTCAAACACTTGTTTATTTTAAATCTAAGTATCTTATCGTCTTGCACCGTTCGAGATGCAAGAATTATCAAAACAGCTTCAAGAGTTGTCTGATAAAGGATTCATCCGTCCGAACTTTTCACCTTGGAAAAACTCTTGCCCTCTTTGTGAAAAAGAAAGATGGATCTTCTCGAATTCATATCGATTAACGTAAGCCTATTAAGCTTACCATCAAGAATCGATATCCCCTACCTTAAATCAACGATTTCTCCGATCAACTGCATAGCGTTTCATGCTTTTTCCAGATCGATTTGCGTTTTGGATATCATCAACTTTGTATTCTCGAAGAAGATATTCCCAAAACGGTTTTCTGCACGAAGTATGGCCATTACGAGTTTACAGTCATGCCTTTTGGGTTGACAAATGCTCCAGCCAGCTTCAAGGACTTAATAAATAGAGTCTGCAAGTCTTATTTGGATCAGTTCGTCATTGTTGTTATTGATGACATCTTGATCTATTCATGTCCCGAGCCGATCACGATCAACACCTTCGTTGACATTGGAACCCCTAAAGAATGAACAAACTTTTCGCTAAATCCTCCAAGAGGAAATTTTGGCTTAAAGAAGTTCAGTTTTTGGGCCATGTAGTCAACAAGCAGGGTATTCATGTGGATCCATCCAAATTGCTGCAATTAAGGATTTGATTCCTTGTATGCTTTAAATACCCGTGTCCAAAGATAACAAATTTAAAAGGTCAAATTAAACAATTATGCGAGTATGCGATTATGTGATATGTGTTTATGTGTTCTCCTCTATGTTTTTGTGTGATCCGATTTTCAAATCCTCATAGAATCTTTCATATCTTCATATGAGGAATTCATAGTAGGATATTCAAAAGGTACTATCTTAAATCCTTAATGGGCTTCTATGTAATAGTTAAGACCCTTGGATTATATAGTATCGCTTCATGATTCATAAGAGATCCTTTTAGTGGTCTAGTCTAAAAGATTGATTCACAATTTGGTTAAAGAACGACATCTAGTGATGTAGCTGAACAGACTCCTTGATAGTCTATTTAGATCATTTATTGATTTAATTAAAAGGACTTTATGGCAGTCTAGTTACACGCATCACAGGATTGTTCATTTGGTTTTACCCTACACGTTATAAAATAGACTGTGTGAACTGTGCAAGGAATTGTCTAATTATGGACGCGTACATAATTATGAAATTTAGTGCACAGAAACCCAGTAGGATTTATTATGTGTAAGAACCGATAGTGACAACAATAACAAAATGAGAACGATGTAATGGAGGTACGGTGGACGCACCAATGACACTTCATATACTTGTATATAAGTGTCCCTCTTACATTGCAAGCATAATGTTATTAAGGTTACTAGAAGTTCAGAACCCTAACCAATGTTGTTCGATCTTTTCAACTTCATGTTTTCAAGCTCTCAGAAGTTTCCTCTGATTAAATTTCGGGACGAAATTTCCTAAACTAGGGGAGACTGTAACACCTGTGCCTTCACGGCCATCAAAAAAATACCAAACCAATGAAATATTGTATTTCATATTTGGGATTTGTAAAAATATGTGTATCATTTGCACATATCAATTCTTGTTCGATTCCAACTCTAAATCGCTTTCTGAAAGGTTATACGCGCACCAATGCGTAAATATAACCAGTTTAATGCAACAAACACTCCGGAATAGTGACATTGGCTTAACATACCTTAAATAACCTTTACATAACTTAGAAAAAAGTTTTGAAGGCTTTGGTATGGCAAAAAACAAGTTAATTCGCTTACAGGGACTAAACTTGACAAACTGTGAAAGTATGCCAATTTGAACTGTAACAGACATTCCGGAACATGACCATAAGTTAAACACACCTTAAATATCCTTTATATAGCTTAGAAATAGGCTTTGAGGGGTTCGGTGTGCTAAAATAAACTTTTGGCTCATTCAGGGACTAAAAGCGTCAAAAAGTGCACAAGTTTGCATTCTCGCGCATATCTTACGTGCTGAATACATCCGGACATCCAAAAATTTATGTAAGCATGACTATATTATGCTTTAGTGTTTGGCTTAAGAAAAATCCATTCGTTTCGTCATTTGGATCGTTTTTCGCGCTTGTGCGCATTCCATCGTAATTAAGCGAACATCGCGTTCGTACGGCCAAACGAACCAACATCCGACATATTTTTGAGCATGTTTCATGTCCACAATGTTTAGGCAACATTTTAGGGCCTTAAAGTTGGCTTTACGGGCCTTAGAAGTGTCAAAAATGGCTTAAACACGTGCAGGGACTGAAACTGCCTTTTTGTAAACTTGTTTCTGATCTGTGCAGGCCAGGCGGCCCGCGTGAGATCCTTGTATCCTTTACGCGGCCCGCGTCCGACTCCCTGATCAGATAATATCGAACAGTCAGCATGTTCCAGCTGTTTTAACCACAACCACACACTCACCACTTGCCTAATCAGCTGATAAGGATGGTTTTTAGGCTACCATAACTTTGCAACACTTGTACGGATGGGATTAAGGCACGTTTTCCATGAAACGATCTTAACGGTGGACCGAAAACTATAAATACCCCATCACCCCATTGCTCAAATCACTAGAATTTTGATTTGAGAAACTCTAAGTTGAAACTATTGTTTCATACCTGAGATTTTTGAATCGAAATTAGCATTCGGGGAACCTTCGTAAGTATTCTTTCGTTCTTTTCCTTATTTTATTGCTTTTCGAGTCCGAAAGTCAAACTTTGTTTGACTTTCAGCGTTGACCAGCTTATGGTCAATGCGAAGTTCGTTTGAACTTCGCAACGTGAGTGTAATCACGTTGGTTATAGTCCCTTGGGACTATGCCTACTGATTACCACGTTGTCTAGGGTCGTAGGGTAAGCGATCTAATAAATCGCTTATACCTTCGAACCCGACCCAGTTTGGTCGATCATTAGGATCCGACCAAATAAAGTAGGTGACCCTAGTATAGGGCATAACCTTCCGAGGTTATACCTTATGGTCACATCGTTTAAGTAGTTGTATGATAGGTAGTTTATATGCCTTAGGTAAATTACCAGAATACCCTTTTCATGTATAATTAGTAATTAAGCATATGTAACCTAAACTTTTGTCACATAACTAATTATGTAACATGTTTAGGCATATAACACTTCTCATAGGACTAGTTAGACGGTCCGAACGCGCTTTGCGCGCACGACACGTTAAAGTAGCGTATGTTACCTTAATGGGTCGCGATGGGTCGAAAGCACTTAGGTTAGTCTCAATGTAGTATGTAGGCCTTGTTAAACCATATCATATGAGTTCCAATACTCATTTGGTTTACCAAGCCTCATCCTATCCGATCTCCCGATTTAAGTCCAGTTTATTTATATAGTTTTAGATTGCCGACTGATTCTGTGCTTCCTCTAGCTTTGTTTGGTTGTTGTTCAAGACTTCTAAGCATTCTCAGGCGAGTACATTATTCCCCTCTTTTACTGTTTTCAACTGTTTTGGGGTGACTCATATGTGCTAATTGTCATAACAATGGTTTCAAGAACGATTACAATGATTTCAAAAACAATAACAATGGTTTCAAGAACGATTACAATGGTTACAATAACAATTACAATGTGGTTTCAAGAACGATAACAATGGTTTCAAGAACAATTACAATGTGGTTTCAAGAATGATAACAATGGTTTCAAGAACGATTACAATGGTTTCAAAAACAATTACAATGGTTTCAAGAATGATTTCAATAAAGTGAACAAACTTGTTGGTTGTAGTTACATAACCAATGACATTCATTAGCAATGATCAAGCCGACCAGTATTAGGTTATGGTACCATAGGATCTGACAAATCCCGTTATTCTCTATACCCATGGTTATGTGTGGGTATTTTGGGTAACGACTGAATCTGTAATTATTAATTTACCCTTTGGTAAGGGTTTGTTAAGAACGAGAACGAGAGCGAGTTGGAACGAGGATCGAGTCAAGAAGGTTTGAATGTTATTAGAGAATCGACCATAAAGTAGTTTCACAATTAAAACAAGAACGATTTGAACAATTAAAACAAGAACGATTTGAACAATTAGAACAAGAACGACTTGAACGATTTTACAAAATGTTTTAACGATTGGGTAAACATTGGGACATGATTTACATTTGATCATGCATTTACATGAAACATAGTATTGATTTAAACCAAGTTTTACTTCAATACTTTGTTTTGTGCGTTTCACCTATGGTTTAGTTGATGCATTTCACTAGCCATACATATCTTTTTGGTTATACATTACATGATTTACATTGGACATGAACATTACTTTGGTGGTTTGGTTTGATTAAGTGATTAAGTAACGATGCGTGTGTAATATGATACAAAGATGGTGGATACGCCGCTGGTACTTCCTATATATAAGTGTTTGTATGGTATTACATATTGTAGCGTTATTTGAATTATTTCAGTTTGAGACATAGAACATTTTATACAAGTAACATACTTTTCACAAGACACTGATTTACAAACAACTTATCTTATACAAACTCATTTTACATGGTTATTCATTTAATCATGCATTTTTCTCTTATTTATACCTATCATCTAAACTTATTATTTTTCAAATGATTTACAAAGACAAAGTAAATTACAAGGTTCATGACTAAACATTTTCTCAAACAGAAGTCATGAATCTTATTTTCAACAAAACCAATGTATTCGCCAGCATTGCTTTGCTGACCTCGTTTTCACATATGTTTCAGGTATTGTTGGATGATATCGTTTGACAGGATGCATGCTCACATAGGACTGGACAAGGCCTTAGTGACTCAATAACAATGATAGACTATGTTTAAATTGTGTATTTAGATTTCCTGATGATG
Organism: Helianthus tuberosus; assembly: GCA_030545235.1. Lineage (NCBI taxonomy): Eukaryota > Viridiplantae > Streptophyta > Magnoliopsida > Asterales > Asteraceae > Helianthus > Helianthus tuberosus. Next base: position 90,828,216 of record CM060418.1, on the reverse strand, counting down.
TAATTATTCAATGTTTAATAAAACGAAACACTTTTTGGTATCCATGGTTATGAAACATTAATTCTGTTACAACACTCCCCGACGTTTCCGCCACGTTTTGTATATTACACGTGGTCGGGGTGTGACATTTCAGTCAAGGTTATCAAAAGAAATGTTTTCGGATTCAGTCATTCCTTACATCCAAACAAACCCGGGATGTCAGGAATGGGATTTGTCAAGTCCTATGGTACCACTACTTACTACCGAGCGGCGTAGCAAATGTTAATGAACGTAATAAAGACCCGTTTGTGCAAACCAAATGTTATAGCAATTGTATACATGTCATATGAAAACAATGTACTAAGTATGCTAAGTTAACATACAAAGCAGAAAAGTCATGTAAATCAATGTGCTAGCATGCTATCAGTCAACATACATAGCAGAAATGAAATGTAAAACAATGTACTAAGTATGCACACAATGGACATACATAGCATGAAATGTAATGTAAAGCAATGTACTAAGTATGCAAACAATGGACATACATAGCATGAAATGTAATGAAATGAAATCATGTACTATAAGGTACTAATGAACATAACAAGTATATGATGTAAAAACATGGAAAGCAGGAAAGTAACAAGTAGGCACATGTGTTTCACCCCAAAACGGTTTGAAAACAGTAAAATAGGGGTCTATGTACTCACTTGAGATTGCTCAGAAGTCCTAAGATAACCACCAAGCAATGCTAGAGATCACGGAATCAAACGGCACCTAATATAGGTAACTATGTTAATAAACCGGACCTAAGTCGGAGGATTTAGATAGAATGAGGATTCGTAAACCAAACGAGTATGGAGACTCGTGTCATATGGTTTAACAAAGCCTACATACTAAAGGAAACCTAACCTAAGTGCTTACGACCCATTACGACCCGTTTAGGTAGCTTATGCTACTTTAACGCGTCGTTCGCGTAAAACGCGTTCGGACCGCCTAACTAGTCCTATGACAAGTAGAATATGCCTTAACATGCCTAATATTATCGCCAAATCAGAGTAGATGTCAAAAGTTATGTCACATATGTTTATAATGAATTTTGGCATCAAAGGGGTATTTTGGTAATTTACCTAAGGCTTATAAACTACCTATCATACAACTACTTAAACGTTGTGACCATAAGGGATAACCTCGGAAGGTTATTCCCTATACACTATGGTCACCTAAAGTATTTGGTCGGATCCTAATGATCGACCAAATGGGTCGGGTTCGAAGGTATAAGCGATTTATTAGATCGCTTACCCTTACGACCCTAGACAACGTGGTAATCAGTAGGCATAGTCCCAAGGGACTATAACCATCGTGATTACAATCATGTTGCGAAGTTCAAACGAACTTCGCATTGACCATAAGCTGGTCAATGCAGAAAGTCAAACAAAGTTTGACTTTCGGACTCGAAAAGCAATAAAAGAACGAAGGAACACTTACAAAGGGTCCCCGAATGCTAATCTCGATCCAAGTAGCTCAGGTATGAAATAATGGTTTCAACTTAGAGCTTCTCAAATCAAAATTCTTGTGGGGTTTGCAATGGCATGGGGGGGGGGTATTTATAGTTTTCGGAGAGCCGTTAAGATCGTTTCTTGGAAACCGTGCTTTGATTTTGGCCATACACCTCAAGATAGTGGTTTTACAATACCATGTGAGCCCCTAGTATTGCCCAATACCATGTGCAAGAGTGGATAGGACTAGATGCAATGTTTCTGAAGTTTCTGCTGATCTGGGGACTGCTTGCGCACCGTAACACTCAGAGTGTTGAGGTGCGCAAGGACCTTGCAGACCAGAAACTTTGGTTTTTGGCAGTTTTGGTCCCTGTTGTGTAATAAGGCCATTTCCGACACGTTTAAGGCCCGTTAACCCCATTTCAAAGCTCTAAAATGAAGTTAAAGTATAGGGAACTTAAGATGTGCTAAAAAATATCTCGGATGTCGGTTCGTTTGGTCGTATGATCGCGATGTTTGGTTAATTATGACGGAATGCGCATAAGCACGAAAAACGATCCAAATGACGCGACGAATGGATTTTTCTTATGCCAAACACTAAAATAAAATATTTTAGTGCTTACATAAATTTTTGGATGTTTGGATGTATTTAGAACGTAAGTTATGCGCGGAAATGCAAACTTGTGCACTTTTTGACGCTTTTAGTCCCTAAATGACCCAAAAGTTTATTTTCGCATACCGAACCCCTCAAAGCCTATTCCTAAGCTATGTAAAGGATATTTATGGTATGTTTAACTTATGTTCATGTTCCGGAATGTCCGTTACAGTTCAAATTGGCATACTTTTACAGTTTGTTAAGTTTAGTCCCTGTAAGCGATTTAACTTGTTTTTGCCATACCAAAGCCTTCAAAACTTATTTCTAAGTTATGTAAAGGTTATTTAAGGTATGTTAAGTGTATGTTGATGTTCCGGAATATTTGTCGCATTAAACTGATTACGTTTACGCATCAGTTTGCGTATAACTCTCCAGAAAGCGATGTAGAGTTTGAAATTGAATAAAAGTCAAAACATGAAAAATGTCAAACATAAATAAACAAACATTGGGATCAAATAACATTGTTTTATTGATAACTGAACTGTTCACAATGATTACAAGCACAGATGTTACAGTCTCCCCTACTTGTGGAAATTTCGCCCCGAAATTTATTTAGAGGAAACTCGTGGAAAAAGATGCGGATATTTCGCCTTCATTTGATCTTCGCGTTCCCAAGTAAACTCGGGTCCATGTTTAGCTTCCCAGCGAACCTTGACCAAAGGAATGCGCTTGCGTTTAAGCCACTTGACTTCACGTTCCATGATTTCCACAGGCTTCTCAACAAATTTCAGTGTTTTATCAACACGAATTTCGTCAAGTGGTATGTGGAGGTTCTCATCAGCTAAACACCTCTTGAGATTGGACACGTGAAAGTTTGGATGAACATTTCCAAGTTCAGGAGGTAACTCAAGTCTGTAGGCTACCTTACCGATTCTTTCGACGATCTTGAATGGTCCAACGTATCTAGGTGCAAGTTTTCCTTTCTTTCCAAATCTGATCACACCTTTCTAAGGTGAGACCTTAAGTAATACTCTATCACCGACTTGAAATTCCAAGGGCTTACATTTTGGGTCCGCGTAACTCTTTTGACGGCTTCTAGCTGTCTGAAGGTTATCACGAACTTTCTTGACCTTATCAGTTGTCTCTAAAATGAGGGCAGGTCCAGTAAGCTGAGCCTCGCCGACCTCATTCCAGCAGACTGGTGAACGACATTTTCGACCATAGAGAGCCTCGAAAGGAGCCATGTTGATGCTAGAGTGATAACTGTTGTTGTAGGAGAATTCAATCAATGGAAGATGTGAATCCCAACTACCACCAAAATCAATCACACAAGCTCTAAGCATATCCTCCAGAGTCTGGATTGTTCTTTTAGATTGACCATCCGTTTGCGGATGATAAGCTGTGCTCAGATTAAGTTGGGTCCCCATAGCAGATTGCATGGTTCTCCAAAAATAAGAAGTGAAACGAGCATCTCTGTCAGAAATGATGTTCAAAGGAACACCATGTCGAGCTACAATTTCATCCACATAGATTTTAGCAAGTTTGTCAGCAGAAAATTCCTCGCGGATTGGCAAGAAATGCGCTGATTTAGTAAGACGATCAACGACTACCCAGATGGCATCATGACTTTTCTTTGTGCGTGAAAGTTTGGTAACAAGATCCATAGTAATGTTTTCCCATTTCCAAACTGGGATCTCTGGTTGCACCAATAAACCAGAAGGACGCTGATTTTCAGCCTTAACCTTAAGACAAGTAAGGCATTTTGATACATATAAGGCAATGTCTTTCTTCATACCATGCCACCAATAATGAATACGAAGATCCTTATACATTTTATCTGAGCCAGGATGAATAGAATAACGAGACTTATGGGCTTCATCCATAAGCAAGGTGCGAAGGTTATCTTGGCTTGGGACCTACAAACGGTCCATGAAGTAATACGATCCATTGTCCTTCAGTTCCATATCAGGTGTTATGTGATAGGGAAATTCGTTATCCATTAAACCTTGTGAAACACAAGATTGTTGAGCTTGAGAAATGCGGGCTTGGATATCGGATCGAGCTTGAATAACAGATTGAACACGAACACAATGAAGCTTAGTACGTTCCTTACGACTCAATGCATCGGCTACGACATTCGCCTTACCAGGATGGTAGCGAATTTCGCAGTCATAGTCGTTTAGAAGCTCAACCCAACGTCGTTGCCTCATGTTGAGTTCTTTCTGATTAAAGATATGCTGAAGACTTTTTTGGTCCGTGAAAACCACACATTTTGTACCGTACAAATAGTGTCTCCAGATCTTTAGAGCGAAGACAACTGCACCCAACTCAAGATCATGAGTGGTGTAGTTCTTCTCATGTATCTTCAACTGCCTCGATGCACATGCTATGACTTTATTCCTTTGCATCAGAACACAACCAAGACCCAGTTTAGATGCGTCGCAATAAACGACGAAATCATCATTGCCCTCAGGCAAAGTCAGAACAGGCGCGTCGCAAAGTTTTTGTTTCAAAGTCAGAAACGCTTCTTCTTGCTTGAATCCCCAATCAAAGGGTTTGTTCTTCTGAGTTAGAGCAGTTAAAGGAACTGCAATCTTCGAGAAGTTTTCAATGAAGCGGCGATAATAACCCGCCAGACCAAGAAAAGAACGAACTTCAGTAGGAGTAGAAGGCGTATCCCAATCCTTAATCGCACTGATCTTGGAGGGATCTACATGAATACCTTGTTCGTTGACAATATGCCCCAAAAATTGAACTTCTTTAAGCCAAAATTCGCACTTGGAGAATTTGGCGAAAAGTTGCTCTTTCTTTAGGAGTTCCAGAGTAAGATGAAGATGTTGCTCGTGATCAGCTCGCGTCTTAGAATAAATCAAGATGTCGTCAATAAAAACAATGACGAACTGATCCAAATAAGGTTTGCAGACCCTATTCATTAAGTCCATGAAAACAGCAGGAGCATTAGTCAAACCGAATGGCATGACTGTGAACTTGTAATGCCCATAACGAGTACGGAACGCTGTCTTGGGAATATCTTCTTCATGCACCCGAAGTTGATGATACCCAGAACGTAGATCAATCTTCGAAAAATAAGAAGCGCCCTGTAGCTGATCAAAGAGATCATCAATGCGAGGTAGGGGATATCAATTCTTGATGGTAAGCTTGTTAAGCTCACGATAATCGATACACATCCTAAAAGATCCATCCTTCTTCTTGACAAAAAGAATGGGAGCACCCCAAGGTGAAAAGCTAGGACGGATAAAACCTTTGTCAGAGAGTTCCTGAAGCTGCTTAGACAACTCTTGCATCTCAGATGGTGCAAGACGATATGGAGCTCTGGCAATGGGATTTGCACCAGGTACTAGATCAATACGGAACTCGACTTGGCGTGCTGGGGGTAGACCAGGTAAATCTTCAGGGAATACTTCAGAATAATCCCGAACAACCGGAATATCTTGGATAGACTTACCTTCACCTTTATCTGCTGTGACATGTGCCAAGAAGGCCACATAATTCTTTCGCAGATACTTCCGAGCTTTAAAACAAGACATGAGTTTGAGACCACCAGCAGGTTTCTCACCACGAACCTGTAGGATCTCGCCTGTCGAAAGCGGCACATGAACAATCTTCTCAAAACAAACTACCTCTGCGTGATGCTTGGCTAACCAATCCATACCCACAATAACGTTGAAGCTTCCAAGTTGCATAGGCGTGAGGTCGATAGGGAAAAGATGGTCGTTAAGGTTCAACTGGCAGTTGCGAAGAACAGAATCAAGAACAATGGGTTCACCATTAGCAACCTCTACTGTCAAAGGTTTACCTTGTTTCGTTCTAGACACGCGAAGTAATGGCTCAAAAGATAATGACACGAAACTCTTATCGGCACCCGAATAAAAAAGAACAGTTGCAGGCTGATTATTAATAAAGAACGTACCGTTCACCACTTCATTGTCTGCTTGTGCCTCTTGTGCATTCATGTTGAAGACTCGACCTCGAGCCTGAGCTTGATTCTGATTTGGATTTTGATTCTGGTTGGCTAGCCTTGGGCACCGGTTTCTGTAGTGGGTCAGATCCCCACAATTGTAGCACGAACCAGGAGGAAAATGAGGTCGTTCAGCTTGACCTTGTTGCTGAGCAAGAGGCTGAGCAACTTGTTGGGCTTGGTTCTGAACTGCCTGGTTCTGGTTAACAGGAATGACACAAGTAGCGGCAAGATGGCCAATTCTCCCACAGTTAGTGCAATGACGACATTGGAGATGTGGTAGGTGATGGCCGTTACACCTGTTGCACAAAGGTGCAGTGCCAAGATATGGCTTCTTGGCTAGTGGTTGCGTAGGCTGATTTGGTGCAGCTTGGGCCTGTGCAGTAACGGCATAGTTTTGGGAAGCCTTTCGCTTCCTAGAACCCTTTGAGGAACAAGAATTCTTTCCATTCTTGTTTTGACCTTTCTTGCTATCCCCCTTGTCAGATGCCTGCTTCTTACCCTTGTCACCCTTTTTGTGCAGTTTTCCCTTTTGAACCTGTGACTCAGTCAATGTCACTGCTAACTCGATCGCCTGACGGAGTGTGGCAGGGTTACTACCAGTAATGATGTCTTGCACTGAGTCAGGTAGGCCGTCGATGTACCTTCCGATAGCCTTGTTGAGTGGGGTAACCATAGTCGGGCAAAGCAGACTCAACTCCTCAAACCTATCAGTATATGCCCTGTGCTCACCACTATCTTGCTTCAAATCATCAAATTCCTTCTCCAAAGCTCGCTGTTCATGACGAGGACAGAACTCCCTCATCATAAGGGCCCTAAGTTCAGCCCATGTCTGTGCTAGAGCAACTTCTGCACCACGGTCTCTCATAACCCCGTTCCACCATGTGAGAGCCCTCTTCTGAAACACACTCGAAGAAAACTCGACCTTGCGATTGTCAGGACACTGCACGTGGCGGAAAGTATTCTCAATGCTCTCGAACCATTGAAGAAGCCCAGTCGCTCCTTCAGAACCACTAAACTTGAGTGGTTTAGCCGAGTTAAAAGTCTTGAAATTGCATGGAGCATTGTTGTTGTTGTTGGCTTGGTTCCATTGAGCAAAGAGATTTGGGAATTGAGCAGCCATCTGCTGCGCAATGATTTCTGCCAGTTCGGCAGTCGCTATCTGGTTTTCGCGTCGAGGAGGCATTCTAAAAGAGGAAACATGAAAAGAAACGAGTGAGATGATTGGATGAAAAGAATGAGATGAAACAAAAATCAACAAAAGCAAAGATGGTGGTCATTCGTTTGCATCGCAAAGCAAACAAACGACACACAGTGACTAATCAAAGTAAATGGGTCAAAAATAATGTATCGCGAAGACATGCTCGCCTATAAGTGAACACTCACCCCAAGAGTTCCCAGGTAAGAGTGACTGGTCCGATTATGTGGATTTGTACGAACACTCTAGCCTTAGACAGAAAACCCAGGGTACAGGCATTCACCCTTCCAGTTTGCACGTGTTCACATTATTTAAAACCCAAAACCTTGACGAGATTTTGAAAACTCAAAGGGGTTCAAAATCATATAACAGAGGGTTCAAAACCTTACAATAGAGGGTTCAAAACCTTGTAATAAATCATCCAAAAACAGATGATTGTTTTTCAAAAATCGTTTCGGAAAAAATTGGTTTTTGTTTTGATAATCACCTAAGGATAGGTGATGTGTATGTTTTAAAATCTAAACACAAGACAACTTGGGTTAGTGTCCTAGAAAGGTTATAGTCTAGGTCAAAGAATTACTAATAACCTAATTCCCTATAACCATTGGCTCTGATACCAACTCTTCTGTCACACCCCGACCACGTGGGACAACCAAACGTGGCGGAAACATCGGGGAGTGTTGTAACAGAATTAATTGTTTCATAACCATGGCATTCAAAGTTGTACTTTATTTATCAACATAAGAGTTACATTGTCTTAAACAGGAAATAAAGCGTTCATAACATAATTAAACTAAGTCTATCTTCATTTTAAGTCTCTAAGGCACAGGTCCGCCCTAGTGTCACGATCATCATCCTATGTAAAAGCACCTGAAAACACATGTGAAAATAGGTACGTCAGCATAAAAATGCCTGTGAGTTACATAGGTTTTGTGAAAATAGGATTCATGACTTAAGTTTAAGAAAAAGTTGTTTAGTACAAGTCAGTCATGAACCTTGTAAATTGTTTTGTTTTGTAAGTCATTTAAAAAGCGATAAGATCAAATGATATGTATAAATAAAAGAATAATGTAAGGTTAAATGAATAACCAAGTAAAATGAGTTGTATAAAATAAACCGTATTGTAAACCAAAGTCTTGTGAAAACATGTTACTTGTGTAAAATGTATAAATCCAAAATGAACGATCTAAATAACACTATGATATGTAATATAATACAAACACTTATATATAGGAAGTACCAGCGGCGTATCCACCATGCTTGTATCATATTACTCACATCTCGTTACTTAAGTCACTTAAACCAACCAACAATGTATAATGTCTATGTTTAAACCAATTGTCAAAAGTCCTTGTATAAACCATGTCAAATGTTGATAGTCCAAAAGTAGTCAAGTAATGTGTAACAAATGTTATGTATTGTAAGTAAAGTATTGTCACATAATCCAAATGTAGAAATGTACAAAACAAAGTATTTTGAATATATCAAAAAGTTATGTTTTGCAAAGTAATGCATGTTACATTGATACAAACATTTATGTGGTAAGTTAACGCATACATTCAAGCCTTGAGACAGTCGGATAACCCTCTCAGTCAAGGTTATCAAAAGAAATGTTTTCGGATTCAGTCATTCCTTACATCCAAACAAACCCGGGATGTCAGGAATGGGATTTGTCAAGTCCTATGGTACCACTACTTACTACCGAGCGGCGTAGCAAATGTTAATGAACGTAATAAAGACCCGTTTGTGCAAACCAAATGTTATAGCAATTGTATACATGTCATATGAAAACAATGTACTAAGTATGCTAAGTTAACATACAAAGCAGAAAAGTCATGTAAATCAATGTGCTAGCATGCTATCAGTCAACATACATAGCAGAAATGAAATGTAAAACAATGTACTAAGTATGCACACAATGGACATACATAGCATGAAATGTAATGTAAAGCAATGTACTAAGTATGCACACAATGGACATACATAGCATGAAATGTAATGAAATGAAATCATGTACTATAAGGTACTAATGAACATAACAAGTATATGATGTAAAAACATGGAAAGCAGGAAAGTAACAAGTAGGCACATGTGTTTCACCCCAAAACGGTTTGAAAACAGTAAAATAGGGGTCTATGTACTCACTTGAGATTGCTCAGAAGTCCTAAGATAACCACCAAGCAATGCTAGAGATCACGGAATCAAACGACACCTAATATAGGTAACTATGTTAATAAACCGGACCTAAGTCGGAGGATTTAGATAGAATGAGGGTTCGTAAACCAAACGAGTATGGAGACTTGTGTCATATGGTTTAACAAAGCCTACATACTAAATGAAACCTAACCTAAGTGCTTACGACCCATTACGACCCGTTTAGGTAGCTTATGCTACTTTAACGCGTCGTTCGCGTAAAACGCGTTCGGACCGCCTAACTAGTCCTATGACAAGTAGAATATGCCTTAACATGCCTAATATTATCGCCAAATCAGATTAGATGTCAAAAGTTATGTCATATAAGTTTATAATGAATTTTGGCATCAAAGGGGTATTTTGGTAATTTACCTAAGGCTTATAAACTACCTATCATACAACTACTTAAACGTCGTGACCATAAGGTATAACCTCGGAAGGTTATTCCCTATACACTATGGTCACCTAAAGTATTTGGTCGGATCCTAATGATCGACCAAATGGGTCGGGTTCGAAGGTATAAGCGATTTATTAGATCGCTTACCCATACGACCCTAGACAACGTGGTAATCAGTAGGCATAGTCCCAAGGGACTATAACCATCGTGATTACAATCACGTTGCAAAGTTCAAACGAACTTCACATTAACCATAAGCTGGTCAATGCAGAAAGTCAAACAAAGTTTGACTTTCGGACTCGAAAAGCAATAAAAGAACGAAGGAACACTTACAAAGGGTCCCCGAATGCTAATCTCGATCCAAGTAGCTCAGGTATGAAACAATGGTTTCAACTTAGAGCTTCTCAAATCAAAATTCTTGTGGGTTTTGCAATGGCATGGGGGGGGGTATTTATAGTTTTCGGAGAGCCGTTAAGATCGTTTCTTGGAAACCGTGCTTTGATCTTGGCCATACTCCTCAAGATAGTGGTTTTACAATACCATGTGAGCCCCTAGTATTGCCCAATACCATGTGCAAGAGTTGATAGGACTAGATGCAATGTTTCTGAAGTTTCTGCTGATCTGGGGACTGCTTGCGCACCATAACACTCAGAGTGTTGAGGTGCGCAAGGACCTTGCAGACCAGAAACTTTGGTTTTTGGCAGTTTTGGTCCCTGTTGTGTAATAAGGCCATTTCCGACACGTTTAAGGCCCGTTAACCCCATTTCAAAGCTCTAAAATGAAGTTAAAGTATAGGGAACTTAAAATGTGCTCAAAAATATCTCGGATGTCGGTTCGTTTGGTCGTACGATCGCGATGTTCGGTTAATTATGACGGAATGCGCATAAGCGCGAAAAACGATCCAAATGACGCGACGAATGGATTTTTCTTATGCCAAACACTAAAATAAAATATTTTAGTGCTTACATAAATTTTTGGATGTCTGGATGTATTCAGAACGTAAGTTATGCGCGAAAATGCAAACTTGTGCACTTTTTGACGCTTTTAGTCCCTGAATGACCCAAAAGTTTATTTTAGCATACCGAACCCCTCAAAGCCTATTCCTAAGCTATGTAAAGGATATTTATGGTATGTTTAACTTATGGTCATGTTCCGGAATGTCCGTTACAGTTCAAATTGGCATACTTTCGCAGTTTGTTAAGTTTAGTCCCTGTAAGCGATTTAACTTGTTTTTGCCATACCAAAGCCTTCAAAACTTATTTCTAAGTTATGTAAAGGTTATTTAAGGTATGTTAAGTGTATGTTGATGTTCCGGAGTATTTGTCGCATTAAACTAATTACGTTTACGCATCAGTTTGCGTATAACTCTCCGGAAAGCGATGTAGAGTTTGAAATTGAATAAAAGTCAAAACATGAAAAATGTCAAACATAAATAAACAAACATTGGGATCAAATAACATTGTTTTATTGATAACTGAACTGTTCACAATGATTACAAGCACAGATGTTACATGTCTCATCAACCCCAGAATAATGATAGGGCGTATCTTCTTCAGATGTATCAGACCCTTCTTCAATCTCAACATGATCAAAATTGTCAGCTTCATTTGCAAGCTTGAATTCATACTCTTTCTCTGGTGACGAAGGAATCTCATCTTCTATATTGAACTTAAGATTACCATCATTCAAACCCAGTTCTTCTAACATTTCAGCCCTGGTCCTTGGTACCTCTATCTCCCCCTCAAATGGAGCATTCAAGTAAATAACAGTGGGTTGTGTGAGGAATACCTGATCAGAGTGTTGTTTTCCAGAAAAAGAAGACTCCTGATGCTGCTCCTCCTGTTGTTCATTTCTTTCATCATTAAGAAGATCCTCCAACGATTGTTGGACTGAAGGCTTCACAAATAGCAATCTTGTTGACCCTTGATCATCATCATCATCATCATCTTTGAAATCATCCCAAGACGGATCATAATTGTCAACTGCATCAAGAATTTCATTCAGCTCTTCATCCTCTACTTCTTCCTCTTCTTTCCAACATAGAAACTTGATATCAGCTGCTCTCACATTCCATTTTCGTTGTTCTACTTTCACCATTCGAATAACATCATTCAGATTGTAAGGACGTGATAGAGCTTCACCAACAAGTACAAAGCTTGGATCTTGATCAACTTCCATGTGTTCTACTTCAACATTCACTTCAGTATCAACCATCTCAACATCATTACTTGCAGGCTGACTCAAAGAACCTCCAGTTTCTTAAGTTTCAACAATTAAATCTTTCTTCTTTTGAGTTGCTGCCTCAGCCAACTCTTTCTCCCTCTGAGCACTTCTTTCCTCAACCCTCTGAATCTCTAAGTTGTTATATACAGCTTGGACATTGATACCAAGCTGATGTTCCATCACAGCGTATAACGTGTTAAGCTATTCGTCTTTCACTGCCTTATCAGCCCTTAGAGCTTCAATCTCCAGCTTTAACACTTTGATTTAATTTGAAGATGCTTCATGAAGTTCATCTAACATTTGATGCAGTGTCTGATTAGTTTCATTCATGTTCGCGTATTTCACATTCACTCCAGAAAGCTCTGCAGAGAGTTGCTCAAAGAGTTTAGCATTATCATCCACATCTTCAACCAAAGTTTTTATCCTTTCTGCATGATCATTCACAACAGACTTCATTTCTTCATTTACTTCAATAATCTTCTCAAGCTGCTTTTTCAACTTGTCACGTTCTGCTTCAGCTTTTGCTTTCTCTTTCTCTAGAAGACTTACTTTCTTTGTTAGATCTTTGATTGTGGCATCATGAAACATATCATAGTCTTCATCAGGAAGAATATCATCCTTCAATTCACCATGAATGTTAGGAAATCCTTCAAATAATCCTGGAGGAGTGTCTTTCTTTGGCGGTGATTGCTTTGGATCATCAGGAATATGAATGGTTGGATTTGTTGGTGGTGGTGGTGGAGTAGATACTCTTTGACCTGTAATCACTACCTCATCTTCATCATCACCTTTCTTTTCAACCTTAGGCTTATCAACCTTTTCTAATTCAACCTCTGGAGTATCTTGAATTTGAACTTCTGTAGCTTTAACACTATGAGCTTCACTTTAGGAATACTTTCTATTTGAACCTCTGGAGCTTGTATATGCTTTTCACTTTTACCACTTTAATCTTTAGGTGCTGAAGCTGCTGCTTTTCTAGCTCTGACATTTTTGGAATTACACCTGTTTGAACAGCTTTTCGCTTCAAGACGCCTTTCTTTTTCTCTGCTTGTGGCGTAGGAATATATGTCTCATCCTCTTCATCAGAACCCTTCTTTTTCTTCTTCAGAGGCTTCTTTTTCAAAGTAACATTTCCAACACCAATCTTTGACTTATCAATCTCAGACTTTGTATCAGTTGATTCATCATCAGCATCTCTTGAATCAGTATGAGCAATGCCTTTAGGTTCCTTTTCTTTGACACTTTCTTCTTGAACATTCTTTGAAGATTCATCAATCTTTTCAACATTTTGATCTTGAGACTTTGCAGCTTTAGCAGCTTCTTCATTTCTTTTTATAAAATCATCAAATGTCTCATTCAACAAATTAACACCCTGCTACACTAGCCCTGTAGGATCTATCACTGTTTCATCCACAAGTCTCGGTGGAGATTTCTTTGAAGGCCCTGCAAAACAAGTATTAAACTTTCATTAGTAAGATGTAACATTAAATATTCTAACTTTTCTAGTGACTCACCCTTTCAACTATACCCTTAACAACAATCTTTGGTGTAGTCTTTTTAGGATCAGCCACTGCAGGAGAAACCTTCAGAGTTCTCTTCCTCTTTCCGTCCTTCACAAACCAATATCTTAACTTCTTCTCATGCATGTCCCTTCGACTATTGGTTTCATCCTTTGAATTACTGTTCTCATGCCTCCAAGCATCATTTTCAGGAGCTATATAGTCTGGTTTTTCAATCTTGCAAATCATTCTCTTAGCTCTTGGTTCTGGTTCATCCTTCTTCAGACCTTTATATTGACTTAATCTGCTCAAAGTCTCACTCTTCATGTGTTGTAGATCTAATTCATCGACAGGATCCTTTGGAAGGTCTCTCACTTGATCATTAATCAGCATTTGAATGAACCTTGGGTACATTATGTATTTCTCACCCCTGATATTATCAACCATGTGATCAAATATTACTTGTGAAATATTGTAAGGCTTGTTGAGCACCAAACAAGTAATAATGTTCATGATATAGTCTGATATCTCGTCGTAAGCTCCCTTTCGGTGTGATAGAGCATGAAAGACACAATGAACTAGAAACTTATAAGGTCGACTGAACATAGACTTGAGATATTTGCCATTTACATGTCCTGAGAAACCCATTCTAAACCATAAACCTTTGCATAATCTTTCAGGAACTATAGTAGGGTCCTCATCATTATCTCCTAAGTCTAGTACTCTCCTCACGTCTCCCACATTAAACTTAATTTCAAAATCTATATCTTTATCATTTTTATCTTTCTTTTAAACAGCTGAGTATATCGTCTTTTCACTCTCATCATACCTCACCGACTTCCAAAACATTCTAACATGAGACTCATACACTTTCGTTCTATCAGTCAACGCCTTGTTAATCCTACTTTCTCTTAAAAACTTCGCCATGTCTTTGAAAGGCTCCATATTTTCATATTTTTCATTCAAAATGCAGCAAATGTTGTGAGCCTTATGCCAATCTGATGCTCTTGCCTACAATGATGATCAATGTTAGAGTTTGCACAAAGTTCGAGACAAAAAATGAAAAGTGACAAAAATTTTGAAAACTAAAAAAATTTCTAACTCTAGAAAACTCCTCTCTGTGTAGTACTGATGGATCGGATGGCCATCTGATCGGATTGCCAAATCCATAAAGATCATCAACAGTTTAAGACATGAGCATTTGGATTAGATGGCCATCCGATCGGATTGTCACTCGATCCATGTGAATAACTAAAGAGCTTTTGTAAGAGAACAGACTTTTTGTATTTTTATATATCTTTGAGTACAATACACAGGCACATTTTGTATAGAGGCCATAAACAATAAAAAGGGAAAGAGTACAATCATAATACAATCGTATATCTATAAAAAATAAAGTACCAAGCTAGTGATGAGCTGTATAGTCTAGCTAATGATGAGCTGTCTAACATGCCCCCTCAAGCGAAATGGGCGCAACAACGTGAAGCTTGCACCTAAGAGTGTCAAAGCGAGTGGAGGACAACCCTTTGGTGAGAAGATCAGCCAACTGAGAAGTAGTGGAAACATATCTGATAATGAGCGTCTGAGCTAAAACCATATCTCGTATAAAGTAAAGATCAATCTTAAGTTGTTTCGTGCGCTGATGAAGTACTGGATTGACTACTAAGTATGTGGCACCAAGATTGTCACACCAAAGAGTAGGGGGATAAGAAGTAGGGATCTTAAGTTCATGCATGATGGATATAATCCATCAAACCTCTGCAGCGGTGTGGGCCAGTGCTCGATACTCTGCCTCTGTGCTAGAACGTGCAACAGTGTGTTGTTTCTTGGAACTCTAACTAATAAGGTTGGATCCAAGAAAGATGCAGTAGCATGTAGTGGAACGACGATCATCTGGGCATCCAGCCCAGTCAGCATCAGAATAAGCATACAACTCAGGGCTACTAGATCGTCGAATAGCCAAACTATGGGAGATAGTACCCTTAAGGTATCTCAAGATACGCTTAACTGCTCCCCAGTGTCGGTCAGTAGGTTTCTGTAGAAACTGAGAAACCTTACTGACTGCATATGCAATCACAGGGCGAGTCAAAACCAAATACTGTAAAGCCCCAACTGTATTCCTATATAGCAGGGGATCCTCTAGAGGAACACCAGAATACCAAGAAAGCTGATGTCCAGAAGAAACTGGTGTAGACAATGGTCGACAGTCAGTTAGTCCAGTCCGATGTAGCAAATCACGTAAGTATCCTTGCTGGGACAAGTGTAGTATGTCATCGGTGAATGTAGCCTGAATTCCCAGAACTGAGAATCTAGGCGCTCAATCAAATTCATCACAAAGGGTGAAGAACTCCCAGTAATAAGGATATCATCAACATATACCAAGACATAGCAGACATCTGAACCACTGCTATAAACAAAGAGAGAGGTATCTGATATACACTGAGAAAATCCAAAAGTGGTGAGTGCAGAAGACAACTTGGAGAACCATGCACGAGGAGCCTGCTTGAGGCCATAAAGAGCCTTCTGAAGTAAGCAGACATGATGTGGTCGAGTGGAATCAACAAATCCTGGAGGCTGAGACATGTACACGGTCTCTGATAAATCACCATGGAGAAAGGCATTGTTGACATCCACTTGTCGGATATCCCAACCTCCAGAGAAAGCCACAGACAAAACAATCCGTATAGTAGTGGGTTTGACCACAGGGCTAAATGTCTCGGTGTAGTCGATTCCCTCTGTTTGATGAAAGCCCTTGGCGATGAATCGGGCTTTATATCGGTAAATAGTACCATCAGGATTACGCTTAATCCTATAAACCCACTTGCAACTAACGATGTTGGCATTAGTGGGTGGAGAAACCAAGATCCAAGTCCGGTTGGAATGCAAATTGGCAACCTCTGTGAGCATTGCATCCCACCACACTGGCCATTTCTGAGCCTGAGAAAAGGTAGTAGGCTCAGTGGTAGGAGAAGTAGATGTATGGAGAAGAACATGATCAGGAAATTGGCGAGCCGGACGAGTGTGATCACGAGAACGATTGATCATGGTATGAAGAGTTGGAGGGGGTGGAGGTGGAGGTGGAGGTGGGGAAGGTTGTGAAGGTGAAGTAGTTGAAGCTGAAGTAGGTGAAGAAATTGGTGAAGGTGAAGTAGGTGGAGTAGCAGGTGAAGGTGAGGAAGATGAAGGAGATGATGGTGAGGGAGTGGGTGATGGCACACATGGTGGAGGAGGGAGAACTGTAAAGGAAGATGTGGAAGGATGAACCGAAAGAGTGACAGAGGTAGTGGGAATGTCAAAGACTGTCTCATGAAATGTAACATGACGAGAGGTAAATGTACGACAAGTGTGAGGATCATAGCATAAATAACCACAATAAGACGGAGCATAACCAAGAAATAAGCATGGAACGGATTTAGGTGAAAGTTTATCTGCACGAGTATTACCTAGAAACGGATAACATAGACACCCAAACGTACGAAGAAATGAGTAATCTGGTCGGGTACCAAAAAGGATCCCATAAGGCAAGGAGTAATGGAGAACAGGTGTAGGTAGCCTGTTAATAAGATAAGCTTCTGTAGCATATGCATCATACCAGAAGCGTTGTGGGAGATGTGCATGGTAGAGGAGAGCACGGGCGATCTCAGAGAGGTGACGGTTTTTCTGTTCAGCAACCCCATTTTGTTGGGGTGTGTAGGGGCAAGCAATACTATATGCAATACCAACGTCTGAAAGATATTTGGTCATATGGCCATGAATAAGTTCGGGAGCACCATCACACTGTAGATGTTTAATGGTGCATGAGAATAGATTTTCAACAAGTGCTTTGAACTGCCGGAATGCATCAATAGCCTTTGAGCGATGAGATAATGGATACATCCACGTAAAAAGACTAAAGTCATTAATAAACGTAATGAAATAGCGGTATCCAGATCTAGAGACTGTAGGAGATGGTCCCCAAATATCACAATGAATGATATGTAAAGCTATAATTGAATGAGAATCAACAGAATAAAAAGGCAATCTACTAGATTTAGAAACTTGACACGAGTTACAGACATTATTCAAGGACTTATTTGACATATTTAAAAATGAAAGACAAGACAGAATAGAATCAGACGGATGTCCTAAGTGTGAATGCCATAACTCTCGTGATGCGGAAGCAGTGGCTGACAAGGAATAAAGCTGGTGAGGACTAGGCTGCATGTGGTGGATGATCTGCCCGGCCAGAGTCTGAATAGACAAACCAATGTGTGAGAAAATTACAGCAATAGGATGACCAATGACAAGTTGTGTAATAGATAAGAGATTTTTTGTTAGACCAGGCGCCACAAGTACATTTTTAAGCAAAAGGGTTTGATGAGATAAACGTAGCAAAGAATGGCCAATATGTGAAATGCGGAGTAACATACCGTTGCCGACAATAACATTTTCCATACCTGTGTATGGGACAACATCATTAACCAAAGAGACATCTGACGTCATGTGTGAGGTAGCACCAGAGTCTGGTATCCATTTCTCAGTCGTCGCACATAAGTCTGAAAGAGTAGCAGATAACCCATAGTGTGGTGTAGTCTGGTCTGCAACCCATGAATTAAAATGTGATGGCCCAAAGGTAGACTGATTTGAACCACCTAAGTTGGAATTGTTTGTGCCAAAGCCTGTGAAACCCATAGGGTTAGTAGAGGAATTTGGGGCTGGGCCTAAAATGCCTTGGTTTAAATTGTTGTAAAATTGTGGAGATGGACCACTTGTACGTTGATTTGGGAACTCCATGGGTCTAATTTGACTACTTGAACCCCCACCCAAATTAAAAGACCCATTCTCAGTTGCCCCAATTTGATGGTTAGGGTTACTCTCATATGCGACATTTGCTTCCATACGTGAGTTTGGATTCTGCCAGAAACCTCCTCCATTTTCGACATTTTGTGACCAATTTCCACCTCCACCAGAGGGAAATCGACTATCGCTCCAGTGATTTCCATTATTCTGACCACCACGCCTATTTCCACCACGCCAACGGCCACCGCTACCACCTCCTCGATAATTCTGCGATTGAGGATATCAAAGTTGATAGCAATTATTTGCTCGATGGCCGGCTTTATCACATATTTGACAGATGAACAAGCGATCGGGGTTTCCCTGATGTGGTGGTTTCATAGTCATAGCTGTCATCGCACTAACAGGTATGTTGTGAGTTTCTTATTAGCTTAGCCGAGCCTCGTACGGGAGTAGTTTTGATTTCACTTGATGAAATGTTGGTAACACGTTGCTTCTTTCAATATTTAGTCAGATTGGAGTGAGGTTATCATTCAACCCGTGTAAAGTTTGTAGAACAAGTGACGAGTCAGTGATTGGATCACCGGCTGCCTTTAATGAATCAGCCAGTTGTTTAGCTTTGTCACAGTAACTGATAATTGAAAGGTCATTTTGTTTCATTATTTGAAATTCTATTCTTAGTTGCATCTGTTTGGAAAAAAGTTGCTAAAAATATGTTTCTTCTATAACAGACCATAATTCAGAGGCTGATGAAGTACCTATAGCGATGTGAGCAATTGAAGGAGATAATGTTGCATTCAAGCAAACAGAGACATACCCGTCTGCCTTCTCCCAGTGGGCTCGATCAGCAGAGTCTTTTGTAGGAGGAGATACATCCTTCTTTAAGTAAGATAAAAGTCCCATAGTCTTAAGTATTGTGACTATTTGATGTTTCCACGCTAGATAATTATCACCATCTAATTTGATAGAAATTAGATTGGTAAGAATGTAAAACTTGGAATTTGTTCACCTTGGTTTGATGTTGCAGTTGCACCAGATGAAGAATCTGATGATGCAGATGTGGTTGACATTTTGCAAGGATAAATAGAGAATAGCAGGTTAGTTGAAGATGAAGCAAGGATTACGCAAAGAGAAAAGAAAAAAAATGTTGCAGAAAGAGACAGGGAGTAGAACACGGTATCAGAGCTCTGATACCATAAAGAGCTTTTGTAAGAGAACATACTTTTTGTATTTTTATATATCTTTGAGTACAATACACAGGCGCTTTATATAGAGACCATAAACAATAAAAAGGGAAAGAGTACAATCACAATACAATCGTATATCTATCAAAAATAAAGTACCAAGCTAGTAATGAGCTGTATAGTCTAGCTAATGATGAGCTATCTAACAATAACAATTCAGCTCTTTTGACACGTCAACCATGTGAAAGAGATATGGATCGGATGGCCATCCGATTGGATTGTCATCCGATCGGATTACCATTCGATCAATGACATGTAAGCATAAAGATGAACAGGCTTGACATAAAGTGATTTTGGATCGGATGGCCTTCCAATCGGATTGCCATCCGATCAGATTGCCATTCGATCAAAATGACAAACACAGGTAAGCTCATGACACATTCAATCAATTGAATGTGTTTTTTGAATCAGATGGCCATCCGATCGGATTGCCATCCGATCGAGTTGCCATTCTATCCAAAATAACTTGTTAACAGATAAAGAATAAAACAAGCATGTATAAACATTCAATACTTAGAAAAATATTCAAACATAAACAAGTGCATTGGATCGGATGGCCATCCGATCGGATTCCCATCCGATCGAACTGCCATTCGATCAATTGTTATGAAGAACAGTTTGAATATCTCAAGAACATCAAAATTTTTTCTAACAATTTTCCAAAATTGAACACATTTTCATGTAGAGTTTTTGCCGATTAACAAAACCCTATGTTCAGATTTCTCTAAAACTCAATGGTTTGTGATTAATTTGACATTATATGTACCGACTGCCGACACCTATAGATCATCAAATCTTGAAATCTAACATGTTTTTGTACAAATTGAGACGGTAAATCTATAGATCTAAGGCCGATCTACAAAACCCTATGTTTGGATTGAATCAAAACAGTTTAAACAAGCCTAGATATAGATTATATACACTAACAGTCGCTGACAATCTTGAACACCATCAAAGTCTTCAAAATTTAACAATCAAAGTTAGAGATCTTACCTTTCCCATAGTGAAGATTGAGTAAGCCAATAATCCTATGAATCTTGGAAAGCAAGAGTGAGAATCAAGAACAAGAACTGTTGAGAGTGTTTGGGTGAGGGTCGGAAGGTCGTTCGATCGAAAAGGTTTGACTGAACACCTTGATGACGTGACCGTGTCGTCCCGATCAGTAAAAAACCCAATTAAACCTAGGTAGCTAGGGTAAGTCGGGTATCGTATCCAAGAAGA
Organism: Helianthus tuberosus; assembly: GCA_030545235.1. Lineage (NCBI taxonomy): Eukaryota > Viridiplantae > Streptophyta > Magnoliopsida > Asterales > Asteraceae > Helianthus > Helianthus tuberosus. Next base: position 90,807,416 of record CM060418.1, on the reverse strand, counting down.
GCATGTGGTTAGTATCGCAAGACCCGTTCGATTAGTTAGACTATTTACAAATAATGTACAAAGTGATTATGAAGATTGCTATTTTTATTTATATGTTTGGTTTTTAAAATAAATCGGAATGAACCGACAAATTGATGTTATCGAAATCAATTGAATATTAACTAAAATTGTAAACTAAACTAAAAAGTTGAAATAAGAAATTAGAATACGGATCACACCCGGTTCGATAATTGTAAGACCTAGGGTTCCTACATGTTTTAATTCAACTCAATTCCAAAACGATTAACGGATTTAGGGTACCGTGACTTAGGTGCCAATAACTATCAACGTCCCGAAGAACGGACAAGAATGCACTTTGTAATCAACACAAGTAAATCCTAACCACGACAACGCATAATTACACATAACCATTTCGCAAAGTCATAACTTTATCATCGTTCGACAATTCACGAATACGAAACAAATGCAAACAATTGTCTATGGTTTCCAAAATCAACACAAATTGTCACAAAGTCGAATCAAAATACAAATACATAAACCCTAGAAAATCTTACAACAATCTACACCGGGGTGAATCCGACGAGACTAGCCGCTCATGATGTGTGACAAATCTTCCAAAGCTTGATATGGTCGATGATGTTGAGTGATGAAGTTGAGAGACGGCTGCCTCCTAAAAAAAATCGATAATAATCAAGTACCCCAAAAATTGTTCACGGCTGCCAATTCGATGGATAATGGGCTCCCTCTTTCGTGATGTATGGCTCATGATGTTGGGCCTTGATTATGTCCATTGGTTATCAAAAGCCCAAAGGTAATTAAGGTGGCTGCCAAAATATCGATCAATGTTGAGAGGTGTTAATCATCAATTAAAAACTCCCAAACATATGATAGTGGCTGCCTCAGTCGATTATGATTATATTCGCATGAATGATGATGATGTTTTCTTTTCATGAGAGCCCACAAAGTCAAATCAAGCTGTTGCCAATTGTCGAGAGCCCAGCTGCCAAACTTTCTTCAAAGTTGTGTCCCCCCAATCCTTTCATTCATTAACCAAAGCCCAAGTAATTAGCAGCCCATAATTTCCTTCCAACTTTTCATACGTCTCCTGTATACAATATCAAAAGAATTAATTGCAACTTTTCATTCAATTCTATTTTTAGTGCTCTCATACGTCACTTTTCATTTTACAAACAATTAATTGCAATAAGTATAAATCAATGGCATTTAATTGTAATAGAAAACTCTTTTTAACATAATATAATTGATACCTTTTGTAGAGATTCTATTTTAAATTCATTTTACTAATTCATCATTTTAGCGCACTTTATCTTCATAACCCACAACATATAAAAACCAATTAGAGTAGTATCTTTCATGACAATATCGATGCATTTAGATTATAAATAATACCAATTAAAGTGTGCCTAAATTCCACCGATCATCATCCCCACACTTGTCTTTTGCTTGCCCTCAAGCAAATCTGTTTTTTTTACTTTCACGTGGGTCGAAAGAAAAAACACACTCCCCATTCCCAAGAATAAGGTTAAGGTCTATTGTCATACCCGGTTCAAACTTTTTTACAATTTACAAAAATATCTAACGGTAAAGTTAATAATCACATCTGTAATGGTTATCCAAGATTAACCCGCCCTTGAAACTAGGAAATCACGCACATCCCTCACATTGTTCTCTCCACTCGGTTCAAAAATTGGCTAATAAATGATGCATTAGCACTTTTTAAGTAATCACTCAAACCGATTAGAACACGTACCCGCATAAGCTTGCAACTCAATCATTCTCCACCACCGAACACAAATACCAAGCACAAGTCAAAAGGGCTTTAAAGGGTTGTAACGGGGCTAGGCTAAGGGTATGGAATATGATATTTTTAAAGTGGCTAAGGTGATGAAAACTCGATTTTTTATTACAAAATAACTATGCTAAACACAATTATCTACAAACATCGACTAGAAGGCAACAATTTTTCGCCTTTTATTCAATCAAACTATAAACAAATATTTTTGTGCTTTTCTTAACAATTTTTTTCTTCTTTTTCACAATTTTTCTGCATTTTTTTTTTGCAAATATAAACCACAACTATACAAACAAATAATCCTAAAATCGAATTTCCATCACAGGGGTTTAAAAGAAAAAGGTTTAAGGTTATGGGCTATAGTGTGGTCAAACGAAAGGGTTAGGCTCAAAATTGGCTACTAAGGGATAAGTTTTTGGGTACGGATATATAAATGGTGTAAAAAGGAAAAGGTTTACCGAATGCCTTAATCATTCTCGTGCTTGTATTCGGTCTATGGTCTCAAATGTATAAAGAGTTGCAAGTTATAAAATACATGACTAATGGTCCACTCAAACAAAGAAACAATAGTATGTATTTCTATGATGTCAAAGTGGCTCAAAACCTCACATGTATCAAGGGTATGGTATGTGACATGCATCAAATGCTAGTTTCTTAGGTGGATTATTCCCAAATAACCACCCGCTAAATACCCGTCATGCTAATTATTTGAACTTGACCATGACAATAGACCAAATGGGTTGTGCCATCCCTCGTTGACTTAGTTACTTGTGCTTTTTAGATTGCTTCAAACAAAGACATTTTTGAAAAATTTTTGAAATTTTCCCCCCATCCCCACACTTGAGGTAAACATTGTCCTCAATGTGTAGTGTTTTGTTAGTGCAGTATGTCTATCGCCTCCGTCATCTCAAGACCGTAGCAGAAATAGATTAAGTTTTGTGCTTATAGTGTTATATTTTAGTAAAAGGCAAGGTGGCATTTGTGTAAATAATGAGATATCTCATTATAACCCTTGGCCTATAAATAGAGGAGTTAGGGATTAGTTCAAAAACTTTTGGAGATCTTTCCTCATTTTGGAGCTTTAGAGAAGATAGAGGCTAGAGAGAGAAAGTAGAGAGAGAAAGAGCTTCAAGTGATTCAAGGTGTTGTATTTTTTCAAATCATATACAGAATCACAGATTATTTTACGTTCGTGTGTTTCGGTCTTGCTCGTGCACGGATTCCGCACGTCGTACGAGTCGGTTCGCAATCGAAACGGATCAATCCGGGACCTAACAAGTGGTATCAGAGCAGGAGCTCGGTTGCGAGGATCAAACGCATGATTTCGTTCAAGATTTGATCAGATTCAGAGCCTAAATCATCCAGATTTGTCAAATTTCTCATATTTTCTTGTTCTTCATGTTTTTATCTGATTTTTGTCAATTTGAACAGGTTTTTACGGTCGAAAACTGCTGAATTTTGGATATGTTGAGCGAAAGTACCTAATCTACAAGTCTTCAAAGATTCATATCCTAATTCAAAGCCGTTTGGAAGAAATCGAGAATTTTGTGGTTCGAAAGTTTGTAAAAAATGTTGAAAACTGTTGCTGTTGTTATTTGTCACCCGCACGGATAACTTCTCCGTGCGGATAACAAATTCGTGTTGACCATCAGTTGACTGGCTACTCGCACGGATAGCATCTTCGTACAGACAACTTATCCGGGTTGACCGTAGTTGACTATCCGGACGGATAATATTCTCGTGGGGACAACTTACTCGGGTTGACTTAAGTTGACCTCTTAATCCGTGTCACAATATTTCACTTAAGCTTGCCACGTGAACTCAATACTTTGTCACTTGGTCAACATATTCAGCTTGTCAGTCAAATTTATCAGCATATCACGTGATTTCTTTTAGTACTGCATGATCATTAATTGATAAACGGCATTTGATGAGATATGCATGTGAACATTTAAGTGTGTCAGCAGTACATGTGATTGTTTCAGAGCTTGAAAGTTAGTTTGCATGTGATATTGTTTGTTGGTCGAATAGGAGTTTGTGTCACACGTGCGGATAACATACATCATACGGATCACCCACCCGTACGCATCACCTTAGTCGTACGTATCCCCATCCGTGCGTATAACAATCCGTGTTGACTTGTTGACTTGTTGACTTGCCACACGCACGGACAACTTGTCCGTGCGGATAACATCATCCGGATCCCCATCCGCATGGATAGCAATCCGTGTTGACTATTAGTTGACCATCCGGACGAACACTTCATCCGCACGGATAGTAATCCGTGTTGACTATTAGTTGACCATCCGGACGAACACTTCATCCGCACGGATAGCAATCCGTGTTGACTATTCGTTGACCTATCCGCACGGATAACTTGTCTGCGCGGATAACAATACGCGTCATAACAATTCATGTTTGTCATTTTAGTCAACATATTCAGGTTTGTTAGTCAACCTTGTCAGCAGCACATGTGAATCATTAATAGCAATCGGTGTGAACTATAAGACCAATATCCATGTGTTTGTTCTGAACGGCCATGTTCTTATTGTTTTAATCTAGATTGCATGTGAAAGATAACAGTTGTCGGACATTTTTTTAATTGAAAACAGATTATCACGTGAAGGTTTTTGTCTTGTTGCAAGTGGTTTTATTCTTTGAGGTCAAAGAAGTCAACTTCACCCGCACGGATCACCTTAGCCTCCCGGATCCCCACCCGCGCGGATCACCACCCGTGCGGATCCTCACCCGTGATTAAAGATTTACAATGGGCGAATATCAAGAAGAAGATTTAAAATGTCAGGAGAAACTGATTCTGACAGATGGTGGAAAGCAGATTATGCAAGATGGGAAATTGGAAAATTAAACGAACCATTCAAAGAAGCTCAGAGAGCCAAACGATGGAATGATGAGTTGGAATGTTACATGGATCCACAGGGTAATCCAGTTGTTAACCCATTAAAAGTGGATTTCAAAGCCGTAACAAGTTTGATTCCAAGGCAAGCTACTTTCAACACACGAAGATTATCTGATAAAGCATATTTGCCTGATTTGGAGAAGAAAATTAGAGAGGTTTGTGAAGCAAGTCTACCGAAGGTGGTAGAGATGAAAAAGAGGAAAGAACAAGAGCTGGAAAAGCTGATAGAGGAAGTAAAGAAAACGGCAAAGGAAACTAATGAAGAAGAACAGATGAAAGATGAAGATCAGAAAAAGACAGAAGAAGGAGGTGTGGTAACCGAAAAAATTCAAACTGAATCTTCTGAATTGTTTGACAAAGACAAAAGCATTGAACAGTCTGATGATAAAAATGAAAACAAGTGCAGGAATTGCATAGAAATGTGCAAAGCCTGTACTGAAAAAGATGACATCATAAAAACAAAATAAATTGAAACAAATAAAATTGAAAATGTTTTCAAAATAAAATGTAAAGAAATGATTGAAAAAGAAGAAATTTTGAAACTAAAAGTTGAAAAGCTGACACAGAAATGTCAAGATCTTGAAAAGGATAATGATGTGTATAGACAAATGTGTTCAGCAAAATGTGTCGATTGTGTTGAAAAAGAATCTAAATTTCAAGATTTACAAAAACAGTATGATTCTTTAAAATGGTCGAGTCAGAGAGTACAAGAAGCTTATGATACTTTGAAGAGCCAAGTCAAAAGTTTTGATCAAAGATTGTCAGAAACTTTAGTCACTAAAGAAACGTATGAAAGAAAGTTTAAAGAAAAGCAAATTGAATTAAACAAATGTGTTGATGAAATTGCTAATCTTAAACAAGTCTTGGCTGAAAAAGAAAAGGTTGTTACAAAACTTCAAAGTTATCATAACTCTTCGTACATTCTTGAACGCATTTTCAACATCACACCAGATGACAAAGATACTGACAATTGCAAAAAGGGTATTGGTTCAGAGTTTCATCAGGTACCACCACCATTCAGAAACAATTATACTTTTTATGATGAGGAAAAGGTGGCAAAGGGTTTGAACATAGCTGACCAGTTACCTGAAAGTATCGATGTGACTTACTCCAAATCTGATGATGCTAATGATTCAGAGGTGGTAAGTAAGGTTGTTGAAAGCGTTTTGAAAGATAAGTCTACAAAAGGTAAGTCTGAATCACAGGATGAAGATGAAGGAAATTTTCATGATGGTTATCTGAAAAACACAAAATCCGAGAAAAATTTGGATGATGATTCAAAGGGATTGGTCTATACCATGATTGGATCGGACAAACTATTCTTAGATATTGTATTTCCGATTCAGAATGTGATTTCAGAGAAGGTCGATAAAGTTTTCAAAATGGTTGAGATTGAGAAGTCGGAAATTTCAAAGTTTGTTGGTAAAAGTCACAAAACTTTTTATAATAAGCCTGGTTTCAAGAAGAAAAATATGAAGGCTGGGTTGGGTTATAAAAAGAAACAAAATTGGAAGAAAAATGAAGTGCCAAATTCTCAGGCAAAGATGAGTTTTGTTCAAGGAAAAAGTTTTGAAGAAGAAGAAAAACTCAAATTTAGACAACAGTCTAATGAAGAGTTTTGTGCTCAAAAGAAAAGGCAACAACCACAGGTTAAAGATGTTTAAAAAAGAACATGTTTTAAGTGTGATCAAATTGGACATCTTGCACGAAAGTGTCCAAATCTGAAACCTGTGGATGTTGACAAAAAGAAGCCTGAAAATGTTGAGAAACAAAAGGACGTGAAACAAAGGTTAACCAGATTTGATTCAAAACAAACTTGGAGATACAACACAAACAAGTTTGCTTCGAATCAAACTTGGAAACCAAAACAGACCAGGTCTGATTCAAAACAAACTTGGAGGTACAACACAAACAAGTTTGCTTCGAATCAAACTTGGAAACCAAAACAGACTAGGTCTGATTCAAGACAAACACAGATTTCTCACACACCCAGAGTCAGAACAACTCAAAGTTGGAAAACAACTGTTGATATGACAAAACCACAAGAGTTTTGGAAACCAAAAGTTGTTGATCAAAAACAAAATGTTCAAAAAGATTCCCATTTTTACAAAAGAGGTACTCCAAAAGGACAAACATGGAGTGTTAAGAAACAAGTGACTTTGATAAAAGATGAAAAGGGCAAAGTCAAAGATGAAAACGTTTTTGTGAATGAAAAAGATTTTCCGAAATTGAATGATACATATTGTGTTGAAATGCCTAAGGTCCAACAGACCTGGGCTAAATTGTTCAAGTAATTGAGTTTTTGAAAATGTGCAGGTACTCATGAAGTTTGATTGTCAAGGAAGAGAATTGATGAGCAGCCTGGCACAGGAGGAGAAGGCTGCTGAACCCTGGTTTGGTTGAACAGGGAGTTTATCGTTTTCTGTACATAAATAAACAATATTTCAAAAACCCTAAAAATTGAAAAACTTAAAAACCAAAAATATGTTTGTTTTTAATATTTGTCAAAAATTCTAAAATTAAAAAATATGTTGATTGAATACGCCGAAACCCTCACGGCTGAACAAACATGATTACTTTCACAAGATTGAAAAACGGTTTTCAAACTGTCGAAAATCAATGGGTTGTAAATCATGGGGGTACGTTATATTTTCTGCAAATCAGAGCAAGATGCAGAAAATGGATGGCGAGACAAAGCTATCAGTGTTGGTTGTCAAATTTTCATTAAATGGTTTTGCATTTTAGGGGGAGTATTGTTGTCAGAAAATCCAAAAACATTAGAAAATTTGAAAAGGCCAAAAAACATGATAAAATTCAAAAATGAGTTTTTGTGTAAAAAGAGGAAATGATAGTACATCAGTAGACAGTTACAGTATGCTAAAGAAATGAAATGTTTATATAGCGTTAAACAGTCTCACTGATGATATGCCGATAGGTTTTTATACATTTAGTAAACTTTTTCGGGATATAAACCTAAATTCAAACTTGCTTATTTCGTGGGGAACACTACTTGGATATATAGGTAACCCCTGAAATCTCGTTTGAAGGACCCCTCTTTCTGAGATACTAGGTCTTTATACATAGTGATATCTGGGGTATTATCCCGGGACTTCTGATTTTGCGGAAGCAATGGCCTAGTCCCCGGAGAATACTTTCCGCATTGCTTGAAACATAGCACAACCCTCAGCTAAAAAATGATGAAACATTGAAAAATGCTATTCATGGCTGTTGTAACAAAAAGATCCTCTAAAGGGGACACACCAAAAGTCGAGCCGTCATCTCTCTGCTGAACGGAAGTTCTGACCTGAGCTCTCACGGTTTCGTACTATAATTTATTCCCCTTACAGATATCATCTAGGTATACTCACCTGTAAGACTGAATATTGGGATCTGGATACGGGAGTATATTCAAGAGGTGGGACATATGAATGAGTTTAAGTTCCTAATTCACCTAATTCGTATCCTAAATCAGTTGAACTTTGTATGAAAATTTAAGTGGATCAATATATCGACAATCTAAGTGAATTGTTTAATTCTTAATGTGTAACTAAGCTCAACGGTACTTGTGACTTGTCAAAAATTGATATGATCCTCTGACGCAAACTCAAACAAAATATTGTCTGTAAAAATGTTTATAAATATTTCTTTACTGCTTTATATTTCAGAAAATTCAAAAAGATTTTGATTTCTGCTTTATTTTCAACAACCGATGTCAGAGAGCTGAGTTTCAAAATCTGAGTATGCTGATTGTGTTTCTGAAAATAAACAAGTTCATTAATTTGAAACTGGAAGTTTTAATCAAAAATCAAAAACAGTTTGTGATATCTCCAAGGTCATTAATTTGGACTTGGATGATTAACTGTGAGGGATTTGGATGCTTATACTGTTAAAATCTGTAAAAGAGCCAGTTTTCGATACGGTTCGTTGAAACTGCCAAATCTATGAAGATTGTTGATAGGGGGAGTGATTCAAGTAATCCTGGATATATTTCATATTATTATATCTTAGTCCCAGGATCTTGATTTAGAAAGTTTGATGGAGCCAGGTTACGATACCTGGAAATCTAAAAATGTTTTACTTATAAATGTTTGAGGATTGCAGATTCCAGACTACGATCCCGATAGCCGAGTCTAAGGGGGAGTCTGAAGACGAGCTCAACGAAAGGGGGAGCGTGCATTCAAGGAGCCACGTAACTATCCCAGAAGAGCTTGTAACCGGAAAGCCAGGTGTCGATCCCAAATCACGGAAGCTTGACGAAAGGGGGAGCCTGAAGAGTCAACCAAAAGGAAGGAGCTGGAGCTGAAAACAGATCCACCGGGATTCTGTTCGAGCAAGAGGGAGTCTTCGTTGCTGAAAATGTGTTAAAGCTTCAAGAAGACTCAGAAAGAGAGAAAGAAAAGAAGCTACGAGCCTGACTAAATGTTTGAGATTGACTGCGGCAATATCCAAGGGGGAGTCTGTTAGTGCAGTATGTCTATCGCCTCCGTCATCTCAAGACCGTAGCAGAAATAGATTAAGTTTTGTGCTTATAGTGTTATATTTTAGTAAAAGGCAAGGTGGCATTTGTGTAAATAATGAGATATCTCATTATAACCCTTGGCCTATAAATAGAGGAGTTAGGGATTAGTTCAAAAACTTTTGGAGATCTTTCCTCATTTTGGAGCTTTAGAGAAGATAGAGGCTAGAGAGAGAAAGTAGAGAGAGAAAGAGCTTCAAGCGATTCAAGGTGTTGTATTTTTTCAAATCATATACAGAATCACAGATTATTTTACGTTCGTGTGTTTCGGTCTTGCTCGTGCACGGATTCCGCACGTCGTACGAGTCGGTTCGCAATCGAAACGGATCAATCCGGGACCTAACATGTTTAAATGAACGGGTCAAAAATCGAAAACTTTTACTAACTCCCCCATCCCCACACTTGAGGTAAACATTCTCCTCAATGTGTGAGAACTAGAGTTTTTAAAACGCACAAGGGATGTGACACGGCTAACCTCCCCAAAATTTCACCCCGGAAAATAAAATACAATTTACAATCCACTTATTTGCTAACTAAAAATCAAAAGTAAAAAAGAAACGTATGCACCTGATTTTTGAGCTCATTCCTCGTGTGCTCTTCTTCTCTTTAAGAAAGCGGTCGTCCCACGAACATAATGTACCTACAAATCTTAACCCTTGTGTAGAAGCATGCTTCTCACAACCATTAAAATTTATTAGCTACGTAGTTCTACCACTTTTATGAAAATATTACCAAGTCATACATTAATTACTTTGATTTATGTGGAAAAATAATTTACAACAATAACAAGCCTAACTCACTTTTGTTGGAATCACGGTTGCATTTAGCGTATGCAACAAGCAGTTTTAAACCACCCGATTGCTCGGGAGGACGAGTAGGTCTCGTGAGGGTTATATAGGGAACACACCCACAACGTTCATTTAACTATGAAAATAAAATAAACGAATACTAGTACAAACCCTACAACAATCATACCTGATTTACCTCTCATGGTGGTCGAAGTGCACATTTGCCTACCGAGTTTCCAACATACGCTCGGTAATTAGCATGCCGAATCCATACTCTTTTTATTATATTCGGCATACGCACTGTACAACTTCGGGGTCATTTCTTAACAACATGGCCAATGTCTTGCAACGCCACCCTTCGAATCTTTATGCACAAACCCGCATCACCAACTTTGTTGGTTGGAGTGATAAGTTTGGAAGAAGGATGAATATGAACGTGAGCTTCTTTCGAATCCGATTCGTCTTGCGGTGTCATGTCTTCCGCTCGGTTCAAACATTCAATTACTTGCTCCGGAAGTTCAATAATCTCTTCCACCACATCACCATCCACCATTGTACCACTAGCCAACACCTCTCAGTCTCGTCTAAGTTGAGCCAATTCTTCGGCGAGTTAACCCACTTTCTTTGCCAAGGCTTCATGAGCTTTACCTCTCGCCTCAAATTCCATCTTAATCTCTTGATTTGAAGTGGTGATGGCACTCATGATGGCATCGAGCTTGGAACTTATTGAGTCTTGAGGTTCCTCGTATGCCGGTTGAGGGTATTCATTATAATAATCATCATACACCTCCCGGTAACTTGAGAAATGTGGAAATTTGGGTTCATAGTAGTACTCTTGATAATATGGTGGTGGTGGATTATCGTATGGATAATATGAGGATGGACCATTGAAATCTTCATAGTCCGCCCTCCTATATTCATACAATCTGCTGAGGTAGTCTTCCCGATCCTTGTTGGCTTGAACTTTTTCATGGAAAACAGAGCAATCTTCTAAATAATGCTCTCCGCTTCCGCAACACTCACTTGGATCATCATCTACCCAATTCATATTGAAAGATAGTACCTGCAAAACATGTACCTGCACAAACAAGCTCGACCACCCGAAGTAAAATCACAAATATACAAGAAAAAGGAAAGAAAATAAACTAAACTAAAATCGAACAAGCAATGAAATACTAAGCGCACTAGCTCCCCGGCAACGGCGCCATTTTGACGTGACCGTGTCGCCCCATCAGTCAAAAAGCCAATTAAACCTAGGTAGCTAGGGTAAGTCGGGTATCGTATCCACGAAGAGCATGTGGTCAGTATCGCACGACCCGTTCGATTAGTTAGACTATTTACAAATAATGTACAAAATGATTATGAAGATTGCTATTTTTATTTATCTGTTTGGTTTTTAAAATAAATCGGAATGAACCGACAAATTGATGTTATCGAAATCAATTGAATATTAACTAAAATTGTAAACTAAACTAAAAAGTTGAAACAAGAAATTAGAATATGGATCACACCCGGTTCGATAATTGCAAGACCTAGTGTTCCTATATGTTTTAATTCAACTCAATTCCATAACGATTAACGGATTTAGTGTACCGTGACTTAGGTGCCAATAACTATCAACGTCCCGAAGAATGGACAAGAATGCACTTTGTAATCAACACAAGTAAATCCTAACCACGCCAACGCATAATTACACATAACCATTTCGCAAAGTCATAACTTTATCATCGTTCGACAATTCACGAATACGAAACAAATGCAAACAATTGTCTATGGTTTCCAAAATCAACACAAATTGTTACAAAGTCGAATCAAAATACAAATACATAAACCCAAGAAAATCTTACAACAATCTACACCGGGGTGAATCCGACGAGACTAGCCACTCATGATGTGTGACAAATCTTCCAAAGCTTGATATGGTCGATGATGTTGAGTAATGAAGTTGAGAGCCGGCTGCCTCCTAAAAAAAATCGATAATAATCAAGTACCCCAAAAATTGTTCACGGCTGCCAATTCGATTGATAATGGGCTCCCTCTTTCGTGATGTATGGCTCATGATGTTGGGCCTTGATTATGTCCAGTGGTTATCAAAAGCCCAAAGGTAATTAAGGTGGCTGCCAAAATACCGATCAATGTTGAGAGGTGTTAATCATCAATTAAAAACTCCCATGTGGCACCTGGGTCACTGCGACCATCAAACAAATACCAAGCTAATGAAATATTGTATTTCATACTTTGGACTTGTATAAATATGTGTATCTTTTGCACATATCAATTCTTGTTCGATTTCAAGCTCTAAATCACTTTCTGGAAGGTTATACGCGCACTGATGCGTAAATATAACCAGTTTAAAGCAACGAACAATCTAGAATAGTGAAATAGGCTTAACATACCTTAAATAACCTTTACATAACTTAGAAATAAGTTTTGAAGGCTTTGGTATGACAAAATCAAGTTAAATCGCTTACAGGGACTAAAGTTGACAAACTACGAAAGTATGCCAATTTGAACTGTAACAGACTTTCCGGAACATGACCATAAGTTAAACACACCTTAAATATCCTTTATATAGCTTAGAAATAGGCTTTGAGGGGTTCGGTGTGCTAAAATAAACTTTTGGGTCATTCAGGGACTAAAAGCGTCAAAAAGTGCACAAGTTTGCATTTTCGCGCATAACTTACGTTCTGAATACATCCGGACATCCAAAAATTTATGCAAGCACTAAAATATTTTATTTTAGTGTTTGGCATAAGAAAAATCCATTCGTCGCGCAATTTGGATCGTTTTTCGCGCTTATGCGCATTCCGTCGTAATTAAGCGAACATCGCGATCGTACGACCAAACGAACCGACATCCTAGATATTTTTGAGCATGTTTTGAGTTCCCTATACTTTAACTTCATTTTAGAGCCTTGAAATGAGGTTAACGGGGTTCAAACGCATCGAAAATAGCTTAAAAGGGCTGCAGGGACCATTTCTGCCATTTTTGGAAACTTTTCTGAATCTGGTGCATGGTGGCGTAGCGCGACTGCATAAGGCCTTTACCAGTGGCGCTACGTGACTGCCTAACCTGGACAGAAACATTGCATCTGGTCCATTTTCACTTTCGCACATGGTTTTGGCAATACCGTGGGCTCAAATGGTTTTCAAAAACCAGGGTTTTGAGGTGGAGGGTTGAGATTGAAGCACGGTTAACGAGGAACGATCTTAACGGCTCTACGAATACTATAAATACCCCTTGCCTTCACTTGCAAAAACCCACAAGAATTTTGATCTTAGAAGCTCTAAGTTGAAACCATTGTTTCATACCTGAGTTACTTGGATCGAGATTAGCATTCGGGGACCCTTCGTAAGTATTCTTTCGTTCTTTTCTTTCTTTTATTGCTTTTCGAGTCCGAAAGTCAAACTTTGTTTGACTTTCAGCGTTGACCAGTTTATGGTCAATGCGAAGTTCGTTTGAACTTCGCAACGTGATTGTAATCACGATGGTCATAGTCCCTTGGGACTATGCCTACTGATTACCACGTTGTCTAGGGTCGTAGGGTAAGCGATCTGATAAATCGCTTATACCTTCGAACCCGACCCGTTTGGTCGATCTTTAGGATCCGACCAAATACATTAGGTGACCATAGCATATAGGGAATAACCTTCCGAGGTTATACCCTATGGTCACATCGTTTGAGTAGTTGTATGATAGGTAGTTTATATGCCTTAGGTAAATTACCAGAATACCCTTTTCATGTATAATTGGTAATTAAGAATATGTAACCTAAACTTTTGTCACATAACTGATTATGTAGCATGTTTAGGCATATAACACTTGTCATAGGGCTAGTTAGACGTCTCGAGTGCGCTTTTGCGCGCACGACGCGTTAAAGTAGCCTAAGCTACCTTAATGGGTCGCGATGGGTCGAAAGCACTTAGGTTAGGTTTCATTTAGTATGAAGGCTTTGTTAAACCATGTGACACGAGGCTCTATACTCGTTTGGTTTACGAACCCTCATTCTATCCGATCCTCCGATTTAGGTCCGGTTTATTAACATAGTTACCTATATTAGGTGCCGTTTGATTCCGTGATCTCTAGCATTGTTTGGTTGTTACTCAAGGACTACTAAGCAATCTCAAGTGAGTACATAGACCCCTCTTTTACTGTTTTCCAAACTGTTTTGGGGTGAAACACATGTGCCTACTTGTTACATTCATGCTTTCCTGTTTTCACATCATATACCTGCTATGTTCGTTAGTACATTATAGTACATGATTTCATTACATTTCATGCTATGTATGCCCATTGTGTGCGTACTTAGTACATCGTTTTACATTACATTTCATGCTATGTATGCCCATTGTGTGCATTATTTAGTACATTGTTTTACATTACATTTATGCTATGTATGTCCATTACGTGCATACTTAGTACATTGTTTTACATTGCATTTTGTTGCATATGCTCATCCAGCATATGAACACATTATACTACATTTTGAACCGTTGTAACCATTTGACTATGTAAACCGTCGTAACCATTTGATTATATGAACCGTTTGTAACTGTTGAACCGTGTGAACCGTTTGTGACTGTTGAACCATGTGAACCGTTTGTATCTGTTGACATGATTTACATTTGACAATAGACATTTGACTATACATAAACATTTCTACAATTGTTAAACATTACATCTTGGTGGTTTGGTTTGAGTAAGTGATTAAGTAACGAGGCGTGTGTAATATGATACAAGCATGGTGGATACGCCGCTGGTACTTCCTATATATAAGTGTTTGTATGGTATCACATATTGTAGCGTTATTTGAATCATTTCAATTTGAGGCATATAACATTTTATACAAATAACATACTTTTCACAAGACATTGATTTACAAACAACTGATCTTATACAAACTCATTTTATATGGTTGTTCATTTAACCATACATTATTCTCTTATTTATACATATCATCTGATCTTATCGTTTTTCAAATGATTTACAAGACAAAGCAAATTACCAGGTTCATGACTAAACATTTTCTCAAACATAAGTCATGAATTCTGTTTTCACAAAACCTATGTATCTCACAGGCATTTTTATGCTGACGTACCTATTTTCACATGTGTTTTCAAGAGATGATGCATAGGACTTATCAAGACATATACTTAGGCGGACCTGTGCCTTAGTGGCTTAAAACGAGACAAGAACTAGTTAATTTATGTTATGTACTTTTATTTCTTGTTTAAAGACAATGTAACTCGCTTGTTTGATGAATAAAACGAAACTTTAATTTCCATGGTTGTGAAACATTAATTCAGTTACAACACTCCCCGATGTTTCCGCCACGTTTTGTATGTTCTACGTGGTCGGGGTGTGACAGAAAAGATGGTATCAGAGCTAATGGTTATAGGGAATTAGGTTATTAGTAATGCTTTGACCTAGTCTATAACCTTCTTAGGACCCTAACGCGAGTTTACTTGCGTTTAGTCATAAAACATTACTGTCACCTATCCTTAGGTGACGACCACAACAAGAACATAAATTTCAAAACCACTTTGAAAACTAATCATCTGTTCTAGGATGATTGATTACTAGGTTTTGAACCCTCTATTGTAAGGTTTTGAACCCCTTTGAATTTTCAAAAATCTCGTCAAGGTTTTGGGTTTTAAATAATGTGAACACGTGCAAACTGGAAGGGTGAATGCCTGTATTCTGGGTTTTCTGTCTAGGCAAGCACTTCGTATATATCTCATCAGACGCGAGACCAGTTGTGCTTACCTGGGAATTCTTGGGATGAGTGTTCACTTATAGGCGAGCATGTCTTCGAGATACATTATTTTTGACCTATTTACTTTGATTAATCACCGGGGTCGTTTGTTGCTTTGTAGTAACAAACAAATGACCACTATCCTTGCTTTCATCAGATTTGTTTCATCTCATTCTTTTCGTCTAATTCTCTCACTCGTTTCCTTTCATGTTTCCTCTTTTAGAATGCCTCCTCGACGCGAAAACCAGATAGCGACTGCCGAACTGGCAGAAATCATTGCGCAGCAAATGGCTACTCAATTCCCAAACCTCTTTGCTCAATGGAACCAAGCCAACAACAACAACAATGGTCCATGCAATTTCAAGAGTTTTAACTCGGCTAAACCACTCAAGTTTAGTGGTTCTGAGGGAGAGACTGGGCTTCTTCAATGGTTCGAGAGCATTGAGAATACTTTCCGCCACGTGCAGTGTCCTGACAATCGCAAGGTCGAGTTTTTTTCGAGTGTGTTCCAGAAGAGGGCTCTTACATGGTGGAACGGGGTTATGAGAGATCGTGGTGCAGAAGTTGCTCAAGCACAGACATGGGCTGAACTTAGGGCCCTTATGATGAAGGAATTCTGTCCTCGTCACGAGATCAGGGCCTTGGAAAGGGAATTTGACAATCTTGAGCAAGACAGCGGTGAGCATCGAGCCTACACAGACCGTTATGAGGAGTTAAGTCTGTTATGCCCAAACATGGTCACTCCTTTGGATAAGGCAATCGAAAAGTACATTGATGGCCTCCCTGACTCAATACAAGACATTGTGACTGGTAGCAACCCTACTACAGTTAGACAGGCCATTGAGCTATCTGCAACCTTGACTGAATCAAAGATCAGGAAAGGTAAACTTTTCCGAAAAGGTGACAAGAAACCGGTCGAGGAATCGAACCCAATCGAGGAATCAAAGACCATGGATGAACAGACTGGATCCCCTAAGAAGTCAAAGAAGCGAAAGGCTTCTCAGAATTTCGCCATGGTTACTCACAATGATCAAGCCGACCCCAACCAACCAGCTCAACCCCTTGCTAGGAAGCCATACAATGGAACTGCACCCTTGTGCAACCAATGTAGCCTCCATCATCATGCCAATGTAAAGTGCCGCAAATGCCAAACTTGTGGACTTATAGGCCATACAGCAAGAGTCTGCCCAGCTGCAGCTGCACCAAACCAAGCTGGCAACAATCCTGCTCAAGGTCGTTTTCTACCAGGTTCTTGCTTCAACTGTGGCGAGATGGGTCATTTCCGAAGAAATTACCCAAAGCTTGCTAATGCAAATCCAGCACAGGGATGAGCATCTGACCGACCAGAAGACAACATCGTTTAGAAATAATCACTTATGTATTATTTTCTTTTGTTGTCAAGGTCCATGAGACAGTTGATATCATTGTTTATAAATAAATCTTTTATTAACATTGCAATGTATTTATGTGGTTGCATGTATAAAACATATCCCATACAATACCGACAATCAAGGAACTGTATTCCTTGAAGAGCAAACTACCCCCAAAATTTTTCCATCTTATGTTCTCTTGCATTTTCCACAAAATTCCTAAGTACCCGTTTCTTCTAAGGAAACGAAGTACAAGGCGCAAGTAACAACACTGGACGAATACTCAAAGTACCACTGTAAATCCTTAATAGGGTACCTAGGGGTATTTCCGTAAACCCTAAAATTGTTGTGTTCCTTAATTCGAATATTACGTTTCTTTGAAAACAAAATCGAATTTTGGGAGATCATCCTATCTTTTCAGAGAGATCCCAGAGGACATTGAAGTCCATCGACTGGTTTCCATATCCATTCTCAATCGATAACAAATTTATAACAAATTAATAACCAAGTTAAACAACTATGTGATTATGTGCTTATGTGTTCCTTTATATGTTTTTGTGTAATCCAAGTTTTGTCATCCAAATCCTCGTAGAACCTTTCGTATCTTCATATGAGGGATTCGTAGTAGGATACCCAAAGGTACTACATAAAATCCTTAATGGACTACTACGTTGTAGTTAAGTCCCTTGGATTATAAAGTACTACTCTATAATTAGACCCCTAGAGTGGTCTAGTTAAACAGATTGATCCAAAGATCTGGTTAGGAACATCATGTGATGATATAGCTGAAAGGACTCCTTGGTGGCCTAATTAATAAGATCATCTGTAGATCTAATTAAAAGGACCCTATGGTAGCCTAGTCACCCTCATCACAGATTTGATTTTCCTCCCATAAACATTACAAGACAAACTGTGCGGACTGTGCAAGGAATTATGTAATTATGGATGCATACATAATTATGGAATTTAGTGCACAGAAACCACAGCGAGCTTTGTCATGTGCCTAGAAGTTAATTCTATTCATTTCCGTTTCTGAGGAAGCACCCGTTGAAAATGACTCCGTTTGTTCATTTTTGTTTCTGAAGATTTGTCCGTTGAGGAAATGAATATCCGTTTGTTTCTCCTTTTCATTTCCATTTCTGATGAAGCAACCGTTGAAAATGACTCCGTTCGTTCATTTTCGTTTCTGAAGATTTGTCCGTTGAGGAAATGAATATCCGTTTGTTTCTCATTTTCATTTCCAATTCTGATGAAGCAACCGTTGAAAATGACTCCGTTCGTTCATTTTCGTTTCTAAAGATTTGTCCGTTGAGGAAATGAATATCCATTTGTTTCTCCTTTTCATTTCCATTTCTGATGAAGCAACCGTTGAAAATGACTCCGTTCGTTCATTTTCGTTTCTGAAGATTTGTCCGTTGAGGAAATGAATATCCGTTTGTTTCTCCTTTTCATTTCCAATTCTGATGAAGCAACCATTGAAAATGACTCCGTTCGTTCATTTTCGTTTCTGAAGATTTGTCCGTTGAGGAAATGAATATCCGTTTGTTTCTCCTTTTCATTTCCATTTCTGATGAAGCAACCGTTGAAAATGACTCCGTTTGTTCATTTTCGTTCTGAAGATTTGTCCGTTGAGGAAATGAATATCCGTTTGTTTCTCCTTTCATTTCCATTTCTGATGAAGCACCCGTTGAAAATGACTCCGTAAGTTCATTTTACGTTTCTGAAGATTGCCCGTTGAGGAAATGAATCCCCGTTTGTTTATTCCTTCATTTCCGCTTCTGAAGAATACTCGTTGAGGAAAATGACTCCGTCTGTTCATTTTCATTCTGAAGAATGTCCGTTAAGGAAATGACAGGATTATGCCTTACATATCTCTGGTGGTTAATTGACACAAAGTCACAAATAGACTCCTACGAATAAATTTCGGGACGAAATCTCCTAAAGTAGGGGAGACTGTGACACCTGGGTCACTGCGACCATCAAACAAATACCAAGCTAATGAAATATTGTATTTCATACTTTGGACTTGTATAAATATGTGTATCTTTTGCACATATCAATTCTTGTTCGATTTCAAGCTCTAAATCACTTTCTGGAAGGTTATACGCGCACTGATGCGTAAATATAACCAGTTTAAAGCAACGAACAATCTAGAATAGTGAAATAGGCTTAACATACCTTAAATAACCTTTACATAACTTAGAAATAAGTTTTGAAGGCTTTGGTATGACAAAATCAAGTTAAATCGCTTACAGGGACTAAAGTTGACAAACTGCGAAAGTATGCCAATTTGAACTGTAACAGACTTTCTGGAACATGACCATACGTTAAACACACCGTAAATATCCTTTATATAGCTTATAAATAGGCTTTGAGGGGTTCGGTGTGCTAAAATAAACTTTTGGGTCATTCAGGGACTAAAAGCGTCAAAAAGTGCACAAGTTTGCATTTTCGCGCATAACTTACGTTCTGAATACATCCGGACATCCAAAAATTTATGCAAGCACTAAAATATTTTATTTTAGTGTTTGGCATAAGAAAAATCCATTCGTCACGCAATTTGGATCGTTTTTCGCGCTTATGCGCATTCCGTCGTAATTAAGCGAACATCGTGATCGTACGACCAAACGAACCGACATCCTAGATATTTTTGAGCATGTTTTGAGTTCCCTATACTTTAACTTCATTTTAGAGCCTTGAAATGAGGTTAATGGGGTTCAAACGCATCGAAAATAGCTTAAAAGGGCTGCAGGGACCATTTCTGCCATTTTTTGAAACTTTTCTGAATCTGGTGCATGGTGGCGTAGCGCGACTGCATAAGGCCTTTACCAGTGGCGCTACGCAACTGCCTAACCTGGACAGAAACATTGCATCTGGTCCATTTTCACTTTCGCACATGGTTTTGGCAATACCGTGGGCTCAAATGGTTTTCAAAAACCAGGGTTTTGAGGTGGAGGGTTGAGATTGAAGCACGGTTAACGAGGAACGATCTTAACGGCTCTACGAATACTATAAATACCCCTTGCCTTCACTTGCAAAAACCCACAAGAATTTTGATCTTAGAAGCTCTAAGTTGAAACCATTGTTTCATACCTGAGTTACTTGGATCGAGATTAGCATTAGGGGACCCTTCGTAAGTATTCTTTCGTTCTTTTCTTTCTTTTATTGCTTTTCGAGTCCGAAAGTCAAACTTTGTTTGACTTTCAGCGTTGACCAGTTTATGGTCAATGCGAAGTTCGTTTGAACTTCGCAACGTGATTGTAATCACGATGGTCATAGTCCCTTGGGACTATGCCTACTGATTACCACGTTGTCTAGTGTCGTAGGGTAAGCGATCTGATAAATCGCTTATACCTTCAAACCCGACCCGTTTGGTCGATCTTTAGGATCCGACCAAATACATTAGGTGACCATAGCATATAGGGAATAACCTTCCGAGGTTATACCCTATGGTCACATCGTTTGAGTAGTTGTATGATAGGTAGTTTATATGCCTTAGGTAAATTACCAGAATACCCTTTTCATGTATAATTGGTAATTAAGAATATGTAACCTAAACTTTTGTCACATAACTGATTATGTAGCATGTTTAGGCATATAACACTTGTCATAGGGCTAGTTAGACGTCTCGAGTGCGCTTTTGCGCGCACGACGCGTTAAAGTAGCCTAAGCTACCTTAATGGGTCGCGATGGGTCGAAAGCACTTAGGTTAGGTTTCATTTAGTATGAAGGCTTTGTTAAACCATGTGACACGAGGCTCTATACTCGTTTGGTTTACGAACCCTCATTCTATCCGATCCTCCGATTTAGGTCCGGTTTATTAACATAGTTACCTATATTAGGTGCCGTTTGATTCCGTGATCTCTAGCATTGTTTGGTTGTTACTCAAGGACTACTAAGCAATCTCAAGTGAGTACATAGACCCCTCTTTTACTGTTTTCCAAACTGTTTTGGGGTGAAACACATGTGCCTACTTGTTACATTCATGCTTTCCTGTTTTCACATCATATACCTGCTATGTTCGTTAGTACATTATAGTACATGATTTCATTACATTTCATGCTATGTATGCCCATTGTGTGCGTACTTAGTACATCGTTTTACATTACATTTCATGCTATGTATGCCCATTGTGTGCATTATTTAGTACATTGTTTTACATTACATTTATGCTATGTATGTCCATTACGTGCATACTTAGTACATTGTTTTACATTGCATTTTGTTGCATATGCTCATCCAGCATATGAACACATTATACTACATTTTGAACCGTTGTAACCATTTGACTATGTAAACCGTCGTAACCATTTGATTATATGAACCGTTTGTAACTGTTGAACCGTGTGAACCGTTTGTGACTGTTGAACCATGTGAACCGTTTGTATCTGTTGACATGATTTACATTTGACAATAGACATTTGACTATACATAAACATTTCTACAATTGTTAAACATTACATCTTGGTGGTTTGGTTTGAGTAAGTGATTAAGTAACGAGGCGTGTGTAATATGATACAAGCATGGTGGATACGCCGCTGGTACTTCCTATATATAAGTGTTTGTATGGTATCACATATTGTAGCGTTATTTGAATCATTTCAATTTGAGGCATATAACATTTTATACAAATAACATACTTTCCACAAGACATTGATTTACAAACAACTGATCTTATACAAACTCATTTTATATGGTTGTTCATTTAACCATACATTATTCTCTTATTTATACATATAATCTGATCTTATCGTTTTTCAAATGATTTACAAGACAAAGCAAATTACCAGGTTCATGACTAAACATTTTCTCAAACATAAGTCATGAATTCTGTTTTCACAAAACCTATGTATCTCACAGGCATTTTTATGCTGACGTACCTATTTTCACATGTGTTTTCAAGAGATGATGCATAGGACTTATCAAGACATACTTAGGCGGACCTGTGCCTTAGTGGCTTAAAACGAGACAAGAACTAGTTAATTTATGTTATGTACTCTTATTTCTTGTTTAAAGACAATGTAACTCGCTTGTTTGATGAATAAGACGAAACTTTAATTTCCATGGTTGTGAAACATTAATTCTGTTACAACACTCCCCGAAGTTTCCGCCACGTTTTGTATGTTCTACGTGGTTGGAGTGTGACATCCCAAACATATGATAGTGGCTGCCTCAGTCGATGATGATTATATTCGCATGAATGATGATGATGTTTTCTTTTCTTGAGAGCCCAAAAAGTCAAATCAAGTTGTTGCCAATTGTCGAGAGCCCAGCTGCCAAACTTTCTTCAAAGTTGCGACCCCCCAATCCTTTCATTCATTAACCAAAGCCCAAGTAATTAGCAGCCCATAATTTCCTTCCAACTTTTCATACGTCTCCTGTATACAATATCAAAAGAATTAATTGCAACTTTTCATTCAATTCTATTTTTAGTGCTCTCATACGTCACTTTTCATTTTACAAACAATTAATTGCAATAAGTATAAATCAATGGCATTTAATTGTAATAGAAAACTCTTTTTAACATAATATAATTGATACCTTTTGTAAAGATTCTATTTTAAATTCATTTTACTAATTCATCATTTTAGCGCACTTTATCTTCATAACCCACAACATATAAAAACCAATTAGAGTAGTATTTTTCATGACAATATCGATGCATTTAGATTATAAATAATACCAATTAAAGTGTGCCTAAATTCCACCGATCACTTGACCTCCATTTATAAACTTGACCACCTATCGGATGGCCATCTGATCGGATTGCCATCCGATCGGATTGCCATCAGATCAGATTGTCATCTGATCCAAACACCTTTTGACTTTTTGATTGTTTTATCTGTGGTTTGGTCAGTTTTAGAAATCCACTTAAGTATCTAGGTACAAATTAATGACCCTAGGCACTTAATTTGTCTACCAAGTCCTAGTTAATGACCTTGGTTGACCCGAAACGAAACAACTAACAATTTGTTCAAAATTTTCAAACAATTTTCTGAAATTTGTACAAGTAACAACTTAATGAACTTGTTTTGACTTTTGAAATTCTCAAACTTTTCAAGATTAGCTCCCAACCCTGTTGTCCAGTTCAGAAACTTCCTGCTTCGCTTCACTTCTCAAAATCCGAAGATCCGCTTTCCACCTTGGTTTGTCGAAAAACTAAAGCCGACATGTAAAATCTTTTTTGGATTTTAAGAAAGTTTTTACTAAAACACACTAAAATCTTTTTGGATTTTTATGCTAAAGTGAAAATAAAATGTTGTAAAGTAAAGATAAACTGTAAGCTATTTACAAACATATTTTCGGTGAGTGTGTTAGAGGATCATATCAGCTGCTGACAAGTTACAAGTACCGTTGAGCTTAATTACACACTAATATTAAACAATTCACTTAGATTACTGATATACTGATCCTTTTAAAATTTCACACAAATTTCACACAAATTTCAACTTATTCAGGATACGATTTAGGTGTTTTAAGTTCTTAACTTATACGCGTGTCCCACCTCAGAATATACTCTCATATCCAGACTTCTATATTCAGTCTTACAGGTGAATATACAATAATGATATCTGTAATGGGTAGTGCGAGGCCATGAGAGCTCAGGTTAGAACTTCCATTCAGACAAAGAGATGATGGCTCGACTTTCGGTGTGTACCGTTTGGGGATCTTTTCTTCAAAAGCACATGATTAGCATTTTGCAATGTTTATCATTTTTTTATGCTGGGGGAAGGCTTTAAAGATTAAAGCAGTGCAGAGTATTATACGAGGACTAGGCTATTGCTTCCGCAAAATCAGAAGTCCTGTTATAATACCCCAGATATCATCACGTACATAGACCTAGAATGTCAGAAATAGAAAATCTTTCAAACTAGATTTCAGGGGTTACCTATATATCCAAGAGATGTTCCCCACGAAATAATCAAGAAATGATTTTATGTTTATATCCCGAAACAGTCTACTAAGTGTGTAAAAACCTATCGGCATATCATCAGTGAGACTGCTTAACGCTTTTTAAACATTACAAATCTTTAGCATACTTTAACTGTCTAGCTGATGTACTATCATTTCCTCTTTTTACACAAACTCTTTTAGGTTTTCTATTGTTTTTGGATTTTGAAAATATCTGATGTTTTTTTATTTTTGCATTTTTTATTATTTTTGTATTTTCTGAAAATATAACTATCTCCCCCTAAATACCAAAACAACTAAAAAATCTACAAACCAAAGCAGTCTGCTACTCAACATCCTCTGCTTCGGTTTTCTCATCAACGCCAAGTATCTTCTCCGCATCCGACAACAACTTTATACCATTTAAGTTTAAAAGATATTGAAAACGTGCTTTATCAAAAGCTTTGGTATGTAAATCTGCCTTTTGTTCGTCGGTGTGGATTTTGTTTATTCATATCAACTTCTTCTCGAAACAATCTCGGATAAAGTGATGACGAATTTCTATATGTTTGGTTTTAGCGTGATGTACCGGATTTTTTGTTATATTTATTGAAGCCTCATTATCAACAAATATAGGAGAGGTAAGAAATTGCAAACCGTAATCTCGCATCTGTTGCTGGATCCACAGGATCTGCGAGCAGCAGCTGCTGGCAGACACGTACTCTGCTTCACATGTAGAAAGAGCAACAGAGGTTTGCTTCTTACATTGCCACGTGACCAATCGGCGTCCAAAAAATTGGCATCCTGCAGTTGTTGATTTTGCGTTAATCTTGCAGCAACCGAAATCGGAGTCTGAGTATCCTTCGAGCGTGAAGTCACAATCTTTGGGATATCACAATCCCAGGCTTGGGGTTTCTTTCAGGTAGCGTAGAATCGTCTTGACGATAGACATGTGCGAGGCTCTAGGACTCGACTGATATCGGGCCGCGAGACATGTCGGGTACATGATGTCGGGTCTGGATGATGTCAAGTACATCAGCGAACCGATCATTGAGCGGTATAGCGTCTCGTCCACCTTCTCTCCGGTGAGATCAGGGTTGATACTGTCACACCCCGACCACGTAAAACAACAAAACGTGGCGGAAACGTCGGGGAGTGTTGTAACAGAATCATTGTTTCACAACCATGGAAAAAATAATTTTGTTTTATTGAATCATTGAAATCTTTGTTCTATTACAAATCAGATAAATACAAATATTGTCTTTCAAATTTTAAAGTCGCTAAGGCACTGGTCCATCCTAAGTGTAGTATGTATCAACAATCGTCATAAAGCAGCACCTGAAACATGTGTAAAAATAGGTACGTCAGCATAAAAATGCCTGTGAGATACATAGGTTTTATTGTAATTAGGATTCACGACTTATGAGTTTAAAGAAAACGTTTTAATAAAAGTAGTCATGATCCTTGTAAAAGGTTTTCTTTTATAAATCATTTATAAGAAATCAGATGGTATAAAATAATAATACATAGAAAATTTAATAAGTAAGTAAAATGAGTTTGTATAGAATATATTGTTTGAAAAACAATATTTTGATAAAAAAGTTTATAGTATATATAAAAATATACTTTGGTTTTTAAGAAAGTCGAATAAGTAATATATTAAAATATATTTCAGTTCCAATATTGTTAACCCAAG
Organism: Helianthus tuberosus; assembly: GCA_030545235.1. Classification (NCBI taxonomy): domain Eukaryota; kingdom Viridiplantae; phylum Streptophyta; class Magnoliopsida; order Asterales; family Asteraceae; genus Helianthus; species Helianthus tuberosus. The sequence continues at coordinate 90,781,670 of CM060418.1, read as the reverse complement.
TGTACTACATAACAACACAGTATGTAATGTGATGAAAACACTTATATATAAGAAGTACCAGTGGCGTATCTACCATGTTTTCATCACATCACACCCATCTCGTTTATCTAAACACTAACCAAAACTCAATTGTTAGACAAATAGTATATTAAATATACCTTAGTTGTTTAAAATAATAATTTTCAGTAGTATATCAAAAGTATACTTTGGATTTATAAATAACATATTAAACTATGTTTTGGATTACAAATAACATATTAAACTATGATTTAGATTTTTAACAAAATATATGTTGGTTTTGTACGATATCACATATGAGAGCATATCAAACTATACTTTTGGGAGTATTTAATACAAAAATAATGTGACTTAAGAATTCATTCAGACCTAGTGCATCAAAATACACCTTTGAGACTATAGGGATACCACAAAGGCAATCCCTATTTAGATGGAGAAACAAATTGGTTTCAGACATTCCATGGCAACAGGAATGGGGTGTCAAATCCTATAGCGCTATATCATACTACCAACCGGTCTGGTGAACAAAATAAGTACTATTCCAAACATTTATTTTATAATCTTTGAAAAATTAGAGTTTAAATCATAGATAATCATTCAGTTTGCAAAAAGATAAGTACAAATATGTATAATCAATTATACTTTTGAAAACATGTAAATAACAGATAGGTACACATGCTTCACCCCAAAACAGTTTGAAAACAGCAAAAGGGGGGGGGGGGACTATGTACTCACTTGAGAGTGCTTAGAAGTCTGAACAACTACCAAGCAAGCTAGAGGAGTCCCGGAAATCAAACGGTACCTAATATAGGTAACTACATAAATAATCCGGACCTAAATCGGAAGATCGGATAGGATGAGGTCTCGTAAACCAAATGAGTGTGGGATCTCATATGATATGGTTTAACAAGGCCTACATACAAAATTGAAACCTAACCTAAGTGCTTACGACCCATCACGACCCGTTTAGGTAGCTTGCGCTACTTTAACGCGTCGTTCGCGTAAAACGCGTTCAGACCGCCTAACTAGTCCTACGACAAGTATCATATGCCCTAACATTGTGTAATTATGTTGCATAATCATTTAAATGACAAAAGTTTGGGTTACATATGCTTAAATATCAATTATGCATGAAAAGGGTATTTTGGTAATTTTCCTAAGGCTTATAAACTACTTATCATACAACTACTCAAACGAAGTGACCATAAGGTATAACCTCGGAAGGTTATTCCCTATACAACTATGGTCACCTAAAGCATTTGGTCGGATCCTAAAGATCGACCAAATGGGTCGGGTTCGAAAGTATAAGCGATTGTTTAGATCGCTTACCTTACGACCCTACATAAGCACTAATCTAAAAGTGACGAGCTAAACATGTTTAAAACATGTTTAACAAAGTTTGAAAACAAGTTGGATATCAAAATAAACGGTTTTGATACCTAAGAGTAGTTTGGTTACAAAATACACATAAACACGCATTTTGGCCGAAACTACGACTCGTCACTACACCTAAATAACGTGGTAATCAGTAGGTATAGTCACTAGGGACTATAACCATCGTGATTACGCTCACGTTGCGAAGTTCAAACGAACTTCTCGTTGACCATTGACTGGTCAAAGCTGAAAGTCAAACACTGTTTGACTTTTAAGCTAAGAAAGCAATAAAAGAATGAAAGAGGACTTACAAAGGGTCCAAATAGATTTGATTCCAAGTATTCTCAGGTAGGAAGTGAAATATCACAACCACTTAGAGAAAAACTCAGATCAAATGTGAGGAAATGAATGAGAGGGCCATGCTATATATAGTTTTTCGCAAACCGTTAGGATCATTTCTTGGCAAAGAGGGAATGATCTTGGCCTTACAAGTGTTAGAGAATGATTGGGGGACTTGTTCTCCACACAAACCAGCCCATAACATGAAAAACCATGGATCAAAACCATTGGAACAAGAGGGAATGACCAGATTCAATGTTTCTACATTTCTGATGTACTGGGCAATGCTTACGAACCGTAAGCACATCCCCATATGGACCGTAAGGGACCTGCAGACCAGCAACTTTCAAAAATGACAGATTTAGCCCCTGAAGCCCCAAACTTGGTTTTCGATGCATTTTTGACACGTTTAAGCCCCGTTAACCCCATTTCAAAGCTCTAAAATGAAGTTAAAGTCTAGGGAACTTAAAAAATGCTCAAAAATATCTCGGATGTCGGCTTGTTTGGTCGTACGGTTGCGTTGTTCGGTTAATTACGACGGAAGTCGTAACGAACGCAAAAACGATCCAAATTGAGCGACTAATGGAATTTTATCATGCCAATCACTAAAATATAATATTTTAATGATTACATAAATATTTGGATGTCCGGATGTATTCAGAACGTAAGATATGCGCGAAAATGCAAACTTGTGCACTTTTTGACGCTTTTAGTCCCTATTGATCAAGAAAGTTTATTTTTGCGCACCAAACACCTCGAAGCCTATTTCTAAGATATATAAAGGATATTTAGGGCATATTTAACTTATGATCAAGTTCCGGAATGTTCGTTACTATACGAATCGGTATAGTTTCGCAGTTTGACACAATTAGTCCCTACGATCGAACAAACTTGATTTAAACACACCAAACAATCCAAAACTTATTTCTAAGTTATGTGGAGGTCATTTAAGGTATGTTAAGCCTATTTCACTATTCCAGAGTGTTCGTTGCATTAAACTGGTTATATTTACGGATCAGTGTGCGTATAACCTTCCAGAAAGCGATTTAAAGCTTGAAATCAAACAAGAATTGATATGTGCAAATGATACACATATTTTTACAAATCCCAAGTATGAAATACAATAATTCATTGGTTTGGTATTTGTTTGATGTTTGAAGTGACACAAGTGTCACAGATACCATGATTAGTTGCTAATGGGTTGGATATATGCGCCGTCTCGGACATTCCAAATTTCTCTAGAACGTCGTAAACGTACTTAGTTTGATGTATGAAAGTTCCCTTAGGCATTTTGTCGACTTGCATCCCTAGGAAGAACTTCATTTTACCCATTGACGACATCTCGAACTTCTGCTTCATCACCTTTTCAAAATCTTTGCAGAGTTCATCATTTGTTGACCTGAAGATTATATCATCAACGTATATCTGAACGATCAGTAAGTTCCCATCGACTACCTTAGTGAAGAGGGTAGCGTCCACTTTTCCTCGAATAAAACTGTTGGTAAGCAAGTGTTGAGAGAGAGTCTCGTACCAGGCTCTCGGGGCCTGATGCAAATCATACAGCGCTTTGTCTAGCAAGTAAGCCTTGTCTTTGGGGATTGGGTCGGTAAAGCCAGGTGGCTAACCAACATATACCTCCTTTCTCACTTTTCTGTAAAGGAATGCCGATTTGACATCTAACTGGTACACTTTAAATCCCTTCCATGAAGCGAAAGCAAGGAAAATTCTGATGGCTTCAAGTCGAGCAACTGGAGCATAAACCTCTGTGAAGTCTATTCCCTCTTGTTGACTAAAAACCAGGACTACGAGTCAAGCTTTGTTTCTGACTATCACTCCTTGGTCATCTCTCTTGCATTTGAACACCCATTTCATGTTTATCTTTCGGTGTCCATCAGGTAGGTCCACAAGCTTCCATACACCAAGTTTCTCGAATTGACTCAGCTCCTCCTACATCGCATTGACCCATGGTTCTTCTATCAGTGCTTCCTTGTAAGTTCTCGGTTCGATCTGCGAAATAAAGCAACTGAGTGAGAATTCAGTTTGTAATGGAGCAATTTTAGTATAAAAACAAGTAAGGCCATGGTCAATCTGGCTTCTTGTGCCAATTCCTGATTGTATCTCTCCTATTATCAACTCCTCGGGGTGGTATGAAAGAGTCCTCGGCATAACTTCACCAGGAACGTCCACCTCGCCTTCCAAATTAGTAACATTCTGGTCCGCAACTTGTTCATTGTCAAGAACCGTCTGATCTGAAGATTGGATTTACTCCCCCTTAGATTCTGAATCACCACGATCAAATGTTGGAATATCATCAGATTCTGAATTATCATCATTGACTGTCGTCTGATTTTCTGGAGCAGGCTCACGTTCCGAAGTAGTTGGAGTTTGCTGAACTTCATCATTTTCTTCAGCATGACTGGGACCAGCTTCATCATTATTGGAAGTTTGTTGTTGACGTTTAGAAGACCTTGCTGGAAATCTTCCCTGAGATGCTTCATACTCTCGTAAAATATCTAAATCATCAAAGAACTCTGGCTCTTCTTCTAGATCAAATGAATCCCATAAGGCATCATAGTCGAATCGCCATGAGTCTGCGGGTTTCTGTGGAGGCATAGTATAGCCTTGACATTCAACATGCTGTGCTTCGATGATCCTCTTAAGACTTGGAACAAAAATGCGTCTTAGTGGACTGGAATACCCCACGAAGATACCTTCTATGCTCTTTGATCAAAACTTGCCATCGGGATCTAGAACAGTGTAGGGAGACCCAAACGGCTCATGATACTCAAGATTTGGTTTGCGATTGTTGATCAGCTTGAAACATGTTTTGTTGTGCTTCTTCACAGTGAGTACCTGGTTGAGTGTATAGCAAGCGACTGATACAGCTTCTCCCCAAAAGTTGATTGGTAACTTTGAATCAGCTAGCATCGTGCGCGCCGATTCAATCAGCGTTCTGTTCTTTCTTTCTTCAACTCCATTCTGTTGCGGAGTGTATGGTGCGCTGAATTCTTGCAATATACCCTTTCGATCACAGAATTCTTCCATTCTGTTGTTTTTGAATTCTGTACTATTATCACTTCTTATTCTTCGAATGCGGGTTCGGTACAGATTCTCTATCTTTCTAAAAAGCTTCAGCAAACTCTCAAATGTCTCATCTTTGACTTCAGGAACATCACCCATGAAAATCTCAAAGAGTCATCAGTAACCACCAAACAGTAGAGATCACCAGTAATGCTCTTGACATTCACTGGACCAAAGAGATACATGTGAAGTCTTTCTAGTGGCATCGAGACTGAATTCATCTTTTTTACATGGATGGGATTTCTTTCGTTTTTTTCCCTTTATGCAACTGATACATTCTCCCTCCAGATGAAAACTTTTCAAGTGAACCCCTTTTACAAGATCGTTATGCACCAGGTAGTTCATCTTGCGTAGGTGAATGTTGCCCATCTTTCGATGCCACAACTCTGACTCCTTTTCAGTAGCTCTTGATACGAAGCACTGAGGTTGACCCATGGTAGTTGTTGTCACACCCCCAAAATCCACACGCGGAGTACCACCGCTTGGAGGCATGACTGACCAGGATCAAGCCACCAATCATATTGAACAACGTGAATAGTAAGTGTAAATCAACCAAACAATATGAAAGGTGTTCCAAAAACCAAAGTATAGTATCAATGTTTAGCGGAAGCATAAGTATGTAAACCCAAATAAATCATAAGTTCAAGTGTTTAAATATTTAACATGGCATCCTCAATCCATGTCCCACAACGACCTGCTCCTTCCCTGTGCAAGCTCCATATGTACCAAAGGTCCTGCAAGGCATGCATCAGAGAGTCAACAACTAGTTGAGCGAGTTCACAGTTAATAGTTCAGTAACTGTAATAGTATAGTAAGCCTTGTGTTCGTTCATTAAGTCATGTATCGTATTAGTTCGTATCGCGGCCCGCTAGGCATGTATGCGAAGATTAGGGGAAACTTCCCGAGTATTCTAGACTAGGTATATTTGTATCGCGGCCACCCGGCATGTATGCGAAGTTTAGTGTATAGTTCGCGGCCTTCCCAGGCATGTGTGCGAAGATTAGTCATATTATCGCGGCCAACCCTGGCATGTGTGCGAAGATCAGTCATATTATCGCGGCCAACCCCGGCGTGTGTGTGAAGATCAGTTCTATTAGTATCACTAGTCTAGTCGTATCTTATCAATAATCCATCCTCACCCGAGGACCATATAACTAAGTTCCATAAGCTAGGTAAGTACAAGTAAATAATCCAAACCCATTCCCACCCTGGGAACCCCATGCCTTGGCTGTGTGAACTCACCTTGGTTTGCTCGGTATGCTAAGTATGCTCACAGTTTATCAGTCACGTCCTAAAGTACGCACGTATACATAATCAGTTTGTATTCATGAAGTTGGCACATTGGTATAATCATAGTGGACATCGTATCAATAACATCGAGTATCACATTGCACGTTTTCGTAATCATACAAGTCATGTTCACCATCTAACAGTAGTTAACTAACTCAGTTAAGTTTAACAGAATTAACCTAAGTTATTGAACAGTTTAACCATTCGACGAAACACCCCTGCTTCGTCGTTAAGCCCCTTCGACGAATCAACTTTGATTCGTCGTGATATCCCTCGGCGAAACACATTTGTTTCGTCGTCATGCGTTTCGTTGAATTAGTTTCGCCGAGATTGGTGTTTCGCCAAAAGTCAGTTACGTCGTTATCAGTAATCATCAACAACAGTTACAAACAAAGAACCCTAATGATCGTCTAATCAACATGCCGACTTCATCAATCAACCGCCCAACACATCAGTTCACCTTTTAAAACGAAATCACTAGTGTTCTAATATTATACAACCTTTAAGCATCATCATTTATTGTCGGCCATTAAATAAAAAGTTTATTAACAACCGGTTGTGTTTTTCATCAGATTATCACGTGCTCATTCTAGGTTAGTCTATATTTCTTGTTCGCATATTGCTTGCATGTGGTCAGTAGCCTTTTGTTTTGAGGTCCAATAGAAATTGGATCACGTGAAAGAGCATTACAATCTAGATTACAAACATCTAGGTTACAACATCTATATTAAATTGATATCAGTCACTCAGAATCATCGATGCCACTTATTATACCAATCATAACATAAACATGTGTTAACCTTAGACAATCTAGCATATATGTTGGCCATTACATGAGAGAATATTCACAGATTCATCATATACCCTAGCTTACTTCAACCAACCAAACATCAAGTCACTGACAAATTTAATAGAATACCTATGCACCTCTAATTGTCTATTCAACAACATACAAAAATCCAATCATTAATGCATGTGAAACAACAGCAAGGTTGGTCGGCCATTTATTTAGTTGATTTGATCAATTCAAATCGGTTTATATGCATCACGTGAAAGGGCATTGAATAGTGTGTCCACATGTAGTTACAAACGAGATTCGGTCCAATCACAATTAAAATATCATAATCAATATTCAATCGACATCTTCTAACATCAGTATTCAATAAAACGTAACATCAGTATTCAATCAAACGTAACATACAGACATGAAATCGTGCATAATTCTAACAACGGTGCAACTAACCGTGATGATAGATCACAAGATCGATTGGAGGAAAAGGTTGAAGTTTTGTGGTTGCCGTCACACAAAGAGTTCTAGGGTTTCTGATTGCCAAAACATGTGGCGAATGAAACAGAATGCCTATTATAATTACGTAGCGTATTGGGCCCTAACTGGGCTTCGGCGAATCAATGGGCCGGCGAAACACTTGGGTTTCGTCGTGATGTTCTATGGCGAAACACACTGTTTCGTCGAGTTGTTTGGTGGCGAAACACGTCTTGTTTCGTCGGGTCTAGTCTCAACAGTTAAATCAAGTATACAAGTTCATGTTCATGAAATCAAACGCTTTATTCATGTTAAGCACATAACACATCAACAAATGTCTCATATTATAGTTTAGTGTACACTTACAAGTCAAACAATCAAGCAACTAAACAGTCAACGTGCAATAAATGCGAATAAAGAATGTCGGAAACTCGAGTTGTCACATTATCCCCAACTTGAAAGAAATTTCATCCCGAAATTTAGCATGCGGTTACTGAGGAAGCTAGGTAAGTTGTATCGTTCACTGGTTTTCCTGGGGTGTCACATCATCCCCCCGTTGATTTGGAATTTCGTCCTGAAATTCTGCAGTAGTAGCTTCAGCCTCAGTAGTAGTTGCATTGGTTCCGAATAACTGGGGATACTTGAGTTTCATTTGATCTTCACGCTCCCAGGTGAACTCTGGGCCGCGACGGGAGTTCCAACGAACTCGTACAAGAGGGATTCTCGTGTTCTTGAGGACCTTAGCATCCCAGTCCGTGATTTCAACTGGTTCCTCGACGAAATGCAACTGTTCGTCGATAGTGAGCTCCTTCAAAGGAACTATGAGGGTCTCATCTGACAGACACTTCTTCAGATTCGACACGTGAAAGACGTTGTGAACTGCACTGAGTTTAGCTGGTAAGTTCAGTCTGTAAGCCACTTTGCCTATTTTCTCTATGACTTCGAAAGGTCCGACATATCGTGGATTGAGCTTGCCTCGTTTGCCAAAACGAACAACACCCTTCCAGGGTGAAACTTTGAGTAGCACTCGATCCCCAACCTGGAATTCGAATAGTTTCCTGTCTTTATCTGCGTATGCTTTCTGACAGTCACGAGCTGCCGCCATGCGTTGTCGTATTTGAGCAATCTTTTCAGTAGTATCAACTACCATTTCTGGACCTGTGATTTGACTATCTCCCACCTCTGCCCAACAGAGAGGTGACCGGCATTTACGCCCGTACAATGCCTCGAATGGTGCAGCTTTAATGCTGGTGTGGTAGCTGTTGTTATACGAAAATTCCACAAGTGGCAGATGTCTTTCCCAACCATTGCCAAAGTCGATTACGCACGCACGAAGCATGTCTTCTAGTGTTTGAATAGTGCGCTCAGAGTGTCCATCCGTCTGAGGGTGATAAGCTGTGCTCATGTCTAATCGAGAGCCAAAAGATTTGTGCATTGCTTGCCACAGTTCTGAAGTGAAACGTGCGTCACGATCAGAGATGATGGAGGTGGGCACCCCGTGCCTCGAGACCACTTCTTTTAAGTAAATGTCTGCTAAGGTAGAGAACTTGTCTGTTTCTTTGATAGCCAAGAAGTGAGCAGACTTTGTGAGTCGATCCACGATCACCCAAATAGTATCATTTCCGCGCTGAGATCTAGGTAAGCCAGTAACAAAATCCATGGAAATTTGTTCCCATTTCCATTGTGGTATCTCAGGTTATTGGAGTAGGCCTGATGGTTTCTGATATTCGGTCTTGACTCTCGCACAAGTCAAGCACTTGCTGACGTAAGTGGCTATGTGAGCTTTCATGTTAGGCCACCAATATGTAGTTTTGAGGTCGTGGTACATCTTATCCGAACCAGGATGTACCGAGTAGCGAGACTTATGAGCTTCATCCATTACAAGCTCGCGTAAGTTACCATAGAGTGGGACCCAAATGCGTCCCGTTACGTAGTAGGCGCCGTCTGCCTTTTGTTCTAATCGTTGTCTTGAGTCGCGTAGGGCTTCAGCCCTGACGTTTTCTGGTTTCAATGCTTCTACTTGAGCATCTCGTATCTGTGAAGGAAGACTAGACTGAATAGTGAGTTGCAATGCTCGTACACGCCTAGGTGTAGTATCCTTTCGACTGAGGGCGTCGGCCACCACATTGGCTTTGCCCGGATGGTACTTTATAGCACATTCGTAATCGTTCAGTAATTCGACCCATCGTCGTTGTCGCATGTTCAATTCTTTCTGCTTGAAGATATGCTCAAGACTCTTATGATCTGTGTAGATGGTGCATTTAGTGCCATACAGGTAATGTCGCCATATCTTGCGCAAAAACAACAGCTCCCAGCTCTAAATCGTGTGTGGTGTAATTCCGTTCGTGAATCTTAAGTTGGCGCGAAGCATAAGCAATAACTTTATCCCGTTGCATCAACACACATCCAAGACCTTGGATAGACGCGTCGTAGTAGACTACAAAATCGTCCGTGCCTTCAGGCAATGAGAGGATAGGTGCGCTACAAAGTCTATCCTTTAAGTGCTGAAATGCTGTTTCCTGTGTATTACCCCAACGATAAACAACACCCTTCTGTGTCAGTAATGTGAGCGGCTGTGCAATCTTTGAGAAGTCTTTGATGAACCGTCTGTAATAACCCGCCAAACCCAAGAATTGGCGTATTTCTGTCGGTGTGCGAGGTGCAGGCCAGTTCTTGATCGAATCTACCTTGGATGGATCGACATGAATCCCATCCTTGTTTACCACATGGCCTAGAAAGTGGACTTCACGAAGCCAGAAGTCGCATTTTGAAAACTTAGCGTATAGTTGTTCCGTTCGTAGGAGTTCCAAAATAAATCGTAAGTGCTGCTCGTGTTCCTCCCGACTCTTCGAGTAGATCAGGATGTCATCAATGAAAACAATAACAAACTTGTCAAGATAGGGTTTGCACACCCTGTTCATAAGGTCCATGAAAATCGCAGGCGCGTTCGTTAACCCGAATGGCATGACTAGAAACTCGTAGTGGCCGTAGCGTGTTCTGAATGCTGTTTTGGAGACGTCCTCATCCCGGACTCTCAGTTGATGGTAACCTGACCTCAAGTCTATCTTGGAGTAGTAGCTCGACCATTGCAACTGGTTGAATAAGTCGTCGATACGTGGAAGAGGATAGCGATTCTTCACGGTAACCTTGTTCAGTTTGCGATAATCAATACACATGCGGAAGGTACCGTCCTTCTTCTTCACAAATAATACTGGAGCTCCCCAGGGCGAAGGGCTAGGGCGTATGAAACCCTTTTCCAAGAGTTCTTGCAGTTGTTTAGACAGTTCTTCCAGTTCAGTTGGAGCTAAGCGATAAGGTGCTCGAGCTATGGGTGTTGCTCCTGGAGCTAGCTCGATCTGAAATTCGACCTGACGATGAGGCGGTAACCCAGGTAACTCTTCAGGAAACACTTGAGGAAAATCGCGTACAACTGGAATATACTCAATCTTTTTCTCTTTCTTCGATGTATCAGTAACGAGTGCTAAAACAGCTGTGTGGCCCTTTCGTAAACACTTCTGAGCCTTCAAGAAGGAGATGATGCCACTCACGACACCACTCTTGTCACCTTGAACTTCGAGAGGTTCTTTACCAGAACGGGGAATACGAATGATCTTCTCCTTGCATAAGATCTCTGCTTGTTGTTGTGATAACCAATCCATCCCAATGACGATGTCGAAACTACCCAAGACTATGGGAATGAGGTTGATGGAGAATGTCTGACCAACTAAGACGAGGTTACAACCCTTGACTACCAGAAGATTGCTGACCAATGCTCTGATAGTCATCAATCTTTCGCTGCCGTGCCTGAGACTGAATGAAGTTGAACCCTTGCTGAAGGTTCCATCCCACCTTCTCTTGTTGTCACTGGGAATAGCAGAAGTAGTAGTAGTAGCACCAATGCGTCTAGGCAGCTTGTTCTGTTCCACTGCCTGATCTGTGAGACGATGAGCAAGACGACTAACATCTTGAATAGTAACAAGGTTAGCAGAAGTCACATGACTTTGAATCTCTGGTACTAAGCATTTGAGGTACAACTCAATGCGCTTGAGGGGAGGATCCACCGTAGTTGGACACAACACTGCCAGTTCATTGGATCGTTTTCGTGTGCGCTTCTATCTCTGACTCCGTCATCTTCAGGTTAAAGAACTCCACTTCTAACTTGTGGATGTCATCACGTGTACAGTATTCTTGCTTGATTAGTTCCTTGAAATCGTTCCAGGGTGTGGCGTTAGCAACTGCCAACCCTAACATATGAACTTGCGCCTTCCACCAAGTCAGCGCAATGCCTTCTAGAGTACCAGTGGCATACTTCACCCTGCGAGCCTCAGGGCATTCACACATCTAAAAAAACGGACTCGAGCTTTTCAAACCATTGGAGGAGTCCAACTGCTCCTTCCGTGCCACTGAAAGTAGTAGGACGACAGTCCATGAAAGTTTTGAACGTGCACACAGGTGGCTGAGCGTGTTGACCTGTCGTGTGCGTAAGAGTAAACATACTTAAGCACGAGTGTTGGTTGACGAGAGTAGGATCTAAAGAATCCTAGAGTGAGTTGTGATGGCAAGCTATACCTCCTGCCTGGGCAGCTGCGAGTGCTGCAGTAACTTGTTCAGTGATCAAAACCGCCAACTGGGCTTGAGTTAGGTTAACGCGTCCACTCATGATCTTTATCTCAAAGGAAGCATGAGTGAGAGGGGTTCGCGAAAGTGCGATGACAGAAGAGAGTAAGCACACATGTGTTTCAATCAGCAGTTGTTACGTTTATCTAAGCATACCGTGAGCAAAGTTCTATGTAATCTAGCAAGTAGGCAATGTAAACATGAATAGTAGTACCTAGAGGGTTGAGTCTTGCACGTGGAGCGAGGCGTCGTTGTGGATCGTTGAGCACTGTTCTGGTTATAGTCTGGTTTTAATAAAAACGTTTTCCCCTTATTAAAACCGAGTTCTCTATAACCAATGGCTCTGATACCAATCTGTCACACCCCCAAAATCCACACGCGGAGTACCACCGCTTGGAGGCGTGACTGACCAGGATCAAGCCACCAATCATATTGAACAACGTGAATAGTAAGTGTAAATCAACCAAACAATATGAAAGGTGTTCCAAAAACCAAAGTATAGTATCAATGTTTAGCGGAAGCATAAGTATGTAAACCCAAATAAATCATAAGTTCAAGTGTTTAAATATTTAACATGGCATCCTCAATCCATGTCCCACAACGACCTGCTCCTTCCCTGTGCAAGCTCCATATGTACCTAAGGTCCTGCAAGGCATGCAGCAGAGAGTCAACAACTAGTTGAGCGAGTTCACAGTTAATAGTTCAGTAACTTTAATAGTATAGTAAGCCTTGTGTTCGTTCATTAAGTCATGTATTGTATTAGTTCGTATCGCGGCCCGCTAGGCATGTATGAGAAGATTAGGGGAAACTTCCCGAGTATTCTAGACTAGGTATATTTGTATCGCGGCCACCCGGCATGTATGCGAAGTTTAGTGTATAGTTCGCGGCCTTCCCAGGCATGTGTGCGAAGATTAGTCATATTATCGCGGCCAACCCTGGCATGTGTGCGAAGATCAGTCATATTATCGCGGCCAACCCCGGCGTGTGTGCGAAGATCAGTTCTATTAGTATCACTAGTCTAGTCGTATCTTATCAATAATCCATCCTCACCCGAGGACCATATAACTAAGTTCCATAAGCTAGGTAAGTACAAGTAAATAATCCAAACCCATTCCCACCCTGGGAACCCCATGCCTTGGCTGTGTGAACTCACCTTGGTTTGCTCGGTATGCTAAGTATGCTCACAGTTTATCAGTCACGTCCTAAAGTACGCACGTATACATAATCAGTTTGTATTCATGAAGTTGGCACATTGGTATAATCATAGTGGACATCGTATCAATAACATCGAGTATCACATTGCACGTTGTCGTAATCATACAAGTCATGTTCACCATCTAACAGTAGTTAACTAACTCAGTTAAGTTTAACAGAATTAACCTAAGTTATTGAACAGTTTAACCATTCGACGAAACACCCCTGCTTCGTCGTTAAGCCCCTTCGACGAATCAACTTTGATTCGTCGTGATATCCCTCGGCGAAACACATTTGTTTCGTCGTCATGCGTTTCGTTGAATTAGTTTCGCCGAGATTGGTGTTTCGCCAAAAGTCAGTTACGTCGTTATCAGTAATCATCAACAACAGTTACAAACAAAGAACCCTAATGATCGTCTAATCATCATGCCGACTTCATCAATCAACTGCCCAACACATCAGTTCACCTTTTAAAACGAAATCACTAGTGTTCTAATATTATACAACCTTTAAGCATCATCATTTATTGTCGGCCATTAAATAAAAAGTTTATTAACAACCGGTTGTGTTTTTCATCAGATTATCACGTGCTCATTCTAGGTTAGTCTATATTTCTTGTTCGCATATTGCTTGCATGTGGTCAGTAGCCTTTTGTTTTGAGGTCCAATAGAAATTGGATCACGTGAAAGAGCATTACAATCTAGATTACAAACATCTAGGTTACAACATCTATATTAAATTGATATCAGTCACTCAGAATCATCGATGCCACTTATTATACCAATCATAACATAAACATGTGTTAACCTTAGACAATCTAGCATATATGTTGGCCATTACATGAGAGAATATTCACAGATTCATCATATACCCTAGCTTACTTCAACCAACCAAACATCAAGTCACTGACAAATTTAATAGAATACCTATGCACCTCTAATTGTCTATTCAACAACATACAAAAATCCAATCATTAATGCATGTGAAACAACAGCAAGGTTGGTCGGCCATTTATTTAGTTGATTTGATCAATTCAAATCGGTTTATATGCATCACGTGAAAGGGCATTGAATAGTGTGTCCACATGTAGTTACAAACGAGATTCGGTCCAATCACAATTAAAATATCATAATCAATATTCAATCGACATCTTCTAACATCAGTATTCAATAAAACGTAACATCAGTATTCAATCAAACGTAACATACAGACATGAAATCATGCATAATTCTAACAACGGTGCAACTAACCGTGATGATAGATCACAAGATCGATTGGAGGAAAAGGTTGAAGTTTTGTGGTTGCCGTCACACAAAGAGTTCTAGGGTTTCTGATTGCCAAAACATGTGGCGAATGAAACAGAATGCCTATTATAATTACGTAGCGTATTGGGCCCTAACTGGGCTTCGGCGAATCAATGGGCCGGCGAAACACTTGGGTTTCGTCGTGATGTTCTATGGCGAAACACACTGTTTCGTCGAGTTGTTTGGTGGCGAAACACGTCTTGTTTCGTCGGGTCTAGTCTCAATAGTTAAATCAAGTATACAAGTTCATGTTCATGAAATCAAACGCTTTATTCATGTTAAGCACATAACACATCAACAAATGTCTCATATTATAGTTTAGTGTACACTTACAAGTCAAACAATCAAGCAACTAAACAGTCAACGTGCAATAAATGCGAATAAAGAATGTCGGAAACTCGAGTTGTCACATTATCCCCAACTTGAAAGAAATTTCGTCCCGAAATTTAGCATGCGGTTACTGAGGAAGCTAGGTAAGTTGTATCGTTCACTGGTTTTCCTGGGGTGTCACAGTTGTAGTAATGCTCATATCCAACACGTATAGATCATTACCCCTTGGTGCTCGCATGATGATCCACGCCTCGAGGATGACAAACCCCGGCTTCAGGATCAGACATTCCTTGTCAGTAAAGTGAGTTGAATACATTCTGTCACAGATTTAAGAAATACTGAGTAAGTTGTTCTCCAGATCTGCTACGTAGTTGACTCTCTCAAATGTAATCACACCATTTGATAACGTCCCTTCCCCAACAATACGTCCTCCTTGATTTCCTGCGAAACCGACGTATCCACCGTTGAAACCTCTAACATCGTATAACAGGGTTTTTCTCCCTGTCTTGTGCCGGGATGCTCCACTATCCATAATCCACTTTGAGATAGATCTCGGGAGCCCCTGCACATTTCACAAACATTCAGTTAGAAGTTGAAGCAACCCAAGCCTCCTTTGACTCGGGTAGCTTGACATTAAGGTGAGATTTTGCTGTGT
The DNA here is from genome assembly GCA_030545235.1 of Helianthus tuberosus. Classification (NCBI taxonomy): domain Eukaryota; kingdom Viridiplantae; phylum Streptophyta; class Magnoliopsida; order Asterales; family Asteraceae; genus Helianthus; species Helianthus tuberosus. The sequence goes on along the minus strand of CM060418.1, from coordinate 90,766,204 downwards.
ATAGTGGTGGGAAATTCTTGTCGTTCATTTTCAAGCTTTCTTCGGTTCCAACCTTAACGTCTTTGTATAGAAAGAATTCGTCTTTTTGAGGTTGACCAGATGGTTGGTCTTTCTTTGGAACATACTTCTTCCCTGGTGGGGTCGAAGTTTGTTTCTCCAACTTCTTGTAAAAATCCAAAGGTACATTCATCTTAATCGGTTTGGTTGAAGATGATTGTTTTGCAGTATCAGAAACCTTTGGTTTTGATTCAACTGATGTCTTACCCTCAGATTTTGGCTTCCATGTTTGTTGCGAAGAGGCAACTCGTTTGTAAAAATGGTCATTTTTCTTTACCGGTTGTTTTATGGGTTCAGTTTTTACTTTAATGTTTTCATTTTTCAAAATATTCTTCTCAACCGACATTGGTGCTTTCCCTTTGACATCATTTCTCTTTCTCGGATTCTCAACAACCACAGACTTAGGTTTTAAGTTGATGCACTTTCGTGCAATGTGTCCAACTTCGTTGCATTTGAAGCAAGTGCGAGTATCAACTTCCCGACTCTTCCCTTCAGTCTGAGGCTGTGAGGCCTTTTTTGCAAAAAAAATCTTCATTCGTTTTCGAAAAGATTTCCAATTCTTGCTCGGAAATTGAACTTGAGCTTTTCACAAACACTTTCTTTTCGACAAACCTTTTGTTTTGAAAGTTCTTCTTTTGATTGTTCTTACCACCCTGATAACCACCTGACCATCTGTTTTGGTTGTTCTTGTTAAAACGTGGTGGTACAACAGGTTTCTTATAGTAAGATTTATCTTTTTCAAAGTTCAAAAACCTTTTGGAACTCTTTAACCCTTCAATTTCAGAAACCTCAATTTCCACAAGTTTGAAAATGTTGGGATTGAACCCTACCAAAGGAACAGTTGATAAAGCCAAAACTGGATCAGATCAGTGGGTTCATAATAAGCAGTTGATTGCAACAGTTCTTTCCCCTTGAAAGTGGCCTAACAACTGATGACCTCTATCTACTGTCTGTCTACAATAACTGCTGATCTTCAACAACTGATCAAGTCTAAAGACTGTTGAAGTGCAAGCACTGATTCTCAATCTACTGTCATGGTTCAAGTACTACTGAAGACACAAAGCACTGCTAGGAGTATAACAGTGGAATGAGAAGCAGTAGTTTAGTTTCCCTTTTGTATTTATTGTAATCAGTAGTTTGTAATAGCAGTAGTTGTATATATCAGTTGTTAGAGTTTGTTAGGAGGTTAGATGTCACTTTCATGGTGACGTCAGCAAAGTTGCCATAGTGGTTTGTTCGGCACTATAAATAGAGCAGTACCCTGTACTGTTCTATTAGCTCTTTTCATCACAACTCATTCTGTACGAACATTCTCTGTGAGCTCAGGCTGAGGGGGAGACTTTGTTGCATGCATGCATTGTAATCGGTGATTGTAACAAATATAATCATTCAACTCTATGATAAAGATGTTTGCTTAGAATTGTTCTCTCATTGATTGTGTTGAAAGTTTGCTTTACTTAATTCTGCTGCACTTAAATCTGTTTCATCTTCTTTCTAATCAAATAATTCACAATCAAAGGAAACTCAGATCCTAACAATTGGTATCAGAGCAAGGACAGTCAAACTTGATCTAACAATCATTTTGACGTAAAAAGTTCAGCTCAAAATCCTTGATACTTTTAATTGTTTGTTTCGTTGAAACACATAGCAAGGTTTAATCACGACCAAATTTGATTAATCAGTGCCTGTAAAACAACCAGAATGACGTCACAATCACAAGATATGAACAATAACATTGGTTCTCTCTTCAAACCACCTATGTTGAAGAGAAATGAATACAACATCTGGAAGCGAAGGATGGGTCACATCTTAGCTCAACAGAATACTGGATGTTGGAAGTCGGTTATCTTTGGACCACATGTTCCAATGGTGCTGAGTGCTGAGGATCCAAAGAAGTTTGAACCTAAGAAAGTTGAGAACTATACTGATTAGGATTTTCAGAAAATTGAACTGGATGCCAAGGCATTTAGCATCGTTGCATCTGCACTTCCCAATGAGATCTATGCTGGGCTGTTACACTGTAACAGTGCCAAGGAATTGTGGGATGCACTTAAGGAACAATTTGGGGGGAGTGAAGAAGTAATTGAAAACAACAAGGAAATTTTGAACCAACAGTATGAAACCTTTTGTCACATTAAGGGTGAAACATTAACATAGCAGTTTGAGCAATTTAGTTGTCTCATAAGTGAACTTAAGCTTGTTAAAACTGAATTTCCTAAATCAACTGTAAACAACAAGTTTTAAGGTCACTTCTTGAAAAATGGGACATAATTTCTTTTGTAACCAGAAACTCTGTTGAGTTCAAAGATCTGACACTAACCCAACTTCATGGTAGACTCCTGACCTATGAAAGGGAGTTGAACCAGAAAAAGAAGTTACAAGAGTCTGGAAAAGTTGCAGATGATTATTCATTTGGCAGCACAACTCTTTTGGGTCAAGAAGAATCTGGTAGTAGTAACGATCAGAGTTATGATCATTATATTGACATAACTGCTGGTGGAGCTTTTAACAAGTCTGATTCTTACTCAAACAACTATGCTTTCACAGCTAGTAGCGAAAACCAGAATTCTGACAATCTGTGCTTTGAACTCAATGATTTGCAGCATTTTGATCCAACTGACTTAGAGGAAATGGACATTTTGCACCAACTTGCATTGCTGAGTGTTAGAACCAGCAAGTTTTACAAAAGGACAGAGAGAAAATTTCCAAGGTTACATGGGAACCTAAAAGTGGGGCTGGATAAGTCAAAGATTAAATGTTATAAGTGTAATAGGTTAGGTCATTTTGCTAGGGAATGCAGGAGTCAAACCAATGGACCAATTATCACACATCCTAGCTTAAACCCTAGACCACAAAATAACCAAAACACTGTGCACTATGCCCAATATGCCCCTGCTGCTCATGTAAACACTGCTCACTATGCACACCCTGCAACCCCTGTTCCTGTGCATTATGTTCAAACCAATGTTCCTCAGATACCGTATGTCCAGGCCCCTACTACTCAGGTTCAGGTGCAACAAGCTGCACCTCAACAAGCTGCACCAGTAGTGGTTCAACCAGATCAACAAAGCTTTTTCACCCAAGGCCTTGTTGACTGGAGCAGCTTACCTGAAGAGTTAGGAGATGAAAATTTTGCACTCTATGCTCAAAATAATGTTTCTAGTGGTGATCTTTGTTTTGTAGCATTGGAGACCATACCAAAAGGGCTGGAAGCTGAAGAAGGACAGTCAAGTGATGAAACAGTGGACAAAATTGCTGAAGCAGTGGTTACTGCTGTAGCTGATGAAATACTGCTGGGAGAAAGTTCAAAACCCCTGTTGGAACCACTGTCTGACCCCTGGTTTGAAGAAGAAGAAAAGAAGAAAGAAGGTGAAAAAGAAGAGAAAACTCAAGAAGAAAGTGATCATACCTGTGATTGTGCCATGATGGCTGCAACTAAGGTATCACCCCAGGTTCTCAAAAACCTTTGTTCAGAAAAATGCATCATAGCATTTGCAAATATTAAGGAGGTGAATGAAAACCTTAGAGATAGGTTATTAACTGCTAAAGTTCAATTTGAAAAGTCTTTAAAAGAACTGAAAAACAAATTGAGTGAAAAAGAAAATGAAATTTGCAGCATCAAACAAGAGCATAGCATAACCAAGGACCAACTCCAGACCATGATAGAAAAATATCATGTCTGCAAAAAGGAGTTGGAAACCACCCAAATCACCTGTGAAAAATGGGTGGCATCCTACAAAGGTTATGAAGTTATGCTTGAGAAACAGATCAAAAGCAATGTAAAATTTGGTGTTGGTTATAGAAAACATGACCAAGTTGAAAACACTGCTGCAAATGAATCTGGTTTAGTTGAAATCATTCCCACAAACAAGAATGGCCAAGAAATTAAAATAACTGATAAAAATGGCAACAAAATCACTCTTGAAAGATCAATGGACTCTTCAACTTTTGAGGAGATTGAGAAATATCAATTTAAACCCACATGGTCTGATGAGTGTGACATTCTTGAAAATTTCAAACCCATGGACTTCACAACCATAGATGGTGTCAAAGCTCTTAAGGCCAAGGTTATTCCTCTTAAGGACATCCCAACAGTAGTTCAAAATTCTATTGCAAAGGAGTCTGAAAAGAAGAAAAGAAAAGACAAGGTTAAAAACTTGTTTTGTGATTTTTGTGAGAAGAAAAATCATTTGACCAAAGATTGTTTTCATCTAAAGGCATATGATATTAACAAAACAAGTACCATTGAGCCTGCTAAGAGCTGCACCATCCGTGGTAAAACAAACCATATCACTCAGGAATGTGTGTATCTCAAATCCTTTGAAGCAAAAAAGAATGAGTACACTTCAAAAGCATCCATGAGTTCATCAAAACCACAAGTCAAGAAACAACCACTGTTTGTGCCAGTTCAAACAGCTGTTACAAAACAGCTGAACTAAACCTCTGTTAAAAGAGAAGTTCAGGTGACTGATGCACCCCATGCAAACCAATACCGAAGAGGTAAAGGCCAACCACCATATCCAAGGGTCCCACATGTATATGAAGCCTACAAAAGGCCTTCTAAACCAAGAGTGAACAGGCATCCCTATGGATATCAAGAATTGATTGGAAATGGCTCCCAACAGTGGTTAGAGAAACAAGTTTCAAAAATTGTTCAATCCCCTGATCTAACCACTGTCCATCTTCCTGACCTTAACATAGATACTGTTGAGACCCCATCCAAAGCCTTATTGGCATTGGAGACCCTCCTGAACTAATTATTTACTTTATGTGCAGGGAGCTTCTGCATGCTTACATAGTCTTTGGTATGTAGATAGTGGAGGCTCCAGGCACATGACTGGATGTAGAGCCCTACTCAAAGAATTCAAAACTCATGGAGGGGGTGATATATCTTTTGGTTATAATAGTAAAGGGAAGGTGATGGGTTCTGGTACAGTACTGTCAGGAAATGTTAAGTTTGAAAATGTCAATCTGATAGACAATCTAAAATTCAACCTCCTTAGTGTCTCTCAAATGAGTGACAAAGGTTATGGTTCATTCTTTACTAAGGAGTGTTGTAGGACTGTTGGACCAGAAATGGTTGAAAAGATTGAAGAAATAATAAAAAATGGAAAAACCCAACTTGTTGCTCAAAGAAGTGGCAATGTTTATGTAGTTGATCTGTCAAAAGAGAGCCCCAGGACTGATGCTTGTCTGTTCTCAGTTGCCTCTAAGACCGTGGGGTATGGTGGGGCTTGGGTTGGGGCATGAGTTGACACCTGGAATTGGAGCCCCCCCACCGCCTAGTGACGTGTCCGTGGGGTATGGCGGGGCGTGGGTTGGGCTTGGGTTGGGTGCACCGCGTGGCAGATTATTAAAAAAAAATACAAAAAATTTATTAAATTCACACGACATTTATAAAAAAAACCTACAATTTCATTAAAATTTTAAAAATTACATAATCCTAAAAATTACATAATTCCTAAAAATTACAAAATAAAAAACCTAGAGCGTTAGGTAAATTTCAAAAAGGGCGATCTTGTAGAACGCCTTTCGCTCCTTGCCTCGAAACTCTATGTTCGCCACCGCCACCCGGTCCTTGTGGCTTAACTCGCCGCTCGGAACGGCTTCGTAGTAAGCCTTGAAACGATCGAGCTTGGGCCGTAGCTCGCGCCATTTATGTTGGCACGCGTTGAGGTTGTGGCGGTCGTTTCCGACATTATGTCGGTAGGTTGCGAATGCTTCGGGCCAATATTTTGTTTGGCCTGGTTGCCACCCCTTCATAGCGTCAACAACGCTTGTGACGAGAGCCAATTCTTCCTCGTGAGTCCAAGATGCCATGTTCTTCGGGTTGGGGTAGCGGGTTCGTGGAATGATGTGGGTAGCCGGTGGGGTAGCGGTGGATAGCGACGGTTTGGGATGGGGCAGCCGGTGGGGTTGGGGGTTACATTTATAGGGGATGTTGAGACCTGGTTGGCGGATTGGGGTAGCCAAACGGTTTGAATTTAAAATTCAAACTTTCAAATGGCCCACTATGACATGGCGGGGTCAGCGAATAGGAGGAAGCCAGCTAGGTTGTCAAGACCTCCCCACGCCCGGCTTGAAACCCAAGCCCCAAGGGCCACACCCCAACCCAAGCCCACCCGGGGTGGTGGCTTGGGCATTTTCCCCCAACCCACGCCCCAACCCAAGCCCCATACCCCATAGTCTAACAAAGAGACAGAACTTTGGCACATGAGATTGGGGTACACAAATCTCAAGACAATCACTGCTTTGTCAAAACAGGGGTTAGTAAGTGGTCTTCCTCAAAAACTGTTCACCTGTCCTGAGCATTGTGTTTGTTGTTTAAAAGGAAAACAACATAAAAGCTCATTTAAGTCCATTGAAGAGTTCAAAACAACCAAGTGCTTGAAAACGCTTCACATGGATCTGTTTGGCCTAGTTAAAGTCATGAGTGTTAGAAAGAAAAGATATTGTTTGGTAATTGTAGATGACTTTTCTAGGTTCATATGGACTTATTTCTTACATTCTAAAGATGAGACTGCAGGCATTCTGCAAGACTTTGTCACACAGGTTGAAAAGCAGTTTGACCTGCCAGTAAAAATCTTCAGGAGTGACAATGGCACAGAATTCAGAAATAAGGAGTTGGATGCCTTCTGTGTGTCAAAAGGAATTGTAAGGCAGTACAACATTCCAAGAACACCAGAGCAGAATGGGGTGGTTGAAAGGAAAAACAGAACTCTAATTGAAGCAGCCAGGACCATGCTTGCAGATTCAGGTTTGCCATTAACCTTCTGGGCAGAAGTAGTAAACACTGCTTGCTATGTCCAGAACAGAGTTTTAATAAACCCCAGGCATCAAAAGACTGCCTATGAAATTCTATATAAAATCAAACCACTGATCTCATATTTCAAAGTTTTTGGCTGCCAAATAAACTTAAAAGATTCCATTTCAAAGTTTGTAGCCAAAATTGATTGTGGTTATCATTTGGGATACTCAACCACTGCTAAGGCCTACAAAGTGTTCATCACTAGGACTAAGACAGTGGAAGAGACTTTGAATGTGAAGTTCAATGAACTCTCTTCAATGAAAATCCCTGCAAATCCTGCAGAATTATTTGATCTTGATAAATTTACCTTTGAAAATGTTTCTGTCAAGACTAACAGTGCAGGTCCATCTTAAAATCCTCCATCAGACTATGGATATGAAGTCATCATTCCACAACAAAAGTCTCCATCAATTGGTAGAGCAACAGATGTTCAAAACAACTGTCAAAGTTCCGCCACTACTACCTCAACAGTTGTTGACCAAAGTAGCCCATTAACCCCTGCTTCCATATCCTCAAGCACTGTTGATAAAAATCCTCAAACAGTGGATAAAAATCAACATGTTTCCGCAACACTTCCTCCTATTCCTCCACCTCCATTTCAAGCCACTGTTGGATCATCAAAGTCACCAACACTGGTTAGCTCAGATGATTCACATCTGCAGCCTTCACCCTTAAATGCCATTGTTCCATACAAAGGAGATTTAATCTTCTTGAAGTCTCATCCACCTGACCAAATCATTGGCAACATCAGTGAAGGGGTGCTCACAAGAAGCCAATCCCAAAACATCTGTCTTTTTGCTGGGTTCCTATCTCTCCATCAGCCAGTCAAGTACCAAGAGGCACTAAAAGACAACAGCTGGGTAGAAGCCATGCAAGAGGAACTCCAACAGTTTAAAAGACAACAAGTATGGGAGCTTGTACCACTGCCAGAGGATGTAAGTCCTATTGGCACAAAGTGGGTCTTTAAAAATAAAACTGATGAAAGGGGTATTGTTGTCAAGAATAAAGCAAGGCTAGTGGTTCAAGGTTTCAGACAGGAAGAGGGCATTGACTATGATGAAACTTTTGCCCCTGTAGCAAGATTAGAAGCTATTAGACTATTCCTGGCCTTTGCTGTCAACCACAACATAAAGGTGTATCAAATGGATATCAAATGTGCATTCCTCTATGGTAAAATTCAAGAAGAGGTATATGTTTGTCAACCTCCAGGTTTTGAGGATCCATTTTATCCAAATCATGTCTACAAGCTAGATAAAGCTTTGTATAGCCTGAAACAAGCACCTAGAGCCTGGTATGAAACTCTTTCCACCTTTCTTCTCTCTATTGGTTTCACAAGAGGTAAAATAGACAAAACACTGTTTTTAAAATGGAGAGGGAAAGACTTGATGATTGTCCAGATTTATGTGGATGACATCATCTTTGGAAGCACATGTTCCAAAATGTGTGAAGAGTTAAGACAACTCATGACAGCTGAGTTTGAGATGAGTGCAATGGGTGAACTACAGTGTTTTCTTGGTCTCAAAGTAAAACAACTGCAAAATGGTACTTTCATCCATCAAGGCAAATATGCCAAAGAACTTTTAAAGAAATTTGAGATGGATGATTATAAACCATGTAGTACACCCATAGCAACCACAAAAATAGTCATGTCTGATGATTTGGTTGATCAAACACTTTATAGAAGCATGATTGGGTCTTTATTGTACCTAACTGCATCTAGGCCAGACATCATGTTTGCAACATGTGTTTGTGCAAGATCCCAATCAGCCCCTAGAAAGTCTAACCTTATTGCTGTAAAAAGGATATTCAGATACCTAAAAGGTGCTCCCACACTTGGTATCTGGTATCTAGCTGATGGAAATATCAAGCTTTCAGGTTTCTCAGATAGTGACTTTGCTGGATGCAATACAACAAGGAAGTCCACTTCAGGAGGGTGCCAATTCCTAGGCAATTTCTTAGTGTCTTGGCAAAGCAAGAAGCAAGCAGCTGTTTCAACATCCACTGCTGAGGCAGAGTATATAGCTGCTGCAAGCTGTACAGCCCAACTGTTATGGCTTCAAAATCAATTGCTGGATTTTGGTATCACTGCCTTAAAGACACCTCTCATGTTGGACAGTCAGGCAGCAGAAAATATCATCAAAAATCCAGTCTCCCATTCAAACACACCAAGCACATTGATATCAGACATCACTTTGTGAGGGATTGCTATGAAAAAGGTTTGATTTCTCTGCACCATGTTCCAACTAAAGATCAACTGGCAAATGTGCTAACAAAAGCATTAGACACATCCACCTTTGAAAGCTTGATCTCTAGAATTGGCATGTTAAACATGGAATAACATGCAAAATCCTGTTTTTTCTATGAATAAAAGCATTAAAATGTTTTCAGAAAATCAAAATTTCATCCTTAAAAATAGCTAAAAATGAAAAATTTTCATTAATCCTTAAAAGTTTGCCATAATCACTATTTTGGTTCAAACATCTGTTTTGATGATATTGTCCACTACTGAAAGTCAACCTCGGTTCCTTCATTATCCTTGTTAATCAGTGTTGTTCAAAATCAGTGTTTTAACCCACTGATGGCTATCCACTGATAGTAAAAGTCTGCCACTGTTTTCATTTGTCCCTTCAGCAAACCACTGATACTTGTTCCATCAGTGGTTTCCTAAACTACTGTCTTCCATTACTCCTCAAAGGTTGGCACGTGAACAGTACATATCCGTCAGATCTTTGTAACCGCTGCCACATCAGCATTCACTTTTTCCCTTTATAAAACCCTGATCAAAACCCCAAACAGGGTTTTCACTGTTGAATCGAATTCAAAATTCCTTTCAAAAACACTTTTCATCAAATTCTCTCAAATTGCTCATCTTCTTCATTCGCTCACAAACATCCTCGATTCACCATGTCTCTCCCATTCAAAACCCCTCACAATTACTTGTGTATACTTGAAAAACCAAGTGAAAACAGAACCTTTCATACCGTCATATACACACTTTCTTCCACAAAGTATAAATCTTTGTTAACCTGCGATGCAACCATCTATCTAGATACCCAAAGAGAGTTCTGGAAAAATGCAAAACTTGATACTCAGGACAAAAAGCCTATAGCTATCACTTCATCAATAAAGGGTATTCCAGTTACCATCACACCTCAAACCATTTCCGAGGTTTTTGAACTCGATGATCTTACAGGTAAAACTTTCTTTCCCAAAAACCGATTATCAAACTGATTTCATTGAGAGAGGGTATGTAGAGGAAATGAAAAAGGACACTTTGCAAAAAGGCAGTTTTCCACCTGCCATGAGGTTTTTGTTCCATACCCTCCTCATGTGTGTTTCTAATAAGACCACCGCTTTTAATGAAATCCCATTAAAAATCCAATACTTGGGATATGCTATCTTGCAAAATGAAAATTTTAATTACTCCCAAGAGATTTTTAATGATCTGGTAAAAAATGTTAATAAAAAATCATTTTGATTATTTCCAAGGTTTTTGAGTTATTATTTTAAAAAGAAATTTTCAAAGGATAATGCCCATGTGCTTATCCAAGGTAATCCTCTTCAAATAAACAGCTTAACTGCTGAAACATTCACAAGAATGTTAAAACCTTCAAAAACACAAACAGAGGAACCTGAGCAGAATTTAGCAGCAACCACTGCTCCTCAGGTCCCTGCTATTGAGCCCACTGCTAAAGGTGAACACAGCAGCACAACCACTGCTGTGCAACCCCCACCTAAACGCACCAAAAAGACCATTAAGAAAAAATCACAAAAGCCCCCCCAAACCTCATAAAAAGGTAACTCTGGAAGATGAGATCCCAGAGCAACTACCAGTGACAATACAAAAGTCACTAGAAACCACTGCTGCTACTTCCTCACAGCAGTTGGATGAAAGATCTCAACCTGAGCCTCAAACTCCTCCTGCTTCTTCTAAAAAAGATCAGGTTGTATCAACAGGGACAACACATTATGATGCTCTGGAATCACTTGATTCCATCATCCACAGCCCAGCTCCTGGGGTAAATTCACTTTCTACACCCATACTCACTGCCCAAATTCCACCACAAATATTACCTTTATTGGATGCACTTGATATAGCCCAGACAGAAATCAGTTCTTCTCAAACACCTATAACTGAGAATATACCTCAACAAGTGACTGAGTCTGGGCTCCTATCTCTGCTAACCCACTAACAACTGAGGAGGTTACACCCCATGAGATACAAGTATCTCTTAGTGGTAGTTCAAGTGGAGCAGCAACTACATGTGTTGAATCCACTGATTTACACCTGGCCAGTTGTTTCATAACTTAGACTCCCTTGAAGGCAATTTCCTCTTTGGGAACTAAGGTGACTACTAGTGTGTTTCCAATACCCACTGGTGTGTTTACTTTGGTAACCTCTGCTGAGGAAAGAAGTCCCTAATACCAAGAAAAAGGGGCATCAGTGGATGACTTTTGGGAAACTTTCCCTAAGTCAACTGCTGATACAACCACTTCCAGTGGGAAATCAGATGATCCCATTAAGTTGGGTGATGGTTTAAAATACAAAGAATTAACGGAGAGGGTTGACAAGATTGACACATCTGTTGCAGAGATCAAAACTATGCTGCAACAGTTGTTACAAACACAAAAGGCAACACCCACTACTGCAACATCTGCAACATCTGCTCCATCATCTGCTCCTACTCCCATTGAGCTTTGGAATTTGTTTCAACCTCTGTTTCATAAACAAAGAGAATATGCTGATCAACAACATGAAGTTCAAATTCAAAAGATCAGAAATTTGATGGAAGCTAGGTTCAAGGATACACAAGCAGACATCAAGGCAATTAAGGCCCATTTACTACAAACCACTAGCACTGCTCCTCCTTCAATCATCTTTGTTGACAATCCACCTGATGATGCCAAAAAGGGGGAGAAAAAGAAGAAGGGATATGAAGATGGCTTATACATGAAACCAGATCCATTGTCAAAACTGGTTGCAGAAATCCCTAGGCCAGATGGTTCTAAAAAGGTTGATGAGACTCAAATTGCCTTTACTGATATAAAAGCAGGTATGAAAGAGTCAATGGAGATAAAAGGGTCTAAAAGATTTGAGGAGGAAAAGAAAGTTATGATGGAAAGAGAAGAGCAGGGTACTTCTGAGCCTAAGGAATAGGAGGTTATTTCTAAGCCAAAAAGAAGAAGGCCTACTAGAAAAGCAAGCCAACCCAAATCCACACCTTCTAAAACCATCAAACAAACTCCCCAAATCCCCAAAAATCCCTCTCATCAAACTTCCAAACCAACAGATGTTAAAACACCTGTTGTATCAACAGCTGTTGGTACTTCAGTGGTTTCAACAGATGTGACCCCAACAACCGCCACCAATACTACATCAACACACACTTTAACCAATACCCTCACCATACAACCCACTGACATATTACAAACAAAACCATCATCACAAAATCCATCTGCCAAAAAGCAGAAGACAGCGGATGACACATCATCAGTTGTAATGACAACAGTGGTTGAAACACCAGTTGTTTCAATAGCTGTTAGTCAGCCACCTACCACTTCAATCACTACCACTCAACCCACAAATCCACCATTAACCTCTCCAAAACCCAAAAGGAGAAGGATCATATTGGATGATGACTTTTCACCACCTCCAACATCTTCACAACCACTGACCCTTGCTACCATTCCAACCCCTGTTCCAATCTCTTCAGTATCAGCTCTTAATCCAAGCACCACCATAAATCCTGCAGGAGTCTTGTATCCATTAGATCTTCCAGCAGTAAGGGAGGAAATCAAATCCTTTTACTCTGAAGATGACCCTGTAAAAAGGAATCTGCCATCTCTTCAAGGTTATCCTAGGCCTAATAACATAGAAGAATATTTGAAGTTAAAGGCTCAACAAGTAGAGGATATCTCTAAAAGAAATACAGAAGGAAAGTCTGACAAAGAGATTCAAAGAAACTACCAATATCTGCTAACTCAAGTCAGAACTTTGGAGCAGTTTTCAAACGACCTTTGTCAGAAATTATCAGAAAGAGATGATGAAAGCCTGAGAAAAGATTACATTGATCACATTATGGCATTCAAGAAATACAAGGCAGAAAAAGCTCAATATAAAGAATGGACCATTGGTGAGCTTAAAGAGGAGTTAGCAAGAATACAAACGATGAACAAAGACAAAGTAAAACACACTCCTCCTGTTTGGTCCAAGTACAAGAAAAATGTACCAGAAAGGGCTTTAAAGCTGAAGAGAAGGAAAGAAGAGCTTATTGCTGCTGATTATGGGTCAAGGAATCAGGTTACCAGGTGGAAAGAAGAAAAAGTGATAGATACCTACAAAAGGTTGGAAGAGTTGAGAAAGAAAGATCCCAAGGTTCCTCAAAAGCCTGATTATCCTGAAGCAGTGGTTCCAGTTAAACCGCAAAAGTTACAAATCAGGAGATCCACTGCTCCACCTGCTGCCATCCTTTATCAAAGAAGGAAACAACAGTAGATGGATGATGAAACAGAAGCAGATAAAGCACAAGGGGATTACATTATAAAAATGGTCCTTCAGCAAATGATAGCAGAAAATCCTGAATTGGCAAAAGCTGCAAACACTGCCCAAAGTGTTATAACCAGGCCTCCATCTCCAAACTCATCTTCAATAAAACCTCTCCCAAGAAACCCACTGAATTCAAAAATACAAAAGTGGAAATCTGACAAACAGACCCACGTATTGACTTTGCTCAAATCCAGTGGTGAGGTGAAGCACATATCAAGGGAACAAGCCCTGAGCCTGGGTGTTGAAGATCTAAAGGATCTCCTTGAGCTTCCACTGTGCAGGGATGAGGATGATACAAGTTCCATGGACTTTGAATTACAATTTAACGGACAAGTTAGGGAATATTTGATGAGGCAATAAAAATCCAAGAATAATGAAGAGTTTTGGCATCATCTGTTCCTGGGGGAGATTGTTGGGATTGAACTGTACCAAAGGAACAGTTGATAAAGCCAAAACTAGATCAGATCAGTGGGTTCACAATAAGCAGTTGATTGCAACAGTTCTTTCCCCTTGAAAGTGGTCTAACAACTGATGACCTCTATCTACTGTCCGTCTACAACAACTACTGATCTTCAACAACTGATCAAGTCTAAAGACTGTTGAAGTGCGAGCACTGATGCTCAATCTACTGTCATGGTTCAAGTACTGCTGAAGACACAAAGCACTGCTAGGAGTATAACAGTGGAATGAGAAGCAGTAGTTTAGTTTCCCTTTTGTATTTATTGTAATCAGTAGTTTGTAATAGCAGTAGTTGTATAGATTAGTTGTTAGAGTTTGTTAGGAGGTTATGTCACACCCCGAAATATCAGAGCATTGGCGTGACTGGACCGGTATCTTCATTGCACAGCGGAAGCAAATAATCTAAGTCTTTTAGAAATTGAACGCCCACTAAGTACTCAACTCTTCATGGTTCTCCTATTCCAACCGTGCCATAATTTCTGAAAAGTAACCTGAGAAAGAAACATGCGAAAAGTCAACATAAAGTTGAGCAAGTTCATAGTTTGTTTGTAAAAGATTTGAAATAAATCTTTTTGAATAACCGGTTTATGATGTATTGTTGAGAAAACGAATTTAAAATCACTTTCTTGTCAAGTTATATGGAAACTTTGTATGAAAACATGGTATGTATCTTGTATAAATCAAGTATTCTTGTGTAAATCAAGTATTCTTGTATGAATCAAGTATTCTTGTATGTATCATGTATTCTTGTATAAATCAAGTATTCTTGTATGTATCATGTTTTCTTGTATAAATCAACTATTCTTGTATGTATCATGTTTTCTTGTATAAACCAAGTATTCTTGTATGTATCATGTTGTTAATGGGTTGCAAGGCCATTAACATGTGACACGACATAGGAAGCAACCAAACCATAGGCATTTTTCTAGTTGTCGATTCTGAGACACAAAAGCACTACTTGGTACTCGTTCTCACCAAGAGTGTGCCTGCCCGAAACCCGTTAGATCTAACCTTTTGTTCTGCAGTCTAGGTATATTGTTGATTAATGGTGCTTATGGTACCCTATTCATGACACGATTTCTCGTATCATTTCTCGTATCAATTCTTGTATCATTTCTCGTATCATTTCCCGTATCAATTCTTGTATCATTTCTCAATTCTTGTATTTATCATACCATTTGTAAACATTGTAACATTTGTATTTTGTATTTTCCCGTAGTTTAGAAAACTAGGATTCGTGTGTATGCATATTTTGAAAAATACGCTTGTTTGAAAAACCGGTATAAAACATAAGCTTTTCGTAAACCATTTGTGTCAGTTAAAACTTGCTTGTAAAATGGTTTAGAAATATGTAATTCTTGTATGCTTTGCAAAAAGTGCATGTCTTTCCACCCCAAAAACATTTAGAAAAATGTAAATCCGTAAAAAGGTGGGGTTATGAACTCACCTGAATATTCCTGTGCAAAGCTAGCTAAATACGACTTCGTGATGTCGTTTCCAAGACGAGACTCGCTAGCGTGCATTCTACAATATTCCTAACACGGAATATTTTATAAGTTTCTAAATAAACGCGGTAACTAAACTACGTGTCACCGAGCTCTACCGAATCGTTGACCGAACGATTCGACGGTAAGTTATTAACTTAATGACACGGTTAAGTTATGCTTGTTAAGTTTCGTTTACTAAGTCTAAAAGTACTTAGTTTTCGAGAAATTCGAATATATAAATATTTGTAAAAATATAAATATATCGATAGGATAGTGTTTGTCGTTCCGAGAAGTCGTATGTGTATGTGACGAGTGTTTTATGAAAAGAATATATAATAAACTCGTATTATATATCGTATGCCGTTTGAGGCGTTTGAAATAAATATAAAGGCTTATATTTATTTTACAAAAGGATTCATCAAGTCGTTGCATAAATATATACTATATTTATTTTATAAAAGAATCCGAATTGTTTGATATTTAAAATAAATCTACCATTATTTTCATAAAGAGAAGTCGTGTTGTTTGTCGTTTGGAAATAAATATACAACTATATTTATTTTTATAAAAGAGTTAGGGTTGTCTGATATTTAAAATAAATATACAAACTATATTTATTTTAATAAAAGAATTGTCGTTTCGTAAGTTGTAAAGTGTCGTTGTAAATAATTATTCATTCGTGTTTTTTAAACTTTCTCGGATACAAAAAGTTGCGTCTTTTAATAAAACGCGTTAGTTTTAAAGGATTTTCTCGAAAAACAGGCATAGTTTCCTCTGTTTTAGGACGGCCCCGACAACTAAAGTTGTCGTTATTTTATCAAAAATTAACAATTGTCAACAAACAATATATATGAAATTTTCGTCAAGTGCCAAAAGGTAGATAATAACTAATGTATATGCGTTAATTAATCGGGTCGAGCTCGCTTGTCACGTAAGAATTAAAATTATAAAGATCACATAACGAAATAAATACGCCGTTAATTTTTACCAAGTCTTCGCGTCGGGATGTTGACCGAGTCGACTCGCTGAGTTGACTCGGTTTGACCGAATCATCCGCACCACTTCAGAATCTGTCCCGTAACCCGAGACCCGAACCGAAATCTGAACCGAGCATGGAACTTGCTGAACCATGTGAACCGAAACCAAGTCGAATCATACTGAAACCCGCTGACTAGCTTGGACTGAACCGAACCGTGCCGCCCGAACGACATCTGGACCAAAACAAGGTCTGAATTCGCAACTGGAAGTGACCCGAAACAAAACCCAAACCTGCTAACATGAGTTCGAAACTGAAATGAGACTGAGCCACTTACCGGAACCGTAAATAACCACCACCACCGTCACAGGTGTTGCCGCCGCACAGCGGCGACTCTTCGCCGTCGTTCTCCTCGTCGACACTCTCTCTCCTCTTCTAAGCTTTCTCCCTCTTTCTCTTCGTCTCTGTTTGCAGCTGCCGTACGCCACCACCATCTGGTGGTGGCAGCCGAAAATCAGCAAAGAAGGGGGGGTGCCTCGCTGAAATACTCACCGCCGCCGCCTGCGGCGGCGCCGCTGCCTTGCTTCGCCGGAGCAGAAAGGAGCAAGGGGGAAGGGTACCTGAGTTATCGGTCGGTTCGAGAGAGAAGGTAAGGGTGTGCTCCAATGTTGTTTTGAGAGGGGAAAGGGGATGCCAAGCTTTAATGTGGGTGTGCAGGAGAAATCGAGAGAGAGGGAGAGGATGAGGGAGATGAAGGGTCCTATCTTTTATTTGTGTGTGTATTTACTTTAGTTGCAGACAATAGGATGGGTGTTTGGCTTTTATAAGGATGATAAAATCTTGTAATGATTTGATAAGATTTTGGGGAGATTTGGATGAGATTTTTATAAGATTTTATAAAGATTTGCCTCAACTTTTAGAGACAAAAATCTTATAAAGATTTTATATAGATTTAGTAAATATTTTGCAAGATTTGTAGAGATTTTGTCTATTATGTGTAGGTTTAGACTTGTGGTTTTGGGATTGGGCCCAGGGCCCACAAGCCCATCTCATGTGTAAGTAACCCGTAATTCCTACGAGACCCGATATCGCAACCCAAACTCCATAAGTGTCGACAGCATAAATTCTTTAAAATGCGTATAATAGAGGCGTTGTTAGTATTTTGTACGGTATCGGTCTGTCACAACTAAATTTTTAGTAGTTTCTTCGCGGATCGTCATATGCATACTGTAATGTTGAAGAGGCGTTCACAGGCACTCCAAGGGCCTGGTTCAGTTAAGTAGCGTCGTAGACACTATTTAATGTCGCGTAAATCGCCTGTTAATCACGTAATTAAGGGCGTAAGTTACCGGTTGTCACATTCTCCCCCTGTTAATAAAATTTCATCCTCGAAATTTAGACTACGTTAACTCCTTAGAGTTATGTTAAGCGTAAGTAAATGCGAATAATACCAAAGTGAACGATCATGAAATCGAATCAAGACTTATTCGAATGATGTGAATTCAAGGACGTATCACAAGATGCAAATGATTTCTAGAAATGATCGCATCCAATAAATGAACTTAGATTTCAACAAGCTCAAATGTAATAGTTTGCATGAAATGCTCGATTGTGATCAGCGCAAGCTGCAAGTTCTCCTGATGCCACAAGGTGTCGTAGTGAATGAAACAATTCAATAATAGCGGTGATTGAACAAGTATCACCTGTGTTTTGCATCAAATGCTCAATCATAATTAGCCCAAGCTACAAGTTTATACTGACACCACAAGGTGTCGAAATCAACAAACGACTTAATGGAGTCATAGAACAAACAAATCTACTACGACTCAGAACAATGAAACGCTTGTTAAAACGAATTCGAATATGATGTTTTCAATACATCATATGGTGTCTTGAATTGAATATGTGTAATGAACAAGTTCAAACAATTGAATTTGGTTTCGGCGCAAGCCGACAATAAATACATGTATCGACAAGAAAACTTTCGGCATGGCCACAAAGAATTACCATGTATGTAACTTGAAAAAGAAAAGGATTTTCAAGAAAATGTGTTGACTTGATAACAAAGAAGCCAACAATTACAATAATGCAGGTCATTCGAATCACAAATCAATAATTAGATTTAGCGAAACAATATTTGAACTTTGATTAAACGCTTATTTGAAACGAAACCACATGCGTAACAAACGATGCATGCGTAACATATGAATTCCTCAAGAAATGAAGCAATTGAGTATTCGCTATACTAAAAGAAATAATCGTGATACAATGACAATCAAGAAGAGTAGGGATATGAAAATCTACTCAGTAAATGTGAAAGTCGAAATTTCAATAAAAGAAATTTAAGGACTTTACCTGGGGTTGCATGTGATAACCGGTTGTTAGGTGACATTACCATGGAATGTCGAACATTGCGTATTCATTGTTATTGAGATAGGGGAAATGCGGAGACATACGTCTTCTCCCTGGCATGATTCGTGTCGTTGCAGGACCGCGTGCCAAACCGCCACTTCCTGATCGATAGTTTTCGTGCTGACAGGATCTAGCGTCGTCGCTGAATTGCGCCATCATGTCTTTTCTAAGGCATTGCCTCGATAGTCGTATTTGACATACTTCAACCTCCGTTGATGTATAGCTTAAGTTTATCGTATAATTTCGCACGCCGGTACTTCTTTTTGCGTAGGTTACCTGCTCGGTTGTAGGATCGTTGTTGAACCCAAATGAGTCGTTCAGAAGAGTTTGTAATCCGATTCAAAGGCGGAATCAGTGAAACGGACGTGGAAATAGCTTGATACTATTAAATCTGTCACTTATATTGATTATAACATCAATTACAACCTGAACAGATTTTGGTAGCACTTCGTTACAAATCCAGAAGCCGTGTACCAAATGAAATGACAAGTGCCCTATATATAGGTGAGAGGGTTTCGCTTGAAATGGTTAAGTCCCTTTCAAGCGAACTCACTTAGTTCTGATTTCGCTTGAAATGGTACTTGATCATTTCAAGCGAACTCACCACCTTAAACCTAAAAATCTGTTTCTCGAACCTTGAGCACTGATAATTCTATCCTATCCTATTACATGATACAAGACGAAGTCAATAGACGTAGTGCACTAACATCGGTTAAATAAAATAGAGTAGACGGCATAATAACGGCGTTTTCCCGAGTTAGTAGACGTGGTACCTACGTGATGACCTTTGATGAACTTCAACTTAAGTTTTCGAAGGTCTTGAATGCATGTTTCCTAAACTCTCAGAGTTTTGTGTACTGTATGTAATTGTTTTGTATACCGTGTGTAAAACACCACTTTAGCGTATGTTTGGAAACAAAATTTTGACTGTTTGTTTTTCGGCAACGGTTGGAGACCATATTCGAGTACTAGGCGTTCTGTATGTATTCAGGTTTTAATATTCTAAGTTCCCAGAGGAAAGTGAGGTTAGAGCCTAGGTATCTCTATAGAGACCTATTCGCTGTAACCTATAGCTCTGATACCAATCTGTCACACCCCGAAATATCAGAGCATTGGCGTGACTGGACCGGTATCTTCATTGCACAGCGGAAGAAAATAATCTAAGTCTTTTAGAAATTGAACGCCCACTAAGTACTCGACTCTTCATGGTTCTCCTATTCCAACCGTGCCATAATTTCTGAAAAGTAACCTGAGAAAGAAACATGCGAAAAAGTCAACATAAAGTTGAGCGAGTTCATAGTTTGTTTGTAAAAGATTTGAAATAAATCTTTTTGAATAACCGGTTTATGATGTATTGTTGAGAAAACGAATTTAAAATCATTTTCTTGTCAAGTTATATGGAAACTTTGTATGAAAAGATGGTATGTATCTTGTATAAATCAAGTATTCTTGTGTAAATCAAGTATTCTTGTATGAATCAAGTATTCTTGTGTGTATCATGTATTCTTGTATAAATCAAGTATTCTTGTATGTATCATGTTTTCTTGTATAAATCAAGTATTCTTGTATGTATCATGTTTTCTTGTATAAATCAAGTATTCTTGTATGTATCATGTTTTCTTGTATAAACCAAGTATTCTTGTATGTATCATGTTGTTAATGGGTTGCAAGGCCATTAACATGTGACACGACATAGGAAGCAACGAAACCATAGGCATTTTTCTAGTTGTCGATTCTGAGACGCAAAAGCACTACTTGGTACTCGTTCTCACCAAGAGTGTGGCTGCCCGAAACCCGTTAGATCTAACCTTTTGTTCTGCGGTCTAGGTATATTGTTGATTAATGGTGCTTATGGTACCCTATTCGTGACACGGTTTCTCGTATCATTTCTTGTATCATTTCTCGTATCAATTCTTGTATCCTTTCTCGTATCAATTCTTGTATCATTTCTCGTATCAATTCTTGTATCATTTCTCATATCATTTCTCAATTCTTGTATTCATCATACCATTTGTAAACATTGTAACATTTGTATTTTGTATTTTCCCGTAGTTTAGAAAACTAGGATTCGTGTGTATGCATATTTCGAAAAATACGCTTGTTTGAAAAACCGGTATAAAACATAAGCTTTTTGTAAACCATTTGTGTCAGTTAAAACTTGCTTGTAAAATAGTTTAGAAATATGTAATTCTTGTATGCTTTGCAAAAAGTGCATGTCTTTCCACCCCAAAAACATTTAGAAAAATGTAAATCCGTAAAAAGGTGGGGTTATGAACTCACCTGAATATTCCTGTGCAAAGCTAGCTAAATACGACTTCGTGATGTCGTTTCCAAGACGAGACTCGCTAGCGTGCATTCTACAATATTCCTAACACGGAATATTTTATAAGTTTCTAAATAAACGCGGTAACTAAACTACGTGTCACCGAGCTCTACCGAATCGTTGACCGAACGATTCGACGGTAAGTTATTAACTTAATGACACGGTTAAGTTATGCTTCTTAAGTTTCGTTTACTAAGTCTAAAAGTACTTAGTTTTCGAGAAATTCGAATATATAAATATTTATAAAAATATAAATATACCGATAGGATAGTGTTTCTCGTTCCGAGAAGTCGTATGTGTATGTGACGAGTGTTTTATGAAAAGAATATATAATAAACTCGTATTATATATCGTATGCCGTTTGAGGCGTTTGAAATAAATATAAAGGCTTATATTTATTTTACAAAAGGATTCATCAAGTCGTTGCATAAATATATACTATATTTATTTTATAAAAGAATCCGAATTGTTTGATATTTAAAATAAATCTACCTTTATTTTCATAAAGAGAAGTCGTGTTGTTTGTCGTTTGGAAATAAATATACAACTATATTTATTTTTATAAAAGAGTTAGGGTTGTCTGATATTTAAAATAAATATACAAACTATATTTAATTTAATAAAAGAATCGTCGTTTCGTAAGTTGTAGAGTGTCGTTGTAAATAATTATTCATTCGTGTTTATTAAAGTTTCTCGGATACAAAAAGTTGCGTGTTTTAATAAAACGCGTTAGTTTTAAAGGATTTTCTCGAAAAACGGGCATAGTTTCCTCTGTTTTTGGACGGCCCCGACAACTAAAGTTGTCGTTATTTTATCAAAAATTAACAATTGTCAACAATCAATATATATGAAATTTTCGTCAAGTGCCAAAACGTAGATAATAACTAATGTATATGCGTTAATTAATCGGGTCGAGCTCGCTTGTCATGTAAGAATTAAAATTATAAAGATAACATAACGAAATAAATACGCCGTTAATTTTTACCAAGTCTTCCCGTCAGGATGTTGACCGAGTCGTCTGCACCACTTTAGAATCTGTCCCGTAACCCGAGACCCGAACCGAAATCTGAACCGACCACGGAACTTGCTGAACCATGTGAACCGAAACCAAGTCGAATCATACTGAAACCCGCTGACTAGCTTGGACTGAACCGAACCGTGCCGCCCGAATGACATCTGGACCAAAACAAGGTCTGAATTCGCAACTGGAAGTGACCCGAAACAAAACCCAAACCTGCTAACATGAGTTCGAAACTGAAATGAGACTGAGCCATTTACCGGAACCGTAAATAACCACCACCACCGTCACAGGTGTCGCCGCCGCACAACGGCAGCTCTCCGCCGTCGCTCTCCTCGTCGACACTCTCTCTCCTCTTCTCAGCTTTCTCCCTCTTTCTCTTCGTCTCTGTTTGCAGCCGCCGTACGCCACCACCATCTGGTGGTGGCAGCCGAAAATCAGCAAAGAAGGGGGGTTGCCTCGCTGAAATACTCACCGCCGCCGTCGCCTGCGGCGGCGCAGCTGCCTTGCTTCGTCGGAGCAGAAAGGAGCAGTGGGGAAGGGTACCTGAGTTGTCAGCCGGTTCGAGAGAGAAGGTAAGGGTGTGCTCCAATGTTGTTTTGAGAGGGGAAAGGGGATGCCAAGCTTTAATGTGGGTGTGCAGGAGAAATCGAGAGAGAGGGAGAGGATGAGGGAGATGAAGGGTCCTATCTTTTATTTGTGTGTGTATTTACTTTAGTTGCAGACAATAGGATGGGTGTTTGGCTTTTATAAGGATGATAAAATCTTGTATAAATCTTGTAAAGATTTGATAAGATTTTGGAGAGATTTGGATGAGATTTTTATAAGATTTTATAAAGATTTGCCTCAACTTTTAGAGACAAAAATCTTATAAAGATTTTATATAGATTTAGTAAATATTTTGCAAGATTTGTAGAGATTTTGTCTATTATGTGTAGGTTTAGACTTGTGGTTTTGGGCTTGGGCCCAGGGCCCACAAGCCCATCTCATGTGTAAGTGACCCGTAATTCCTACGAGACCCGATATCGCAACCCAAACTCCATAAGTGTCGAAAGCATAAAATCTTTAAAATGCGTATAATAGAGGCGTTTTCAGTATTTTGTACAGTATCGGTCTGTCACAACTAAATTTTTAGCAGTTTCTTCGCGGATCGTCATATGCGCACTGTAATGTTGAAGAGGCGTTCACAGGCACTCCAAGGGCCTGGTTCAGTTAAGTAGCGTCGTAGACACTATTTAATGTCGCATAAATCGCCTGTTAATCACGTAATTAAGGGCGTAAATTACCGGTTGTCACAGGTTAGATGTCACTTTCATGGTGACGTCAGTAAAGATGCCACAGTGGTTTGTTAGGCACTATAAATAGAGCAGTACCCTGTACTGTTCTATTAGCTCTTTTCAACACAACTCATTCTGTACGAACATTCTCTATGAGCTCAGGCTGAGGGGGAGACTTTGTTGCATGCATGCATTGTAATTGGTGATTGTAACAAATATAATCATTCTACTCTATGATAAACATGTTTGCTTAGAATTGTTCTCTCATTGATTGTGTTGAAAGTTTGCTTTACTTAATTTCGTTGCATTAAATCTGTTTCATCTTCTTTCTAATCAAACAATACACAATCAAAGGAAACTCAGATCCTAAGAGAAAACTTTCTTCAGCTTATCAACATTTACATTCTCAATTGGTAACTCAATATTCGAGTACAACTTATCTGATCCACACATCTTGTACATGACAAGAGTAGGTTCGTCATTTGGGTTGTTCTGGGATTTTGGTTTCGGAATGTAGTTGTTCAGAAAACATTCTTCATCTTCAGTCGAATCACTGTCTGATTTTAATACATTTTCAACAATGTTCTTTACAACTTCAGATTGAACACTATATTCATCAGATGGTGAAGTGAATGTGACATCAATTGTTTCTGGAAGTTTTTCAGCATCTGTTTTCTCACTTGTTTCATTAACCAACCTGGATTGTTTCTTAGAATAATTGTTAAGCACAGGTGGTGGAACTTGATGATAACCCACCCCCGTTCCATCCGAGTAGACATCCTCACCAGCTTTGTTCTTCCCAATTGGTTTGGGAACGATGTGTTGAAGAAGAAAGCTAGCGGAGTTGTAACTAGTCAATTTCAGATTGATTCTTTCATTTTCAATCTTAGCTTCTTGGAACTGAAGCTTAAGATTTGCGATCTCATCCAATTGCTGGCTGATTTGTTTTTCTTTTGCCTGAAGACTCCAGACAAATGCATGTTTTCTTTATAAGTTTTACCATTTCGTTCGTCAGAATCCTTAACTGTCCTTTTCAATTTCTCAAAATTTTCAAAAATTTGTCTGTTTTTAAGAGTTAACTTTTCATTTTTCATTTTCTTTCTTAAAACGTTCAACATCATTTTTATCTGTTTCAATTTTTTCAGTTAATTCTTTTATTCTATCATTTGAAGCCTTAAGCAATTTATCTCGACTTAAAACTTGTTTTTCAACCATATTGACTTTTTCAACCAGCTCTTGGGTTCTTTTGATTGTGAGATACGCACGTGTGCTGTAGACTTTGCACTCTTTTGTGCAATTTCTGCAAACATTTTCTGTATTAGCACAATCAGTCTTACCTGATTCATTGTTTGAACCACTACTACTGACCTTGCTTGATGACTCAGTACTAGAAGCAGACTTGGAATCTACCTTAAGTGCTTTTGCCATAAGAACTTTGTCGGCCATATTCTTCAAATTTTCTGCATTCATTTCCTTTGTAGTGTCAATGATCCCATCATCTACCTTTTTTTACTTTAGCCTCTCTTCAGCTTTCTTTGCTTCATCGATCTTTCTCTGTTCTTCCTCTTCTGCTATAGATTTTATGAGAGTTTCGACTTTAACTGATGATGGTTCCACACAGATGTTGCCTTTAGGATCTAGATAACATTCACGATCCGGATCCCATCTTTTTGCCTTTTTGGCTTCTTTCCAAGCATTGTAGATCCTTGACTTCATAGTTTGAGCCATAAGTTTTCTACGGATGTATGTTGACTCTTCAGTTGGTTCTGTTTGTCGTTCAATTTGTGCATTAAATGCAAAGCCAACTGCATCATCTTCCGGCAAGAACTCACTCCAATCGAGTCCTTCATCATCCTGAATCACAGCTAAAGCTCTCGGTGGAGTCTCCTCGATCTGTTTCATTCTGGGTGGCTCTTCGCGGTTTCGGTGATAAACAACTTTCTTGTAGTAATCATCGTGAAAAGGGTTAGCTGTTTCATCTGCTGCTGAGTTTCTTCATTCACGCTTAAAGTGCCCCTTCTGCTTACACTTGAAACAGGTCACCTTGGATTTATCAAAACCAAGTTTTGTCGAAGGACCTCCAATGGAATTTCTTCCTGTGATCTCCATGAATCATTGTGCTCTATGGATTACACTCGCCATACACCAACGTATATCGATCAACTCCATTTCCTCAGGATCTATCTGGTCGTAGTCCTCTTTTGTAAGATTTGTATTTCCGATCTTTCCGGCTACCAAACTTTCATACGACTTTAAGATAGAAACAAGGAACACCATTTGTTGTTTCGCTGTCTCCTCATTGAAGTTTTGAGCATTTTTCAGGTTAACAGCGATGTTGCATTGAAAAATATTATTAGGAACATTTTGTTGTTGCTGATTGCTTGGAACAGACGAAGAAGAGCCACTTCCATGATAACCGTTGCTGGGTGATGAACTGTAGCTTTTCTTTTCTTGAGTCACAGTGTTTGAACTTTCAGCGGTAAATGCGGTTCTTGGTGATGTGGTTTTTAGAATCATACTACCCCTATAGTAGATATCAACATTCTGTTGATATGGGGTGCTGTTTACTTTGTTCATTTTCTTGATTTCCAATTCATGACTTTCGAATCTCTCGATCAACCAATCAACTGTCATTTCTGCCATCGCATTGGTATTTTTCAGAACCAGACCATAATATTGCCAATCTTTCTCATCTGGCAGAGATTCAAACAACTTTTCAACCATCTCTTCTTCGGTGATTGTGATCCCATGTCTGACGAGTTCTATCTTCAGATGGCAAAACCTTAAAATCATCTGTAATACACATTCATTTTTCATACAATTGAATAGGTCGAATTCCTTTTTTAACAATCTTTTCTTGTTTCTCACAATTTCTTCCCCTCTGATACATTTCTTTTCTAGTTTAGCCCATAAATCTTTTGCGTTAGTATATTCAATCAAAGATATAATGTCATCTCAGACTGATTGATGAAGTAGGGCAATTCACTTTTGTTCAGCAATAAAATTTTCTTGTTCAGCGTCGGCTAAGTTTTCATAATCTTTTCTTGTAATATCAAAACCATTTTTTAAACACCTCCAGCTTTCGTACGCAAAAGCCTTCAACCAACCATCAAATCAGTTAGATCATCTGTTGTAATCTTCAATCGCAATAAACTTCGATGGCTTGTTATAAGTTCCATAGGCATTGTCGACGCTTAAAGAATCTGCGATTGCCTTTTTCGGGTTTGTGTTGGTATTGTTGTTTGTGTATGTCGATGTATCTCTAGTGTTGTATGATGTCACTGAATGGGTTCAAAAAGTCGTCTCCCATTTTGAAACACCTGAAAAAATCAAACACTTAGAGAAATTTCACAACTTTCAAAAACTGAGCACTCGGATCGATAGGCCATCCGATCGAATGATGGTTCGATCGGATGACACAAGAGAGCAATGAAACAAGTGCACAAGTGTCGGATGGCACAAGTGTCGAATGGTTATCCGATCGGATGGTGATCCGATCAGATGGTCGTTCGAATGAAGTGACTTGGCAAGATCTAGTCTAATCCGATCGGATTGCAATCCGATCGGATGAATGATGTCAGCAAGCACGAAGAACAGTCCATAGTTTTTGATCGATTTGATGATGTTTTAGTCCGAATTTTTGAATGAAACTTTGTAGGATTGTTCTTTTGTGAATTCCGATCAGTTTAATATCAAATTTACTCAATTTCGTCCATAAAATCTTGCTTAATTTTGAGTTTTTCTGTTTTTAAGGTTTCAAAATATGAAAACTGCAAGAAATGTAGAAGAAGATGAAGAAATTGTCAGAATCTCCGGTGAAATTTGACTGAAATCTGCAGAAAATATCTTAAATCTCGGTGAAATTGCTGTATTTTTCTCCGATCCAACCTCCTTTTGCTCTGATACCACTTGTTAGGGCCTTACGCATGATCTGTTCTAGTAGAAGAACGTGTCGGAATCGATCAGTGGCGAGGTGCGGAATCCCTCGACAATGTCTGAGAATCAACAACAACAATCTCAACGCTTAACATGTCTGATTTCATTGAAAAACTGTGAAAATACAAAAGTTCCGGATGACAATCAGACAGAGCTTCGCTTCCGCTATCAGGCAAAAAGGTCTAAACAAATGGCACTAACCTACTATTTATAGGCAACACCGGGAGGTGATGGATGTCACCCGATCGGATGGTCATCTGATCGGATTACATCTGACAGATTACGTTCCGTTCTCTGTTTGTGTAGACACAAAATACATACACATTCATACATATACAAAAACATACATACTGGACAAAATACATAAGACTCGATACTGACGGAAGCTACAGACATAATGCACTAACAACTGGAAAAAATGGTAAAGTATTGGAGCAAAATGACACTTTTTAAACAATTTACGGCTTTGTTCGATTTAGAGGATTATTCTATTCTATATCCAAAATTTTCTAAGAGCATTAACGGTAATTATTTTTAATTGGTTGTTTGAAAAGGTGTAGTCCTTTGCAGGGAGAGTATCAAAGTATGATCCCAATGGCTAGTGTTTATGTGCATGGTATTTAATGGTTTGGCCCTTTCTTTTATATATAAATTGTTTTTATTTCAACTAGTGGGTTATCACCCGCGCTTCGCGGCCGGTTTAAAACGTAGATAAAAATAGGCAAATCGCGATAGAACATTTTATGTGACGATAAAAAAGACGACACAACGGTATATTCGAAAGTCACAAAAAAGTTATCAGTTTAGTTCGTTACGATATCAACAAAAACGAATACCTAGGCGGGTTCGGAACGTAGTTAAAATAACTTACTTTTGACGATACGTGTGAAATTCAGGAAAACATTGTTTAGAAAAAAAAACTTAAAAGAAACGACCAAAAATAAGTAAAAAGAAAAAAGTTAAACGTTTAGGGTCTAAATAGTAATTGCTATAGGAAAAAAACTAAAGTTGAGGATCTACTTAGTAATTATCATAAAGTGTGAGAGAGAGAAAAGAAAACACTAATGTTGAGGATCCAAATAATAATTATAATAAAGTGTAAGACAAAGAAATACCTTATTAAAGTTGAATGACTAAACATGTTCTAATCAAAGTTGAGAGGTCAAGGTGTAAATAAAAGCTAAAGGTTTTAGAGTTGAGAGGTTAAACATATTATTATCAAAGTTGAGGGCTAAAGTTGTCTTGATGTGACAACTTAGCCTTTTAATATTATATAAACTATGAGGGACTAAAAGGTATAAAATTGAAAAAGTCACTTAGCAAACAACAACAAATGAAAACAATACCATTCCACGGACCATTTGTGAATTAATATAGATGTATAATACTATTTATATTATAATTATATTATAATATTAAATTTATATTAATTCTCTATTTCTATACTTTTCACTACTAATATTTGACAAAGTTTATATTTATTTATAATTTAACAATTATTGTTATTATTATTAATTACTTTATTTTCTCTTTTAATTTCTAAACGAGTTAATTACATAGTTAGTCCCTGTGGTTTGCACAAAGTAACATACTTAGGTACTAATAGTTTAAAATCACATTCTAAAGTATTAACTTTTCATTTTGTAACGTTTGGAGGTATTAACGTTATTTTTAGGTTTAAAGTCACATTCTATTAGTACCTAAGTATGTTATTTTGTGCAAACCATAGGGACTAACTATGTTAATACCCTAGAAGTTAATACCTCCAAACGTTACAAAATGAAAAGTTAATACCCTAGAAGGTGATTTTAAACTGTTAGTACCTAAATATGTTATTTTGTGCAAACCACAGGGACTAACTATGTAATTAACTCATTTTTAAACCCTTTCAAGTTTAAATCACATTAGTTTTTAACTCATCTAATTTAAATTTTTTTATACTTGCCTTTGTGAACTTTAAAAAAGAAATAAATGTACGGTTGTGTTTAGTTCGGTATAAATTCTGTCTAATGAGTATATATATATACACTCAAGTGGAAACCCTATTTATCTAGCAAGGATAAATACGTCTAGCGAATAATTATTAATTAATTTATATATGGTTAATAAAGCCAATGATCATCTATTACATAAATGATAATAATAATATAAATAAATAAATAAGTATTTATTCTTACATGAGTTATCATTTATTATGAGTATTAACTATGTCTGACTGAATTTTAATACTCATTTAAGTTTTAAACCGAAATCGTAGCAGAGAATACGATTATTGAATCAATATTCAACTCAAGACCCCCATTGATCATACTATAATCACAAATTTATAACTTAAGTAACTTGGGAACAAATTGACAAATAAACCCTTAACGTTGATTTGTATAATTACTGTCTATATATCTTTACTCTAGTGTGAACATATTCAGAGAAACAAATTCCAAACGAGTGAGAAAACAATCATAATTAATCATTCATCATATGCTATACAATTATACATGGTCATCAGAAGATCCATCTTTATTATAAGCGCTCACATAATATTTATTGGTGATAGAACTTTTGTTATTGGATCCAAAAGCATATCATGAATGTATCCATTACAATGATTTAGTTTCCTCTACATGATCATAAGGGAACAATAATTTCATATCGAAATTTAATGCAACTCTTATCAAACTGTTAATGTTCGAGGAAGAAGGGTAGCTGACTTATCACAATAAGTCTTTAACATAGTATTTACGTGGAATTATTATATTATGAGTCAAGTGATAAATTTTCAACAACATTTAGTGACAACTGCGTTGTGATTAGCAAAATATTATGTCATTTTAACTTAGGTTATTGTTAGTAGTTCCTTATGACTCCTCCATGAGATAGGTTTATCGGTTAACATAAGGATATACCCTGAAGTTAACATTTTGTTTTCTTTGAATACATCAAATTCAGAATAAGTGTAATCAACCAGTTTGAGT
Organism: Helianthus tuberosus; assembly: GCA_030545235.1. NCBI lineage: Eukaryota > Viridiplantae > Streptophyta > Magnoliopsida > Asterales > Asteraceae > Helianthus > Helianthus tuberosus. Next base: position 90,735,932 of record CM060418.1, on the reverse strand, counting down.
TCTCACTTTTTCATTAGATTATTGCCTCTCATTTCTTAAAGATATTGTAATATTTTATTAAATAATTCATAATAATCTAGACCGGTCTAGTGTTTAGAAATATGAGCAATATCTAAACGAGTTTAAAATTGAACTTACATAAGGCTTCTAATTAATAAAGCACAAAGGGAATAATCTCATTTATCCTTTTAACCAATGAAGGAGAGCAATATTGTACATTATGTGTAAAGACCCAATTAATATAAAGCTTATGGGATAAAACCGATGTCATGTTAGGTCTATCATGGTGTATTTTGATATCTATCACGTAAGAGGTATCTCCGAGTTCCATATGTCAAAACATGTGTGAACAATGCTTAACTTATGTAACATATACTTGTCAAAAAATGTCATCTATATACGGACAAGTTTGGATTAGTTGTTCCCACTCATCTTGAGATTGGTGCATTAATCTACTTGGTTCTTGATGAAGAGAGTTGCATTATAATTTCATTTCATTTTGGTACTTACATCAACCCATACTTGGATTTCATTGACATAGTTCTTAACCTTCATGTTAGAACTTTCTGGTTGTTTTATGAGCATGTAGGTCACTGATAGGGAAAGTTATTTTAATGATTATTTAATGTGGCTTAAATTTATTATAAGCTACTAGAACGGTAATGATCCTCAAAGGAACCTTGTGTATGATAGGTAAGTTTTTTTTGATAATTTTTCCTTCTTGATTATATCCTTTAGCAATCAATCGTGCTTCTTAGTGTCTTGATGTTTATATTCGGATTTAGTTTAGTTATGAACACCTTTTAGGTAATTCAATAGAATCCCAAACATTATTATGACGCATGAATCAGTTCGCTAATAATAACTTTATTCCAACTAGAATATTGAGTAATGCTAATGACTTAACTAGAAGAGGTAGGATCGGTTAACTTTACAACATCCATTTCAACTTCAGTCAGGCAGGATACATAATCATCAAAGTTAGTAGGCTTTTTAAACCTAGATGACCTCCTGAGTTGATTATTGGGTTTATCAGGAGTTTCAGTACTATGGATTAGCTCTTGGTTAAGTGTTATCATTTTCAGGTATATTAGGAGCAACATTGGCTTCTAAGTGTACAAGAGTTGGTGCAATATGGTGTACAAGAGGTGTAATCAAAGTTAAATTCAGAGTAAAATTTGACGAGTGTCCTTCCCAGTCGAATCCCAAACATTATTATGACACATAGAATCAGTTTTGCTAATAATATCTTTATTTCATCTAGAAGATTGATTAATTCTAATGACTTAATTAGAAGATGTAGGATCGGTTAACTTTCCAACATCCATTTCAACTTCAGTCAGGCAGGATACATAATCATCAAAGTTAGTAGGCTTTTTAAACCCAGATGACCTCCTGAGTTGATTATTGGGTCTATTAGGAGTTTTGGTTATATGGTTTAGCTCTTGGTTAGGTGTTATCATTTTCAAGTATATTAGGAGCAACATTAGTTTCTAAATGTGTAAGAGTTGAGGCAACATGATGTACAAGGGGTGTAATCGAAGTTAAATTCATATTAAAAATGAAGAGTCCCCCTGCCTCTTATACTTCTAGCAAGACATGATAAGGACTTTTATTGCTCCTACTGACCTTATAAATCTTTAAGGAATTTAGCATGCTTAGGGTCAACATTAAGTTAGCCCACATTTAGGCATCAACGAGACTTAGTTATGAGCAGCATTAGATTCTAATGAGAGAAGTTGTAATGGAGAGTCATGTCTTGTACAAGAGGTCTTAGTTAATGTAAGATCAAACTGTCACTCCCCCCACTTCTTGCAAATCTGGCAAGTCATAATTAGGACACTTAGTGCTCCATTGATCTTTAAGATCTCTAGGAATGCTATAGGACAATTTTCAATGATGCACGTTGATGTGGAAACCCTTCATACATTTTAGACTTGATTTCCTTAATGTGTATATTTCATAAGAAATTTTAGGGACATATTTAGAAGGAATCCAATTAAGTATATAGGAAATGATATCTTTAAGGATTTGGCCTGTAGGAAACATATTTGATATAAGTAAATATGCTTTTACATGATAAATGATTTACGTCTGAATATTACAATTGGAACAAGCTCCATGAACGTTAGTGAATTATTACTTCTAGTGGACCTACACTTACTCGTTTAGCTAATTAATATTTGAGGCATTTAACATGTAAGTTCAGGATCTGACGGGTTTAGACGGAAGTTTGGATAGAATAAATCTAATTTAGTAGAAGTCTCGTAAGAATAGTCATAAGTAGAAAGCTTCCAGTAATACTAAAAGAGCATACGTCTTTGACCGGCTGGAGAGAGCATTAGCAATCTCTCCAGCCAAACTCCCAAAACTTAACAACTAACAAACACACAACACTAAATATATACATGAGGTTGGGACGGACGAGCACTTCCGTACGGATGAGCTTGTCTATGCGGATGTAGTTACATCCGCACGAATGAGTTACATCCGTACGAAAGTGTTACATCTGTACAAACCTCTCTCGTCCTTTGCAAAGTCATGTGTTCGTATCTAAACTATTCAATATTCAACACATGCTCTATCTAGTCTATTCGCACAGTGATGGACATACATAATATGCACTAACAAATTCCCCATTGGCCGTCACTGTCGAATCTTGATTCATGAATATGAGAGCCGTGTTTGAATAGTCACAACTTCAATCAAGCATTTGATATCTTCAGAGAATTCCCCCTTGATTGATGATTCGGGTTGGCAATATCTTCAATACGTTCCCCCTGAAATTAATCTTCAGGTCTTTGTTTGCACGATTCCCAATCTCATCTGATTTGTTTAACTGTAATCTTCACAAATAATCATCAACTTGAAACTAATTGATGCAGCATCTCTGTTTCAACGCTAATCACGCCTGTGTTCGGTTTTTGATTTACCACTTTAGCTCAATCTCTTAATCTTCAAAAACCCAACCGACAATTGATAGAAACTTCGAATCTCCACACCGGTAAATTTCAAGTCTGTGAATACCCATGAAAATATGAAATCTTTAAGCACACTCCTGAATGACTAATTAGTGTAAATGGTAATCTCCATAATCAACAAATCTTCATCGGATAACAAATCATTTGGTAACACATTGTGATCTAAGAAACATTCTTTCACGATCAGATTCACATTCTTCCTCTTCAGTCACGGTAACAAATATATATTCTTCTCCGTTAGTCCCGGCAGCAACTTAATCAACAAACATCATCACTTCCCGGCGGTTAGTCAAGAAAACAACTCATCTACTCGAAGATTAATCAATCTGACACTTTAGACTATCACAGAAGTATCAGTTCCGATATATCTTTTAAGTATCGACAATACTAATGCATCACTCCTAACGCTAATCCTGCTAACTGGCTTGACGAAGACTCAGGACTCTAACCCTAAGACATCAATCTGGTCACGATATGAAGAATCTGAACTTCCTATGATCACGAACTAACGAATCCAAAATTTATGCATCCCCGAACAATCTGAAGTCGGAACCACCCGAATACTATTGCATGTCTGAATTTCAAAAATGCCGGAAATTTCAATATATTCTAATGAAATTTTTATTCTCCCTTTTGCAAATTCTGACCTCTCTAAAACTTATCACTGAATTTCCCTCTCAAACTTGGCAAATTCGGTCCTCTCAGTTTATAGAAAAACTCAACTATGTGAAAATATGTCATTTTGGTCCACAAAAGTGCATTTTTCATCAGCTGCGGATTTTTCTTGTTGGCCCATTAATAGTCACTATACCAAATGATAAACATTCTGCATAGGTATCAATGACTACCCCACTATCTTCAACATTCTATGATCGCATCATCATATCTATTCTCTGATTCCCCCAACGGTGTCCCCGAACAGCCCGTATTTGTCGTTAAAATCTCGAAAAAAATTTCAATCACCAAATATTTTCTGGACACCCGTCTCATCGCCATGATCAAAAAATGGTTTTTAGGCATTTTAGGTACATTCGTACGAATGAAAAATTTACATTCGTGTGGATGTATCCTTTTATGCGAATGATTTTGGAACGAAAAGTTACTTTCTTGCGGATGTACTAATTCATGTGAATGAAGTACTTTCGTGCAGATGTATCTACATTCATATGAATAAAGTACTTTCATGCGGATGTAGTTCCTCCGTTCGAAGACTGTTGATTAAATTTTTTGATCCAAAATCTTTATTTCTTCGACTTTTATGGTGATTCTTTCACAGACTACGCTGAAATTCTATATTAATCAATCTTATGTTCTCAATTTTACTTTTTGTCCATGAATTGACCATTTATTTGATGATTTACATCTACCCCCCCCAAAAAAAAGTCCATAATTCATGAGCCTATGTGATTCAATCCATTGTTAGATCGATTGAATCGGTACCGTAGCTCTGATATCAATTGTAAGTTCAGGATCCGGTGGGTTTAGATGGAAGTTTGGATAGAATAAAGCTAATTCGGTAGAAGTCTAGTAAGAATAGTTATAAGTAGAAAGCTTCCATTAATACCGAAAGAGCATATATCATTTGACCGGCTGGAGAGAGCATTAGCAATCTCTCCAGCCAAACTCCCAAAACTTAACAACTAACGAATACACAACACTGTATATATACATGAGGTTGGGACGGATGAGCACTTCCATGCAAATGAGCTTGTCCATGCGGATGTAGTAACATCCGCACGAATGAGTTACATCCGTACGAACTCTCTCGTCCTCTCCAAAGTCATGTGTTCGTATCTCAACTATTACATATTAAACACACGCTCTATCTAGTCTATTCGCACAGTGGCGGGCATACATAATATGCACTAACATAACACATGCTTTAAAGTCACTAAGAATGAGATTTGATGAAAATTCATCCGTCATAAACCTAGTCATGATTTCTCATGAAATTTGGTCTTAGTGGATGAAATTCATAGGTCTCATTTTTCCTTTGTTAGTATTTTCCTGTGCATGATAACAACAGTTGTGAAAGTGTATATGATCATCTAGTTCTATCTTATAAAGGTTTCTATCCAGATAATGAGAGTTTACGTTAAAAGTGAAGTTGTTTTGGCCATGCAACCCTCATAAATATCAAAATTTAGCTTTAGTATTAAACTAAATTCCAAGTAATCTCTGGAATATGCAAGGTATCATAAAGTCCAATACAAAGATTAGTTTATTATAGCCCATTACAAAGGTCAGTTTATTATGGTTCTTATAGCCTTAACATTTGATTTTTCACTAACTCTAATCTTAATTATTTGTTGATTTATGGTAAGGAACTGTATAGAACTAGACTTAACCTATCATGTGTTAATTGGAATCTTAATATTAGCAGAATTAAATATCATTAATTAGTGACTACCTATCTTAGCCAGTTGCTCCCCTGGTTTATGGATAGTCTTGTTGTTTGTGCCCGGTCTAATGGCAAACTTTGCAGTGAGACTTTCCATTGGAGAAAGAGCCAGAGCCAACACTTGTATTCTATTTTTGGACCTTAGAACTATCCTATCTGTTGCGACATTTCTTCCTCTTCTTAGGTTTAGTGGTAGTGGTGTTTCAAGAAGTGATCACCAAGGATCGAATGTCGAGTTTATCAAATTCTCTAAGCTAGAGAGCAATTTTATTAGAGTTTCTGCATGGAGAAGCAAACATGTAGTGTCACCATGATATGGAATGATAGATTTGTCTAAGTCGATAACAGTAATTAGATATTGCATTAAACGGTAAGTATCGGCTAGTGCAAAGACCGGTAAAGAGATTCGCATAAAAAGAAAAACTCTTATGGGATAACGACTCTTGCAATAAAAAGTGTAAGATAATTGTTTAAGTCATCGAGTTCATCTGAGTGTTTACTAATTTGTATCTCCCTCTTCCAATGCCCCTGAGACCATGGAACCATTTGGGGAAATCCGTTTGAAGAGTTGGATATGCTAAGGTGTAAATCAAGTTAGACTAAGGACTAGCCGCATAACAGGGTAATGGGGGTAGCCTTGTGATCGATGGGGATTGTGATATGATTATTAGCATTTCGTTATTTCGGTTGTGGATCGAAGGAACGGAAGGTTGGTAATGCTCAGGCGAGGATTTAAGCGAAAAACAAAGAATCTGGAAAATAACCGAAGAACTCCGGTACCTAATCTAGTCACCAGCGGCAGCAATGGCATAGGATGAAAGTTCGTTGCGTCACGATCACGTGGACATATTGTTTGTCCAAAACGGAATTCGGATGATAGGGTTTCGAGCTACACGATGACAAACACGCAAATCTGTTACTTCCAGTCACTGTTTTGTATTCTAGCGACCGTAGCGGTAGTTTCCGATAATGGAGACAGGTGGAAATGATGTGGTTCGTTGACACGAACGTGTGGACATATTATCTTCGTTTGGGCCAGTTTTGGTCTACTCGAATATTGACGCGCAAAACCGAATGCACAGAGAGTCAAATCTGTGTTCTGGGATCAGTGACGGCGTCAACGGATGATATCAATATTTTTTAGATGTCGGGCATGTTGAGACGATTGTGTGGATAGGTAGAACACATGAAATGGATGTGATATGGTCAAGTTATGGGTGAAACAAGATTCTACTCGCATTTTGTGTCAGGAGTTCAGAGTAAAATAGACACGCCAAGGACGACACGTATGCAAAGGTATGATTCCGTAGAAACTTATATTCATTGTTAGGGGGTATTTGGGGATGTGAGAAGAATGTCGACTACGGCTTTTGGGAACGTTTTTCAAAAACGTTAAATCATGGGTATTGTACGCGAATGGACGCATTGTTTGTATGGTTTGGACGGTTTTAAGCCGAGCTTGCAACCTTCTGATTTGGAGAAAATGGATTGGGTAATGTGATTGAGGTGGTGGTTTAGGAATGACCGGCTCCTTGCCTGGTGCATGAGGTGAACTCGAAATCGACATTCCTATAAGTATAACGCGTGTGAATGTCATTTATAAATGTCAAAAAAATCTATGCGTATGTGTAACTAATGCAATGCATGTGTGAGTGCTACGTAAGTATATGTGTAGTGTATGCAATAAGACTGGTGAACCATGCATTTTAGAGCAGAGTGTCATCGTAGCTTTTCGAAAGAGAACCGTTATAGTCTGTTTTTTTCAAAAATTTAAACTGAGTTCTCTATAACCAATGGCTCTGATACCAATCTGTCACACCCTCAAATTCCACATCTAGGGTTTTACCGCAAGGCACGTGACATACCAGGATCAAGCCACTAATCATGTTGAACTATTCAAATAATTTGGAAAATGTTTAACTATCACATTCAACATGAATAGGGATAGCAGTCTCAATGTTCGGAAACATTAGTTTAAGTTAACAACAGAAGCAACAATATAAAAATCCAGACATAATGGAAAGACCACAATTTTTTAGCATAAATAATGAAAATAGTTTAACCAAAAGCCATGACACCCTCCAAGCAGCAAGTCCCCATCTGTGTTGTACCTAACGTCCTGCAAATCATGCTCAAGTGTATCAACAAAAAAATTGGCGAGTTAACAATTTTAATTCAACGAAAAGTTAGTTTCAAATACAATGTTTTAAAGGCATGTCATGGGTAGCTAACCCATTGTTAAGCAACTTAATGAGTAATACCAAAACTAACGTAATAAGTTTTTATGCCCTCCGCATCAATGTCTATCCGCATTGATGCAATAGTTAAACATCAAAAGTTCATGCCCGGCTCTCAGCGCGGTCTGAGGTTTTTATCAAACCTAATAGCACTATCAACTAATACCCCGTTGCCAACCCGACAACTAATTGGTATAAAGAGTAGGGACTTTCCAGATAGATGTTCCGTTTAGTCCACTACATACATGAAATTAAACTAGAGTATTTAAGTTATCATATTCCAGACCAGGAATAAAAGTGTGTTCCCAAACCAGGGATAGTGTAATTCCAAAACCAAGAATTGCATGCTTTTAGTAAAGTTGTGAACTCACCATAGATTTGCTTGACCAGAATTATAGTGGCTAAGGGTAGATGTGGTCAACCACATCCTAATATGGTTACTGTTTTATGTTAGTTGTCAAGCACAATAGTCACTTAGTTATTACATGTATACTAATAGAGAACATGCAACACGTTAACACTTAGTTATTTGTTCATGTGGGTATGTGCATGTGTTCATTTCTTATCATGCAACACGTTAATGATACTCGGTTAGGTACCAACCACCAATCAACATCTTATAGTAGCATGCAAACACACTTTAGGAACACATACGTTAACTTTCTGCAGTTTCAGCTCAACCTCCAAAGTTGAGTTGTTTTCGTGAATTTTATTAAAATATTTAATGTGCTCAAAACAATTATAACTAATTTAAGAGACGTGCCATTAGCTCCTCGAAGGTTTGTGAAAGTTTCCCAAAGCTTAATTGTTTTCAGAAAAATCATTAAAATCATTTTACACCTAAAGGGTAATTTCTTCACATTTTGTCGATAGTTTAGGATTTATTTTATTTAAAAATCTCTGTCATCCTGATTGACAAAATTCCAGCTGGAGGATATGATGACCTCCAAGAACTATCTATTGTAAAAATTTCACATGTTAACTCCAATCCTTCACCAAGTTATGATCCTTGTAACAAGTTGTAATTTTTGCAGAAAAACGCAGCCTGCACCTGTGTTTCCGTTTTAATCTTTTAAAATATCAAAGCTTGTCGAAAAATTATGATTTTATTTGGGTTTGAAAGCTATTTCATTGAACTACATTTTAAACTCAAGAACCACCCGATTTTGTTAAGTTTTGTTCACGTTACAACTGATATAAGTCAGCTGTAAAAACCTAGACAGAACCTGTTTACGATCAACTTTCATCTAAAACATATTTACGATTCTTTTATCATGTTTTTCAACACATATAACCTATATAACCTCATATATATTAGTTTTACATCAAGTTCCATCATCAATATCATGGCATACACGAAACCCTAGCATGCATATGAAATCATATATTCACTAGACTACAAAAAACCAATATATAAACATCAAGAACATGTTTCTAGGAACCCCTAATACTTATAAACCATATTTTCATGCATTCAAGAACTCATGAAATCAACAAAACACAGCCAGGAACTTCAAGTTATGTGTGTATGTTCAATGGATTTCCTGCTAGTTGCTTGAGTCGCCTAGAGAGTGTCACACCCTGACTTTTGCGGAATGGTGTACGTGTGACTTGATCAATATCATTGCATTCAATTATAATAAACAACTATATGACTAAATATGATGTTCATCCATTCATAAGTTTTTGAAACATTACAAACATAAGTTGTTTAAGTTAAGTTACAACCATCCAAAACAGTAATAAGTTCCATAAAAGGACTTTTTAACAAAAGACTATTAAACCAAGGCTTTGCTTCATATATCATATCCAGGATAAGATATACAAATCAAACCCTTCAAAATAGGATGGCATCTAATCTTGAAATTACTTCTTGAAATCATTCCCAAAGCCGCAAGATCCATTTAGTTTCCTGAAATACATGTAATTTAAAAACATCAACAAAAGTTGAGCGAGTTCATGTGTTTTGTATGTGAGCTCGTATAAACTTGTAAACATTTGAGAGAATTCCTTTGATAACCGGTATGTAAAGCGTCTATGAACAGATCATTAATGTTTTGCAAGGACATTAATATGTGTGGTGCGTAGGAAGGTGATGTGCGCAAAATGCAACATATAAATTACATCAAATGAGGCATAAAACTAACCCTTTTTTAGTACTAATGTTAGAAAAAGTGTGCTTTTGTCTTCCTTTTGTATTTTCAGGGTTAAAAGAGCTTAAATGAACAAAAGAAGCAAAAATGCAGCCAAATCCAGCATAAATACAAGAAAAGGAATAAACGTGGCATGCCCGACCCCTCGACAGCATCCTCCAAAGCAAAAACAAGAGAACAGAAGGCTGAACACGCCCCTTGCTCACTGAACATGGGGGCGTGCCCAAGTGTCTGCAAAAAAGACAAAGTTGTAGAAGCTTCTATCACCCACCACGGGGGCGTGTCCAGCGGACACGGGGCCGTGATCAACTCTAAGATTTGCAGAATCTAGGAAAATCTTGATAGTACAGATACGCTTCTACACAAGGGGTCGTGCCCAGCGGACACGGGGGCGTGGTCAACTAATGCAAACAAACTGCATTTAATGAAGAAAGAGAAGATGGGTGGACACGGGGCCATGCCCAATGGACACGGGGTCGTGTCCGGGCTTCTATGCAGGCTATAAATAGGGGTGCTTGGCTCATTTGCAAACCATCCCTTGACAAACCACCTCTCTCACACTTCACCCACCCACCACCACCATCACAACCCACATCCACCACCATCATCCATCATCCATCATAGAGTGTGTGTAGTAGTCTCGGGATCCAAGATTGATCGTAAGAGTTCTTGACAATCAAAGGCCATGTTTGCCTAAGTCTCTTACATCACTTGGTGAAGAAAAGTGTGTAGTGTAATACTTTTTATTTTTAATATTTTCGCACTTTTTATTTGGTTATGTATTAATGACTTTAATAACTAGTTTCTTATGTTGAAGGTGAGTCTTCCTTATCGTTTGTCCGTGGTGTCTTGGCATTATTTTACTGTCTATATAAAATAAAAGACTTTCACCATTCATATCTCCACGGTCTATATGGAGGTATGTTGGCTACCTGGTCGGGGGTTAAGGGAACGGTTTGGTAAGAGTCTTGCCTTGTTCAGTGTATAGATCCTGCAAGGACCTAGGTCAACTTTAGTAGGACCTCCTTCAATACCCACTGGGATTGGATGGCGGGGGTCTGAACTCCTTGATCCCCTCATATGTAAACTACTATTAAAACTTTAACCCGGCTACTTAGGACTGTATCCCTGCTGACTCAGACTACTTAGCCAAGGGTAACGTCACCTCCAGAAGAGGGGCCTACCACAATATGCATTAATAACTTAATTAATTATCTTTCAATAATCCAACCCTTTAGGATTGTATCCTTGCTGACTCAAACTACTGGCTTGAGGGTAACGTCACCTTCAGAAAAGGGGCCTACTACTATAACTAAGATAATCTCTTAAAAAGTGCAAAATTGCGGAAATAATCAAAGGTTACACTAAATACGAGTCGGATCCAAGTGATTCACCTTGTCTATTTGTTTTATTTTTATTTTTATTTTTCAGCATTTTAGTTAGTTTTATTTTTCTTGTTTAAAAACCTTTTTCTAAACTTTTGATTTGATTAGACGTTGAGGATAAACCGGTATTAAAAGCTCTTGTGTCCTTGGATGACCTCGGTATCTTACCAACACTATACTACGCTCACGATGGGTGCACTTGCCCATATGTGTGTTTAGTGTTAGTAAATATCGTGTTTTATGAATTTAAAACTTGGCTAAAAAGTGTTAAAGGGCTTAAAATATACATTAAAAACTATACGACACTTCACACGCATCAAGTTTTTGGCACCGTTGCCGGGGACACAAGGATTTTTAAGAAAGTTAGGAATCAACGGCCTAATCATTTTTCCTTATTTTTCTATTTTTTTTAGGATTTTCTTAGATTTTCAGCTTCTGCAGAACTCAGCACGGGCCGTGCCCGCTGAACACGCCCCCGTGCCCAATCTTTGGTGCTGGCAATCCTGTTTTAAGTCAGACAGTAAGCGGAACGCGGGCCCGTGCCTACTCAACACGCCTCGTGCCCAAGTTTCAGTTACTGAAAACAGAACCGTAAGATCCCGATGGTTGGTAATTTCTGACACTAACATGAGTGATACTGATATTTTTTACTTTTGGCACTCTTATGGTACGTGGTGTCAAATATGTGGTGGCCCTCATAAAGATTTAGAATGTTATTTTCTAAATTATAAGCCCCATTATATAGACCCATTGTTTTCCTGTAGCCTTAAGAGGGGCGAAAGTAAAAATAATCCCTATCTCTCCCTCGAATGCTCTCAATCAACCCTTCTAGGAGAAATGCTTCTCGATGAATTATTTCAAATGGAAGATCTAATTCTTAATTGGGTGAAAGAACTTGAGATGGATACCATTAATTCACCTCAAGACAAAGCCCAAGAAGAATTATTGAGATCACATTCGAATAAAAACAACTTCGTTGTTCCCGAGATCACCCTTAACTCTGGCGAAGACTTGAGCGATAGTCGTCCCTGTGTCGATTGTGCCGTGAAGGACTCCCCATCAACCTCGTTCGGTGCATACATAGACCTGAGCGATTTGGCATACACCTTCTTTAACGAGAGCCCGGGAAAGGGTTGGACTTGTCCACCTACATTTAGCATAGGAATCACCCTCACCGACAACCTCTTGCGTTCTCGTCTTAATCTAGAGCAATTAAGGTATCTCAGGCACTTTGGGGTTGTTCCGTCCAGTAAGCAACCACCCGATCCGGATAAATTCCTAAAAAATAGGCGCAACTTCATAAACAGCCTCTAGACACGGGGCCGTGTCCAGGTCAGCACGCCCCCGTGTCCACCAAAAGATTCCCATCTGATTTTGTGTCAGAATACGGACAAAATGTGTCAGGATCTTGTCTGCACACGGGGCCGTGTCCAGCCGACACGGGGCCGTGTGCAGCGTGCTGTCGTTTTCTATAAATGCAGCAAGATTCCTGCACATTTGGACCACTCCAAAGACAAAGATCTGGTGGATCTTCACACATACCATCCTAGGTATATTCTAAAGAAGGTTCCCAACAACCATCTTGTCTTTTCCACTTTTATCCATTACCTTCTTCTTCAATTTTTCCTTAATACCTCCATTTGAGCTTGAAATCTCCATGATTCCAAGCTTTATTGAGATGTTTGTTATATTTTTGTTCAAGAAATCTTGTTCTACAACAATGTTCTAAGTTGTTTATGCTTAAAAATGTTTTAAAAATCACGAAAACAATTTAAAACTCCAAGATTCATTGTTCCAAAAATCTGCAGACATCTGAACACGGGGCCGTGCTCATCGAGCACGGGGCCGTGTCTGAGGTACTGTTTCTATAAAATTGAACTCTTTTTGGTATGTTTTCTCAGAATGGCGAGCAGAACTAGTGGGACATCTTCATCGCACTCCAGGAACAACCGACAAGGGAGAAGGTCATCAACGGTTGAAGATTCTCTTGTAAACTACGTTTACGCTTTAAGAGAAGCTATTGTTGAAATGACGGGAGTGGAAGAAGCATTGGTCGACCGTATCAATCATTTGACGGTGGGACTAGAGGGATGTCTTCGAGAGGTCAACCTTTTGCACCAAAGGTTGAACATTCTCGCTTCTCCTCCTTTGGTACCAATTATCAAAGGGCATGGAATGTGGTACCGGAAGTCATCATACCGGCCGAATGGTACACCATACACCCGAAACCCCCTCGAGACATACTACATGGGGTTCCGGTTGGTGTCACTCCCCCTCCTCAAGATGTTGAGGAAAATGAGCCCGCCTTCTTCCTCCCAAGAGAGATAGAGGAATCGCTTTAAGGGAATACCCCTCGGTCCGGAGTTCTACGAAACCTTTAGATTCTTATTAAAGTAGAACTCGTTAGGATAATTTTATGTACCACTTGACCTATCTATCTTAGGACTTTTAAATTTTATTTTCTGTGTTGTTTTTAAATTTTTAGGACCTATGTAATGCGTTAGTTTTAATGAATGATGGTTCTATTTGGTGTTTGGATGATGATGTAATGGGTAAAACACACTCAGGATGGTGAAGAATACTAAGGGAAGCTTGAACCAACACCCCATACACAAAAACAGGGCCACCCGACAAATTTTTCTTTATTACAGCAAGTTCAGCATGGGGCCGTGCTCATCCAACACGCCCCGTGCTCAACCATCTGCAGAAAAATGGCCAGTTCAGGTACTTGGACACGGGGCGTGCTCACTGAACACGCCCCCGTGTCCAGCCTTCTGTTATTTATTTTGTTTTCTGTTACTGGCGATCTGAACACGGGGCCGTGTCCATACACTCAGTAACATAAATTTTTGCTATTTCACATCTTTTTACACATTCATTCAATATAAAAACTTATTTTTGGGACACATTGAGGACAATGTGTAATTTAAGTGTGGGGGGGGGGGGATGCTAAAACCTTGAATTTTGCAAGTCCTAACTATAAGCCTTACACAAAACTCTATTGGAACCGCTAAACACCCCAAATTTTTTCAATTTTTTTTTACTTGTCTAGGTTTAATTTGGGAATTTCAAGTTCTAAAAAGGTGATACTTTTACAAATTTACAACCGATAGCATCGTGATAAAAAGAACCAACATAAGAAAATTATGAAACGGCATGACAAATCTAGTTAAAATTTGATTATATATACTTGATCACATAAAAACCCATTCCCACAAAAAGTGAGTTTTGAGCCTTTATTGAGCATATAAATACACATCTTTAAACTAAATGCTCATTTTTCGTTTCTTGTGTGAATAGCCGCTTGGTTCTTACGACTCTAGAACTTGCCATGACGATACATTCCCGGTCCTTACCAACTTAAACCCAAGTAAGTAAATGATGGAGGCATTAGGACTAACCATTTTTTTTTCAACACTATCATTTTTTTTACCACCTACCCAAAATCCCCCTAGTTAACCCCTTTGAGCCTAAACCTTTTCATTTCTTAACCCAAAACAAACACTCTTTTACCCACTAAAACCCTTTTTCATTTTAAACCCTTTATTTTAGTAACAAAGCTCGGTTTTTCTTATGACTTCCCTAAATATATATATATATATATATATATATATTATTTTTGATGATGACAATGAAGCCAAAAGAAATAAACAAACAAGTTCATCAAAAAGAACTTTGTTTAAGGAAATGCTTCATTAGAATAAAAAGTCATAAAAATAAAAGTCTTACGAAAACCGAAGCTTTTTACGCCTTTCGCCTTTTTCTACTAACCACTAACCCAAGCCTAACCCTTCCCCCAAAAGTCCTCTTGATATTTACAAAGGTATATAGTTAAAAATGAGGAGGATTGATCGCTTGGCAAGCTTATGGTAGAAGTAAGTTCCATGCCGCTCTCAAGAGTTTTTCACAAAAATACACCTTCGGCCGAGTGTTGAGTGATCCCCCGTGAGGTATGTGAACTTGTATATAAATGGAATTTTAAAAAGGCATGTTATGCCCTAATAAGTAATTTATCTTATGTAATGTTTTAAATAAATAATGATGAATAGGATTGTAAATAAATAAAATTAAAACTTAATAAAGAATCTTGGAAATCCCGACATATGACAAGCCCAAAAACCATCTCTTCTACCCATTCCATTTGGGAGTGTAAGCCACAAAATAAAGAGTTTTGCTTGAGGACAAGCAAAGATTCAAGTGTGGGGGTATTTGATGTGCGCAAAATGCAACATATAAATTACATCAAATGAGGCATAAAACTAACCCCTTTTTAATACTAATGTTGGAAAAAGTGTGCTTTTGTCTTCCTTTTGTATTTTCAGGGTTAAAAGAGCTTAAATGAACAAAAGAAGCAAAAATGCAGCCAAATCCAACATAAATACAAGAAAAGGATTAAACGTGGCATGCCCGACCCCTCGACAGCATCTTCCAAAGCAAAAACAAGATTCGCAGAATCTAGGAAAATGAACACGCCCTGTGCTCACTGAACACAGGGGCGTGCCCAAGTGTCTGCAGAAAAGACAAAGTTGTAGAAGCTTCTATCACCCACCACGGGGGCGTGTCCAGCGGACACGGGGACGTGGTCAACTCTAAGATTCGTAGAATCTAGGAAAATCTTGATAGTACAGATATGCTTCTGCACACGTGGTCAACTAATGCAGACAAACTGCATTTAATGAAGAAAGAGAAGATAGGTGGACACGGGGCCGTGCCCAATGGACACGGGGCCGTGTCCGGGCTTCTGTGCAGGCTATAAATAGGGGTGCTTGGCTCATTTGCAAACCATCCCTTGACAAACCACCTCTCTCACACTTCACCCACCCACCACCACCATCACAACCCACATCCACCACCATCTTCCATCATCCATCATAAAGTGTGTGTAGTAGTCTCGGGATCCAAGATTGATCGTAAGAGTTCTTGACAATCAAAGGCCATGTTTGCCTAAGTTTCTTACATCACTTGGTGAAGACAAGTGTGTAGTGTAATACTTTTTATTTTTAATCTTTTCGTACTTTTTGTTTGGTTATGTATTAATGACTTTAATAACTAGTTTCTTATGTTGAAGGCGAGTCTTCCTTATCGTTTGTCCGTGGTGTCTTGGCATTATTTTACTGTCTATATAAAATAAAATATTTTCACCATTCGTATCTCTATGGTCTATATGGAGGTATGTTGGCTACCTGGTCGGGGGTTAAGGGAACGGTTTGGTAAGAGTCTTGCCTTGTTCAGTGTATAGATCCTGCAAGGACCTAGGTCAACTTTAGTAGGACCTCCTTCAATACCCACTGGTATTGGATGGCGGGGGTCTGAACTCCTTGATCCCCTCATATGTAAACTACTATTAAAACTTTAACCCGGCTACTTAGGACTGTATCCCTGCTGACTCAGACTACATAGCCGAGGGTAACGTCACCTCCAGAAGAGGGGCCTACCACAATATGCATTAATAACTTAATTAATTATCTTTCAATAATCCAACCCTTTAGGATTGTATCCTTGTTGACTCAAACTACTGGGTTGAGGGTAACGTCACCTTCAGAAGAGGGGCCTACTACTATAACTAAAATAATCTCTTAAAAAGTGCAAAAGTACGGAAATAATCAAAGGTTACACTAAATACGAGTCAGATCTAAGTGATTCATCTTGTCTATCTGTTTTATTTTTCAGCATTTTAGTTAGTTTTATTTTTCTTGTTTAAAAACCTTTTTCTAAACTTTTGATTTGATTAGACGTTGAGGATAAACCGGTATTAAAAGCTCTTGTGTCCTTGGACAACCTCGGTATATTACGAACACTATACTACGCTCACGATGGGTGCACTTGCCCATATGTGTGTTTAGTGTTAGAAAATATCGTGTTTTATAAATTTAAAACTTGGCTATAAAGTGTTAAAGGGCTTAAAATATACATTAAAAACTATACGACACTTCATACGCATCAGAAGTGCTCAAACCTAGCGAATTTCCTCTGGTCCATCCGGCGGGAACGACAGAGTCTCTACATGCGGCCATGTTGGTGCACTACATCTGTCGACTTTGTCTTGTATCGAGTCTTAGACTAGTTAGAAAAGATCAGGGCACGTAAAACAAGAGAATGAGAGAGTGTTAGCAAGATTTCGCTTGAAGCAATGTGTATGTAAAGGATTTCGCTTGAAGCAGCTCAAGCGAAATCAACATGTTAAGATTTCGCTTGAGTCATGCTGAAGCGAAATCTCAATCTCTATATATAGGAGATCAAGGTCAAGCGAAATCATAAGTTGATAAGTTGTTTCTGTGAGATTTCCATACCGAGGTGCTGCCGGTGTGAGAACTGATTGTAATTGCTTTCATATCAATACAAATCAGTGTTAAAGTGAAGATTCAGCTGTTTATAAGTCAAATACTTGTTTTCCGCACCTGTATTTGATGGAATTCCTCTGAACCGACTCGTTTAGGTCGCGAACATGATCCTTACAATTGGTATCAGAGCCTGGAGGAGGAGTTCTGCAAAATTCAGCTGAAACAGTTCAAAATCTCTTACTTCTACATCTTCTTTCATCAGTTCAGAAATTTTTCACGGTAAAAAACTATTCAATTTCTCACGGATTGTTTAAAAGTACAAGATAACAAACCCTTGAAAGTTTCATAGCTAAATTCAACCTAAAAGTGATCAAAATCAATCTTCGAATGGATTTCGCTTGAAGAACATAGCTTCATTGGACGATTTCGCTTGAAACTTCAAGCGACACTTAAAGTTTCGCTTGAATCATTTCGCTTCAAGGATCTCGTTTCAGGGTTCTTATTTCAGAACGTTTTCACTTCAGTGTTTTGCTTCAGGATTTCGCTTCAGAAAGTGTTTACTTGAAAGTTTCGCTTGAATCATTTCGCTTCAAGAATTTCGCTTCAATCAGTTTGACCATTTCACTTCAAAGAAAGTTCACTTGACTATTTCGCTTGAAAGAATCTGTTATTGAAACATGGACAACGATTTCCACAATGCGTTTGCAACACCATCTAGTTCATCTTCCATTGCTAAGAACATGAATTCAGAAAACGAAATGGGGACGACTCAGAAACCCCCGAAACTAATGGGAATTGAAGAATACTACGGATGGAAAGATAGATTCGAAAACTGGGTGCAAGCAAATCATCTAAGATCATGGGAATGTATTCTGACAAAGTATGCTCTACCACGAACTGAAATGCAGACTGAAAAACAGCTTTCAGATCTTAGTAAGGAAGAACGGGAAATGTACCGAGCTGAAAAGATGATGATCAGTTTGCTTCAACAGGCCATCAAAGAAGACATATTCATACTACTTCAACATGACAAAACATCACAATCAATATGGGATGCTTTAAAAATCAAGGTTGAAGGCAGTACAAGTATGATTAAAAGCAAGAAGGCATTGATTAAAAAAGAGTTTGATTTGTTCACAAGTTTGCCAGGAGAAGATACGAAGAAACTTATTGAACGATACTGTCACTTAGTACGAACAATGTCGATGATGAACATCACAAAAGAAAATGAGGAATGGGTGGATAAACTTGCTGATGCGTTACCTCAAAATGAGTGGGGAACTTATTTGATGATATTGAAGAATGCCGGAGCTTCCAGGTTGTTAAGTGCGAAGCAGGAATCGGCATTTTGATTGGTAAAATGGTGATGTAGACGTCACATTCCTACAAGTGATATTGTGTTCTACATGTGGTAATTTTTACAATTGATATAGATGGTGCATATTTGCAAGTGGTAAATCAAGGACATTAATTTGTACTTGATCTGCTACAAGTGGTAAGAATAGACAATGTGATGAACCACACCCCGAATCTACAAATGATTATATCATAAAAACTTATTTTCCGGAAAAATCATTTTGATTAAAACAAACTTAAGTGTTTTGAAATCTAAATGAGAAAATAGTTTTGTGATAGAGGGAGTTCTGATTGTTTATGCCAAGTGAATGGAGATTTGATGCGATTCGATATCAGTTGTCATTTTTTTTGTACAGTTTATTTTCAAATTTCCTAAAATGTGTTTGCATTTTAGGGGGAGTAAAAAATGTTCAGAAAATCCAAAAACATTTGAAAATTTGAAAAAGACAAAAACATGATAAAATTCAAAAATGAGTTTTTGTTGCATATAGAGGAAATGATAGTACATCAGTGGACTATCACAACATGCTAAAGAAATGTAAAGTAAAAATGTGATAAACAATCTTACTGCGGATATGTCAGTAGGTTTTTGCACATTTAGTAAATTGTGACGAGATATAAACCTAAATTTCAAACTTGCTTGTTTTGTGGGTTAACACAAACTTGGATATATAGGTAACCCCTGAAATCTTGTTTGAAAGGTCCCTTATTCTGAGATACTAGGTCTTTATGCTCAGTGATATCTGGGGTATTATCCCGGGACTTCTGATTTTGCAGAAGCAATGGCCTAGTCCCCGGAGAATACTTTACATTTGCTTGAAATATAGCTCACCCTCAGCTAAAAATGATGAAACATTGAAAAATGCTAATCATGGCTGTTGAAACAAAAGATCCTCTAAAGGGGACACACCGAAAGTCGAAGCCGTCATCTCTCTGCGTATACGGGAGTATTGACCTGAGCTCTCACGGCCCTCGTACTATAATTTATTCCCTGACAGATATCATCTGTGGTATATTCACCTGTAAGACTGAATATTGGGATCTGGATACAGGAGTATATTCAAGTAGTGGGACACACAGATAAGTTCAAGTGCTTAAAACATTAATATCGTATCTCGGATCAATTGAACTTTGTGTGAAAATTTAAGTGGACAAATATACTGACAATCTAGGTAAATTGTTTAGAACTTAAAATGAAATGAAGCTTAACGGTGTTAGTGACTTGTCTCAGAAACTGATATGATCCTCTTGCACAAACTCACAAAAATAGTGTTTGTAAATATTTCTTTATTGCATTCCTTTACAATCAAAAATTACAAAAAGATTTTTAGTGTGTTTTAGCGTAAATTTTAAAAAAAAAATCCAAAAAGATTTTCGACAACTGATATTGAAAAGCTGATTGTCAAAATTTCAAGTGATAAACATGATGACTTGGTTGTGAGGGGGAGTGAATCTTAAAATGTCAAAAAGGTTTGTTAAAATCCTACAATTGGTATTTTTTTAAAAACCTACATTTGGTTCATCATTGGTTTGTGATATGAGAGAGAGTTATCTGTTTATATCAGATTGTTGGTGCATTTAAATTGTTAAATTTAGAAAATTTATTTCTGGGTTAAGATTGTTACAGGTGAGCCAGTTTAATTCATTCAAAGCTTATGAAAGTCAGAATCTAATCATGAATCTAAAGTTCGCTAGCTGCTGATGCTGATGAACTTAAGGAATCAAGAGATCTGATCAAGAGAATTAGATGAGATCCAGGCAATGATCGTGTAAACAACATTTGAGTCAGGCATCGATCCTAAAACAGATGTTGCTGAAAAACAAATGAATACCAGCAAATCGTGAGGGGGAGTCTGATAGAGCCAGGTGATTCTGGAGAAGAAGATAGAGAGTGAAAAGCCCAGAGACTGATCAAGAATGAAGATGTGAAGATACAGTGTTGTTGTGACTCGATAGTCGACTCGTCAACATCTGAGGGGGAGTCTGTTGGTGCACTACATCTGTCGACTTTGTCTTGTATCGAGTCTTAGACTAGTTAGAAAAGATCAGGGCACGTAAAACAAGAGAATGAGAGAGTGTTAGCAAGATTTCGCTTGAAGCAATGTGTATGTAAAGGATTTCGCTTGAAGCAGCTCAAGCGAAATCAACATGTTAAGATTTCGCTTGAGTCATGCTGAAGCGAAATCTCAATCTCTATATATAGGAGATCAAGGTCAAGCGAAATCATAAGTTGATAAGTTGTTTCTGTGAGATTTCCATACCGAGGTGCTGCCGGTGTGAGAAATGATTGTAATTGCTTTCATATCAATACAAATCAGTGTTAAAGTGAAGATTCAGCTGTTTATAAGTCAAATACTTGTTTTCCGCACCTGTATTTGATGGAATTCCTCTGAACCGACTCGTTTAGGTAGCGAACATGATCCTTACAGGCCACACAAGGACCCATGAGTGGGGCTCGCTACACCCGATAGATCTACCACTCCTGCCCCTCGGTCTTAACTAGATTAATGGCACTTAGGAGAGATACTACCCATCTACATGATCTAACAGTTCATTCCTTAGCTAAACCATACCATTGAAACATGTATTTCACCCCGAGAGTTATAAATCAGAAAACAGTTATGAGAAAAGGGGGACATGAACTCACAAGTTTGCGTCAGCTGTCTCGTAAACTCAAAGTTCCTCTTCACGGGTCATACTACTACCTACACACGTGCTATGTTTTATTAGACGTTTAGGTCGTGTAACGACTCTTAGCCTTAGTTATCTATCAAGACTTATTTTGGAATCTTGGTATACTTTGAGTTACACGCTTGGTGTATGTTGTTTATATAATTATATAATTCCAAATTATATAAATATTAGTTAAAATAAGGATATTTTAATTTAAACTATTTCCATCCAAATATTTGGAATATTGTTAAAAATAATATATTTTTAACTTGTTTCGTCGTATGGTTCTCACATATATATTTTCCAAGTATAGGTATACTTGTATTTGCGTATTTTACCAAGTGTTGGTAGTGTATGTCGGTATGTATTTATACGTATAGGAATACGTATTTTCTTGTATTTATTGAGTATTTTATACTTAATTATGTATAATTTTCTAGAATATTATTTTTGTACAATTAAAAATCACCAACTTTATATTCTTGAAATATACATATTTTAAGAGAATTTTTATAGAAAAATATCTATAAATTTTATTTGATAAAAATATGTATACTTCCACATATATCTTAAAAATAATATATTTTTAAGATTAAAGTTAGAAAAATATATATTTTTAGTTTTCAGTAAAATAATATATTTTCTACTTTGACAAAATATGATATATTTTATAATAGTTGGAAAAAATCATATTTTGCCGTTTCTTCGGTTTCAAAAATACCGTTTACCACATTTGTCAAGATACGAATTTATTTCCAGAATATATATATATATATATATACGTATATATATATATATGTATATATATATATATATCCCTTATATGAAAAGATCATGGACCTTAAAAAGGCTCAAAAGGAGAAAGAGATCACAAAACCTCCTACCTATGCTACAACGGCACAAGGCAATGATGAAGATGACTCTTGGTTCATAACCGAGAGGCAAAAGAAAATAATCATTCTAAATCAAGAAGACATAAAACTTCTTGATGACCCATGGGTCCTCATGCAAAAATATTTGGATCCCATATCCTATGATGCAACTTCTTATAAAACCCGTTAGTATTATGAAAATATTCTCCAATTAACAGATGCAGCTGAAGTTAGACATTTTTATCCTAGTGATAGGGAAAAACATATGTATAATTTCAGCAAAATTTTTATTAAGGGTATCATATCTCCACAAAAATGGGGGTTGAGTACCCTAAAAGAAAGGGAATTTATATATCCAGAGACAAATAATAGACAAACTTATAAGTATAATTACTGGGATTACATCCAGAGTTTTGAAAAATGTCTGTTTTACGAAAACTCGAAGAAGAAACATTCCTGGTTTATAAAAGTCAGTGATAATGTGTTTAAGCAAGGAATACCCTGTTGGTTTCAAAAATGGTTCCTATTATATGGACCAACAGTTCAAATTTTGCCTGAACCATTCAAAAGTTTATATGCAGAATGGGTTCGTGTATCACCAGATCTTATAGAAGCAAATTATAATAACACTCGGTTTGAAGGTATAGCTTCAATGTACTTTTTTATAGAATTCTCTATTCCATGGATCTGGAAGTGGAAGCCAACTACAGGTTATACCCTAAGAGATAATTTTCCATGTCTCAAAAGAACTTGTTATGCAAAGTTCTGGAACAAGATGATTCAAACAAAGGAATCCACCAAGCTTATAGAAGCACAAGAAACTATAAATTTGATTAATACCAAGATTGAACATGTAGGATCATTGCACGACCAAATGAGTCATTCAGAAGAGTTTTTGCTCAATACGAGAGGCGGAAACAAACATATTGAGTTGATTCAGCTTGCAATTCACTTTAAACTGTCTTTTAATTGATATAACAACGTTTTACAGCGAGTAGACACTTCGGCAGCAGTTCGGTACTGAAACCGGAAAGTTACAAATGACAAGACATGACAAGTATTTATAGGTGAACCTATTTCGCATGAAACAGTCCAAGCGAAATGAACTTGCTA
The DNA here is from genome assembly GCA_030545235.1 of Helianthus tuberosus. NCBI lineage: Eukaryota > Viridiplantae > Streptophyta > Magnoliopsida > Asterales > Asteraceae > Helianthus > Helianthus tuberosus. The sequence continues at coordinate 90,712,480 of CM060418.1, read as the reverse complement.
TTTCGTACGAAATAGCCATTGCTATTTCGTGCGAAATGAGCACTTTTCATTTCGTGCGAAATACCTACAATCATACTTTTCTCGTGTATTGTGCCCTGTTCTATCTATTCTAAAGCAAGACTCGATACAAGACGAAGTCTACAGACATATGCACCAACAGACTCCCCCTTGGATGTTGACGAAGTCTTCAGCGTCGAGTCTTCAATCCTCAGTCTTTATCAGTCTTCTCGTTCTCTCCGAAGTATCTAACAATGTAAAGCATCCTCAATCCTCTCTCTTCTCTATCAACTAATCTCCCCCTTGAATGTTGATCTATTATCTACAAATACTCAGAATCGCAACCTGGCTCTTTGAACTTTAAAATTCTCTTGATCAGGTCTCTTGATTCCTTAATCTTTTCACAGGTTCAGAAACATCTCCTGGCTCTCTGAAGCAACTGGATCTGTAACCTGGCTATCCTGCAAATATCTCTACCTCACAATAAATTTCACAAATTTACAATTTGACAAATTTATATATCACTTGCAGGTATTAATCAATCAATAAATGATTTTACAATGTTAATCTCTGATGTACCAATTGTAGGAAAAACAATTTTTCTTTACAAACAATTTTCCATCTCAAACAAACTCTCCCAAACCTTTTGTCGTCATGTTTAGCACTTGGAATTTTGAAAATCAGCTGTCCAACATCAGTTGTCAAAAATCTTTTTGTATTTTTCAAAATTTATGGTAAAACACTCTGAAAATATTTTTAGATTTTTGATTTAAATGAAATGCAATAAAGAAATATTTACAGACAATATTTTTGGGAGTTTGTGTAAGAGGATCATATCAGTTTATAAGACAAATCACTAACACCGTTAAGATTTAAACATTTTAAGTTCTAAACGATTCACTTAGATTGTCAGTATACTGATCCACTTAAATTTTAACACAAATTTCAACTGTTTCGAGATACGAGATTAATGTTTTAAGCACTTGAACTTATTCGCGTGTCCCACCTCAGAATATACTCCCGTATCCAGATCCCAATATTCAGTCTTACAGGTGAGTATACCTAGATGATATATGTAAAAGGTTAAAATGTGAGGGCCATGAGAGCTCAAGCTATTGCTTCCGCAAAATCAGAGAGATGATGGCTTCGACTTTTAGGTGTGTTCCCTTTAGAGAATCTTTTCTTCAACAGTACATGATTAGCATTTTGCAATTTTTCATCATTTTTTATGCTGAGGGTGGTGCTATATTTCAAGCAAGCGAAAAGTATTATACGGGGACTAGGCCATTGCTTCCGCAAAATCAGAAGTCCCGGGATAATACCCCAGATATCACTAAGCATAAAGACCTAGTATATCAGAAAGAGAGATCTTTCAAACAAGATTTCGGGGGTTACCCATATATCCGAGAGATGTTCCCCACGAGATAAGTAAGTATGATATTTAGGTTTATATCTCGACACAATCTACTAAATGTGCAAAAACCTACTGGCACATCATCAGAGAGACCGTTTATCACATTTTGACTTTCCAATTCTTTAGCATGTTGTGATAGTCCACTGATGTACTATCATTTCCTCTTTTTACAACAAAAACTCATTTTTCATTTTATCATGTTTTTAACTTTTTCAAATTTTCTATTGTTTTTGGATTTTCTGAAAATTTCTTACTCCCCCTAAAATTCAAAACCATTTTAAAAAAAATTTGAAAACAAACTATATAAATAAAGTGACAACTGTTGTGAATTGCTTCAAATCGCCATCCACTTGGCATAAACAATCAGAACTCCCCCTGACAACAAACTATTTTCCCATTATTATTTCAAAACACTTAAGTTTGTTTTAATCAAATGGTTTTTCGGGAAAATTAGCTTTGTTGATTTTACCACTTGTAGGAATGGGGATCAATTCATCACCTTGTTCTTTCATCTTCAACTTTTTTGAAAAAAATAACAATTTTAAGTTCAATCAACAAATACCACTTGTAGGAAATCAAGTACAACTTAATGTCCCTGATTCACCACTTGTAAGTTGAAATATCACAGATGTGAATTTCTCAAGAAAGACGCAGATACCTGCTCCACAATTACCAACCTGGGAGTTCCGGCAAGTCAGGACTTTTACGTATGAAAAACAGACATCCAAGCCTGACCAAACTTGGATGTTACCTCCACATCTTCACTTGGGGTATATGTTGCCTTCTTTGATTCATAAAAATATTTTACCCCTTTCACTTTTCCATCGATCATCTTTCTAAAAAAAATTTCACATTTCCATTAAAAACTTTTTCGACATCAAATTCTTTCTTCTCAAAATAGAATTGATTCGAAATCTCAACCTTTCCAACCTTTTGTTTAAAATTTTCAGTTCTTAATGGTGGAAAGTTGACATCATCCATTGAAGGAACTGAATTTTCTTCTTTTTGAACAATTTGTGGCTCCTCTGACTTTGTGGAATCAGATTCATCGCCAGATTTCACATCATGTTTCTTAACAACCCATTTTTGGTTTTCAAGATTCACTCTTCTTTTGTAAAAAAATTTCGAACATTCACCAACTTCATATGTTGAATTTTTAAACACTTTAGACTTTTCAGTTGGTGGTTCAGTTTTATCAACAATTTTTTCTTTGAGTTTAGAAACAACTTCCTGTTTTGTATTGGTTGCCTTTGGACAGTTCCAGGCAATGTGACCAACTTCTTGACATCTATAACAGGTTCTTGTCTCCTTTCTCTGATAAACTCCATTCTTCTCAAATTTTTGTTTTTCTGCAACGAACTCTTTGTTTGATTGCTTCCAGAATGAGCTCTTTTCTTCTTCTTCCGAACTTGCTCCTGAAACAAATATAGTTTTTGTTTTAGAAAATTTCTCATTTTTATAATTTTTCGGTGGAATAAAACCCAAACCCTTCTTTTTGAAATTACCGTTATGGTTTGGTTTCTTTTGATAACCTGATCCAGAACTGTAACCCTTTTTCTTGTTTAACCTTTGTTGATCTCTTGAGGTGTAAGGTCTTGGTTTTTCAGCAAGTTTTACATTTTTTATTTCAGAAATATTAATTTCTGTTAATTTGAAAACCTTTTTGATCATTTCAGTTTTAACACCTCTTATTGGAAATTCCTCATCAGAATATAATTTCTCTGAATCATTGAAAGTATGTGCCACTTTGATTGGTTCATCATTCAAATTAGATTTTGATAACAGGAATTCTTTATTGTAAACCCTTTTGACCGACGACTTTGGACTGTCAACCGATGAACTCGAACTCTTGGATTCGGACTTTGACTCTGACTCCTCATCTTTATCCAACACCTGATCGACCACCTTTTTTTATTAACTCAGACTCATGAACAGTGTCAGACGATGTGAACGTGACGTCAATATTTTCTGGTAACTCATCAGTTGTTTCTGTGACACCCCAGGAAAACCGGAAAACCATACAACTTAACTAGCTTCCTCAGTGAGTGCCTACCAAATTTCGGGACGAAATTTCTTTCAACTTGGGGATGATGTGACAACTCGAAATTTAGAACCTTTCGTGTATACTTAAACGTGTGGCTAGTTAACTTATGTGATTAATGACAAATGAACCTTTATGTGATTATGTGTTACATGTATGCTTGTGTGTATGTATGCGAGTATGTATATGAACCGAAACAACACGAACCCGACTCGAGACCATGTGGTCTCGAGTGAACAATGACATATGGGCCGGTTGGGCCGCACACACACACACTTAGCTTGTTTGGCGAGCCCATTAGGGTGCACAAGATGAAACAACTATATAACCCCTAGTGATACTAATCTTGACATTTTGGACAACCCACACACACACTCTCCTTCTCCCTCACTAAAACCCTAAACCACAACATTGCTCCCCTTCATCTCGAATCAAGCCGGTGGCCGCAAGGAGACTCGGTTGAGCTCATCAACATCACTCGAACACCCCATTCCACTCATCTTTCTTAGCGACTCGGTGTTCTTTCACAAACCGGTTAGTGTTTAAGATGCTTATTGGTTAGTGATTCTTGTTATGTGTTTCGGTTGTTGTTAATGATGATGATGTGATATTTTGATTAAGGATGATGCATCTTGTGTGACTTGATAATATGTTGGTTGGCTAAGTTTATGCATGATGATGTTAATAAGCTATCATACTATGATTCCGGATTGATTACATGATGAGTTAATGATATTTTGTGATTTGATGCGAGTTAGACCATAAATGGTTGATGTTCATCGGTTTACATAATGTTCATGATTGTTCGAGTTGTATGCTCTTAGGTTCATATTATTCGGATTAGTTGTTGAGTATTTGATTGTTGTTCATGGTTATGTTGTGATTGAGGCCGAAAACTCAGAAATAGGATGAACAAGTTTGAATAATCATGATGAACTATTTGAATGTATGATGAACAACTTGGATGTCATATGAACATGATATGAATATTTGAAATCTGCTATGTTTGATCCAATTTGGCAAGTTGTTAGACAAATAAACATGTTTTAGTGGATGGTACAAGCTGTTACCTGAAATCAGAATGTTATTGGATAGTACACTGTTCCGAATCAGCTCCTGTCCACTCGAGACCTCCTGTTGCGACTCGAAACCATTGCATGACGAGTCGAGACCCCCGGTTGCGACACAGATTGCGAGTCGCAAACACCTGGTTGCGACTCGAAACCACACATGATCAGCACACCAACCTTGTGACTCGGTTGCGAGTCTAGTTGCGACTCGTAACCAAACCAACACGAACCGAAACCATGATTGCGACTCAGGTTGCGAGTCGCAAACGCCTAGTTGCGACTCGAGACCACGCTGTTGGACTTGCACCTCATTTCGGACTATATTGCTTGGGCCGAACCCTTGGGCCTGATGCCCAGACCTTATATGTTACTGTTGAATGTGAATGTCGATGAACTGCCATGATTAAGCTTGTAACCCATACGTGCACTACTTGAATACGAACCTGATTGTATGATACAACTATGATAGGACGTGAGTAGCCACAACATTGCTTGTTTGACTTTTCCTTGTTTCTACCGAGCAAACCAAGGTGAGTTCACACCCTCTACAAAGCATGGGATTCCCAAGGGTCGGGAATTGGGGTTAAGGAACTGGGTTCCTCGTCCTCCTTGGGTAGGACAGCAAAGGTTCAGGAATGAAATTCCTCGTCCTCACGGACAGATAACTCGTACTAGACCAAAACTCTATCACGAAGTCCCTCATTTTTATATCGACTTAATCGCCGGGACAATGGCGAGCGGGTCATTAGTTAGATAGCGCTATTTAGGTCTGACAAACCTCACACCGTGCCGCAGAGGACGGGCGTGAACTAATGGATCTGGGGCACGTCAATGATGATAGACATTGACAGTTTCAGGGCACATAAACATGACTACAGTCAGCAGTCGATATGGTAACGAGTCTAGTGTATACATGGGGTAGCCCCCACGGCCGAAATGCCAGATAACTAGCACGGGGTAGCCCCCACGGCAGGATTGCCAGAGTAACCGGGAATAAACAAGTCACGTTTTTAACTATGGGGTAACCCCCACGGCAGGATGCCAGGTAAAGGAAACTGTTTTCGAAACAACTTAAAACGAACACCCAACCGTGAACTCACTCAACTAGTTGTTGACTCGTTACTACATGCTTTGCAGGTCCTTAGGTTCTTAGCTGGAGCTTGCATGGAGGAGGATCGTTGTGGGACATGGACGACTGTGTGCCATGTTAAACCTTGAAACAATTGAACTTATGTTTTGATTTAAGACTTATGCTTCCGCTTGCAACTTGACTATGTTTTGCTTGAACACCAATTGTATTGGTTAGATTTTATAACTACTTATATGCTTGTTCAATATGATTGGTGGCTGGATCCTGGTCAGTCACGCCTCCAAGCGGTAGTACTCCGCAGGTGGATTTTGGGCGTGTGACAGATTGGTATCAGAGCCATTGGTTATAGAGAACTTGGTTTTAATAAAGGGGAAAACGTTTTTGTTAAAACCAGACTATAACCTGTACAGTGCTCAACGGTCCACAACGATGCTTCACCCCACATGCAAGGCTCGACATTCTAGGTGATATGATCTGTGTATATATTGCCTACTTGCTAGTTACATAGTACATTGCTTACGATATGCTTGGTTAGTATAACTACTGTTGCTTGAACACGTGTGCACTTACTCACTTCTGATATCATACTTTCGCGAACCCCTCTCACTCACGTTCTTCTTGGTATGAAGATCATGTCTGGACGCGTTAACATGACACAAGCCCAGTTGACGGCTCTGATCAACGAACGAGTTGCCGCAGCACTAGCAGCTGCACACGCAGGAGGTATATCCTGCAGTCCGAACTCATTCTAGGATCTTTAGGGTCCTACTCTCGTGAACCAACCTTTGTGTTAAACTCTGTCTTTTCTTTCACCTATGATAGGTCAGCATGTTCAGCCACCCGTGTGCACTTTTAAGACTTTCATGGACTGCCGACCAACTACTTTTAGCGGCACTGAAGGAGCAGTAGGTCTCCTACACTGGTTTGAGAAACTAGAATCTGTCTTCGAAATGTGCGAATGCCCTGAGGCGCGCAGGGTGAAGTATGCTACTGGTACTCTCGAGGGTTTAGCCCTCACATGGTGGAACGCTCAGGTTCAGATGCTAGGGTTGGTTGCTGCTAACGCCACCCCTTGGGAAACTTTTAAGGAAATGATCAAGGAAGAGTACTGCAGCCGTGATGAGATTCACAAACTCGAGGTGGAGTTCTTCAACCTCAAGATGACGGGATCCGAAATTGAAGCTTATGTGAAAAGGTCGAACGAACTGGCAATTCTGTGCCCTACTATGGTGGATCCTCCCATCAAGCGCATTGAACTATTTCTTCAGGGCTTGGTACCAGAAATCCAAAGTCATGTGACTTCAGCGAACCTTGCTACCTACCAGCAAACTGTACAGTTGGCTCACCGTCTCACGGATCAGGCTGTGGAGCAGAACAAGTTACCAAAACGCATAGGCGCTGCAACTACTACTGGTACCTCAAGCGACAACAAACGGAAATGGGATGGAACTTCAAGTAAGGGTTCGACCTCTGTTCAGTCCCAGTCTCAGCCGAGAAAGACCGAGGACTACAAGAGCCCTAATCAGCAATCGTCTGGTGGTGGATACAAAGGAAATCACCCCAAATGCAATCGCTGCAGCCTGCACCACAGCGGGCCATGCACCAGGGGCAACTGTCATCGGTGCAACAAGCCTGGTCACGCTGCAAAGGATTGCAGGACCTTATACCCCGCCAATCAGAATCGTCATCAAGCTCAACAGAACCAGCGCCAACAGCAGCAGCAGGGTGATAACAAAGGGTGCTTTCAGTGTGGAGCTGAGGGCCACTTCAAGAGAGATTGTCCCCAACTGAACAGGAACCAGAACAACAACAACAACAATAACAACAATCAGGGGAATGGTAACAATGGGAACAACAACAATGGTGCCAGGGGGCGGATGTTTGTGATTGGCCAAGGTGAAGCAAGGAATGATCCCAATGTTGTGGCGGGTAAGTTCCTTCTCGACGACTTTTATGTTTCAGTTTTATTTGATTCGGGTGCCGATACTAGCTACGTGTCACTAGAAGTTAGTCGAATGCTTAAGCGTATTCCAACACCTTTGAACAACAAGCACACCGTAGAGCTAGCAAATGGTAAGAGCTTAGAAGCCACACACATAGTCAAGGGTTGTAAACTTATTCTCGCTGACCAGACCTTCTCTATCGACCTCATTCCTATTGTCTTGGGTAGTTTCGACGTTGTCATTGGGATGGATTGGTTATCCCAACACCGAGCAGAGATTCTTTGCAACGAGAAGGTTGTCCGTATTCCAGGTCCCGATGGTGAACCTCTCATGATTCATGGCGACAAGAGGAGTGCTGTTGAGAACGTCATTACTCTTCTTAAGGCCCAAAAGTGCTTACGAAAGGGCCACACTGCCATTTTGGCTCTCGTTACTGACACCTCAGAAAAAGAGAAAAAGATAGAAGATTTTCCAGTTGTACGCGATTATCCAGAGGTATTTCCTGAGGAATTACCTGGTCTTCCGCCTCATCGCCAAGTCGAGTTTCAGATTGAATTAGCTCCTGGAGCTGCGCCCATAGCCCGTGCACCTTATCGTTTAGCCCCATCAGAGTTGAAAGAACTCTCCACGCAACTACAAGAGCTCCTGGATAAGGGTTTTATTCGTCCAAGCTCATCGCCCTGGGGAGCTCCAGTATTATTTGTAAAGAAAAAGGACGGTACTTTCAGAATGTGCATCGACTACCGAGAACTCAACAAGGTGACGGTGAAGAACCGTTATCCTCTACCGCGTATCGACGACCTATTCGACCAGCTGCAAGGGTCGAGCTACTATTCGAAGATCGATTTGAGGTCGGGTTATCACCAGCTGAGAGTCCGGGAAGAGGACGTCTCCAAAACAGCTTTCAGAACTCGATACGGGCACTATGAGTTTTTGGTCATGCCTTTTGGGATGACAAACGCACCTGCGGTTTTCATGGACTTGATGAACCGAGTGTGCAAGCCTTACCTGGACAAGTTCGTTATAGTCTTCATTGACGACATCCTGATCTATTCCAAGAGTCGGGAGGAACACGAACAGCATCTGCGACTTATTCTGGAACTCCTTCGAACAGAACAGCTTTATGCAAAGTTCTCGAAATGCGACTTCTGGCTTCGAGAAGTCCATTTCCTAGGCCACGTGGTGAACCAGGATGGGATTCATGTTGATCCATCCAAGATAGACTCGATTAAGAACTGGCCTGCGCCTCGTACACCAAAGGAAATTCGCCAATTCTTGGGCTTGGCGGGATACTACCGGAGATTCATAAAGGATTTTTCTAAGATTGCACAGCCCCTCACCTCACTGACGCAGAAGGGCGTTGTTTATCGCTGGGGGAATGCACAGGAGTTAGCATTTCAGCACTTAAAGGATAGACTTTGCAGCGCACCTATCCTTTCCTTGCCGGAAGGCACAGACGACTTCGTGGTCTACTGCGACGCATCAATTCAAGGTCTTGGTTGCGTGTTGATGCAACGAGATAAAGTTATAGCCTAAGCCTCACGCCAACTTAAGGTTCATGAAAAGAACTACACTACGCACGATTTAGAGCTGGGAGCTGTTGTTTTTGCACTTAAGTTATGGCGGCATTACCTGTATGGCACCAAATGCGCCATCTACACCGACCACAGGAGCCTCGAGCATATCTTCAAGCAGAAGGAACTGAATATGCGGCAACGACGATGGGTCGAACTACTAAATGACTACGAGTGTTCAATCAGGTATCACCCGGGCAAGGCCAATGTTGTGGCTGACGCCCTCAGTCGGAAGGACACTGCGCCTAAGCGCGTACGAGCTCTACAACTCACGATCCATTCTAGTCTTCCTTCCCAAATACGAGCTGCTCAGAAAGAAGCACTGAAACCAGAAAACGTCAGGGCTGAAGCCCTACGCGGATCAAGGCAACGATTAGAACAAAAGGGAGACGGTGCTTACTACGTAACGGGACGCGTTTGGGTCCCACTCTATGGCAACCTACGAGAGCTTGTGATGGATGAAGCACACAAGTCTCGCTACTCAGTACACCCTGGATCAGATAAGATGTATCACGATATCAAAACTACGTATTGGTGGCCTAGCATGAAGGCCCACATAGCAACTTACGTCAGCAAGTGTTTGACTTGTGCGAGAGTCAAGTCCGAGTACCAGAAACCCTCAGGCCTACTCCAACAACCAGAGATACCTCAATGGAAATGGGAGCAAATTTCCATGGATTTTGTTACTGGCCTACCTAGATCCCAGCGCGGGAACGATACTATTTGGGTGATCGTGGATCGACTCACAAAGTCTGCACACTTCTTGGCTATCAAGGAGACGGATAAGTTCTCCACTCTCGCAGAAATATACATCAAGGAAATTGTTTCGAGGCACGGGGTGCCCACCTCCATTATCTCGGATCGAGATGCACGATTTACTTCAGAGCTGTGGCAAGCCATGCACAAATCCTTCGGCTCACGACTAGACATGAGCACAGCGTACCATCCTCAGACGGACGGGCAGTCCGAGCGCACTATTCAAACCTTAGAAGACATGCTTCGTGCATGTGTAATCGACTTTGGCAACCGCTGGGAAAAGCATCTGCCACTTGTGGAATTCTCGTACAATAACAGCTACCACACCAGCATTGGAGCTGCTCCGTTTGAGGCATTGTACGGACGTAAATGCCGGTCTCCTCTTTGCTGGGCAGAGGTGGGAGATAGTCAGATCACTGGTCCAGAATATGTGGTAGATACAACCGAGCAAATCGCTCAGATACGAAAACGCATGACGGCCGCTCGCGAACGTCAGAAAGTTTACGCCGACATGGGCAGGAAACCACTTGAGCTCCAGGTTGGGGAGCGGGTACTACTCAAAGTTTCACCCTGGAAGGGTGTGGTTCGTTTTGGTAAACGCGGTAAACTTAACCCACGATACGTTGGACCTTTCGAGGTCATTGAGAAAATAGGCAGGGTGGCCTACAGACTAAACTTACCAGCGGAACTCGGTGCAGTTCACAACGTTTTTCACGTGTCGAATCTGAAGAAGTGTCCGTCAGATGAGACCCACGTAGTTCCTTTGAAGGAACTCACGATCGACGAGCAGTTACGATTCGTCGAGGAACCAGTCGAGATCACGGACCGGGATGTTAAGGTCCTCAAGAGCACTAGAATACCTCTCGTTCGAGTTCGTTGGAACTCACGTCGCAGCCCAGAGTTCACCTGGGAGCGCGAAGATCTGATGAAACAAAAGCATCCCCAACTGTTCGCAAACAGTACACCCACTACTGAGGCCGAAGCTACGGAATTTCGGGACGAAATTCCAGATCAACGGGGGGTGGATGTGACACCCCAGGAAAACCGGAAAACCATACAACTTAACTAGCTTCCTCAGTGAGTGCCTACCAAATTTCGGGACGAAATTTCTTTCAACTTGGGGATGATGTGACAACTCGAAATTCAGAACCTTTCGTGTATACTTAAACGTGTGGCTAGTTAACTTATGTGATTAATGACAAATGAACCTTTATGTGATTATGTGTTACATGTATGCTTGTGTGTATGTATGCGAGTATGTATATGAACCGACACAACACGAACCCGACTCGAGACCATGTGGTCTCGAGTGAACAATGACATATGGGCCGGTTGGGCCGCACACACACACACTTAGCTTGTTTGGCGAGCCCATTAGGGTGCACAAGATGAAACAACTATATAACCCCTAGTGATACTAATCTTGACATTTTGGACAACCCACACACACACTCTCCTTCTCCCTCACTAAAACCCTAAACCACAACATTGCTCCCCTTCATCTCGAATCAAGCCGGTGGCCACAAGGAGACTCGGTTGAGCTCATCAACATCACTCGAACACCCCATTCCACTCATCTTTCTTAGCGACTCGGTGTTCTTTCACAAACCGGTTAGTGTTTAAGATGCTTATTGGTTAGTGATTCTTGTTATGTGTTTCGGTTGTTGTTAATGATGATGATGTGATATTTTGATTAAGGATGATGCATCTTGTGTGACTTGATAATATGTTGGTTGGCTAAGTTTATGCATGATGATGTTAATAAGCTATCATACTATGATTCCGGATTGATTACATGATGAGTTAATGATATTTTGTGATTTGATGCGAGTTAGACCATAAATGGTTGATGTTCATCGGTTTACATAATGTTCATGATTGTTCGAGTTGTATGCTCTTAGGTTCATATTATTCGGATTAGTTGTTGAGTATTTGATTGTTGTTCATGGTTATGTTGTGATTGAGGCCGAAAACTCAGAAATAGGATGAACAAGTTTGAATAATCATGATGAACTATTTGAATGTATGATGAACAACTTGGATGTCATATGAACATGATATGAATATTTGAAATCTGCTATGTTTGATCCAATTTGGCAAGTTGTTAGACAAATAAACATGTTTTAGTGGATGGTACAAGCTGTTACCTGAAATCAGAATGTTATTGGATAGTACATTGTTCCGAATCAGCTCCTGTCCAGTCGAGACCTCCTGTTGCGACTCGAAACCATTGCATGACGATTCGAGACCCCCGGTTGCGACACAGATTGCGAGTCGCAAACACCTGGTTGCGACTCGAAACCACACATGATCAGCACACCAACCTTGTGACTCGGTTGCGAGTCTAGTTGCGACTCGTAACCAAACCAACACGAACCGAAACCATGATTGCGACTCAGGTTGCGAGTCGCAAACGCCTAGTTGCGACTCGAGACCACGCTGTTGGACTTGCACCTCATTTCGCACTATATTGCTTGGGCCGAACCCTTGGGCCTGATGCCCAGACCTTATATGTTACTGTTGAATGTGAATGTCGATGAACTGCCATGATTAAGCCTGTAACCCATACGTGCACTACTTGAATACGAACCTGATTGTATGATACAACTATGATAGGACGTGAGTAGCCACAACATTGCTTGTTTGACTTTTCCTTGTTTCTACCGAGCAAACCAAGGTGAGTTCACACCCTCTACAAAGCATGGGATTCCCAAGGGTCGGGAATTGGGGTTAAGGAACTGGGTTCCTCGTCCTCCTTGGGTAGGACAGCAAAGGTTCAGGAATGAAATTCCTCGTCCTCACGGACAGATAACTCGTACTAGACCAAAACTCTATCACGAAGTCCCTCATTTTTATATCGACTTAATCGCCAGGCCAATGGCGAGCGGGTCATTAGTTAGATAGCGCTATTTAGGTCTGACAAACCTCACACCGTGCCGCAGAGGACGGGCGTGAACTAATGGATCTGGGGCACGTCAATGATGATAGACATTGACAGTTTCAGGGCACATAAACATGACTACAGTCAGCAGTCGATATGGTAACGAGTCTAGTGTATACATGGGGTAGCCCCCAAGGCCGAAATGCCAGATAACTAGCACGGGGTAGCCCCCACGGCAGGATTGCCAGAGTAACCGGGAATAAACAAGTCACGTTTTTAACTATGGGGTAACCCCCATGGCAGGATGCCAGCTAAAGGAAACTGTTTTCGAAACAACTTAAAACGAACACCCAAGCGTGAACTCACTCAACTAGTTGTTGACTCGTTACTACATGCTTTGCAGGTCCTTAGGTTCTTAGCTGGAGCTTGCATGGAGGAGGATCGTTGTGGGACATGGACGACTGTGTGCCATGTTAAACCTTGAAACAATTGAACTTATGTTTTGATTTAAGACTTATGCTTCCGCTTGCAACTTGACTATGTTTTGCTTGAACACCAATTGTATTGGTTAGATTTTATAACTACTTATATGCTTGTTCAATATGATTGGTGGCTGGATCCTGGTCAGTCACGCCTCCAAGCGGTAGTACTCCGCAGGTGGATTTTGGGGGTGTGACAGTTTCAGACTTTAACTTTATATTGACAGCCTTTTTGACTTGCTCCTCATTTGGTTTTCTGGGAGAATAACCTTCCCAGATCGGAGGCGGACACTTATTATAATTTGCACTTTGTTTCTTACCAGTATCATTCTCTTTTGTCTTCTTATCTTGAAAAGCTTAAAAACCTGCAACAGTTGGATAAATTCTATCAATCAGATAATCAGAACTTGAATAACTTTGCAGTAATCGTCTGATTCTTTCATTTTCTATCTTTTCAGTCTCTAACTCTTGCTTCAACTTTGCACACTCTTCAATATAATGATTGATAGCCTTCTGCTTAGTCATCATCACAGCATTCATCATGGTCAATGCATCTTCTCTTTCAGAATTTGTCTTTTGTAGACCATTCACTGTTCTATTCAACACATCATATGATTCTTTCACATAATTAAGATCGGACAGTAATTTTTCTTTCATCTTATTTTGATCACTCAACTTCTCATCCTTTTCTTCACATTGTTTGCAAGATTCTGAACATTTTAAGCACGGCTTGAAGACTTCAACAATTTTTTCAACTTCTATAATCTTTTCAACTTCGACTATCTTCTCTACTTCAACCATCTTCTCAGCAACTTTAACTTCTTCACTTTGTTCAAACTTTTCCTTTTGAGCAACACTTTCATATTCCTTTTTTTATGTTCTTTTGCTGCACGTTTCTCCTTCAGCTTCTCCAATCTATCTGCAAAATAAAATTCAAAACTTTCAGGAGATAATACAGATTTTCCAATATTTATTTGAGTTTCTTCTTCATCATCACTATCAGATGATGATTGATCAAAAACTTGAGTACTTTCTGAACTATCATCTGAACCAACAAACTCTCCATCTTGACTCTTCTCATCATCAGCAAACACTTTCATCCATTCCTTCATCAAATCTGGTTCTTGAACTATTTGTGCAATTAATGCAACTGTTTTTGAATCAGGTGGAATATATTTGTCCCAACTGAACCCTTCTGCTACTTTTTCATCATCTTGATCAATTATACCAAAATAAGCTTTCTTGTTCGACTCTTCAATTGCCTTATTAGCATGTGCAGTTTGTGGTTCTTGTTGTTGATACGGTTGATGAGCAACTTGTTGATATATGGCTTTCCGATAATAATCATTATTTCCAAACGGATTATGTGCTCCACTTGCTTCTCGAGTTTTACATTCCCTCTTGAAATGTCCTTTCTCCCTGCATCGAAAACAAGTAACTTTAGATTTATCAAAACCCAAAGTAGAAACATTAGCATCTCTAAAATCATCTCTTCCTGTAATCATCTTAAATTTTTCAGCTCTTCTTAAAACACTCGCTAAACACCATTTTATATCCATAAGTTCCATCTCTTCTGCATCTATCTGATCGTAATCCTCTTTCGTCAGCATAGGATTTCCGATCCTTCCTGCAACCAATCCCTCATATGATTCTAACATTGTAGCAAGTAATGACATGTGGCTTTTAGCAACCTCTTCAGAGAAATTTTGACCATTCTGAAGATGCAACGCAATGTTGCAATGTAACACATGACTATTATTGTTGTTTGAGCTTTGAAACTGATGACTTGAAGTTGAAGATTTAGGATTAACACTTGGATATGAAGAAAATCCACTGCTGTTGCTTGGACTTTGATTGACTGATCCAGATGAATTTTCTGCACTGAAAGCAGTTTGGACCTTCGGACTTGCTTCAACATCTTGAACACTTCCTTTATAGTACATCTTAATGTCTTGTTGACCACTTGGATTGTTCATCCTAGCAATCTTTTGCTACTCAAGATCTTGTCCTTCAATCTTTTCGATGAACTGAGAAATTGTTAAGCCATCATATTCTCCAGTATTCTTTAATATCATCAAAAATGTACCCCATTCTTTTTGAGGTAAAGCATCAGCCAATTTGTCGACCCATTCTTCTCGTTCTTTAGTTATCTCTAACAAAGACATTGAACGAACTAAGTGACAATATCTTTCAATCAGTTTCTTGGTATTTTCACCCGGCAAACTTGAAAACAGATCAAATTCTTTCTTTAACAATGATTTCTTATTCCGGATCATCTTCTCACTTCCCTCAAATTTAACTCGAAGTGCTTCCCAAATTGAACGTGAAGTATTATCATGTTGAAGTAATATGAAGATGTCTTCTTTAATAGCTTGCTGGAGTAAACTGATCATCATCTTTTCTGGTTTATACATGTCTCTTTCTTTGTCCGAAAATTCAGAAATAGTTTTGATAACTCCCATATCTGTACGAGGTTTAACATACTTTTTCTCAATACACTCCCAAGATCTCAAATGAATTGCTTAAACCCAGTTTTCAAACCGGTCTTTCCAACCATAATATTCCTCAATGCCCATTAGCTTCGGGGGTTTTTGCAAAGTTCCTGTTTCATTTTCCTTGTTCATGCTCTGAGCAATGGTAGCCGGAGTAGTCGGGGCAGTAGCAAACGCGTTATAAAATTCCTCTTCCATGATTCAGTAACAAGCTTTAAAAATCAGTCACTTTCAAGCTAAATCAACCCTTTCAAACGAAATACACTTTCACGCGATATGAACTTTCAAGCGAAATGACCAACTGGTGCGAAATGACAGCAAGATGACTTCAAACGAAATAAGAACTTTCACACGAAATGAAGTGCTTTCGTACAAAATGAAACCTTTTAGAGCGAAATAAATGATTTCGCGCGAAATGAAATATTTTCACACGAAATAAGGTATTTTGTGCGAAATGAACCAAATTTCAGCTGATCTCGTGCGAAATAACAGATTTTCACACGAAATGAGGACACTTTGGTACGAAATAGTGATTTCGTACGAAATAGCTCACACTATATGCTGATTTCGTGCGAAATGAAGGATCTATTCCGTGCGAAATACTGCTGACGTCATCATGTCGGCCATGTTTTTATCAATTTGATTAGGTTTTAGTCCAATTTTAGGTCTGAAACTTTCAAGGCTTTGTTAAAACACAGTTTCGCATATAATGTGTGAAATTCAAACCATTTTAACCGTCAAAACTTGTTAATTTTGAAAAAGAAGGTGTAGAAAACAGAATTTTGAGCTGAATCGGTAAGAACTCTTCCTCCCGAGCTCTGATACCAATTGTAGGATCGTTTGCACGACCAAATGAGTCGTTCAGAAGAGTTTTTGCTCAATACGAGAGGCGGAAACAAACTTTTCGAGTTGATTCAGCTTGCAATTCACTTTAAACTGTCTTTTAATTGATATAACAACGTTTTACAGCGAGTAGACACTTCAGCAGCAATTCGGTACTGAAACCGGAAAGTTACAAATGACAAGACATGACAAGTATTTATAGGTGAACCTATTTCGCACGAAACAGTCCAAGCGAAATGAGCACTTTTCATTTCTTGCGAAATACCTACAATCATACTTTTCTCGTATATCGTGCCCTGTTCTATTTCTAAAGCAAGACTCGATACAAGACGAAGTCGAAAGACATATGCACCAACAGAACATTATAAGCTGTAAATCGCAAAGAAACAACAAAGACAACTTCCCAGTCCATGGGAGCAAATTTCTAGAAGACTCATCACGGAAAAGCAGGATGTCTCAAAAGATGAAATTATAAAGACTTATATGGAAGAGATGAAGAGGGAAATTAAAAAACATTTCCCAAGAGAAAATTCATCTAAAGCCATGTCCATATCATCAAACAGCCAAGAAGATTATAATCAATTCTCATGTCTAGCAGGAGAAGGGCAAGAAACTGAAGAAATTGATGACAAGAATTTTGATACCCAAATAAATGAATATTTGGAAAAAATGAAAGAAGAGTTTGGGGAATTACAAGAAGACCCATAAGAACAGTCTTCTCAAAGTAAGACTGATAAAGAGAAAGAAGACAAAAAGATATAATGTGCCTCCATTATATGAGGGAATCTCTGCATTTTAGACCTGATTAGGGTCATAGGTGCCATTATATAGCATCAATAATTACTAAAACAATAATGAAAGCAGTCGACAAGAGCTAATGGTGGGCTATACCCACTAACATAGTATCTTATTCTGCTTTAAAAAATATGTGGTGTGTATCAAAAGAAAAGAAAAATTGATTGAAGATAGTTGTCAATTGGGCCCAATGTGTACCCGAGCATCTTATCAATTATCTTTTCTTTTAGTATAAATAGGGAGTTTGTGTAATATGGGAGACACGCCAATTTTGGGCATCTCTCTCTTTTCCTTATTTCTGTACTTGTAAAATAACAAGTAAATAAAATCTTCCAAGTATTGAAGACTCTCTGGCGCTCAAGTAATCTCTCTTTAATATATATATATATAGTCCAAATGTCCATTGTCCGATATGTCCAATATTTGGGTATAAGATATATATTTATTTTCTTGTGATTTGGTAATATTTCATATTACAATTTTTAGTATTTTGGTATGATGTATTATTTTCAAGGTTCCTAATTTTTAGTATAACTAATACAAGCAATATACATGCAGCACATAATTTTTGTGACTTCTTAATATATATTTTCCTAAATATAAACTTCATCATTTTTATTGTCAAAAATTAACCTCCAAGACTTGTAATTCTTATAACAAAATTTAAGGCAAATTTTATATTTAAAACCAAGAAAAAAATTACTTGAAAACCCTTGTTTTAAAATATTTTTCTAAGTGTTTAATTTTTACAAAAAAATTGCCATAGTTTCCCTTGAAAATGGAGGTTTCCATGCTTATTAGCATATCATTTTCTTTTCAAATATTCATTATCAATCATCAACAATTATTTTACAACTTACCATAAGCCATAATATATATTTTTACAAGATGGTATGAACTTGAAATTTTAAAAAACCTTGTAGTATTTTAACATGTTGTTTAACAAGGTTTAATAACACTAAATCCATGGTTTTTATTTCATAAAACTCTTTCTTGCAAAATTTCCATCTTTACAACTTGTAACACACTTTTACAAAAATTAATCTTCATGAATCTTTCATGTTTCATACACTTTAAAGGTTCCATTTTAACACTTGAAACATGTTTATTTTCTTTCAAAAACCAAGTCTTGTAAATCATGAAGTAAACTTTATTTTCTTGAACTTTTTATGTTTAAAATCCTTTACTTTTACAGCCTACATCTTGTAAGAATCATCATCTTACACAAAATCAAGTTTATATTCAAGTTCATACTTTACATAAAGGATGATCAACATAGATTTTTCAAGATTCATTCGCATACTTGCTAGATCATGTTTTAAATCATCATCTAGCAAGCTTTATGTGGTGATCTACACCATTATTCAAGAGATCAACAAACAAGTTCATCACATACACTTAAACTACTTAGATCTTCATGATTTTAAGCTTTATGTTTATGTTCATGTTCTTGTTTTGGTGTAATCTTTAGATTATCTTGTTACTACATACTTTAACTACTAAAATCAAGTGTAAAAACAAGATCAAGAGGGCTTGCTACTAGCACAAGGGCTAGGGAAGATCAAGATGCAAGATAAAGAAGAAAATAGGTGGGTAAAAACTCCTTGAGATGGTCCTTCAAGTTCTTTTGCTTGAAACCTTCCTAACTAGCTTTGATACACCTGAGGAACACCTTAGATTATATGAAAATGGACTTGAAAAATGAGGATGAAGGAGGGGTGTTTGGGCCGTGAGCTTTGAGGAGAAGAATAGGAGGTTTGTGAGTTTTGAAAGTGTTATGAATGATAAGTGTGGTGTCTAATGGTTATAAGTATCTTCCTTCCAACATCATGTTATACAATAGTCAAAGTATTTAATATCTTCTTAACAAATCCAATAAAATAATCAAGAAAATCAAGGGGTGTCGGACCCCTTGTTGACCGTCTTCTAGATGAGGGGGGGGGGGGGTCATGGTTGAGTTTCAATCACTAGTTAGTTAGTTTAGTTACATTTCAAGGGTTAACTTAGGTGTTAAGTGTGTTTTGGTATTTTAGGATGTAATATGATGTTTAGTGATAATAACTAGCTTCATGATGTTAAGACAATGCTTCTAGTTAAATTTTGGTGTTTCGGGTAGTGTCCGGTTGTTCGTTTGGTTACCGGTTCGTTAAGGTGCTAAATTGCGCAGTTTAGTGTATTATGAGATACCTTTTATGACAGTTTTTATTCCCGACACTTAACAAGTTATTCTGGAGAATTAAACCTTGTTTCTGTGAAATATTTTGATGTTTAAATGCTGAATTTTGCTGATTTCTATAGAATTATGCATTTAGGGTGTGTTTCGGGCACTTTTTGGTGCTTAAATCGTCACTCGAAAGGCAGTTTTATAATCCTTGCTTTCCTACATAGAATTGTAGTGTAAACTTTGGTTCCGGGACTCATTCTGTGTCCTAACATGATGTCTATCTGAGTACTGAACTCCCGTCAGTATTACTAGTTTATCTGATTATTGTGCTAGTTTCGTTCCGTGCATTAATTTAACTGTTTCACGTTGCATTTAACAATGATAAATAACATGCAATATGTAATGTATTTGCATGTCTTTGAAAGTAAACAGGAAATCATTCATATCATTAATTCATCATACACAACCATATATCACAAGTTACTGTTCACATTGTACGGAAATACATGGAAAAGTGCCAGTTGTCACATTCTCCCCCCGTTAAGAGAATTTCGTCCCGAAATTCAAGCTGCGTTATCGGTTACAGGGGAGTTGTGAAACAAATGTGGATACTTAGACTTGATTTGGTCTTCACGTTCCAATGTAAACTCTGGGCCATGACGTGAATTCCAACGGACTTTGACAAGTTTAATACGGCTTCTTCGTTTTTTGTGGACCTTCCAGTCCGTAACTTCAACAGCTTCTTCAGTAAATTGGAGCTTGTCGTTGACGTGAATCTCGTCTGCGGGAATGACGATTGTTTCTTGAGTAGGACTCTTCTTGAGATTAGACGCGTGAAACGTGTCGTGAATACTACTAAGTTCCTCTGGAAGCTTTAGCTTGTATGCAACGGTTCTGATTCTCTCTAGAATCTCAAAAGGACCAATGTAACGCCGGTTCAACTTTCCACGTTTACCAAACCGTACCACGCCTTTCCAATGAGAGACTTTCAATAAAACCATATCTCCAACCTCAAATTTCAACGGTTTCCGTCGCTTGTCGGCGTAGCTTTTCTATCTATCACTTGCTGACTTGATACGATCACGTATCTGAGCAATCTTGTCTGTAGTTTCCTGAACCAATTCTGGACCGATAAGCTGTTTATCTCCGGTCTCTGCCCAACACAGCGGGGGCCGACACTTACGTCCATATAAAGCTTCAAACGAGGCGGCCTGAATTCTGGTGTGATAACTATTATTGTAGGAAAACTCCACTAAAGGCAAGTGAGTATCCCAACTTCCACCAAAGTCCATCACACAAGATTGTAGCATGTCTTCCAAAGTCTGTATCGTTCGTTCACTTTGGTCATCTGTCTGAGGGTGAAAGGCAGTACTAAGGTTCAACTATGATCCAAACGCCTTCTGAAACGTTTGCCAAATCCTTGACACAAAACGACCATCTCGGTCGGATATGATAGAATCAGGCACTCCATGACGTGCCACAATCTCCTTGAGGTATATTTCTGCTAACTTCTTTGTGCTATCTTTCTCACTGATTTGTAGGAAATGTGCAGACTTCGTGAGTCGATCAATAATTACCCAAATCATATCATGACCTCTTTGGGTTCTCGGTAGCTTGGTAATGAAATCCATAGATATCTGTTCCCACTTCCACATAGGAATCTCAGGTTGTTGCAGCAACCCTGATGGTTTCTAGTACTCTGCCTTAACTTTGGCACAAGTAAGACAGTTACCCACATATGTAGCGATGTCGGCTTTCATCTTGGGCCCCCAATAAAAGCCCTTCAAGTCTTGGTACATCTTGTTGGATCCAGGATGGATAAAGTACTTGACTTATGAGCTTCATCCAAAATAAGTGTGCGTAGATCACTGAAGAATGGTACCCAAATTCGCTCCATGAAGTACAATGTTCCATCTTCCCTTGGCAACAATTGTGCTTCCATTCCACGTAATGATTCAGCTTGTAGGTTATCTGGTTTAAGCGCTTCTTGCTGAGCTTCACGAATCCGAGTAGTGAGATCAGTTTGTATAGTCATCTCTAAGGCTCACACCCTTAGAGGCTTTGCGCGCTCCTTGCGGCTCAAGGCGTCTGATACAATGTTCGCCTTGCCCGGGTGATACTTAATCTCACAATCGTAATCATTTAACAGCTCGACCCATCTTCGTTGTCTCATGTTTAAATCCTTCTGATCAAAGATGTGCTGCAAACTCTCATGGTCTGTAAAGATCGTGCAACGAGTACCCTACAAGTAATGACGCCAGATCTTCAACGCAAAAATCACAGCTCCTAACTCAAGGTCGTGCGTTGTATAGTTATTATCATGTACCTTCAATTGACATGACGCATAAGCGATGACTTTGTCCCGTTGCATCAACACGTAGCCAAGACCATGTCGAGAAGCATCGCAGTACACAACAAAACCATCAGTACCGTCAGGTAAAGATAGAATCGGTGCATCGCAGAGTTTATCCTTCAACGTCTGAAAAGCTGTTTCTTATTTCTCTCCCCAATCAAATTTCTTATCCTTCTTGGTTAGGGACGTTAGCAGCTGAGCAATACTTGAAAAATTCTCAATGAATCGTCTGTAATAGCCTGCTAACCCTAGAAATTGTTGTATCTCAGTTGGCATCTTTGGGGCTTCCCAGTTCTTGATTGCTTCAATCTTGGCAGGGTCGACATGAATTCCATTCTCATTCACCACGTGACCTAAGAATTGCACCTCACGAATCCAAAAGTCGCAATTCGACATCTTCGCATACAGTTGTTCTTTCTTCAAAAGTTCCAAGATAGCTCGTAGATGTTGCTCATGCTCTTCCTTGGTTCGCGAGTAAATAAGGATGTCATCAATAAACACAATCACGAACTTATCCAGATACGGCTTACACACCCGATTCATAAGGTCCATGAATATCGACGGTGCGTTCGTTAAGCCAAACAGCATGACAAGGAACTCGTAATGTCCATAGCGAGTCCTAAAGGCCGTTTTAGGGATACTTTCTTCTTGTATTCACAGTTGATGATATCCTGATCTCAGGTCGATCTTGGAGTAGTAGCTAGTGCCTTGCAATTGGTCGAACAAGTCATCAATCATCGGCAAGGGGTACCGATTCTTGATGGTTAACTTATTCAACTCCCTGTAGTCAATACACATACGAAAACTTCCATCCTTCTTCTTAACAAACAGCACTGGAGCTCCTTAAGGTGAGAAGCTTGGCCTGATAAATCCCTTGTCTAGCAGCTCTTGCAGTTGAGTCGAAAGCTCTTGCATCTCCGATGGAGCTAACCGGTAAGGTGCCTTTGGCACTGGTGCCGCTCCTGGCACTAGGTCTATCCAGAACTCTATTTGTCATTGTGGAGGTAGCCCAGGCAAGTCCTTGAGAAAGACTTCTAGAAACTCCTTCACAACGGGAATGTCTTCCAGCTTCGGATCCTTGGTCTCCTTGTCGACCACATGAGCAAGGAAGGCTATGCAGCCTTTTCGGAGACACTTCTGCGCTTTCATACAGTTGATAATTCATAAGGGCGTCTCGTGCTTCTCTCCATTAATCACAAGCGTCTCTTCATTCACTATTGGAATGCGAATGGTCTTCTCATGGCAAATCACTTCCGCACCGTTGTTAGACAACCAATCCATCCCGACAACAACATCAAAGCTTCCCAAATCAACAGGTAGAAGATCAATGGAAAATTCTCGTTCTCCAAGTTCCAGGGTACAACCCTTAATCACTTCATTTGCTTCAACCAACTTTCCATTTGCCAATTCTATTGAGTATGGGACGTCTAGCTTACTTGCAACTAGGCCAAGTGTATTCTTAAAGTCTATGGATACGAAACTAAAGTCGGCGCCAGTATCAAACAGAACAGATGCATTGTGTTGGTTAATAGGGAACGTACCCGTAACCACATTAGGTTCCTGGCGTGCTTCTCTAGCTCCGATAGTGAACCCTCTTCCTCGGGCTTGATTGTTTTTAGGGCAATCCCTCTTGAAATGCCCCATGTCACCGCAGCCCTAACAGCCTTGGCCGCGATCGTTTCCATTTTCGCCTTGATTTTTATTGTTGTTTCCTCCCCGGTTCCCATTACCAGCTTGATTTCCGTTTCCACCTCTATTTCCATTTCCTCCCTGATTAGCATTTCCACCTTGGTTTTTGTTACCATACTGATTGCCATTTCCACCTTGATTTCCATTTCCGCGTCCCGCACCATACCAACATGTATCCTTTGCATGCCCAACCTTTCTATAGTTTTCACACTTATGGGTCCTGCATGGACCCGTATGATGGTACAGGCACTTATCACACTTAGGTAGAAAGCCCGCATACCCTTTTCCCCTATTCTCAAAGTTTGTCGCGCCAATCTGGGCCTCTACTGGCGGGTTTGCATCCCTACGCTTGTTGGAATTGTTGTTTGCCCATGTGCTTTTCTTGAAGTTCGTAAACTTTCTCTTGTTGTCATTCGAGGATTCCACGTGATTTTCCTTCTTGTTTTCACCAGCTTTACAGAACTTTCCCAAGCGAATAAGCTTCCTCAGTAAGTGCAACACTCAAATCAATAGCCTCTGCGATGGTCGGAGGCTTGGAGGTAGTAACCATACTCAACATCTGAGGAGCGAGTCCCCAAATGAATCATTGAATCCTCTTGAACTCAGGCTCAACCAAATAGGGAATGACCCTAGATAAATCATGAAAGCGTTGAATGTACTCTGCAATCTTTGGCCCATCCATTTTCAAATTCCAGAACTCAGTCTCCAACTTCTGGATTTCGGCCCTGGAGTGCGCATCAATTCCTTGAGCTCATCCCAACTCAGCGCATAAGCAGCAGTTTCACCAAGGGTTTGAACCTGAAGGTTCCACCAGGAGAGTGCACCGTCCAAGAACAACCCTGAAATGTAGGTGACTCTCTGCTTGGGTGCACATTTACTCATTCTCAGCACTGAATCAGTCTTCTCAACCCAACGAACAAAAGCAACAGCACCTCCTGTGCCATCAAAATTCAAGGGCTTACAGTCCAGGAATTGCTTATAGGTGCAGCCTGTAACACATGCAACATAATTCTCGGGTGAGCATTGACAAGCACAATCGGAAATATCCAAAAGATTTGTAATGTGTCTTGGGTGACCAAACATTACCAGTGGGAGGATTGTTTCCCGAAGTGCCACCGCTGGGTTTAGAGCGGAGGGCTTCATGCTGTGCTATAGCCTGCGATATGCGCTCATTGAGTTTTGCCTCAGTTCTCGGTAACGTGTTAGTGTTCGTGCTACGTCTGGGTGGCATTTTCTTCTAGCAAGAAGTATCGGGTAGGCTAGACAACATTCACCAGATAATTGTTTATGAAGTATACATATATACATATAGATATACATATAACATAGATAGTCATCACAACAGGTAACCATGTAATCACATAAACATCACTTGCACATAAAAATCAACAATGTATAAATGAGAAAACAACCATTGAGCTTTCATAAATGTTTAACAACTTGGTACATTGTTTTTAATAAAAGAAAAGCAAAATGGAATCGAGGTTACATCACCTCGGTCATACAAGTTTTTAACAATACAAAAGTAGTAATCATTTTCCTTCTACATTGTCTTCTGGGGTCTTCAAAAGTATTGAGCTCAATCTTGGTCTTCATGTCAACAGTACCTGCAAAATTAAAGATCTAGAACACTAGAGGTGGCGGGGGAGGAGGAAAGATCAGACTGCGTAGATGAGCGAGCTCGTCCTCAAGCTCATGCACGCGACGAACTAGAAAGCTGATCTGCTACTTAGCGGTCAAAAATCGGGCGTCGAAACCCTCAATAGAAACTGGAGCAGATGATGGAAATACAGGAGGGGGGAACGACGGTGGTGGTGGAGTAACAGGTGGAGGATATGAAGGTGGTGGAGGCTGTCTGGCGTCTGCCTTGCACTCTAACTCCAAGATTCGACGACTAAGAATCTTGAATTATAACTGAAGAGAAAGGAGAAGGTCATCACGAGTGTACCCAGCATGGTGAGAAGGGTAGTAAGGATCTGGTAACGGCATGGAATACGGGGGAAACCAACTGGGAGACTGACAATACGGGTCTTCCTCGAAAGGAGCGAAATAAGGTGTAGGCATGAAACCATCGGATGCTAAAGGATCGAAACTAGGAGGCTGTCCAGATGTACCCTCCCCAGGGTAGGGAGTAGGTATCTCATGCAGGAAAATGGTGGGGAGATCAGATCGGTGTGCATCAGTGGCAAACGGTGGGAGTGAACTCCCTGGAATAGGAGGGACAAAAGCAGCATGTGGGGGCTATGAGCTAGGTGGTGCAATGGGAGGTAGGGGTGCAAACGAGCCGAGCCCGAGCCCGAGCTCGACCAGGCTCGAGCTCGAGCTCGATTAACTTATGAGAGCTCGGGCTCGAGCTCAGCTCGATTCGAGCTTTGTTTACAAAGCTCGAGCTCGGCTCGTTTGTATTTTATCAAGCTCGATCTCGGCTCGGGCTCAGCTCGATTATTATCTATTAATTAGTATATTAAATAAAAATAATATAAATAATAGACTTTTTAGGCTTGCCAGCTCGATAAGTAAAGCTCGGGCTCGGGCTCGTTTACTAAATAAGCTTATTTTTAGGTTCGAGGTCGGCTTGTAAACAAGTTTAAATAAGCTCGGCTCGACTCGGCTCATTTACACTAAGGCTCGATAAGGCTCGACGAGCCTAACGAGCTTCACATGTGAGGCTCGAGCTCAGGCTTGATAAACAAATGAGCTTTGTTTTGAGGCTCAAGCTTGGCTCGGGCTCGATAAGGCTCGGCTCGTTTCGAGCTTTTTCTCGAGCCGATCTCGAGTAGCTCGCGAGCTGCTCGGCTCGTTTGCACCCCTAATGGGAGGTAACTCAATAGGAGCTGAAACGAGATCAGGGATGTGATCATTGACATGTGGGGGTGTGGGAGCACGAATGGGAGAGGAAGGTGCAACTGACATGGCGTCGTCGGCATCATCGGTAGGATATGCCCTAACTCCTGCAGCAAGTAGGGCTGATGAGGTCACAAACTCGAAGGAGTCCGCAACAGAGTCTGGGTCTGAGTCGGAGGAAATGTCAATGACATATACGACGGGCGAGGGTATGTCTAAGATAGAAATATCATCCACCTCCCCATCACTCTGTTCGTCATCAGGGTGATCTCCCTTAGGAAAAGCAAGATCCTCATCAAAGTCAGCAGCAAAAGGACAATCCTCCGTAGGAATGGCAGCGAGTGGAATAGCATTGATCGGGATAGGCTCCACTAGATGCTCACCATCGGGGTGCCCGATGATAAGCTGGTCATGAATCAGTAAAGGGAAGGCAAGAACATCATCGATAAATGGGATGTCATCTCCGAAGTCCGGGAGGGCAAAGGGCTGAAAATCATCATCGTCGTCCGACAGCATCTCCGGGTCAGTCTCAGAGTCAGAAGTAAAAATCTCTGGGATAGGTGCCACCTCATCATCGGAGACGATCACCATCGGATCGTGCTCCTCGGACAGTCCACTACTCTCTGATGAAGACATGAGTACCTGTAACATAAAATCATAACATATGTACATATATTAATTATTATTACTTAGTATATACAGGAAAAGGAAGGCATCACATCACATGTATTCACGTTGTTCCTACGTGGGTCATTTCTAGTTTGGCAAGTCTACCCCATGTAGACTATACCACCAACTAATGTCCTTGCTTTTTTTCTTTCTTTCCTTTGAAAAATGTTTGTTCCGTGGATCTTGGCGTTTTTGTAATTGCAATGAAAAATATTTTGTTGGTTGTAAAAATATTTTCGTGAGAGAATCCTAGTGATTGTAGTCTAGACTCTAGAAGGAATCCTAGTTCACTACAATTGAAGCTCTGATACCAACCTGTCACACCCTGACTTTTGCGAAAGCGTATACGTGTGACTTGATCAATATCATTGCATCCAATTATAATAAACTATATGACTAAATATGATGTTCATCCATTCATAAGTTTTTGAAACATTACAAACATAAGTTGTTTAAGTTAAGTTACAACCATCCAAAATAGTAATAAGTTCCATAAGAGTACTTTTTAACAAAAGACTATTAAACCAAGGCTTTGCTTCATATATCTTATCCAGGATAAGATATACAAATCAAACCCTTCAAAATAGGATGACATCTAATCTTGAAATTACTTCTTGAAATCATTCCCAACGCCGCAAGATCCATTTAGTTTCCTGAAATACATGTAATTTGAAAACATCAACAAAAGTTGAGCGAGTTCATGTGTTTTGTATGTGAGCTCGTATAAACTTGTAAACATTTGAGAGAATTCCTTTGATAACCGGTATGTAAAGCGTCTATAAACAGATCATTAATGTTTTGCATGGACATTAATATGTGTGGTGCGTAGGAAGTGCTCAAACCTAGTGAATTTCCTCCGGTCCATCCGGCGGGAACGACATACTCACTACATGCGGCCACACAAGGACCCATGAGTGGGGCTCACTACACCCGATAGATCTACCACTCCTGCTCCTCGGTCTTAACTAGATTAATGGCACTTAGGAGAGATACTACCCATCCACACGATCTAACAGTTCATTCCTTAGCTAAACCATACCATTGAAACATGTATTTCACCCCCGAGAGTAATAAATCAGAAAACACTTATGAGAAAAGGGTGACATGAACTCACAAGTTTACGTCAGCTGTCTCGTAAACTCAAAGTTCCTCTTCATGGGTCGTACTACTACCTACACACGTGATATGTTTTATTAGACGTTTAGGTCGTGTAACGACTCTTAGCCTTAGTTATCTATCAAGACTTATTTTGGAATGTTGGTATACTTTGAGTTACACGTTTGGTGTATGTTGTTTATATAATTATATAATTCCAAATTATATAAATATTAGTTATAATAAGGATATTTTAACTTAAACTATTTCCATCCAAATATTTGGAATATTGTTAAAAATAATATATTTTTAACTTGTTTCGTCGTATAGTTCTCACATATATATTTTCCAAGTATAGGTATACTTGTATTTGCGTATTTACCAAGTGTTGGTAGTGTATGTCGGTATGTATTTATACGTATAGAAATACGTATTTTCTTGTATTTATCGAGTATTTTATACTTAATTTATGTATAATTTTCTGGAATATTATTTTTGTACAATTAAAAATCACCAACTTTATATTCTTGAAATATACATATTTTAAGAGAATTTTTGTAGAAAAATATCTATAAATTTATTTAATAAAAATATTCCACATATATCTTAAAAATAATTTATTTTTAAGATTATAGTTAAAAAATAATATATTTTTGAGTTGTTCTTGAAAATATATATTTTCTAATTTGACAAAATATGATATATTTTATAATAGTTGGAAAAATTCATATTTTGTCGTTTCTTCGGTTTCAAAAATACCGTTTACCACATTTGTCAAGATACGAATTTATTTCCGGAATATATATATATATATATATATATAGGGGAAGGTTCAATGGGGAACACTAAAAAAGTGGGGAACAGCGGGGAACCGGCTCAAACGAACTCCGATTAAGAGATCCTAGTTAGAGTTTAGGGTTAAGAGATCCTAGTTAGAGTTCGACGAGACGGTTCCAACGCCGCTGGAATGAGTCCAATCGGAGTTCGTTTGAGTCGGTTCCCCGCTATTCCCCACTTTTTTAGTGTTCCCCAATGAACCTCACACTATATATATATATATATATATATATATATATATATATATAGCCCAAATGTCCATTGTCCGATACGTCCAATATTTGGGTATAAGATATATATTTATTTTCTTGTGATTTGGTAATATTTCATATTACAATTTTTAGTATTTTGGTGTGATGTATTATTTTCAAGGTTCCTAATTTTTAGTATAACTAATACAAGCAATATACATGTAGCACACAATTTTTGTGACTTCTAAATATATATTTTCCAAAATATACACTTAGTCATTTTTATTGTTAAAAATCAACCTCCAATACTTGTAATTCTTATAACAAAAATTACGGCAAATTTTATATTTAAAACCAAGATAAAAAATTACTTGAAAACACTTGAAAATGGAGGTTTCCATGCTTATTAACATATCATTTTCTTTTCAAAAAATCATTATCAATTATCAACAATTATTTTACAACTTACCATAAGCCATAATATATATTTTTACAAGATGGTATGAACTTGAAGTTTTATAAACCTTATAGTATTTTAACATGTTGTTTAACAAGGTTTAATAACACTAAATCCATGGTTTTTATTTCATAAAACTCTTTCTTACAAAATTTCCATCTTTACAACTTGTAACACACTTTTACAAAAATTGCTCTTCTTGAATCTTTCATGTTTCATACACTTTAAAGGTTCCATTTTAACACTTAAAACATGTTTATTTTCTTTCAAAAACCAAGACTTGTAAATCATGAAGTAAACTTTATTTTCTTGGACTTTTTATGTTTAAAATCCTTTACTTTTACAACCTACATCTTGTAAGAGTCATCATCTTACACAAAATCAAGTTTATATTCACGCTCATACTTTACATAAAGGATGGTCAACATTGATTTTTCAAGATTCATCCTCGTACTTGCTAGATCATGTTTTAAATCATCATCTAGCAAGCTTTATGTGGTGATCTACACCATTATTCAAGAGATCAACAAACAAGTTCATCACATACACTTAAACTACTTAGATCTTCATGATTTTAAGCTTTATGTTTATGTTCATGTTCTTGTTTTGGTGTAATCTTTAGATTATCTTGTTACTACATACTTTAACTACTAAAATCAAGTGTAAAAACAAGATCAAGAGGGCTTACTACTAGCACTAGGGCCAGGGAAGATCAAGATGCAAGATGAAGAAGAAAATAGGTGGGTAAACGCTCCTTGAGATGGTCCTTCAAGTTCTTTTGTTTGAAACCTTCCTAACTAGCTTTGATACACCTTAGGAACACCTTAGATTGTATGAAAATGGACTTGAAAAATGAGGATGAAGGAGGGGTGCTTGGGCCGTGAGCTTTGAAGAGAAGAAGAGGAGGTTTGTCAGTTTTGAAAGTCTTGAGAATGATAAGTGTGGTGTCTGATGGTTATAAGTATCTTCCTTCCAACATCATGTTATACAATGGTCAAAGTGTTTAATATCTTCTTAACAAATCCAATAAAATAATCAAGAAAATCAAGGGGTGTAGGACCCCTTGTTGACCGTCTTCTAGATGGGGGGGGTCATGTCACACCCCAACCGATAGCGAAAACATCGGGGCGCGACACTGAGCGAAACAGATTGTCCAGGAGAAATCCATAACAACTAAATTACCAGATATTTAATATTATGTCCCATACCATAACATACCAAAGTAAACAGTTATTACAGACCAAGTATCTTAAAGACAAATAAATGTTCTGACAACTCAGATTTAAATTATTCGTTTGTTTCTAGACTCATCCTACTTGATTCCACAGAAGCAAGCATCCTAGCATCTTAAACACCTGTCACATACGTTTAAATAGAGGTCAATACACATAGTGTAAAAGTGAGCATACAAGTTTAATAGTATAGTAGATAGTGAAAGCGAGTTTACGCATAACCAGCATGTAACATGTATAATGTGAAGCAAGTAGGTTATCGACAATGAAATATGCACAGACGTGACTGCGAGTTGTGGAATGCGCAACACACGTCACCACTGTGACATGCGAGAAAAGCCCTTAACAACCCCTGTCCACGACAGGTGCTGAGTCCAAACTATAGTACTATCGTTGCTAAGTTGTCAGGCAACAATCACTGTGTAAACATAACATACAAGCATTCATCGAGTAACACGTATAGCATGCAGTAACGGTTAGCGTATAAAAGTGTTTGCGTTGTATTATCGATGTGATTTGTTATAAGTAACGTATGTAACACCCAAAAGTGCTTAAAGCAAAAAGGGATCGAGTATACTCACAGATTGTGTTTAATAAATAAACACTCTCTTGGATTGAAGGGAGCGCTGAGGGAGATTAGCCTGAACAGAACGATAGCATAAGCGATAAGCGGCTCGTAAAACGATGTGAAGTGAAAGAGTGTCGAAGTGACATCCAAACGGATGGCAATCCGGTCGGATGGTCATCTGATCGGATGGCCATTCAGTCGCTGTGCCACTCGTTTGGGATGGATGTGTTTGTGTATGATGGATTTGAAGTTTTCGTTGTAGCATTTTGAAAACAGAGAACTATCTCTACCTTTCAGGTCGAACGGTCGTTCGATCGGATGGCGATCCATCAGTTAGACATTTCTCAGAGAACAAGTTCACAGCAGGATTGTCATTCGATCGGATGGTCTTCCGATTGGATGGCAATCCGTTAGAAACTGATGATCTTTGAAAATTGTTAAAAACTTTAAGTGTTGAGGGTTATGTGTCGTCCGATCGGATTGTCGTTCGATCGGATGGGAATCCTATGGGATGGCAATCCGTTCGACAGTCTGATCATTTTGAAACTTGAATGTTTTGCTAAGTTTGAAAAAGTTTGCAGTTTGCTCGAGATGGTATGACAACGCGTTAAACAATGGAAACTCCGTCAAGACCGAGTCACCCGATTGAAGTGGGAACCACCCCAACCTGATCAGCTAACTGTTCTTGTCAGTTATTCATGTTCAACCCACGAATCGGTCGTCTCTTCCGATGAAGTCCATCCTCAGTCCAACCCTTCACTATAGAGCGAGTAAAAGGCCCGAACGAGTTCTGATTCTATCGATTTTGAGCTAATGAGTGTAAGAGAGTTGAAAGAAAGTTATGAAACAATCCTTCAATCCTTTTAAATCTTGAAAATGTTTAGATCTAGAGGAAATTAGTGTTAAATCATGTGGAAATCTCTTAGATCTGAGTTATTCTTGATGGAATGATGTCATAACTTGAAGTTCATAAGAACCCCATGATGACATCATCTTAGAACACCTTAAATCCACTGATTTCACGGTTAAAAGTTAAGATTCAAAGGAGAAAAATGATGAAGAAGTGTGTGTAGATGAAAGATGTACAAGATTTGAGGTAGAAACTTACAAGAATCGCGAGAAATCGAGAGAAAAGTCGGTTGGAGGCGCTGGTCGAACGAGAGAGCTGTCACATCACTGTTGGTGATGTGACAAGGGGTATTTATAGGTTTCCAAAAGAGGAAAGGGGTGCACTATTGTCGGATCGGATGGCCATCCGATCGGATGGTCATCCGTTCGGATGACCATTCGATCGAATGGTCATTCGATCGACTGGTTGCTGTGAGTTGGTTTTCGTGTTTTCGTTTTGTGCGTAGAGCGTTGCGATGCGTTTCGAGCAAACGATGCGATTGTATTACCCATTAGTTACACAAATAACCTAACTACTAAATAACACAAAGATAATCCTTAAATCTCGAGTTTGCGATGAGATTGCGTAGTGATACGGTTGCGATTGGGTTTGCGATTAAACACCTCAACATAAACATAACATGCACAAGTAACACATAATAGCACACGCACGTAAAACAATATCCAGAACATATAATTCGAGTTGCGATGCGATATCGATGCGATTAGCGATAAGTCGATTAGTGATTAAACTGCGATTAAGTAGCGATTTATTAATAAGTACTCCACATAATACAACTAAAGCGATTTAAAATAGAGTATCGATTTCAAGTCAAACAGTACAATAAAAAATTAAGCAAGGAGTGACAGATCGCAATTAGCAATCTTTTCTTCTTTTGACTTTGACTTTGACTTGTACTTTGACTTCAAAAAGTCGGGTTGTTACAGCCTCCCCTACTTTAGGAAATTTCGTCCTGAAATTTAAGAAGCAGGCATAACAAACAGTTGCGGGTATTTCGCCTTCATGTCACTTTCGAGTTCCCAGGTGAACTCGGCGCCGCGTTTGCCTTCCCAGCGAACCTTCACAATGGGAATGCGTGAGCATCTGAGTACCTTGGTTTCTCGGCCCATGATCTCGACAGGCTTTTCCACGAAGTATAATGTTTCGTCTACTTGTAGATCCTCAAGAAGGACATGTAATTCCTGGTCGGCCAGACACTTTTTGAGGTTCGATACGTGGAAAGTCGGGTGGACGTTACTAAGTTCCTCCGGTAGTTCGAGTTTGTAGGCCACTTTGCCAATCCTTTTCAGGAGTTTAAAGGGTCCCACATATCGAGGCGCGAGCTTTCCTTTCTTGCCAAATCTGATCACCCCCTTCCAAGGTGCAACCTTTAGGAGTACGTGATTGCCAACGTCAAATTCAAGGGGCTTGCGGCGTCTATCGGCGTAACTTTTCTGACGACTCCGAGCTTTCAGGAGATTGTCTTGAATTTGGAGGATTTTGTCAGTCGTTTCTTGTAACTGCTCAGGGCTGGTAATTTGCGCGTCCCCGATCTCGTGCCAAACAATAGGCGATCGACATTTTCTTCCATATAATGCCTCAAATGGTGACATTTGGACGCTAGAGTGATAACTGTTATTGTACAAGAATTTGACTAAAGGTAAATGCGAATCCCAATTACCACCAAAATCTATAACACACGAGTGAAGCATGTCTTCAAGGGTACGAATCGTGCGTTCAGTCTTGTCACACCCATGGATATTAAAGTTTCGTTTTATTCATCAAACAAGCGAGTTACATTGACTTTAAACAAGAAATAAAGAGTACATAACATAAATTAACTAGTTCTTGTCTCGTTTTAAGTCACTAAGGCACAGGTCCGCCTAAGTATGTCTTGATAAGTCCTATGTATCATCTCCTGAAAACACATGTGAAAATAGGTACGTCAGCGTAAAAAAGACTGTGAGATACATAGGTTTTGTAAAAAAAAAAAGAATTCATGACTTATGTTTGAGAAAATGTTTAGTCATGAACCTTGTAATTTGCTTTGTCTTGTAAATCATTTGAAAAACGATAAGATCAGATGATATGTATAAATAAGTGAATAATGTATGATTAAATGAATAACCATATAAGATGAGTTTGTATAAGATAAGTTGTTTGTAAATCAATGTCTTGTGAAAAGTATGCTATTTGTATAAAATGTTATATGTCTCAAACTGAAATGATTCAAATAACGTTACGATATGTAATACCATACAAACACTTATATATAGGAAGTACCAGCGGCGTATCCACCATGCTTGTATCATATTACACACGCCTCGTTACTTAATCACTTACTCAAACCAAACCAAACAATGTAAGATGTCCATGTTTAAACCAACTTCCAAATGTATTGAAATAATATGTTAAAATGTTTATGTCAAGATGTAAATCATATAATGTATAACCAATGTCAAAAGTGTTTATGTGTCAAATGTAAACCATGTAATGTGTAACCAAAATGATATGTATGGCTAGTGAAATGCATCAACTAAACCATATGCACAAGAACATAGTATTGAAGTAAAACTTGGTTTAAATCAAAGTTATGTCCTGTGGAAATGCATGATCAATGTAAATCATGTAATATGCATCCAAAATGTAAGCATGTGATGAATAACAAATGTACTAAGTATGCGACAAATAAACATAAGTAGCATGTGACCTGTACTAAGTATGCAACAATAGACATACGTAGCATGAGACCTGTACTAAGTATGCAACAATAGACATACGTAGCATGAAATGTAATGTAAAACATGTACTATAAATGTACTAATGAACATAGCAAGTATATGATGTGAAAACAGGAAAGCACGAAAGTAACAAGTAGGCACATGTGTTCCACCCCAAAACAGTTTGGAAAACAGTAAAAGAGGGGTCTATGTACTCACTTGAGATTTCTTAGTAGTCCTTGAGTAACAACCAAACAATGCAAGAGATCGCGGATATCAAACGGCACCTAATATAGGTAACTATGTTAATAAACCGGACCTATATCGGAGGATTTGATAGAATGAGGGTTCGTAAACCAAACGAGTATAGAGACTCGTGGCATATGGTTTAACAAAGCCTACATGCTAAATGAAACCAAACCTAATAGCTTACGACCCATTACGACCCGTTTAGGTAGCTTAGGCTACTTTAACGCGTCGTTTGCGTGAAACGCGTTCGGACCGCTTAACTAGTCCTGTTACAAGTGTTATATGCCTAAACATGTTACATAATCAGTTATGTGACAAAATTTTAGGTTACATATGCTTAATTACCAATTATACATGAAAAGGGTATTCTGGTAATTTACCTAAGGCATATAAACTACTTATCATACAACTATTTAAACGATGTGACCATAAGGTATAACCTCGGAAGGTTATTCCCTATACACTATGGTCACCTAATGTATTTGGTCGGATCCTAATGATCGACCAAATGGGTCGGGTTCGAAGGTATAAGCGATTTATCAGATCGCTTATCCTTACGACCCTAGACAACGTGGTAATCAGTAGGCATAGTCCCAAGGGACTATAACCATCGTGATTACAATCACGTTGCGAAGTTCTAATGAACTTCGCATTGACCATAACTGGTCAACGCAGAAAGTCAAACAAAGTTTCACTTTCGGACTCGAAAAGCACTAAAAGAAAGAAAAGAACGAAAGAATACTTACGAAGGGTCCCCGAATGCTAATCTAGATCGAAATAACTCAGGTATGAAACAATGGTTCCAACTTAGAGTCTTTAAGATCAGATTCTAGTGATTTTGAAGCAATGGGGGGTGGGGTATTTATAGTATTCGGGTAACTGTTAAGATCATTTCATGGAAACCGTGCTCGAATCTCATGCGTACACTTGTCGGAACCTTATGGTAGCTAAAAATGGTCCTAAATGAGCTGAAAGGTCAAGTGTGGGCTTGTGGTTGTGGTTAAAACAGCTGGAATCTGCTGACTGATCGTTCTTATCTGTTCTGGGAGCCTGACACGGCCCGCTTCAGGATCAGACAAAGCTCAGGCGGGCCGCCTGGAGCTTCTGATCAGAAATTAAGTTTCTAAAGTGACAGTTTCAGTCCCTGTTGTGTTTTAAGGTCATTTCTGACACTTCTAAGGCCCGTAAAGCCAACTTTAAGGCCCTAAAATGATGCCTAAACATTGTGGACATCAAACATGCTCAAAAATATGTTGGATGTTGGTTCGTTTGGTCGTACGAACGCGATGTTCACTTAATTACGACGGAATGCGCATAAGCGCGAAAAACGATCCAAATGACGCGACGAATGGATTTTTCTTATGCCAAACACTAAAATAAAATATTTTAGTGCTTACATAAATTTTTGGATGTCCGGATGTATTCAGAACGTGAGTTATGCGCGAAAATGCAAACTTGTGCACTTTTTGACGCTTTTAGTCCCTGAATGACACAAAAGTTTATTTTAGCATACCGAACACCTCAAAGCCTATTTCTAAGCTATGTAAAGGATATTTATGGTATGTTTAACTTATGGTCATGTTCCGGAATGTCTGTTACAGTTCAAATTGGCATACTTCCGCAGTTTGTCAACTTTAGTCCCTGTAAGCGATTTAACTTGATTTTGCCATACCAAAGCCTTCAAAACTTATTTCTAAGTTAAGTAAAGGTTATTTAAGGTATGTTAAGACTATTTCACTATTCCGGAGTGTTCGTTGCATTAAACTGGTTATATCTACGCATCAGTGCGCGTATAACCTTCCAGAAAGCGATTTAGAGCTTGAAATCGAACAAGAGTTGATATGTGCAAACGATACACATATTTTTACAAATCCCAAATATGAAATACAATATTTCATTGGTTTGGAATTTGTTTGATGGTTGAAGTGACACAGGTGTCACAATCTCCCCTACTTTAGGAAATTTCGTCCCGAAATTTAGTTTTAGAGGAAACTTGTGAAAACAGCTGTAACGGTTTCACTTTCAGACAGATCCATTGAACCCTTAAGTAAAACTCTGGGCCATGTTAGGATTCTTAGCGAAAATTTCAACCCTCAAAGTGAAGTCCTTGTAGTAACAAAACATGAAGTTTTGAACTACGGACAGAAGAACGTTTCTTATGAAGACTTATCATAGGAAACTGTGTGTGTGATTGAGATCAGAATTGGGGAGTGTGAGAATAAATGACATTGGTAGAGGTCCAAGACTTCTCCCGTATCATTACTCTTGTCACTGTAGGTCTTAACACATGACAAAACTTCCTGTGGTTTCTGTGCACTGAATTCCATAATTATGTAGGCCTCCATAATTACGTGATTCCTTGCATAGTCCGCACAGTTCATTCCATAATGCGTATGGGGAAAAATCAAACGAATAATCCTGTGGTGATTTAACTTGACTACAATAGAGTCTCTTTAACTAGGTCACCAAAGGATTAGATCAACGAACAATCTCTTAAACTAGACCACCCGAGGGCCTATTTAACTACATAAACACATGATATATTTAACTATATTGTCGAACCAGTCTATTTAACTTAGATCGACATAGGATCTCTTTAACTATATCAACGCATGATATATTTAACTGGATTGTCGAACCAATCTATTTAACTTAGATCGACGTAGGATCTCTTTAACTATATCAACGCATGATATATTTAACTTGATTGTCGAACCAATCTTTTTAACTTAGATCGACGTAGGATCTCTTTAACTTAACTACCCAAGAGGAATATTTAACTACATCGACGGAGGATGTCTTTAACTATGGAATAGTACTTTATAATCCAAGGGACTTAACTACAACGTAGAAGTCCATTAAGGAATTAAGATAGTACCTTTTTGAATATCCTACTACGAATCCCTCATATGAAGGTATAAAAGATTCTACGAGGATTTGGATAGCGAATATCCAGAGTATACAAAAACACAAAATGCATAAAAAGAAAGACAAGATGCATAAACACATAGTCACATAACCACAAAATTGTTTATCTAGATCTTTAATTTGTAAGTTTTGTTTTGTTAATTACGTACATGCATTTAAAGCACACTAGGAATCCATTTCATGGATTTCATTCGATACTTTAAACATTAGCAAGAATCTAACTAGAAAGATTTTCCAAAAATTCGATTTCGTTTTCAAGAAAACGCAATATTCGAATTAAAGTACAATAATTTGAAGATACGGAAATACCCTTAGGTACCCTATTAAGAATTTATAGTGGTACTTGGGGTATTCGTACAGAATTATAACTTGCACCTTGTACTTCGTTTCTTTGCAAGAGACGGGTACTAAGGATTTCCGTGGAAAACGCAAGAGATAATAAAATGGAAGAAATTACGGGGTAGTCTGTTCTTCAAGGAATACGGTTCCTTGATTGTCGGTATTGTAGGGGATACGTTGTTTATACATGCCATCATATTTGTACATTGCAATGCAAAATAAAAAGATTTATTTATAAACAACAACAACAACAACTGTTTCATGGACCTTGACAACAAAAGAAAATAATACATAAGGCTTGATTATTTCTAAACAACATTGTCTTCTAGTTGGTCTGATGCTCATCCCTGCGCTGGATTCGCATTAGCAATCTTTGGGCAATTTCTTCGGAAATGGCCCATCTCGCCACAGTTGAAGCAAGGTCCTGGTGGAAGACGAGCTTGAGTAGGATTTACTTGAGGTTGGTTTGAACCACTTTGGTTTGGGGTAAATCGACAAGCATTTGCCAGGTGACCGAGTCGCCCACATGATGCACATAAACGACACTGCAGGTGAGCTAAGTGGTGTGCATTACATTTGTCGCATATCGGTGCAGTACCGGCATAAGGTTTCTTTGCAGGAGGTTGAGTTGGTTGGTTGCGGGTGTTTTGGTTGGGTTGAGCAGCAATCGCACAATTCTGTGAAGCCTTACGCTTCTTAAACTTCTCAGGGGATCCAGTCTGTTCATCCATGGTCTTTGATTCCTCGATTGGCTTCGATTCCTCGACCGGTTTCTTGTCACCCTTTCGGAAAAGCTTACGTTTCCTGATCTGAGATTCAGTCAAGGTTGCAGATAGCTCAATGGCCTGCCTAACCGTAGTTGGGTTACTACCAGTAACAATGTCCTGAACTGAGTCAGGGAGACCATCAATGTATTTTTCGATCGCCTTATCCAAAGGCGTAACCATGGTAGGGCACAACAGGCTCAGCTCCTCATATCGATCGGTGTATGCTCGATGTTCACCGCTGTCTTGCTTAAGATCGTCAAATTCCCTTTCTAAGGCCCTGATCTCGTGACGAGGACAGAATTCCTTCATCATCAGTGCTCTAAGTTCTTCCCAAGTTTGAGCCAGTGCCACTTCGGCACCCCTATCTCTCACCACACCGTTCCACCATGTCAAAGCTCGTTTCTCAAAGACACTAGATGCGAAATCTACCTTTCGCTCGTTTGGACATTGAACATGCCTGAAGGTGCTCTCTAGACTCTCGAACCATTGCAGAAGTGCAGTCGCTCCTTGAGACCCAGAAAACTTTGATGGCTTAGCCGAGTTGAACGTCTTGAAGTTGCAGAGGGCATTATTGTTGTTGAGAGCTTGGTAACATTGAGCAACGATGTTCGGGATTGCAGCAGTCATTTGCTGTGTAATGACAGCTGCCAGCTCATCAATAGATACCGGATTTTCGCGTCGTGAAGGCATTCTAAAAGGGAAACAAGAGAGAAAACAAATGAAATGGCAGTGGGTAAGAATAGGATGTTACAATTACCGACCAAAATCACGGCTGATGGTCATTTGTTTGAACCATGAAGCAAACAAACGACACAC